>CANTUZ010000002.1:993586-2336086 GCA_947846985.1 Fratercula arctica | reverse complement strand
CTGCTGGGTTTGCCTCTCCTCCTTTCTCCCTCCCTTTTCATTTTTATCATTCCGCTCATATCTTACTCATTTCCTTCCTCATCCAAGACTTTCAAACAATGATGCATTTTCTCATTTGGGACTATTTAATGCTCCTCTTGTTTTCTTCTTTGCATTCTTCTCTTTGCTCTCTCTTTCTCTCCCTGCCTCTCTCTCTTGGATCTTTGCCTTCCCTCTCACCGGCCAGAGCAGGGTCCCACTGGCAGCCCTTATTCCAGCAGAGGGCAATAGTGGATTTTCATGGGCTCCTTGCTGACACTGGAAGAGTCCAGACCCTCACTCCCAGATCTGGCCTTTCCTGGGGTGTCTCAGCAGCTGAGGTGGATGAGAAATACACCCACTTCCCTGAGCTACTCACCCACCCGCCGCTTACCTACTCCCTGAGACCAATTTCCTCAGCACCCTTTGCACCACCTCCTAAAGGTTCCCAATTCATCAGTTACTGACAGCTCCCATTTATCTTTTGGGTTTTTTTCTTTGTAATTTAAAATCAGATATAACCGCCTCTCACCAGCACATTGGTCTGTGGGTTTGGAAACCCCATTTTGTCAATATACAGAAGCAACAGTTTTGGTTGGTTTGTTTTTTTTTTTTTTTTTTCTTTCTCATTTGCATTTGCTGGTTTAATGCAAGTTCCCATCAAAGCAATGAAACCAGTATGGCTATGGCCTCTATCCTCCTGCTAGCCATTAAACCACTGGCAGGAGCAGCGTATATTTTCATATGCCTAATTGCTACCTATCTTCTCATCTTGAATAGCTCATATTCTTCTCTTTTCAGCAATTTAGGGGGCTGAAGAGGCCAAGAATCCAGTTTCATAAATACACGTTGCCACAACCAATGAATTTCAGTGGCAGTTGAGGCAGGAGGACACATAAAGATGGGTGTGTTACACACGGCTTCACCCACAGACCATTCTTCCCCTCCTGAAAGTAGCATTTTTGGGGCTAACATAATAATGAATCCTTGCAGGGAAGTAAGTTTGGTGCAACAAATTCTTTTCCTTAGCAAGAGGAAGAGGTTCAGAGTATCCTAGAAGATAGGGTTGGAAAAGACCTTGAGATGCTGTGTTGCCTGTTTCTCCTCCACCACCTCAATTCAAAATCAGCTGTCAGAAACCCCGTTGGGGTCAATGGTGGCAGACTGATGGCCAGTAATATCTAACACATAGGATGAACTTCCTATTGATCTAGTTCCAGATGGCAAATGAGGAAGCATCTAGTCTCACTGGGACATCTAGGTCCTCATCTGGTCAACAGAGAGAGAGAGAGGTGGTTATTACACATTAGAGGTCTATTTTTAAATAAACACATATATAGGTGTGACAGGTGACCATGACCTCCTGAGGACTTCCTGAAAGAGGATATTTGACAAAATTAACAGTGCAGTGAGGAGCTGAAAATTAACTCAGAACAAAACAAGTGCAACTGAAACCCAGAAGAAAGGGAGAGCTGGCAATCTTGGAATATTGGGAGAGTGAGAAGAGAATGGGAAGGAGAAAACAAATCAAAATTGACATATTAATCTAGAGATCCTGTGAGTCCCAACTCTCAAGTCATGCCAACAGCCAGTATAACAGCTATAAATCATGGCAAGTGGTGCTTGCTTTCTAACCTGTGTTTTTCACACAAAATAAAACAGTCTCAAAGACTAGAATACTGACTGTCCACTTTCTTCAACTGGTGGCACATTTCTTGGCAAGGTTTTGACATGTGCAAACTAGTACAGAGGGCAGCACATGCCAGGCACAATCCAGGGACAACTGTGGACCATGCTGTCGATATAATTCTACATCTGAAGCGTCTAAGCTCTACCTAGGAGTAAATGTCTATCCAGCAACTATCAATCTGTCTGCCTACTCATCTATGATCTTAAGCACCTTCTGAAGGTCAGGTGAAGGAGAGGAAAGAAAAAAAAACATAGTAAAAAATAGTCAGAATATGCCAGGAGGAAAGGAAATGAAGAGATGGCTGATGAGCAGTGATCAGTCCCAAAGTGATTCCTTCCAGCAACTCATGGCGGAATCTATGAACTAACTGTGGGGTTAACTTTGAGTGAGTTTAGCGTTTCTCCCCAGTGTTAGCATACAGTATAACTGTTATGCTGCTGTAGCTGACATGGAGGTCTTGTAGCCTTTCTCACACAGATGATGTTATCTGCTTCCTGCCTCATGGTTTTTCCTTTAATATTTCAAGGACATCCTATTTCACAAGTCCTGGATTCCCAGCTTTTCTCTGTGTATGTGGTGAGTACAGCTAGACCACAAGGCAGCTGTAAGAAAAAAAGAAGGAATATGCGACTTTCTGTTTCTAGAAATGATCTACCTCTGCTTTAGACCTGCTGCCTTTCATGGCAGCCCTGGGGTTGCTCCAAATTTGCCATTTCCTAACCATTCCAATGGACCCATGGCCAGAAAGGCATCCCATTTTTTTCTGAATAGGTCTTTTCTTTTCCCATTTTCTGATATAGTCTCTAAAGCTAGTTCTCCTCAGGGAGAGAGAAAACAAGGCATTGAAACTGGGTGGTTCCTACCCAATCCTCAAGACATTAGCTGATGAGAGGTCCAGCTGTTGTGTGCTGCTGGACGAGTTCGAAGGTTTGTGGCTCAGAATTGTGACTCTCCTACAGTTCTCTCATGACTTTGGGACTGGAAAAGGGGCAGGTTCACAGAATTTAGTAGTTACCTCCAATCATGAGTTACTTTTGACCTGTTGTTAGAAAACAGAAACTAAAGCTATTAAGGGGGGGCTTGAAAATCCCAACGTAATTTTGGAAGTCTGTGGCAAAGCATCAGTCTCTAAGACATTATGGCATTTTGTTCCAGTTGAGAAAATCCTTCTTTCTGTATCTCTCCTCTCTGGATCAGTCTGACTGTACAGCCGGTGATTTTTTATTATTTTTAATCTGTTTTAATTTACCCATTTTCTGATACCATCTTTCATAGGCTCTACCAAGTTCTGCCAAATGTTTAAAGACTAAAGCAAAATTCTGCCAAATGTTTGAGTCCATCTGTCAATTATCCCCCTAAGTAAAATGCAGGCTGGTAGTTGAGGAAAAAGGGGACAGCTGCAGTGGTAGTCTTCCCAGGACTTCATGCATGAGGTTTCAGAATCAGTTCCTTGGGCTGGGACAAGGGGTTCAGAAGCTAATGCTGATGTTTTGCTTTGAAAGCAAAAAAAATGCCATCACTGTCATCATTTGCTGGTTGCTGGAGAGCTGTCACAAAACTGTAACAGATTAAATTCTGATTGAATACAGGGAAAAGTTCTCAAAAGCAGAGTTGTGAGACTTTCTCAGTTTTCTTAAAGAAAGAGAATATATTTGGGCTGAGGTTTTGAGGGGGTTAGGTTTTGGGTTTTTTTTTATTTTTATTTTGCCTCATTGGTAAATGAGGTTGATGTCTTCTTTAATGAAATAAGTACCTAATTTGCATGGTGCATGACTTTCGCCCTTTTCTCTTGACCAGCTCAACAGAGGACTTGGAGGATGGACAGAGAAGGAGCAAAGCCACGACTTAAAAGCATGGGAGTCAACTCCCTTCTCAGGAGACCTCCAGTACCACACGCGTGTCCACCCCAGCACTTGCCAGCACTTCCCAGTGATGGTATTTACTGTGCACAGAAGAGAAACACATCTTCCTCACCTTCAATCTGATCAGGGGTGAATTCAACCTGGAAGAGACAAACAAAAAAAGCCAGATAAAAACATAAAACTGAAGTGGATAAGAAAAGCACTGGGTTAGTCTCTGTGTTATGGATCTGGGTGCTTGTGAGGTCCATGAAAAACAGTGACTCATAAATCCAAGAAAATAATTTTATAGAGACGGTAGATTCTTCTTTCCTCTTCCACCTTTCCTATTCACCAGTCCCACCTTTGGGACCTCTGCCCCACCACAAGGCTGTAGATTCCCTTTGTCCATTCTTCCACTGCTCCTGTGTTCCTGCGGTAGTCTCTTTCCCTGTCCCAAGTGACTGCCCACCACTGATGCCCTCTGCAGAGATGGTTATGGTAACACCATGATAAATCTAAGGCTACTTCACTGAAAGGGTTTTTATCTGTTGACAGCTGGGGATCTGCTATCCATAGTCTTTTCCAGCAGAAGAACTAGGGGGTATCAAGTGAATAAGGCTCAAAGAAAAGTGAAGGAAGTGATTCTTTGCTCTTACGGATGAATTGAGGAAAACTGGTCATGGGATACTGTGGATGTTCAGAGCCTGCATGTGTGTAAAGGGTGACAGGACCACTTCCTGGAAAACAAATCCATTTCTGTACATTACAAAACGTACAGAAATACCTAGCTTAGGAACTCTCTGCCTGATGTTTAGGAGAGTGTTTTGGAGGAGTTTTTCCCTATTCTTGTACCTTTTCCTAAAGCATCCTCTAATAACCACTGCTGTACTATATTAGAAAACTCTCTGGACCTTGCTCTGACTCTGTTGTCTGCTCTTGTTTTCTCATCACTTCATATTTCCTCCTGTTTCCTAAGTTTTGGGGTTTTCCCACTCCCTATTTTTCAATGGCATAGCGCTCTTGCAGCTCTGGACTCCAAAAATGCTCCAAAATGCAAACAGGCTTCTGCTGAGCTCAAAGTCAAAAGAAGGAAACACAATGTCAGAACATGAGATCCAAGCTTCTGAATGAACAGCTGCAGCTCAGTAATGTGAATTTATACCAGAATTTACACTTGCTTCTCAGGGAAAACCAACAGGGTGGGTGTCTCTGCTGATAGGGGCAATCCTGCAGTGCCCTGATGATGAACAGATAAATAAAGAGAAAACATATTTTGGCATGCATAAGCGTGCAAACGCATACCTGCAAAGCATACGCTTGGGACAGACCTAGCAGTACATGAATACACACCCATGGAAGCCTTCCTCTGTGGATATATATGACTCTTCTCCCCTCCCCAACATATGTACAACTCCACACTTTTTGGGTCAGATTTTCCATATGAAGCTGATCACCTCTCAGTCCTTAGTATCATAATTTGTTCCTTGGTAGCAAAGCAGCTGGGTGGAACAAAGGCATAGTGAGAACCTCAAACACAGACTCCCTGTTTCCTTGTTTCAAGGTGAAATGCAACATGACACATCCCTTCATCATCTTCTTGGGATTTTCATAATATTAAGGGGTGGAGCTGTTGTAACTCCTCAGCTCTCCAGCCAGAATGGCTGTGACATGGCAGAGCATGACAACACCAACCTCTTTATTCCACCTGTGGCTCAGTGGGCAGCTCCGAGATGCTTCTCTGTCTCCAGACACCCTGAGCACCACAAGGAGCTTTAGCATCTACAGGACACAATGAGGGTCTACAGGACACATATGATAGCCCAAAACTCATATTTCCCACCAGTGCCCTGCCTGTCTCTCCCTACCATAGTGTTTCTGAGCATATTCTGTCTTAGGAGAAGGAAGAACCAGAAAACATCTGGTGTACTTGGAAGGCAGGACTCAACCCTAGTCCTGCAATTGTTGAAAACTAGGCCACTATTTTTGTGTCTGCTGTGTTCAGTCCTTATCTGAACTAGCTCGTTCAGGGGATTACCACTTTGTTTGCAGTTCTTAGTCATGATTTACCTTGAATGAAATCCAATTAATAAAATAGTTACCCAAGTGTCAGGCAGGAGGCTGTCTGGAAGGAAGAATTTTATTTAAAGAATACAAGAAAGGAGCCCCCAAAAGAATAGCAATGCTCTTCCCTTTCCTAACACATGGAGGGGTTCAAACACATCTTTCTCATGGAGATTATAATTATCTAGATTGGGTCCTATCCCAAATCTACTTACCTTAGTTTAATTAGAAATAAATACCCATCGGGGGACACATTTATACAGGTGCATTGTCAGCAGCAGCCTTATGCCCAGCGTGTCTAATTATATCAAGCTCTGAGAATTTGACTGAAGCTAATTGCATATTGAGTTTATTCAGGCATCGATAGCCAGTGTGGGTGAAATAAGGCCAGAGCTGCTGGCAAGTCGTATTTAAATCGCTATGATGGATTGCTCTTGGGGAAGAATTCATCTCAGCTGCACTTAGATGTAGACATCCAGATGTGTCAGTGACCCCACATTCGCTTTATACCAGCAGAAGGCAACAGGCACTTCTAGGGTGTAATTTGACTTGTTTTAGGTCTACCTTTGAGGAGATGATGAGTTTTGCTCTCCTTCTCACTGAGTGAATCAATCAATTCTACAATGACAGTAAAAAAGAGTGTGGGGAACTAGAACAGATGCAGTTGTCCTTTTCTGGTGAATCCCACCCTGAAAGCATGAACCATCCCTTTGGCAAACTGTAGGCCAGGAGAAACCGTGCCAGAGTGAAAAAGGACGACTGCAAATTCCCATGGCAAGATCAAAGGGAAGGTCTGAGCTGAAAGGCTGAGTGTGTTTCACCTGTAATCATGGTCCTTATAAAAACACCACACAGATCTGGAGGACCATGCGTGACAGCTGGCAAAGCGGTGGCAGACAGTTTGACCAGCCCTACCACCCAGGCATGGTTTCCTCTCAGGAAAGCTGAAGAGATGTGTGGGTGGCGGCTGCTGCTATTTTCTCCCCTCTCAGCACATACCACCATGGAGTTGTAGGGGAAGGCGAGTCATCATTTACCCAGCCACAAGGTATCATTGAAGATGGATGGAATGAACTTTGGGCTATATTTAGTTTGAAGACGGCTGGGGTTTTGTTTTCCCTCCCCTCTCCCTCAGAATGGCATGGAGGACACAAAACCAAAGCCATCTCCATGAGGCAAGAGCAAAGGTAGAGCTGTCTATGAGGACAGAAGGGTCACTGCCGCAGAGAACCCATGCAAGAGGGATCCAGAGGACAGGCTGTAAAAATGGAGTCAGGTTAAGGCAAAAAGTGGGCAAATGAGTCCCAATGCATTGCAGCCACGGACAGTGACCCATACCCGTGTTCTGAGGCAGCTCTGCTTCTGCTGCTCTGCTGCAATGAGCATCCAAGGGAGGGAAAGGCCCCAGCAGTGTCTTTGATGCCCAGGCCCACTCCTGCCCCCAGACACTTACACCAGCATCACCCCACACTTCGCTGAGCTCGGTCAGCAGAGCAGCCCTCATCACCCAAAGCTGGAGGCTGCAAAACCTTCTCACAGGCCTGATGTGTATTTGTTTTCCCAGATACGGCTTTACGTTCTCTGGTTCCTTGGAAGTAGACGAGGATGATCTCCCTTGGGGCTTTGTTTCTGTGTTTCTTTGTTTGATTGATTGTTTAAAATATACTGGCGCTTCAGAACTGAATTCCCCTTGGCATTTTTTCTGTTGGTTTTAAAGCAAGGACATCCCTCTGAGAGTCAGGCATCCACAGCAGCAAGGCTCATAGTGGTTGTATTTGGTACAAATCCATACGAGGGACAGAGATGCTGACTGCTCCTCTCTTTCCACTTGTCTCCTGCCTTGATGTGTGCACTGTGCTGCATGTTCTTTGAAGACACCAGACGTCTGGATGAAAATATTTTCATAACAAACGGGAAGCATTATGCCAGCTTTCCTGCTTTTTTAGCAATCTTGGGTTTAGGGGATCATCACCCGGTCACCAGTGGCATCAGCTGTAGCCCTAATGCTGCTGTCCTCTTTGCCTAAACAATGGCATTAAGCTGATTTTGTCCCAGAAGCACCAGGAGGGATGCACGCACGCTTTGGCGCTATTAACGTCATTCACAGCTTCATATCTCAGGGAATTTTTTTTATAAACCCATAGTATTGCAGTCAAGCACATAGCTCTGGGCATGATAAGTCAGACATAACTTAAGTCTGAAATAAGTTCTATTAATAAAACTGTTGCTAACCCACAGGCAAAAGGTTATCTGGGGGGAAGCATTTAGACAGTGCAAGCAAGGAGCCCCTCTTGAAAAGAAACAATATTCTTCTTGTTTCATAGTATTCTGAGGAATCTTAATACAAAGAGCAAGGTTTTCACTTAGCCATGGCAGGGCTAGTTTGGGAGGAGGAGAAGGGTGGGGTGGGGTTTTTTGTTGTGTTCTTGGGAGACCACTTTAGGAGGCAGAAATACAGCAGACGGAAAGAGGCCCAGAAGGCCATCAAGATCAGTATGGTTGTGTTGAGGTCACATTTGTATTTCATAAGCATGCGGCTTTTTCCACTAAGACCTTTCTAAACCTATTAATGCCCACAATCCCCTCTCCCATCCCTTTCTGCGCAGAGCAATTACTATGTACATAAACTCCTCCACTGCCCGTGGGCAAACCTTGACACATGGTCAAGTTTCATACAGCTTCTTAGAGTTTGATAGTCACTCCTGATCTCTCATCTCCTCTGCCTTCTGAAACTCTTTTGGTACATCTACATTTAGCTCCCAGGGTTGCCATAAGGACTTTCCTCATTATTTCTACTCAGGCCATGGTCTAATGGGAGGGAAGGCATGGTATAGCATACAGACACTTGATCAATGTATGAACTGTGACACACAACAGCACATGACATGCTCCTCTGGTCTTCATGGGGAAGAGCTAAAGTACAATGAACATTTTGCAGAATAAAAACCCAACCATAAACCTCTACTGATACTTTGTGTTTTCACTTTTATGTTTGGTCCCCCGTGTTTTTAGAAAAAAAAAAAAAAAAAAAAAAATTATTTCTAGTTGGTCTGAAATGACAGGTCATTTTAAGATGGCAGGAGGTATATTGTTTGGGAGTCAAATAGAGAACTGAACTGTTGATCTTCTACAATACCTAATTATACTGATAATGGAAGTCAAGTAAAAATAGAAATCAACCATTGTTTTCAGCTGAATTGGTGAAGCCTTTCTTTAAAATAGATGTATTTCAAGATCAGGAAAACGAGGCAAAGTCTTTGCCAAGGTCATACAGAAGGTGCTGCTACATAAAGAAATATGCAAGTATTTTTTTTCTCCAGCCTGCACCCTTCTCCACCAGAAGATGGTCACCTTGAATCTTTGTTTTATTTGGGTTTCTTGAGAGCGGTTTTCCCGACTGTGCTTTTCCAACTCTGGCAGTAGCCTACAAACTGATAGCTCCCTTTCTCGGGTGGGGAATGCGTTGCCACAACTTTCTGGAGTGCAAAGGGAAATTCCAGAGCCTCGACAGGAGAATGACACAGTCACTTTGGAGAACTGAGACAGCTTCTGGCAACGGCCAGCACCAGAAATATAAAACACTTTGTAGACTGACTGTTCTCCCTGTAGCAACATGGGTTTGGATTCTCCAACCGTTTACTGACGGCTGGCTTTCCGCCTGCTCTGCAATTCCCCCCTCCACCAGCCTCACCAGCAGATGTTTGTCCAGATGTTTGCGACCATGGAAGAAATTATAAAACCTAAAAAAATACCCTCTGTTAAGTTCTGGAGGGGAGTCTGGGGTGTAGGAGAGGTTGGATGTTGCCAGTGCTGTCTGCTTGAAGTAGATACTAGCTTGTGGTTTGGGCTTCTGATGGAGAAGAACCCCAGGGGTACAGCTTGTGGACCACACTGCAACATTTCCTGGGGGCTTCAGGCCCTCAAACCTCCTGGTAAGGAGGTGTTAAGAAGGAGAAGGTCAGTCTCTCAACCCACATGCATGGGGACAGGTGGACTCCACCATTCCACACATAATTATGGGACAGCATTGCACTTGTGCCCCTTGCAATACCATCATTTTAAGATGGAAGGTCTCAAACAGGACAGGGAAAATTTGTCACCTGATAATACATTTGGTGGGTATGATATGTTAGAAAATACCCACAAAATGTGAAACACTTCTGTATTTAGTTTCATAAACAGCTTAAGGTAAAAAAAAAAACAAACGAGGCATTATTATTACTATTACACTTATTATTTTGACATAAAAACCTTTCCCTTTGTCTTCCATTTCCAAAATCAAATGTTTTGTCTTGTAAATAATGACACCTTTTTCTTCTTTTTTTTTTCTTAATTTTAAATTCAAATATTTTTATATTGAAATGTCATATTTCATGTAAAATTTACTTAAAGAATCCAAGTCCCTCCACATTAGATCACTCCAAACCCTACCAAAACAATTCCTTTTGGGCTGAACAAATCCAGTTTGAGTTGCCAAAAAAGAATTTTTGTGGCTTTTTTGTGAGTTGCTGAAACCTCCTCCTGAAAATTCAAGCTGGTTTCTTCTAATATTTTAATTCCCCCACCAAGCCTAAAAAACAACCACCCTTTGCGGAACTAACTTTGCTCTCAGATGACACAGTTGTGTAACTCCTTTAGGTTGCTGGTAGACATGCCAGTCATGCTAATAGTGAATGAGACCCTATGAGGCATTTAGTTGGCCTAAGTGAAATGAGTTGGATGGGTCTCAGGCAAGACGTAGCAGAAAGGTGTCTGTAAAGCAAAAATCTGGAAGCAAAGGAGTCAGTTTTGGATGTTGAAGCTGAATCTCTTGCTTATACACAGCAAGGTACCCCAAGATACAAAATACCTTGGCAAAATACCTCCACTGGCAGCACCAGCCACCACAACCATCTACCATGGTTTTCTTCCTCCAAGTCTAGTCTGAACTTCAGTGTTCTGGATAGAAAATATTAAGGTTTTTCCCAGAGATACCCTGACACAACTCCACACCGTGGAATGTGATGCAAACATCCCTCTCTCCCTGCTCTGTGCCAAAGGTGGTGTTTTTCTCCATCATGGTCATTGCAGCCACCACCATCCCAAGCCCTCCCAGGGATGGGATGATGCCAACCGCCATCCCCCAACAAATCCAGTCCATCCTCATGCTCTTGCAGCTCCTGCAGAATCAAACAGTAGCTGAGACCTCTTCAAAATGTCACACCCCTTGCCCTGCAAGTTTCTTGAAAAAAAAAAAACAGGATTAAGCTGCCAAAGTGTCACCGCGATAACATGCTGGCAACGGGGAGAGCTCTGCTTTTGTTACATGGAGTTGGCAGGCGTAGTGCACATGCCGCTCCCAAAATAATCCCACTGTGACCCAGCCACAGTTTCAAATGGGCCAAAACTTTCCCGTAGCAAATCCATGAGCACAAACTAATATCTGCCATACTTCATACTCCAGGGGTTGGTTTTGGTTGTTTTTTTTTTTTTTGGTTTTTTTTTTGGTTTTTTTTATAATTTTCCAAAGCAGGACATTATTCATTGTGAGCTGAAAAACAGTGTGCTCTGATCTCGCAGTGTAACCGCAGCCGTACTGGATGTTCCTGCCCGTCCCCAGCATCACCAGGGAGCTCAAGTCCGAAAAGCTGGACCCCAGCTGGGAGCTTGCTCAAGAGGATGGAAATTTTAAATCCTGCCCTTTCATCGAAATTTTGAATTCAGAGAGAAAAAAGAAAGAAGGAGAAACTCTTTCCCCCTCCCTACCACCACTAGGAGCTTTTCCTTTCAGTTCAGCCTGCTGGGGTTCTTTGCTTGATTTAGAGGTTTATTTATTTATGTAGAAAGGAGCCAAACCTGAAGTTTCCTACAACCGCAATTGGAGCTGACCTTTCAGAGTTTTGTTTTGTTTTGTTTTTCAGTCCACTTACAACGGTGTCAATGTCCAGAACCTGATCATATTAACAAGTGCTCTGACCCGTGACGGTTTATCCAGGCTTTGCCGTGGAGCCTGCAAGGTGACACTGAAAAACAAGTTCCTCCCAAGACCCACAAGGTTTGTGCGTGTCCCACAGCCGCAGTCCCCGATGCCCTTTCGCACTCCTTACAGCCGGCTCCTGCCATCATACACCAGGATGCTGGAGACAGATTCAGTCACCGTGTTTATGAAGTGCTGCCACCAAACAGTACGGCATTCGAAGACGTCCCATTCCTAGACAGAGGGGGGTGCATTTTGGGGGTGGTTTTTTTTGCAACCATTAAATCAAAGAGAGAGAACATTTTTACCCCCTGCAAGGCTGTTACCTACTAGTCAACGCTAACCAAAACCACTGAAAGTTTGAGCTATTTTCGTTACCAACATTTTGTCTTTTGTTTTTCTTCTCTTTCTTCCCTTCTTTTTTTTAATATAATTTTTCTTCCCCCCACCCGCCCCCAGAACTCAGCAGTTATTGTCAGGCTGCTCTTAGCATTACTTGGGTTCTCAATAATGCCCTTTTTTATTTCCTTGCTCCCCGTTTCTGTTTTTTTAAGGCTGGGTGGGTTATAAACTGGTTTGTTTTTCTAAGATCGTTCAGAGGAGCAGACTTCTCACAGGCGATTTTTCAGCAGTGTCTGCCTGGTGGCTGCGATGTTCCGCTGCTTCCCAGAAAACACAATCAATGGATTGTCACTGTTTCTATTCTGGGCTCTGGATGCGTAAGTTTGCTGGAGCAGAGCAGTTTTTGCAGGCTGGAGGCTGGGTTGGCTCCGTCCGGGTCGCGGGCTGAGTGCCACCTTCCTTCCCAGCATGATCCCAGTAGGATGGGCTGTGGGTTTGGGCTCTCTTGCACCTGTTGGCGGGCTGGGAGGGGGGGTACTGGTCCCCGAGTTGGCCATCCAGGCACCTTGCATGGGTATGGTGTGTGCTTACACATGCGTTGGGCATTTGGATAAAGAAAAACTTCATAGGGGTATCCATGGGTATAAAAGTTTGCTCATTTATTTATATATCTGCATCTCTGTGAGTATTAATTCATATGTACATATGAATATACATACATATGAATATATGGATATATAAGTGCACGGTCATATTTCTTTCCTAATACATGTCTGTGCACACATGCACATACTACATATTTTTATATATATATATGCTTACTACACATATATATCTCATAGAATCATAGAATAGTTTGGATCAGAAGTTACCTTAAAGATCATCCAGTTACAACCCCCTGTCATGGCCAGGGACACCTCCCGCTAGACCAGATTTCTCAAAGCCCCATCCAAACACCTGCAAGGATGGGGCATCCACAACTTCTCTGGGCAACCTGGGCCAGGGTCTCACCACCCTCACAGTGAAAAATTTCTTCCTAATATATATTGCATGCACAACTCACATCATTGACAACAATGCACACACGTTAACCCCTAAGCCATCCAGAGAAACCATAAGTGAGAGATGATAGTTTATAAAGGACTACGATAAATCTGCAACGATTCTTTTAAATCTAGAGGATGTGATCTTTTGGATCTAGAGGACAGATCTTTGGCAAAGTTTGATACAGGTATTCAGCTGGGATACATCCACATGGGTGCGTGCGTGACTGGAGGGGGCTATGCTGATTAACCCCCTGTGGGGAATCAATCCGTGACGTGGACAACATTCATGAGCAAAAGCCGCTAAAGCTCTCCTGATCCCTGCTATTAGTGGCAGCAACACCCAGTTCCCTGGCTATGGCTATGGGATTCTGGGAAGCAGCTATCTCATCAGAGAGAGACAGACTGCAAGCTAGCATACCCTGAGCATAGCACGATGATTTCAGTTTAAAGTTAGTTGAGTCCCTCTTCTCCCTGTCTGCTTTTTTTAGCATTCAGGTTGCAGATAGGACAGGGGAGTGAACAATGCCACATAAGACACATGCATAGAATAAGATATGACTTTAAACTCAATAAGGAAATTTTCTTAGGAAGAAAAAAGAAAACATTCTGGAGATTATATTGGCATTGCCCTTCTACTGTTAGTATATTCATTTCCTTTCCCATATTTCTTTTCGCTTCTTTATACTGGCTAGAATACAGTAATTTTATACACACATATATATATATATATGAAATATTGTTAGGAAATATACTTTGACATTGCTTTGTTGTTGCTGTTTTTAATAATACCTGGGCTTTAACCAGTCCTTTTGCCTCTTGGAAGCCTTACAACAAAGTCTAAGCGACTGATCAGTCCTTGGGTTGGGCAAGGAAAGAAGACGGAGGTGGATGAGGTCACTATTAGTCTAATGTCAGAAAGCCCCATAGTTTGAGACCATTCAGAGCTGCAACAGCTTTAGGAGGGGCTGGGATGCTTTGGCACCCAAAGTCCCAGAGCATGTGCAGTGAGATGGACAGGTCTCAGCAGCTTGAGCAACGTGCATGGAGAAGCAGCAAGAGTTCTTCCCACGCTCCTGGTCTTGGTTCAGAGTTAACTGGTTACCCCGTTTTTGGCAGGTACCCACTGCATTCCTCTGCCTGAAAATCAGTGTAGATACACTCTGCCCTTTTCCGCTGCCAAGGGGGATGGTTCCGTAGTAGCTTTTAGGGACTTATATCAGTCTCACTCTTCTAACACATCAGAACCTTTCAGGAAAGCCCATTTCAGAGCTATAATTATTGCTGTCCCCATTCTGCCGCTGGAGCATGTAAGTGCAGAGATAGGTCTTTACCCAAGGTGACTGCTCCCAAGGTTACCATTGGGGGTGGCACAGGGAAGCTGAAGGGCTCTTTCACTTATGAACACTTGACATATGGAAATCTATTGCCCTGGGCCAGCATAGCAAGGATTTGGTGACTCCCACCTGGAGTACTGCATCTAGCTCTGGAGTCCCCAACATAAGAAGGACATGGACCTGTTGGAGCATGTCTAGAGGAGGCCATGAAGATGACCAGAGGGCTGAACCCCCTCCGCTGTGAGGACAGGCTGAGAGAGTTGGGGATGTTCAGCCTGGAGAAGAGAAGGCTCCAGGGAGACCTTATAGCAGCTTTCCAGTATCTGAAGGGCACCTATAAGAAAGCTGAAGAGGAACTTTTTACAAGGGCATGTAGTGATAGGACGAGGGGCAATGGCTTCAAACTGGAAGAGGGAAAATTTAGATGAGAAATCGGGAAGAAATTTTTCACTCTGAGGGTGGTGAGGCGCTGGAACAAGTTGCCCAGAGAAGTTGTAGATGTCACATCCCTGGAGGTGTTCAAGACCAGGCTGGATGGGGCTTTGAGCAACCTGGTCGGGTGGGAGGTGTCCCTGCCCAGGGCAGGGGGGTTGGAACTAGGTGATCTTTAAGGTCCCTTCCAACCCAAACCATTCCGTGATTCTATGTTTGGTAACCAGCCTGCCACTGGGAAGGAGTGGGGTGCAAGACCAGGGGGGAAGGCAGAACATATGTGGCTTTGCACCACCCAGGGAACACCCACTAACGTCTTTTTCCATTTGGTCAGCACAAACACCGGGGAAAAGTGAACCCAGACACCTCTGTCCAAACATTAACGTCTTTGCAAAAGTTAGGGGAAACCCAAAGTTTCTGCTTCTATTAAGAGACACTTTTCCTCCCGGCCCCCTTCCCTCCTATAGCTACTCTCAACATTTTTTCCTCATTTCCAAGTTAAGATTTAACTGGTTTACGAGAGAAATAAATAATCTGTCTCTACAGTCCAGCTTTCCAGCAACTTGGGAAAAGTTAGCACTTTGGCCAGGGCCTTCTGCATGCTCTGAGCTGTGCATTTAATTTAAATTTAATAGTTATTGCACGTTACACAAATGGCGATTAAAACCATATTGATTGAGGTTTAGCAGCTATGTGAGAAATGCAGATCTTATTACAGAGCTGCTCCGTATCCAGAGTGTGCTTTTAATAACTCCCTGCTCATCAAGGGGCAGATTGGAGAGAGGAAAAGGAAAAGGCAAGGCTGGGAGGCACCAGCTGGAGGGGTGATGGTAAGGCTGAGGGTCGGGCAGCTCTCACTCGCTTCCCACCTCAGGCAAACATGCTCCTAAGCATGAGATCTCCACACTGATATTTTGCTTATTTCCCATCTATAAATCAAAGAAAATCTACCTTACACACAACTACAGACATGCAGACAAGCCTACAGAGGCCACATCCACACCACGTGCTGGAGAAGCAGACAAACATGTTGGCTGAGATCTCAGAAGATAAATTTCCATGGCAGGATGCATTGCCGTAAGGGTTTTCTAGGTCAGGACCTGCTGCAGAGGCACTTGAAAACCCCAGAATCTGTCAAAACAGGGCTTATTTGTTATTCCCTCATCCCCCCCTTTTCAAAAAGCTGCCAAGTTCATTCAGTGGCAAAGCAGATATAAACAACCTCTTGTATCCTAGTTTGTCTAAGATAACGACTGAAAAGGGAAAATGAACCAGGAAAATAATAACTGCATTTAAATCACCCTGCTGAGAGCAATGCAAGCCCTTTCGAACCAACCCTTCGCTTTTGCACCGTTCTTTGCTTTGCACAATTCGCACACTTTCCGTGCTTCACGCAGGAGGGAGAAGCAGGCTGGGAAATACTGCAGAGACCAGGGGTGGACAAATATCAGGGGAGACAGATGAAAATGTGAAAGGGGAAATGTGAGGGGAAACGTAGAGGGAAATTAAAAAAAAAAAAAACAACTAGACACGTTTGCAGAAAATCTTACTTTTGATGATTTCAAATAACTCAGTAAATCTGGGCTACCCTTGGGCAGGGTTTACCCAACGCCACAGCCTTTTCTTCTGCATTAGGGAAAGAAAGTTAATAGCATTTAAGACCCTCTACAGAAATCATCTCTTTACTATAAGAGACCAAAGAAAGTCACGTTCAGAAAATCCCACTGTGCTCCCGCCTCTTTGAAATCCAGATACAGACTCAGAACTCTGCACATTTTGCTTCAAATGCTCCAAGGCCTGAGGATTCAGTAATGCCACAACTCTGAGTTATTTCAAATTAAAAAAAGCACATGAAACTTGACAGGTTTTCATCTCTACATCCCTCAGACCAAGCTGAGCTCTTCATAGGTTCTGTTTTGTACGTCCCAGTGCCACAGACATCAGACATTGCAGAAAAGCTATTTTTTGGCAGCTGCATAACAAAGACTTGGAAGAGGAAACTGTCCATAAAAAAAAAAAAAAAAAAAGAATTAAAAAATAATAATAATCATACTACTACATATTTTAGGGTGCCACTGAGCAATTTCCAAATTTTCGGGGAAAAAGTCATTTCGATTAAGAATGAAAGCAGATTTGGGGTTTGTGTTCTACTTGATGACAGTTTTAGTTGGAAATGAGGGAGAAAAATTCTTCCAGATCAATCAAAATGTTCTCGTTTGCCCAAATTGAAGTAATTTCAACCATTAAAAATTTCTGGGTATTTTTTTTATATAAGAAGAAAATTAATAGCTGCTTCAGATCAAAAAAAAAAAAACCAAACAGGGAAATAACTAAGAAAAGCTGAAACTGGTAATTTTCTTTATTCTTTTCAGATTTTTTTGAAAAGTCTTGGCAAAGTCTGTCTATATTTGCAAAACATTCTGGTACCACCAAACTGCATTTTTCAAGTCTCCCCAGAAAAACAGTTTTACGAGAAACGTCACCCAGCTCGGCGAACAAGAGAGATATACAAAGATAGCCAGACTTTTATTGGCCCAGAAAATTCATCTGGAAAGCTCCTTCAATTTCCAGTGGTATTAGGTTTTGGCCCTAAGCATGAGTGGAATATACCACAAAGGAACCCTTTTGCTGTGTTTTAATGCATGTTTGTTCAATATCTTACTATTTCTTTGCTGTTCTGCATCCTGGCCTGAATCTCTTGGGGATCCTCTCTTTGGGGATACCTCTAGCCCCCAAGACTCGAGTCATCCCACGTCCCCTCTTCTGATGATACATTTCACTGGGTCAAGGACGCAGGTTGTTTTCTAATGTTGAAATTCCCTTTATGCTTTCAGGCACTGATTCATTTCTGTCAAGCAAGCTGCCAAATTCACGTCAACCTGAGGCCATCTCCTCCGAAGGGAGGGACAGGAGGGACAAAGGTGCTCTCTCTACTATTAAAACCTGCTCCACAATGGCCAGCCTGACTGGGAACGTCCTGTGCTTCCAGAGTGACTGGATTGTGATAAATAAAGGAGAGAATAAAAGAGCAGAGCTGCCTTTAGAAATGTGCTACGGCAGCACGGCATTTTAATTCTGCTTATCTCTGGGGTCCATCCAGAAGCGCTGAAGCAAATTGCTAATGGGGCATTATAAGCATGACCATCACCTGATTAATGGACAAGGCAGCATGTCTCAGCCACCAAGTCCTGAGAAATACCTGTGGTGGCTGCATACAACAGCCTCTCACAGGTGGGGAGGCTTTGGAGAGGGAACAGAGCTTGTGTTGACAGCCCTGACAGCATCCTCCAGCTGAGCTTCCCCTGCCTGTGCCCATTCGTGGGTGTGCAATGTGTAACATCAGACCTCTGCACCTCCTGCTGCTCAGAGAGCATGAGGCAGGGTAGGAGAAAGCACCATTTATGGAGGAAAAGTTCTATGCTACGGACTTTATCTGTCCTGAATTTGGAGGGGGATCCCTCCAGAAGGACGATCCTCTTCCAGTTTCCACCCAAAGCAATTACCTCCCACTACAACCTCAGGTTTTTTTCCTAGGAAGGACCAGGGGCTACTGAGGTTGGATTCCCCACAGATTTGAGGGGATGACGGATGGGGAGGATGCGAGATTTTCTTTCAGACATGGTAGAGATTGCTCAGGTTCAGGATCCTGCAGATCTATTTCCCGTGGTCAGTCCAGAACCAGGATTTTGGAATCGGTCCATCATTTCTTTTACAGCAGGGCCTTGGGCAGAACTGCTAAAACTCAGCAGCCAATGTCTGTACTGTGGAAAAGTCCCCAAACTGTTAGAAACCCAAACCACTGGAGCTGTACAGCACCGTACAAACCAGTTAATTTTACTGGCTTGCATCCAGGCACAGTCCAGCTCTGTCAGTGCTCTACTGGTGAGCACCAAGTTTTTGCAGTTCTCGTTAGCTGGGGCATAAAAGTGAGCTGCCAGGGCTCTTCACTGCATACAGGTCATGGCTTGGGTGTCCCTACTCTTAAGTGGACCCTCTTCTCTTCCACTGCTTTATTTGATCTATCTTAGAAGCTCATCTTCAGGTGAAATAAATGAACTTCTGAAAGTGCCTGTTTCTCTTTAGCAACTGTATTGGGAGCCCGAAGAGACTAGCGCAGCCTTGGATATCTAACTTGGAGATCCCTGAAATAAAGCAGGTGGATCCCACTTTTTTTCTTCCTTTTTTTCTCTCTCATTGGGCCCAAAATGCTTTTCCCTAACCAAAATCTTTGGCCTCACTAGAGCTCATCTGAGTCAAAATCTGTGTGTAGGATGTCAGGTGAGATGATTAAACAGCCTTAAGCTCTATAAAACAGGCACCTGCCACACGGCGTCACGAAATGTTAATAGATCATGAAGGAGCCTTTGGCCTTCTTCACTCATCCTCATGTTTTCAGGGTGGTGTAGGCTGAGCAGGGCAGAGGACCCTGGTTATCCTGGTTATTCCAGTTGAATAGAATTTTTCCTATTTTATTCTTTTCTGGTTCTTCTCCTGTGCCCAGTCCAAGGGTATCAGGGCACCTTGGTTCGTAGCTTTCTAGAGCAAGAGGGCAGTGGGTCGGGTGTTAATTAGTTGTGGAAGCTTTTTAATAACGCAATCCAAATCTCCAGTGACTCTTTGCATTTACATGGATAGTCCACTAAGACCAGTGCTTGAGATAGTCACTCAAACTTGTGCAACCATAGGTTTCAGGATGGAGCTCCTTTTTCTTCACCATAACCAGCTGAGATAGACATCTCATGCAAGCTAAATGTCTACGTTCCCTCCCTAGAAGCCAGGCTGGGCTTTTTCCACTCTCAAATAAAGATTCATTCCATCCTAAGAAAGATATCTGGTACTTAAAATAGATGGTATCTGAAGTCTTCCTCTGGAGTTACAGGAGTTTGTACCATTATTATGCTGAAAAGGGAGTTGTCTCTATGCATCTGAAGATATTTTACCAGATCAATGCAATTTTTGAGCCCATACCTAAGAGGCATTTGTCACTTGCTGAACTAAAAATAAATCACAATAAGCTCACAAAAGTTCTCACACCTTGCCAGAGAACTGTTCCATAGCAAGAATGGTGAGTGAGAGGCAAATCCCATAAAATGCAAAAGGAAAAATTTCCTGCTGACTCCCACAAGCTTTCAATGGGGTCCCTTGTCTTTGCTAAACTTTTAGTCATTTTTTGCCTGGGGCCTCCTCACTACTCAAATTTCTCTGTGCTTGAAAGGCTTAGGAAGAAACCACGGAGAGAAAGAGGCCCAGCATGGGCTTGGTTTAGCCTGGCAGGTGTCTGCCCACTTCAGAAACCTTCAAATATGTGAGCACAGGAGGGAAATTGCTCTCTAAAAGTATTTCTGCTGAGATGCACTGTAGGCCAGTAATAATAACGGTGATGACAATGGGAATATGCAGCACCTGGAAGGAATGAAACCAAGGGAAAAAACAGATTGGAGAGAGAAAGATGAGAGGGTGTTGGGAGGCTGAACGCATATGGTGGCCACCTTCAGCTGTCTTGATGCCTGATCTTGGAGGCTCAGGTATAGACGTGTAAAGAGTTCCCATGTCATTCTCAAGGAAGACTTGGCCAAACTCTCAACGAGATCTAACATCCTGACAGGTTTTAATGTGGGCAAAGACCTGCATCCCCCCCACATCTTACTAAAACATAACATGATTTCTTCTTCCAAGCTGAATATATGTGTACATTGCAGGGGATATCCAGAGAGGCTTTCTTCTGAATCAGAAAAGCCCGTACTAGTTTGGATGCACTTAGTATGTCCTGGGTCATCATCTACTCAAAGAAATGGTGCCCGCACTGAATATTGGGATGCCTTGCATGGGTGGCTCAGGGACAGCTCTGTACCATCTTCTACCTGATGCACTGTTGAAACAGCTGTGCCTTTCTGGAGTAAAGCCAGGATGAAACAGGTCGGTGAACAGCTTTGAAAACGCCCGCTTCTATTGTCCCTGCACCAGAGGGAAGGAGTTCTTCAACATGCTGAGATTCAAATCATGGCCCCGCTGGGATGTCCTAACCTTGGCCCGGCAAATGGCTTTTTCTGGCAAGAAAAGCCCCCCTCTTTCCTAAGCAACCCCTGTTGTATCATGCTTTCCATTGGGCTATGTCGTAAAGGACCTTGCACTCCTGCCAACCAAGGTTACCTGCTGCTGAGCCTCACACGCCAGAAGAGATGTGCGCCCATGAGCTCATCCCCTGTTTCCCTCACACATCCAGATAAAACACTCCTTTTGCACACTCAAAATCTCTCTCAAGTGGGCTAACACCTCAGCTTTTTAATCACAAAGAAGCCTTTTTGCCTGCAAAACCCTTCACCCCTAGACCACCCTGCCCTCCCCCCCCCCCCCCCCCCCCCCCCCGCCCCCAGCCCTTTCTTACAGAATTCAGGGATGTGGCTGAATTCTTCTCTCTGAATAAGAGGTACATTCAAAACCTCTCACACGACTACAAAAATTCAAGAAATCGGGGCACCCACCCCATGGCTCCTGACTGCACACACAAATGCCACAAAAACATGACTACAAAACCTCTGTCTCACACATGTAGGCACCAAATAGCTTCAATTTTGACAAAAGCATTTTTTGGTGAAAAATATTTAATTGAAAAATTCCCAGGAAAACTTCTCCAGACAATACCATCTCCCCTTGCTAAAAGTTTGGGGGAAAAAAAATACCCCAGACCCAAACCAAGCATATACTGCTTCACCCTCTCTTGTACACACATTCATTACTCCCATAAACCGAATTCCTTTAATACAGCCACATGTTTATTAGAGCATTTTTTTGTCTCGTGCACACTAGTGCAACACATTTATCCAACAAGCAAAAATCCTTTCTATCCACAAATTAACTCCTACTTTTTCCTTCCCCCACCTAAGCCCTTCTTGCAGGTATGCCCACTGTTAACCCATATACATTTCTCCCACATTCAAGCTCACTTTGAAATAATAATTTCGGTCCCTTCAGCCCAGAATAAATTATTGAAATGGGATTTTCCCCCATGAAAATCAATCTATCTCCCCCCAGCTGCCTGCTTGTCGCTCTGTCATTGCACTGACACGCACTCGCCGCTTAAAGATGACCAGACAAGTCCAGCAGGATCTCACCCTCACCAGTGGTGCAGGATGCCTGAGTATTTCCCTCGTGGCCGCTCCCATCCCAGAAGCTCTTACAGTTTTTCTTGCAGAAAAAAGGGAAGGAGCTTTTCTTTTTCAGCATCCCCGCACGTGTTCAGAAGCCTGCATGGCTTTTCAGGGAGAACAGGTTTCACATGGCTTCAAGATCACAGTACTCCATAGAAATAAACGCTGGCTGTTTTTTTCCCCAGGCACCTGTATTACTGCATGCAGCTACAATAAGCATATCAAGTGATGACAAGGGAAAATGTGGCTATTAAGGATAACTCGATATGGTAAGCCATGTCCCTTCCAGGTCCTCACATACACCAGCTGTCTCTGCATGGCCTTTTTGTACCCAGGACTCTCTGGACTTTGAGCATACGTCATCCCAGCTAACTTTAGCTGCTGAAATGTTGGCACCCAAATATCTGCCTCATCTCCCTCTACCAACAGCATCTCCCAAGGGTGATTCAGTCCATCCCAATATAGGTCTTTAGCCCTACTGCAAGGGACAGACCTCTAGAGAGATTCTCCAGGTGATCTGTTTAAGATCAATGATCAACTTTCAACTTAAAGCTAGATGAGTCAGTCCCATTTCCCGTGTCTGTAACAATAAAAGATGAATCTTGGTTTGCATCAGCCTTACTCTTTCGCAGGAGAGTAGGATATATTTCATGTCAAAATGTGCCCCCCCTCACTAAAAGATCGCATTCAGGTGGAAATGAATAAGATATACAGAAAAGACAGTCTTCTTGCTACAAAATCTCCCCAGGACAATCTGGTCCCCAAAGTAAGGGCGTTCAGGAGCCATTCTAGAGAAACACTTTCCTAAAAAAAAGACTTTCTCATGGACTCAGCCAAACTCGTACAGAAAATAAAGAGAAAATAAAAACCCAAAAAACTCTTTTCTATGAGTTGCAAACAACATTAAATCGCACCCGATCCACTTTGAAAATTTCTAAGTATAGGATCAAATCCTATGGGAATGTATATGTGAGTAACATCAAAACTTTGGAATAACTGCATTTACTTAAGGGGACGTAGCTCACATTTAGGTTACTGTAACTGACATCCCAATATAAACCCAATACAGATTGAGACCATGAAGCAGAAAAAGAAAGACAATGGGAAAATCTAACATGATGCTGAAGTGCAAAATAAGGCTGTTTTAGACCATTATCATGACAATAGACTACAACAGTCAAGAAAAATGAAACAAGAAACACTTTTCCTTTCCACAGAAATATTTTAGCTTTGAGAATTTTGAGTGTCTAAAAAAAAAAAAAAAAAAAGAGTTAATAAATTCCAAACAAAAAATTGTGCAATGAGGTCTGAGAATAAATATTGATAATTTGAGACATCTCCATCAGAAGACGCATTTTAATCATTTTTAACGTTTTGATACAAGTTTGTTTTCCTCACCTTTTTTTAACTATATATATATCTTCTGCATGAAAACAGGAACCAGTTTCACGCTGGAATGTAGAGATGGGAAGTTTGGAGAATTTCAAAACTCATTAAAGCATTTTTTTTCAAATGCTGTACAATGATCTAGGGACGTATTCTGATCTACACCAGATGGCCTGAGCTCCACCAGAGCTAGGTTTATGAAACAGGAAGCAGTATATTTGCCAGACCCGGCCCTTGTGCACAAACAGCTTCAATTTTGACAAAAGCATTTTTTGGTGAAAAATATTTAATTGAAAAATATTTAATTGAAAAATTCCCAAGAAAACTTCTCCAGACAATATCATCTCCCCTTGCTAAAAGTTTTGGGGAAAAAAAATACCCCAGACCCAAACCATGCATCTACCAATGCTTTCCCTAGTCCAGATTGTTATATAGCAGAAAACGGAATATTCTCTGCAAAGATTAAGAGATATTATGGCAGGAGTACTGGATTTACTTATTTTTTAGGAACTCAATACATATTTTTTAGCACTTCAAAAAACATAAGATTCCATAATTGCAAATTATGCTGGAGGGAAAAATAAGAATTTGCATGAATAAGTGTGCAGAGTGAGTAATTTAAAAAAAAAAAAAAAAAAAAATGCAGAAGTGAATTGTTTTCAGATCCTATGTATTTGGTAATTTTGAAACTGTGGTGACCGCAAAGATGCATCACTGTTTTTTGAGTGGCACCAGTTTGTGGTTCGTTGCTTTTTTTTAAATTACAGCTCATCTCTCTACTGGACTTAGCTGCCCTTCATACCACAATGTCATAGTATCCCAGCTGGATATTACCACAATGTCATGGCATCCCAGCCGAAGGTATCTGTGCCCTCAAAAAGACTTTATTGCAAATGCCCCCTCCTCCTTTTACAGTGCAGGAATGTTAAGTACAGAGCTGTTAGCAGAGAGCTGCATCCCACCACATACCACCTGCCCAAGGTCATAGTGAAAGTCCTTCTCAGAGCACGACACTAACTCTGGTGTCATTACTCGAAAAACTAGCCCCAAACCAAATTCCTTTAATCCAAAAATTAGCCCCAAACCAAATTCCTTTATTCCGGCTTTTTCTTGATATAGTTACAAATGATTGCTTTTATTTTCACGAGTATTTAAACAGAAAGAGTCACAAGGTCTTTGTGATTCAAGGCGGGACAACGCCATTTCAGTGCCTCCTTTGTTAGAAATCCCCAGCTGCGAGAGTCAGTCCCATGTGGGAGAAGAAAACGGTTTCAGCAGCCTGGGATTCATGAGCCACCCCTGAGACCTGCTGCAGTGTGCTCAGGAGACATGCTGAAGAGTAACATATTCCCTTTTTCACATAGTTTATGAGAAGGAAATTTTACTTTTTTTTTAGCTAACAAGAGAGGGTTCCAGAGACATTCATCCCTTGCCTCAGCTCTGAGGAGCTGGTCCCATGGATGGCTATGGAGCTCTGTTTGTTTTCCTCTTTGGCATCATCTAATCTTGTCTCATGTCCTCTGGCTCACCAGAAACACAGGAGATCACCAGGACTTCCCTGTTGCTTGCCCAGTTTCTTGTAAAAACCAGGAAAGAATCTGGCTGCTTTAATCAACAGAATAATGCTGATTTACACCCAGACGTTGCCTGGCCCAAAGTCCCATGAGAAAGAAACCTGTGAGATGCTGCAAAGCTCCTCTGCTTTTCCACAAGGGTAATGCCTTTTCCCAAAGGACAATTCCCAAAGGACAATGCCTTGCAAAGAAATCCTGCTATCTCTTGCAAGGTCTCTCTCTCACGTGGTATTTACTGTGCAAACAGTATGGGAAAGCTGTTCCTAAAGATGCGTGCAGGGGTCTCTGACGTTGCCTGCGAATGTGTGTGGTGCAGAAGGAGCAAAGGGGAAATAGTCATTTTTAGATCTTTATTCGTTTATTGCATTTTTCTAAGTCAAGAGGTCACCCTCTGATAGCCCATTTCATGCTTATTTCCACAGGAATATACTATTTCTTTCTCCTCATCGTTCTCTGTGAGAAATTTCTTTTGAAATAAGAGTCACTCTCAGATATCAGCTGAAGGGTCAATTCCCATGGAAAAAATGTTTGAAATGGAAACAGATCTTAAGCGTCATTTCACTGGAATCACCTACTTCACAGCTTTAAAACCTCAGTGTTTCCTAAACTTTGGCAGTTCCCTGTCAATGGGGGAGTTCACTGAAATGGCGACAAGATGCCAGTTAGGCAGCTCAGGACCCCAAATTTTCCTAAAACCTATTTCTGAAATGGCCTTGGAAACCTAATCTTGTCCTTACACATTTGAGCAAGACTTCAGCAACCCCTGCTGAAAACAGCAGTGTTTCTTTCCGGCAGAGACTTATTTAAAGGAGAAGGAGTAGGAGACGGCTCATGCCCTTTGGAGGAAGTCTTGGGGCAGAACCTGAATAGCAAGTAATTCAGGAAACCTGGATTTTTGCCCAAGCTTCTCTCTGCCTTCCAAAACACAAACATAAGCAAACAGTTGCCTTGCCATTCAGTTGGGCTTTTCTAGAGGTGTCACTGGCTCACTTTAAGGAATTCCCATGCTGGTGATGTCTGCCAAAATGATGCATTACAGGCAGAGAGAAATGAATCCAACCCATGCTCCAAGCCCACTCTAAGCCTACCATGAGGCCTTGGCCGTTGGTTAGTCAGTGGTCAGCCCTGAGTACAGTCGAGCCTTCCTGGCATCTACCTGCAATATTGCCTGAAGAGAGGCAATGAGTTTCCCACCGAGGTCAGTGAAGCTTGCACGCAATGAAATTTGCTGCTTTGGGGCTAAGGCAAACAGGTCTGAAAATCCTCAGATAAAACAAGATTCAGCTTTCACCTTCTCTGTTCAGCAGAGCCCTCAGTGACTTTGCTCCCACTCTTAATCTACCTGTGGCAACTGTCTTTGCTGCTCACTTTCTGCTCAAAACCAAGAGCTACTTTTTGAGAACGTCATCTCCCAGCATTGAATACATCACCACCAGAACCACCACCAACCCAAGCCCCACCCACCTGCCAGGTCAAAAGATACATACTTTGATAGAAGCTGGGTTAAATTCAACTTCTTTTTTGGGTTCTGGTTCTGCTGGTTTAGGTGCTGGTTTGGGTTCTTCCTTCTTTGGTTCAGCCTTCTTAGGTTCAGGCTTCTTTGGAGCCATGTTGGTTTGCTGATGGGCTGCTTTAGAAAGGGAGAGAAAGAGACAGACAGACAGACAGACAGGAAAGAAGTGGCTACTGCAGGATAAATCACCAGCGCCCACAGGTCTTTATCTCTGTCCAGTCTCTTGAAGTCACACATTGTGTCACTCTCAGACCTGTCACATGCCAGAGCTTACAACAGGGCCACTGCTATAAAAGGACAAGACATTTACCCGGCTATTTTAGAGCCATCGGATACGGTATTGTTAAGAATTAGCACTTAAATGGAAAGAGAGTTTTAGGATTTTAGGGCTGAGACTGGCGCTGGGTCAAACATTTTTGGTGTTCATGCGCATGGTGCACGTGTACAAGGGGGAGGTTGGGTTACAACCCAGGTCCCATCGATGGGTTTTATTCTCCCCATGCTGACACGTTTCCAGCTCACTTGCTGCAGAGCTTCTCTCTTCCAGGCTGGACGGCACCCCTGGCCTTTGTTACGCCTCGGTTCATTAAAAGACAAGCAGAGGTTTATATATAGACATGAGGATGAGGTTATATGGGAGGCTGACCATCAACATGTCAGCTGGTGCAGGGGAAAATTCATGCCCCAGATCACACACTGATCTTCTCCCGGCATGGTGCAAAGCACCAGTATTGCTTATAGCAGAAAGCATCTAACGAGCAGGAAAACACACACACACACACACACACACACACGCGCGCGCGCGCACACACACACACACAGAGGCTAGGGTAGCACTGGGTGTCTGTAAGTACATCCTCATGGCTGAGATTTTCCAGACCATTTTAGGGACTTGAATGCCAAATTCCTATTGAAATAATTAAAATAAGGGTATCCATTTGAAGCCCTTCTAATCCCAGCTTTACTTTGATTTAAATAACCCCCCTTCAAAGAAAAACTAAGTTAACAGTTTTCAGATCTGTATTTGCTTATGTCATTTTCCTAAAACAAGAGGCCACTCTCTGAGAAACAGTCTCTTCCACATTGCCTAGATTATTATTTTTTTCCCCAAAAAAACATCATCCACTGTAACAAGAGAACCACCCACCAAATCAAAATGTATTTGAAAAGGGGATCTATGCTGGTGTTTCAAATAAATATCAGTTGAATCATAAATCTCTTTTTTTTTCCCCCCCCCCTACTTACTATATCATCCTGATAATCTACCATTCAAACCCCTTTAAGACCTGCTTTTCCCAACACCGCTGTCAGCTTGCCCTTCCCCCCCGCCCAGTGCCTACCCCTCTGCTCTCCTCCGTTCTCTGGGTGGCTCTACTGGAAGAACGCTCACGCGTTATCCTGCCCAACTGCTCCCAAATCATGGCACATCCCTTACTGGTAATATACCAGCAGCTTTGAAGTGCAATCCGAATACTATGCAGAAGGCTGGCCACCCCCGTTAAGCTGCTGTCTCCACCATGGCTTCAGCAAGTGAAAATAATTGGGAATCCTGGAGAGACTGGAGGGAATGGAAAAGGGCTGAGCTTTGTCTCTATACACCACAGTGTGCAGTTACAGGTCCTACCTGAATGAGAGCCTGCTTTCTGATTCCAGGTTTGAGGCAATGCCACACTATTTACTGCAGTAATAAATACATCCCTGCAATCGCATGATTATGACAGCAATGATAATTTGCATTTTTTGGGTAATGGGAAGCAAATCTCATTCCTCTAACCAAAGAGGCCACTTTGGAAACACTGTCTATGACAGGAGCCCTGAGCTGCTCCTGACCAGGCTAACAAGGTATTTTGGTGTTTCAGTGTCTCAGGGACAGCCCAGAGAACTGCATTTTTCCCTGCAGCCTGACACCTTCCATGAAACTTGATTCTTGTTCCCTCCACAGAGGTGGTAGCAGAGAAGGGATGCGTCTCTGTGAGAAGTGGTGCAGAGATCTGTATGCTCACTCTGACTAGACCAGACTCTAGTCCTCTTCAGTTCACCACAGCCACAGATCCATTCTGATGGAGCCCACCAGGCCCAATCCATGTTTAGTTCGTCACCTGGGGAAGAAAGTTCTGCCAGGAGATTACCAACACATGGATCTACTCACTAAAAGCAGTGCAGCCAGGGGAGCAGTTCAGCTTCCCTAAGGTAGAAACCTGCAACTGGTCTCTGGATTGTAGGGTGGGATTTTCTTGCATTAGAGATGCAACAGAGATGCACTAGATGATCCCACCTGGCCATCAGCTGCCATTGCAGAAGGGACTCAGTGTCCCCTAGGGTCTGTGCCATAACTGCATACCTACCAGTCCCATACACATCTCAGATACCATAGGGCATCAGAAATGGCTCTAGAAACACTTATGTAGGCAACTTAATTCCATCCTCTGTGAATTATTAAACTTCAGGAGACTCATGCAGTTCTGGAGAGGCCATTGTAGGCAGAATCATCTCAAATGACACCAGATAGTTGCTTTTAAGCAACGGAATGAAGCGATAGATATCTGCAGCTGAAATAGATGCATCACCCTCACACTGAATATATGGATTCTGTTGACTGTGATAGGAGCCCACCACGGGAACCCACCACGTGACAGTTCACCTAAAGATATTTACATTGTAGACACCTAAATTAAGTGAAATGAACCCTACTGGGGCTGAATTCCATCTTCTGACGTTTCCTTCATATTGCAAAGCCCCAGAGTAGAGGTTTTTCTGCAGGTTTCTATTTCTCATTTGCCCATTTTCTGTTCAGGGCAAAAAAGAACGAAGTGCGGAAAGTATCTGATGTACCCTGCTGATCAGAATAAGCAATCTCTGCAAACTTTGCAAGCTCTAGATATTTCTGCAAAAGAAATAACTGGAATCATGCATTCTTTTCATGCCCTGTAAGAAGGTTTTGCTGCATTGATTTCTGCATTGAAATGAGTCACGGCTGGAGAATTGTAAGAGCTTTCTACAGATCCGAAGAAATACCAGGGAGTAATTTCACCACGTTTCCCCCACTACAGACTTCTCGATTGACACCGCAGGGGACAGCACAGACCCAGAAAATCCTGGGTTCCGCTAATTCAAAGCAGCAAAACTGCAGTGCAAATTATTGTGTGCTCTGAGAGCAGCTGTAATCAGAAGGAGAGCATCTGAACAGGCACCAGCCTAAGCACGTCAGAGTGTTTTACACAGCGTCTGAAAAAACCACCAGGTCTTATTCCTAAACTGTGAACAGCACTGGAAAATATCAGGCAATTAAGATGCCAGCAGCAGCTCAACAGCAGCTTGGGATCTTGTCACCTCCACCTCTGTGAGATAAGAAGAGACCGTAATAACAAGGAGAGTCATATTTCACTTTCTCTTCCAAATTCCACAAATCAGCCATGGTTGTTGGATTAGTTGGGGAGGGAGGGATTCCCCCCAGCTTTTGACTAATAAAAAGATGTTAGAGAAATAACAGCAAAGATGATCCAGAAAGGTGGCTGAAAGCTCACCTCCATCTGATTCTCAGCCAAAATTCAGGGGTCATACTGTCATACAAATACGTTTTTTATATATTCATGATAAAATATATTCATGATACAGCTGGCTCGACACAGGTCATAGAAAAGATCCTTTGCACTGCTGTCAAAATCAAAATGGTTGCAGCATCCTGACACTTTTTGTAAACTGTCGGTTCTGCTTGGAGGAGAGGCTTCTGGCAATGCCAAAAAATCCCAGTCAGATACTTTGGAATTTTATTCAGTCTCCTGCCTCTCTGTTCCTCTTCTAGACCCACGGCATGTTCCCTCCTGACTTCTGCTTACTTTAGTTGTGTAGACCTGTCAATGACCGAAATACCCGAACAGATCAGCCTTTTCTCCCAGCTTCAGGTGGTTCTTTGCTTTGCTTTTTCAACACAAGGTAGTGTAGATGGCAGGCAGTAGCCCCATCTGTCCGATTACTGCATATATGTATGCTTATCTTTATTTAAATATACAATGTCAAGGAAAAACAGGGAGGTGCACTATAAGTTTTAAGTACCTGCAGGGCTGGCTAACCACTGCTGGGTGGATGTCTTGGATCAATTCCATGGATTAAAGATACTCCAATGCCCTGTAAATCCTTCTGTAAACAGCCAAATCAATGCAGCTAATCTTGCCCTAAATCCCCCATTCATCTCTTCCGTGAGGATCCCTAGAGTCCCAGCAGCTGCAAAAAAAAAAAAAACCAAAACCCTGACCAAAAATCCCTCTTCCTATTAATAGGTTTTGAAGGGCAGGCAGTGTGTGGGGGGGTTGTGCTCTTCAATTTTTTTCAGTCATGCTCACAACAGATGTTAGCAGCAGATCTCAGTGCCAAAAAGCTATTCCAGAGTCACCCTAGAGTCCTACATGAGAGGCTGGGCTAGCTGTGAATTTTCTAAAATTCTCTTGATCATCGGGGTATGATAAGTTTCTCCTGAGAGATGGACCGGGACCATCTTCAAAGAGAAGAGAGCTCATCAAGACATTTCCCACAGAAAAACATTGGATTTAAGAACCAGAAAAATAGAATAAAAATAAAAAACAAAATATTCCGGCCAAAATCTGAATCATTTAAATTTGGGAGTATTGCCTCAGTGTCTTATCATTCTCTGGTCCTTGACAAGTCTGTCTGTCCAGTTTTACTGGAATCACAGAACAGCCCAGGTTGGAAGGGACCTCAAAAGATCATCTGGTCCAACCTTTCACAGGAAAGGGAGCCCAGATGAGATTATCTGGCAATCTTACTCCATTTACTACAACTTGCCACACTCCCCCTCAGACCAAGTAGAGGAGATTGCATAAAGAATGTGGACTGCCTCTTTCCGAGGAAAATGAAGAGCTGAGAAAAGTTAACGATTTTCATGAAATATTGTTGTGGGATATTTGAATTGAACTATTTGGGGCCAAAACATATCAGGTTTCAGATATTTGACTTCTCAACAGAATAACATGCCCTGCCCCCCACGTAGGTTGTTGGGATTTTTGTTCTGTTAAAAATAAAAATAAAATAAATCTTTGAGTTTCAACTTCAATTCTGTCTTTAAAAACAACCATTGATGGAAACTCTCCAGACATCTTTAAATGAGAGGTTGAGAGCACGTCAAAGATGTTCTCTCTCCAACCAAAAGTGGTTGTGCAACTTTTCCCAATAAGGAATGCTGTCCTTAGAGTTGTGAGATGGCCACAGCTTGAGTGTCTTCCCCAGAGAACAGCGAAAAAGTGTTTTTAGAAGATTTGCAACCAGAAGACGATTTATTTTTCTGCTTCTTCAGTCCCCGGCACAGCAGATGTCTTGTCAGCTGTTGGACGAAGAAAGCAAGCTCCAAACCACATCTGCTCATATGCTACTCAGCCTCTGTACTTTAATATAACCAAGTTATAAACAGAAAATCAAATATTTTCAAATGGCAATTGCATTTCAAAGATAGTTAATGAAAAAAAAAAAAGAAGAAGGAAAAAAAAAGAAACCCAGAAGGAGAATTTCCAAGAAATCTCAAATTCTCTCTCTATTTTTTGCCAGCTATAGAGCTCGTCAGTTTTTCCATCCATATTTTAACACCTGAGGGGTTAAAGCAAGACAAAAATATACTGGAAGGAAGAACATAAGGGGTTGTATCCACATGGAGAGAGTGGCTGGCCAACTGAGAGGGTGTTTATCTGATGGGAAGCTGCTGTGAGCAAAGGTGGAGGAGGACAGAAATAAAGGTAAAAATGAGAATTTTCCTGGGATTACCGTTTCTGTTCCCAATTTCCATAGGGTGAATCGTCTGACCAATATTACCACTGCTCCCTATAGGAACATCAGCTCGAAAGAAGAGCAAACGTCTGCCTTTGGACCAACTCTTCAGCTGCTATAAATCAATGAGTTCCACTAACTTCAAGGGAACTATGCTGATTTATACCAGCTGTGGATATGGACCAGAATAGTAGATTGTCTGGCAGTAACCATCATTTACTTTCTGACTATTGGGATCAGGAGAACACATGTTTGCTGTTCATCAGGCTGGGGTGGGGGACAGGGAAGAAAAAAAAAAAAAAAAAAGCTGAATCTATATAGAAATTGTAACACTGAAGATACCAAGCAGCAAAGCAGCATTGCTGACACAAAACTCGGTCTTTCTACACGGGGGATTTCGTAGAAAATCAGTATATAATGAGTCCCGAGACTGTTTAGGTATCACAAGAGGAGGAACAGAAATGAAATGCTTTGCTCATTACAGCGTTAGCAAACTTCTAAAGTCCTTCTGCAAAGCCAGTAAAAGTCTACAAAAATCAATGGGATCCTTCAGTTGGTTATTGAAAGGAAAAAACGTTAGATGTCAATTAAAAGGACTAATTAACAGCTACTTTGCAGACTTCATGATAGCTTATTTCTTTTAAGTATAGACTTCTGTTTTCTTCAGAAAATCATCTAGTTCCTGTTAGAAAGGTTAAGGGACAGTGATGTCATTTAACTTTAGTATTGATGAAACGCCTAGCTTTTAGATGGGCGATCAGCAATGCCTTCTCTTTGTCCAAATGAGGAAACACTCCCAGATGGTGATTCTTTCCAACTTTTGGTCTTTATAACAAGGTAGGATGAATATCCTTCTAGACTTTTCTTTCACTATATATATTGGCAAAGGAAATCCCAGACAATTGTAGGCTTAACTTTCACATGCTTAAAGTAAGGAAATTCCACTTTTCCATACTCGTACAGCCCATTTCATCCCCACTAGGCTATTTCAATTTTCTTTTCAGGAAAGGAATAAAATGAAGCATTCCTTTATTTCCAAAGGGAATATACCTGCCCTGAGCCTCCATCCATCACAGGTTTTTTTGCCTTTGTCTCTGGGACTCAACAGAGTCTGAGAACTCTTCTCCTTTGAATACTTATGGGCCATGAGCGAGTCAACTCATGATCTTCTCAGGGAAAAAGTAAAATGGTCAAGCTCAGCAACTGGCAGGTTGACATCAGGTTACCACCCATACGCTTAGCAGGCAAGTAAATACTTCTTTTCAGGGTGACCTTGCAGATCCTAGAGCAGATGCTGAAGGCAAAAGTGGTAGATCCAAATTGATTTATCTAGAAGTCCCCACTACCAACACCATTTCATCATTACCTTGTGTTTTCAACTTTATAAAGCCCATTATAAGGAAAATGAGATCATCACAGCTGATTTCAATGGGGCTGGGGCATTTTGCTCTCCTCCTTTCTGCTCCTTCGCTCTCTCCTTTTTGGTACTGTATGAGATCAGCAGTTCATATGGCACTGCAACTATTTGCACAGCCTTTGACTGTCCCCACTTGTACTGCAATGTGGCTGCTGCAAATTTCAAAACTGAGTATTTCATGTTGTTACTAAACCACTACCAGAGACAGCTGCAGTGCGAGGGATGGGCAAAGGTGGATTTCTTACTTTCTTCCAAGCTGTGGTGTTTTCAGTGACATTAGCTGAAAATCAATTGCAGGGACAGTAAGTAACAGCTGCTCTCTTCTAGAAACCTGAAGTGAATTCACAGAGATGCAGATCTATACTGGGAAAATGACCCCAAAGGGGCCAGTGATGGACACAGGGGAAAAAATAAAAAATAAAAATAAAAAGCAAGCAATTTAGCTGGACTCACAGTAAAGTCTGAGAAGAGGACATCTCAGGAGACTTCTCTGACCTGGTGCTGGACACAGGAGATAATTAATCATACAACCTCCTTAATGGGATCATCTATAAAAAGTTGAACACCCCGCTCCTCTCTGCACAGTCACACGCAAGCAAAGCTGTAGCATAAATTCCTACCTCTTAAGCTAAAAAGAAGTATCACACGCTAGAGGAGAATGTGGTAAGTATTTTGAGAAGCATTTTCATTTGGACCCATCATCAAACACTGATTTTTTTGTCACAAAGCAGATGAATCACAATGGCAGTGGCATACTTCCTAGAGCAAAGTTTGATCTAAAGTCCTCCAGAAACAAGTTTTCTGGTCACTTCCAGAGTCCGAACCCCAGCCACTGTTAACTGCCTCATGTAATTAAGACTCTTGCTTTCAACCTCAACAACAACAACAACAACAACAAAATCTAGTCAGGGCCTGAAATTGACTCTTTCCTTGTTTGAAGGAAAACACCAAGAGCCAAGTTTGCTCCCACACTGGATCTACAAGTCATCCTTCCCTCCTTCTTTCCTCCCCCTAAATATACATATTCTTTTGTATTATTGTCCATTCAGGTTCCGTTTAGGAACCAGTAGAAAGACTTCCATGGAAAAAGGGCATTTTCTCACATTCTCATGGAAATCTGTCTTACTTGCTTTACAAAGACATCTATATCACTCCACTTAGCAGAGAAGAACCCTGGAAAACTAATCAGGATGGCTGGTTATATGGAAATGAGCTCCAGGCAAATGAAACTAAGCTGTGAAGTTGTGATAACTACTACAGTATTGCAACTTTGTAGTCCCAGCAAAGGTCCCAGACTGAGTCTGAGACTCCCATTTTTCAGTTCTGATGCTCTCAGAGTGATGCGCAAGAAACACTCATGAATTCTCTATCCCCGTCGTTACCAAAGCGTGAGCCCAGAGTCCATCAGAGCAAGTTCCCAGGACATAACACAACTATAACATTAAGCAGAGCTTTGGGAAGCTCTGAGCTTATCTCCTGATGTGATGGGAGATGAAGGCAGAAATCCCACATCACAAGAAACAGCCTTCAACAAGCCAGGCGTCTGTTGGAACTTCTGTTTAACAATGAAAATAGATGCACCCAGCTTATCTCACTTCTGCTTCCTGTAGGGCAAATCCTGCTTGCAGATGAGCACTAACAACTTCAAAGGAACCATAAAGAATCATGATCTGGCCCTGCTACTCATTTCTTTATTCCTTTTTTATTACCAGAGATATTTAAAATTCTGGGCCATAAACATAGAGGCAACTCTTGCAGTGATGATCAAAGTAATTTACACCTTGGTATCATTTATCATTATCATTTGAGTCACAGGACTATCTTGAGGTCCTGGCAGAAACCACAGTTCCATCTTACTAGTTACAGACATGGAGGGAAAAAAAAAATAAGAAATTATGTATAATATAGAAATAAAAATATAAAAAACTAGAATATAGATACAAGTGACAGGAGGAGAAAAAGGGAGTGGGGAGTGTTATCCTGTACCTTTTTTCTCTTTTTTTTGGTAGTGGGAGGATAGATGATTTGGCCAAGGTCAAACAGAGAGTCTGTGACGGATTCAGGAAATAAATAAATTTCTCATGATGTTTCTACACTGTACTATCCATCCTGGGAGCTGAATAGATTTCCTGCAGCAGACACACAGTGTTACGTGATGGGAACATACTCAAGTAACCTTACAGAGCGATATTTTAACAGTAAATAATTTACTTGTTGATGCTCTGTTTTGTTTGTTTTAATAAGTAAAGGGAGTATCAAAAGGGAACATGGAGTCTTTCCTTGTGATGTCACACGTGTAACATTAATGTCACTTCCCAAAATACTCATCTTCCTTTTTCATGCAGTGGAATTTATGGCCTGGTTGTGAAACTCAACCCCCCCTGTGAAGGGCTGTAACCCAATCTGAATCAACAGCTTGGGAACAATAGTCACATAGACTCGGCTGGCAGAGGAACTCCAGGAATGTCCTGGGCTGAAGGACTCAAGGGTTAGCTCTGCTCTGTGCTCTTGAAACCCTGGGGACCCTCCATCAGGCACTGCCGGGGTGAAGAAGCCACGGAGGTGTGAAAAGAGAGCTGAGCTCCGGCAACCACGTTAGTGTTCAAGTATGTGCAAAGCACATGGAGATCCAGCTCTCCCCGTGGATCAGTTCATGATATACAGACACAATTCAGCCCGCGAACAGGGAATATGATCCCATGCTAACCCCCAACATTCATACCCAGGGCTTGTCCTTGGGTGTATTTCTAGTCACATTTCTTGCTCAGCCTTAGTTATCAGTTTATCCTCTTATTTCTTTATTGATCCGCTGGCACATTTCTGAAGGACCTTGAGATCTTTTTTAAAAAGGGGTCCACAAAACACGTATTTTTGGTCTTGACATCTAATTGACTTTCATCATTTTTCAAAAATTACTCTTTCCCCCTTTTTTGTTCTACTCTTCCCTCTCCTTCCTCTAGCTTTTTAGTCGGGCCAAGAGAGATTTCCCACATACAGATTGAAGAAGCTGCAATAAGATTCGGACAGTTATCTAATGACTAAAAACTGCATGAGCAGTATGATTGCTCAGCTAAACCATTGCCAACATTCACCCAATCTCATTTGAGATAAGAGAGGCACAGATTTTGGGACCTGGAAAGCTGTTTGTCATGAATCGTTCATATTCAATAAGCATTTTTCACTGGGGAGGCTAGTAGTCCGCTCTCGTGAGATCCCCACAACCCGCAGTACCACTTCCAGCTCTGGGGTACCCAACGTAAGAAGGACATGGACCTGTTGGAGCAAGTCCAGAGGAGGACACGAAGATGATCAGGGGGCTGGAACACCTCTGTTATGAGAACAGGCTGAGAACGCGGGGTTGTTCAGCCTGGAGAAGGCTCCGGGGAGACCTTCTAGTCATTTCCACTACCTAAAGGGGGCCTATAGGAGAGATTAGGAGGGACTCTTTATGAGGGAGCGTAGCGATAAAATGAGGGGAAACGGTTTTAAACTGAAAGAGGGAAATTTAGATTAGAAAGTAGGAGGAAATTTTTCACTCTGAGGGTGGTGAGCCCCTGGCCCAGGTTGCCCAGAGAAGCTGTGGCTGCCCCATCCCTGGAGGGGTTCAAGGCCAGGCTGGATGGGGCTCGGAGCGACCTGGTCTGGTGGGAGGTGTCCCTGCCATAGAGGGGTTGGAACTAGGTGATCTTTAAGGTCCCTTCCAACTCTAACCATTCTATGATTCTATGTTGCTTTAGGCTGATTTTTTTTTCCTTTGACATTGTACTCTGCTGATCACAGAGAAGGGCTAGTGATGGATACCCTTCTGCACAGAGAATTCATCTACAAGACTCTTTTCCCCTTTCACTACAATCCTTATGTGCTTGTGCAACATGGTTTGAGTATGTTGACCTACCAGGCATCTCCCAAGCCTGTCCATCTGACTTCTTTGCCAAAGAGACCAAAATGCCACTACTTCTCACTGGGAAGACAAGTGTAGGTGGATTGTATGTTGAAATGGTCCTGTGACTGGGTTATTAGAAGGCACATAGGAAAGAGGATTGATGTTCTGGTCTTAGGTATTCTTCAGTTTTCTGTTTAAAGAGATGCCAAGGGTGTCTGGTCCTTGTGGGATTACGCTTTTTGTGTAGGATACATTAAACAGCCATACACTCCCACTAAGACACAGCCTACTCCAAGCAGATCTAGTGAACAAATGTCAAAATTAGAACAAACAAGTCTACCCCTACAGAGAACATCCCAGTTCTCTGTAGTAAATGTTGATATAAATAAATAAAAAGACATAAAATAGATAATAATCTGGTCCTGCTCAGTTTCAGTTACAAGAGTTTCTCCAGAGACGGTATTCTACAGAAAGTGGCCAAAAGATATTTTGAGGTAAGGACATGGGAAATACGACATTGGATCTGCACTCTACCAAGTGTCCTCTGCACTGTGATACCCACAGGGGATATCAGTCTACTGCAACTAATGAGTAGTGTCCCGTGAGTTTTGTCTGCAGGATGTCCCACACACAGCACACTGAAAGGCAATCCTTCTGCCCCCCAAAATAGCAACTACTAGCTAAACAGCGGTTAGCACTTGACAGGAGTTGAAGACGTGCTGGGTATCCCTTTCGAGATCCCAAAGAGGCGTCTGGGAGCACATCAAAACTTAATGTATGCTCACAAGTGGACCTTGGACTCCAGCTCATGGGATAAGAGGCATGTGATCCCCCGTAGCTCAGGCCAGTCACATCTTGGTTTTACAGCACACCACAAGGATGTAATAGAAGAGGACAGTTCCTGGAAAGAATGACTCCGATTCATACTTGTTGACGTCAGCGAACCAGAGATAATGCTTGACCATTTAAAAGTATTATTTCCCAAAACCCAGAAGTGGTTCTGTAAGAATGTTCTGAGGTTCTGATATCAAAGCATATTTTCTTGCTGTCTGGCTTGTTACATTGGCTTATCTGGAAGTGAAAAATACCATATATTTCAATTAATCTGTCAAGGAAATTTTGCATTTAGGAAGATCTTTATGGTCCCTGCCAACCCAAACCATTCTATGATTCTATGATTCCATATACATATATGAATTTGTGTATATCACGTACAGATAATCATATTATGTGTGTAATCAATATGAAAGCATTAATAATGTCATTTAAAAAAAAAAAATTCAAAATCTCCCTGTTGTTTTTGCTCTTGAATGACCAGAGGGTTTTATGCTCCTTCTGACAGGAACACTGGATAGACACAAGATTCCTGAAATCGCTGGCACAGAAAGCATGGTAAAAGAAGGTCTACAGTCCTTCTGGCAGGATAAAGGTGATCTGGGACTTGGTAAGGGAGAGGAGAAGTGCAATAACACAGAGAGATTTGGCTGTTCGCCGAGGGTGATGGTGATAATGTTTTAGTGTTCAGCTCAGACCTCAGGGTGTGCAGTTCCAGGCTGTCACCCTGGACGAGATCCTATACTGGGCAAGGAAAGACCTGCTTGGTGAACAAGTCTCAGTCCCACAGGCATGAGTGAAACGATGGATGCTATGATTGGTTCAGATCTCCTCCGGTGTAAGTGCAGTCATGATAAATTGTTCAGTGTGTTTCCAAAAGATATGCAACTCTGGTTATTTCCTGGGATTCACCCAACCATGCAAAGTAAACCCAATGAAATGAATGGAGAGTAGTGCACGGTAGTGGACACTGTTACATTCCTTTTCCCATCCTCAGCTGGTAAAAGCATCTGTAGAGAAAGAGAACCTCCTACAACTGCTTATGGATATGTTTTTTATCAACATTTTTCAGTCAATATCAGCCTGCTGGGCATCTTTCCCTGTATAAAACCACGCAGTGTAGAAAAACTACAGAAAAAGAGAGTTTTAAGAAGAATAAAAAAAAAAAAGGAGGCTGAGGGAAGACCTTATCGGTCTCTACAACTGCCTGAAAGGAGGTTGTAGCGAGGTGGGTGTTGGTCTCTTCTCCCAAGTAATAAGTGATAGGACAAGAGGAAATGGCCTCAAGTTGTGCCAGGGGAGGTTTAGGGTGGATATTAGGAAAAAAATCTTCTCAGAAAGGGTTATCAAATATTGGAACAGGCTGCCCAAGAAGGTGGTGGAATCACCATCCCTGGAAGTAATTAAAAGACGGATAGACATGGTGCTGAGGGACATGGTTTAGTGGTGTTTTTTGTCAGTGTTAGGTTAATGATTGGACTCAGTGATCTTAAAGGCCCCTTCCAACCTAGACGATTCTATGATTCTATAAACAGGTCAGATAGAGGACCCACCAGGTGGATTTGCCAAGTTTTCCAGCTTGATTTTGTCCGATTTGTGTCACACTGAGTGACAGCTGCAGAGAGAACAGTCATATTCACAACAGCACTGCACAGTCTGAAACAAGGCAGCATGTTAACCTTGCTTACATCTGGACTGCCAAGAGGGAAAGATTAAGTGCAAACCGATGACAGCATTGTTCTCCCCATTCTCATAAAACACGGAGTCTACCAGATTTTGCTTTATGGTTCATCAGCTGTGAAATGCATGGTTTCACAAAACATCAGATCCCCATCCACCACTCACAAGGTGTTAGATGAAGTGATGGGCGTTGCTGGGATCCCAGGGTAATAGGAGCCATATGACCATCTGACTTGTTACAACACTAGCTCAGAAGTTGATTTAAAGGGAGGGAGGAAGGGAAGGGGCTTCCAGTTGTGTAAATCCTCATCCGATGAGTACTGGTTGGTAAGGGGTGAGCGTCTACTCTTGTGAAGTGGGGACGGCCATGTGGTCTGCAGCCCACCCATCTCAACCCAATGTCAACCCATTGAATCCTGTAGACAGATAGACAGAGACACAGAAGCAGGTTCCTTGTTTGCGTGGGGAGGAGCAGGCGAGCTTTCCCCTGATGCTGCCAAACAGCACATAACCAGATAATATGAACTATGAGGACACACTGGATGAACTGGGGTTGTTTGGGCTAAAGAGGAATGAGATGGGGAAGAGGGGAAGAGAAGACAAGAACTTGATAACCTTCAAGAACATGAAAAAATGCTTCAGAGCATACAAAACTACTCTGTTCTCAATGTCTGTGATAATCAAGGGCTTAAACTGCATGACAGTTAATCTTTCTGCTTAAATGTTAGGAGAAACTGTGTTAGGATGAATCCTGTGTGCTGGAATCTGTTTTATGGAAAACTTTTGCCTGCTGGAAAGCTTTAAGGTGAGTTTAAATAAACTGCTGTCAGGAAGAGCATAGACGTAATTGTTCCTGCCTTGGGACTGGATGGTCTTTCAGGGTCTGCCAGGATGTTGGGAATCCCACTAGGAATTAGAACTAATCCCACCCTCTCGATCACATAGGCATGATAATTAGCTGCTTTAGTTTCCAGTCACAACCCTACGACAAATAAAGCTTGACAGCTCTATTGCCTATGGCCCGTTCATTGGTATATCATGCCCTTCAGTTGGGTTTGCCATCCCCTTTTATCCAGCTCTTGTTCTCATTAGCTGATCAACAACATGCTTGTTTCTGCTTGTTTAGAAATTCTTTACAGCCATATGGATTAAACAGAAGAAAAAAAAAAAAAAAAAGAAGCATCAAAACCCAAATAAATATCACTAAATATAGTTAGGGCCAGCTGGTTTTAATTAGAATTGTCTCAAGGCAGCCATGCCAAAAGCAATCTGAGCAGAGTCTTATGGCATGATCTGTTGATCGGCCAACATCTTTCAGGGGTTTACTGTATCCCCTGCAGTGAAATTGCATCCCTGTGTAATACAATGACAGTGCATTCCAGACATATTTTTCTGCTGAGAGGCAGTGTTTTGGACAAAGTGGGAGCAATTGCTGTCACCTGATCCTAAGGCTCTGTTTTGCATTGAAGGCATCACATTGAAACCTAGATGGGCTCAGTAACCAAGGTGAACTCATGGGAAGGAGCCATGCCATGGAGAGTTCCCCAGTGTGTTGGAGAGGATTATGTGTGTGTGGGTGAACCAGTCTTAGGCCATGTCTTGAGGTTCTTCCATTTTCTGACCGCCCCGGTCATTGTATAGACCACTAGATCTGGTGTGTCAGTGAATGGTACCAATTATGCAGTCAGGTAGGCTGACAGCAGTCCAGGTTCCTCAGGAAGTTTTCATACTGGGATCCACCTGGGATCCAGCTCTTCTTGTTGAACAGCCTTTCTGACCAGGGTAGTTATTAATTGCACAGGCTATAAAAACATGACCCGCGATCCGGGCTCTGCTACCTGCATGTCTTCTCTGTCCCAGCAGGGACAAAGGGAGTCAGATGAGTTTAGAGTAGGTTTTTTTCACTAATAACTTGGAAAAGCAGAGAAAGAAGGAAAGAAAACCAAGTCATCACAGGGCCATCCAGCCAGGTATTAGAGCCTTAAACTTTTTGTTACTGGGCCTAGGAATATTCAGCCTCAGCAACAGAGAAAGATGGTATATGGGGAAATGGTCTGCCATACCCTCCACTTGTCCATCATCTCGGAAGACTGTCTTAGAGCCAGCCTCATTCTGCCACAAGGTATGCATATTGATTTGATTGATCCTCAAGATTTCTCCCATCTAATTTGATGTGGTTTTACTGGTGATTTCTCAGATGGGCCAATCCAAGGTCTGATGAAGTCAAAGGAGTTTTTCTCTGTAAAGCCAAGCACAGAAAGTTGCAGTTGTTATATTTAGGTTACATAGCTCTGCCTTTCTGAAAGGGACTTGAGATATCTTCTTATTCAAAGGTCTGCAGTCTCATGTCAGATCACATTCCTTCATGGTCCTTTCTACACCGAACAATTGTTCATGCGCACATCTCTGTTCTTACGTTTCATCACACAAACAGCCAGAGAATATTCGCCACTAATAGAGAAAAAGAGCACTGAATAGCCATCATGTCCTGGGGACGAACCAGAGGTTCAGCTGTAAGTGGAAAGAGGATCTCTTCCAGACCTAGTTCTGGTTAAAAATGTTAGCGTGTTCAACTGTCTGTCTCTATTGATCATCTTGAAGTTTGATATTCCTGCAGCCTGCTAGAGCACAAGACAATGCTGACATTCATCAGGTACTCCAGGCAAAGTCAGTAAATTTGCTGATGAAGGCTTGGTTTTATATGTAGCTAATGTGGTTTCAGCCTCCCCACAAAGTCTGTTCTTCCCTGTCCCCAGAAGAAACTTCAAGCCCTTGCAACCAACGGAATTAGGGTAGGTGGGACACACTTTAGTCCACTTCAGCACAGACAGGTAACCTTGTGGTGAAAGGTGACACCCATATGAAATACTCCAAAGCAAACCGTGAAGACAGTTAACCTCAAAGAAGGTTCTGTAGCAAACAGCCATCAGGGCACAGAAGGTGGAAGCAGGTAAAGAGCAAGAAATTTTTCAGTTTTCATGGTGGATGTTCAAAGAGAGATGAATCAGTCTCTGACTCCATCTGTCCTGTCTCCTTGCTCTCATGGAAGCTTTTTTGGCACCCCCCAATTTGTCATAGGAATTACCCACTTATATGGTTGCAAAAGCCACTTTCTTCCAATTTGAGTATCATTTTGGCTTGTGTTACGTTAAGTAAAAGGCAGATCATTGCACGTACATGAACACAGAAGGCAAAGTGATGGTGGGGAATTAAAATGTGTTTATAAGACCTCATCTTTCCCCCAAAGAATGACAAATCATTTTATTCTGTTTAGGTTTATTTCAAGCAGTACTTCCTGAGAGTGTTCTTCCAACAGGAAACTCTTTGTTAGCATTACTTGACATATGGGAGAAAACTGGATGGGACCCGTCAAATAGCAAAGCTACTAGAGTCCCCTTTCGCTTCATTAGGCCTGATCCTAATCTTATTTATAAATCTTCATCCGAACAAGGCTTCATTTTCCTGCCTATGCCAAAAAAAGCAAAAATGCAGAATTAACAAAATATTTGCAAAACTAACCCTTTCTCTGCAATTATGGGGTTGGCTGAAATCTCATAAAATCATCTCACTAATGTCTCCTCTGCCAAGACAAGACTGAGTCTCCCTATCATTCCCAGCAGGAATGTGCCTAAAATCTGCAGGGATGGGAAATTTTCTGTCTTCCCAAGTAATGCATAGGTTTCCTTCCCCAAGCCATTACACAGATTTTTGTGGATTTATTTCTTTGTTTGGTTTTCTGCAGGTGCTTAAACTGATTATTCCTCGTTGTGATTTGACCCTCTGACTATCTGGCCTATCTGAATTGGACACTCAGAACTTGAGAAAAATTTTTTAGCCCTTTCTTCACTGTGTTATTTTTACACTGCAGATGCTCTTCATTTTTCTTGGGAACTTTCAACTACTTCAAGCTTATACAGCACCAAGCCATACAGAGAATAGCTTCCATTGGTGTAGTACTGTAACAGTACAAAATATTAATATTAATATTTTTTCATCTACAGATTTGATTAGTATTAGTTAGAAATTGAAAGGAAAATGCAAGTGAAGGAATCACTGTATTTGCATGTGCTCCCGGCTTACCTATGTAAAGCAGAATTCCTTTGCTCAATGCTCCATGCTTGGCATTTGAAATAAATTGATGAGTTCTGTCACTGGTAACTCACTAAGCTGAGATAATCAGACCATTTCTAATTGTTCAATCTGATGTCAGAATCAAATCCACAAATTTCATAGCAAACGTACCCAAAGCGGAGGGAGAAAGAAGTGAAGTAAAAGAAAAGGATTTTAAGTTAGCAACACAGTGTTCCTCTCTTCCTCCTGCAACTCTGCCCCATGCAGTGCAAACCTCAGTTGTGTGTTGAATTCTGATTTTTAAGATGCAGTGGTAACAGGAAAACTCTTCATCTGGTGCATATGAGCAGAGTCAGAAATGGATGTTTGCCATGTAGCCAGAGAGACAAATTTTGCCCATCAGTTTATGCATATGTTTCATAAACAAAAAGGAAGTCTATGCTAGGGCACTGGGGGAGATGCTATAAAGTTTTTATTGCAACTTGTTTTTGTAAATCTTGTCTAGCAAATCCATGTGGTTTCCCTCAAATTTTCAGTAATAAACATTTAACAGCATGTTCCACCATCCCACTTATATAGGAGATTTTGTTGGGTGAGTGAAAGAAATTGCTCAGAAGGAACAAGGATTGCTGTGTTGCAGTGTGACAACTACAGACTGCAGAGAGCCTGAGAGTCTCAGGCTTGTTGCCTCTGTGAGATGACCCATGGATGTCCTGAGACTGGGAGAGGTCCTGGTTCTTCTATATAAAGCAATAATAAGTCTGATCAAAAAAATGTCAGATCGTCCAGCGAAATCTTGAAAGAAGCAGGAAGACCTTTCAGTGGTCATCATTGTTTCCTGGAAGACCTACACAACAAAATTTCATCTTATTTTTCAACCCAGATTACCACCCCATGGAATACTCTTTACTCTACTGTGTACCCACTCTTGCTCCAAGAGGCAAAAAAAAGACATCACAGATTAATCAGATGCCATGGAAACTATGTTATGTCAACATGGCAAAACCTTTCCTGTCCATCGTGATGGGAGCTGTGTGGAAAATGGTGGTCTGAAGAAGTGGACCAGAGAGTTCAGAGAACAAAGGAGGCCTTCTGTATATCCCTGGTGGAGACACTCAAAGAGCATCACACGGGATCACTGCGCTGGGCATGAGGACCGAATTACCAGTCAAAGGCAGACCACGTGTAGTCTAGAAAACACAATCAGTTCTTTCTATGAGAAAAACAAGCCTGAAACAAGCTAGTTATATCTGGAACAAGGACATGAAAGGTGAGATCCACAGCAACTATCTTCAGCTACCTAAATGTATGGAGGAGGAATTCATCTCACCTACCACCAGCTACCACAACCTCACACAACACTGTTTGTGTACCCCAGATGTCTGGGAAAGAAACAGAAGAGAAATAGAAACTTTGAGGTCACAATGCAACTGGTCTGTAGAAGAGACAGAAGTTAGGATATGTGTTGTTGTTTGAAAAATATACGGGAGAGAAACAGAAACTTTGTAGGTGCGGTGTTTCTGGTCTATAGAAGAGACTGACTCCAACACAAGATGGATTGCTCTCTAAAAATGCCCTTTTCCTCTGCAATGACTGGAGGGTGCTGGGAGTGACTAACTCCAGTGTAGACGTCTACACTGTAGTTGTCTAACAGGAGGTAAGAACCCCATTCCTCATGTCCAGTAACAACTGATCCAGGCTCTCTCTCTAATCTCTCTAAAGATTATATATAAACACATATATATGGTTTTTATGTGTGTGTATATGTATACATATAAATACACACATATATATGCATATATATATATATACACTTTATAAACAAACATATAGGTACTTCCAGAGAGTAATTCATTCCACTCGAAAAAAAGTAAGAACGTAAGAGGAACTGCAGTGGGCCAGACCTCTGATCCATCAAGCACAGTCTTTCTTGGAAATTGGCCAACGGTGAATGCCTAGGAAGAACATAAAATCAAAAGAATTACACATCCTCAAAATACCTTCCAGAAATTTCTGCCTTGGGGTCTTCCTGACCCAGAGTGGGTATCTCTATATAGTGAACTTCGTGGTTTTTATCTGTCATTAGCTTGTTCATATTTTGAATCGATGTAAACATTTAGCATCAGTAAACGACTCAAGTGTCTCATCTAGGTGATTCTTTCCCTGAGAGTGCTCTGCCTTTGTAAGCAGCCTAGACAACTTGCTTAGACTAAATGCTTAATTTTCAAGTGAGATGAATCCTGCTCCCAGCAATCAGGAAAATAGCAGGTATAACTATGTTTTGCAGCTGGCTGCATTCATTTACCCCTCTCATAGCAGCTTGCAGGGACTCCCAGTGCCTTGAATACTAGAAAAGCTCTGTCAGAGTCCCTCAGGTCGATAACTCCAAAATATCACATTCTCTGAAAAGAAATCCCAGGTCCTTGGCACTGACAACCTGCCATCAAAGTCCACAAAGAAAAGGAAGAAAATTAAGAGCCAGCATAGACCATAGGAATACGGAGTCATAGAATCATAGAATCATAGAATCTTCATGGTTGGAAAGGACCTTTGAGATCATTCAGTCCAACCATACAGACACACAAAGAAAACCCCCTACAATCTCTGTCACTAAAGCGTGCCCTGAAGTGCCAAATCTAGACGTTTCTTAAATACCTCCAGGGATGGTCACTCAACCACCTCCCTGGGCAGCTGTTCCAGTGCCTGACCACTCTTTCAGTAAAGTAATTCTTCCTAATATCTAATCTAAACCTCCCCTGCCACAACTTCAGACCATTTCCTCTGGTCCTGTCATTATTCACCTGGGAGAAGAGGCCAACCCCCACCTCTCTACACCCTCTTCTCAGGTAGTTGCAGAGGGCAATGAGGTCTCCCCTCAGCCTCCTCTTCTCCAAACTAAACATGCCCCATTCCCTCAGCCTCTCCTCATATGGCTTCGTCTCCAGACCCCACACTGCTGGCTCACGTGAAGCTGGCCGTCCACCTGCACCCCCAGGTCCTTTTCTGCCGGGCAGCTTTCCAGCCACTCTTCCCCAAGCCTGTAGCGTTGCTTGGGGTTGTTGTGACCGAAATGCAGGACCCGGCACTTGATCTTATTAAACCTCATACAATTGGCCTTGGCCCATCGATCCAGCCTGTCCAGGTCCCTCTGTAGAGCCTTCCTACCCTCAAGTCAGTAAAGTCAGTAGATAGCTGGAGAGAGGTAGTTTCCTCTAAGAAGTACGATAGATAGAAATGCGTGTAGAAGAATTCATTGTGAATGTTGATCTGGATAAGAATGTCTCTTAGAGGAGTCATGGATAAATACCCCAAATCAGCTGGGTGGTTTGGCTTACTGTAATTGACCATACACTCTGGTTTTAAGAAGAGGCGAATCACCTCTTAGAGGTGGTTATTTTTTTTCACTAATTAAGAAGGGAGCTCAGCAGTTACAAATACTTTCTACATGCTCCAACACACAGGGAATGCTTTTGCAGAACAGAAAATCTGGGCTATATTGAAAACCTGATCCCTCCCCTCTGCAAACACTTAGTGTTCGGGTGTATTGCATTCATTTGTTCTGCTTTCTGCTGCTAACAGCTGCATGTGAAATGTCTCTGGGCTGTTATTACATAGTATGTTTAACTTAAAAAAAAAAAATCATCCTTTCAGCTCGCGCTTGTCATCTCAAATAGTCCAAAGCACTCAAACACACACGTGTTTGCCCATAGAAGAATTTCGGATGGGCTAGGCGTACTGCATACCCAACAGAAAATCATCACGCTTGCATGCTCACCGTAACTTTGTTCTGATAGCCAAGGCATGTTTACACAGCACGCCTCCACCAGGATTCCTCTTTTCCATACCAAGAAAGCACTTAGCATAGTATAAATTCCCCAGAATCCAATGGAAGGAAATCCTAGAGGATGAAAAATGGTGATTTAAGATGCAAACCCAGTTAGCCAATGTAATTTCATCTGTGCAATATTACCTATTACCTCATTAAAATAGAGTAGAAAAATAAACTTGAACAGTATTTATCTCAAGGTAATTTTTCCAGCATGTTTCCTGCTCTCTTGTTCTTCGGTGTTTTCTTTAGTAGTTTTTGGAAATGAGCCTCTGATGGAAGCTACTGTAATCTAGCAAGTGTTTATTTAAACGGCAGTTAGCTTTAATAAGGCACATTATTTCCATTGCAGGCAGCATCAGTTGTGCTCAGAGAAGCTCATAAGCCCCTTTAAACAGAGTGGGGACATTCTGCATCATAAAAGATAATGGTGGAAAACCCCATGCAACTCTAGGAGGACTGGCATTACCATGAAGCACAAACTTCTCAGCCCTGATGTAAAACCAGACAGTGACTGAAACCAGTTATCTGCTGGATTAGCCATCTCCCAGAGGAGAACAGCAACAGACGTTAGTTCATATACACACACACACACACACACACAAAGGTGTCAGTGGCATCGATGGTTCTGCTTGCGGATACCATCTTTTATCTTGCAAGTGTATTTGGACACTATTGATTTTTATCCTGATTAAGATCGCCATGTCTTAACGTTTTTCCAGTTGCAATTTGGGCTGTACAAACTCAGAAGTTCTTTAGCTCAGGCAAATTGCAAAGCAGGAATCAATAAGCAGATAGTATTAACACTAAAGGGGAAATATTGATGGAAAGATTGACAAAGGCCTCCTGGATTCTTCGACTTTACTGCATCTTTAATTTAGCACCTCACTCAGAATTTGTGGTGTGTCACACAGCGTCACAAGGAGTTTAGGAGGCATCTGATCTGTGATTGGGATGCACAGATGTGCCTATGTTAAGAGCTTTGTTAGAATGAAAGTTTGAGGAAAATTAATATTCATTCTGGAAAGACTTGAACAGATACCTTGGAGGGAGAGATGGAGGGATGAGCAGTATATGAGTGTTTCTGGATGAAGGGCTTGAATGTAAAGTGTCCTTGTCAGGAGTGCACTAGAGTGCAAAGAGGAGGAAAGGTGAATTCATAAACATTTCAGTGGGCAAAAGGGAGAATGTGAAACTGTGAGAGTTTCACTCTATCAGGCTGGTATTGGAGAATCAAAGCAAGGTTTGTGTCCAGAGATAGGGCAGTCCTGCTGTCCTGTCATAACATGAGGCTGAGCCAGACAAGTAACAGAGATAGGAGAATATGCATGAGAGAAAGAGGAGGGCAGAAATGTGTTTTCCTTCTTACACAGAAACTAATTTACTCCTCAGGCTGAGCCCGGTCATTCTCTTTATTTTCATAAGACAGTTGTTAGGGCCTATTCATAGAATCATAGAACCACAGAATGATTTGGGTTGGAAGGGACCTTTAAAGGTCATCTAGCACAAGCCTCCACCTTCAACTAGATCAGGTTGCTCAGAGATCCCTCCAACATGACCTGGAACGTTTCCAGGGATGGGGCATCTACCACCTCTCTGGGCAACCTGGGCCAGCGTCTCACCACCTTCATCGTAAAAAAATTTCTTCCTTATATCTAGTCTGAATCTCCCCTCTTTTGGTTTAAAACCATTACCCCTTTTTCCTTCCCCTCTTCTCTCACTGCTCATCCCAGGCCAAATTCACTCCCTGCAGCTCCAGAGTTAAGTTTTTATGACCTTCCCCTCCCTCTTTGACCCATCCCACATCTCCCATTGGCCTGGACTCCACTGAGCTCCTTCATCCCTTCTCCCACTTCTTCCTGCCTCCCAGCCATAGGTTATGCAAAGTTATGAAGTCCAAGGATAAGCTAGCCTGAATCTTAAAATGGCATGTCAGCTGCGAAGGCTTAAAAATACACTACTGATGGCAACTGGAACCTCTTGACTGCATACTTAGCCTGTGGTAAAAGTAATAAGCTAGTCTGGGAGCGTAGGAGGGAGAAGCCAGCAGGAAAAAGAAGCACAGAGATGTAAAGAACATAATGAACCATTTACAAGGGTTTGCTGGCTTCGTGTCCTTTATCTTAGGCTGCTGAATAACTGATACCACCACGTAGATCATGTGGTGGGGCTCCGGTCCTGTTGCTATTCACAAAGCTGCTTGACCCTCAGGGATTAGCCACTGCTTAATCCAGTCTGAGGTTTCCAGAAACAAAGCTTAGTGGAGTCTCAGGTCAAGGAGAGAAGCAGATGGCTATTAATGAAGATTGGCTTCTGATAAACAACAAACTTGGGGTAAAGGCCCTGTTGTGGGAAACAAACCTGAAAAGAAGAGGGAACCAGCCTCTTCTTTCACCTCGACATCACCCTGTCTTCTCTTCTTCAGCATCTGTTAGTCACCCACCTACTCAGACACCTACACTTTGGGTTAGCAGGGTCAGATGGCATCCCCACAGGTAGGGAAGCCACCTTGTTCAGGATGCTACTTTGACATTTAAAGCAAATCCCAAAAGAATTCAGTGGGGTGGAGGAGAAGGGTGAGGATGGAAATAGAGCTTAAAATATATGGAAATGACATCGGTAAAAAGGTGTTGCTCAAGCTCTGAGAGCTCATGTTAATTTACAAGTTGACTGCACTGTTCGTGAGGGAATGGGGAGAGAGGGGAGACTTTTACATTTCATTAAGTCTACCCAGAATTCATTACAGGTGGGTGAAGAATTTCCTCTATCTGCATTTCCTGTAAACATAAAAAAGTAATGGGCAGGGGACCTAATTTTCTTATCTATGAAGAAGAGACAACAGCTGTTTCAATTAAAAGGTGGGGTTTTTTTACACTGTCAGGATGAAAGAGCATAGATAATATTGCAATAAGAATTCACGTTCCCATAAGAATAGGGAGAAAATGAGAAAGCTTTGTTTATTGATCACTCTTCCATATGATAATACAAAGTTCTCAGAACAGGGGCTGTCCCAGGGTAAGACCATATAAGAACTTCACGACCCTCACCTGACTCCACATAATGGAGTTCCTAATTTGTATTGATATAACCGGGAGCCAAAGGGTAAAATACCTTAAAATTTCAGGTGCTATCTGGTAAAGCAGTATTTAGGGTGAGATCACTGTGCCTGTCCTACTGCAACTTTAGGGTTCCTTCTCACGCCTTGAGGCACCAAATACTTCCACATGGTGAGACAGATGTAACACCGGAATCCCCAATACTGGTGCCTGAACACTTTCTTGACTGTCTACAAAGACTTGATATGAAAAGTTCAGAGGATCTTCACAGCAAAGACCAGCAGCTGCCCAGTCTTTCATTCCCCCTTGCCTTAGAGACAGTTACATGGGAGAGTGAAAGTTCAGAGCTTCACTTTTCCAGTTTCAGTGTTAGCCCAGCGATACACTTTAAAGCATAGAGTTGCAAAAGAATCATGGAATCATGGAATAGTTTGGGTTGGAAGGGACCTTTAAAGGCCTTCTAGTTCAACCCTTCTGCAATGAGCAGCAACACCTCCCACCAGCCCAGGTTGCTCCAAGCCCCGTCCAACCTGGCCTTGAACCCCTCCAGGGATGGGGCAGCCACAGCTTCTCTGGGCAACCTGGGCCAGGGGCTCACCACCCTCAGTGTAAAAAATTTCTTCCTTGTATCTAGTCTGAATCTACCCTTTTTTAGTTTAACACCATTACCCCTTGTCCTATCACAACAGGTTCTACTAAAAGTTTTTCCCCATCTTTCTTATAAGCCCCCTTTAAGTACTGAAAGGCCACAATAAGGTCTCCCCGGAGCCTTCTCTTCTCCAGGCTGAACAACTCCAACTCTCTCAGCCAGAGATGCTCCAGCCCTGTGATGATCTCCGTGGTCGCCTCTGGCCCCGCTCCAACAAGTCCATGTCCTTCTTATTTTGAGGGACTCAGAGCTGGAGGCAGCACTGCAGGGGGGTCTCCCCAGAGCGGAGCAGAGGGGCAGAATCCCCCCCTCGCCCTGCTGCCCACGCTGCTGGGGGGATGCAGCCCAGGATGTGGGGACCTTTATGGGTTTTCAGCGCACGTTGCTGGCTTGTGTTGAACTTCTCATCAACCAACACTACTAAGTCCTTCTCCGCAGGGCTGCTCTCAATTCTTTCATCCCCCAGCCTGTGCTGATACCAGAGGTTGCCCCGACCCAGGTGCAGGACCTTGGAAAAGAAAATAGATCCTTGCTAATTCACTGTCATTAACAATGCATACATTGCAGTTTAATTAGATACTGGTGAAATTCCCAGTCGAAGCTGGTATTTTCAGACCAACAGATGTCAACCAAGTGTTTTTGCATAACTTAAGTTCCTCAGCTTCTTTGGATTTTGGATCAATGGATTTCTTTTCTTTTCTGATGTTATGTGGAAAGAGGAGTGAGTTTTGTTCATTTGGTCGCTTATTCCTTTGGCAGATTCGATGTGAAAAGAGTTGGACATTTTTTGTGTGCCTGGCTGCAATTGAGAGGTGGGGAATGAGAGCAGTGTTTTAGCCTTTGATGTGATGAAACAAATTTCTTTTCTAGATCATTCGATGATTTGAATCCAGTGCTAAGAAACTTTCTGCCATACTGAGTTAATTCCTTCCTTTGCCTATTTTGAATAGAAGTCTGAACCTTCAGATCCTACATTGTGATTAGGAATTATCCCAGGAAATGTTGCTTATCTAAAGCATCTATCCACACAAAATTTGTCTAGGCTAATCCCTCAAATAGTTGAGATTCCAACTGTCTAACATTTTGTTGACTAAATTTAGATAAGATAAATACTATGCTATGTGTCTCAACAGCTGTAAAGCAATAAATATAGCAGGGGACATACTTTCTAGTGACGGATAGAAAAGCTTTTATATTAAACTAGTTTCCTTTGTTGCTCCTTTGACTTTTTTTTGTAAGATTGGTCTGAATGCACATATCTGCACAGTATTATTATGACAAAGGATGATTATGTTGTATTTGGCCAAACACTGCACTGATATCTTCCTAATGAAAGGGAAATATATTTACCTTTTAAAATGTTAGGATCCACAAAACTACTGAATCTGCTTTCCACCAAATTGGGAATGGGGCATTCTGGCAGGTCAAATCTTGATTTTTTGGATCATTTAGTATTCCCAGCGCCTCTCTGTTTGTAGGATTAAGGTTGATGTTGCGAAAAAAAAAAGGTTATTTCATTATACAGAAAAATCAGTGTGCAATGGATCCAGAAGAGATACAAATTAAAGTACTGGCAAAGTGTGATACCAAAGTTATATTGCTGGAAAAGTCAGTAGATCCCTTGATGTGTGCAACTCGGTGAATAGAGATAAGTATTCATGATTTCAAATCCAACTGGTCAAAACTCAACATTTCCATTTTATGGGAAATCAACGTTAACAAATACGCTCTTTGTTCCAAACAGAAACAAGCTTTTGAAGTTTCCCACAAAACAGGGAAAGTGTCATACTGCCCCATTTTAACACAGACAGGAGACACTTTGATCCAGAAAAGATAAGAATTTTTAGCGAGTACTGCAAAGCAGCTGTCCTTGATTTTTTCAAACAACAAATACTGCATTTGAACCAGCAATAGTGAGGTGGTATTAATGATATTTCATGAACTCTTTTAAAATTGAAGGAAAAATTAAGGAGTTCTACATAAATTTTGCCAAACTTACTTTTCCCCCCTGTAATAGCTTAGCAAAAGTGAAGTTTCTGCAAAATAATTTGTCTTAATCAAAACTAAGGTTTCTCTGTAAAAAAGATTTGCTCCCAGGGCCGTCTTCAAGAAGAGGAGATAGTTGCTAGAGCTAGTAAAGCATCTCATGGAAATGCTTGCAGCTTCGGGAATAATGAGGCATTTTCAAAGATGATTTGAAAGTTTCAATATCAATATTTTCCATATCGTGGATATGTTTAGAAACAGATCTCTTTATGTAGTCACTCAATTAAAAAAAAAAAAAAAAAAAAAAAGCTAAACAAAAAATCTCTCATCAGATCTTTCTGGTGAAGATAAGGATGTCACCAACAGAAACACACTCAGATGTCCTGTTACTCTCCTGCACAAAAAGATCCTTGTTTCTGGGGGACCTGGCACTCAGATTTCAATGCATTTCCATTTTTTTCTTTTTTTCTCCTCTACTTTGATAAGCCTCCCAGCCATGAAAAGATGCTAAAATCCTGGCTTCTGAGGGTTCGACCAAACATCACAATTTAATGAAAAAATGATATGAGGGGATAAAGGGCAGGAGAAAAATTGAATAGGGATCTTCTGCTCCGTGCTTTGTACTGCTTTGTGTCACTGAAAGGAGTGCACGTCCTCTGCTGAGTCTGGGCTTGACTAACTCAAATACAGAACTGTAAAATTAGCTGAGGTGAATCCCACCCCAAAACCAATCCATCATCCTTGGTTGAATGTAAGTTGACAGCAGCTCTGGCGATATTTCATCTGCATCAGGTGCTAATATCAACATTAGCTCAGTGTTCAATTGTAGGAAGTCAAACAAATCTCAGAGCCTGATAGAAATATATACAGTGGGCACAAAGATAGACTCCAGTTTTACTTCCATGTAAATATGCTCCCTTTCTTGAAGCTGTTTCTGATTTACTCTGAGGTATGTGTGTGCAGGATGCAACCCAAGGAACACATCTGTATGATCATAATTTTCATACCAAAGATATGTTTGGTGCATTACAAATAAAGCAGTAATCCCCTCAATGATCTAGTTCAGACAAGAGCCAAACAGATCAGACGCAAATATAAATAGCAAACCACAGGCCTGCTTTTCCATAACTGCCAATTTATTATTGCAAGTCTCTCTTTTTTTTTTTTTTTTTTCTTTTTTTTCCCCAATAGTTCCAGCTTCTGGATTCCTGCGACTGCTTAAAAATATCGTGCTTCATTTAAAACAAAACAGGGAGAAAAAAAATGTAGCTACTTCGTATTCCCTGGTTGTGGGAAAACCCTGAAAATGTGGTGGTTTAGCTGAAGACTACATCAGCAGAAGGCGAATAAAGGTAAACCTCGTTAGGGATGTGAACCAGGGCTATTTGCAGACTAGCAACTTCAAATACCACGGGAGTGGAACATTTGTGGGTTTAATGCAAAAAATGTCTGAGCCAAAAAATGTAAATAATGTATACATCTACAAAAATTCAGAAAAAGTGTTCAAAAGCTTCACCAAATCTTTAAATGCAAGGCGGTGTTTAATTAGCCAGGGTTGTGAGCTAGTAAAGATCTCGGGATAAAATCCAGTCAGTTTCCCATGGCTGAACCTATATTCACATTATAACCTCCATATTTCATGGCTGCCTGGACTGAGGTTTGACTTTGTTCCCATCTCTAAATGCACTGGATCTGGATATTCTCCTGTCTAACCCCATATATATATATATATATATTTATTATTAACATATATATATTTCGGACTGGTTTCAGTGAATTTGCTCCGATCTGCCTTTGGGTAGGAAGGAAATAGCTTCCAACACAAAGACAAGCTTCCTAGCAACAATCCGGTTTAAAGCAACATCTTAAAGCATCAGCATTTCGGCAGATGACTTTGCTGGCTTCCCTGCCTCCCGCAGGCATGCCTGTGCTTGGGGCTGGGGCAGGGGCTGCAGAGGGTGATGCTTGCCTCCCTGAGGCCAACTTTGCCAGTTTAATACAATTTTGACCAGCGCTGGGGAGGAAGGTATAAGTTCTACCAAGCAACAGGAGATCACCTAGCATTGGTCTGTTTAACATCTAGCCTGCTTCCTTAGCCACTCTCCAGCTGCTAGCCAAAATGCAGGTGTAGGGATTGCAAAGGGGAGGGGATGGCCATGAAGGTGTGGATAACAGGTATCAGTATACCACAGAATCGAGGGAATGTATAGGGAGACGTGTGGGAAGACAAGCTTGGGTCACATATGAGAAAGATGAGGTGTTTTGAAAAGTGGAGAGCATGGGGCGGGCACAGTGATGATACTGCAGAAGGGATGCTGGGGATATCCTTTCAGTACTTAAAGGGGGCTTATAAGAAGCACAGGGATGGACTTTTTAGTAGGGCCTGTAGCGATAGGACAAGGGGTAATGGTTTTAAACTAAAAGAGGGAAGATTCAGACTAGGTAGAAGGAAGAGATATTTTACGTTGCGGGTGATGAGACACTGGCCCAGGCTGCCCAGAAAGGTGGTAGATACCCCATCCCTGGAGGGGTTCAAGGCCAGGTTGGACGGGTCTCTGAGCAACCTGATCTAGTTGAAGATGTCCCTGCCAATGACAGGGGGGTTGCACTGGGTGACCTTTAAATGTCCCTTCCAACCCAAAGCATTCTATAATTCCATGATTCTGTATTGGGAACTTGCTCGGGGGCAGTGGCCATAAGTTCCTCTTCATTAGCTCGCTGCTCCCAGGGTGATACATTCCATTTTCACAAAATGTGCCATCCCTTTAGGGTTCCCACACCTTACCTCACTGCTTGCGCCCAGGCAGAGATGTGGTTTGGAAGCAGGTCCTGCCCCTGGGAGCTTGGTATAGGTGGAGAGACGAACACCAGACTGAGACAGGCTGAAAATAAAGCCAAAGGCCAAGAGAGCACCGAGCCAAGGAGAAAAACCCAAGTGCTTCTGAAAGGAATCGAGCTCCTGCATAGCACACTCCAGAAGCCAGCCAGCTCTGCTTGGCTGGGATCTCTCCACCCACCCGCTCTGGGCTCCTTTCCCAACCTGTCATGGCGACTCTAACAAGAAGCATTTATGAAAGCACAAATTTGGAACCAGTTCTTTCACGTTCAGTAAATGCTAGAAAGAATGACGGCAGGATTTTCTTAATGAACAATAGCATGTGGTGGGGAGGGTTGTAGGCACGGGAGAGGAGAAATGGAGGTAATTTGGGGTCTAAATAAGCTGATTTGCCCTCTGAAAGTCCCAAACCACCTTCCCTTTCAGGAATTTCCAGTAGCCCAGCTGATCTGATGCCCACCCTGCAAGGTTGGCACCAATAACACATGAATGATCTTCTATAAGCTTTCTACAGCCAGAGCGCAAAACCACTGTTGCCATTGAGAGCTTTCCTGCTAACACCAATAAACTTCAGACCAGGCCCACAAAATAAGCAGGACGCATTAAAAATAAACAAACAGGTAAAAAAAGATTGAAGACAGATGTGGATCGTTGCTTGAGGGTGTTCGCTCTGGGACAGCAATGCTTCAGCTACGTGGTTCTGAGCCCACCACAACAATACCAAAAATGAAATCCATCCTTGGCATGTGGACAGATGGACTTTTCAACACTCCTGGGGTCACCAGCCTCTGCATCAACCTGACATGGGCAGTACACTTGGTTGATATGGGCTCCTACACATTATCATCAACATTTTGTTCCTCTTATCATCAGTGCAGGAGGTAACAGCTCTTCTGCTGGTGGTGCAATTCTGGTCCTATGGAGATGGGCATTTATTGGGACTTCATCTCAAAATCCCTGGTAAGCGCATGTCTAAAAACAGAAAGAAACAAGTCAGAGATTTCTAAAAGAGTGATTCTTTCTACTATGTTTTGTCTTTTTTCCTCCTTCAGTGTCACTTTAAAAAAAAAAAAAAAAAAAACCACCAAAAAAAAGGTCCAGACTTTGGTTTTCACTGTAAATCACTGTACAGACCTCTTGTAATGATGTTCTTCACACCATCAGGAGATGGAGATGTGGAATCCAACCACAGTTGGGGAGGGGTTTTGGAAGGAAGGGTGGTCTTCACTCAAGCTGTTTTCTGCTTGGTTTACAACCATGCCCTAGACAACAGGGGCTTTTATAATAAATATTTATTCTATTAACACTATTATAAATCTTAACAATGAATAATAAATAATCAACATGGCTTGGATAGTTAATGGAGCACCATATATCAATGGAAGTTCACACGGATTTCACAAAGCCTTTTCTGCTAACAGATGGGGCAATGAAAACATTTTAATGTGCTTACAATTTTCAGGCAGAGAAAGACAATGCCCGTGTATGAGAAGACAAGAGGTTTAGTCCATCTCAAATGACTATTCAGCATTCTCTTTCTTTAGTAACAGCCAGCTGTTTGGGTAAAATGTTGCCTGAAGCTGTACTGAGAAGTGGGGAGATAATTTGCCTGTGAAGGAATTACTCATTTTGACCAAAGTCTGATCAGTTTGGTGAGAATAATATCTCTATCAAGGAAGGCACTTTTAAAAGAACAGAAATAATTTTCATGCTTATGTCACATGCCGATGATCATGTAAGCTGGAGAGAACAAGGACAAAAATACTTTTTAAAGGACCAAAAATAATAAAATATTAGAGAAAGGCAATTGCATTTGTCTTGTCAAATTTTAAGTAAAAGGTTTTGATGGTTAATTGCAATGTGCCTTTTTTTCTTCTTCAAATGTGAAGTTGAAGAGAAGTGTTAACTATCTGGTCTGCTTAATGAAATGTCTTCTTTCCCATTAATTTCACCTTTTTCCAGTATTTCTGTTTTTTCTTTTCTACGATATCTTTGCCAAAAAAAACCCTAAACCCAAAATTTTATGTCAGGTGAAGCCAAAATTAATCCCCTTTTCCTGCCATCCCCACTTTTCTAGTTCATCCACCAAGACAAAGAAAACTTATTCCCCCTGCTCTCCTCTTGACCCCATCTATTACAGTTGGCAGATATCCTGGACTGTGAGGGTTTACATCCCATCCAAAAGTTTTATGATTTTGAGTATTTTCTACTATGATTTGGGAATCTTCCTGCCATCTGTATAAACATCTCATCCCTTTAGATAACTTTTTTCCATTATGAATGATTGGGGTGGGCTCACTGCCAGGTAAATAATACGGAGAGGAGCTCTCTTTAAGCAACGTATCATTACTGCAAGGCAGAGACCATTATTTAATGAATGGGCTCAGTAACCATGGCAGAGAATGATTGAACCGTGGTACAGAGTTCTGTGCGTCTGAATGTACACATGCGTGCGTTGTGTTTGCTGCGACAATGATGGATGGCTGGATAATTACATCTACGGAGAAGTTTGTTTCATGGGATCAAGGGGATACTGCAGAAATCAGTTCCCATTCTGTCTGAAGTCTGGTGTTTCAAAGATGTGCCCAGCTGCACAATTAAAAGTGAATTAAAGGACATGAAACAGAGAAAAATAGCCCTCATTTCCTCCCAGGCAGTTGCAGCTCTGAGATCTGGTTTACTTTTTTAGGAGATACTCATGTAGTAGTACAAGGTATAATGTCTTGGAAATAAATTTCTTTCTCTCCTGGCTCAAAATTTGACTCTCTCTCAAAAATCAATCCGGGGTTTCCAACTGTGAACCCTTCCCTGTAAGACTGAAGCATTTGGTGAAACACGTCAGACATTCCTGGAGGAGAGCAAGGTCCTCACTATTAATTCTGAAGGGTGTTACGGTGGATCTGATGGAAGAGTAAATGGGAGGTCAAACAACTTGGTGTAGAGAGACCCAAGTTCTGAGGTCTCCTGCCCATCTGGGAAGCATCACTGCTCCAGAAGGTGGGTACCACAGTCTTAGTACAACATTGCGTTCATCATGCCTGCAGGCCAGCATAACATAACTCAGCTGTAAGGCCGAGCTCCTCTCCATCCTTAGGTCACTGCAACAACTTAAGACCTTGTTAAAACTGGATGGTCAGTACTTGGATACCTAAAGCACTGAGGAGACCCTGCATTAAGAGTCTCACACAGGGAAAGGCACCTCGGAGTCTAATGAGTGCCCAAGGATGCCAAGGTGCCAGTGGCCATGCAGGCAACTGTGGCTGTCATGTCTTCCTCTGGCATGATGCATGTGCTTTGCTGGGTGCTAGAAGAGGGTACAAGGAGGAATAACTCCTTAGCTCCCTCCATAAATCCATGCCTGGTTGCTTCTAGGAAATGAAGTCTTCATTTGTGGTTCTGTTTCATGGGATGGTAGAATAACCAGGGGCTGACTGTATATCCCTATCATCTGCTGGTAAATTCTGGTCACCACCAGTTAATTCAAAACATTAATTTCTGGCAAAGCAGACTGTTGTGTAAAAGAAGATCCTCCAAGTGCCCAGGAGAGGGCATTAGGAGGTTAGTTTGCTTTCAGTTATTTCTGGGTTTGAGTGGGTCCAGGTGTTCATAAAGCATGGCTCAAGCTGTTTGCTGCAGATCTGAATCCTTTCTGCTCCTCCAACCCAGCAAAAACGCAGGTGGACCAACTGCAGCCATCCGGAAAGTCTCTCCGTTCAGGGTGTGCTTTGCTCTCAGCAAGGACATGGAGATTTGTCTGAATTTGGGAGATCCTATGGCTCAGGATCTCAAGTGCATGCCAGCAGATCTGGATTCAGTTCTAGCCTGTGCAGCTGACTTTGGACAAGTTATTAAGACTGCAGTGACCCATATTGCTTTGGGGGGCAGAAAGGGGGGTGAGAAGGGGGTAACCTGGACTCATAATGCACCTGTCGCCACATGTGAGGACCTCACATTGCCAGCATAAACCTGCCTAACCCACTTGTGTCAGAATACTCTTGGTTCATTTGAACATTTTAATTAGCTGGCTTCCCTCATCCAGGCAACTATAACAGAAGCAGCTAGGAAAGGCTAACATCCAGTTGTTTTAGCAGATTTTATGGGGGTGAAACTTTTAAATGGGAAGGAAACCACTATACCCATTTGTAGACGTGCAAGATCTGGAGAGGGGAGAAGTTCATAATTCAAAGACAGAAGAAATGAGATGTTGCCTATTAAACAAATAAATATATATATAAAAATCCCAGGTATATACACATAGATAATAAGGATCTTATATTTATATTAATGTATGATTTATTATCTACCAATAGGAGGAAATTTGTATAGGTCTGTTTCTTTATTCATGATGATTAAGGGGTAACCTCTGGTGTAGCAAGTCAGCCAGAGATTTTTAAACCGAAGATAGAGGCACTGCACTGACAGATGGAGTCACTAATCATGTTTTCAGAAGGAAAATCCCTTGCCGAGGTGCTGAGGCAAGAGACTGGTGAGTTGCAAGCCCTGTTCCATTCCAGCACGTTGGTTGTAAAGAGCTAGTTCAGAAAGCTACCAGGATGCAGGTGGAAAGTGGCTCCAGACGTGTTACTGCACACCATTCTCCAAACTATTGCACCAGCACTGGTGGATACTGGAGTCAGTACCAGTGGCAATGAACAGAGAGGCTTTTAAGAGTATATTTGGTATTGTAAACACACTGTAAAGGAAATCTGCCACCGGCATTTGTTAAAAAAAAAAAGAAGGTTGCCCAGCTTTCTGCTGTCCATGTGTACGATGAAGGTGTCTACACACTAAAGGGTGTGAGGAAGCAGATATGTATGGCAGATGAAAACCTTGCTCTCTTATAGGACTCCTTGGAGTCCTGAGGAGAGCAGACGTGATGGCATGGCCTCTCTCTCTCTCCAGATCCTCAAACACCAGGCAAGCAGGTGGCAAAGCAGGCTACGCAGCTGCAGCTGCCTCTTGGGTCCCAAGGAAGGAGCCAGTTACAAACTCACAAACTACCAACTGGCAATGAGCTGAGGCAGGAATCGAATGAGTGAGTGTGAAAGAGTTGGAAACAGCCAGGATCAAAATTGTGCAGGGCATGATTTCGTAGGGTGAAATGCCTGCCAGCCTGCCTGCCTGCATCCCAAACTGGAGCTGGGAATTAGACCCTCTGCTCCACCAAATTTGGCCAGGAAAGAAGAAAGAGAAAATATTGACTTTCTAAGGGGTGCCAAGAAATGGACTAAGCTCCATCTCTTAATGGAGAAATCTGGTCTAAACCTTCTGGTCCTTTCACAGAGTACAGTTAGGCAAAGGAGTGTACATAACTCTTTGGCTGCAAATGTTCTTTTCAAGCCATGCTAAAGCCAATTTCTGCCTCCTTTCTCCCTCTCTTTCTCTTTTAATATAGAACAACAAACCATATAATAATAATAATGAAAAGATTTACCCTAACTAAAATCACTGGTTTTGGGGTATCAAGTTGCAGGACCAGAATCCATAACTCTGAGGGATTTACAGTCCTTTTTGTGGTGATAAAGGCAAAATTGTTTACAGCCCTTCCCTTAATGTAAAAAACCTGCCTTCTGCTGCTCGGCCAAGTCTCTTGCCACCAAGAGACTGTGCTTTTGTTGGAAGAGCTGAGCACAAACGATGGCAAAGAGCCTGAAGGACAGGACTTCAAAGTAGTCTGTGGCTGCCCCCATCATGGCAGTGGTGGGAGGAGGAAGAAAGCCTCTTCCATTTGTAATGCAAGTTTCTCCCTTCCCCTCATTTAGGAACCACAGAGCTTTTCCTCCATTTACCTCCCCCCAGGGTTGCACAGAAGCTAGATTTGGCACTAATCTTTAGCAAAAGTGCTCCTGAACACAAAATGGCTTGTTAACATGCATCTGGGCCCAGGTTTGCATCTAGTCCAGGCGCTGAGGCCATGAGGTGGGTGGCTCAGTCCCTTCACTGCCCTCCGCCATCTTCTGTGCCACCAGCAGTGTCATACATGTGCTTAACGTGACAGTCTCACCCACCTCCCACACAGTCATGCCAACATCTTCCATGTCTGGAGAGCATCGTCACAGCCATGTTCCCATTCTCATAATTATCCTAGTTGGTCTCCAGCTTTTTTAATCTTCCCATCATTTCTGCCTACTCGAGGGGGTCTGTGGAGCAATGGGTGAGTCCCTGACTTTGCACCTTGAAGATGTAGGGTGTCACATAGCAGGGCCCTGCATTCCAACAATATTGACCAGAAGGCATTCATCTCACACCCAGATAAACCCACAGCCCCATTATGACCTAAGGCTGCATCATGTCCTGCACCAAAACAGGAGAAGCCTGAGCTGTACCTGACAGCATCGCTCAAACCACCTGCATGGAGATTTCATCCAAAAGCCCAAGGGACCCCCATTTTTTGGCTGTATCAGCAGGATTCTGCGAGGATATAATGAACTCTATGAGTTAATTCATCACAATGAATGTGGAGTCACAAGACCTTGGAAATGTTTTTCCTGGCTCAGTCCTTCCTCCTGCAAAAGTTGTTTCTTACCTTCAGTAATCCTTGCCACTCTCTCTGAATCTTTCCCAGTTCAGTTCTCTCTTTTTTTTTGGTTCTGAAGTGGTAGATACGTTCAGATGGTGGGTTTCTGTTAGAGTCATATGACTTCAATGCGGTCTTATCACAGCATCTTAAATGTATGTCTCTCATGAACTTCCAAGACCACTGGGTGATGGAGATGATTGTTTTCATTCTGGAGGAGGTAAAAGATCGCAACACACGGAATGAATCTGAAGTGGTTCAATCTTCAGATCCATGATGAGCATCTGGGATAGGTACATCTGGTAGAGGTACTCCTCCCTGGTTAAATTACAGACTGTTCAGAGTGCAAGGAATAGTGGGGACAATGTCAGTTCCCCCTAGCCAGACATCTATTTTCAAAGGACTAGGAAGAAGTTCACAGATAGGAAGAAATTACCTTCAGATCCCATTCTCTGGAGTATGCGGTGACTCCTGTAGGCACAATTGACAATGTTTTAAGCACACTGATATGGTGCTGATGAACACATCTGCCTCTGGTTAGGAGACATCAATAAGGTTGCTCCCTACAGCCCTGTGCTATCTCTATGAGACAGTCTATGGCCAACTCGCATGGTAAGTCGGACCTCAGTCCCTTTGTATAAAGGAAGCTCTGCCCAATTCCCTGCCACAAATTCAAACAGGTCCATCAGATTTTCTTCTCAAGCCTCAGTCTTTGCAGCTTCTGGAAAATTATATACTACAGGCAAACCAGAATTTTCAGTCCAAAATTTTCAAGGATTAAGATATGGCTTGGAAGTTCCTGTGTTGCAAAAAAAAAATTATTCCTAGAACTCAAAAATGTTTAACGTGATTTTTTTTTCTTACTATACCAAGAAATCCCACAAAACAAGTATTTTTTGTTTTTCTCTGATCTCTGACTGTTCTTTTATTTATTCATTTATTTATTATTCATACAGTGAACCAAAACCATTGCTTATTCATGCAGTTCTACTAAATACTTAAAAAATGTAGGGCATAAAATTATAATATTCGTTATTTATTACTTAACAGTAGTATTTTGTTCTTACGCCCTCACGTTCACTTATCAAGCATCGCAGGAAATTCTTGTGAGATATGCCCTAGCTTATAAAGTTATAATATCCACAAAATGAAAAATTAGTTCACATAACCTCCTTTCAAATCACCTTTTCCATGGTTTTCACAGTGGCGTTACAGAGTTGGCATTCAGTCTTCAATTGAATGAGGTGGTGTCCCTCTAGTGACTGGACCAAACGTAGGCTATAAAATTATTACTGCTGCCAGAGTGGTTTCTGATGGGTTCAGGGGGCTGGTTCCTACTTAAAACCAACATTAAGGCATAAGGAAGGAAGATGGAGCACAGCTACCGGAGTTCATGATAAGTTGGGAATTTCCCCATTACCAATTACAAGAAACTTCCTGCCAGTATTGCCACAATTAAGCTGAACTCTGCTGGAGCAGCTGGGGGACAGGTATTTTTTTCACCAAAGACGTCTGTGGGAGTTGTGGCTTTCTATGGGAGGTGAAACAGAAATATCCCAGAAGAGATGTTTTTCACTCTTAAATGAATGAGTCTAGAGAGCTCTGATGATAGAGCGTGTAACAAGGTAACTACTCCCAGAAGAAAAATCAACATCCCTGGAGTGATCTCACCAGGGCTGTACCTGAATCCCGTAGAGGACATCTCATGTTGGTAGGTTACTTGGTAGGTAGCTGGTAGTTTCAGCTGCCTGCAGTGTGAACAAAATAACATTGGGAAGATCTGGCCCCATAGAATCATAGAATTGCCTAGGTTGGAAGGGACGTGTGGGATCACCTAGTCCAACCATCACAGACAAAAACCACCACTAAACAATGTCCCTCAGCACCACATCTACCCATCTTTTCTATATCTCCAGGGATGGTGCCTCAACTACTTTCCTGGGCAGCCTGTTCTAATGCTTAATAATCCTTTCAGTGTAAAACTTTTTCTGAATATCTGGTCTAAACCTCCCCTGGTGCAACTTGAGGCTGTTTCCTCTTGTCCTATCACCTGTTCCTTGGGAGAAGAGACCAATCCCCACCTCTCTACACCCTCACGGAATCACGGAATTTTTCAGAGTTGGAAGGGACCTCTAGAGATCATCTAGTCCAACTCCCCTGCTAAAGCAGCATTGCCCAGAGCACATCACTCAGGGCTGCATCCAGGTGGGTCTTGAAAATCTCCAGAGAAGAGAATCCACACCCTCCCTCGGCAGCCTGTTCCAGGGCTCCGTCACCCTCACCGGGAAGAAGTTTTTTCTCATATTTGATCAGAACTTCCTGTGTTCCAGCTTGTGCCCGTTACCCCTTGTCCTGTTACCGGGAACCACTGAAAAGAGTCTGGCTCCATCCTCCTTAAACCCACCTTTTAGACACTTGTAAACGTTAATAAGGTCTCCCCTCAGCCTTCTCTTCTCCAGGCTAAAGAGTCCCAGCTCTCTCAGCCTTTCCTCATAAGGGAGATGCTCCAATCCCTCAGTCATCTTTGTTGCCCTGTGCTGGACTCTCTCCAGTAGTTCCCTGTCGCTCTTGAACTGGGGAGCCCAGAGCTGGACACAGTATTCCAGTTGTGGCCTCACCAGTGCAGAGGAGAGGGGGAGGATGACCTCCCTTGACCTGCTGGCCACACTCCTCCCTATGCAGCCCAGAATTCCGTTGGCCTTCTTGGCAACAAGGGAACATTGCTGGCTCATGGATAATTTACTGTCTACCAAGACCCCCAGATCCTTTTCTTCAGAGCCGCTTTCCAGCAGGTCCCCCCTAACCTATACTGGTGCCTGACATTCTTCCTCCCCTGGTGCAGGACCCTACACTTGTCCTTGTTGAACCTCATGAGATTCTTCTCTGCCCAGCTCTCCAGCCTGTCTAGGTCACGCTGGATGGCAGCACGGCCCTCTGGGGTGTCAGTCACCCCACCCAGTTTGGTATCATCAGCGAACTTGCTGAGCATACACTCTGTCCCCTCGTCCAGGTCGTTGATGAATACATTAAACAATACTGGTCCAAGTATTGACCCCTGGGGGACACCACTGGTTACAGGCCTCCAACTCGACCCTGCTCCATTAATCACAACCCTCTGAGTCCTGTCACGCAGGCAGCTCTCAATCCACCTCACTGTCCCCTCGTCTAGTCCACACTTCCTCAGTTTCCTAAGGAGGATGTTTTGAGAGACAGTGTCAAAAGCCTTGCTGAAGTCAAGGTAGATGACATCTGCTGCTCTGCCCTCATCCAGCCAACCACTTATAACATCATAGAAGGCTATGAGATTGGTCAAGCATGATTTACCCTTGGTAAATCCATGTTGACCACTTCCAATAACTTCCCGCTCTTGAATGTGCTTGGATATGACATCCAGAACGAGTTGCTCCGTTACCTTCCCAGGGATGGAGGTGAGAGTGACCGGTCTGTAGTTCCCTGGGTCCTCCTTCCTGCCCTTTTTGAAGACTGGAGTGATATTGGCCTTCCTCCAGTCCTCAGGCACCTCGCCTGTTCTCCATGACCTTTCAAAGATCATGGAGAGTGGCCAAGCAATAACATCTGCCAGCTCTCCCAGCACTCGCGGGTGCATCTCATCAGGGCCCATGGACTTATGGCCAAGTGGTGTCTAACCTGATCTTCCTCTACTGGGGAAAACTCTTCCTCTCTTCAGGCCTTCTCCCTTGCCTCCAGGGTCTGGTATTCATGAGGGACAGCTTTAACACTGAAGACTGAAGCAAAGAAGGCATTCAGTAGCTCTGCCTTCTCTGTGTCTTCCTCTTTTCAGGTAGTTGTAGAGGGCGATAAGGTCTCCCCTCAGCCTCCTTTTCTCCAGGCTAAACAACCCCAGCTCCCTCAGCCACTCTTCATAAGACTTATTCTCCATACCCCTCACCAGCTTTGTTGCCCTTCTCTGGACCCACTCCAGCACTTCAATGTCTTTTTTTGTGGTGAGGGGGCCCAAAACTGGACACGGTTAATCCCATTGTTAATCCAGACTCCAGGCTCAGTTTAATAACACATTTGGAACAAGTGCTCTGGGGGTTGTATAAGAAAGACTCCTTTCAGGTGGGACTTCTGGTTTTTTTATTGACTTGAATATGAGGAGGATGCACCCCAAAATAACAATGCTGTTTGAATATAGTGCTTGAAAACCACCCGTGAAAATCTGTCAATGGCAAAGGGAAAAGTAAGAATGTAACTAAAGACTCCAGCCTTGCAGTTAAATATTTCTACTTCTCTTCAAACAAAGCACAAGCCTCTTTGAAGTGGTATTTTTTTCTAACATCCTCTGTCAGACATGGCAACCACATTTATGGTCCTATCAAAATCAAACCCTCACTCCCACCCAAGGCTTATGGCTCTGCCTCTCTGCTGAACCATCCTGGAATGGGTTGGAGAGATGAGATATGTCCTTGGTCTCGGGCATGGGAAAAGGACAACTTCCCATTGAGTATGAAAGCATCTTTCAACTAACAGAGAAAATTAATGCCATATTAAGAGCAAAACTATGTGTTTTCAGCTGATTAAATCTAACCTCAGGAGGCTCCAAAATAAACTCAGTCTTCTAGAGCTTTTGACACCCCCCCCTCCCCCCCCGCCAGCCATTTCCCCCTTTCACAAACACATTTTTTACAAAGGAGACCTTTTATTCTGCTCTCTTGCTCTCCTTTTTCCCCCCTCATATATTTTAACAAGGCTTGAACTGTGTTGCATGCTGCAGAGAACAGACCCCCTTCACCCGGGCAGAATAACCCGCTGGCTTTTCAGAGCGCTATATATAGAAATCTACTCTTTTCCATGGGCAGCTCTAAGGATTAGGCGAGGAATGCAATTTGGGTCAGGATGTTCATGTTTGCAACTACAAGGATGCCTGAAGGGTCAGAGAGGGCATACCAAGAGGCCGTTAGCTGCACTGAGAGACACAATACACCCCAAAGTTTGGGTCAGGCCAAGCTGGTTCTGCACAGGAAGCATTTCTCACCTCCCAGCACTGGAAATCTTATGTGTTGGACCTGGAGAGGGAAGGATACCATAGTGCAGACAGTATCACGCATAGATAGAGAGCATGCATGACATTGTGATGCTGGAAGGGACCCTGCATCATCTACAGCTGCAGAAGGTGCCTTCAAGCTTTGAATGGTTTTCTGATGGAACACAGAGCCTATTAAGAGGTCACACCTCTTTCCTTGCTGAGTCATTTGATTTCCAGTCATCAGCTTAATTTCCTTAGTAAAGGTTTCAGTGAATTCCCTCTTATTTATTGAGACTGCAGGTTTCTCATGGTAGCGATGGCCCATGGTTTCCATGCATGAGATGCAAAGGAGAGTGGTGTTTTACCCAAATATACATTAGCCCTTCCTGACATACAGTCACTGAGTGAATATACCTCATCATGTCGAAGATGAGAGTCGCTTCTGTCCCTCAGACAACAGACCTGTCTCTTGAGCTCCAGGCAAGAGAAGGCGTCTACATGTTTCCCCCGTGCAGACTGGAGGAAGGAGGTTGAAATCCAGGACTAAACAGACTGGAAACCTGACCTCTTTTGGGAGGACAAATATAACTTTTTTTTTTTCCCCATCAGCCCATGAAATGTGTCTTTTTTAATTTCCTGTAATTTAATTAAGAGAGGAATTCACGTTCGTTAAAAGTTTATCTGCTCAGTAGCCCTTTATGCAATCCAGTCAAAGAGAGTGAATGAAGGTTCTGTAAAGCTCTCCATCTATCCAAAATAACCTTTATTTCAGCCTCATTGCCACATATTTCTAAACAAACAGCTGAAGCTGCATCTTTCATTTTTTTAAACAAGGCATCCCCTGCTTTCCTCCTCCCGCCGTAGACAGCTGAATTTCTCTCCTGCTTGTGAGCAGGGGGAGAGCAGGACGTGTGAGGGGGAGAAGGGTATCTGAAAGGCTGATCCATGGGGCAATAGCTAATAAATTCTCAGTGCTGCGGACAATAGGAGCCAAGTCCTAGGGTAATGCCTGGTGATTAACTGATTGATGCTAAACACAAGCCAGAGATCTGCAGGAACACTGAACACCTCTGGTTTTGACGCAAAATGAGCACTAGCTTCTCACCACTACCTAACCTTGCTTTTTGACCTATTTTTAAAAACTGGCTCACAAAGCACTGGAAAAGAAGTCCAAGGATGGATTTTATCCCTGGAAGAGCAGCTGCAACATTCTCCCCAGACCACCTTTGGCATTACCCAGATGGGACACTCCATGCATGGATGCCAGGGCCGCTTGACACATGAGCAAGGACAGGTGTATGTGTTTGTTCCCAGTGACAATACCTGCATCTGTACTGGTGAGTGAAGCTGAACGCAGAGCACTGACTTTCAACTGTCTCGTAACAGCCTCCCAGACAGTTCCTGGGCAAGGTCTGGGGTTAACAGGGCCAGGAGCCATTACCCACAGGCATTTGGGATGTAGCCATCCTGTTGTGGAAGGTAGTGGAATTTGATGGCATGCACGTGCTGCTCTGTGCCCATTGGCCTCCGGACCAGACAAAGGTTCCAAGAACATTTAATTTACCATTACCAATGTAACCTCTGCAGCCTGAGAAGCAGGAAGGTCAGAGTGATTGTCAGTGGCTGGGTGGCTGGTGTTTCACAGCTCCAGGGTCCTGGTGAATGCTTCTAAGCTGCAGAATAATTTACTGCTTTCATCCATATAGATTCTCATCCTGAAGTCATCCATACTGCATGGACGCAAGTTCAATTCCAGGATCTCTTTTGGCATGACTCCACCAGTTCCCTCTAAGAGGAAACCTGATTATTGTTCTTTACCTTCAAACACCTCCACGTAGACCCGTTTCCCACCTTACATCATGCAGCACACATGCTCACTTTCATGCCAGAAACACCCTGCTCTAGAAGGTTGTGACACAGTCCTCACAAAACCCAATAATTTTGTCCTAGGATCACTATGTGAGGACCTAAAAGGCTTATGGCCAGCCTGCTATATAGAGAGCTGACCTTAAACAGGGATCTGAGCTATTCCATGCTCCTTAGCTTGGACTTGATGTCTTCTGCAGTGTAGGCATAACTTGATGATCTTGGGAGAATAACTGACTCAGTTCTTTTATTTTTTTTTTAAGGCTGCCTTTTTTAAACTCATGCTTTCTGTTCTTCATTAAAAGGAGAGAGATAGTGGCATTACCCATCATTTATGATTCAATAAAGATAAATCCAGTTAGGGCAGAGAGTGCATGGGAGCTGAGTTAGTACCTAAGTTGGAAGGTACGCACAGGGCAGCTGCTTACCCCATGGCATTACTTTTGGACTATATGATTTAGGACATGGTCTATTCACATTTCTTCCTGACAAAATGGGCTTAATCACAGCTTGAGAAGAGCTCTCCAAGAACAGTGGTATTCATGGTTTATGCTCTGTTCCATCTGGATTTAGCCTGGAAGTGGGACACTTCTAAGTCTGACCCCATCGCCGCCTCCTTCCTCTGAGGTCTTGATTTTCACAGGAGATATGAAATCAAGGGACAACAATCCATGGCTGTTATAACAAAGCTGGTGTCCTGTCACCGGTGGAAGATGACATACACCATAGACTGGACATGCTCCTATATGAGAACTTACGCTCAGATATTGCTGCCTCCCTGCATCCTGTTATTTATGTGGGTAATCATTGCATCTTTGCAAAGGCCTTTACTTCATAATCTAAACTGACAGGAGAGAAACAGAAGCACCAGCTCACTCAGCTGGTCACTCAGACATATATCTATTTCCCATGTTGATCAAATTATTTTTACATTTTGTGCCATTTTCTCAAAATGACTGGGAGGGAAATAGTTGTTTATGTACAGCATATCCTAGGAGAGTAGAAATTCCCCTGGAAGTATCAGGAGTTTCATCTGAGCAAAGACTGAGCTGATGCACCACGCAGTGGGGACAGACCTTGTCCCACAGGTGACAGCGAGGAGCCATGAAGCCACAAACTGAGGTCATGTGTGATTTGGTGTCTGAACTACATGTAGCGCCATTGACCTGGACAAACAAATTCTCCACTAGACGGTGGTCCAAAGTGCTACCAAGCAGTACAAGGAGACAAAGCCAGCACAGACCACGCACCTAGCAAAGATCACACCTCTGTTTCTCCTGTAGTGGCTGCATCCAGAGATAACAGAGGGGGAGCCCTCGGTAAAGGTTTTAGCTTTAATCCTCATTTGATGCTAGCTGCAGCTAAAGTGTTAAGTGATTCATTGTGGAAATGGAGCACTTAATTTTTAGGTCACATCACTATGATCCGGAGAGGTACAGGACAGCCCTGGCCAGCAGCTGACAAATTCTCTCTATGCCCTGTTATTGTCAGCAGAGTGATTCTTTTAAAATAGTGTTACAGAAAGGTAAATAAAAGGAATTCTTAACTTGTCAATGCCTGGATTTTTTTGCTTGTAAAAACCAAGTGTCAACCTGTTGCCCCATTTTGTTTTTGCTGAGGGGTTCATCCCCAGGGCTCTCTATGATCCCATGCACCAGCACTGCTCAGCTGCTCTGCCAGCATTCACCCCTCAGCACCACCCAAAAAGGAATATTTTATACATCATTTCTTGCCCTACCTCCTCTCTCTCCTGCAACCCTTTGGGGGTTGGGGTGGGGGGGGGAAGGCAGACCCTCCAAACCTTCCAGCCCATACCAGGAGGCATTGAGGGTCCTTCTGTCACTGCACGACCTCTCGCTCAGGTGACCTCCCCCTGGAGCAGAGGCACCAATTCACACATACTTTCCCACCTTCAGCCTTGTGGATCTTTACTCCTTATTTAATTTTCGGGGAATCAAAAAGGGCTGTGTGTGCCTCCCGCCCCAGCACAGTCTGCCTGCCTTTCTCCCGGCTCGCCTCAAACCACTCGCCTCTTCTCACAACGTGAGGGAAGTCGAGGCTCACACGCTATTTTAGCACAAGTCAGGGTGCTTCCAAAGCATTCCAGAAATAGCACCGGGAAGGAACAGTACCTGCTCTTCAGAGCCAGCAAGGGGCCTTCCCTCCCCTTCCAGGTTGGGTAAACTTTCTCCTTACTCTGTGGTTACACACAGCAGAGTGACTCTCTTAAAAACAGCATTGCATAAAGGTGAATTCAAAGGTTTTTTACCTGGCCTGGCCTGAGCTCCAAACAGAGATGTCCTCAACCAAAGCCCTGCTGCTTTGGGGGGACTGGAGAGGGTATCGCATGAACCTCTTCTTACATTTCACCCCGGGCTGCGCAAAGACACGCACCCAATATGCAAGCATCATGCCTATCTCCAATATCTCAGCATATCTCTCTACTCACATCCCCCAGATTTTAGGTGTTTTAGGTTTTTCAATGCCCCTAGGTACTACACAAGTACTGAGTAGTGCCCATGGCTAGATCTCCTCTGATATCTTGCTAGCTGTTGCTAAGATCTATTGTATGGCTGGAAATTTATGGCAGGTCTGGTTTGAGGAGCAGATAGCTTCTGGCCACTTTTCTTTAGAAATCCCTAGCATTTTTTATGTGTCATTTTGAAGAGATTTTGAGGAGCTGAGGGAACCAAGAACCAATTGGGCAGGTCACTAGTGCCACCAGAAACACACAAAAAGAAAGACTGAACCATTATGAGTTTGCCTCCTATTCCAACATGCTGGGGAAATGATTCGGGTTCAAGCAGCACACAGGGATGAGAACTGGAGTCGCCATTTCTGCCTCTCCCATTGTGCACTCCCTTCAGCTCAGATTAGGCATTCAGATCTTGCATCCTTCAGGCAGGCTGCTCCTTAGATCTCTCTCTTGACCAGGAGGTGCGCTGTGGAAGTAACACCAGACAGCAGTTCCTCAGAAAGCAGGGACAGATTTGAAGATGAGCCTGGAGCTGAGATCATGTCACAAAGCTGGCTTCCCCCATACAGTCATCCTGATACTTTGTCCATCAAAGGACTATCAGTCTACAAAGCCCCAGAGCACCTGACTCACTTTCTTACCTCCTGCAACCCTGAACTGAGCTCTTGGCCATGAGAAATGTCTCTTCTCTGTGATCCTACCCGTCTCCCATTTCCCCCTTTCTTTATATATTGCCTGACTGAAGATGACTTAAGCTGTCCCCATCTGACAAAAAAACACACCCAAAAACCCCAAACCAACCCCTTCTCCCCCCAAAAAACTCCAAATGCCAAACTCAGAAAGCAAACACCCTATGGATGGGGAGGAGTGATTGGCCCTGAATAAGAAGAGGAAGGCTGCAGACCAGGTTCTAAGTGGGGTTTGGGCAGATGTTCTATGCAGGCAAGTGGCACACTTCAGCAAGAAAAGAATGTCCAGAAAAGAATGTCCAATAAAAAAAGTTGTGCCCCTTTTCCTTGTGAGGCACTGCAGAGGTAGGGACTTCCAGCCACGTGGCATGCTGCTGCAGGAGATATTGTTGTGCATCCTGGAGTCTCATAGATGTCCCCTGCAGATAGCCGTAGAGGGTGGCACCCCTAAGAAATATTGCAAACACTATTCTTTCACTAAATGCTGTTCAGGCACAAAATTCTTTTGGGAAAACTCATCGTGAATTGTAGGCTGCCTGAGTTGACAGCTTGAATTTGGAAAATAGCTTAAAATTTGAAGGGGAAAATAAAGCAGGGATGGGCAAGGGACGTTGCTTAAGGTCCTAGAGCTGGAGACATTTAAGGTATGACGGTATATCAAATCTCTGCCTCCATCTCCTTTTTCTTGCCCACGGGTGTGCCGGTGGTGCCTGCACAGACATCCCTCCAGCATTTATGGAGTGAAGGAGAAAACCTGGAGCAGAGATGTGTTCTCCTTTCTATCCCTATGTTCTTCTTCTATTTTTCAAGCAATTGATAGAGCAGAGCAGAACTTGTGCAGCTTCAGATGACTGAGAAGTTGTAGTAGAATCAGGAGAAAAAGGGATGGATATTTCCAACGCCATCTTGCCTTGCAGATTACACCAAAGCTTGAAGATCTTCCTTCTCTCCCACCCCCTGAAGAGGTCCCACTAATCCTCAGTAAGATCAGAGCAGGTCACCCCCATCACCAGTTCCCCTTATGATCCACAGGGCTGAACAATACCCCAACACTTTTTCTAGAAACAGAAATCAGAAATATGTAGAGCATCTCCCATCATGCATAGGACCCATTGATACCCTTCTCTGTGGTCAGAGGGTGGGACGGTATCTGCTTGCCCTTCTGGAGCTCACCAAAGCCTCAGTGTTTCACCTGTGCAAATAACCCCCATGCACCATCCCCTGGGACCAAGAGGACAAGTTAAATATGGAGCATGCAATTTAGGTCCTGCACATCTGTATTCCAGGCAGCGGTGAAAGACAGAATGGTGGATCTCCAAAATAGCCTCCGCTTGGCTAAACAACCCTGCTGCCAACTGATGGCTGTTTGTCTGTTTTCATTTGTACAGCCCTCAAACCTAATAAACACCTCAGACATGAAAAGAAAACACAAGGAACAACGAGGGTAAGAAAAACCAGGCCATTGACTGCCTTTTTAAATAGATCGGCATGGAGTTGAGTGGCCAGACCTCTTTCCAAGTACATTCCTGTGCTAACATGAATTCACAGACTACTCCTGTGTGATCATCTGGCAAGGACGTGGCGCTGTCACTCTGCATCCATCTCTTTGCAGAGCCAGTCCTGTCTGTGGTCTGTCCGGGAGCTGACAGCATCCCCAGAATAATGCCACATTTGAATTTCCCAGACAACGTTTATTTATTTTCATTATATGACTGACTCCTTTATTGCTGGCTTTTAACTGAAGCCAGCCCATCATCATTGTTTCTTCGAAGCACTGACAGGATGAAAAATATTATACCTGGGCTAGGAATTAGGTTTTCCTTCCCTTTCCCTCTCTCCCTTCTCTCTACCTCAGTCCATATATTCTTCTTGCGTCTTGCTGAAGCTGCCATCTCCTATAAAATCTCAGCCTTCATTAAGCAAATGTTTTATCTCCCATCAACCTACCTAATCCTTGTTTTGGATCTGATGCTTCTTCCATCCACACGTCCTGAGGCAACAAGATGCACAGATGAATTTGCACAAGCGTCGACATAACGTTGTACACAGGGACAAAAGAAAAAGGTGCATAGGGAAAAAAAGAGTGCTACTAAAATGTCTTGTTTAATGGCACACATTGCCTAATACTGTTGAGAAGACCACTCAATAGTCTTGCTCCCCACCTTATCACCGTGGTCTTTCATTTCATCCACTGGACATACACATAATGCACAAGCAGACCAGAGAACTGTCCAAATTCCAGTAGAGAGACAAATTCCAGTGAAAATTAAACTGAGACATGATCAACTGCACGTGTAGGGTCCACAGGGTACTACCTTTTTCTATGGCTTCATGGTACCTAGCAAAGGTGTCTGTTGCCTCTTTTCTTGACTATTTAAGTGCTGAAACCCTATAGCCACCTCTTCTGTTTTAGTGGCCCTTCCAAACTCTGTCTCACTCTTCAAAGAGATGGTATTTCCTAGGTTATTCAGGGAGGACCAGAGTGGGAGGATCAGAGACTGACTGGCTTCATCTCACTGTGGCTTCTGGCAAAGGGAAAATTAGTTGTGACTTGAAAGTCCCAGGACTCTGCCTTGGTTTTGGAAGCAACCAGCACAGCTGCCAGAATGAGAAATATGAGAAAATGCTCCAACAATCCCTTTTAAATAACACGTGAAAAATCCTTGATAAGCACTAGATTAGTGATAGAGCCTTAGGTCTTGGCAGAAGGTGGTCAAAACAGCATTACCAGCATCAGGGAGCAGAATCAAAGTCCCCTTTAATTCAGTGTTTTGCCTTCAGGGGTGCCTACTGTCCAGTGCTAAAGGGGAGAGAAGAACAGGGGAAAAAAGAAAAAGAGGGGAGAAAAAAAAAGAAACCAAAACACACAGTTTGTACCTTTACTATTTTTACATTTCCATCTTCAGTAGATCATGTTTTAAGGAGTTTGCTGCTGCTCCATGGATCTTTCTCTGCTTGAAAACTACAAGGGTATTTGAAGGCGTGTAAGACATCAGGATCTCAGATCACATTTGCAGATGTCTTCATGGCTCCTCTGAGCATTACCAATATACTGCCCAGAATGAGGTGAAAAAGTCTAATGCTTCCTTTTTGGGGAGACAAAAGCCTGGGGTTGGAGTGGTTTTCCCTGGGTAGCTGGAAACTAGGAGTTTCTTCATGGGGATATATCTGTATTTTTGCATGTCCCCAAGTATGTGAGCTGTTAATAAGTCAGAGAACAATCTCATTTTCCTGCAGTGCCACACGTAAGCATTGCAAAGACACTTTTTAACCAGTTTCAAGTAACTGAATGATTGAATCCTGTGTCCTTTGACCTCATCACCATTTGCACTAACTAGCTCCAGTTAATACAGTTTTTCCATTGCCTTCTTTTGTCAAAAACAGGTAATGGATATAACCCAAAGGGACTATTTCATGTAATTATTAAGCATCCACTTTCTATAAATTACTTGGAGGATGGTGATCTGAATTTCCCAAGCTGAAGCACGCTCCTGGAAAATGTGTTGTCCCCCCCAACAAAGCTCAGGTGCGGGGCGATTTCATGGGTCAGGGGTTGGATCCCAAAGAACCAAGGAGGAAAGAGCAGAGGAGAGCGCAGTGTCTGCTCCGACTCCAGCACAGTGCTGCATAAATGAGATATGAAAGGCTCCCGGCTCCAAATCTTCACAGTATTTCCAACCAAGAGAGCCAGGACTCTGTTCTGTGAAGCAGCTAAACCTTGGCTTATCTCTAAGCACAGGAATAATCTCAGATCCTTTCAGCAAATATCTTAGATAGATTTCTTCTCCTCGCTGTATCTTCGTTTTGTTGATTTGGGCTCTCTAGGTTGCTTGGCCAGGCAGGGAGGGGAGCTGAGCTGCATGCCGATATAGAGACTGTGAATCTTTTACAGTTAGCCCAGCCTCAACACTACTGAAATTCAAGTTGTTTAATCCTTAGGAACAAGCCGCATCTCTGCCCTATGAAGTATGTAGGATGCCCAAGGACAGAAGACCTCTTCTTCAAGAAATATGCTAAAAATCCAAGAGAAAGAAAGTACATGTGCACAACTACTGGGAAAAAGAGAATAATGGATCTGTTCAAGATGCTGTTATTTTTTAGGATTTCTTTTCTACCTTACTGTTGGAAGTTAATACTCTTACACTACTACACTAATTGTATCAGTCCCCCTGTGTGTGATATAAATGTCTCCTGAGCAAGTTTACCCAACTTCACACTAAAGAAGATGAGGATTTTCACACAATCCCTTGCTAAGTGATGGGAAAGAGCCCCTCCAGCAGTAACAGCAACAGCAAAACCCAGGAATGGTAGAATCTTCTGAAACTACAGCTCAAAAGAGTTCATCTTACTATGTATGCTTTGACTTGGGAATATCCCTGTAAAAAAATATAAATCTCCTAGGGAGAAAGCCCAGCCAGAGTTTTCAGGACATATCTGACATTTGCTTTCAGTGCAATCAGATATAGCTACATCTGGTAATGGCTTTCAGGTTGGGCAATAAAAAAAAAAAAAAAAAAAAAAAAAAAAAGTAGAAAAAAAGGACTGTAAAGACTCTCCACTGTCCAGGAATTAAGAGAATAAAGTTACTACCATGAACAGGGAAGTCAACATCTGGAAAAACTCTATAGCTGAGCAGGTGTGTGTGTGTGCTGCCTGGGCTGTCTGTGTGTGGAGTAGTGTGGTTTCTAACTGGGAGATGGCCTCCAGAATCCACTTGAAAATAGAACAAACAGAAGCAGCTCCTCTTTCCATTAATATTAATGGCCCAGACATTACCCAATTTGAAGCGGAAGCCAGGGCTGATTAGGAAGGGCCTGATCACCAGAGCTCTAATGGAAAAAGATTAGAGCACAACCTCTCCGTGATCTGGGATTGGGAGACGTTGAACCAGTCCAGGGCAGCAGCGGTGAAGGATGAAATGGGTTTATGCACTGGAAAGTTTTCTGCTTGGAAGCTCTGTTGTCCAAATATTTTGCTACCAAATCATAACTAAGCTGCCTACTGCCAGAATCATGTACGCTGATGTGAGCTGTTCGTAAATGACTAAACCAGGGAAAATGAGACAAAAACAGCCGGTGGGAGACTTGGGAGCTTGGGGGCTGGTACCCAGCTCTGATAGGGCTTCTCTGGGTGGCCTTGGGAATGTGTGTCCTCCTAAGTGGTGCAGGAGGAAAATATTCCTCCTTAGTTTTTCCTGTGTTCAGATAAATCTTTTCACTGTGTGCAGATCACCTCGTAACCCATGTGTACATTTACGCAACCAGGCACAAGGGACACCAGGGGTTATGATTATATGGCTAGTAATATCCATTATTCAGGCATGAGCCAAATCTGGAAGCAGTAAAGTCCTGATTTGGAAATTTCTCTATAATAAGAACCTACCAGTTTCACCTGATCTTATCTGGACTCCCCGGAGACTACTAGATTAGCAATTAAACACACAGTTGGAAAATAGACTTGCAGCCAACAGAAGGAAATGTCCTTCCTGGCTGCAGAGAACTGAATAGCATTATTAAAAGTCCCAAAACACTCTTTGTACTGTTTGTCACTTTTTTCTTTCATTTAAAGAAAATAAACAAGTGCACTCAGATATTTAGGCAGTTTCAAGTCAAAAACACTTGTGGGGGTCTCCAGTACCAAGGTGGGCATTTTAATTTTTGGCTGGACATAGAAAGAAAGAAAGAATAAACAAACCAAAGCAAAACAAAACAAAATCTCACTGAAGAAGTTACCACATGGAAGCTTTATACTCTATTCTCACTCCCACAGCATGTTCAGCACCCCAATACCCCTTCCCAGTTCTGATTCCCAACCCCATCTGCAGTCCCACGGACACCTCATGCATCTGTAACCCATCCTTTGCTTTGCCCTCCATCCACCAAGTCAACCTGTGAGCTCTGCCCCAGCCTTGTGTATCGTTCTCTGCCAGTCCAACACCAAGATGACTTAAACATCTCTGTAAGCTTTTCAGACTTTGAAAAATTTGATTGTCTGGCATATTTTAAGGTGATACTTGGGACTCTGATAACAGGAAAACATTCATCTAAGACAACTCTAGTCTTACAGTGTGAGCAGGAAGCACTGCAGGAGAATATCAAAACAAGGGCTGTCAAACATTGGAAAGGGTCATCAAACATTAGAACAGGTTGCCCTGGGAAGTGGTGGAGTCACCATCCCTGGAGGTATTTAAAAGACAGGAAAACGTGGTGCTGAGGGACATGGTTTAGTGATGGACTTGGCGATGTTAGGTTAATGGTTGGACTCGATGATCATAAAGGTCCCTTCCAACCTAGACAATTCTATGATTCTATAAACAGGTCAGATAAGAATATGACCATTTCTGCTACTACTGACAGTAATAAGAGTAGCATTTTATATATAGTTCCAGTGATTATGTCATAGATATTTTTTCTTTAAGTTTATATTATATGCACATATTCATCTTTTCTTTCACGGGATTATTTTCTAATGATATTTTCTTAAAACATTTTTTCACTAAACTTATTCTGTTTTGTCTTTGTGAATGGTACAAAAAAGTTGCAGAAGAACTGGAAGAGTAAAAGCGCTTTGGAAGTATGACTTTCCAAAGAAATAAATGACAAGGCCGACAGGTACATCTGGAACCTCCAACCTTTCTACTTTCTTTTCCCTGCTCATTTGTTCATTCTGTCTTTATGGTTCACAAAGTAGGAAGCTTGGTCTCCAGAAGCAATTAGGGAAGGTTTGTTTGCATCCAGAAAGCAGAAAGCAAACTGCTATGGTCTGCAGGGATGAGACCATGGAGCAAAGTCTCCGAGGGAGCCAATGTGCTTGCTCCAAAGGGAAGCTTGTGAGCAAAGACATAGGAATGGAGAGGGGCAATAAACAGACATCTACATCATTAAGTTAAACAGGGTCTAAGGATGGTTCCAAGAGCTGCAACCTCATCATTCTTACTGTAATGAGCAATCCCTGACACGGATCTGATGTGATCAGCCCCGCCGACACGTTCCTGGGCACTGTTTGGGAGTTAGTGTGGTCCAGGGACCATTCCCAATAAGCACTTTGGATGTGGTCATCCTCTCCTGGAGGCTAAGGGAGGCAACTGGTATGGACATAGGCAGATCCTGCCAGTTGATCTCAATGTTAGAGAATCAGCCCCTGGCTCATTTTGTTTGTAAGCAGAGATCTGAATGACCCTGTAAGAAAATGGAAAGCAACCCAACCAGCTGTTTAGCCCCAAGGGAAGACAACCCAAATTTCATAGAATCATAGAATGGTTTGGATTAAAAGGGACCTTAAAGATCAACTAGTTCCAACCCCCCTGCCATCGGCAGGGACACCTTTTGCTAAATCCTGTTGCTCAAAGCCCCATCCATCCTGTCCTTGAATGCTTCCAGGGATGGGGCATCCACAACTTCTCTGGGCAACCTGGGCCAGGGGCTCACCACCCTCACAGTAAAGAACTTCTTTGGAATTTCATTTGTGGTAAGGTAGAGCACACAGAGCACAGGCTTAATCCAGGCCATTGCACGCTGAACAGACAAGAAAAAACAGCAGTTGCTGAGAACTTTTGCAAGGTTGAACTAGTCCTTCCAGACAATTCCATCTCCAGGGGCTCTTGACATCCTGACTGAAAGTGTGGCTGGAGCTCAACTTGGCCACTAACATAAAGGAAAACAAAAAAAAGTTTTTATAAATACATCAACAAAAAGAGAGCCAGGGAGAATCTCCATCCCTTACTGGATGCGGGGGGGAAAGTTGTAACCAAGGATGAGGAGAAGGCTGAGATACTTAATGCCTTCTTTGCCTCCATCTTCAATAGTCAGACCAGCTATCCCCAGGGTGTTCAGCCTCCGGAGCTGGAAGATAAGGACGGAGAGCAGAACAACCCACCCATAATCCAGGAGGAAGTAGTCAATGATCTGCTTCTGCACCTAGATGCACATAAGTCTATGGGGCCGGATGGGATTCACCCAAGAGTCCTCAGGGAGCTGGTGGGAGAGCTCACCAAGCCTCTCTCCATCATGTATCAACAATCTTGTCAACAGGGGAGGTACCAGATGACTGGAGGGTGTCTAATGTGATGCCTATCTACAAGAAGGGTCGGAAGGAGGATCCGGGGAACTACAGGCCTGTCAGCCTGACCTCGGTACCAGGAAAGATCATGGATGAGCTCTCACGGCAAGTGCAGGGCAGCCAAGGGATCAGGGCCAGCCAGCATGGGTTTAGGAAAGGGAGGTCCTGCTTAACCGACCTGATCTCTTTCTATGACCATGTGACCCGCCTTCTGGATGCGGGGAAGTCTGGGGACGTTGTCTATCTGGACTTTGGTAAGGCCTTTGACACCATCCCCCACAGCATTCTCCTGGAGAAGCTGGCGATTCATGGCATAGACAAGTGTACTCTTCACTGGGTAAAAAACTGCCTGGATGGCCGTGCCCAGAGAGTTGTGATTAATGGGGTGAAATCCTCTTGGCAGCCGGTCACCAGTGGTGTCCCTCAGGGCTCAGTTTTGGGGCCAGTTTTGTTTAATATCTTTATCGATGATCTGGATGAGGGGATTGAGTGCACCCTCAGTAAGTTCACAGACGACACCAAACTAGGTGGGAGTGTTGATCTGCGTGAGGGTAGGAAGGCTCTACAGAGGGACCTGGACAGGCTGGATCGATGGGCCAAGGCCGATTGTATGAGGTTTAATAAGGCCAAGTGCCGGGTCCCGCATTTCGGTCACAACAACCCCAAGCAACGCTACAGGCTCGGGGCAGAGTGGCTGGAAAGCTGCCCAGCAGAAAAGGCCCTGGGGGTGCAGGTGGACGGCCAGCTTCACATGAGCCAGCAGTGTGCCCAGGTGGCCAAGAAGGCCACCAGCATCCTGGCTTGTATCAGGAACAGCGTGGCCAGTGGGAGCAGGGAAGTGATGGTGCCTCTGTACTCAGCACTGGTGAGGCCTCACCTCGAGCGCTGTGTCCAGCTCTGGGCCCCTCTGTACAAGAGGGACATTGAAGTGCTGGAGCGTGTCCAGAGGAGAGCTACCAAGCTGGGGAGGGGTCTGGAGACCCAGCCCCATGAGGAGAGGCTGAGGGAACGGGGCATGGTTAGTCTGGAGAAGAGGAGGCTGAGGGGAGACCTCATTGCCCTCTACAACTACCTGAGAGGAGGATGTAGAGAGGTGGGTGTTGGCCTCTTCTCCCAAGTGAATAATGACAGGACCAGAGGAAATGGTCTGAAGCTGTGGCAGGGGAGGTTTAGATTAGATATTGGGAAAAATTACATTACTGAAAGAGTGGTCGGGCACTGGAACAGCTGCCCAGGGAGGTGGTTGAGTCGCCATCACTAGAGGTATTTAAGAAACGTCTAGATTTGGCATTTCAGGGCATGCTCTAGTGACAGAGATTGTAGGGGTTTTTTTTGTGTGTGTGTATGGTTGGACTCAATGATCTCAAAGGTCCTTTCCAACCATGAAGATTCTATGATTCTATGTGGTAGGCAGATGGAATGTTTTACCTGTAGGCTGTCCTTCATTCATGACGATAGATGCCCAGCTTCAGGGTGCAACATCTCAGGACTTTTCGGCACAGCTACCAGTGGGAACAGCTGCCATTTCTGTGTCTGAAACAACACTCCTCTTGCTTCATCCATCTTCACAGTGCTTATGCCTGCATCCTGCTGAAATGAGCAAGTGTCTCCAGAAACACTCTTCTCATTATAGCACTTGAACCTGATTCCCCTGACAGAAGTCTATTAATTTTTATTTTATTTCAGCTAATTCCATTTTATTCTATTCTAGTTTATTATCAGATGGAAAAGAGCGCATAAACCTCTGAGGCCAGGACTGCTCTTTCTACTGTTAACCTCTCCTCTTGCTGGCAGAGCTTCAGAGTTCACTGAAATGCCATTTTCCCCCTTTTCAGCAGCCTGCTCTCCTAATAAATCCAGCTTTCTGTTGTGCACTGTGGCTGTCTCCACCTTGGCTGTTCAGGGGACACTTCTGGGGAAGCACTCTCAGCTCTCAGCTCTGTCTCTGAGCATGAAGCATGGCCCCGAACCAAAGAATGATGTGGAATCAAAAAGGTTTACGCAAATCGGACTAGTCACCAGAAAGCAATCCGAAGAAAAGTTGTTTTGCCTCATTATTATTATTATGGTATTTTGGCAGCAAAATCAAGAGCAAGCAACCAAAAGTAAACTTACACTTCTAGAAGTTGAGCACAAACGTTTTAATCTCCAGGGGCTGCTGGAGGTTTCACAATCTCCTTAGCAAATGCTAAACTTGTGCTACTGATCCAATTTGTCTACCTACCTTTCAACAAATTAGGGATTTCTTCTAAGAGCCCAGGAATGAGAATCTGAGGAAAACAGCCCTGAGGTAATGCCTGGGTTTTGATTTCAGAAGCTGGGACAAATCTGAGAAGAAATAAAGGCGGTTTCCTGCTCCCAGATTTTCTTACCAGTGTTTTGTTCTGTCTTTGATGTGTTTCCTGACTTTCAAGAGGCATGTATGCAACAGTGAAGGTCCTCCTGTTGCCTCCATGAAGAGAAACTTTTCTCTGCTCACAGCATCTTCTATGTCCCATCCACATGGTATGACATGATGATGGCATCAGTGACACATCCCTGACAAAGGTTACACCTGTTGCTTTGTCATTACCCTATACCTCGTTCAGCCTTTCAATATTTAGGACATGGTCCTGGTTGGGAGAGTCTCCACTCAGTGACACCCTTCATTTAGGTACCTCTGTGGGAACTGAGCTTTAAAATTATCACTATTTTAACTACCAAGGTCATTGAAATGTGCTCTGTAGGATTTTCCAGAGTGCCTCACAGTATATTTTTATACCATCTGGCCTGTGGCCACATCTGCTCCTTGGGCTGCCACTCATCTGCTCCACAAGATTATCACTACCAGTCCTTTCTGAGTTGCCCACAACTCCTTCCTCCTCCTCCTGACGTGAAGTTACCATGTCCTCAGATGTGCTGGCATAAGTGTGCGCTAATTGCTTCCAAACACACCACTGACAAAATTGTTTGGGTTTAAACCACACCAAAAATAGCAAAATTGTCTTCTAAAGTTTCTAAGTCAACCTAGATAATTTTGGCGTGACTAAGTGAGGGTCTGACCACATGTGAAGTCATGCTGGTAGATGTAAAGGAGTAATGGCCACGAGCTGGGAAAAAAGGACTTTTGCACCCATCTGAGCTGCAACCTGAGTGCAACCTAATACAGCTGGAGTATCTTGCAGTAGTGTCTAAGGTCTAAGTTCTAAACTCAGGGCTGCACAACTCCAGTCCTAGCATGATCAACTGAGGAACTGATACATCCACAGCTGGAAATACCATTGTGTCTGTCCATAGACTGCAGAAGGACTCTGGACTCTGCCCTCAAATGTATCTTCAACACAAGATTACAGGGGTTATCTACACTCTCGTTCCAGCAGAAGTCTAAACTCCTTCCCCAGAAAAGCCCCAGACTGTATTCAGACACAACCTGGTAAATCTAAAATAAATGCTTAAATAAATTATAGGTAGCCTGTAATTTGCCTGAATGATTCCTTTCCTGACCAGAGGCCTCCAGAGCTCATTGCATATGCTTTTGGATATCAAACCAAAGCAGTGAATTCGGATAACGTTCACTTTGAGGACTGCCAATGCAGAGGATCTCACAGAGAGATTATAAATCATCTGTGGTCTTCAAGGTATCAGTCGCCCACAGCCTCATCCAAATGATGGCGTCCAAAGAATGACAATGGAAAAATCAGATCAATTCAGGATAGAAACAAGTTATGATCAATAAATTATGACTGTTAATCCATGAGAATAATTAGTAATTAAGCAACATGTTGTCCTATGGACTTTATAGGCAGCTGAGTCACACAAGGAAAACTTCACTACAGTCAACAGAGCTACACCATCGGTGTCTAGTTTCTCCTGTTGTATCTGTTTCAACAGGACTATTTTTAGCCTTTTGCTAATGTCCAGAAACCCCTGTTGGCAATCTGCACTGCCACCTTGTGTGACTCTGGCTTTTACTCGGGTTTCCTTTGAAATCTTCCCTCTTTGTTTCTGCTGAATATCCTTCCCTTGATCTGATAATGAAATGATTTGATTATACCCAAAAAACTCAGGCTATTCGGCCTTGTCTCAGTCTCCCAAATGGACAGCTTTATTCAGTCAGGCTCTGATCTCATCCCCCCTTCTGCTGGGGGAAAATCCCTTGTCAGAGCATGGAGGTTTCATGCTCCCAGACATGGTTTTTACCACAACTGGTGTCCCATCTACTTGTTCTCTTCTCTCTATACCCTCTGGCTTGCAGATGCTGTCTTGTTCAGGAACCTGTGGCTAATCAGACCTGGCTTAAAAACAATTAGAAAATTTAGGAATCGCTGTCCCTTACAGCCCTGAACTCTTCATCTCTCACTTGCCTGCTGCTGGGCCTGTGCACTTACATCCCCAGTTCCAGGTCAGGGAGCTTGTCCATGCACAGTGTGTAAAGAGCTTACACAGAGAACTCCCTGCATGGGAACAGATATCTCTGAGGTCTCATATATATTAGGCTTATTCTATAGGATTGTCTTTCAATGAGCACACTCATAACGTGCCTTTCTTCTGCTTAACTGTTTAACATTTTAGGAATTCAATACCCTTGAGATTTCTTTGGGGCTCTCGGAATGAGCTGAAATTGTGTTCAAAAAGTTCAGAAATTCTGGAGGAGAAAGATGTACATCTATAGCCACACTCTGCTCCTAAGTTCACATAAAAATGCTGAAAAAAAGTGCTCTAAACCTGCCCACTATCCTCCCCCAGATGTTTTATGTGTGTACATGGGTAAGTGTGTGCACGTATGTGTGCACATATGCAGAGGTGGGTGTGCACTGGTGGGTGGGTGTTGTAGAACCACACAGTCCAAATTTCTTGTGTGTTTTGTTTTCCTTTCTGGAGGAATAAAAATCACGGAGATGTAAGAGGAGAAACAATCTTATACAGACACGGGGATTATTAATTCTTTGAGCAATCTAGTAGTGCTTTCCCTTCTCCGTCTTCCAAGCCTCTCTAATACCTTGTTAGTGAGCTGCATCTTGGACTCCAGGCTTCTGTTCACCTCTCGTTCCCAGGTTCTGCACCTTCTGTGTTTCCTTCACTAGTCAGTCTTTGGAGGGAGGGAAGGAAGAGACAAAAACCAAACCAAAGAATCCTCAGGTTCCAAAACTTGAGCCTGCATGCTTTTTTCCTCTGGTTTTTTTTTTGTTTTGTTTTTGTTTTTGTTTTTGTTTTTGTTTTTGTTTTATTCTCCTGGTATGAAAATGATCTCAGTGTTGGCTCTGCAAAGGAGACTGAGAAGACAGGTAAATGGCCAGAGGTGGACAGAACAACATGCCATGTCTGAATGTCATTCAGAAAATAAATTACCATGGTAGAAAACATGACATATCCCTTTCTTCATCCATGCTAAAATTTATGATCTTATATTTTACTACCTTCATTTTTATTGCCATCACTAGGTCATGGCTTATCTATATGCAAAACTACTCATGTTCGTGGAGAAGATAAATATCATATATTCACTCCCTTTGACACATAAGGGGTATGGTACATGTCTTCAAAGATACACTTTGAAGAGCAAAGCTACATCATCCATCCTTCATCTTACACCACTTTAACTGCAGTGTAAATTATCATTTTATTTCCTGGTGTTCCCTCTTTTGCCCAGGCCACTCCTGGGTCCCCAAAGACACAACCTTTCTTCATTGACGTGGTTCTGGATGGTGCTCATGGAAGGAGGTGGAGGCTTCAAATTTCTTCATTTGTTTTTCCATTAAATCTACCCTCGGGTATATAAACATGCTACTCTACAGCCAAGCTAGTCTCTGTAGTCAGTGAAGATCATGGCAATAAAGGGCATCAGCAGGCCTGGGGGGTGGGTCATCTCAGTCTAGATGATCTAGGATGGTCTAGACCAGGCCAGGTGAATCACACCTCAGAAGTGTCTATTGTTCTTTTCCACATACAAAGAAAGCATTAAGATGGCCATCTGAGACATTGTTGGTGATTGAAGGGAGGTAAAGGGAGCCTCACCCTGTGTGACATGCCTGAGCCCTATCCAGAAACACTTCTTCTCCATCCTTCATAGAGAGAACCCACATTTGCACTAGTGTTTTGTTTTAATGACATTGTGGTGCCAGTTTCATCATCAATAAGTACATGGTAAAGAAGAAAATTCAACAAGTCACGCGTGTCCTGAGTGGCAGAGAGTGAGGCTGCCAGGGAAATTTGTTCCCCAACCCCCAGGTAGCCCATTTGTGTGTCCCCAGTTTCTTGCTGGTCCTCTCCTGCACACCCTATCATCTCCAGCAGCTGTAGCCAGACAGGTTCGAAAGGACTCCTGATAAGCAAAGCAGGCACCCTGACTTTCTGCTTCCCCTTGTCAACCTGTTGTGCCCGGTGACTACCTGCTTTATCCATGCTCAACCAGGCTTTAAATGCCATGTTGCAGCAACAAAGCCATCTACAGTGATCCCAAAGGAAGTCTCAGTATTGCACAGAAGTCTCCCTACCTTGCACTTCTGGCCTTGGAAACACAGTAAGCTTTTCCCCTACTCATATGCTTGATTTTAAATTTATATATCCTGATTCCCAGTTAAGGAGCTGAGATCAAGGCCCAGATTGTAATTCTGGCGTGTTTATAAAACAGTGAATTGAAACTAGTATGGAACAGAGTGTGATTGTTCTCACGCTAACTGAAACCTGGCTCGCAGCAATTTAGTTTAATGCAATATGGTCTCAACTAGAGGAAGAGAAGTCTAATAAGAATCTAATTAAGGTGATCCTCCCAGTGCTTTCAAATGCGATTATAGGCAGAGCTGTGCTTTTTTGGATCTAGCAGGAGCATGTGGCTACATTACCACTCCCAGCTGTTCCCTATTCTCTCCACGGGAAGGTACTGCCACACAGCTGTCTTACATTAAAGGATCCTACTCCACTGCCTACCCCACATCCAGTCCGGTTTAAAGTAATTCTGACTGTGAGACTGGATTGAGTTTGCATTGACATGGTTTGGAGGAGTTGACATACCTGGTTTAGATGCTGAAGCTGTAATAAGTAGATAATATCTGAGATGGGTAAAACGGTTTTAAGAGTGATCAAGAATGGGATTCTCTTAGATATCTCCACTTTATCCAGTCATCCCAAGCCTCCCCATAGCCAGTGGAGGTCAACTCAATCCAGGTAAAGGCAGAATTCATCTCCTAAAGCAAGTGCCTAACACAGGTCTCTTCTCTCCTTGAAAGTGTCCTTCTCCACTGGCCAGGAAAAGTTGGAGTGTATATCACACATTGTGAGTTTGTTTTCACTCATATCCACACTGTCGCTATCTCCACATGAGCTACAGAACTCAGGCTTCTTTGTAGATAGTAGAGAAAAGGACATTTTTGCATCGTAGTAGGTCTGACCTTTTGTAAATGCCCAGTTTAATGGACAAGAGAAATGGAGATCAAGACTCCAGATGCTATAATGGAAGCCTGCTGTGACTAAATCAGACACAACCCTCTGCGTTTAGTAAGATGAGTCCTTTCTGTTAGATGAATGGGACATTTTCCACCAGCTTCGGCGGAGGCACATGAAGATTGACAAAGATTTTAGTGACAGAAGTCACCCTTGCTCTGAAAGCCAATTGAAATGAACCATCTCCATAAGTCCTCAGCTGGCTCAATTAAATCAGCTAAGCTGTCCTACCAACCTCAACCTAACTGTAACCCTGAACAAGGGCAAGATCTCAAACACTGTGTGATGGAGACGTGAGCACCACCAACGAAGAGTTACTACACAGAATGAAGAGTTATTACATGATGATATTTTAGATGTAATTCTTCAGTTATACCCTTCTTCACCGCATAACTGTGAAACATCCTTCACAGTGTGACACTACTCTGAGTCATGGGGTTTAACCAGTGTGCAAACTGCTGGATACAGAGCAAAAAGCAGACAGTGGTCCCAAGAGTTTGTCATTTAAGTGAACACAACCCACATGACACGGATTTATTTTGGCCCATGACTCTATTGTGAGGATCTGAACGTAGTAACTGACGCTTCAAGTGAAAACAAAAAGGAGAAGAGTGAAAATGGAAGAACAGATGAAAGAAATGGAGAGCCTGGATCAGGGGAAAAACCCCACAGAATTGCCAAGGTCTGGTGCAGCAGCGAAATGAAATCCATGTGTCTGAAAACAAATCCTACAGCCTGAATGCCATGCAGAAGAACTCACAGTCACTGACATGCAAAAATGAACAAATCAAAGCTCCCATTCTGTAGCAGGCTGGGGTCTGTGCATAAGGTGCTACGTTGGTATCATAGCGTAGGGTATACAGGACTATCACTAGAAAATCTATATTGACTCGGTCCAGCCTTTCACAGGGAAACGTCACGCGCTTAGGCAAACCAGAAGCAAAGCTCTACCACACCAAAGGTTCTTTCTTCCCAGTTCTAACTTTTATGTATCTTCCAGGTGAGACGGGAAGGGATGCTCGTTACTTTCCCATGGATTCCTGCCATCACACAGGATTTTGGACCTATTGAACAACTCACTCCACCCCTCAAGAGATCATAATCAGAGGGTTAGTCAGTCTTGCTATTGTAAGTTTGAAATAACCCGTTTTGTCTCACCTATGATAGAACCACAGCAGATGTTGGAGATGGTAGAAATTGGCTCCTTAGACCAGAGACAACAAAGCAAAACACCTACCTATTATCCACTCTCTATTATGCAGGGAAACAGGTAAAGACTAAATACTCATAACAACTGCAAAGTGAATCATTCTAATTGAAATCACCTTTGGTTCCTGTTGGTCAGCTGATGCATATCAACTTCTTAAGCTGCAGGTGTTTGTCACTGAAAGTTCTCTGTCCTACACCTGTGAGAGGTGTAGATTACAGTTTGTCTCTCTTATGGCCTGCTAGATCCTTATGTGAACAAAACTTCAAACTCAGCAGTCGACTGGGAATATCATGGGTGTCGATCACATTTAAACAGGTTGGAAAAGAGTTGAAGATGGCATTTTCACAAAACCACCAGCAATAGCTTCTCCTGTGTGCTGTAGTTATTTTTACTTTTGCAGTAAAACTGTCCAAGACCAGGCAAAGGTGCAAACTGAGGTCACTGGTTTTGATTACTGGAAGGAGTAACTCCGTTTCACTGAGTTGGGTTCTTGCTCCTGGCCTTCAAAACAGTTGCCTACTCCCTGCAAAACCAGCAGCATCAGTACAATGCAAAACCATGCTCAGGAATAAAGAGATGTCTGCATCAGCAGTCAAATGTTAGAATTAGTTGAATACTATGTTTACTTATGATTTCTGTGACCGCTATTTACAGCAGACCTACTTTAAGTCTGGTTTTCCCTGGCCATTCCGTTCTTCCTTTCTGCCCAGATGTGCTATTCAGATGGGATTTGAAGATATTTTCTCAGAAAGCTCAAATCTGTCCTGTAAAATCTCTTTTACAACGCATATTTGGAAATGTAGAGAAGACTTGCTTATGTCCTTTTGAATGGCTGTGGTGTAGCAAAGGGGACTACTACAAACCCTGAAGGTTTCAGTAACTTTAGCGGCACATGCTAGCAAAGTGGAAACTCATTCCAGGCAGTGCATTAATTAAGCTACACAAGAAATCTCTTGCACAAGAGAACAAAGTCGATTGTTTTACACAACCAGTCACAAAATACCAGCTCAGAAGTTAGCATAAACAGACTTTGAACAACGCTAGAAGTTGAATAATCCATTAAAAACTGGATTTAGGCAAGTTACTATTGCTTTACTCTCTTCTGTGCAGCAGCAGACTGTATGTCGAACACAGGGATTTCCCTTGGCTCAGACCTGAATTAATCAAAGATTCCTGATCAATTTTTTTCTTGCCAAAGGAAACAGAAATTAGGGAAGAAGAGTCATGTCCAAGTTTACACTAGGTGCCTGTTGTATGATCAACATGTGAACATACCAAGTGTTCCTTAGATGCGATCTGCTAGGACTCATCCACTCCTCTTTTGGTATCCTGGCTTTTTTTCTTTGCATCAAACAGTTCTCAGAGACTTTATAGTGGTTTAATGCCTGTATCGGACAAAGACCAAGAGATGCAGAGCCACTATATTGATTGGCCAGATGGAAACAATTTCTTCCATAAACTCTGAGTTAGGATCTGTACTGTGGAATCATCAAGGCGTGTTATGTGCAAGGCTTGTCCCCTGTTTTGCTCCATCAATATTTGCTTCTGTATTATTAAAGCCTTAAACGCTCTGTGATTGTGATCAGGTAACCCAGATGGGAAACTGGACTGCATTTGTATTCTTGCTGTCTGCCTGCCACCGGAGGTTAATGTTTCCTGCCTTACACATTAATACCATGCCAGTTATGCTTGATTACATATTACTGCTTCAAGCAGAAAAAGTGTAGAACAAAGTGATTGTTTTAATCATCAGAAAGGTGGTGTGCGTGTAAGGAAGGAACAGAAAAACAAAGCCTCATTGTTTATTCAGGAGTGAATTTCCTCTTCAGTGTCATTCTGGCTTTCTCTACATTTCGAGGTATGATCCTCCAGAATTAGGGACGGCTGACTTCTGTGATTGCTAAGACTAAGGGACAGGGCTAGAGGTTCATTGGCACAGACTGGCATCTTTAGGGACCACTTCCATGTCCCTAATGAAATCCGTAATGAAGTTTCACAGACAGGAAAAGACCGGGCACAGCAAATCTAGGTGGTTCCCAAGGTGCCCGAGGAGATCAAATTGGGAGGAAATGCTTCTGTTTTGTTCTCATGTGGCCATTCACTCCAGTGCCCTTAAAGGGCTCCTTTTAACCACTGATTGTCTGGTTTAGCTAAAATGAGTTCAAAGGAAGATCATGACGCAGTCCTTATCTTGAAGAGCATGTGGCTGATATCTAAGACACTAAAACAGAGAGGTAACACTGCTCAGCACAGCAGCAGCAGTTGATCATCCCATGACCAAACCATTGCCAGACCCTTTCCTTCCTTGTTCTGCTCCACTCTTCCTAGACTTTGGACAAGAAGGAATTCATGGAGATTTCTCAATCATTAATGAGGTCAAGGATGAAGTCTAAGGAAAATGTGTTTACTGTATTCTTACTCAGCCATCCAATTCTACACCTATTAAGGGGTTTTGTTAACTAGTTGGCTTGAATCAAGCGAATGTAAGAGGCCTAATGAGGCTGAAGGTAAAGACAAAGGTGGTTTCAATATGGAGAGAGGCGTTTCAGGGAAGAACTTTTGTAATCCTTCACTAATTATTTAAATGTTTATAATGCAGTACAAGGAGGGCAGTGCAGCTGCTTTGCTCTGGGATTATAGGCTTTGTTCTGCGATGAGGCTCTGAGCAACCTGATCTAGTTGAAAATGTCCCCGCTTACTACACGGGGGTTGGACTAGATGACCTTTAAAGGTCCCTTCACACCCAGCAGATTCTATGATTCTACGATTCTATGATTATGGCCGTTGCTGTCTGCTGGGTGCAACGACAAAACCTCATCCCATCAGCCTCAAGTACATAGGGTATGTCCACTCCGAATGACCCTTCACACAACCAAATTTTTCCCAGAATGGCAGAGACCTTTCTGTTTGGACAGAAAGTAGAGTGAAAGCAGAGTTCAAGAACATGTTCCTTTCCTACATTAATTCACAAACAACCAAAGGGAGATAACAGAAAATACTGTTTTCTGCATGACACCCATGTTCAACCCCTTTTCTAATGAATGCTGGATTGTCTCCACTGAATGAAACCTTGTAGCAGGGAAGACACGATAATGTTCATACTTTGGTTGAAACACTCACAAAGGCTATAAAAGGTGGCCGGAGAGTTCGTCCTATGTCTCCAAGCTGTATGAGAGTTCCTTGATAATCAGCTAGTGGTTGAAAATGTTAATCTAATCTGCTTTTGCTTTCATTTTAAATTCCATCCCAAACTGAGAAAACTTCCCTGTCCCCCCCTCCCCCCATGGAAAGTTTGAAAAAAGTATTACAGGGCCACTAAAACATTTGGTTTATGTAAGTCAGTATCAGCGAGCAGGAAAAAAAAAAAAAAAAAAAAAGGTTTGGTGGGTTTTTTTTTTTAAATCTCAACTCTTTTTACTGTGGGGAATAAGGTACAATACAGAGCTTCTACGGACATTTTGTAAGGCTTTGCCATAGAGACCTGCACTTTCCTACTGACCTTAATGGAAAGATTCTTGTTGCATTCAGCAAAAGCCGTATTACGCTATCAGGATGTGTTTATACATGTGGCGTGGTACAGAGAGTGCAAGGCAGAGATCACCAGACTAGGAAAGACCCACACATGACAGCCCGGGACCGTGCAAGCTAGCAAGCCTGGACCTGGAAGGCTGGGGCCACATTCATGCCATGCTGGACCAGTTGCTTGTATTGCTCCTGGAGCTACGCAATTGACTGCGGAGTCAGCAAAGGTGTCTCTGGACCAGAACTCAGACACTTGCAGAGGGTTCATTTAATTAAACATTCATGGGATAGACATGTCCTGAGTTCAAATGTGCCGTAGGCATGATGAGCTGTGATGATCCCAGCATCAATTTGATTACAAATCTAAGCTCTCTTTTACATTCAAATAGTAAGATGCTCCTTAACTAAAATACCTCTGATACAAAAGACTCGTAAAAGGAGACAAAATGTATATATTTTAAAAAATTACCAAGGAACACTATGAAACTCACCCACTGTTTCTAGGGATCTAGAAAGGACATTGGAGTGAGTACTCAAGTGATTTCCTCCACAGACACCAGAATCTGTGATTCTTACTTGACTCCAGGCTTAAATCTTCATTCCCAAGTATTCACTGAGGACAAATCCATAAGCTCATGCAATAAGGAAAACAAGAATAATTCTTCATGGTTTATTTACCAACCACAGCAGCAGCAGGAGTCAAATTTCAAGAGACTGCAATGACTCTACAGAGTAAACTTAGTGTAACAAATAGATTGTCGGAAACCACAACCCACTCATTGATAGCAGAGGAAGAAAGACTTCAAACAGATTTTCCAAAGTGATTGCTGGCTTTTTCTTTTTGACGTTCAGATTGCCAACACTTGAAAGACTTAATTTTCTAAGGACAAATTTTAAGAACTTTCTAAAAATCACATCTCGTTAAACACCTTTAAATGATGATTTAGTTATAAGACTTAAGGGTTATTCATTCAGGTTGAGAAGGAAAACAAAATCTGTGTTAACCATGCTGCAATCACAGCCGATCCAAAATAACGTAACACCACTTAATGCTGCTGTACCAGTTAATGCCAGCTGCTGAGCATTACAACATTCACATTATTTGCCCAGGACCAGGACTTACAGCTGGGGTCTGGGATCTGGATACATAAGAAGTTTATTGGAATAAATTCTCCAGTTTGTTATGTCAGCTATGATTAGCAGCCCAGCGTCTGACCTTCTTGATCCACAGAGTTTTATGTTTTTAGCCATTGCCTCCACGATACAGATAAGCTGTCCATGCCGTTATTTATTTGTTGCTGACAACAAGGCATGGGAGACTGTGCCAGCGAGAATGCTGCATTCCCACAGACTTCTTGCGTAAATATTTCTCTTTTGTCAGCAATAAAAGGTCTGGGATGCTGATGCAGAAGATAAGGGTGCAGCTGTGCCAGCTCTGCAGAGCTGAAGCAGATGGACCGTGTGTGTGTGTTCAGTTCCACTAAAGGCGAAATAAAGATCGGGGGAAGAAATGGCTTCTATAAGCGCAAGTTACACTTTGGAGAAGTACTTATTTCCCTCTGGGTTTCAACAAGAGGCCTGACCTCTCCTGCACTTCCAAGAGCCTGTAAGTAATGTAACATAATGTCTTCTTAAAAAGGTCTGATCTGATTCAGTTCACTCCTTAAGTGCCTTTCTCAGTCCCAGAATGATACATCTGGAGTCGTAGTTCTTTAAGAGAGAGGAAAACAGGCCCCCATCCATAGGATGCTGATGATGGTAGAGGGCAGAAGGCCTCTCCAATGCCTTGTTTTGGTATTGTTGCCAAGCCTGGAAGAGGTTTAATTCAGGGCTCAGACCGCCTCACACCAGCTATTGCAGAGCTTCTTCCAGCTGCACTTGAAGTTTGTGATGCTGGTTTGCTTGAGAGCCTGGACAACAGACTGGGAATTTAGTCCAGTCATACAGTTCCACAAAGTCCTGGAGCCAAACAGGACTATCTTGTGCAGGACACATATGTATTTACACACTCAATAATACCTGTGTATTTAAATAGGCAGGTGCATGACAGCACGTACAGATTGGTGCATGTACATATTTACTTAGTTAGGCAAATTTGTGGTTAAAGTAATTACACCATATTCACTCAAGTGATACTGTATCAATTTCCTCCGGTCCTTATAGTACGCTTAGTCTTACAATGTGTGTGTTATATTGCTTTTTATCAGGGTGAGGACAAGCCTGGAGTTCATCCAACTGAAACCGCCTGCATACACAGGCGCACACATGAGGACACGGGTATACACACACGTACAAAGCTATAGATTTCTGTGTATTTAAGGGCATACGCTAGACATCTCACAGACACACTGTCTCTGTTTATCTATCTACATACATATACACCTTCATTTGTCTACACATACACACACAGATTTATGATGGTTTCCTTCTTATGGGAATAAAGGCAGAGTAAATTTTAAGAAGGTGGAGTAGTACAACATGATTGAAATTTTTACTGCTGAAATTACGCTTTTTATATACTTCTTGTATAAGGAAATTTCCAGCCTTCATTCAATTATACAGTTATTAAAAAAAAAAAAAAAAAAAAAAAAACCACAAAAAAACTTGACCCTTATTTCTGATATTTTCCCAAAGCTGACAATGAAAACAGCTCTTACTGTGGAGTCAACTCCACCTTATTTCTCTCATGCTTGGTGTGGTTTTTAATGGATATTTCAGTTACTGGAATCTCAAGGGACAGAAGCTGCTTTGAAATAAACTTACTGTTTCCACTCTTTTTTAAAGTAAAAAGAAAGAAAGGGAAAAAAAAGATAAAACACCAGTTTTGGTCTTGGTGAGTGTTTGGCCCGTATAAACTAATCAGATTTACACTACCTGGGTATGCAGCAATTCAGCTATGACAAAGTCAAATATATTGCACCCTCCGTTCTTCATTATCTATTGTCTCTGATGCTTGATTGGAGAAAGATTTTTCTTTCATTGATGTTCTGCTTTTATTCTTCTGCAATGTGGTGATGGGATATTGCTACATCTTGCAAAATGTCAGTAGTACTTTCCTGGTTCCACTCTTTATTTCTCAATATCGTCTAGCAGGTGTTGGGTTCATGAGAAACAGATTTGTTTTGATGTATTGAGTCAGCTGCTGAAAAAAAAGAAGGGGTTTTAAATTAAAATATGACTCAGAGGAGGAAGATGCTGAGCCTTTGAAGCTGGATTCTTATCTTGCTGACATCTGTATAAATCCAGAATGCTTCTTTGAGAGATACACCAGGTCAACAGGAAGGTCCTTCAGACTTTTCCTCTCTGATAGTGTCTTTCTGGGTGACCCCTTATGCAAGACACTTCATGTCTCCAATTCCCTTCCCAAATTTTATCTATTTTAAGGGTGTTATCCCAATCTCCACGCTGCTGGTCCAGAAGGTATTATGTCATACCTGATGGCTCTGTGTAGATGTCCTTGGTGACCAGAAACATCTTTAAAGTTTTTTGCATGAGACACCTGAATGGAGATGGTTCACCTGAACCATCTGATGGTTTATGTAAAAGAAGCAGAAACCCATACATGCAGTTTCTCCTGTTGGTCTTCTCTTTCGTAACGTCTGATACGATAAGATCATGCAAAGACCAGGAAGCCCCACGGCCTTCAGCTACATATCTCCCTGCTCTATATTGCAGGAGGAACCATGGATCTGTCCCAGCTTTCTCAAAATCCTGCAGAACCCAAGCTGACACGTTCACTCTCCACAAAGTAATTGTGTAGAACCTCAAGGCATCACTCAGTATTGCAGGGTGCTCACCATGAAACTGAAGTGGCTGAAACCCATGGAAAATAGTCCCAAAGTGAGTTGAGACTGGAACTGTAGACCAGCTATTAGCTTGCAGGCCACTGCTGAGCATCAAATCTCCAGGCATGGAAAAAGGGGTTGCATCAGCCTATGGTTTCCCTGAGTTTTCTCCATTCCTGGCCTTTTTTGCATCTCCTCTGCTCAGATAAATCCTTCTTAGGGCTTTTCAATAAAGTGGCTCACAACAGACTCTGGATGTAGACTCAGAGACAATCACTTCCCCTACTCTAACACTTTTCTCCCGCGTTCTATGGAGAATCAAAGTTCCCTTCACGTTCACATTTTGAGTAGTTGAGACTGGTCTCTGTTTGCTACCAGAGGTCTGATTCACCACAGCCCCTCTTTACCACCACTGTAACACCACCGTTTCCATGGCACTGCGGGGGAAAATCACAGACTTCAGCAGCAGCAGAGGGTGAGGATGTGGTACAGGAACAGAAAATGATCTTGGTTGCCTCAGTGGACAGGTGTCAAAGCTAAACTACATTTCCCAGGATTCAGCTGTCCCCATTTACATGTTTACCTTAATAAATTATGAGAAATGCTGTCTATCCCGTGGCTCCAGCTCATGGAGGAAAGCGGGAACATCTAAGCTTCAGTGTCCCTCAGGCTCCGCAGCCAAATTTTGTTCTTGGTCAGAGTATTTTGGCATTTGAGATTTTGACAAACAAAACAAAATGCCATTCCCCTCCCATTTTCCTGAGGAAAAGTTCATTTGTTGTTGTTCTTAATAACTCTTTACAGAATTTTTTTTCTTTTTTCTTTTTCCTTACACTTATCCAACTCAATAGGAAAATTCCTCAGCACAGGCAGTGCCTCGGGACCAGAAGCCCTGAAATGATTAAAGGACAAGCCTTTCCTCCTCACCACTTAAATGTCTTTGGTTTCGCATGCAACACACCAAGCCTTTTTCTCCAGATCAGCTAAAGCTTAAATATCCCTTTCGTGTGCCACAAGGAGTTTCTGGTCTCACAAGGAACCATGCAAACCAGTGACAAAATTAGAAGTCACAGAGGGAAAAAAATAACAGAGGAAAAGCATCCTCCATCTCTGGCTTAGCTGGGAGAATTAATCCACTGAAATTCTGCCGTTTACTCAGAAAAGGAACACAAGGGGATTTTTTTTCTTTTTTTTTTTTTTTCCCCCCTGAGGAAACCAGAGAACAGTTTTAAAAACACCAAACCTTCAGCATTTTCACTTAATTACAAAGTAGGAGTCGGTGAGGGCACAGCATGGATTCTTTTTTGTGCTGCTGGCTGCATTTTTTGGTGGCTGTTGTTTCATTTTAATTTTTAGGCTCCGATTTTGTTTTGTTTTTTTATGGTTTGCCTTCTATTTTGGACACGTTCTGCAGCAACTCTATCCTTCAGTTTGGGGAACTGTTGGGGCTTTCGTTCAAGTTTTATGGAGACTTCGTTGTCTGAATGCTGCAGAGACCCAATCAACACAGCCTAGGCAGCAGCCGGAGTGTGCACAGGTAATGAAAAAGGAAGTTAAACACCTGGAATGGGAAGTGGGATCAGTAGAAATACTTAAAATAGATGGTTTTCTAATTCTTTATCTAACGCTGGCTTTGTAGAGGTGTAACTACAAATAAATCCTTATGCATGTAAGCCTGTGTCGGTGTAGTTCCTGCAAGACTTGTCTGTATTTCACTAACCTTCAGCTGTGCAAAGCCGATCCAGAAAGACTTACCCAGATGCCAGGACACCAAGTGCCAGAAGAGGAACTGCAACATCTGCTCACCTTGGGTGCAGTGAGGCTGGGGAGACCTTGGCCGTCTGTGATCTCACTTTTGGGCAGGATCTATAAAATTGCAGCAGCTCAAGAAATAATTTGGTGCCTCCCTGAGGAGCAGCTTGCAATGGTAGCAATTGATTGGTGGTGTGGAAATCTTCAGTGGTGGTGTAGCCATACACATCATTCTCAAGTTGTGTAGGATCATCATCAGCACTCCCTGTTGGCCTCAAGCAGTGGTGGTTGCTCAGTTAGAGTGAACTACATTAAACATCCCATTTTCTCCAAATCTGTTGCTTTCTTTTACCTATCTGTCCAACTCCAAAACAAAAAAAAGCACAAGGAGGTCAACTAAAACCACCTACAAAGCCCGCCCTAGATCCTTTCTCTTTGCCCTGCAGATGTATATTCCACCAAGCAACATAGTTCTGGTTCCTTCTGGCAGGATGACCCCTGAAATCCAAAATTTAAAATACTTTCTTAAAAGAATAACAATAAAAATATATTTGTACAGGCTGCTTACATGCCCCTTGGAAGAAAATCCCTTCTTAGAGACTTTATAGTTGTCTAAGAGCTTTAGACTTTTATTTGCTTTTGCTCTTCAATAAAGAAAGGGGAAGAGCAAGAAAAAAAAAATCCAAAGGCTTTCAATCCCATCAGATGTCTTTGTTAAATATGGGGATGTTTTAAATGTCTTAATAACATGTCTGCATCTTGAATTCTTGGAGGCTTGAGGAAACTACCTAGCTAAGTGGAAATGTAAATAAAGGCCATTTCCAGCTAACAAAATGAATAATGGCATTTTGCATTACCCAGCAATCCCAGATAGCTTGGCCTGGCCATTACCACCTTCTTTGATTGCTCAGCCAGACCACAGAGTCCCCTGCGAGCCAAGAGTCATCCCCTCTACTGCGGTTACAACAGCCTCCCAAAGATGATCGTAGCTGGTGGTTTATTTCACGCAGCCATCGAGGGCTCCAGTGACAAAGTATAGCAGAGCCGCTACGATTGGGCTTCAGGATGAAACAACCCCATAGTTACAGGATATGCCTTTTCCCAGTTAGTCCCTTTTGCAGTCCCATCACACCAACCACACTCCACACAATTGCACTTATTTTTATCTTCTTCAGCAAGAGCATGAGAGGGAGAAAGAGGAAAGAAGAAGGAAAGGGGAACAGATCCATAGCATTTTTTTTTCCTTTCCGTAAAGCTCATTGCTTCCAACAGCAAACATTAATGTAATAAACAGCTCATGCAGGGGCCCAGTCAGTTCCCACAGCTCTTTCCAGACATCTTAGTTTGATGACCTCGATAAATAGCCTGATAATATGCTCAAAGTGACCATAAACGTATTAATGTTTTTATTATGACTGTTAATAACAGTACTACTGGTTTAGTTCCCTAAAGACCAGAACCTACTTTGCCAGGCAACAAACAAACAGTGAGGAACAAATTCTGGTCATCTCCCCAACACACTCAACTTGGCTGCTATGGCACCTAAGGGCAAGAAGGCAATGGATTATTCAGACAATGGGATGATTTTACTTAATGTCAGGCCACAGTGAGGCCACAGCCTTTACTAACTCCTGCTCAACACTAGCAAATCATAGAATCATAGAATAGTTTAGGTTGGAATAGAAGTTTAAAGGTCATCTAGTCCAACCCTCTGCAATGAGCAGGGACATCTTCAACTAGATCAAGTTGCTCAGAGCCCCGTCCAACCTGACCTGGAATGCTTCCAAGAATGGCACATCTACCACCTCTCTGGGCAACCTGGGCCACTGTTTTGCCACCCTCAGAGTAAAAAATTTCTTCCTTATATCTAGTCTAAATCAACCCTCTTTCATTTAAAACCATTACCCCTTGTCCTATTGCAACAGGTTCTACTAAAAAGTTTGTCCCCATCTTTCTTATAAGCCCCTTTTAAGTACTGGAAGTCCACAATAAGGTCTCTCTTCTCCAGGCTGAACCCCCCCAGCTCTCTCAGCCTGTCCTCACAGCAGAGGGGCTCCAGCCCTCCCAGCATCTCCGGGGCCTCCTCTGGCCCCGCTCCAACAGCTCCGTGTCTCTCCTGTGCTGAGGCCCCAGAGCTGGAGGCAGCGCTGCAGGGGGGTCTCACAGAGTGGAGCAGAGGGGCAGAATCCCCCCCTCGCCCTGCTGCCCACGCTGCTGGGGATGCAGCCCAGGCTGTGGGGGGTTTCTGGGCTGCCAGCACATATTGCAGGCTCATGTCCAGCTTTTCACCCACCAGTACCCCCAAGTCCTTCTCAACAGGGCTGCTCTCCCTCCCTCCGTCCCCAGCCTGTGCTGAGACCAGGGGTTGCCCCTACCCAGGAGCAGGATCCTGAACTTGGCCTTGTTGAACCTCATGAGGTTGATACAGGCCCACTTCTTGAGCTTGTCTGGGTCCCTCTGGATGCCATCCCATCCCTCATGTGTGTCAACTGCACCACTCAGCTAAATAGACATGCTCAGAGGTTGCTGCTGTAATAACTAGACAAGGTGGGACCCATCAGTCTATGAAGCCCATGTATTCCTGTTGACTGCATCAGGAGTACCAGTAAATACGTGATATCAGACTCTTAACATTTAAATAACTAAAGCTGGGTAAGATGAATCCCACCATTTCTATCCAGGACTGCCAGACCCTAGCTTCTCCACAGTCACTGGAAAGGAATGGATGTGACCTCTGTAGCGGGCAGATTGATAAAGCTGTTAGGAAAAAAAGACATGTGGTCCTAGAGAGCATGCAATCTCAAAAGACACAGAAAGGAAAAGGACAGAGAAGAAAGGGAGATGACATATTTTGCTTAAAGTCAGTGTGAAAGCTGAGACAGGAAGAGAATTCAGATGAGGCGTATCAGACATTATAAAATCGCCAGTTTTCAGTAACTCCTTTAGAAAAATGTACAAAATCCATAAATCCTTCCAAAGACACCTTCCAATGTAGAAAAAGATGAGAGTTATGCAGATGTCCAGGGAGATGTTTGTCTTCATCCTTGGAATGACAGTGTGAGAACTTTCAGCTAAATTTCACCCTCCCATCCCGAGCACCTCCACTGTCTTGAAAAGGGATTGTTTAGGCTTTGAATGAGGTCAGGATTTGTCCCACAAGCCAGTCAAACCGAGGCAAAAAGTATTCCTTGATGGATCAGATATTCCTAACATTTCAACCTCCGAAGGGGTTCTAGCCTAATTTTAGACATCTGCATGTTCTCACCTAGTATAAACTATGCACCTCAGTGTCCATTGTGATGTGCAGGGCTATATCCATGAGGTAATTTATCTCAGGACCATTGTTTAAGGTCAATGAGATGCAATGAATTACCTCCATAAGGAACCTAAGTCTTCATTTACCCTGGAGGAGTCTGAACTGGGGGTAAAGAAAGTCGCTTTGTTAGATGAAAAAGTATAACTGTGAGTTACCTGCATTAGCATGTTTTAGTGGCACCACAAGCACTCCCTGTTGTCTCTTCAACAGCTTGTCCTACGCCTGGAAAAAGTACTTCATGTCTCAAGGCCTTGAAGGTAACTTTCTCATCTGACTGGCTTCACTTGTGCAACATGAATGTCTGGAGGAACAAAAATAATGAGCAATGCTCATTACTGTCCAAAGTCTCCCTGAGCCAATGTAAAGCGGTTGATGGAAGTCTGCATAAGCTTGAAAGACTAGAAAACTGGGAGTTCAATACTGGTCAGCACAAAAATGCCATGATCTAACTGTCTAACACATACTGAGCATCTGTATCAATGAGACAGAAGGTCTGAGACTGTCTGATGTAATTAACAGTGTGTACCTGGAAACCTGAAAGTGTGACAAAGCAATAACCAGGTAGGAAAAAGGAGAACTGATGCATAGTTAAGAAAGGCAGCCAAAGAGGGGATGCAGGCTAGACAGAGGGTAGAATTGTACTTCCTAATGGGCTGCAGTAACATATGATTCATGTGAAAGAACCAGGTTTTAAGTAAAAAAATAAATCCATCCATAGGAAGAAGTAGTTCATATGAAGTTTACTACTTGATTATGCTGGGGACTTTCTTACAACTTGCTGGTTTTCACTGAGAAAGAAATCCAAGTTGCAAATCACAAAATAAGCTGTGCGGCTGAACAAAGCTAAGTCAAGGTCCTTCAAACATTGTCTGAAGCAGTTGGTAAATGAGCAACTATATTGTGCATTATCAGAGGTGCTGGTACTCAAATCAGCACAGATCAGCACCCTGATCTGCTTGGAAGGTCAGCAGCAAGCAGTGGCAGCATCAGAGTTTTCAGGAAATAACCCACACTTCTGCAAATCCTAGGGTCAACTAGTCTAAAGCCTCCTGATGGTGCAGAAGTTAAGGAATTGAATTCCAGGAGACAAAGCTGTGGTTTGAAGTCTTGCCTCCCGCTAAGGCTGGCAGGTAACTGGCATATTTGGGAAGGTGGATGGAGTGAAAGTTGTTATGGTGAAGAGAAGAGAAGGGAAGAGAAGAGAAGGGAAGGGAAGGGAAGGGAAGGGAAGGGAAGGGAAGGGAAGGGAAGGGAAGGGAAGGGAAGGGAAGGGAAGGGAAGGGAAGGGAAGGGAAGGGAAGGGAAGGGAAGGGAAGGGAAGGGAAGGGAAGGGGAGGGGAGGGGAGGGGAGGGGAGGGGAGGGGAGGGGAGGGGAGGGGAGGGGAGAGGAGAGGAGAGAGAGAAGAGAAGAGAAGAGAAGAGAAGAGAAGAGAAGAGAAGAGAAGAGAAGAGAAGAGAAGAGAAGAGAAGAGAAGAGAAGAGAAGAGAAGAGAAGAGAAGAGAAGAGAAGAGAAGAGAAGAGAAGAGAAGAGAAGAGAAGAGAAGAGAAGAGAAGAGAAGAGAAGAGAAGAGAGGAGAGGAGAGGAGAGGAGAGGAGAGGAGAGGAGAGGAGAGGAGAGGAGAGGAGAGGAGAGGAGAGAAGAGGAGAGAAGAGAAGAGAAGAGAAGAGAAGAGAAGAGAAGAGAAGAGAAGAGAAGAGAAGAGAAGAGAAGAGAAGAGAAGAGAAGAGAAGAGAAGAGAAGAGAAGAGAAGAGAAGAGAAGAGGATACAAAACCAGCAGTACTACTACACAGCTTCTGAGCTAGGGTCGCCTAGTATCAAATTGATCCACCATAATTGATGCAAGTCCTGCTGTTGATTTTCATGGACATTGATGACATTGTACTAGAGGAGAGAGATTCCCCTGTGATGAGGGATGTATCCGCTTTAAGAATTAACACAGCACTTTGTGGATTGCCTAGCAAACAGAACTAGACATCTGCTTGAGGAACAGCCTTCTCTGTAGACATGATTGAATTTTAAGCAGCACAGCAAAAGAGCAGAGGAGACAGTTGGATGTTACATTTCCAGCCTGCTGAATGCCACATAAGAGAGCCTCACATTCTTGTACCATAACCCAGACACAAGACTCGCATTTTCTAGCACACGCTCACAAAACCACACTCCCAAAAGAGGCTGGGATTTTACCCATGTCATTACAGCAATTGCAGTCATGGAGCAGGGACTTAAAGTATAGGTGGCTTTTTTTGCAGCATAGTAAACTGCTGTCCCTTCTAATTAAATGCAATAAGAGCAGTCGTTTGTGTGAGACGATTTTTCAAAATTTAAGCCCTCAAATTCTCAGCTTCTAAACCAGTATCACAATGCCCCACATAGATTCCTAGTTCTTATAATTACTAAAATTATGGTCTACCTTGGACTGTGCAAATGCAGAGTAAAGAGAAAAAGAAATGAGAGCACTATTGCCGACCCCCAAAATCAGTTATATCCCAGGAAACTGTACCAATAGCCAAGCTGTCCTCTTCTTAATCACTTCTAGATGGGTACCTCAGCCCTGTTCTCAGAATGCTGACATCAGGATATAGAAGAAGATATTGCAGGAACCTAATGCTACCTGCTCATACATTACAGAAATACTGATATAAAAGGAACTACATGGAGAGTAAAGGCCCATCTGGCAAGAGAAAGAGGAGCAGAACTGAGCCCTTCACTGAGAATCCAGCCCAGATTAGATGTCCAAGTCTAAAAAAGTTGGCTAATAGGACTTGGACGTCACTAAAGCAACCAGAATTTAATTTGGCCTTGCAATTAACAACAGAATTTTGATAATATAGACACAAAATCAATAGTTCCCACCATCCTGAAGGAGGTTATAGCACTTTACCCCTTGCTCCTGGCAGTATCCATATGCCATAAATGAGTTTAACTGCTCACCCTAAAATGAGGTCCTTGACAATTGTGCCTTTGCGTCTAGTGAAGCTACCGCTGGAATAATATTTCTGCCAACATGGGAGAGGACACTGAGTTCTGGTTTCAGTGGTGTTTGCTTTGTGAGGCTCTGCTGGGTGACTGGCCCCATTGTTCAATACTGAGGCGGATACTCTGAGTCACTTCTTGTAGAAAATCTGTTTTCTATAAAGAACTGACAACCCCATGAGTCATTTACCTTTGTTACCAGTTGGAACCAAAGGGATGATGGAGGACAGGGTACTGAAAGCAGAAGCTGGCTTCCTCTGGGAGATAGTGAATTCGATCTTCAGCATAGCCCAAAGTAAGAGGAGCTCCAGAAAGGACACACGCAAGCCCTATGCTAATGGACCAGATTTGGGCTAGGAGTTTCTCTGGCCCAGAAATAAAGAGGAGAGCTGTTATGAGTTTCTAGGGAAAAACATGCCTCAGAGACAGCCCTGAAACACAAACCAGGCCATGGGTGGGTGTAACCCTGCTTCCTGTGGGGATTAGCTGGTACTTCTCACCTTAAATTACTCCATGGAGGTCATACTCAGATGAACAAACTTCTTAAATGTCACATATCATATTATGTTTCCAGCATGACACTCTGAACTGACTCCTATCTTACTTTCTCCTGTAGCTAGTCTGGGACATCATGTATTTACAGGGCAGAACCACACTTTCTTTTCCACTCCATGATTCTATGTGTCCAATCCCAATTTGATCTACTGGATCCAGTGGCAGAAGTCCTGGAGTGGAGAAAGACCATGGCATGACCATCAGGACAAGAGGTAACGGGCACAAACTTGAACATAGGAAGTTCCATCTAAACACGAGAAGGAACTTCTCTACTTTGAGGGCAGCAGAGCACCGGAATAGGCTGCCCAGAGAGGTGGTGGCGTCTCCATCTCTGGAGACATTACAAACCCACCTGGACGTGTTCCTTTGCAACCTGTTCCAGATGAACCTGATTTGGCAGGGGGGTTGGACTGGATGATCTCCAGAGGTCCCTTCCAACTCCTGTCATTCTGTGATTCTGTGATTGCACGGTTGGCTTTGACCCACAGCCTGTCATCTGACTTTGCAAAGACCATAAATCCCCCTATGACATGGCCCTACATGCTGAACATGCATCCAGTTCCCCAGACACGTTCCTATTATGTGCTGTCCTACAGAGCATCTCACCTTAGGAGATCTGCTCATTGAAAAGATGCTCTTGTCACACCGGTAATAAGTGATTACATCTTTGTTCACATGTTGATCCAGCTACGTTGTCCAAGATTTGAAGAAATGGTAAGTGAGAGTGGCCTGTTTTCCACTCTTCCTCGCCCAGTCCTCACCTATCTGGTTGGATGTGAACACATCCAGAGCCTCTACAGACCACAATTGGGTTGTTTGGACATTATTCCTCCTTCTTCAACCAAATCACAGACATGCAGTCCAGGACAGAGTCTTACCCATTTCTGGCAACAAAAGAGATCTGAAAACATTCCTGCTGTAACATTCTGCTGATTTTTCAGCTCTGCACTGAGCTCTGGGAGAAACTCTGTCTGGTTGCCTGAACACAGAAATGCCTCCATTCATAGTCTGGGTCTGGATGGGATTCCCTTTGTGGCTTCAGAAAACCCCTGTTTGAGAAAAGATAGTAACTGGAGAAGAGTCCAAGCCACAGAACTGGGATGTGAACTCATCTATTTAGATCTGTTCATCTGCTCCCTTCTGCAGGAGCAAAACTGCTGCGAGGCACCTGCGGAATGAAACCGATGCCTCAGTGTAGGGAAGAACAGACTTGTGATGATTATAAGCCAGTTGAGCTCAGCCACAGGGGAAATCAGCCTGTGTCCATGGCCATTTGGGGGCTTATTTCATGTGACATGGACTCTTAGCTTTGCCGAGTTTGTTTTCCACCTGGTCTTCTAAAGATATGAGGATATGTGCTCTGACTGTGGCTTCATGCATGTAGGAACACCTCTCTGCCACCTTGCTCCATCCCCTGGCAGCTTTCACCCCCTGTGCTGGTGACTTGAGATAAACTCCTACAAGTTTCTATAGGATTTAATGAAAATCATCACCTAAACAGAGCCAAGAGGCTTGACAACTTCTCCTGCCTGGAGAAAAGCTGTGGTGAGAGCTCCAACTTTATTAATGACCAGCGAGGCCACATGGAGGAAGATTTATGGAGGCTCCAACTAAGATAAATTGGTCTTCTTGGTTGGAAGAATCCACTTCCAGCCCCAGAGGAGACTCTGGTGCTCTATAAGGTAGAAGCTTACAGGTGGCCTCCTGTATGATTCAGTGAGAAAAATCAACCAGCCCTGAAACACACTGGAGAGCAAATATCCTGGTTTCCACTATGCAGAAAATGGCTTTGTTTTGTATGTGTGGAGCAATTTTTGGTCAGGTGGGGTTTCTGAGCTGTGGCACCGCTAGTGACACATTTTCAGGTATTTTCCTTGAATCCTTGAAAGGTGAAAGATCTTTTCAGCTAAAAGAAGGTTTATTTTTAATAAAAGCAAACAGAAGGCAGAGGGAGGGATAAAGTGGCTATGTACTCACCTAAATCCAGGGTCCAGGATTTGAAGAAACCAAGGATTAACCAATTTGGTCTTAGTGAATTTCCACCATTCACTGTCAATTCTGCCTTGAAATAAAATGTCACTGCAAGCACTGACAAATGTGACCCTCTCCTCCCCAAAATAAGTTTAACTGGATTTCTGCAGTGTGTGCTTAGCACTCTGTGAGAAGAAGCTTACTCAGTTCCTGCAGAAAACATTAAAGAACCCTCAAGGAGCAAGAAATTCCCGTAAACTTTTCCATAAAAATCTTTCTCGGGATATGAGCCAGCTGCAAAATTGAGCACTGAAGAGATAACCTTTCAGAGACATCCAATACGTCATCCCCAGAAAGGAGATTTCATGTTCCTGATGATGACAACCTTTTGCTATCAGATGAGATAAGTCCTCTGTGCTTGAGTTGTAGAAACTGTAGAAAAAGGATTAATAAGGGTTGGCATTCATCTTTAAAAGGGGAAGAAGTGCTTGGATGGTACGGCCATTTTCAGGCTGAAACAAACGTCAGACTGTGAGTTATATGAGCAACATAGAATTATACATAACAACATATACCAGTGAGTGGATCGCATGTGCCTCTGTGTAATTTACTGCCATCTCATTGATGTGGTCAGATTGGAGTATTATTTGTAGGCATATTACAAATCTTTGCTGGCTTTAAGGAAAGGAAACGTTTACATTGGCCAGACATTTGGGATAATAAATCAAAAACTCAGCAATCCATTAAAACAATGTAGATAGGAACCTGAAGGCAGATTTCTGGACAAATTTCAGAGCCCCTGTTAGAGAGAAATTAAGCAGCAGAAGGGCAGGGGACTTGACATACTGATGGTGTTATTTCAAATCCTTCTTTGAATGGACAATAAAGATCTTCAGTTGCTGCGGGTGGGTGCGGATGCTATCCTGTTGCCTGCTGAGTTCCTGTCCTGCAAGACAACAGGGATGACATCCCCCAAGTGGCATAGTCTCTTTCACCCTCTTCCATGCTCTGCCCATTGCAGTAGGAGAAGAGGTCAGGTGAACAAGGATTTCAGATCATGTTAGATAAGCTTGTCATGGAATGGGGTGTCCACCTGGTCAGAAAGATTCAAAGAACATGTGAAGGAGCTTTTGACCATCTTCTACATGGTCCACAGCATTCAGCAGGTGTGTCATGACCACAGCAGAGAGATTTGTCCAAAAGTCTTCAGTAGGATTGCCTTGAGATGGGGGAAAGGGAAACCCAGACTCCCATCGGGTGACTTGATAAAGTCTGGCATGTGTGAAAATGCACAGCCATTCTAGGCCACTCAGAAGGGGACCTCTTCACTGCAGCTCTGGTGAGACAGGAGAAGATGGACCAGCAGCTCTCCATGGCAGTGCTGTGATTGGGATTTTTGGTCCAAAAACCCAACACCGCCTGCGCCTGTGTCTGCGTAATCGGAAACCATTCTGTGAGGGGACAGTGGTATAAGAGAGCTTGTCCCTTTGATGTCTGACCTTATAAATGATTTGCAGTGAGCCTGGACCATTTTTACACCCTCTGGGCCAACATTTTGAGGCCCCAGGATCTGCCAGTGGAAATTGCATGAGTGATTTGTTGGAGATTCTCATGGTCATTATTTTTAGATCATCTGTGTGTGGTACAGTCTTTACCTCAGTTTAGTATGAGTCAGTTGGAATCAGCTACTCCATTATGTTATACAAAAGCTCTTATTTTCTCTAAAAACTCTGGCAATGAATGTAGCAGAGCGCTGTTAGCTTCCTTGGCTCTAAGCGATAACTGAGCTACACAGTGCCAGAAGTAAAATGCATTATGAAAATGTGCTCAGGGAAAGAAAGGAGCTATAAAAAGATTTGTAGGTACAACACATGGCACTGCAGCAGACCGGAGATAGATGGGGCTTTTAAGCTGAACGGACTGACAGGAGCTACAGAGGTGCCAGAAACGGTGATGCTACTGTTAAAAGAAACCAAAGGCCATGTGCAGTGGAAGCTTAATAGATAAAATTCAGTGTTTCCAATGCTGAGTTAAGATCAATAAAAGGAGTGCATAAGCTAAATGCTTAAATCAATTATACACTGGATAACAGTACCTGAGGAATAACACTAATAATCTGTTAAGCTCTTCATCTCCTCACAGAGGTTAATTATCAGAAGTGCAAAAAGATCAAAGCAATTGAGGAAGAATTTAATGAAGTTTTACTGAGAATAGAGAATTTCCTAACACACTGCTGAATGCCAGTTGATGATTGATGTTTTTTGAAGGGTTCCTGTTACCAAAGGGCAGAGTCTAGAAGAGGAGTTTGATGACTTTTTTGCCCTGGGAATCACAGCAAGAGCAGAGAAATCAACAATGTTGATAAGATCACCGGTTCTTGTCAGGAGAAAGAGAGGAAGGAAGGAAGGAAGGAAGGAAGGAAGGAAGGAAGGGAGGGAGGGAGGGAGGGAGGGAAGAAGGGAGGGAGGAAGGGAGGAAGGGAGGAAGGGAGGAAGGAAGGAAGGGAGGGAGGGAGGGAGGGAGGGAGGGAAGAAGGGAGGGAGGAAGGGAGGGAGGAAGGGAGGAAAAGGAAGGGAGGGAGGAAGGGAGGAAAAGGAAGGGAGGAAGGGAGGGAGGGAGGGAGGAAGGGAGGAAGGGAGGAAGAAAGAAAGGAAGAAGGAAAGAAAGGAAGGAAGGAAGAAGGAAAGAAAGAAAGAAAGAAGGAAAGAAGGAAAGAAGGAAAGAAAGAAAGAAAGAAAGAAGGAAAGAAGGAAAGAAAGAAAGAAAGAAAGAAAGAAAGAAAGAAAGAAAGAAAGAAAGAAAGAAAGAAAGAAAGAAAGAAAGAAAGAAAGAAAGAAGAAAGAAAGAGAGAAAGAAAGAGAGAAAGGAAGAAAGAAAGGAAGAAAGGAAGAAAGGAAGAAAGAAAGAAAGAAAGAAAGAAAGAAAGGAAGAAAGGAAGAAAGGAAGAAAGGAAGGAAGGAAGGAAGGAAGGAAGGAAGGAAGGAAGGAAGGAAGAAAGAAAGAAAGAAAGAAAGAAAGAAAGAAAGAAAGAAAGAAAGAAAGAAAGAAAGAAAGAAAGAAAGAAAGAAAGAAAGAAAGAAAAGGAAGAGAGAACCTTGTGCTTATAAGTAAGTCCCAAGGAAACTAAATACATATGAGAAAATGCTTCTCTCTTTTTATGCTTATTGTAGAACAAAGCTCTGATCTGCATTTATCACTGTTCAATTATGGAATGCTTCTATTAAAGCATGTCATCTCTTGACATTTGTTCAACAGAAAATGAGGGAGGAAAAAAGTGCTCTTAGAAAGTAATGGCAGACTCACAGGGGACATGCAGATGTACAGAGAAATATCTCCATGTATTTGAAGTCCTAGGATCTACCACCGCTTTGCAGATGCTAAAATGTGAAACAATATGAATATCTGTGGTGTCCCATCAGACATGCTTCGTGAAGATTTTGCCATGGTAAAAGGAGGAAAAAATTGGGGTCCTCGGTGGACAAACTGGACAGAAACTCTTTTAACTGATGAAACAAAATAGGAGTGATTCATTTTTGACCCAGGAAAATAGCAAAAGCCAATAAAGCCTTTTGCTGTGCTAGGCTGTTTAGATGGGTATGGATTCAGGGCAGCTCTGGATGCTCTGTTGCTCAATGCTCTTGAATTTGTGGCAAGACAGAAATGAGATCAGGCTGACGACTTCAAAGACTTTGATGAAATATCAGGTAAGTCATTGCAATCCCAAAAAGCATGACCACAAAGATCTTATGCATATGGCACAAATGTCAATAAATTGATGTCTAGATAATACCAAGAGATATTCTAATAACCTGTTAAATGAATGCAAAGGTATATTGAAATGATTTGTAGTATTAAAAAAAAAAAAAAAAAAAAAGTTGTAATAATAGTGTTTTGTCATTCTCCTGGACACAAATCCTTAAACTCTTCTGATTGCTTGCTTCTGTTTGGAAAAGTAGGCAGAATTATGAGGGGAAAAAAAATAAAAAAGAGATTGCCAGCAGGGCTTTTTCTCTTTATGACTTTTTCTTTGCTTTTCCTCATAATGAATATTAATTCCTGCTCTTCATTTCTTCTTAACTAAGTCCAGGTCTATAGTGCTTTTACTAGCCAGAGTCAAATCTAAAAAAGGAAACTTCTCTCAGTCCCATGCAGGCACAGAATTGCTTCTTTTGCCTAGATAAAATTCATTCAAAAGAAAACTAACATTTTTGAGCCCTAGGACCCGGTACAAAAAATGCTCACCATCACCAGACTAGAGTGCTCAAGGGTGGTGCAAGAGGAGACAGAGGTTTACGTGTCAGCCCATCACACCTCAGCAATTACTTGAAGGCTGAACATGGCTAGTTACTTTGGTTAATAATATGGTCATAAGGAGCTGCAGTTACAAATCATATTAATTCGAATTGTCAGTTATTGTTATGTCAGGTTGGAAAAGGCAGATGCGGGGCATTGTTCTTTTAACAGGCTGTGGCATAATCCGGCTGGAATGGCCTATTCCATTAGGCACAGCTCACTCTGTGCAACGTGGAAGAGGTAAAACTCAGAGCAGTCAAGGTGACCTCTGCCAGACATTTTGGCTTTGTTTTTTAAATAATTCAGACAAATTCCTGTCTGAGAAGAGAATTTCTACCTGCACAAGCAGCATGCTGCATAGAATAAAAGATGAATCATTAGACTTGGTAGCGATGAACACAGTTAACTCTTGCAAGACCACACGTGAGGTGGAAAATTATCTCAGCCTGTAAGCAAAAGAGAATATTTTAACAGCCTGCTTCAGATTTAAAAATATCTTTGTCAAGTCTTTGGACCTTTCTATTGGTTGGAAGGAAGCCTAGCTTAGACTAAACACTTATTTAGACCCTCCACGTGGATGTTGATAGATTTTCAGGCACTTAAAGGTTCAAGCAGTTCTCAGCAGAGGAGGAAAATGGAAATAGTTCCATGAGGACCTGTTTTGAAAAGAGAGGGGTCTTACCCAACTTCTAAGTAGCTAAAAAGTATGAGAGAGAAATTTTGAAACTCCTTGAATGTTTCTGGTTCTTACGGCTGTTGCATGGTCTTGTCACACCCTGAAAAAAGAGCTGTACACAATTAGATACCAGCCCTTTAATGATTTTCAGAGGGATACACTCACTCAAACAAGCCCTACTGAGCTCATCATTCGGCCAGGACCTAGCAGTTCTGGACCCAGCTGTTTTGCAAAGCAAAGTATTTGCAGTGTGTCCAAGCTCCATGAACTGGCTTCTCCATTTGCCAGAAATCAGGGACTGATTTAGTCTCTTTAACCATTCACACAGCAGTTCCTTTATCACTCCTCTGCTCTGCTAAAAGAGAGGTGGTCCATATCTGTTTCACAGAAAAGGTGCCAAAAGCATGAACTATTCATTTCTAAGAAGAATAAACCCTCCCTGGACAGCTGTTAACAACCAACTCTGATGCCTTTTTTGTCCCTTTTTTTTAAGCCCTTGGGTTTGACCAACCCTGCAGCTCGGTCTTGAAGCTGTCTCTGCTTCCCATAACTCTAAAACAATATCTTGGGCCAGATTCTCAACTGAACTAAATCGGTTCACCTCCACTGACCTCAAAAGGACTAAGCTGATAGATACCAGCTGAACTCTGCCTCATCCTAAAGGTTCTGCTGATTTACACCCCCAAAGGTCTGGATCAATATCTCTCAAACGCCTGCCTTGCTTTTGTGATAGATCTTTGGCTGCTATTAAAGGTCAGCACCCTCTAGGAGCATGTCCTAGTAAACCTGGCCAGCAGTACTGGGTCAGAGAGAAAATCAAGGCTAATCTTGAAAACAAGTATCTTTAATGGAATTAATTTGGGAGTGTTTTCTGTAGAGGAGTCCAAAATTCCTCCTTTTTCTCAAAACTGTTTTCCAGGTCTTTCCCCCCCGCCCCCCCCAGATATTCTCAGGTACTACAGGCAACATTCCTTAGAAAACCCGGGTATATACAAGCAATAAACTCAGCTACCCCTTTGCAATCCCCTTCTTAACTGGGGTGTGGGTACAAAGTCCATAGACTATAGCAGGATTCTGTCTTGAAACCCTTGAAATATCAATCTTTTGATTAATTCTGCCCAGCATCCATTTTCCCTCTTATATAGCAAACCTACATTGATTTAGGCATCTTGGAGGCAGAAGCAAGCAAGGAATGGAGGGGTAAAGGGAAGAAAGAAGGGCAAAGCACCAGCAGTTTTGCATCCCATCGGTCTTTGGTTTTACTGCTGCTATATTTAAAGTGTGAAATTCTTTCTGAAGATAATAACATCTGTTTCTGCGGCATCTCTCTCTCATCTGGGGCTGTTCTTCATTTCCACTTCAGCTTCACAAGAATGGCTCCATAGGAATGCCTTTTTCTTTCTCCTGTTTGTTAATGACAGTGCTAAATAAACAAAGGAATACATCAATCCCTGTGATCAGCTACTTGGACCAGTTATTCCAGTATCCTGCTTGTCTTATTAAGCACTTCATAACAAATATCCAGTTTGGCTGAAAATCAGAATGTCTATCAGGAAAAAAAAAAAAAAAATCAAGCAGCTACATTATGGTTCACCCAAAAAAGCTGTGGATGTCACACAGAAGAGAAAAAATCCATCTTGATGTAAGATGCAGTTTGATAAATACCTGGGGAAGTTTAAACTACAGACAACACTGTGATCTCTGAACTCAGTGAGCTGGGAGGCTCCTTCTAATCACGAGTTTGAAACAGGTGAACGTCTCCACAGATCTTGGTGGCAGTCAGTTTTATTTCACTGCAGGAAGAACAATTTCTGGCCTTATGCCAGTCAAGCTCTGCAGCAGTACTCAAGTTTCTGAGGATTAAAATGTTCTTTTGTTTGCATCTGAAATCCTCTTAGAGAAGCAGAATGGCAGGGATGAGAAAGTAAGAGTAAGTCGTCTGCAAGGCCATATCCTCATATCTTAGGCTTGGGATAAGAACTCAGGAGACCAACGTTTGAGGCTTGACTCTGCCAAAGACGATGACCTAGATCTGGAAGTTAATGAGAGATAGTCCCAGGACAAGACTTTTGGGTCCCAAACCAGAAAGTGATATTTCCTCTGCACAATGTAGCTTTCATCCCTATCAATAAATGATGTGCGAGAAACGCATCAGGACCAGGGTACTTTGATGAGTAGCTTGGTTTCTTTTACGAGGTTTCCTATTAGGACGTTGCCCCAGCTCAGGCTGTGCCTGGGCCCCCTCACACAGTTGATCATGCATCACACTGTGCTGATAGGTCAAGTCCAGGGAGGGATCACAGGGCAGACAAAAAGCTGTGGTGCAACCCTGTGAGACAGGAGTCAAATTGTATGACTCCTGCCACAAGATTTCGTGAAGTCTAATACAGATCAGGCAAGTTTCTTCTCATTTAACACCAACCTTTGGCACTGTAGATACCTACACCTACCCTGGGACAGAAATAGTCCCTGTAAGGACGGATTCATACAATCAAGAAACATCCAGTGATATTTTTAGGCACTAAGGGGGAGCTTGCCTGGCCTCAGTCTGCTGGTCTTGAAGGATTTAATATCTCCTCCTGTTGTGTCTTTCACCTGGTAATCCAATGTAGATATCTTGGACCTCACAATGATCTCAGAGAGCACAAGGTTCCTACACATCACCAATTCAGTCCCCCTCTAGAAGTCTGCAGGAGATGAATTTCTCTCTAGAAGGTTTCATTTTTCTCCATTGACAACAAAAGGCAAGTGCAACTTGTTCAAATGGAGACATCGACTTCATAAGCATCTAACATTATCTGTGAAGGATGTTAGCACTATCTTCAATGTAGTTTCCAAGGCTAGGATCTTACGAGCTTTTGACGCGGTCCAGATTCACTCAGTTGCTGAAAAAAAATTATTTTACTTTCCCCATGGGGACTTATTCCTAGATGCAGGTCCCCTCCCTCTGCCTGTATTGTTATGCAATGATTCAGATGGAGAACTGACCTGACTGAAAGTGATTCACAATTTGTGTGGTCTCATAAGGGATGATTTGGAATTGCATGGCCAGGGGTAGAAAGGAGGGCAGGACTGGTTTTTGCATGAATCGCATGAGCAATTACTGCAATAAAAAATAGAATTGCAAACAAAAATTTCCTTCATGGAACTAAGAAAGCAGAGCCTGAGCCTGTGCTGTTGGTTGCAATCAGTCTCTGAAGCCAATCCAATAGGACAGTTTTCTGGGTTTCTGCTTGAACAAGAAATCCCATGTTCTTCCCTTCCCTGTAGTTCACAGAATGGTCTGTCTCCCATCAGGTGGTAAAATAGCATTCCTCCTCTCCAAGCTGCTGAGCAGAGCATGCCCCTTGGCTGGCGATTCAACTCAGAGACTTGCCAATTAAGAGATAAGATGCAGGCAGGAGGGGAAGGAAGCAGAGGAAGATATGAGAGGGATAGTTTGAAGAGATAAGAAAACGGTATGCAAAGGCACTTCCCACAAAGACCTTCTCTAGCACATCTACTGTACCAGAACTCCACGTCTTGGAGCAAGGGGCATCTCCCAAGCAGAAGAACATACATGGAGTCGTGTGATGGGGAGAGGAGAGGTGACACCGCAGTCGCATCCAACACCTGGGGCAGCCTGCATCTTTCTTCAAGGCTCATATGAGAATTGCATGAACAACCCTCTAAGCACAACTAACTTCACCTCTTCAGTTTACAAAGCACTTTCAGTTGAGGTAGGCTGCAGACTACCCAGAGAGTTTAAAGTCAATGGAACGGCTAGATCAACTCTTCAAAACTTTTCTTCATCACAGGCCACAGATGACAACACTATGGAAGAGCTGCAGCCGTGAGATCCAGGGAGAGTGGGAGATGAGCACTGAGCATGTCTATGGCACCTTTAGATCTGCCATACCCCAACAGAAATAGACTGGAAATCTGTGGAAAATATTCAACAGAGTCCCCTGCCACATGAAATCAAAGGGAATCACAGGGAATGCCCACCTAATCAGGTGCTAATCATCTCTGTCTTAAAGCATGGAGCAGAGCGACTGGGTCCTTCTGAAAGAAGATTGCCATTTGTTTCTGTATTTAAGCAAGCCTGTTCAAAGACTGGTAAGAAGAGCAAGAGGACCTTCACTTAGGACGGAAGTTTGAAAGGAAACACTGGGGGAATTAAGGCTATTTTGAAACACTCAGCTCTGCAGGAATTGGCTCCATTTGGGAGGCAGTGAGACTGCTGGGGTACCCCAGCAATGCTGCTAGAGACTGGCATGGGAGGAGAGGAGCCATTCCACTGCGCAAGATGTTTGTAACAATTCAGAACAACCCAGATAAACTGTGAATGTGGGGTTCACATAACCATCAATACAGTGAAGAAAAATTAAAAAAAAAAAAAAAACAACAACCCTAAATGTTTATTTGAGCATATCACAATTTTAAAACTAGTACCAGCTTGAAGAGGCACAAAGCTGCTAAATGTTCTCTGACCGCATACAGTGTGAACCATCAAGGTCCACATGATGGAGGATGTATAATTTCTAGTCAAACCACTTGATGTAAATCAACTCCATAAATGAATTCCATAAACTTAAAAAGAATAATAAAAACTTCATAAACTTAAAAAGAATGATGTCTTACCTCTGACAGTAGCTAGAAACACATGCCTACAGGAAACCATAGAAAAAGATGAACCCAAGATGAAAGTCTGCAGCTCAGGAGCTTCCTAAGCTGGATGTGGTGTCTTTCTATTTAACAGCCCTGCATGATTTTTACCTTTGCTGGCTTTGTCTACCTCTTGAAACTCTTTAAACATTTAACATCCACACTGTCTTTGACAAGTTTCACAGTTTAGCTATGCTTCATATGAAAAATGATCTCCTTTGGCTTCTTCTGACCCTGTTACACAGCACTTTTATTTGATTGCAGAAGTGCCGGTAGTGCAAAAGACAATGAGGAATAGTGCCCCGGTCACCTTCCTCATGTCATTCAGGATTTTATTAGCCTGCTGGAGCAGGTTCAAGCACAGTGCATTCCACACCTTGCCCAACTTTCCATCACCCAGCTGGATCACAGTCAGGTTTTAGGAGTATATTTCATGGTATCCTAATAAACCAGTCACACGCAGGTGCAAGGAAATCTCTAGTTCTCTGGAAGGTGATTTCTAGCTGGGACTGAGACCATGTTTGCAGAAATACAGTATGGAAATTAGGAGACCAGGTCTTGAGAACAGTTTTGGGTCTTGACTGTGAGAATAGAACTATCCACAACTGGAAAAGGTAGGACAACTCAGTTACAGCTAAATCTTCATCTCTTTGAGCTCACCATAAAATTCCCACTGACCTGAGTGCTGAACAAAAGTAGTCTGAAGTTCAAAAGTGTGCATGGATTTGATTTAGAGCAGAAATTCTGTCCTCATCAAAAATCGTGGCAATATCTCAAGTTTTTGCCTCCCTTTCCCCTGTTATCCTCACCACATCAGTGGCTGGACTGCAGGGTCCCACTCCAGTGGGTGGAGGTTATTTTTCAGATGTCAGATACATGAAAACTTCTCATCTTGTGCTATGAAATCAATGATGCGATAAATTAAGTTAGACTCTTTATGTGGCTGGAGGGAAGGAAACTGGATGAAAGAAGAAAACGGGACTCTGTGTTGTTGTTTTGTTCTGTGGTCGTTGAGGTTTTTGTGCTTGTTTTATACTACCCTTCAAGACTTTGATACAAAAGGTTGAAATGTGTAGATAGTTCATACAAAACACATGGTTAGATAAAGAACATACCAAATTTTTCTTTCCCTATCCTTAGTCTCTCTTCCTGCTATGGAAAGACACAGTAAGAGCCTAAGGACACCAGTTAGCGGCAAACCAACATATACAAACACAGGCATGATAAAAGGCTCACCCTTTTTTAACACCCCTTTCAATGCCTAAAGGCCAAATCCCAGATGTTCAAACATGCAGAAATCTCATAGAGGCCCTTTCTTGTAGGAGCAAAGTTGGAGGAAGATCTTTGGCTTCAAACCTGTGTCCTAAAACAGGAGCTGCCATCGTTTTACTACTTTTGACATGTCTTGAACAGAGTTCATGCCACTGAGGATAAGGATAGTTCTAACTATCAGTTCTGGGGTAGTATTTTCTGAGTTTCTGCCTTCTGGGTCCTATAGTTTCAGCAGAAGTTCATCGAACTTTAGATGTTTGGAACAAACTATGCTGGGTTCAGTGAATAAGTGTGTCCCAGTGTAATGTTGCCTGGTTAGAAAATTTCTCTGCACTTTCTATTCTCATCAGGACAAACTGCCTCTGCCAAGTAAATACTGTGCTTTGAAGGCTAGCTGCTCCCTTATGGATGTTCTAGAAAAGCTCCCTCTGTTTCTGTGACAGAACAAACTAAACCTACAGCAAAGGGAAATTGCGTAATAGCTGTAGGTCTATTGACCGGACAAGAGCTGCAAAAGATATCACTATCTAAAATCTTCGGAGTGTGACAATTACCCACACTTGGCAGCCTAAGATGAGGCGATCCTATTTCTTCCAGACCTCCCACTAAAATATGCAGCAACCCCACACAAGGCTGTGTTTTTTTATTGGGAACCCTTTGAAGCCATTCATCTTGCTACAAATTAACTTTGGCTTTATTATTCCTTGTAAAAGGACAGGGCAAGGAAGGCAAATATCTTCTGACAATGACAGTGCTTCTTTATATTTTGGCCTTATAAGCAACCCCAAGTACCAAAAAAAATGTCATTTACAACCACAGTTCAGCTGCAATCACTGTGGAAGGACCCATTTGATAATCATAACTATTATGGCAATGACATTGGGAAAGTCAAGCACTTCACGGTGCACAGGGACCTTCAGGAACAAACAGTAGATTCTCCACCCTGCTGTGGACACACAGTCAGAGTTGGTTACATCTCACCTCTTGGATTTCCTTTACGATCAACAGGAGAAAGTCGTATGAGTCCTTGATTTAGGTATCTGCTTTAGGAGCGTATGCCAAGGGTATACCAGCTCTATGGGCTAATGCAGTCACTTAATCTTGGGAATCCAGTGATGCTGCAGGGTATTCCACCCAAGTTCCAGCTGCTGCTCCAAGAAGATGCAAGGCTTTCATACATACTGTGTCTTATCTGCCAGTCCCATGTGGAGGTCTCAGATTTCCTAGGAAGTGTCAAATGCCAAAAAGTACTTATGCTTAGGGAACTGTATTGAGTCCATTCACCATACAGTGACATCTACATCTGAGCTCACTTTATACTCGATGGAAATTCAGTGGGCATCATTAATGAAGTGAACGTAAGAGTCTCTTATTCATAGAATCACAGAATCATAGAATGGTTAGAGTTGGAAGGGACCTTGAAGATCATCTAGTTCCAACCGCCCTGCCCTGGGCAGGGACACCTCCCAGCAGACCAGGTTGCTCCAAACCCCATCCAGCCTGGCCTTGAACCCCTCCAGGGATGGGACAGCCACAGCTTCTCGGGGCAACCTGGGCCAGGGGCTCACCCCCCTCACAGCCAAGAAGTTCTGCCTCACATCTCATCTCAATCTCCCCTCTTGCAGTGGAAAACCCTTCCCCCTCGTCCCATATCTAATCTAAATCTCTCCTTTTCCAGTTTGAAGCCATTACCCCTTGTCCTATCACTCCCCTCCCTGACCAAAAGTCCCTCCCCAGCTTTCCTGGAGCCCCTTGAGGGATTGGAAGGGGCTCCAAGGTCTCCCCGGAGCCTTCTCTTCTCCAGGCTGAACCCCCCCAGCTCTCTCAGCCTGTCCTCACAGCAGAGGGGCTCCAGCCCTCCCAGCAGCTCCGGGGCCTCCTCTGGCCCCGCTCCAACAGCTCCGTGTCTCTCCTGTGCTGAGGCCCCAGAGCTGGAGGCAGCACTGCAGGGGGGTCTCCCCAGAGCAGAGCAGAGGGGCAGAATCCCTTCCCTCACCCTGCTGGCCATGTTTCTTTTGATGCAGCTCAGGATGTGGTTGGCTACTTTACATTATTCTACATATTAGAATTATGAATATTGCATATTCTTATTCTAGCAGTTGTCCGAACAGATCAGATAAACTGAAGGTTGTCAGTAAAGAAGGCATAGTGTGAAACAACCTTGTATTGTGAATGAAGGCAGGAAAGCAAGGCTCCCCATTCTCAGGGGTATTTTTAAACTAGATTGTACAATAACCAATGTCAAGAAATATTTATTTTTACAAGTATTTTGCACAAGGATTAAGGGTAGGATTCAAACTGTCATCTCTTAACACCAGTGTTGTCCCTCTCCACTGCTTAAAGTACAGATGAATCTTTTGGAATTGTAACCACCTTTTCAGAGGGTTTGTCATTTGAAAGCCACAACAATCAAGATTTAAAAATGAACATAAATACTCGGGCACTCAGCTTTGCCTTAAAATATGTAGGAACCCAGATTCTCTACTGAACTGTCTTTGGCAACCCAGTCTGGATCCACCTCAGCACCTGATCTGTCTTGTTTCAGCCTAGACAGTTTCTCCCAGACCTGATTCCTTAGACCTTCCAGCTGGTTCAAAGCTAGAATGGGATCTTGGGGGGAAAAGATGAAACAAAGGCTGTGTTTTGGACACCAAACCCGGGGTACACTAAGTATGAGGAATATCGGCTGACACTGCTTGCAAACTTATCACCAATTTGCTATGATGACACCCTTAATGAAAGTTCCAGAGAGCAAAAAGTTAGGAAATATGCAAATGTGGCACCTCTATGTCATCAACAGAATGTCTAACCATGTTTGAATGATTGGTTGTTCACTGCTGACCCCACACTGTTTGCTTGTCATAGGAGGGACTAGGAGATACTACCCAATATTCCACTGCCTTTCTACATCCAAAAGTGTCCAGTAAGGTCCAGCTTGCCCTTGGTTGAGTCACCAATCTCCCAAAATTCTTTTTTGGAGAAAGGAAAGCCCTGATTGTTCCACTGACTGTTGCAATTATTTGGTTTCCTTAATTAACCCTGTTTCAAAGACTTAAGCCAGCATCTACTTGAAAAATAGTGACTTAATCCCTCTGTGTTTCAAGTCCCCAGCTGGGGAGTGAGGGCAATGCTACACACCCTATTCAGGAATTCATCAGAGATTGTGTTTCCGAGCCCATGTTTTTGCAGCACCTGACTCAGCAAAGCCACTGGGTGCTAACGTAATGCAAACATCTACTTGCAATAAAGAATGATAAATAGTTTGTTGTCTTTCTTTCCTTTCCAAGAGCTGTTTATTCAACTCCGAATAGTTAACTAAAAATGCTTAAAAGAAACAACAGGTATACATTACAACAAGAGTCAGGCAGGCATTTCAACCAAAAGGATTAATGCCAAAGCTGAATCTGTCAGTCTGTCATTATTTCTCACTTGATTAATCCAAACCCCATCAAAGCCTGTTCAAAGACTCCCACTGACTTTCATGGGGTTTGTATCAGCTGTTTTTCAGTTTTCCCAAAGCAAACAAAGCAAGCATGATGAAAGAAATGCGAAGAGACAAGAGAAACGCAAAGACCAAAGCTACACATTGAGCATCTCCTAGTCAGGAGGCAACTTTATCCCATGGGATCACCAAAAAAAAAAAAAAAAAAAAAAAAAAAAAAAAAGTGTTTGGAGAGATGAACAATTTCTGAAAGACAGGATAGAGCCCGTTGACTCATAAGTGAGGAGGGCTCTGTGCCATCCTTCCCCCACGGTAAGCACAGGGCTGATTTCCCTTTAATGAAAGCCTAGGCTTACAGGCAGCCCTGAAGAACAACTGAGGAGCTTTTAGCTCTCAGCTTCACTTGTTGTCTGGTGAGTTTTGTCCAGACCTTTTGCAGGACCCTGGTCACATCTGCCAACCTTCTGTAGGCTTCTCATATACCTTGAGTCTATGGATATCCCTTGGGCATAGGGACACAGGGTGCTCATTTGTGGGCAATGAAATCCCATGCCATATACATCAGTGAGACCTGGGGTAACTTCTTCTCTGCATGTTTAAGACAACTGGTTGGGACTGTGACCCACCAGTTAAGGAACCGCAGCCAAATATACACACAAGGAATTGATCACCTTTCTTTATAACAGAATAGCACCTAAAGGGAGTAAATGTATCAGCTGCTCTACAAAGCCCTTAATGAACGATGGAAACCCAGCGAAAGCATCGTTGAAGTTTTTTCTGGTCACTTTGTAGCATTGGAAGGTCACACATGTAACACAAGCTGGTTATTTTGGAACTCGTTACCTAATAAAGATGAATTACTCACAGAACTGGAATTTGGTGGTTTCTGAGGGATCAGTGATCATAGCCTGATAACAGTCCTTAGAGGAAAATGGAAGAGTCTCAACCCATCATTTATATCCTTGGTACTTCTGAAAGGCCTCTTGTCTCTGGTCTGGAAAGATTAATGACTAAAATCGATTCAGAGGAGGAAAAGCAGATGAAAAATGTACATGAACTCTGGGAGTTTTTTATTAGATACCTAAAGAGGTGTGATTTCACAAGGACAGATTGCAAAGTAAAACCAGAAAGAGTCAGAAAATCAATATAAAATAAATGAAAAAAAGAAAAACAAAGACTCGAACTGAGAGATTTTGAGGTGCACAGAGGTAAATAATGGAGTTTAAGAGCCTAGAAGATTCCTGTCTGAGAGGGCCTATTTAAAAGAGGTTTTAAAGTATATCTGAAGCAAAAAGTTTGTGGGTAGAAGGAGTAAAACTATGCCTAATAATAGAGGAAAGACAAAGCTGCTCAGTAACACTGTAGAAAACATAAGAAAATATTTGGCAATGTGAGGGAGTGAAAAAACTTAACCTTTATCCTTTTATCAAAAAGATTTGGTCTGTTGATTTTTCAACTCAAAAGGAGATGCTGTTCCGCACAGCATTCACAAGGCTGTTACTGGACTCAGTGCAGGACTCACCAGGAGAAACTCTGCCCTGTGTTGAAGCAGGGTTAGAATGCTTGATCTAGTGGTTCCATCAATTTTAAACCTCCTGGGCAGTTTCCAGTCTACGGTGATCAAAACTGCTTTATACGCTGAGAAGAGGGAGACAGTCACACCTCTAGGGCAGCCCATGAACTCTGCAGATGGGAATTGAAGGAAGATGAATGACCACCTGGAGAAGAAGTGAGACCACAATATAAGAGGGATTTAAAGTAACTACTCGTACTTCCAGTGACCAGACCAAGGGAGTCCATGCAATCACTTGTGCTGACAAAGTGGAGCAAAGACAGTACCTTAAAAAACATTAATACCTCCATTTGCATATGTCTGATGGGTTGCAGGGTCACAGAATAATACCTCACCAACCAGGCCATCCTTCCCCTCTTCATCCCTTAGCATCAACTAGTTTATCTGTTTCTCTTTTTTTCTCCAGACCAGTTTCGTCTAACATAGTATTTACACTTCCATCACACGCATTCTTTTCTCTTTAAGAAATTGCTTGGGGTTTGTACCCAGTATTCCCATTTCTTTCTGCACAGCAAAGAGCAGGAAAGGAGCACAAATCATATTTCACTTATGCGGATGTGCTGTCTGAAAATGACAAGCATCTCTCAGATAATGGCACTTTTCCATCACGATACATTTGCACATTGGATAAGGAACAGCAAAGTGTAGAAATAAGCACAGACATTGCTTTCTGAGACCAAAACATTACAAAGTGCACTTGAAAGAGAATCTAGCAAGAGCAGTGCTGTGGGAATGATGAACCAGAACGTGTTTCTGAAAAGGGCAATCCTCAACAGAAGAAGCATGCTTGTAGCTAAAGGGACTCAATCCACACTAGCTTTATATTAACTGGTGCAGCAGTGACAATGGAGTGACCCAGATGTGATTCAGGATTAGCAAACTGGAGAAGCATGCATGCATAAGTGTTGCACATCAAAAATGCAAAAAGCCCATGGGAGGCTGGTATTCCAGTAAGTACGCAGTGCACCACCTCCACTGCGATTACCATGAGTACTAAGGGTCAGAATGGATCATAGAATCATGGAATCATAGAATCATAGAACCATAGAATCATAGAATCATAGAACGGTTCAGGTTGGAAGGGACCTTAAAGATCATCTAGTTCCAACCCCCCTGCCATGGGCAGGGACACCTGCCACTAAGCCAGGCTGCTCAAAACCTCGTACAGCCTGGTCTTGAACACCTCCAGGGATGGGGCATCCACAACCTTCCTGGGCAACCTGTTCGACTGCCTCACCACCCTCACAGTAAAGAATTTCTTCCTAATGTCAAGTCTAAACCTACCTTCTTTCAGTCTGAAACCATTACCCATCGTCCTATCATTACACTCCCTGATCCAGAGTCCCTCCCCATCTTTCCTGTCATCCCTCTTTAGGTACTGGAAGGTTTCTATAAGGTCTCCCCAGAGCCTTCTCTTCTCCAGGCCAAACAACCCCACCTCTCTAAGCCTGTCAGCCACACAGGATCAAAACAAGCCACAGTGCTATAATACACTGGTTAAGTGAATGTATCTCCTTCCTTGGCCAGATGTTCACTTCCTCCTGGGAAGCCTGGAAGGACATAGAGGAGTCACTAAATATATGTTGTTGTTGTGGAATGATTCCCTAGAAGATAATTGTGCCATGCACTGGGAAAAGGATATTTGATGATGCTCTAAGTCATCACCAGTGGCAGCTGGGCCATTTGTCGTATAGGGGAAGGGAATGTAATCAAGGACCTGGACGTGCCTCTCCAGCTGAGGACTGAAGTGCATTGCTCTGCTGCCTGGATAAGCATTACCCTCTGAGCAGTGAGAGTTCAGGCAGCAAACACTGAGTGTAAAAATACAAAAAAAAAAAAAAAAAAGGCAATATTGCTGCCACTATTTTCAAGAGCTCGCTCATGCTAAGTGATTTCCTATTTGGACTTTCTGCCTAAGATGCAGACTTCGATCGCTTCAGGGATCTGCTGGCCAAAGTGACATGGGGCAAAGCTCTAGAGGGAAGGGGGGCCCAGGACAGGTGGTCAGTATTCAAGGATCACCTTCTCCGTGTCCAGGAGCAAACTGCACCAACAAAGAGGAAGGCAGGAAAGAATGCTAGGAGACCTCCTTGGATGAACAGGGAGCTCCTGGACACACTGTCACACAAAAAGAAACTTTATAAGGAGTGGAAGAAAGGACAGCTGGAATGGGGGGCACACAAGGAAGCTGTCCAACCAGCAAGAGACCTGGTGAGAAAAGCTAAAGCTCAGTTAGAATTAAATCTAGCCAAGGAGTTCAAGGGAAACAGCAAAAATGTCTATAGGTACATTAATGGTAAGAAGAAGACTAGGGTGGTTGTGGGCCCCCTCGGAAAGGAAACGGGGGAGCTGGTGACAAGTGATATGGAGAAGGCCGAGGTTCTCAATGACTTCTTTTCCTCAGTCTTCACTGGCAAGGGCTCCAGCCACCCTCCCGGAGTCACAGAAGACAACGGCAGGGGTTGGACAGAACTGCCGATCGTAAGTGAAGAGGTTCGTGACCATTTGATGAACCTGAAAGTGAACAAGTCCATGGGACCCGATGGGATACACCCACAGGTACTGAAGGAACTGGTGGATGAGGTTGCTAAACCGCTCTCTATTATATTCCAAAAGTCATGGCCATCTGGTGAAGTCCCTACTGACTGGAAAAGGGGAAACATAATCCCCATTTTCAAAAAGGGAAAGAAGGAGGAACCAGGGAACTGTAGGCCAGTCAGTCTCACCTCCGTGCCTGCTAAGATTATGGAGCAGATCCTCCTGGAGGCACTGCTGGGGCAGAAGAATAACAAAGAGGTGATTGGGTACAATCAACACGGCTTCACCAAGGGCAAATTGTGCCTGACAAACCTGGTGGCCTTCTATGAGAAGGTCACAACATAATAGACAAGGGGAGAGCAACCGATGCCATTTACCTGGACCTGAGCAAAGCCTTTGACACTGTCCCACATGACATCCTGGTCTCCAAGCTGATAAAACATGGGTTTGATGGACTGACAATTCAGTGGATAAAGAACTGGCTTGACGGCCGCACCGAAAGAGTGGCTGTCAACGGGTGCATGTCCAAGTGGAGGCCAGTGACAAGTGGAGTCCCTCAAGGATCAGTACTGGGACCGGTCTTGTTTAACATCTTCGTCAGCGACATGGACAGTGGCATAGAGTGCACCCTCAGCAAGTTTGCCGACGACACCAAGCTGTGTGGGGCGGCTGACACGCTGGAGGGAAGGGATGCCATCCAGAGGGACCTTGACAGGCTGGAGAGGTGGGCCCATGCCAACCTCATGAAGTTCAACAAGACCAAGTGCAAGGTCCTCCATCCGGGTCGGAGCAATCCCAAACACCGATATAGGCTGGGCAGCAACTGGCTTGAGAGCAGCCCTGAAGAAAAGGACTTGGGGGTGCTGGTAGACGAGAGGCTCAACATGAGCCATCAGTGTGCACTTGCATCCCAGAAAGCCAATCGTATCCTGGGCTGTGTCAGGAGAAGCGTGGCCAGCAGGTTGAGGGAGGTGATTCTCCCCCTCTACTCCACTCTTGTGAGACCCCACCTGGAGTACTGCATCCAATTCTGGAGCCTCTACTACAAGAGAGATATGGACGTGCTGGAACCTGTCCAGAGAAGGGCCACGAGGATGATCAGAGGGCTGGAGCACTCTCCTATGAGGACAGACTGAGAGAGGTGGGGTTGTTCAGTCTGGAGAAAAGAAGGCTCCGAGGAGACCTTATAGTGGCCTACCAGTATCTTAAGGGGGCCTCCAAGAAAGCTGGTGAGGGACTTTTTAGGATGTCAGGTAATGATAGGACTAGAGGGAATGGATTAAAACTAGAGATGGGTCGATTCAGACTGGACGTTAGGAAGAAGTTCTTCACCATGAGGGTGGTGAGACAGTGGAACAAGTTGCCCAGAGAGGTGGTGGAAGCCCCATCCCTGGAAGTTTTTAAGGCCAGGCTGGACAGGGCTCTGAGCAACCTGATCTAGTGGGAGGTGTCCCTGCCCATGGCAGGGGGGTTGGAACTATATGATCTTTAAGGTCCCTTCCAACCCTAACAATTCTATGATTCTATGTTTTAATACCTTAGGCTGAAGTGACAGGCTAAGAAAGTCAGTGATCCAACTTCCTCCTAACTCTGTGACTCAGTCTGCCCTGTGGATGACATACCTCCAAAGATGTACAGCCAGACAGAGGGAAACACTAGGGAGAAGAATGTATGTGGACTTTTGTCAGTTTGATTCTAAACCAAGACACTGAAGAATTATCAATTCTTAACCTTTCACAGGAGTCAGATCTCCCTACAACATTTCTTAGTGAAGCAAACCTTTCCTTAATTTATTTCCTTCTATTTCATTCTATTTCCGTCTGCCATACACTGTAGCTTCTTTCTGAATTATGCTTTATAGAATCATAGAATAGATTGGGTTGGAAGAGACCTTTAAAATTCATCTAGTCTAACCCCCCCTGCCATGAGCAGGGACACTTTCAACTAGATCAGGTTGCTCAGAGCCCCGTCCAATCTGGCCTGGAATGTTTCCAGGAATGGGGCATCTCCCACCTCTCTGGGCAACCTGGGCAATTGTATTACCACCCTCACAACAAAGAATTTCTGATCTCTCATCTAAATCTCCCCTCTTTCAGTTTAAAACTGTTCCCCCTTGTCCTGTGGCTTCCCTCCCTGATCCAGAGTCCCTCCCCAGCTTTCCTGGAGCCCCTTGAGGGACTGGAAGGGGCTGGAAGGTCTCCCCGGAGCCTTCTCTTCTCCAGGCTGAACCCCCCCAGCTCTCTCAGCCTGTCCCCACAGCAGAGGGGCTCCAGCCCTCCCAGCATCTCCGGGGCCTCCTCTGGCCCCGCTCCAACAGCTCCGTGTCTCTCCTGTGCTGAGGCCCCAGAGCTGGAGGCAGCGCTGCAGGGGGGTCTCCCCAGAGCGGAGCAGAGGGGCAGAATCCCCCCCTCGCCCTGCTGCCCACGCTGCTGGGGATGCAGCCCAGGCTGTGGGGGGTTTCTGGGCTGCCAGCACATATTGCAGGCTCATGTCCAGCTTTTCACCCACCAGCACCCCCAAGTCCTTCTCAACAGGGCTGCTCTCCCTCCCTCCGTCCCCAGCCTGTGCTGAGACCAGGGGTTGCCCCCACCCAGGAGCAAGATCCTGAACTTGGCCTTGTTAAACCTTATGAGGTTTTTTGGTTTTTGTTTGTTTTTTTTTTTTTTACCTTGGTCCTGGATTTACCTCTTGTGTCAAAAATCTGAATTACTGATTCTTCTTCTAATCATCTGGAAATGCTTGGTCCTTGTTTAGGTTGAGCACTAATGTGAACCCCGAGCATCATCAACAATGGGGTGTGTTCAGGTGTTATCACCTTTCATGGCTATCCATTGGTGGTTCAAAGTGCCTCTACACTGGGCTAGGACCACACACAACTGCAGATAATCTGTTGCAAAATCTTAAAGGATCTCTCATGATGTGCTAACTTCATCTTGTGATCTTGTGGATGTACCCCTTATTTCTCTGCAGCTTCATGTTTTTGGTGTCTTCATATCCTTTCTGACTGAAATCTCATCAAACGCTCACTATTCATATGCCATTCATATATTAAAACAACATATTTTATATTTCCTACCCTTGAACACATCACATCTCCAAAGTTGTTCAGGGTGAGCCCAAAATGGTCAGAGATTTCCAGAGCTACAATACTCCTGCAAACATCTGTCATGGGTTAAAAAAGAGGTTTATAACACTGCTGTCAGAACACGAAAAATGAAAGTTGCTGCAAATCACCTTGAAATCACATGAATTATGCCAGGGAGTGAGGAGGCTGGAGCTAAGAAAACATGACTTTATTTGTCCTGACAGTGGGGGAGTCCGTGGTGTGGGTAGGAGCCAGATTCAAGGCAGCTAGAGGAGATGGAGGAGTGTTTTCATTCCTGAGCTCCTGGAACTATTCTTTGGAGGCCTTAGATGACTGGGACAAAGTGAATGCTCTGGTCACTGGGATTGCTGAGCTGTTTGGGTGTACTTCTCCCGCAGCCTGACCCTCTGCCAAACTTTACCCTTTATCATGGCTAAGGCATAGCTGTGTAGTGAACCATGACCACATCCATATAACCACAACTACCATCCAGGACTGAACTTAAGGTCTTTGAAACTGCAAACAGGCCCTCCTACCGCTTGAGCTATGGAGTCACTGAAGGCAAATATATGTAGAGAAGATAGACTTAAGCACTTATACTCTAAGTGTTTTCTGTTCCACAGCCTGTAAATTCATAGGAGGTGTTGCACCCATGCGTATTGCAATCCAGAACAGCCTGAAATCATGCCAGTTTGGAGTATTTGGAGAATATTTCACATCTATTTTCACTCTTTGGGAAAACACAGCCTAAGGAGAAATGATTCTATAAACAGACTCCTGCAGAGGTCCAGCAGTAGCTGGTGATGTTTAAACACAGATGTGGAATCAAGCAAATATTTTGTTGAAGTGGAGTTTTCTTCTGAACAAGGTGGCCATACAAATCTTACCAAAGTTAGGCGAGGCAAACTCTTTGGAGCTGAAGGTGCAAAACTGCATTTTTTCTACCAGACCTGGTGAGGATGAATAAACATGACTGAGTTGGTAAACCCACAGGACCAACTTCTCTTTCTGGTTTTGACACCATTATGAGAACAAACAAGAACTAACCTATGCTGACTTTTTAAACATCTTCCCTCACTCTCATAACCTCTGTTCCTGCTATCCACAGGAAGCAAGAACAAACTTAGCAACGTTTCTTGGTTTTAAGCTAGGCATGTTTACAATTTCGGATATAGCAAGATACAGCTTGACCTCAGATTAACTTTAAATGAGTCTCCCACCACAGTAACTTTTTTTTTTCCTTGTTTTTTTTTTTTTTTTTTTTACGTGCCTGAAAAGGAAGCAAACTCAAAGAACTTCTAATATTTTGTCTTTTCCTGGTGATGCTCAGTGCAAAGACAAATCAATGCAATGCCTATCATATAAGCCCATTATATGACCTGCAGGTAGAAAATACTTGTTGAGGATACTGAGTGCTGCAGAAAAAAACCCCACATCTCTCCTACATTACTGGTTACTTATCCATTTCTTGGAGCATTTTTATGGATGGAGAACGCTCAGAAATCTTCATATTCAAGAAGGCATTCATTGATAACTTTTATATAGCCTAAATGTCTGCATGCACATTGCACTGCTCATCACATCAAGTGCGGTAAACATGACCTGCTTGAAAATGGACTGGTTTTTGTTTTGGCAGGAGAATAAGTTGGTCAGCATTCACTCTTAAGGGAGATGGGGCAGAGGGGGAAGGTGTGCAAGCAGGCTGTGATTTCAAGCAGCCTCACTGTGTCCGCAAAGTGATCCCATTGACGCAAATCCTGTGTTTTTGAAGCACAAGTGCCAAATTTTGTGTCTATCAGAGTGCACCAGGCAAAGCATGTTTGTGCCTCTATTCAGCTGTTTGTTACAGAGCTGCAAACTGAAATCAGGAAAATCCAGTCAAGACAAGCGGTTGGGTTCAATACCCTTTCTCTGACGGCAGGCAGTGAGGAAAGCATAGAAGGAACAAGACGAGGCTACAGATGCACTTCCCATGGCTGTGTCCTACCAGTTTTGGGAGGTCAGGAGCTGTGTAAGCCACTGGATTTATGTTCCAGGACTTTCTCTAATCCCTTTTTATCCCATTTATGTAGTTTATTTCCATAACATTCTGCCATTCAGTTACACATCTGAAATACTACAGACATTCTTCCTGTCCTTTCAGGGGAGGTCTCTCCACTTGAAGCTGCATTTTGCCTTCAGTTTTTAGAGCGGTCTTGCAGAGATCTTACCCTTTGGCCCTGGCTCTTGGTCTCCATCTATTTTTATAAACAGAAAGCCATTTATTTCTGTTATTCTAAGATTGCAATCTGACAAAAAATTTTAAGTCCACACTGCTGCCAAAAGGAGCAGTCCTGTCTCCCCTTCTTGTGCCATCAGTATGGAAATTGTTCTGGCCAAAAAATAACCAACTAACTCAGTCCGTCTCACTCCACAGCATTGCACGGATTGGTGATGGTACAAGGCAGAAGAGTGAGAGCACTTTGTTAAGAAGAGGAGAGAGGGTGGAATCATTTTTTCTTCAGTAAGAAGCACATCCTTGCATCATGAGGCTGCATCCTGAAGCCCTCTCCCTGCCTCCAATACCTCTTTTCCATCATGATTTTTTCAGTAAGTCCAAAAGGATGTGGACTCTCAAACCTTTCCCTCCTGGAAGCCACGAAACCACCAGCTGTTTGCAGCCTGAAGGTCAGCGTTCTCTAAACAAGACAGTTTTAGTTAGCAACCGGAACACAGCCTTGTATCAAAAATTACTGTGGGAAGCTATCGCTGCATGTGCAGCCCTAGCAATGAGTTGCTGCTCTATCCCCCCAGCAGCATCCCATCATTCGTTTTTCTTTCAGTGCTAAAGAATGTGGTTGGTCCATGACTTTACAGCCCAGATAGCCTTTTTCCAGTTGCAACCCATGCCTGCCTCAGCTGTCAGTCACTGCTGAAATCAGGGTGGTATTCACTGGTAAGCCAAAGTTGTGCTTTCTTTCCTTTGTATGGAAGGGCGCCTTGCCACCAATTTCATTTCTGTTTTAGACAATGACTTCTTTCTGAGCACCTCAGCAGGAATCACCAGAAGACACTGCCTTGCACAAAAGAAGAACGTGGCCAGTCATTTTTTCCAGGAACCACAGAAGCCCAGATACCACCAGTGAAGAGCCTCTGGGTGGAGAAGTGGCTCTCAGCTCCTGCAGAGCTCTGCACTCTCGGGCCGTGTCTATGTTAGCAAGTTCAATATTCATGAACCGTGCTCAGAGGCCAACTGACAGTAAGGGTTCTGTGGGAATATTCTGAAACTCTGTTATTCCCCCTAGAAAAGGGATTTCTGCTGTCAAACTGCCTTTTGGAAACAGTATACAGGCAAGCCACCCCAGCTGGAGGGGAGAGAACCTAGTTGTAGGACTCGTGTCATGATGTTGCAGTAGCCTTCAGAGCCCTCTGGACATTATATGTACCAGTTAATAGTGACTCAGAGCCAGAAACTATCTCAGCTTTTCTGAGAGGGAAGAGGGACTGACATACTGGGATTATTTACAGCATTTCTGCCCATGTTGCTGAGGTAAAGTACAGAAGGGGCTTCTTGTACTCCAGGAGTACAAGAAATAGAACCGATGTACCAAAAGACAACATTTTCCTCTCTGTCTGTGCTGTATCTTTGTCTCACATTGTTTTAAGGAACTGTCACATGCACCATCTGGAATAGTTCAATGGCATGTACCTTCATGCACCATTTAGAGAGAAATCGTATGACATTCCATCCAGTGACCAGAGACAAGCTGGGAAGCTATCCTTTCATCCAGTCTCAGCCATACAAAAAGTTCAATGTCTACCCTACCTTGTTGAATGGTCTTTTTCTGAAACAGTGGGAAAAGAAACCGTTAGTTTCATGTTTTAACCCACCTGCCTTAGCTCTCACTCTGAAAATTGCATGAGCTCCTTTCCTGAGGTTCACGATATCTTTCCTGTTCTAGCAGGAGAGCCTAGATGTTTCATTTAGATTAAACAATTAAGGGAGGATTAATCTCTCATAAGGTCAAAAGTCTAAAAGACAGTTTGTCCAGTCTTAAGAGAGTCATCTAAGACAGGTCAAGTTACCTTCTGAAGATGCCTATTTCCTTTTTTTTATCGTGAAGGAAGACAAGGTGATGAACTTGGAATTAAATAACTAATGCCTGGATATCTACCTTGAGTAAATAGATTTCTCATTGTGTAGGCACAGTAGCTGGCATGATAGTTCACAACAGAGTCCTGATTTTTCCGTAGGACTCCTATAAATTACTGAAATACTTACAAATACCAGGAACTGTGTGCTTTGTAGCACTTGGCTTGGGGATTTGGCTGGCTTTGAGATAAGTTTTCCCAAGTTTGGTGCAGCAGGAGTGTGCAACCTCAACATAGTTCTGCTGGACAGTTGATGACAAGATGTGGGACAGTGCTCAAAAAATGACCATGTATGATGAGAAAAGTAAAAACACAGATAAAAGTGCTTTTCGGACCATACTCAGCTAAAACTGAGATAAAACAAGGCAAGATGAATCTCAGTTGATACATCCCACAAACAAAGCCATCCAGTTGAGCAACTTCATACCTTCTGTAGCTTTCACAGGCTAGGTGGGTGATAGTCCCCCACCAAGAGATGGCACAAAACAACCTCACAAAATATATTTTTTCCTAGCATGTAAGGGCTTTGTTTTGGATAACCTGCCAGGAACATTTGCTGGGTGAGTGAAGACACCTGTGTTCATACAGTGAGAAATGGCATTTAGCTCTGAGCAGCTACGGGGAGTGGAGATTGTCTTTTTGTGGGATTCCTATCAACATGCATTCCTACCAAAGGAAACTCTAATTTCCTTTCTCCCCCTGACATGGTATTGCCTCTCTAACTCTGCAATGCCATGGGCCAGTTAGGATTGGTTGGTGGAGCATAGCCCAAGGTAACCAGCAGGAGATATTCGGCAGAGTTACTCCAAGAACACAGGCAAAAGGAATCACGTTGTGATTGCAAGAAACTTGGCAGCTGTGATAAAGCTGCCAGAGAAACGTGCTCTGCTCCTCACCTGCAGCTGTTTTCCTTCCCCTTATGAGATTTCAGAAATTATTATTTTGAACATAGATATGTAATTTATATCAATAGTTCCACTTGAGCTATTTACTTTTCCTATACCTTTCATAGTCCATAGACAGAAATAGGCTTCTCAAAGACAGAGAAGAAATATGAAAAATGGATGATTCCTACACATCCTACAAATTCCTGTTCCTAATCCTGCAAATTCCTGTTTCTGCACACAGACTATAAAAAACAACAACAAAAAAAAAAAAGCCTCAGTCATTAGTCATTAGCTCAGATGGAGTGTCTCTGTAGATGTCTGAAATTGGATTAAATTAATCCCACCTGTAGTCTCAACTGTGTAGCCACCCCTTAGCACCAGTGAAGAAAGAAAGCTCTCTACCAAGAAATTCACCTGAACCGTCTTAAATGCCTGTCTTAGGACAGGATGAATACCCTTGAGAAGCACCTTCTCCCTGCACTGATGTGTAAGAAAGTTTCTGCAGTTAGATCTGGATAAACAACTGCTTGGGCAGTTCCAGTTATGAACCTTCTGCCCTCTGTGCTTCCCCAGTCCTACCAATGCCGTGATCGAGAAACATGAAAAGATATAAAAATAGCTACATGAAAAAGCTCCTGGAATGACCGTGGGCAGGGATGGCCTGATTTGTCAGGGGTGATTAACGCTATGAATATATTATCTTTGAGCACATACTAATGAATGGCCAGTTCTTTCCATACCAAGGGGCATGGGTTGAATCTTAGGATATAGTGTCCCAGCCAAAAAAACTGGTTAGTGACCCCAAAGCAAAACAGCATGCAAACTGCATGCACAACCAGGAGACAAGGACACGAGAGCAAAACAAAGGGTGTGCCAACATATCATGCTTAGTCCAGCAAAATGAAGGTTGAGTGGGAATATAAATACATGAGAGAACTCCCACCAGGAAAGGAGTTATTCATTTATGCTGAAAGTCATTACTGGCACAGGAAGAGAGGTTAAAGATTGACCCACCATAAACTCAGGCTGGAAATCAGAAGGCAGTTTTGAGTGACTGGAGCACTTTGGTTCCAGTCTAGGTAATACTGAGTCACAATGTGACCAATGAATAACTTCCTACATCTTAAACAGGGTCTTCAGAGCATTTGGCTGACATATGGGAGAGAGACAGACATTATTTTATTTGGATGAGATTTCTGGAGATCTATAAATCAAAAATAACATCCATGTTATTTGAATGTGATTAAACAAATCTTGTGTTTAATCATCAGGCAAACTAGATTTTGGTCAATCTCTGCCAGCTGCTTCACATCTTATTTTACCAACAGGACTGAAGAACAGCATGTATTTATGTCTCTCTAAGTACATTCTTGTTCCCTACAGAGGAAGGTATGGGAGTTCAGCCTCCAGCTCAGCAAACCCAGATTTAAATCCCTGTCATGCCTCTGGATTCCTTCATGTCCTTGACCAAGTCCCTGTTGTCTTTGATCAACCTTATTTACCTGTACAGACACAGCCAGAAAAAACGCACAGGTCAAAATTTTCTGAAGTGTTTGAAGTTTTCAAACTGTCGTTGAAATAACAAGGTTATGTCCTCAATTCTAGGGGATCTTGACATGTAGCTGTCTTCGAGGATCTATCTTCTCTCTGTTTCTATTTTGGTTTTGCTGATAGAATTGAAAGTGGGAGCACACAAATCCTTGTACCTGCCCATGTACACTACCTGCCAATCAACCTAAAACAGAAAACTCACGTGAAAACCAGTTTGTGATATTAGCATAGTCTCAGCTCTATTCTATTCCCTTTTGATATGAATTTCAAATTTTCCCAGGCATACAAAATCTTGACAGCAGCCTACTTACAGCTCCCTGTTGATTCTTCAAGTCCTTCTCTACTTTACCCCCTGTTTGGATTGTTCAGGACTAGAAATAGGCTCAAATCAGAGACAAAACTGAGGCTTTAAAGGACATTGTTGTGTCTTCCTGCAAGAGAACCTGGGATGCATCTAAACAGTGGGCTCGAGGGACAAGAAGATCTGATGTGGCTGTTAACTACAGACAGCAAAGAGCTGCTTATATGGCTCATTATATCAGAGCACCCACAAGTCAAACACTGAATAAGAGTGTTGACATCCATTTCGTCCAAATCAACAGCTGAGATTCACCACAACTCACTTCAGACAGTGATGCTGGGATTCAGCTCCACATTCATGCAGCACATTGAAGGCTCATTGTCACGGCTTTATTTTACCAGTGGTGGGAAACCAGCACTTCTAGATGTGATTCATCTGACCTATGTTAGCTGCCTACTCTATTGAAGAGAGGAGAGGAGAGGAGAGGAGAGGAGAGGAGAGGAGAGGAGAGAGGAGAGGAGAGGAGAGGAGAGGAGAGGAGAGGAGAGGAGAGGAGAGGAGAGGAGAGGAGAGGAGAGGAGAGGAGAGGAGAGGAGAGGAGAGGAGAGGAGAGGAGAGGAGAGGAGAGGAGAGGAGAGGAGAGGAGAGGAGAGGAGAGGAGAGGAGAGGAGAGGAGAGGAGAGGAGAGGAGAGGAGAGGAGAGGAGAGGAGAGGAGAGGAGAGGAGAGGAGAGGAGAGGAGAGGAGGGAGAGGAGAAAAGAAAAGAAAAGAAAAGAAAAGAAAAGAAAAGAAAAGAAAAGAAAAGAAAAGAAAAGAAAAGAAAAGAAAAGAAAAGAAAAGAAAAGAAAAGAAAAGAAAAGAAAAGAAAAGAAACAATTTAAAATCCCCATGGAGTCACGCTCAAATAACTGAGCCAAGAGAAGGGACAAATATTACTGAGAATGTTCTCTTGTCACTGTTACATTTTAAAATTATTACACTTTGAAGTGAAATAGTAATGAGAAATTGGAGGAAGGACAAAACTTTTGGTAGCTTTATGCGTTATGAAATGACCACCCACTGGCAATATCAGTTATATTTCATATTTATTCTGAGAATGGATCATTTTGTGATCCTGTGGCTGGTTCTCAGTCTTCTAGATGAACTCCTGACTACGTTTTCTCTTTACTGCATAGCCATTAAAATAACAATTATAGTTCAGTTAAGAAAAAAAAAAAAAAAAAAAAAAACAAAACAAACAACCCTCTATTAATTTTTAAACTACTTTCCACCACCTCCAATCCCTTTCAACAATATTAAAAAGAAAAATAGTTACTTTACTGCAAAGATAGTTAAACTTTAGCTGTAAAAGATAATTGAACCACAGTTCATCTGTGAAAAGCCTAACATAAAACAAAACACTGTAGCAATTAGTATGTCGTGTTCTTTATTAAGGTGTCTGGAGCTGGCAGTGCTTCTCTAAGTCAGATTATGACATGAGATGTTCTCCAGAAGAATGGGTCTTGCTTTCAGATATGAGTTAATCAGGGTGGTTTAGAGGGATTTGATGCACTTCCATTCTACTTCTACTTCTCCTTGCCACAATTCTGGAAAAATGCATTTGCTTGTGGCTTCTGAATATTCAACAACTGTGGCTGGATGTTCAGTCCGTGGGACCATCCACACCTTCAAGGTTCAACATGTCTCGGATGGAACAGCCTCCCTGCACGCGTGCTGGATGATGCATAAGCCCGTATTTCTTCACAGCTTTGTGTAGATGGAAGTAGAGGAATCCTAAGGGCACTTCCCAGCAACATGTGATGAGGACAGGGATGTACGGTGGCATATTCACCCCCTTCTTTAAATCAGGGGGCAAGCACACCTACTGTTATGAAAAGCTATGGCAGTAAAAGTTGGTTTCAGTTACCCTGAAAACTACACTTTATTTCTTTGTCCAGTGCAGGTTAATGTGGGATTCATCGCACCTTCCTCTGACCAAGCTAAAAGTCAAGCATCCGATCGAACCATGCCAAGTTCTGAAGCGACCTTCGTTTTCATTTCAGTCCCACTAAATGTTTCCAAGTACTGCAAAACAGTATTTTAAGGATCTTAATTTACTAAAAAATAAATAAAATAAATAAATAAATTAAAAAATCGTATCTTCATTTCAAAGGAACCAAAGCTGTGGTTGTTTCAGAGTTTCTTATTTTGCCTTGAAATGGAAACATCAAGTTTTGACCCGCTCTAGTTACAGTATCTCCTACTTCTATATCTAACCTCTGTTTCACAGTCATTTTAAACTGTAGCCACTTCAAGTACCATGATTTGTAACTCCTGCTGTGGAAATCTTTAGCGAAGAACCTTTCCCTTTTTGAAATACTTTGTGTTTCAGTCTCTCTACTACAGCGTCTTTTGAAGTGACAATCCATCATTTCACTTCCCTTCCCTTCACGTTCCGTGCTCCTGTAATAGTTTGAATGCTGCCTTATGTTGAGAATACTTCTTTCTTCCTGTTTTCTGCAAGCTATATAAGGCAAAACCATTGTTGTATGATGTATACAAGCTTTGGCATGTATTTGGCATGCTTTGGTATATGGCAGCAGATGGATATTCAAGAAGTTTTAATGTGTTCAGTGACTTTCATTAGAGCACAAGTTCCTTGTGTTTCTTCCAAGAGATGCCAGGAACTGTGGAAGACCATGAATTCAGTGATGATTTAGCCATCACAGAAAGAAAACTTTTACATCACTAGACAGCCGCAGTTCTAGCTTCAGTCTGCACAGATTTTGTGGCATTTTTCTTCTGGTGTACAAGACGGCCCTGAGATCTGCCGTGCCTGGGGGAACCAGTTGACAACTCAGCTGAATTGTCACGTCAAGTTTCAGGTGATGCAGTTCAAGGAACACATGGACAAAGAGGAAAAACAAGATAACAACAATCATCAGAGGGTCAATCAGACTGAACTGTCTGGGTTTGCTCAACATTCAGAAGAGAAAACTGGAATGAGATATGTAAAGATGTCCTTTGCACCTGCATTTGAACATCAATTTCTAAACTTCAGTCTTACCTTTTGTTTTCTTTTGCTGAGCAGTTTACAGCAAAGCTTGTTCCTCTCCTTGCAAATTAATATCCTCACAGTGCATTGAGGAAACACCCTTTGCATCTCACCTGTCCCAAGCCACCAGTCGCATCTGCTTCTGATTGCCCTAGAAGGAATAATTCTGCTCGCTGAAGTCAATGTAGGTTCTGATCCTCCAGTGAGACAAATACTCAAAGAAAAACTGAAATTAGTGAGGCTCCCAATCCATTGAAGTATTTGTAGTCCCAGTTTTCCTCAAACTTTTTACCTTTTCCTCCTAGCTGCCCAAGAGATCCCATTACTTTTCAGTGAAAGCTTAGATTTCATGGATGCACTTAGGTCTTCACTGTATTTGTAAATAAGCCCAGGATCTGCACAGGATCTCATTTTTCTTCTTCGTCTCTCCTGGTCGTCTCTCTCCATCTTCTCCTCTGGGTAATCTACCTCTAAAAATGACCAACTTCACCTAGGGTTGAATTAATTGACATTCTTGCTTTCTAAAAGCAGATAAACTCCTTTGAGTTTATCCAGCAAAAAGCTGTCTGTGATCCCCCCAGTTTTAAATTCCGACTTCAACAGCGTGGGAAAAAGGGCACACACATCTGGTCACAAGGGGACAAATAAAAGTTGTTGATGAAGCAAATCCTACATTGCCCTGGGAAAAGCCAAGGCCTGGCTCTGAGACTGAAACAGACTGTGGTGAGCGTATTCTGCCAGGGATAAAAAATACACAAAATACGCTAGATCTGATGCTGGAGGGTACTGAGCTTGTTTAACTCTCACTGGAAGTAATGGGAAAGTAAATGTAGCTTAGCACCTCGTACAAATGTGCCTGACACAACCCTCTGTTGACAATAACTCAGCAAATCCTTGTCATCTTCATTCAGTAGCTGCACGCCCTTTCCAGCTGTTGGCTCTTTTGAGACTTTATTCTGAAGGATGCATCCACCGTGACCAGTCTACTGACTCCAATTTTATATATGTGAAAATCAGAACTGACCCAGAATAAAGCATTTAGAAAAATCTCTTTTGAGCAGATGGTTCTGCTACTGGGCCCTCTTCCAAAGACCGTGTAATTCTTCGGAAGATTCATCTTCTTCAAGGTAAGTGCAACATTTAATTATAGAATCATAGAATCATTGAATGGTTCAGGTTAGAAGGGACATTAAAGATCATCCAGTCCCACCCCCTGCCCTGGGCAGGGACACCTCCCACCAGACCAGGTTGCTCCAAGCCCCGTCCAACCTGGCCTTGAACACCTCCAGGGATGGGGCAGCCACAGCTTCTCTGGGCAACCTGGGCCAGGGGCTCACCACCCCCACAGTAAAGAATTTCTTCCTGACATCTCATCTAAATCTCTCCTCTTGCAGTGTAAAACTGTTACCCCTCATCCTATCACTCCCCTCCCCGATCCAGAGTCCCTCCCCAGCTTTCCTGTCGGCCGCCTTTAGGTATTTGTAGTCAAAAACAACCGAGCACATTACTCTGGACTTCTCAGACCTTGTCCGGACTTCTCTGGCTTTGAATGTATTTTTTTCTTCATTTCACCTGTACTTGTAAAATTATTTAAGAAAGTTTTGCTGTGTTTGCAACTTGCTTTATGTTCAAATGACCCTTGTCTACCTTGTCGTAAACAGAATGGGAAAATTACCCACCCGTCAGGTGTTCATTACGTACCATGTGGTTCAAGGTTTGTTTTAGTAAATCATCTAACTATTTTCAAGGTGGTTTTTAACCTAAAGTTTGCTTAGATTTGTGCATCTGTGTGGCTTTACTCAAAAAGAAACCATTCCACGTACAAGGAAGAACTAATGAATGCTAGTGATCATTCTGTAAATGTTTTTTTAGGGCAACCAAAAAAAAAAAAGTTATCAATATATTTCCTGAAACATGTAAAAGGCAACCCTTAGCAGAACAATGACTCTGAGGGGACGAAACCCACACAGTCAACATGGCACTAGTAAAGACCTTGTCACGCTGATGGCTTGCTGTGATGACACATGGGAAGGGTGAATATAATTCTAGAAAAGGGGGTAAATAGTAGGAGCTTTGTATATAATAATGTAATTGTAATTGCATTATAAACAGGAATTAGCAACAATTAGACAATTTTGACTGCATCAATCATTGTAACAGCATGAAATAACCAATTGGATTTTGATAAGGGTGTTAAAACTCCAAACAGAATAGCAATAACAATAATTTAACTTTTTTTCAAAGCCATGCTTTTTTTGGTAGCCCCTTACAAAACTGTGCCCACGGCAAAAGTGCAATAGGACGCCAGGACGAGCAGGAGGGCTTCTAATGAAGGCTGGACGGAGCTAACCAAGCTCAGGCTTTGCTGAGTGTCTGGGTGGGTAAAAAGAGAGGAGCTCATCAAAGACATCCATCAAACTCCAACACAACCAGGGTCCTTCTACACAGCCTGCCTCCACTCTGTTTAGAAAGAGTGGGAAACGCTTCTGAAGTGAACTTTGCTTCACGCTCTGTTTCGACAGCTGATTTTTAAAATCAGCCTACAATTAATGCAATTAATTAATGCAATTAATAACAGAGGAGGGGTTGTTTAGAAGATTTGAAATAACAGAAGCCCTCCAGATGGACTTCCACTCACTAGTGAACATGACAGGGGAAGTTTCCCTTCTGTGATGTTAAAATGATGAGATAAACATTTTACTTCTTTGACTTTCTGGATTTATTGCCTCCAGGGTGCTGGCATACATTTTAGAATAAATTTCCAAAAGCAGGGTTATGCTACAGCAATTCCAATAGTTTGGGGGTTGTCGGGAGGGGTGGTGCTAATTAAAAGCATAATGTAAGATAGACAGCCTTCCCAAACACAGAAAGATATTTTATTATCAAAGTTGGTCAGAGTGCACTCTTTATGAGCCCACAACGTGCTTGACATTGTGCAAGGCATATCTGCCAGCAGAGTAACAGCTTATTACAATTAACAGATCACAGGTTCAGCTCCAACACTTGACCTCTATGTTTCAGTCAAAGCACCTGAGATCACTTTTCTATAACAGCCTGAATTTTACATGAAACAAAACTAAATCCAAAAAGCTGAGGAAGTTTGTCTTGACACTTGTGAATGGCAAAGCACTTACCACCCTGACGCACCTTTGAGAAAGAGGTTTGAAGCAAGTGTAGATCCTGTAGAGACTTTAAGCAGGAAGGACCATGTTCTTAAGTAAGACAAAATGTAGGGTTAGTGGGAAACATGGAGCAAGGAGCTGCGAGCAGGGCTAAACTGACCTTGTGTCCTCAGTCCCAACCACCTCTATCCCACCCTTCTAGTGATCCAGGAGAAAGAATCCTCCTCCCCCTGATATGCAGCTATTGGGACAGGCTGAGAGAGTTGGGGGGGTCCAGCCTGGAGAAGAGAAGGCTCCAGGAGACCTCAGAGCGACCTTCCAGTGTCTGAAGGGCGCCTACAAGAAAGATGGAGAGGGACTTTTTACAAAGACATGTAGTGATAGGATAAAGGGTAATGGCTTCAAACTGAAAGAGGGTAGATTCAGATTAGATATCAGGAAGAAATTTTTCACTCTGAGGGTGATGAGGCACTGAAATAGGTTGCCCAGAGAAGCTGTGGTGCCCCATCCCTGGAAGTGTTCAAGATCAGGCTGGATGGGGCTTTGAGCAACCTGGTCTAGTGGGAGGTGTCCCTGCCCAGGGCAGGGGGGTTGGAACTAGATGGTCTTTAAGGTTCCTTCTAACCTAAACCATTCTACAATTCTATTGCATTCACCCACTGACTAGCTCACACCCAGAACTGCTCATCCCCATATCAAAGCTAAAGGAAGGAGGCAATTGTCCTCCCAGTTTCCTCCTCAGTAAATCTGCACATTTTGAGACCCACCAGGCCCTTGCAATGGTCACTGCCCTACTCCAAAGGGGACCTGGAGCTGAGCCAAAGCTCATCCCTCCTGTGGGCTGTTGGGATCCAACAACCATCACTAAACCTCCTGCCTCAGGACGCAGATGGCCAAGACAGAGCTCTTTGACAAGAAAATAGAAAATCACTCTATTTTTTAAAGCTTTTAAAGAGAGATTACCTCCACTCCCCTTCAATGGAATTCCACTAAACCTTTGGGTTTTTCTCCTTTGTCTGTGCAATCAGAGTAGGAGCACGGAGGAAAGTATTTCAGTTCTGCATGATTAACTTCTCTTTAAAGAGAAAAAAAATTATTCCGTGGGCATTAGCCTGTACCATACTCATGGTAGGAGTTTGCTGACTGTTAACTGCTTCTTGCTGTTGGGACCGTTAGCTAATAACACACCATCCATTCATCCATATCTGATAAGGCGACTGAGCTTCCTTTTTCATCCTCCTCAGCAGGGAAGGGGACGCCGTGGGCCATAAACTCCCTCACGTTTCATAAGCACCCTGGGATTTGAAAACTGCTTGTCATAATATTGTAACAGCTTTGCAGCTACAGCAGGCTTGGCAGTAGTCACAACACTTCAGATGCTGGCCAGACAGAAACACATGCTTTATCCTACAGGTCAAGCAACTTGTTGGTGTATCACCTGAAATTGCAACCTGCAGGTCTGGCTCTTTGCCTTAGGGCTAAGACATGTTATGACATGACAGCAAGGGGGATAGCTTGTGTCAGGAGCTGAAAAAAGCCTTGCCAGTATTGGAGGAAAGAGCAAACTTAAGGAAATCTCACAGGTTACGTATGGCAGCGTGTAGATTAATTTGCAAACTTGTCGTGCAATTCCCAGAACAGGGGCAGGGGTGACTCTCGGTGAACGCAGGAGTCATGTCCCTAAACCGTTTGTACAACTCCGTCCTTCAATTCATCGCAAGCAGATTTTGTCATTTAACTTCAGACACCAGACCTGTGGGATCTGATCAGGGTACATGACCTCTGAAGGTGGTGAAACACTGGCCCAGGCTGCCCAGAGAAGTTGTGGATGCACCATCCCTGGAGGTGAACTGATAGTTCAGGCATTTGGTGTTGCTGAGGACTCAACCGCTCACAAACTACCACAGACTGACAAGTTATAATGAGTCTCGTGGTGGTGCTACTGAAGGTAGTAATCACTTCGGCATGTTCTCTCAGGCCCCTCAGGACGCAAGATGGTGCAAATCAGCTTAGTTTTAGCACAGGCTGTGCTAGCTTGTCTTGGTCTGCATTTGGCACAGGCAAAGAGCGAGCAAGTGCAACAGTCCTTGCATTTCAGCCGCTCTGGCATGATATCCCTCAAAAAATCCAATCCCTTAACTGCCTAGGAAGGTGGATGAAGCACAGAGGTGGGAAGAATTATGGCTTTTGCTAAAACATGGGTCATTTCACTCCAGATTACATTTCGCCTGGAGAAAAAGCCCATATATTTTCAAATGACCTCACCAGCAAAGGTCCTTTGTAACCCAGACCAAGACGTGCATATCTGTGAACTCTCCTGCCTTTGAACTCAATGAACCAAGGCGTATGGAAAAACAGTTTCTCTTTATCAGCTTTCAATGTTTGGCCTCCACGGCATTATCCTCAACCCTTGTCATTACACAGGACCTGCAGGTGACATAGGAGTGGGGTGAGGAGGGACAAAGGTTAATACAATAAAGTCAAGTGCTAACTTCTCTGCTGGCTTCATCTCTACATCTCTGCTGATGGTTTTCTCATAAAATGAACAAAATCATGTTTGAAAGTCTAAACCAGGCCTGCAGTTTGATGTATGCCACCCTTTCTTGTTGCTGCCTCTGGTCTCTGCTTTCACCTCTTTTCAACAATCATGGTTAAGTTTTCTAAAATTCAGCATTTTCTTGGGACTTGTGCACATGGGGAGGCAGATTGGAGTAGCCTATTCAACACAGACCCCTGGAACACGACTCAGGTGACTGAAAATTGGTGTCTGGTGCCATCTGAGATCCCCTTTAGTCTCAGCATGAGAAAATACCCCTGATAAGAACAAATTTAAACTCATCCAGAGGAAAAAAAGTCCTACTAAGGTATCCGTAGAAGGCCTTCTACCTTCCCTTCCCTTCCAGCATGGAAATAACCTGGACTAACCCTCCACAGACAGGCTCTTTCCTAGTGGAAGTGTCACAGGACATTTGAAGGAATATCAGTGAGGGGGCACAAATCCTTAAGAACACCATTTTGTTACATTCCCTGAAATGCCTTTTTTACGGATTAAGAAACTGAGATGTTGACAAACGGTTTATCACCCCTACCTCTAGTCATCAAAAAGTTAAACATGTTAATAAAGTTATGATCTCTGTCAATGAAGAAAGAAGTTAACGCCTCCAAAGAGCAAATCTTCACATGTTAAAATAGGTGTATAAGATACTTGGGATGAATTGCTCTCTAGTACATCCAGTAGCTATTGAAGGAACTTGTGTGACTTGATGCTCACCTTGTCAACTGATGAAGTTCAATAAATCATTTGCCTAAGGCCTATAAAATTTCTATTAAAAAGTACTTAGCAGAGAAAAAAAGTCTCCAAAATCCCCAAACTAGCAGAGAAAAAAAAAAAAATCCCCAAACGAGCCTCTCCCTCACCCTTCACTGCATCATGTTTGCCTTCCAATTAAGCAATGTTGACTCCTGTGCTTTCTCCCTGCCTTCTAACAATTGGCATGAGTGATTAAATTTAGCAAATATATATGGTGTTATACAAGTGATACGGAGCCAGCCCTGCACCTCCCATGCTTTGGCCTCTCAGAGCACAGAGGAAAGGAAGGTCTTCTTTTCCTGGTGACTTGATGCTAATGGTGAGGACAGTGGGATGACTAAACACACACACACACACACACACACACACACACACACACACACACACACACACACACACAAAAAGTATTCTTCAGGGCAAACCATCTTTTTTCTTTGCTCTTTGGTTAAACTTTTCCACTGCAAATATTTGCACTTGCAACACAAACTCTGACATTTTCTGCAGGTTGCAGAGCACTTGGGCTATATCGGCACAGACGTGGGCATTCCATTGGCCATCGCTTCCCATCCTATTGAAGCATAAATCGCACCACTGCCAAAGAGATGGTCTCACCCTCCCTCTGTCCATCTGCCTGCTCATTCCTGACCTCCCATGACATATTTTAGTAAGTAATGCCACAGGCATTCCTACGACCACCATATAGGCTGGTTCAAGAAACCTTTTGAGTTAAAACTAATTCAACAGAAAATGTCATTAGTTTTATTCTGGATCAGCTTTCCATCCTGGTTGTAGACAGCCTGGATGAATGTGATGGCTTGGCCAAAACATTAACAGAGAAAGGCTTGGAGGGGAACAAAAGTTTAGAATTAAATACTGAATGCTTAACATATAGGGACTTAATGCTAATTGAGAGGAATCTCATCCTGAGATGTCTATTAAGACCTTAATAATTCATCTGGAACAGGCTGTCCACAGCACTTGAATAGGCAATTTGTCTGTCTATCAGTGCCCATACAGTGAACGATATATAAAAAGAGCTTTGACTGCAGCAAGAAGTCACTCTAAGGCAACCTTACAGGTTCTTTTTTGTGTATACCATATTTTTCAAATCTTTTGAGTGCTTATTTGCAAACAGTCACTGAAGAAGCATCAGTCCAAGCTTGACAGTCCCACTTTAAGATAGATGGCTGAACTAGGTGAAACAAGTCATCTGGAACTGCTAATTGCTCTTTGATGTGGGAAAAAGGAATCCAGATAACTGACTTGAGCTTGACATTCTGCTTGCATAGGGATAAAATTCATTGACAACCTTATTCTAAGTCATCAGGCAAGGATTCAAGGGGTTTGGGATCAATTCCCAGCTCTATAACAGTTTGGTTTTATGACCCCATCAAGTCACTTAATTTCTCTATGATTCTGCTCACCATCTGTGAGCAAGACATTTTTTGCCTGACTCATCTGCTAAGAAGCTAAATTCTTGGAGTAGGAGCCATAAATCTTACCATAACTGCAGTGTTGAGCAAAACACATTGTTCTTGGTGAGGTGGTGTTGTAACAGACTTCGCAGCTTGCTTTGGGCTTTCTCTAGCCTTTGTGAATTTACCAGCATGAAGAACAGGGTGTCAACAGCAAACCTGGTCCTTTCATGCATTTCCTTCCCAGCCTCCAGTGTTCTTATTGTCTATGTTGATTTAAAGAAAGTAGAAAAAAAAACCAACATTGTGATCAGCATTGAGAAGTTTTGATATAGTCTTGAAAGTTGTTTCTTCCACTTTGTTTCCTATTCTTTCCCCCTTTCCCTTTCCCTTTCCTTTTTCCTTTCCTTTTTCCTTTCCTTTTCCCTCCCCTTCCCTTCCCTCCCCTCCCCTTCCCCTCCCCTTCCCTTCCCTTCCCTCCCCTTCCCTTCCCTTCCCTTCCCTTCCCTTCCCTTCCCTTCCCTTCCCTTCCCTTCCCTTCCCTTCCCTTCCCTTCCCTTCCCTTCCCTTCCCTTCCCTTCCCTTCCCTTCCCTTCCCTTCCCTTCCCTTCCCTTCCCTTCCCTTCCCTTCCCTTCCCTTCCCCTTCCCTCCCCTCCCCTCCCCTCCCCTTCCCCTCCCCTTCCCTCCCCTTCCCTTCCCTTCCCTTCCCTTCCCTTCCCTTCCCTTCCCTTCCCTTCCCTTCCCTTCCCTTCCCTTCCCTTCCCTTCCCTTCCCTTCCCTTCCCTCCCCTCCCCTCCCCTCCCCTCCCCTCCCCTCCCCTTCCTTATTATTACAATCTTCTTGTCAGGGAAACCTTTTAGTTAGGTTTTCTCAAGAAACATGTGCTCATAACTTCCGTCTGGAAGAATCTGAGTTGCTGAAACCAACATTGGAAAAGTACGTGACCGCTAAAAAAAAATACTAAAAATATGCTTAAGCAGATTTCACTATAGGACTGGGATTTTTGGGTTCTCTAGTTTTCTTTTATAACATAGTTCTAAATTAGGCTTTGTCCACTCAAACTCAGCAGACCACAATGCAGTGGTGTGATTACAGCTTACTCAACCTTCAAAATAAATACATTTTGTTTAACTTTGGGACGGATGTAGGGAAACAATTTCTGCTTTAACCAAAAAAAGAAAAAAAAAAGAACAGCAGTTTTGCAAACAGCAGAACTTACAACCTTTTTTTTCCTGCGGCTCCATCCCATAGTTTCTTTGGTGACTGATTTCACGTTACAGCCTCTCCCTTGGGGGTGGTTCTTTCCTCAAATTTTTCCTCTCTACCCAGAGATCTATTTTCACAATACTTAGAGTAACTTAATATTTACAGGACTTTCATCCATCTGTTAAATTTATTTAAAATTGAGCAACAGGTTGAAAAGTTACTGGGGCAGGGACTGAGAGACCTGACAAGCAGATAGACAGGCAGGGGCAAAACGCATATTGAATAAAATTAAATAAGTGTAATGCTATATAATAACTGTGATAAACTTGATTGTTTTTATGAGGAAGGTTGGAAATAAATATGACTGGTACATATTTTTCTTACATTCAGGAATGCTCTAAGGAATTTTCGCGTATTTTTTTTATCAGTTCTTGCCATTTCCCGGTCCTTGACTCATTTTTTTGATCCATGAGCAAAGTAATCGCAATAGGATTCTTTCATCAGTGTATAAAGGTCCCCACCATTTTTCGGTTTCACTTATGGTACCTGTTTTTTTCATAGTCGCCTCTCACCCAAGCATATATAAAACACAACTGGAACTGCACAGCTTCCAAGACTGAATGTTTTGCTGAGATAGTGAAATGCAATACCGACTGCAGAGATGTCAGGATTTGAATCACCTCATTTAGCTGTCTAGAAATTGTGTGTGTACTCTAAAGCAGTCGTCCAGGCTCCCTCTAGAGTTCATGAAGAGAGATGGGCTTCTCCAGAGAGCAGCTCAGCCTGGTTTCTAAGGGTAGGTTTCTAAGAATCAGTCTCTGGTACAACACCTACATAACTAGTTTAGGCTAGATGCCAATATTTAAATGTTTAAATTTAAATGAGTTGAATCCCGCTTAGTACAAGAGAAGGCTATAAACCCCTACAAAGCAGGTGAATCAGAGATATTGTGAAACCTAAGGTCAAGAAATCGATGACCTGGCCAATTTGTTATCCAAGCCTGTTGGACCTGTACCATATTCAGGCAAGGGGAGAGAAATGGTTGGCACAACTACTTTTGGTACCCAAGTAAGCAGCTCAAATGGGAGACTCAGTGATGAATCTGGAGCATTTTCTGGATTCAGGCCACAGCCTTAATCACAAAGTTGTCCCTCCCTAAGAAATTAAGAGTCATGGGAATTCCTCTAAAGTCATAGAGTGGATGAGTTTATTTATTTAAAGAACAGGTTAAGAGGGACATCAGGACAGCACTCATGCCTTATTCAACCCTGCCAGTGTATTTCCTCTCAGAATAATGAGGCACTTTTGGGATGTGACCATAGATGTTCCTCTCAGGTAGGCTGTAGAGAGGTGTCACGTTAGATAAGTAAGAACCACAGTCCATCCAGAGTCTCCAGCACTAAAAACCCTCTTTGAATGAGAAAGAAAATGCATCTTTGACCACTAGCACATAGTAGCCTCAGCTGCGAGAAGGTTGGATGATTCCCACACGTTAGATGTCTGAATCTCAGGTTGAATCTCATCTTTAATTTTAGCTGTCTTAATATGCAAGTTGAATCGCACCTAAAACAGGAAGTCTCACAGGAATCATAGAATCATAGAATCTTCATGGTTGGAAAGGACCTTTGAGATCATTGAGTCCAACCATACACACACAAAAAAAAAAAACAACAAAATCTCTGTCACTAGAGCATGCCCTGAAGTGCCAAAAGGGGGGGTTCTTAGTTTTTTGGATTTAAAGTCATTCAAATCCTAAGCAAGGGTCTTAATTTCTGGGCTGACCTTTGTGTCCTAGGAAGATAAATGACCTGAATAACCCTCCAGGCTCATTCAGTAAGTTGGTGGCGAATATCTGCAGCCTCTGACCATAACCCAATCCAATACAAAAGCACTTTTATTTGCCATTTAGTAGATATTCCCTCTTATTTCAGGAAAATGTGTTACATAATGCACAAGAAAATATATGTGGCTCTGTATTCACTTAACAGTCTAAGCTTCGTCTCTCACTATGCCTAATAGAGTTAATTTGGGACCCACTACCCTTGGATGGACAGAGACCATCTTTTCCATTGCAGTCTGAACTTACTCAGAGCCAATTTATACTCACTCAGTGACAAAACTGCTTTTTAGCCCACCCCTCACCCACTCCCGGTGTCTCATCTCACCCCCGCAAAGGTTTATGATCTAGCCTGAGATGTTCTGCTTGACAGCCGCAGTTCCTGTACTCACCAGCTCAAACGAGTCTTTGGGGGCTGCCTCCTTGGATGCACTTGTGCGTGCCAGTGGACTCTACCCTCACGAAGTCAATGAAATGCAGATTTTTAGCAACGAGCACAGACTTTTAGCAACCAGCACTTGGGCAACTGGCTTAGTGAATTGCTAGACACTGATTCACTTCTTCTGGAAATGGATTAGTTCCAACCAGTTGAGAATCTCCAGGCAAAGCTCAGTTAAAAATTGCTGACATCTCACAGAAATGCTGGATCAACTTTCTATTCCAAGACTTTTCTGTCCATGTAGAATGTCCCCCACTGCCTGACTTCTGTTTTTTTTTCAAGCTGTTTGCTGGGAGTAAGGATCTGAATGTTTATCCTCTTCTGAAACCATAAATTCCTTCCTTTATTAGCTCATTAGAAACTCTCTTGAAGTCAAGGAGTATGCGGTGTCTTCAACTGGAGTCTGAGCAGCAGCAGGGGACAGACAATAAAAATGGGATTAATTTCACCTAACTTCAGCCATTGAGTTGTCTAGCTGAAACTAATCCTCTAGGCTCCCTCTAGAGTCATTAGAGAATGAAAACAACACTGGCCTTCCTTCCCACCCAAAGATAAGCATCTGAAATATCCTAGAAAAGTATCTTCAAATGGCTGGAGTTAAGAAGATGAGTATTGCTATCATGTTAGACAATCTTTGTATTATTTACTGTACTCCAGGAAGTCTCTTACCTCTCAGCTAAAAATATGTTCCTCTCTGAAAGTTAGACATGCAGCAATCAGCTCTCCCTCTTACCTTTGACACGTTTCCCCACACACACACATTTCTGGCATGGTGATTTTTGGGTTTTCTCCCTACTCCCTGATCCCTACTGATACTATTTGGTGTAAACCAGGTTCTGTTTGTCTTTTCTATCTTCTTGCCACTGTGTGTGCATGAGTGTATACAAACGCATGTTCACATCTGAATGAGGCCTAGACACGTGCATAGGGAATCTAGACATGATTCAGTTTATCACGTTACTTAGCATAGAAGGAAGGGAGGAGAAGAAACCCAAGAGAAGTATGTTCAGCCTTGTCCCAGTCTTCAGCACTGACCCCAAAACACCTCAATTTAAAAGTTTCCACTGAAAAATATCAGATGTGATGAATAAACAAAGCAATAAATGGAACTGCACAGCACATGGGGCAATGACATTGGTCTTGCACAAGGAGGTATTTTGACATTTGTTTTCCTCTCAAACTGGAACAAAGTCAAAATATTGAAACTTTCCTGGAGGGAAACAGTTTAGAAAGGTCAACTTTTCATCTCAACACACGAGATTGACATCAACAGGAGACCGTTGAACTGCTTCCCTTTCATTTAACGTTACCCATTGAGTCAAGTTATCGCCACATGGAAGTTGTCATTTCGGGCTTCTCTTTCTACCATGATCCCTGTGGATCCAATTCTTTGGCAGGGCTCCTTCTCCAATGATGCGTAGCATTTTTTTCTTTCCTTTCTTTGTTGCCCCGAATGGCCTCAGCCCAGACAATAGGACTGTGCTGCCAATACGATTAAAAATTTTCTGTGACTTCGCGTATATATTACTGGGATACAGTACTGGCTTCTTCCCTAACTCTGACCATCCAGGCCCTTCTGCTACAAACAGCTGCCATCCCGCTGAAGGACCAGCGTCTCAGTACCAAAGGGATTCAGTGGTCTGAACACAGACATCTACAATTGCAGTGCCACAAGGCATCTGCCTGGCTTCCAGCTGCCACTCCAGAAGGGCATGGGTCTCCCTTAAATCCAGTGTCCCATCTGCCAGCATCACATGGACATGCTAGATAGCACAAGATACCTGAGAAAAGACTAAATGTCTACATTTTGGAAAATGAATTCCACTCCTAGCGTGAACAGATATTATTTAGGATAAGAAATGAATAAGACCTGCTCTAAACAAGTTGAGAGAAAATTTGATTTACAGGTGACAGAAAGTAATGCTTAAGCTGCAACTGCATGAATTTTTGTAGCCTGTTCCCTTCTTCACCATACTTCTACAAAACAGGTCATTTGTCTCTTTACTGACTCAGATGGCTAAGGACTCCATTTATCTCATTGCTTCTGGCAGGGCATGGCACACAAATCCTTCCATCCTTAGCTGCTCTGGAATTAATGAGCATCAATTCATTTCCATTTATTGGGAGATAAGAGTTTAACTAGTTGGCTCGCTTAGTCCTGCTTCCTGTGACACCTGTAGCTTTTTTCAGTTTCTCCTTCATCTCTTCCACCCGCTGCCTGATACATGAAATAATTATATCCTGAAAAGGTGAAACCAGAAGATTTTTCATTGCTTAGTTCACTCGATCCAGACCAGGCACCATCTGGACTGGTTCAGCCTCTAGTCAATGCTGGGCATCCAGGCTCTTTCACGGACCTTCATGAACATGGCAGAATGTCACCTACAGGACTTCCTGCTACAAAAGAAGCTTTGCAGAAGGTTAAGTACTTTAAATAGTCTCCACTTCAGTGAAGCAAAACTGGGAAAGTTTAATGACTTGCTCCAGTCCTGGGACAGGGGAAAAAAAATCACGATTTCCACATCCAAGCCTGCAAAACACAAACAAGTAAAACGAAAAAGTGATCTACCAAGTCAAAACTCTATGGAGAGATGGGGATATTTTTATGGAAATCTTCTCCTGCTACAATGGTTGAACAATATACATTTTAATTAAATTCTACCACAAGATCCATTCTGGCACTCGAAGGAACCAATTAATGTGTAAGCTCTATGACTGGCCATAGATGAGGTTCCCTGCCTGTACTCCATCACCACTTCAACACTACTGAATCAGAGAAAAACAGATACAAAACAGACCTCAAGACACCATCTGATCACCCCCCTGCCTCAAGCTAAGAACAACCCCACCTCAGCCATGCCCAAACATGTTTGTTTATTTTTTTCTCCATAACATCCTAAACTGAGATTACTACTTTCCCCTTAGGCAGAAGAAGATAAATTTCTACCAGCTGAGAATCTGGAAGACTGTCTCTCAACTGGGATCGCATGGAGAAAATTGGAGATAAGAAGGAGAGAGAAAGAGTGAATCTCCAGTAGTCCTCAACATGTTATAACATTGTGACTGATCCTTCCAATACAATGAACAAACCTACTCTTTTTGAGGTCCTGCACACTGAGACTGAGCCCAGAACGCACTGCCAAAGGCATCTCCATGAGAACTGTTTCGATTCAAAGATCTCATTTTTTTGAAAGGTGGAACCTTGTTGTTGCTGACTACATCAATGTCGAAATAAAAGGGATCCTTGATTTGGAAATTTTATTATCAAAAGAAAATTATTTTGTCACTCATTTCTGCTAAAGTAGCACTATTTATAACTAAGAAAAGGGTTTTCATAGAGAAGCTGGAAAATGTTCCTACACTGAAAATACCTAAAATCCTGGCAAAACGTAAATGTTCCAAAGACTGGTGTGTTTCTTTTCTTTTCTTTCTGTCTTTTTTTTTTTTTTTTTTTTTTTTCCATTCTCCTCACTTATTCTTATGCTTGGCTGAGTAACATTGTTGAAATGTGCAAGAGCCAACTTCCACCATTTCCTCATGCAGCAAAAAATATTTATGGGGTGTAACCATACAGTGTCCTGGTGTATTTTATAGATTGCCTTTAGGTACACAGTTCATGGAAGTGTAGGGTGAACTAAAGGTGTATGAGGATGTCTCCAAGTTCAGTCTGAAGAAGGCAAGTTTAAGGAAAATCCTAATTCACAACTGCCAGGTGTAAAAAAGGAGAATCTTTGAGGGAAATATTAAAACCATTTACATCTCACATATATTAAACAAAATATTTTCTATTTCTCAATGATTATTTTGTAACATTTCCATTTCTGTTGAAGGGGAGTCAAAAATCCACAACTTTCTTATCAAACTCTCTTTTCATCCTACAAAAATGTTCAGGAATTGTACTGCAACCCAACTGTGTTTTAATAAAAGATTTTAAAAATAGTGGAAAACTTAAAACCAAGAGCCCTAAGAACAGTAGGGAATGCTGAATAACTTTCAAAGTTCTGTTTTAAGAAGGCGCTTTTGCCAGCAAAAATAATTTATTTGTAATATCTTATCTCCTGACTGTTGACTGAAGTGAGAGATCTGATCTACTGAAAGTGAGGGATCGTTGGATACTTTTAAGGGTCATAGATTATTACGGCTACGTGACTGGAGCTGGCTTGGAGCATTCCTAATAAAATGTTTGGAATTCTTTATTTAAAAAAAAAAATAATAAAAAAAAAATTGTCATTTTGAAATGGAAGAAGTTGGTGCAAATGTATCAATTTGGGGAAGGTGATGCTGGATGAAGAGGACATTTTGTTTAGAATCAGTGACCTGAACTCCTGATATAGCCGATCAGAGCTCATGAGATGCTCAGTTTCAAGTCCTTCTATTAAAGGAGAAAAAAAAGAGACTGAGCATGTAGTCCTCTCTGGACTGTCGTTTATTGTGAGGAACAGGGTCTTCCTTGATTTTTACCAGCTCATCTTATGCTCTGCACAGGTTCTGTACATGTAGGATGAAATACACAGACACACATATGAATACTTCCACTGCATGGGTCATCTAACTCTCATGCAAATTGACACAGAAGCTTGGCTCAGTTCTGTAGGTGGTTAAAAAGCTCATACATCCTCTTGCAACCTATTTTACCCACGTTTTGTGCATGAGATGCCAACCAGTCCCCTGCTCAGTTTCCTTGTTTAGCACAAATGAAAAAGCTACAAATGTAGAATCGTAGAATCATAGAATGTGTTGGGTTGGAAGGGACCTTTAAAGGCCATCTAGTCCAACCCCCCTGCAGTCAGCAGGGACATCTTCAACTAGATCAGGTTGCTCAGAGCCTCATCAAGCCTGGCCTTGAATGTCTCCAGGGATGGGGCCTCCACCACCTCTCTGGGCAACCTGTTCCAGTGTCTCACCACCCTCAGTGACTGAAAGAACTTCTTCCTAATGTCTAATCTAAACGCACCCTGCTCTAGTTTAAACCATTGCCCCTCGTCCTATCACTACATGTAATAAAAGAGTATGTTGGCATGGATGGGGGTGAGGGCTGTTGGAGGCTTTGTTTGTTTTATACAGAAGAACTTACTTTTACTAGTCCCTGGCTTGAAACAATAGGAGCAACTGAAAGACATCAGAGGCAAATAATGTAAGATGTTCTCTCATTAACAGACGAAAACCACACGGAAAGCTGTCCAGCAAATGCTCTCCAAACCACTTGTAGTCCTGAAGAGATCAGAAAAGTGCATGCGATTTCTCCTTTGGAAATTCCTACACAGCAGTCAGTTGAGTGTCAGTACTAAAAAAAAGACACATAAACTTCTCAGCTTTTTCAACTACAATATCCACAATTAATGTTGTAACATAAAGATTTTGTAATGATTATATTTCTTTTGGCAAAAGGAGCTCAGTAACTTAATTTTTTATGCATCACGATTCTTTCTTTTCCAACTAGCAGATAAAAAGGGAACATAAGATGAAGATATTTCTCTATCTCTGTCTCTAATTTAGAAGGTTAAATAGATCTCTGAATGAAAAAAAAAAAAGATAGAGAAATGTTGCTGTCAATGCTAAGCAATCAGAAATCTAAGAGGAATGGGAGGTTTTCAGCTGGAGAATATAACTTTATTAAAATTGATCATGCAGAGATTGTTCCAGTCCAGCAACTCTGTGGAAACCCCAAAAAAATTGATTTCCATTCCTGATATACACCATCAGTTCCCCTGTTTCTGGATAACCTGGTTCCAGCATCATTCTCGGCTACTAATGGCAAACCAAGAACCTACAAGGGCCAGTTCCCAGGCTGTGAAGGGCCCAGTTCAACAGATATCCTTAGAACATCTGGGCATTTATGAATTAATTTTCTGGGCATCTCCACAATTCAATAAATAACCTTTTCAAGAGGGTCTGGAACAAGAAAGTCTGAGTTCTATTTAGTAAAGTAAAAAGAAAAAATGATAACCTGCTCTGTATAAAACTTAGAAGGTTAGGCAGCTTTGTTACAAATTGGAAAACAAAAGGCAAACTCCGTTTTCCTTCATAGAAGAAAGTTGCCTTTCTCCCCGCTCCTCAGCTCCAAAACTCCCTCTGGAAAACTTGAAGGACGGTGTCTCTGCAGCCCTTAATTTTTTTTAGAGATACTTAGTGAAGGGCTCCTGCCAGTCAACATTAAAGTGATTAAAAATTTGAAGTCTGATTTAACTGAGTGATTTTGGTTCCTGGTTCAGTGGAGATATGGATATCTCTGAAAGAAGATTCATCTCATCACTGGATGATCTTCCTTTAGTTTGAAATGGAACCTTGGAAAGGGAGGGCTATTTGTCTGGCTAAATACAGACATTTGTGCTGCAAGTGTCTTCACCTGAAGTGGTCATTCAGGGGGAACTGGAGTCTATTACCCCATTTTTCGCATCTCCCCAAAGCTGACCTCTAAAACAAATCAGTTGAATCATCACCCTATAGTCCCTCTTAATCTATGGAAAAATATCAGTGCCCTCACAGGCTGATTCATGCATCTCAAGTGTCGAAGCACAGACCTTGGGAAGCTTCTGTGCATCTCAGATATCTGGGATATATTCTATATATGTAGGATATATATCTAGGATATATTCTACCATAAGCAATGGAGTGCGAGTCCCACAGAAAATCTTCTGCTACACTACATTTCTTAGAACAACAGCTATGAATTAAGGGGGAAAAAAGAAAATAAAAGAAAAAAAAAAAAAGAAAGAAAAAAAAGCCAAAATAAATAAATAAACAAAAAGAAGAAGAAATACAGAGAGAAGGAATCTCAAAGAAACAGTGAGTGTCAGAGTTCAACTACACTATATGGTCCCCTGTGAAATAAAAGTTTATTTTGATATAGCATTCTTGACCGGGAACTGAAATGGGTTGTTTGGAGGAAAGATGAGCTTAAAAACTGGTTTCAAGGAAAAAATTAAACTGTTCACATTGTTGAAGAACTGGGATGAGCTTCCAGAGGAAGGAGGAAGGGTCTGGGCTTTAAATGTTTTTGATTTTGATTACAAACATTAGTCTTCCAGGGACCCCTTGCTGAGTGCACAGGATTCCTCTGACACACACTATGGGAAGAAATAAAGCTGGTGTCTTAGATATTGCAGGTTCTCGTTGTGTTCCAGCAGACAACAAAGGGAGAGAGCACCTGGACACGTGGATGATACCTCAGTGAGAATAAAATGTAGTAAAATACCTGATAAAAAGGAAGAAGGAACAGGAGGAAAGGGGAAAGAGGAAAGAGAAGTGGAAGGGGATGAAGAAGGAAAAAGGAAAGAAAGGGGAAAGGGAAAGAAAGAAAAAGACCCATGAGACAGATTCAGTCCTGTACATTGGTGTATCTCTGTGATGTTTAGCAGATTACCAGGGTGTTAAACACTGATTATTACTGTGTTTCTTCCCATATTGTCTCATTTCAAAGGAAAGACGTTAGATCTCTCTCTTTCCCTCTTGTTCTGTGCTGTGTCTTTGCATTTGCCATTACCGAAGTTTAAGTTTCTCAGAAAAATGCTAAATAATTCTCTGCCACAGGAAAACTATTTGATCTTCTGTCCTGGTTGGCAGCAAATCTCTGTTAAGTCATCATTATCTTCACTCCAGTGGGAACATCTAAGTGCCAAAAAAAAAAAAAAAAAAAAAAAAAAAAAAAAATTAAAAAAAGATTAACCATTGATTTAGACTCTGAGTAAGATTCATCTGCCCTAAATTGTGTGTCTAAAAGGTAGATGAAAATGCTGAGCCAGTAACCCTAGTTTGTCTGTACACTCAGAGGAGAGAAATGGGCACCTGCAGAGTGCAATTTGTCCCATATGAAGATCAGTGTCTAACATGGGTGAGATGATTAATTATTTCTAGACACTACTCTCTATCTACCTCAGGGTGACTGACTCAGAAACAGATACCCAATGCACGTCTAATACAGGGAAGATGAATACTACCTTAATATTCCTGAGTTTGCTTATGACAGTACCGTATGAGGCAGTGCCAAATGCTTTGTCAGAACCAAGACATAACACAGTCTCCCATTCCTCCCTGATCCCATTATCTTGTCAAAACTGAAAGTATATTACTTTGACACGATTTGTTCTTGACAGATCCATAATGGTTGTTTTTCATCACCGTATTAGTACTTCCAGGTGCTCATGAATTTGCAATTCATTTGTTCCAGTATCTTCCCAAGACCTGAAGTCGGGCAACATCATCTGCACCTTCTCTGATTCTCCTTTTCTCCTCTGCAGGAAGATCTGTTGTATCTCTGCCTTCCTCCACTCAACTGAAGATTTCCCTCTAATCTGATCTAACCTATCAATGTATTCCTTACTTAGCTGTCTTCTTATATTATCTTCTCTTCTACTCCTCTAGGTAAAATATAGTTTTTTTCAAGTGTCTTACCAGAAAAGCACTGTTTTTTTATGCAAATGAAATGCAAAGAAGCCTCAGAATATTTCAGTCTTCAGGAGTCTCATTTTGATGGAGTAATTAGATTATCCTATCTGCTTATTTTCTTATTTCTTACATATTCACAAATACTTCCTTAGCAATTTTTTGGGGGGGAGGGAGAGGGGGAATCACATACAAATGGTAATTCACTTTTCATCTCTAATGTTCCCATTTGTATCCTAAAATGCTTTTGTAACTCAAATGTGTTCAGTCATGTACCTTTGTTCCCACTCAAAGCATCTCTGGAGACAATCTAATTCCCACAATAAAAGTTTCAAAAAAAGAAGAAAGTATTTCATCCAGAGACACAAACTTTCTGGTGCCTCTCAGAACTTTTTTTGTTCATTGTCTTCAAACTACCTCACATGACAGCTGGCGCCAGAGATTTGTAGACCTGAAATAGAATTTAAAAACAGTGTGGCAGGTTTTGCACTGGACTCATAATGGATTTTTGCTCACCGTTCCACATCCAGATGATTTAATGAAAGAAAAGAGCACAATAGTAGATTTGTAATACATTGGTATTTCAGGGTCCTGGCAGTCATATTGCTAGTTATAGTGGGGATAGGAGGAAAGACATTTCCAACTTTAAATTATTTTTCTATTGCACAAGATCAAATCAGCTAGCATTCTCCCCAGCTTAATGATTTTGAGCTGAAGTACAGGAAATTCAAGTGTCTAACTGTAAGTATCTGTTTCCCACTGTGAACGTCCTTCTCTGAGTCCATCATGCAGCCCTGGAGAAGTCAGCTATTATTTTCTGTAACTGAAGAGGAGGCTGCTACTGTCTCCAAGCCTTGGAAAAATAAAAGAAAAAAAAAAAGGCAAAAAAGTCTTTCGCTTTCTCCTCCCAGACAACATTTGAAATCTCTTCTGTTTTCTGCTGGCTTTCCTCCAGGTGCTTTCTGGTTTGCCTGCACGTTATTCTACAGTCATTCCCTAAAAGGAGGCATTCCACTCCCGGTTGACAGTCAAAAGACCTTTGGGACCAGCTTTAGTATTTCCCTTAGCTAATGATAGTTTGAGGGATGCTTCAGACAGCCACGGCGTCTGCCCCATGGGTGGCTGAACGAGGTGAGATGCTTCCTTCCAGCCCCAAGTGCCGGGCTCATGCCAGATAATGAAAAGGAAGAGGCGCATCTTGTACACACACAGCAGGACTCAGAGCACTCAGTAATCATCTATGGGAAGCCCAGAGCACCCAGTTGCCCCTTGAGACATTCTCCATGTGGTGTCACTTCCGTCCTACCGTGTTGAAAAAGGATCACCTACTGGTTTTGAACCAGAAACCACACTCCAAGGACTGACCTTCTGTGTTCCATGTAAAGAGTGGCTCCCACCTCTCATTCCTGACTCCACGCCACCCTCTTCCTCCAGCTCATCCTGGGTCTCACCTGCTGGAACATCTTTCTTCAACGTCATGACCCCACATTCCTGAGGATACAGTCTGGCCTTTTCTGAGAGCTGCTGGCTGTGTCATGGAGAAGGAGAGATGCTGCAGTGAAGAGCAATGGCAGAGGGAAGGAAAATGAGCAGAACCACATTTGAAAGCAATGCTGCTACAAGGCACATCCCTCTCTACATTCCTGGTTACATGGTGCCCTTCTCCTGCACGTTACAGGTCCCATTTATATATTGAGAGAAGAGAAATTTAAGACACCAACATAGCCCTAGCAATTGCTTCTAGGTCATAGAATCATAGAATCATAGAATCATTTAGGTTGGAAAAGACACTTGGGATCATCGAGTCCAACCATCAACCCCACTCTACAAAGTTCTTCCCTCTACCATATCCCCCAACACCACATCCAAACGACTCCTAAACACCTTCAGGGATGGTGACTCCACCACCTCCCTGGGCAGCCTATTCCAGTGTCTGACCACTCTTTCTGGGAAGAATTTTTTCCTAATGTCCAGCCTAAACCTCCCCTGCTGCAGCTTGAATCATCAATTACTGAATCATAATCAATTATTTCTCAATGAGGGACAGATGCTTTTTGTTTCAGCATCAATGTCATATTGTGGTCATTACACTTGGCCTGGACAAATGATGCTTCTTCACCAGCTGACGTAACGCACTTTTACCTCTCAAGAAAGAGAAGCAAACAAAGAGCAGGGGGAGCAGAGCAGAAAACAGGGTTGCTGTGTTCTTATAGTTTTTAAGGTTTTTTATGTATTTTATTTATTTATATGTATTTCTTTAGATATTTAAATATATTTTATATCTTCATAAATTTAAATAACCTTTATATATTTATTTCTATATTAAAAAGTCCCATTTTATATATGAAAATCAGAACTGGAGAGAGAATAAATTCCAGACCTTCCTTAGTAGGTAGGATTTGGGTTCATCTCTCCTGATTTTAGAGACAGAAGTCATTTCATTTAACTTTAGGGTCTGGAGTCCATCAGCTCAACATCTGCCTAGTTACATCTGAGGTGCCTTAGACGCCTGGAGTGGTGGCAGATATAATAGGCAGACACAACATCTCACTTTCTTAAGCAAAGCACAACCTTTTCTCAAAAGCTACAACTTTATCTCCATTCTGGACTGAATCTACTTTTACCTGCCAGCAAAGAAAGCTTGGATTGATTCTCTTTTCTTTCCTAATATTGACCAAACAAAGGCTGTTTTCTTCTACACCAACACGTTCCACAAGTCTTTGGTTGATTGTCATCTCCTGACACTTGGTAGAAGCAAGACTGGCAAGTGCTGGCTTTCTGAATGCTTTCAGCTTAGAATTGGGATGGAGGGGAGGAAATGGGCGATTCTGCCTTCCTCGTTCCTCCCTGCAAAGTGCATCATCAGCACAACAGCAAATCAGCTTCATCATGAACCCCAGTTGAGAGAACTGGTAATGTTCCTCTTTGTCTTTTGCCACTGCAATCTCCGAGTTTATTTTTATTTAGGAGGAAAACAGGAGTTTGGGGTAGCTTTTACCAAAGATGCAAGAGGACCATCTTTCATTGCGTTGGTCTTGCAGGAGAAAATAACCATTTTGTTTCATTAGCTTAGGGAAAAAAAAAAAAAAAAAAAAAAAAAAAAAAAAAAAAAACCAAAATAACACAGATTTATTTTCTGATGAAAAAAATGCACAGAAGGATTGACCTAACCACAAAATTTTTGTGTGGAAGGCTCAGTGACATGGCCACATCCAAGGAATGTCAGAAAGTCTCTGTCCCTGAACAGATCCTCTCATGCTTACTACTTCAGAGAAACTGTCAGTATATGCTGGTAAAAACACAGAGCTTTTCTGATAAATGTGAGGTTCGTGGAAAAGGGGATTTCTCTTTAAAAAGTACAAGATATGAATAGAAAAAACAAAGGTTTTTCAGCCCAAAAGCGCTGGTTTCAGCCTTTTTTTTTTTTTAATATCTCCTTCCAAGCTTGTCTGTTAAAATATTTGCATGTTTTTCCAGCTACATCTATGGTCTATGGAAAGAGAGCGTACCTATCTAAAAATCTGCCTTACTTATAACCTTGGACCATCCCTCTTGCACTATCCCTGCTGCTGATTTTTGAGACAAAGCTCCTGTGGCTGTTGCAAGACTTCCCATGGCAAGTAAAATTGGTTTCACGTTAATAATTGGATGTGTGAATAAGGATAGATCAGGGACTGGGAGTGTGGTGACTTCTTCAGGTCTGGAAACCAGGTGGGAAGGAGATACAACCCAGACAAGTGAGGGGGTTTTTCTAAGGACGAGAGGTGGGATATGGGGCACTCACAAGAAACGTCGTGGAAGCAGTTGATTTCTGTGGTACCAGAGTCATCTGCTATTTGCTGTTTCAGTGAGCAAAAGGCTAATGAAAAACTCAAGACCAAGAGCCCACAATGGAGAAATTGTGTTCAAAGAGGAACACCATCCAAAAGAGCCCCTTCCTTTTCCTCACCACCACAAGGAGAGCTCATAATCTGGGAGAGGAAGAAATTTTTCTCTCTGAGGATGGTGAGCCCCTGGCCCAGGTTGCCCAGAGAAGCTGTGGCTGCCCCATCCCTGGAGGGGTTCAAGGCCAGATTGGATGGGGCTTGGAGCAACCTGGTCTAGTGGGAGGTGTCCCTGCCCAGGGCAGGAGGTTGGAACTAGATGATCTTTAAGGTCTCTTCCAACTTAAACCATTTTATGATTCTATGACACAGCGATCCTGGGGAGAAGTAGAGGTTGACTAACTGGAGCACCGTTCCTGAGCCAGATGTAGGAGTCATTCTCTGCAGGCTGTGGTGGCATAGGGAGCTTGGACATGTATCAGCCTGGTCCAGACAACACTCAGAGCAACCTCCAGCAGCTCCCGGTGAGCTGTGCAGATAGGGAATACAAAGGATGCAGAGATTTCCGACCACATCCCATTCCCCAGTTTTGACTCCCACCAAGCCCTATGGCAAGTCCTACCTCAAAGGCAAAGTCAATCCTACAGCTAAAGGGGAAATGGGACCCTCTTTCACTCTGCCTGGACCTCCAGGACAACGACAACAACAGGAAAACAAAACAGAACAAAAAAACCCCACACGCACAAAGAATAGAAGAGCTGCTCATTAAGACTTACACAGAATTTACTGTGTAAATTATGTTTACAAATCTGTCCCAAATAGCTGGTGGCATTTCTCCCATGCTTTAGTTTCTTCTTTCCATTTAAAATAAAATAATTATATGAAGTGCTAACAAGTCGCAATGAGAGAAGGATATTATCTCCACTTCTGCAAGACCAACTTGAATTTTACTGTTTCTTCTAGTGTGTAAGTGCTGGTATTTTTACTTTATTGCTATACCCCAGGATGCTTTCTTTCAGAGTTTATGTTACAGGACAGCGTAATCATGTGTTGCTTAAAATAATCAGATACTTCATTGAGTCTGCAGTGATTGGCACTGAAGATATATGGGTTTGGGTTATTGGGGTTTTTTTTTCAGTTTCGCCTGATGCAGGCTAGAAGCTTCAATCAGACATGACTTTTTTCAAGTCATTTACATTGAAAAAGGAGACTTTGTGAGGACCGAGACCAGCCAAGCCTTTTCTCTGTGCATGAAAGAAAGGCATAAGGAAGTTCAAGAGCTGCAAACAAAAGCCACATGACTTGAACACCGAAATGCAGCTAAACCTCAGATTTTGAGACACTTGAGCTTCCAAATCAAGATATAAAGCCTTGTTTTCAGTTAGAGGCTTTTCTCCCACCTCAAGAGGGGAGTCAGTGCTGTGGTAACCAGGGGCAATGCTTCAGGCTTTGGTAGTAGAGGTAACATAAGCAGGCTCCATGACTCTCAAGACCCTTGGCAAGACCATCTCCAGGCTTTGTGGGAGCAGACACGATGCTGAGATTACCTGTCCCAGAGAGCAGGAGCCAGATTCAGACTGGTCCCGCCAAAACCCAGGGAAAAGGATGACTCCTGAGATCACATCTTTTAATATTACCAGTTTTCCAGCCGAGCAGCCAGTGGGATGTCACACGTGACCTGGGGCAGACCCAGAGGGACTGACTGCACATGGTCCATGGGCTGCTGGAGGAGCAGCAGTGCAGATGGACAGGAGGCATGTGGGACCAGGAACATGTCCCTGCTCACAGTTCTCCAAATATTGGTCTTTCAGAGAGGGATGGACTTGGTGAGGGGCTGAGTTTGCCATCTGTGTGACTGGAAAATCACCGGTTTGTTGTTGTTTGTTTGGGTTTTTTTTTACCCCAGAATTGCTGATCCAGCTCAGATGAAAAATCCGCCTATCAGAGTACCCTATATGTCCAACAGCACTCTTGATGGATAGTGACTGAACAATGTGCTGTACTGATAACTACCAGCAGGACTATTAACTACCAAAAGAACAGCGTGAACATGTACTGATGGTTTCCCACGTACCTCCCCAGCCCTCAGTAATCCCAAACTCAGAGACCTCCCAGGGGACAGATGTTACACCAGTGTTTAAAAGTCTTCAATGTTTTTTTCCTTCCATTAACTCATCTAATCACATTTCGAATCCATGCAAACGAGATCCTGTGCAAGGAGTTTCATAGCTTCACCGCCGTCCTGTGAAGAACCACCTGCTTTTGTTTGCTTTGCACCTACCCCAAAATTTTCAGTCCTGTGTTAGAAACATAGAATCACAGAATGTGTTGGGATGGAAGGGACATTTAAAGGTCACCTACTCCAACCCCCCTGCAGTAAGCAGAGACATCTTTAACTAGGTCAGATTGTGTTCCCAATCTCTTTATTGGGAGACATACCAAATCACTATTTCTCAGTGGCCGCCCTCATCATTTTCATAGATCTACCTTCTACCTTTTGCCCTCCCCTTCTACAATACCTTCTTTTCTAGGTTGAAAAGTCCGAGTCTACAGCAAGGTTACGCTGACAAATCAGAGTTCAACCCAATAACCTAAAAATTACCAGGGCTTGAAGTCACTGACATTTGTGGTCTGAGGTAACCTGGACAGGGCTGCAGTCCTGTTCAGGACAAAGGTTGAGGATCTTCCTAGACTGTTTGGGGAACCCAATGAAAGATTTCATTCAATACACAGGCATCCCAGCAAGCTGCGGCTTTGCGTTGTCTCCAGTTTGCAGGAGCAAGCTCCAACAGCCTCACAAAGAGAGCTTGTTCCCCCCAACCCTGTCCCTTGCTGCCAGCTCTGCAGGTTTCAGGCCATCACCTTTGAACGCTTATCAGAGCTGAAAGGGACTGTGAACTCTGGGGAAAGCTCACCCCAAGGCTGTTCATGAAAGTCCCTCACATGCTCCCCACACGCTCAAGCCAACAGGCTCATCAGAGATAAATAAAGCTTTATGAGGCAAGACTCTATATACTGGTTTATGGTCCCAGGGAACAGGTTACAAGCTCAGCAACTGTAAAAAAAAATAATATATATATATCCCTCACCATTCCCCTATCTGACTCAGCAAGGATCTCTCTTACAGTAGTGATAAGGTGATTCCAGCTTCTTTCAACCCACTTGCACAGGCTCTTTGCATGCTGGCTCTGAGTGCATTACAGCCACGGCTGCAGAGTCTCATATCTTAAAAAAAAAAAAAAAAAAAAAGAGTATTACTTACAAAGAATGCCTTGTCCAGCAGCCATTGGACACAATCAAAGTTTAGAGGGTCCCTGCAGCTGTGGCGTGCTGTGTTTTTGGTGCTGTTGGAGCAGGAGAAGCCATCCCCCTGTTTTAGGCTCTCATTCACAAGCTCTCGAGGAAGTTTAAGGAGCGAGTCAGATGCCCCATTATAGCCAGACTTCTCCAGCTGTTGTAACTCCATGACGGTCCATCAAAGCTGCCTCGACCCATGCCAGCAAAGGATCTGGCCCACTTATTTACGTGCATGACTCCGCAGTGCAGCTGGCAGCTGTGAAAGGGCTCATTTGGACGGCAGCGTGGCTGGGATCAACATCACTTAAGCGATAATCTGCTAATCAGAGCTTCTTCTGTTGAAGTAATGCTCCCATCTCGTCGTTCCATGCTGGCAGTTTTCTTCTGCAAAGCTTGCCAAATTGTTTCAGCCCCTTGCAGTTTCTGAGGGGGTTTTATTGCTCACCTCCGAACTGGAGTTTGCTCTTGGTTCTGACTGTGGGTTGAACGGCAATGCGACGAAAGGACAATTTTGTTCAAGCCCAGGGGCATCCAGTCTGTCACACATGTGGCAGGGGAGGAGGAGAGGGAAGAATAATTTTAAAAAAGAGTAAAAAAAAAGACCTTGTGCATATGGAGAAAAGTATGCAGGCTCGAGACACTCGCTTCTCCCTTAGGGTGGGAATGAGATTGTTCAGTGGTGTGCAGAAATCACTGAAATCGCTAAGCTGTGATGAGCAGCAGGCAGGGCAACTACATGTGAAATCTAGCGTAAAGTCTCTCAACTCACGTTGCTGTTTTGAACAACGGAGCTGGTAAATCACAAAAGATGCTCCCTAGGAAGGATGAAAGAGAGAACAAACCAAAAGCGGCATCAGTTGCTGCCCTGCAAAGAAGATAAAGCCGTGGTGAATGACCTGAAAGGCAAATCAGTCGCTGGCGTGGGGGAAACCTCAACGGTAATGAGACGAGTTGCAATGCTCACCCTGTTCCTTCTTGTGCTCACCCACTCACACCAGCTTCTCCTTACAGCAGACAGGTGAAGAAGCAAAGCAGACAGTGCTGAACGCTGATGACTTCTGCCCAGCGCAAAGACTGAGGGATCGACACAAGACAGTGCAAGTTAGAGCTGCATTTCCCAATCCAGAGCCCAGACCCTGATCTTCATCCTGCCCATGTCCACCTGGGCTCATAACAGGTCAGACCTACAGCAAGGAGAGCAACAGAAGAAGAGTAAGAGAAGAGCCCAGGATTCAGACCCTATCTGTCCCATCTGCTCACCAGGAGTTCACCAAAGGCTGGCATTTCCAGGGATGCGTAGGAGAGGAGAGGCTGGGAGACAGGAACCTATATCCCCTCATCATTCCAAAAACACAACCAAACAAAAGCCAAGGCCATCGCTTAGGAAGATGGTCCATGACCTACCTGCATGCCTTCGGTCCTGTTTCATGGAAGTGCTCACAAAAGCTTATGAATCAAACCTGTTTCATAATGAAAAATTGAAGAGTACAGCTTTGTTTCAGCTGAAGGTCGCTGTCTCAAGCCACTGGCTACTGTCTCTGCTGCTTGTTTCTTTGCTAGCCCAACTGTCATTCACCTGGCCTGCTTAAGATAGAAAATACCTCTGGATCTGACTGTTGTCAGGGGAGAGCTCTTCTTCACCTCCAACACTCCTTTCTCTGCCTTAAACCAAACCCTGAAGCCCGCATGCCTTATCTCCATCTTCTCGCAAACCGGTTTCAGCCCTGTGATCCTCCTGCTGCTACACTTTCTGCATCTTCTCATGCAGAGCCCCCAGCCCCATGGAGGTGACTCAGTCCCAGCTACCCAGACCAGAACGCCAAGGCATAACCCAGAAATTTCCTCTCTCACCACTCCAGCTGCTGGTGGCTGTGTGCACCACCTCCCAAGTCTGCCCAAAATCCATATACACAGAGAGAAGTACCCTGTTGACTGGACATATTCAAGGTCTCAGGTATACATTTCCAGCTGGAAGGATGTTACCACTGAGAACGAAGGTGATAGGTGGAAGTCAACATAGATGCCTCATCCCATAAATTGTAGGTTCATAAGACTTTTGTCCCATCTCATGGTCCTCCTGATTACAGCACATAAACCTTTTAGCATGTTTGTAGTCCCTGGAATAGCTCAGGAAAGGACACGGGCCTGAAAGAAGATGCACGTGGCTGTTGTGGCACCTTGTAAACTGTTACTACAACATGTTAGAAGAGGTGTACAGTCTCTTTAGTCCACCTATGTCTTTTATTCATAGAATCATAGAATGATAGAACAGTTTCAGTTGGAAGGAACCTGAAAGATCATCTTGTTCCAACCCCCCTGCCATGAGCAGAGACACCTCCCACTAGACCAGGTTGCTCCAAGCCCCATTCAACCTGGCCTTGAACACCTCCAGAGGTGGGGCAGTCACAGCTTCTCTGGGCAACCTGGGCAAGTGGCTCACCACCATCAGTGTAAAACATTTCTTCTTAATATCTCATCTAAATCTCCCCTCTTGCAGTTTAAAACTGTTCCCCCTCATCCCATGGCTCCCCTCCCTGATCCAGAGTCCCTCCCCAGCTTTCCTGGAGCCTCTTGAGGGACTGGAAGGGACTTGAAGGTCTCCCCGGAGCCTTCTCTTCTCCAGGCTGAACCCCCCCAGCTCTCTCAGCCTGTCCTCACAGCAGAGGGGCTCCAGCCCTCTGATGACCGCCGTGGCCTCCTCTGGACTCACTCAAACAGGTCCATGTCCTTCTTATGCTGGGGGCTCCAGAGTTGGACGCAGTACTCCAGGTGGGGTCTCAGCAGAGTGGAGTACAGGGGCAGAATCCCCTCCCTCAACCTGCTGGCCACACTTTTTTTGACCACAAGGGGTCCTATGTACTACTACCTAGAGAGATAAAAAGCCTTTGCAGATAAAAGTTACTTTTTAAATTTATTTTTATATTTCTCCTATACATAAACCCCTTTTTTTGACCAAGATTAATATTTTTGCTTAGGTCAATTTCCTATCATACGGAGGCAGGGAAGCAGGGTTTAGAAGGAATCGAAACAAAGCAAAAGAGAAAACTGCTGAAAACCAAAATATCACTCTAGGAAGTATTTTAACAGGATAGACTCTCACCTCCAGCTCTTCATGGGGACTCATTGGTTGTTCATTTAGGCTATATGAGAAAAACAAGTGTATTTTCCTTGTCCTGATACTCGCTCTGGAGGGCAGTCCTGTTCCTTGGGTGCTAGATGCTGATGGAGAAAATCAGAGTAAGGAGCAGCAACCAAACCACAGCTTAGAAAAAAAAAGGGGGCTGTTTTTCCTACATTTTGGGTGACTAACCAATGGTTGCTCCTGTGTTTCAAGGGAAGGACAGTGAGGATGTAATCTACTGTCCCTGGAAGCCTTGATATCAAGATGGGTTGGCTTTCTGGAGAAGATGTCTCAGGGAAACCCCACTTTGAAGGCTGAGAGCAGTGGTGACTGTCTGAAAGGTTGTGGGTGGAGCAGTAGGAGAGAGCAGGACCGAGATCTACTGAAGTCTAACAGCCTACCCATCCTGATATTCAGACGGATTCCTTTCTGCTTGACAAAAAAAGCCCCAAAACTTGTTTCACTTCATCTGACTGCATCGTTTACACTGGTGATAATGATGGGCAGATGCACATTTGGTCTGGTGCGAGGCCAAATATCGCATCTGCGGCGGAAACTGTTGGATAAAAACCCATCCCCCTTCTTCAGTTTAGCAAATTGGGTCTGTGTTTGATTGGGAAGCTACTGAGTGAGAACATCTCTAACAGTGTTTTCAATGTATTGTGGCACCTCTTAGGTGTCCCTGTTCTTGAGTCTGTCTCCACAAACTCCTCTCTGACAGCTTCCTCTGTTCCACCTCTTTTCTCACACTGGTGATGTGAAAGCCCCTGTCGCCCTGCAAGGAGACTTCAACTGAGCTGCTGGTTTTTGGGCCGAACATCCAGCCTTGCCCTTCCTTTCCCACAAAGCAGATCTCCAGGTAAGACTATCCAAGGCATAAGGAGCAGGAGCTTTGAAGCAGGACAGTCTCATCCAGGTCACAGAGGTGTCTGATGGCAAAGATGTGGAGGTCCTGACCTCCACTGGCAATACAAATACAGGCTGTTGACTATGGTAACACTGCACCACAGGTAAATTGAGGCACCAAGAAGTAAACTATGGAGGGGCTCATGATGTACCGTCAGGACCCTCATATGTCTTTTCATTTTGCTTTGACAGAGATTTTCACCTTGGATTTTGTCCATAAGACCCAGTGCAGATGTTTCCCTTACGAGCCAGCAAAGAAGCCATCACGCAGGGCTTTCACAGGCGTCTCAGCCAAGAATTATGACTTCAGCCTTGTACAAATAGCACAGTATCAGGCCTTCTTTTCTACCCCTTCCCTTCCCTTCCCTTCCCTTCCCTTCCCTCCCCTTCCCTTCCCTTCCCTTCCCTCCCCTTCCCTTCCCTCCCTCCCCTCCCCTCCCCTTCCCTTCCCTTCCCTTCCCTTCCCTTCCCTTCCCTTCCCTTCCCTTCCCTTCCCTTCCCTTCCCTTCCCTTCCCTTCCCTTCCCTTCCCTTCCCTTCCCTTCCCTTCCCTTCCCTTCCCTTCCCTTCCCTTCCCTTCCCTTCCCTTCCCTTCCCTTCCCTTCCCTTCCCTCCCCTCCCCTTCCCTTCCCTTCCCTTCCCTTCCCTTCCCTTCCCTTCCCTTCCCTTCCCTTCCCTTCCCTTCCCTTCCCTTCCCTTCCCTTCCCTTCCCTTCCCTCCCCTCCCCTCCCCTCCCCTCCCCTCCCCTTCCCTTCCCTGCCCTTCCCTGCCCTTCCCTGCCCTTCCCTGCCCTCCCCTTCTCACGTTAAAAGAAAGCGGTGACATCAAAACTCTCTTCTTTGCACCACATACAAAACACACAGCAACTATGGCCAGAAATCCACCATGGGCACTTGGCCTGATGCACAAGCGTAATTTAACCAAAGGTCCTTCTTGTATATTTTGGCCTTGACTTTTGCATACAAAACACGAGCAATAGCCAAGTGGGAGCAGAGCAGGAAAGGCCACCTGACCCTCCGCAACACTTGGTCATTGGACCGACTTCTTACACAACGAGGGAATTTTGCAGCATGGCTGCCAGCACCATCCGTGTCAGACCTTTCCCTCCCCGATCAATGGCTTTGACTGCTGTAAGTCGTGATGTTGCGCTGAACCGGAGTGACCCAGGAAAGAAAAGACAGGAGGCTTTTTATCCAGGATGGGATTTCAGCTCCTGCAGAAGGGAAACATTCACCCAGCTGGGAAGAAAACAACCCAGGGAGTGGAGAGGTTTACTATTACGCAGTGTAACACTTAGCTACAGTATGAAGATGATTCCCAAGAGTGATCATTTCTGGCCAAAATGCCGGAAAAATTTTGGATGCTCTTTTACATCAGTAGAAGGATCTAAACATTTGGAGGCATTTGTTGTAAGATGTTGGGGAAACTCATTTCAACCCATGCCATCCCCAAGGGTCTCCATAAAATAGCAACATTACAAAAGCTTCTTTTAGTGCCGCATTCCTTTTTGGTTCGTTATACACACGTTCATGGATACAATCTGAAAGAAAAACAAAACAAAACTTAGGTGTCCAAATTACCTTTGCCTTGATAGGAATATAAGCCTGGGACGGATTTGCTAAGGAAAATGGAGTCCTCCAATGGGAAGACTTCCAAGCAGGGACCTCACACACTCACATGCATCATCCCAAACAAAAACAGGCATCTGGACGTGCAGAATAATCCATCTCAGCCTCAAAAGTCTGTAGAGAGTGAAAAGATCCTCTTGTAACCAAGGCAGAGAGCACAGAAAGTGTTTGGGGATGATGGGAGATGACAAAAGCATTTTTCTGAAGCACCTGCTCAAAAATAAACTTGAGCAGTAGAGCCATTTCTTGTCTGACCTTGCATAAATCACAATTTCCAAGGACGGCAGGGCCTAAGATTGCAGGGCCTGATTATCTGCAGCCCATGAGTCCAGACAAGGTCCCTTTTTATGTGGGGAAAAGAACTGGACAGGTTGTTTTGGGGTCACATGAATGGTGAAGATGCTCACTTCTGGCACTGTGAGTCCCTGGACATGATTTGCTGTGACTTTAGAGGACATCTGTACCAACCACCTGTGCAGTCCTGCTCTTCAGCTCTGTCCTGCATTCCTGCCCTGCCCAGAGGATAGAAAAGAAGGTGACGAGATGAGCAGGGTGGCATCCAAGGAGACCACTCCGGTGGACCTGAGCTCATCCGCAGCAGTGGCAAAAACCTACATGAGTGACGCTGAGCTGCCAACTGCACTTTAGATTCATTCTTATGGCTGTGTCTGAGAGACAGACGGGGTTGTGGGGCAGCACCTTGTCCATCCTCCCTTGTGTTTTGAGAAATTGGGAGGAGGGTTACAGCCACCCCTTGGGGAACCCCACCGTTGCACTTGGCTGCAGCGCATCTGATGCTCATCCCTCTGAAGAATAACTCCAGCCCTTGCACTTCCCATCCGCCCCGAAGGGAACGGGCAGGGAGAAATGAAGCATGCCCTGACTACTATAGCCGGGTTGACTTTGGATCTAGGGAGTCCTGAGGTGTGAGATTATTTTACTTGTGGATAAAGAGGATCCAGGAAAGCCTCCTTCATAGTCTTGGTAGCCACGAGAGCGAGACATGACCAGTAAGATTCCCCCACTGTGCTTCTTGGGCAACCCTTAAACTGGGGCTGGAAGGAACAATTTCCTTCTTGTGCAGCTTCAGCAGTTCAGTAATATCTGCCTTTAATCATTAAATGATTTGAGGGAGAAATATCAGCCCAGAGGCATCCCTGGTCCGGTCCCGCACCCCGCAGGATACAGAGCAGGGGGGCAAAGCCTGGATGTGACCATCCCCTGAACTGTAGGGGATCCTGGTTCACTTACACCACCACTCCTGGTAGCAGCAGGAGGTGGGGGCATTTTAATATACGAGGCTTTCCTCTGTTTCTGCCCTCTCTCCTCGAAATAAAAACCAGCGAGGGAGCTGCGATGGGGCCCCTGAAAACTTTGCAGTGGGTTTCTTTTTTTTGTTTCTTTTTTTTTTTTTCCCCCCCTCCTTCTCAGAAAGACTATAGAGACCTGAGTACATATTTGCTCAGTCTGCCCCATACTTAAACACACACAGATGCTGGGCTCCCCTGGGGACAGGGGCTCTCCCACCCCCAGCTCCCCCCCCCCCCCAACCCACCACCTCAGGCGAGTGGAGTGGGTCAGATCCCATGAAACAAACCCCAGCAGAGTTGGAAATACCCGCCCAGGGCTTCCCCAAGGAACCAACCAACCCACCCACCCACCCCCCCATCCTTCTTGAACCCCCTCTCCCCAATAAATATCTTTTATGCAAAAGCTTGAAAAACAGATTTGGGATTAGCCTGCAAATGAGGGGAATGGGTGTGGGGGGGTGCTTTTAAATCCCCCAGCCCTCAGCACCCCCCCTTCTCCGCATCTCCCCCTCCCTATTCCTCCCCCCCCCCCCGCCCAGCCCCAGCCCCATAGCATGCGCTGCCTAACTGGAGGCGTGTGTCGCCTGGAGCTGGAGGGAAGGGGCTGGGACAGGGGTGGGACCTGGGGGGGGGGAGATGGGGTGGGAAGGATGCAGGAGTGACCCCGTGCTTCCCAGTCCATCAGTCACCAACCAATGGGGTCCAGGCCGGGGGCGGGGGGGGGGGGTGATTAATACCTGCCTCTCTCCCCCCAGAGCTGGAGACACCCGCTGGGGCTGGCAGGGAGAGGAGGAGGAGGAGGAGGAAGAAGAGGAAGAAGAGGAGAAGGAGGAGGAGGAGGAAAAGATTGCATCAAGAGCAGAACTTTTTTCTTTTTTTTTTCTTTTTTTTTTTTTTTTCCCCTCTCTCTCTCTTACAGGAAGCCCTACTCTACCTTAGCCTTGGAAAGAGCCCCTTTTCATAAAATTAGCTGAAGGCACCTATTCACAGCCATGGGGCTGTGAAAAAAAAAAAAAAAAAAAAAAAAAAAAAAAAAGCAAGCAACAAACCGACTGTAGAGTTTTGGGGTTTTCTTTTTTTTTTTTCTTTCTCGCTCTTCTTTTTTTTTTTTTTTTCTTCGCTCCAGAAAATAAAACAGAAATGCACACAGCTCCACTCTGCGAAAACTTGATGTTTTTACCGTCTGCTCTGTGATAGAGCTTAGAGAGGAGGTTGGCTTTTTATTTATTTATATTTTTTTTTCCCCCTCCTCCTTGCCGCCGTTCAGCTCCTAAATATCCCCTGTTTCTGCAAGGAAAGAAAGAAAGAAAGAAAGAAAGAAAGAAAGAAAGAAAGAAAGAAAGAAAGAAAGAAAGAAAGAAAGAAAGAAAGAAAGAAAGAAAGAAAGAAAGAAAGAAAGAAAGAAAGAAAGGAAAAAAGGGGAAAAAACATAACCACCACTACTTGACTTCTTCCAGAGTTCCCCCAATGAGTCAGTCCTAAGCTCGGAGCCGGGTGTTTGCCCGCCTGTTGCATCCTTGTCATGATTTTTAGCCCCCTCCCCTCCTCGCTTCTCCTCCCACGTCGAAAAATTGATAAAGGGATGGTTGCTGGAGACAGCTTGCGGCTCTGGAATAATATAAAACCCCCAAGAGTTTGGTTTTGGGAGGAATGAGGGGGCTTTTAAATTTTTTTTTAATTTTTTTTTTTTTTTTTTCCCCTTCCTAGTAGTTTTATGAATGAAACCTCCCGGTTGTAACATCCCTGCCCTGAAACTCCCGAAAAAGTGGTGAAATCCAGGCAGGGGAAGGTGGGAGTTGGGGGGTGGGGGGGGAAGCGGAGGAGCGATGGGCTCCGGGCGGCGGGGGCGGTTTCCCCCCGGGGGGGCTCAGCGGGGGCTCCGAGCATCCCACACACCCCCCCCCCCCCCCCGCCCCACCCCCCGGCGATGCTGAGCGGAGCCCCGGGAGGCTGCAAACTCCCCTCCTCGGCTTTCGAGAGGCTCCTCCCGGGCACGGGATGGAGGATTTTGTGCCCAGGCGGGTGCGCGAGTGGAAAAAGAAAAAATTTAAAAAAAAAAAATTAAAAAAAAAAAAATTAAAAAGTGAGGATTTCAGAACATTTCTCAGAGTCAGTGAAAAGTGGTTTTGCCGCGAGAAAAATAATAAAAAAAATCTAAAATAAGCTACTTATAAGGGTGGGGGGGGATCTCTCAGCCCCACGCTTTCATGCCGTACTCAATCGGCTTTTTCAAACTGCAGATCCTTTGAGACGGAGAGGGGAGAGAGAGAAGGAAAAAATCCCTATTTGTAACTAAAACACACTGCGACCTGGAAGGCTGGCAGAATAAACCTATTGTGGAGCTGAAACGCGCCGGGACATACAAGCAAAAATCCCCCCCCCCCCCCCCCTTCCCTCCCCCCCGAGTACCACTGTTTGCGAAAAGGTAATTGCCGAGTGAAAATATTTCCAAGTTTTCGCTTTTTTTTCTTTTTTTTTTTTTTTTTTTTTAACTTTCGACTCGGCGATTTGTTTGCACGCCGAAAAGAGAAGACGAGTTTTAAAAAAAAAAAAAAAAAGCCTTTTTTAAACCTTTTTTTTTTTCTTTCTAATTTTTTTTTTCTTTCTTCCAAACCCCTCTGAAACCTAAAAGATAAAATTACGGGATCTAAAAATAAAGCAGTGGTTAAAAGCCTCCCCCACCCTCTCCAATCTCCCACCCCTTCCACCCCTCTCTCGCCTTCTCCCTCCCTCGCTCCCTCCCTCTCTCTCTCTCTCTCTCTCTCTCTCTCCCTCTTTTCTGGGTGTTTGCGTTTGACAAAGAAATTATTTGAACTTCCCACTGCCTCATAAAAAGGAAACAGAAGAGCAGTTTTTGACATATGGATGTGATTTTTTCTGCTGTGAGACAGATGCACACGGAAAACAAACAGCACCGGGGGCTGGAGCTCTGAAGGGAGCGAAGTGGCTCCGCTTCACATGGGCTCAGCGGCTGCGTTTCGGGAGCTGCCCAGATCCCCAGCCATGAGAAAACGAAGCAAAAGACCGGGTTTTCTTGTCATGTGCCTTTCTGGCTAAAAAAAAAAAAAAAAAAAAACCCAAAAAAAACCCCCAAAAGAAACCAACAAAACCAACCCACCCAACAAACTGTGGAAACAAACAAACAATCAAACATAAATTCTGGAAAAGTGGGGGGGGGGGGGGGGGGGGCGGGAGGGAAAGAGAAGGAGAAATCATCTGCAAGCGGAGCGCTGGAAGACCTCTCGTCCTTCTACTTCCCTGAGCGAGCTTGGATGCTGGAAGAAGCCTCTTGGATATGGGATCATATCTGATTTATCACAGCCTGGGTTTGATCCTCTGCTGCTCCGTATTGAGTTCAGTCTACGCTCTGGTGAGTCCCTCAATCCTTTTTTTTTTTTTTTTTTTTCTTTTTCCTTCACATTCTTGACCGATCCGCGCGGCTGTTTCCTTGATGAGTAATTTACTGTATCAAGGATTTAGAAGGCAGAACGCTGGGGCTGGTTTTCTCTTTTTTTTTTTTTTTTTTAATTTTTTTTTTTTTTTTTTTTCCAGCCCAGTGGTTTCTTTCGCTGGCAGATAGTGCGTGCAGTTGGTCTCAAGAGTCGCTGCACCAGATGAAATTAAAATGTCTGTGCTTCCCCCAAGAGTTTGAATCACTTTTAAACCCCTCCGGACAGGAACGTGTGCAGTTTGACAGGGGGCTGAGGAAAGCGTTTGGGGAATAACTTAAAAGAGACCTATGGGTAAAGGGCAACTTTTCTTTTTCTTCTTCTTTTTTCCTCTTCTTTTTTTTTTTTTTTTTTTTTTGTTTAATCCACCCCCCCTTCCTCGAGATGACAAATTTAATTTTAATTTAATCTGCTTAATCTGCAAATCTGCTTAATCTCAGCGAAACAGTGCCTTCCTCTTTGGGATTAAATTTGGAGAGGACCTTGGAGTGCAGGGTTTGCAGACAGTTTACACTCAGGAGCATGGAAGTAGTATTAACCCTTTGCTTCCTGGCGCTGTTTTCACCTGTTCCTGCACACACCGAGAGAAAATACCTTTACAGAGGGAGCAAAAAGGACTAAAATCTACCCAAACTGTCTTCCTGGTGGTGCTGGGGAGTGGGCTGAGATCTACAGACCCCAAGAGGTCTTCAGAGCCCTTCTGCAGAAGCGAAGGGAAATGTCATCCAGAACCGGCCACCAGATAGTGTATATTTGACAGGTGCTTTCCTTGCTTTCTCCATCCCTGGAATCACCACCACCGCTGGCCATTTCTCAATGTCTTCTGGTGTAGGAAAGGGCATGACCACCACCTAAAGCCCTGTCTGCTTTCCAAGGGGGATGGAGATGTGTTTGGAAGGGAGCGGGCTACCCCTGACCCTGTCTCCAGCTGAGTCCTCCCTGACCCTCCAGGGACCATCACCCTGCGCCCTGTCCCCTGGATTTTGTAGGGACTGATTGGGACCTTGCGTGGGTTTGGTGGGGGGTATTTCCCTCATATGTCCAGCATCATGCTGGAAGGAAACATCTCATTAATACACGAGGAGAAACAGCCTCTCGGAAAATAATCATTCTTGCAGTCCATCCCCATCTTAGTACAACTCCAAGGACAAATAAACCTTTCAAAGCCCCCCAAAATTTGGGGAAACTGGGGGGACCACATGTAGATTTGCTGAGTTTTTAGTGATGGTTGAGGTTTCTCCCCTGTTCTGGGGTTGGATTTGCACCTCTGTGACGGCGGATGGCTTTGGGACCATATCGTGACAGGACTCAGTAGGTCCTGTAGCACCTGCTACCCCCCAGCTCCACAGTACCACCACCGCCGAGGTCAGCACCAAAATTCCTGCTGGCTTTGGTGTCTCTGTCTCTGTCGGCACCAGTGAAAATTGGGTTCTTGTAACAGTTAGACCGTAGTTTGACAAACTTCAGGGTCCAGAAAAGACAAGCGAGGGCTGCAGAGTGCATGTCATGTTCCATTCCCAGTTCGCTCCCCTCTTCCAGTACGTCCCAGTACCTCTAAAAAGTGCAGAGAACCAGACAGTGAGCCAAGCGTCAGCTGTCTCATGTTCCCAGTGGGTATTTTATTTATTATATCCCCATCAAAACAGACACTTTAAGATCACAAGTGATTCGCTGGACAGTGCAGGCAGGGGACAGGGGCTTATGGCTGGAGCGGCCGCGCGTGCCCCATGGACCAGCTTCAGGGTGAGCAGGACTTGGATGTAAATCAGGAATAGCTCTGCCAGAATCACACAGGGGCAAGAAAACAGGGAAAACTGCTGCGAAGGACTAGAGGAGGAACACACCAGTGTATTTGCTCTGTTGTGTTTCCAAAAGTCTGGTCTCCTCCTGGACCAATTTAGGGTCCTGCCGCTAAAAACCCCATTCGGTTTAATTAGGCCCAGGTTGAAATGCATGTTTCAGACACTTCCCTTGCTTTGCAAACCCACTATTGACAGCTGAAGGAGTTACCAGAAGGTTTGAAAAGTCACCCTGACAGTTCAGGGGTTGCAGAGATGCTGTGTGTCCCTTCTGGCATCCGCTTAGTCAGAATAGGGTGGTCAACCCCATGTCATCCCACCGTACAGCAACTTGCAAGGCAGAAAACAACTCGCAGGGTGCCTAGAGCCTGATATTTTTTGGCTGTTGTTGTTTCTTTCCCAAACTAACTTGATTTTTAGATGAACTTAACAACACTTTATGGTATTGACTGCATGTTTCAGCACGGTGATACCTCAATTGCTGCACTATAAGAGGGGTCGTATATATATATATTTGATATTGGGCTAAACAGGTCTGTGTGTGGTTGATGTGCTGGAGCAATAGAAGTCATCAAGCGCCTCTCTCCTAGAAGCAGCAAGCAAAAATCAATGAGGGCAGCTGCAGAAGGATGGGGATGCCAGGACTTCATTTAGAGACAGGCTCTGTGGCAGCCTTGGGAAAGCGAAAAGTGGTACCCGCTCCTTCATCCCCCCGGCAGAGCAAAGCAAAGCGCCGTCATGGGCTTTGAGTCAGGAGGATTCCCGCCGACTGAGGCAGCCGATCGCTCCCAGCTTCGGAGTACACTTCATCTGTCTGAGGGCAGAAGTTTGGAATCTTGAGAGCTGTGGCCCTAATTGTTGGGTTTTTTGCAGCCCGATCACTTTGCAGCTGAGAGTTGGTGATGCTGAGATCGGGAAGAGCATGATGCATCCTAAATCTGAAGCTGTCACTCCCATTAATCCTTTTGTCAGCCAGCAAAGATGATACTTAAAGGCATTTTTTGAAGCAAGAGTGGTGAAGTAGGGATGGGAAATGGTTTCTTTGCTTGCTTGTGTCACCGGTACCTCATGGGGCAGGACGCTGGCAGCTGAATCGCTTCTCTGCAGCACGCGGACTGCATGTCCCTGCATTAACTGTAAACCAGGGTGGGAAATTCAGCTGTGGGAGTGAGTCCTCGCAGAGTTAAAAGTGTCTGTGCAGAAATCATGGCCCTTGCCATGAGCGTCCAGCCACGTAAAGTCCATAGAGAGATGAGCATCCCTGTCCTGAGCTTTTGAGGGACAGCTGAGAGGGACAGAGGGACAGATGGCTGTCTTTGATGTGGAGTAAAGTATTGGGTGAAGCTCTGCTCTCCTCCAACTCCCCTGGTAATCCAGAGAAATCCTCCCCAAGCATTTGCCTGGGAATATCATGATTAACACCTTCCTAAATAGCGAGGGGAGTTTCTCTTGTTGATTGAGTGCTTTGTGCCTGAAATCTGGCAGGCCGAGGGGGGAAATTTGGGTTAATTCTACCTTTTAGTTCAAGGGCCAGGGAAGCAAGAGCCAGATAGCCTTGCAAACATCTTCAAAAAGAAGATGTGTGCAAAAGGAGCTTTAAAAGTAGGGTCCGACATCAGCAGAGCATGGGGGAAGTCAAGATGTAAGCACTCTGATCTTATCTGAAAGGTGCTGCCAGAGCTCCTTGCAGAAAAACCTCCCCACGTCCCGCTCCCGGCTGAAAGCTCCATGGTTTGCGCTGCTGATCCCTTTGGTTTTCACTTTGTTTCCTTCTCTTGCCAGTCTGAGCCTGGCAGCCCCCAATCCAGTTGTCACTGGAGAAGATACTCTGAATAATAATGATAATGATAATAATAACAAGAAGAAGAAGAAGAAGAAGAAGAAGAAGAAGAAGAAGAAGAAGAAGAAGAAGAAGAAGAAGAAGAAGGAGAAGGGGAAGGGGAAGCCACCAGCCTTCTGCAGGGCTTTGGACCAGAATATCTCCAGTTTGGGAATGGGAGGGTCTTGCCTTTCAGCAGCGCTCGATGCCTTGCAGAAGGCGCTGCACGTTAGGGGGACTGTAGAATGGCAGTAGAATGGTCTCAACCCCTTCTGTTTGCTGCAGGCAGTGGTTCCCCAGCCCTGGCCCCACTCCCCCAGAAATTCAAGGAGTATCATTAAGGGATTGGGAACCCTTTCTTGCAGGCATAACCCGAGGCAGGGACAAACTCGACCAGGTCACCTGCAGAAAGGTCCCAGCCCCTATTCCCAAGGGAGCTGCGTCCACACCAACGTTGGTGTTAATCTCTGGTGTGAAGGTCCAGTATAAATCAGAAAGTTCCCACCAAAGCGATACTTAGGTCAGCAATTAGCCAAGACCCCAGCAAAACTGCTGGATTAAGGAGATGCTGGTCGGCGTTTTGCTCTTTGACTTGTTTCTTGTTGTTCCCCTGGTCAGACCCACATCTGCATGGATTGGGAAAGGGGAAGGATGGGAAGTTGAATAATTTACAGCTGGAAGGGGAAAGATAATCATATTCTGCCTCAGAATACAGCCCGTAATAAAAAGAATAATACTAATAAAATAATCCTATATGGAGATCTTGCAAATCCCGACTAGCTGTCTAACTTCATTAAATAAAGACAGGCTCTAAGTGCAGGGAAACAATGTCTGAAATGTTCTTTTCTCCGCATACACTTGGGACCGTGCCCATCCCTGCCCCATGTATTTATGAAAGATACGGTTTTTGTTATTGTACTTTGGGATTAGCAGATATCCCCGGACTATAAAATACTCAACCGCAAAAATATAAAGCAAACAAGCCTCCACGTCAGGGTAATGCATGGGCTGTGATTTCATCCCCTGCAAGCCAAAAAAAGTTCAGCTGCCTGGTGGCAAGTCTGACCTGAGCAGGCTGGGTTTGGGGTGAGTTCCTTGCATGGGGAAGAGGAAAAGCAAGAGGGCAACTCTGCACGCAGAGCGGGTCAAGGCTGGAGGAAATGAAATCCGAGGTGTGCCTTTCAGGTCCAGGCAGTTGTTGTTTGGTTTCTGGCCTCCTAGAAATAGCCCCCGAGTGGTGCTTTGAGATGACAGTGGGATTATTCCAGCTAGGGCAGTGTGTCTGCGGTCCCTGCGAGGGCCAACCCCCAACCCAGACAGCTCAAGCAGAGACAGCTGCTGGCCCTGCCACCGCCGCCCTGCACTCCTGTGCCCCTTTGAAAAACGATGCTGAGAGTCTGAGAGTCGTCCCACAGCTGCGTGACTCGTATCGTCTCTTTTCCTGGGCTGGATGTACTGATAAGGGACTCTCCGAGGGTGTAAAGATGCCGGCTGGAGGATTTCCCTCTGCTTGGGAAACGCACTGCTCAGCCCCTCGGTCAAATTCAGTTGAAATCGGTCCCTGCTTTGCAAAGTTATTTGGGGCACAGATACCACACTCATCGCACTGAAACCCCTAAATCACAGCTGTTACCAGTCAGCTTCTGACCAAGTAGCGTGGGGTGAGGTGGTAAAACACCTCTCCTGGCACCGAGATATAGGGCTGGGAAAATCCTGCTCCCTGGAGTGGGTGGCAGAGCTACGGCTCCAGCCAAACCCCGCAGTCGCTGAATTTTCGTTGTGCCTAAAGACCAGGAGGAGGGAATAGCAGAGCCGGACTACAGCTGCCTCCGATTTAAACCCCTCCTGGGAACTGGTCCTTGTTGCTGCCGAGCGGCTCCATCCTCATCCTGCACCACTGGGAAAAGGCGATGAAGTCCTGCATGTGTTTAGGAACTCGCTAAACTGTGCAGCTCTCCAACCCCATGGCTATCGCTGGGCTCGTCTCAGCCTTTTGAGTTCTGATCCCTCCAAACTCCCTCACCCTCAGACACTGTCCGGATCAAAGAGAGAAACCAGCAGGGATCCCCCACGCTTTTGGATGGGCTGTTTCTCTGCAAAAGGGCAAGCGTAGGGGGGTTTCTCTGTCTGCTCTGCTCTTGCTGTAAGTGCAATTTTAGCGTCTCTCAATTAGTAACCGTTACAACAACAAAACAGCCCAAAGAAAATGCATTCCTTAGGGCGAGCCCTGATCAAAAGGAAGAACTCAACAGGATGAGCCTGTGTTAAATATTAGACCATATCAAAGATATTTTTCCCTGACATGGGGAATTTGCTTTCTCCCTCTGCATCCTCTTGGCTGCTATAATATCGTTTGGCTATCTCGCCCCGTAACACCTCAGACTTCAGCTGCCCTTGCAAGAGCTGCTACACTAAAGATGATCTTTGTGTTGCGCCACTCGCGACGTGGCAATAAACAAATTATTCTTGGGGCTGAAACTCAGCCAGCAGAATACCTGCTGGGTCAGCCTGAGCTTTGCTGTCCTGTGTCATGGGAAGAAAACACCCAAGCAAGTGCTTAATGTACCTGGCTTGGCATTAATCCCTTTATTTCCACTGAGGCCAGGCTGACCTTTGCCAGTGATTAGAGGGGCTCTGTGTTTTAGGGTTTTCCTTTCCTTTGGAGGCTCAGCTTGGACTGCCTTCCAGAAACCTGATTTTCAAGAAAGGAAAATTTTGGACTGGTGGCATCCTCTTAACAGATTGTACTTTGATCCTCCTGTAACACAAATTCCTCTGACAGCATTCAGGTGATGGTTTGGTTGTTGAAATCTTCTGCAAGGCTGGCTTGTCTTTCTGGCCACGTGTTTTTCCCTTTACCCAGCAAAGCAGAAAGTGGATTTCTCTGCCCCTTTTCCCTCTCACCCCTCCAGCATCCCAGGTTCAAGGCATTTCAGCAGCACAGGGATTGTGCTCCTGTCTCCTCTTTTCCTTCCCGACCGTGTGCACCTTTCCATGAGCTGATTCAACTCACTGAGCTTGTATGAAACTAAACCAAGATGGAAAAAAGAAAATAAATGTAGGAGAAGGTTTTTAGCTGGGTCAAGGAATGGTATCTGCGCAGCAAAGTCTTGGATGAATCCCTGAGACACACAAGGGAGAGACTGGGTCACAGAGGTGAGGTCAACAAGGGATGAGTTGGCAGCAACATGTGCATGTTTGCCCTGGCACCGTGGCTGTACAGTCATATTAGGCTGGCATAAACCCCCCCAAATTCTCCATTTGACAGACCCATACCCCATCCCTGTTGTACCTCCTGCTCCTTGGCGATAGATACACATACAGCAGTGTGAGCCACGGGGTCTAATGTGAGTGTAGCGTAAGCTCCGTGCCACCTCCGTATCTCCCCGTTGTGGTTTAACCCCAAGCAGCAACTAGGACCATGCGGCCACTCGCTCACCCCCCCAGTTGGGATGGGGGAGAGAATCAGAAGATTAAAAGTGAGAAAAAAAATTCCTGGGTTGAGATGAAGACAGTTTGATAGGTAAGGCAAAAGCCATGCACACAAGGAAAGCAAAACAAGGAATTCATTCCCTGCTTCCCACTGCAGGCAGGTGTTCAGCCATCTCCAGGAAAGCAGGGCTCCTTCACAGATAATGGTTACTTAGGAAGAAAAACGCCATAACTCTGAGCATCCTCCCACTTCCTTCTTCTTCCCCCAGCTTTATACACTGAGCATGACATCATACAGCGTGGAATATCCCTTTGGTCCATTGGGATTAGCTGTGCTGGCTGTGTCTCCTCCCAACTTTTTGTGCCCCCCCCCCCCCCCCCCAGCCTACTCAGTGGTGGGGCGTTGTGAGGAGCAGAAAAGGCCTTGACTGCTTAAAAACAGCCAAAAACATTAGTGTGCTACTAACACTATTCTCATCCCAAATCCAAAACACAGCATTACACCAGGTGCTAGCAAGAAAGCCAACCCCGACACCCCTCCACCAACCACACCACCTGGTCATTAGCACAATTCTTGGTAGTCTTCGTCTGAGCAGGTGGGTCCTGCAGATAGTGCCAGGTGATGGTACGGGATAACATAGGTCAGGGGTACATAGGACAAGAGGAAATGGTCTCAAGTTGCACCAGGGGAGGTTTAGATTGGATATTAGAAAGACATTTTACACTGAACGGGCTATTAAATGTTGGAACAGGCTGCCTAGGGAAGCGGTTGAGGCACCATCCCGGGAGGTGTTTAAAAGATGGGTAGACATAGTGCTTAGAGATATGGTTTAGTGATGGTTTTTGTTAGAGTTAGGTTGATGGTTGGACTCAATAATCTGAAAGGTCCCTTCCAACCTCGGCGATTCTATGATTCTATGACACTATTGGATATGACTACACTCTTGTTATTTGGGGGGAAAAATAAGTTTAGGCTTGTAGACATGAGGTGTGTTGTGCCACTTGGCTTCAGGGCCAGATGGCAAGAGACAACCCTTGTATTTAGCAGTACAGACATAAACAGGGACTTCCAAGACTCAGAAGTGGCCTGGACAAGCTGAGATACAACACAGTTGGTACCTACTTACCTGCTTTCTGATCTGTCGCTTGCTGAGACAGTGAAATGATCAAGCCAAACCGTTCCCCCTATGTCCAGGTCGAGGAAGGTGTTGAGCCAGGCAGAATTAAGCAACACAGCCAGCCTGCCCTGGCCCACCTCTCTGACCCCAGCAAAGTGCAGAACAAATGAACCTTCACAGTCCAAAGGTGTTTGGTGTCTTTGAGTCTTTCCACCGTAACGACCTCGAGTATCAACCGTCTGCCAGATAAGGGCAGCTCATAAAAAGGAGACGTGGCCTCTCGAAAAAGACCCCCTCCTAGATCAGTGTCTGAGGCAAGGGCTGGAGACAGGAGTTGCTGTCTCAGCATGCAAGACAGGCTGGTTATCTCGTTTTTCACATGGCTGCCCCGTTGCTAATAAGGGTTCCTTGATGTTATCTTTACTTCAGTCTCCCGTCCCATCTCTTCAACCATTGCAGTGGATTTATCTGCTTGGTCTTGCCACACTGAGAGCAAGGAGCAGCCTTAAATTGCATCTCTAAAGGCAGGTTTGGAAGTCACTGGGTGTCCTTAGGAAACCTTCTCTTCCCTTTACTGAACTTTGGCTTGGGACCTAAATGTTTTTTTTTTCTGAATGTTTTAACAGAAAAGTGAGTGGTATGCAAAAGCTCATGCTTGCTGCAGGTTAAGGGATGAGGCACTTTGTAAGGAGCAGCAGATGGTAGGGAACTATCACCTCTTGGGCACGTAGCAGAGGACAAATGATCAATTAACTGAGACTCACTGGGGCTTTGGGGGAATCTAACACTTGTTGGGACTACTAGTAAGCCATTTAATCATCATCTTATTGCCTTAATTCATTCACCTGTGATTAAATATCACCAATATGAATAAATATTGAAAATATTTACTCATATTTTATGCCTTGAGGACTCAAGGGATTGCAGTATCCCAGGAGAGCCCTGGGCCCATCCCATACACAGACCACAGGAACGGTGCTGGTAGCAGACACGGAGTGGGACATTTCTTAGCTCAGGAGGAAAAGGAGGGGTTCAGAAGCTGGAATTGCCCTGGCCCTTCTCTGCCCAGGAAGAGAGCAGAACCTCTCCTCCTGGAGCATCGTTTGAACGTGATTTTGTTCACAATTTCCTGCACTGCGCTGTTAGGGGGAAGATCTCCCCGGCGTGATGACAGCCAGCTCTGTCATTTCTGTCACTGTCTTTGGCCTTTCTTACACAAGGCTAGGGAGAAAGAAACCAACATTTTTCACCAACCTCGGACATGGGGCTGCATTCAGACCACTCCCTGTAGGCACATGGAAGCTCACCAAAAGACAAGGCTGACTCTGGCTCACGCACAGGCTCACTTGCACCCAGACCATGTTGCTGCCATTTCCCTTCCCAACAAAATGGTCTCTAACCCACTTTATTTAGTGACACAGAGACTGCTCAGTCGTAGGAAACCTTAGGCTGACCTGCAGAGTAATTAATCCATTGATCTTGTGAATTAAAACACGTTAGGCAATGCCTGATCTCCCTCAGGAGTAAATAGCCAGTAGACTCTCTTGTTTCTCAAAGATACAAACCAAATTCCAAAATCCAGTAAAACCACTGGACTGATTTCCATGAACTTCACATGCTATTTCCATCTATCCCACTTTTATTGCCTCAACCCCTGCCTTGCCTCAATGTTACCTTGACTTTCTTCTTGACTCCTGCATCCCAAACCACTTTCAGACGTTGAGCAATCAGAGCTGAAGTAGCTTTGAGACACCGGCTATGGCGAGTGATTGCAAGGAAATGACCTGTTTCTCCTGGCTGCACTCAAAGAGTAAGATCGATAAAGCAGCATTACGTAGCGTATCTATTTCATGGTTAGCAATTGCACTCAGCTCAGTAAAAATACAGCAAAAAAAAAATATTAAAATAAATGTGGCAGAGAGCTGCTAAGAGGTGGGACTGCTAAGAGTCAACCAACTTATAGAGCTTCAAAAGCCAGAATTTCTGGCTCGTCAAGAGCCATCAGTTTATGAAGCCTTTTAACCTCTCAGAGTTGATATCCCTGAAGTTTTCTCTGGGCTTTTGTTTTCTTCCAGTGCCCCCGAGGTTACGCTGACTGAATTGCTTGCTCTAAAATGGCCCCTTCAGTAAGGAGAGGAGACCAGGAGATGAGATTTAGCTCTTCCATTGACTTTCTGTGTGCTTTCAGGCACTTCTTGCTCTGTGTGTGCAGCAAAGGCACAGAGGACTTGTGGGGAGTGAAGGTGGACGTTGTGCATTTGGAAACGTGGTTATTTTTGTTGTTCTTCCCAGAAAAGGATAAAAGAGAGAGACATGGCTCTATAGGCACTGAGGTGGAAATGTTTTCCCAGTCTAAATAGCCCTGGTTACTAAAACACACACCAGTAGGTGGTCAGAGGGTCTGATGCACTGTATCTAATGCAGACGTGGCTTATTTTCACTAAATTACCAGAACTCTTTACCCAGGCTAGCCACTGGATGGGGACAGAGCAGGACAGGGCTGATTTCCCTTGCTTGGCTTTAGATGTCAGCAACGGGTAGTCGTGCATCTCAGAGCTGCCCTGCATCCTCAAGGCACCCTCTCAGCCGCAGAGCATCCCACCACGGATCATCTGTGACTTCACCTCACAGAACGTGGGTGGACCTTGAGGTCTTATTTCCTCAGCTGACGAAGACGTGAGGTTTGGTACGAAACCATTATGGATGTGTGTATATACAAGTGAGCGTGAGGGTATAACCATCCGGCTCTGACTCATGCCATAGCATTGTTAAACAGTCTCGGAGCATCCCACCGTACGATCCCACTGCAGAGTACCAGTTTCATTTCCAATTTATTTCCCGCCATGACTGGTGTTTCTCCGTCAGCCTTTCACCACCACAATGAAGCATGTTTGTTGTTGGTTTTGTTTTGTTTTGTTTTGGTTTTTTGTTTCATTCCTGGGATCAGATTTCCTCTGTGATTTGCCTTAACCTCATCATAGAAACCACAAAGCTCAAGGGGCCAGAGCCTTCTGCTGGTGTAAATCAGTGGTGTTCCTGTAGAGTGCACAAAGGCCAAGAGAATCTCATCTGATGTCAATCAGTGTCACTGCAGGGAAAGAAGGAGAGAGCCAGAGTGTAAATTGGAGAAGCCCAACTGGCATATGCTGGTCCTGGTCTCTTGGCCCTGGGTTGCATCTGGATGGGAAGGGAGAAGATTCTGCAAATTGAGAGATCTGGGTCAGATGACAAGTCCCCAGTTTCCAGATGCTTCTCCAAACCATGTTCGGCCCTGCTTCAGTAGCTTCCTTTGTGGCTGGCTGCCTTGTGCAATGAATGCCTTCTTGAAAACATTAAAATATGAGCAATTTGGGGGGGAGACCTGAAAGGGTGGGGTGTCGCTCTTGTTTCTGGCTATGGTGGTGGTGGGGAAGGATGATAAGCATGCTGGCAGGCTGGGTTTTTCAAACCACAGGACAGAGCTGAATTCAGCTGTGGATTTGGGTCCCTTCTTAAAGGATGCCAAATCATGATGTCTGAATTGAAGAGATTTGAGCAAATTTAGCCCCAGTGTTTAAAGCAGACTGTGCAATAGATGATTGCTTTTTCTTCTCTCCTACACAAATTTTTATACTGATTTTTGCCCTTGCATCCCTTGGTTTCATTGACAATGTCAGTGTGATCAACAAACTGAACTTTAAGTGCCTTTTGCAAATATTTTGTAGGACTGGAAGTAGGAAATCGGGCCATTCAAAGTCACAACTACTGTGTACTCGTAATTTACTCTGTCATCAGCAAAGGATGACTCAGGTTTATGAAGGAGCAGGGGGAGGGGAACGCGCTTCAGCTGGTGAAAATGGAACAGTCGGTCCGTGTTTTGCACCCAGGTAAGGATCTGGCCCTGGTTCTGTGCCAACAAATCAGAACACAAAGAGGATCTCTGTAGGGGTCAATGCGGGCATGTGTTTGGCTGACCTGACTCAGCACTTCCTGGGGTGATAAGGGCTCTGAGTTCCCCAGATAAGCAGAACAATGGCCAAGCCAAAGGGTGAACTGACTGCCATCCCGTTAACAGAGCTGGGTGAAGGAGAGGCCTGAGGTGGAGCAGGAGCAGAGCCCAGGTGGACCCTTGCATCCTTTCATTTGCCAGTTTTCCTGTTTCTGCTGACACGGAGGTAAATCGCCCATCCCTCCTCTAATTGCAAAGCAGCCAAAATTCCTGCAGAGTAGTTACCAGCAGTGTTGATGGGCTGAAGTGCTTTCCCATGATCATCCATGCTGTTCTACTGCCAGCACACTCCCTAGGCTGTCTTCAGCTCTCACCAGCTTGCACTACACCAAATAATGCTTCGGCACATTTCAGGTGTACTGAGGACTGTAGGAGGTCCTTTGTATGAAGCCACACTGCTTTGGGAAAAAGATATTCATAGAATCATGGAATGGTTTTGGTTGGAAAGGACCTTCAAGATCATCTAGTTCCAACTCTCCTGCCCTGGGCAGGGACACCTCCCACTAGACCAGGTTGCTCAAAGGCCCATCCAGCCTGGCCTCCAGGGATGGGGCAGCCACAGCTTCTCTGGGCAACCTGTTCCAGTGCTTCACCACCCTTGTACTGTAGACGTATGGACATGGGCATGGTCAAAGGGGACAGAGAACAGAACCCAGCTGATTTATTTTCTTGCACAGGATTAGGTGATGCTTGTGGCCCCATGGGCAGGGACCCACATTGCAGCAGGTCCCACTCCATGGCTGCTTGTTTGGATTCCTGCTACAGCCACATCCAAGGCATCAACAGACCTAAAACAAGGCTCTGTTGGGACTCCCACCACCAGCCACCACCCCTGGAGTGTGGGTATACCTCTATCTTAACAGCAAGGTGCATGGATGCCCCATTGCAACGTGCTCCAGGGTTGATTTGTCCTCTTGCAATGGCCTGCAGCCTGTGCTGTTCTGTCTGGGGACCTTCCTCCTCCCTCCCCTCCATCTCCTGCTGAGGCATGTCCAGCCACCGCAGCTTTTCTCCCTGTCGTGCCTTCCCCCATGGCTCTGAGGCCATGGCTGCCCTCAGCTCCCAGTGAGCAGCACGTCAAGCCCTCCAGTGTCTCCCCTCCATACTCAGCAAAAGGAGGAGATGAAGGGGGATACCGGAGCTGACTGGCTGGAGCTGGGAGGACGTCATGCCCCAGGGCTGCCTGCACCACACTGAGAGCTTAATGTGCCGTAATCACAGAGCTGGCCTTGTTGTAACGGCACCCTGACCATGCACAGCTCCCAGCCGCCACTGGCAGCTCCCGCGCTCCCTGCCCGCGGTTGCTGCCGGGTGGTTTTTTTGGAACGGATCCCCCCCCTCCTCCAGCAAATGGAGAGGGGTCTTCAGGGAGGAGGGGAAAGAGCAGGGAGTGGGGTGGTGTCCCATCTCGGCCACCGATGGTGCCGACCCTATCGGGTTGTGAATCAGGACATTAATCAGTGTTATGGGGCTTGGGACGGGGTCAGATACCTGTGGTTTGAGGCGTGCTGGCAGGGCTCAGCATCGCCGGAGTCATAATACCACACACTGCTCATGAAAGAGCGGAGCTGCGACGTTCCAGGAGGCATGATGCCGGGAGAGAGTGGGGGACGGGCTCAGGAGGCGGCTGCTGATGGGGGCGGGAAAGGAAAGGAGAAGGGAAGAGGGGAAAAAAATAGAAAGAAAGAAATAAACCCTCTCCAGGGGCTTCCTGGCTGCTCTGCCTGCAGGAGTACGAGAGGAGAGGGCTGCCCGCTTTATAACCAGCCTGCTGAACTTTGTCTTGCCTCTTGCATCTTCTGTGCAGGGACTTTGCTGCTCATCCCTTCCCATGAGCATTGGCAAGAAAGTGGGGAGAGGAGAGCATGAAAATTAATTACACCATCCAGGCAGGAGCAGTAGCAGAGGAGTGTGGGAAGGCAGGGCCCTAAAGGCTGCGCCAGGAGCTTGGGAGAGAAATAAATGGGATTCCTGTTCCTGGGAAGAGGGGACCAGAGGAGACAGGGCCCCTTCATTGTCCTTGTGACTGAGGCTGCTTTGCTTTCCAAGGCAGCATGAAACAGGCTCTCAGCTGCATCTGGCTTTTAGGTGATATTAGGTGCTATAAAGTCTAAGGAAAGATGTCAGGGATTCAGGTTTGGGTCCACTCAGGCATTTTGCAGAACTTTTCATGCTGGTTTGTCCCTGCTCGTGGCAGGACACCATAGGTGAGCTGACAGGATGGGAGAAGATCAGGGGATCCGCTATGGCAAGTCACATAAAGACAGAGGGGTACCAGCCAGGGTGCAGCCACATCTAGGGACTGCCCTCGGAGAAGCATGATGTGGTCCCTTGTCTCAGAGCTCCCCTTGACCCCTCCATCCTCCCAGTCCCTAACAACACAAGCAGGAGATTGGCCCAACCATGCCCAGCACAAGGGCACCCCAGGGTGGGAAAGGGACCGTAACACCACAGTGCAAATGCATAAGGCTGGAGGAGTGGGGAACGTGAGGAAAGAGAAGGGTCTGTGTTTGCGATCAAGACCTGAGCATGCTGTGAGGGATTCGTGGAGACACCTTGGCTATGTGAAGTTGTGTTTTTCCTTCTATCTGTGCTGCCTGGAGGGAGGCAGGAGTCCCCATAACAAGCATGGCGTTGACCATGACACTGTCAGACTTGCTTGGAAGTCAGACGAGATGGATCTCACCTGCTTTTGGAGGCCACTCCAAAAGACAACTTCTCCCTCTCCAAGGGAGGGAGGTAACTCAGTTTTCCTCCATAGGCAGCAGAGATCCATCAAGGAGAGAGATGCTAGAGCAGGCACCTAAAGGGGAGCAGATAAGACACCATGACATCACCACGAGCTCATGATACCATGGATATCTGCAGTGAGGAAAACTGAAGCCCTCAAGAGACTCTGTGTATGTCTACCAGGTCCCATGAGTGCAGACAGACACAAGCTGCTTCTGCTTGTGGTCTAGGCAGCCGTCAGCCACCCCTAAACAGGAGGTACTAGGCCATGCTACAAGACAAAGCCCAGGCCTGTTGGCTTAGCGTTGCATCTTTCTCCTTCTTTTTTCTGTTCTTTACCTTGTTTTGTGGTTTTATTATTACATCTTTTAACCACAGTGGGCTTTAGGCCATCCTCCCTGTTTAAGACAATAATGTTGCATTTATGGACTCGTGGTTAGTGGCATCAGCAGGATGTTCTCAAAGGCTTCCCAGTTTCCATGAACACTGTCTGCTCTGAATTTATTTGGCCAGTTGATGCCAACAATTGACTTTATAAGTTTTCCCCTCTGCAATGTAGAAAAAAACCTCTTCAGTTTCTGAAGTACAATGGAGATCTCTTTCTCTTCCTAATGAAAGAAGGTTGCAGGTAGCACTCAACGCTGCAGTGCAGGAAACGCTGCCTTAGCACCCATTTGAATCATAGAATCATAGAATCATTTAGGTTGGAAGAGACCCTTGGGAACATCAAGTCCAACCATCAACTCCACTCTATAAAGTTCTCCCTTACACCATACCCCTTAACACCACATCTAAACGACTCTTAAAAACCTTCAGGGATGGTGACTCCACCACCTCCCTGGGCAGCCTATTCCAGTGTCTGACCACTCTTTCTGGGAAGAATTTTTTCCTAATGTCCAGCCTAAACCTCCCCTGCTGCAGCTTGAAGCCATTCCCTCTTGTTCTATCGCTCCTTACCTGTGAGAAGAGACCAGCACCAACCTCTCTACAACGTCCTTTCAAGTAGTTGTAGAGAGTGATGAGGTCTCCCATGATTAGAGGTGGAAAATGCTCCCAAAATTATGACAGTTGCTTAAAATATCATGAGCTTTTCAAAAAGGGGGAGTTTTTATTTCTCTTCTTTTTTCTCCCCTTATTCTGGCACTCTGGAGTTAATCGTCTCCAGCTTCTTTCTGCTGCCATGGCAGGTAAATGTTTGCTTTTATTTAAATGTGAGCTGGGTGTCCCCCAATAGATGACTCCAGAAGCTAAGGCTCAAAGAAAACTAGTCTTCAAAAACAGCAGATAAAGGAGTGAGAACTCGTAGTCCTGATGCGTGGCTGGCTACTCATGTACTTAAAGGGTAGGGGGAAATGAGTAAGAAAATACTATTATCTCCTTCCTGCGTGTCCTTCAGTAAGTCAGCCTCTGGAAGGACTTGACAAAGTAGATGTCTAAAGAGTTTGGGGGAGTTACTGAAAGTAAAACATAATTTGCTGCTTTTCATGTTCATCATCGAGCCAGTCACTGTGTGCTAAAAGAAAGTGTCAGGGCAAATTAAAAGAAAACAATAATCTCATGCATTTTTACTCCTCTGGAGATTACTGCTGTTTGCTTTGTTTGTAGATGAGTAGGTGTTCTGCAAATGCCTCGAAAGAAAGTTGGTTTCATTTTTTGTTCAGCGTTTTGGGGATGATTTGGTCTTTTGTTGCATTTGTGATGTTCAGAGTTAGGAGATTTTGATGCCGAAGTTTTTGTGTTTAAATTTGGGAAATATGCCTTTGGAATGAGCAAAACCCTGTATTCTCTGCATGAATTAAAATTTTTAAAATCATTTTTTAAAGGAGTGACTAAAAGAGGACAGTCACAGTAAGAACCCCAGAGCCAAAAGTGGTCTCTGGGGAATGCAGAGACTGTCTTGAGCTAAGTGAACACAGGCATCGCAAGTAGCTGTGCGAGCATCTCACAGGGGGATACTTAGGAAGCTGCTTTCTCATCCAAGTGCTCCTGTTTCCTCTTGGCTGTGTTGGAGCTGGAAGCTTTTAGAGGCAAAGACTGCCTTGTGCTCCAGTCCAGGTTCCCTTGGGCATCCTGGGCAGGAGACTCCTCTTGCCTGATCTGAGACGTCTAGGTGTCTACCTGGGCTTTGTGGTCTGAGCTTGTCCATGGAGCTCCAGCCAGCACAGCAATGAGCCTGGGGAGAGATTCATTTCACTCTACGCAGGCAATGAAGGCTCAATTCATTTGCCTCCTAGTCATCTAGAGGCACCCAGGCTGTCCAAGATATCTGCCAAGGGCAGGTAGACATGGCACAGGACCAGCAGGAAGCCATGGAGCAGGAGCTGGAAGCCAAGTAAGGTATTGCAGGGCATCAAGTTGCACTTGACACCTTGTTTCTTGCCACTGCCCAGCCTCTGGCAAAGCGAGATTTGGGATTTTCCTCTCTGTGGTCAGTGGAGCAGGACAGAGACCTGGAAAGGGTGCATCACCCCTCACAAGCAGAGTCTGTCTTTCTCTGTTGACTAAGCTGGAGGGGCTCACCATAGGACAGCTCAGGTACATGTGGTGGATTTTGGCCTAAGTGATTATGTTGTAGCAATTTCCGGACAGTTCCAATTCCTGGTAAAAACCAGCAGCTGCTGTAGTAATGCAAACTGTTGTTATCAATAAAAATCCTTCCAAGGCTGCAGTAAGGCTGAGAATTTTATCTTTCCTTTCAGTCCAGAATATTGGGTTTCAAATCTAACCGTGTGTTTTAAAAAAAAAAAATTTCAAAAATGCTTTTGTTGGGAAAACCAGCCAGAAAACAGACATTTATCTGGTTGTAAATAAACCTACTAATTTCAAAGACCAGGAAAAAAGCGTCCGCTTGAGCAGAGACTTCTAATAAAATCATGACAACTCCCTGTCCCTGCCATCTCTTTGCATTTTCATGTAAAGCTGAAGAGGGCCTGGTCCAGTTACACCATGGCCTCCCATCCTCTTCAGGAACACCTAGAAACACAAACAATACGTGCTCTTTCAGGCCGTACTTCCCCAATTTTGAGTCTGCAGTCCTCGGCTTCATTGGCAACAATGAACACTGAGAGGTTTATGAAAGGTGGATAAAAATCCCGAAATCTGATGCTAATAGACATGTAGTTTTGCTACACGATCCACACCTCCACCAAGAAACGGTGAGGGGCTCACAACTGACAGAGAAATGTTGAAAGCCCCTGCTCAATCAATAGTTTCCCCATTTCTGTGGCCAAGGGAACAGTTAGCCACCAATATTTCCTTCCGACCACCATGATTTGAATCCTCTGACCTTTAGTTAAAAATGCTAGCATTTACTCTGGTTCTGTAAAGAAACTGGGGACCATTTGTCAAACCTTGTGAGCCACTGGCTGTTGTGGGCATGGGAACACCAGCCTAGATGGAGACCGAGTGTGCTGCTGGTCTCTGTTGAACAGCAGACCAGCAAGTGGGATTACTCTCACCTTATCTAGCCTTTTAAAAATTATTTCTTGAGGTTTCTTCTATAGGCATTATGTCAGTCAGACCTCTCCTCTCATCCCATGTAAGGTGGTTTGTATCGCCTGCTGGTTGTTCCTGCTTTTCTTTGTGGTCTATAGAAAGAGCCTTGAACAGCACGCTAGGTTAGATGCTTAACCTTTATATGGCTGAGGATGGAGATGGCTCGCACCAAAATAACCTGTGTGCTATTTCTGGCTCTGACAATCACCCTGGGGTGACTTTGAGAAGCCCCTTCCTTTTTTGGTTCTTATATCCTTTGTCCAACTTGCTTCTATAGGCTTGGCTTTCGAAGCATCTAGGTACTAACTGCAATCTGAGGGAGTTATCACCAAAGCAACTTTACACCCTAATTTCTGGGCCCTGAGCCATAAGTTCCTCAGAGGAGAGATGTGTTTTGCTGCAAGCCTGCATAAAGGTAAGCATAACAGTGACAGACTCTTATCTGTGGCCTCAAAATATGTTTGTCCTACAAATACTGATGTAAATCTTTAGCCTGTGCCTCACACAGGAGTCGCTAATACAGATCTATTGGCTTTAGAGTGGTGGCTGGTTCTCATGTAGGCAAGCGGCCAAAAATAACATCTTCCTGTCCTCCCCCTCCAAAATCTATTGTGTGAATCCAGTGTCTCATTTCAGATGAGGCTTCTTTATTTTCGGTTGCGAAGGATCCTCAGCATGGATGGGAGAACGTATAACAGAGATCTGCATCTCATGGACACTTTGGTTATGCCAGCTCCTCTTCAAAGGTGTTTGACAGCAGCAGAGCAATAGTGGATGATCTGAGGGCAAAATGAGGATGGGGGCTTGTGTTCCCCAGCGTCTGGTTGCCCCTGTAGAGGATGGAGTCTGGCCAGAGAAGCTTTCTCCTTTCTCATTGCCTCTGCTGCAAATCAACCCAGAACGGGAGGGAGGGGGAGGTGTAAAACAATCACAGTTAATGGATTTGAGAGATCATAACAATGGGAACTGTGCACGACAGCGCTGTGGTTTCAGCAGCCGCTCTGAAATAACTGTCTTTCCTCTCCCCCTGCATCTGAGTGCTTAGGGATATTGTTTCAGACTCCTGGGCAGCTGAGCAGGATAAGCTGAGTTTGTGCAGGGTATCAGCTTGTTTTCTCCAAGACTGTCTCCCGTCTCTTCTTATTTCTCATTAAAAAGTCAGTGAAACTTTTGAATGTTTAGGAGGAGTAACCTCTGGTAACCTTTGGCTAAAATATCCCTCCCTCGTGCTGTTTTTTAATGTGCAAATACACATTTCATTTGTGGAAGTCTTGTCCGTAAGTTTGCGTTATGACCAGAGGCAGAGAAAGTTTTAAGTATGGGCATAAAAATGGACGGAAGTACCATTAATATAACATTGATAACGTTTTGGGGATATACTGCAATCCTTCGGGACAGAAGCCAGTCTGCTCTAAATAAAGGCCAAGAAGAAGTTTCTTCCAACGGAAGACTATTTAATAGCTGTGTATCAGAAAATTTCTTTCACCTTCATCTGAAGCAGGTAGTGCTGGGCAGAATCAAAGGCAGGATGTTAGAATTCAAGATCAAGGATATCACAACCAAGCCCTGGTTTTGCAGCTCCTCCAGGCAGAGGTCAGAGACCTGCCATCATCCAGGCAACAAAGCAGAGTGTTTAATGGGATGTAGTCATGACAGTTCAAAGACTCCAGCAAATTACAGAACTCTTTAAAGGAGAAAAATGTTTTGCCCACAGGAGAAGGTCAGAGACTAGTCCACTCCAGTGACAAACCTAACTTGTGAGGTAGCCTTGGAGTCTCTGCTTTGAGTAACCCTCAGTGGATTGCCCTTCCATGAGAAAGTCTGGTTTGGTCATGCCTTAAATCATTGCAAGTCCTCTGTGCCACAACATCTTGCAGCAATGAATCTAACCACATACTGCATGAGTTTCTCAAATCTACCAGCTCCTGACTTTAGCTGATGTCCCACAAACACATTGTCACTCCACGGTTCTTGCAGCCAAGCACTGCCAATGCTATTAAGAACATTCATTCTCCCTCCCTGGAAAGACCCAGCGTGCTTGAGAGGGTTCCTCAGATGAAAAAGATGTGTTTAGCCTGTATTCACCCGCCAAGGGCCTGTAAGCACAGCCTCCATCAAGTTGTTGAGGGCACTTCAGAAGATTTTTGGCTCAAAGGTTATGCATCTGCCGTAAGCATCCCTTTGGTTCATTGTTGCTGAGCAGTCTTGTCACTCTTAGATGACAGAGTCCAGGAATGATGCTTTCTCATACATCCAGTGGAGGAGGTGACTTTGTCCCACTCTAGCAGGCAATGACTCATTGCCACCTCTTGTTTGGGTTCCCACAGGCCCATGAAGCTGCTACAGCAGCCCTCAGGTCAGTGGGTTTCTTGTTTGCAGTCCATAGCTGCCAGAGTATCTATACACGGCATGCGTGCATGTTGGAGAAACGCCTCCAGTACCTTCAGGAGACCCCACAGTCTCACTCAGAATATGGCAAGAACATGGCAAGGCATATCCTTGGCATCAAAGGTTGGCAAATCACAGGTTCTCTGCTTTTTAAGTTGCCTGTCTGGATTTACGCTTGAGACCTTGATACCTTCCTTCTAGAGGCTCCACGTCCTACATCCAAGATATCGGAGAAATCTTTAACTTTGGCTGCAGACGTTAATAATAACAGCATCCTTTGATTGCGATAAAACTCCTTATAGCAAGTGCAAAGGTTATCTGTGCAGACACCCGGCTGTGTCCTGAGGTGGCCCAAGAGCAACAGAGAACTCATGATCTGTGAGGCTGAGGAGAGAAGACGTCTAGTCTAGAGAAGATCAAGGGGACACATGATTACAGCCTTCCAACACATAAAAGGCTTCTTGTATTGGGTTTATGTGGCAAGGCTGTGGTAGTGGGGGAGCTACAAGTGTGGCTTCTGTGAGAAGCTGCTAGAAGCTTTCCCCACGTCCAATAGAGTCAATGCCAGGCAGCTCCAAGATGGACCCGCTGCTGGCCAAGCTCAAGCCCATCAGCAACAGTGGTAGCACCTCTGGGATAACACAGTTAAGAAGGGAAGGAAAAAAAACTTCATAGAATCAGCCAGTGAGGAGTGAGAATATGTGAGAACAACAACTGTGCAGACACCGAGGAAGAAGGAGGGAGGAGGGGGAGGAGGTGCTCCAGGTGCCGGAGCAGAGATTCCCCTGCAACCCATGGTGAAGACCATGGTGAGGCACGTTGTCCCCCTGCAGCCCACGGAGGTCCCTGGTGGAGCAGATATCCACCTGCACCCCATGGAGGACCCCACGCTGGAGCAGGGGGATGCCTGAAGGAGGCTGTGACCCCATGGAGAGTCCACATTGGAGCAGATTTTCTGGCAGGACTTGTGACCCCATAGGGGACCCACACTGGAGCAATTCATGAGGAACTGTAGCCTGTGGGAAGGACTCACGTCAGAGAAGTTTTTGGAGGACTGTCTCCCATGGGAGGGACCCCACAGAGGAGCAGGGGAAGTGTGTGAGGAGTCCTCCCCTGAGGAGGAAGGAGCGGCAGAGACAACATGTGATGAACTAACCACAGCCCCTATTCCCCGACCCCCTGCACTGCTTGAGGGGAGGAGGGAGAGAAATTGGGAGTGAATTTGAGCCTGGGAAGAAGAGAGGTGTTTTAGGATTTGGTTTTATTTCTCATTATCCTCTTCTGATTTGATTGGTAATAACTTAAATTAATTTCCCCAAGTCAAGTCTGTTTTGCCCATGGTGGTAGTTGCTGAGTGATCTCCCAGTCCTTATCTTGACTCATGAGCCCTTCAGTATATTTTTTCTCCCCTGTCCAGTTGAGGAGGGGAGTGATAGAGCAGCTTAGGTGGGCACCTGGTGTCCAGCCAGGGTGAACCTCCCACACTTCTGCACAGAGGAAGGAAGAGAAAAAAATGTTCCTCATGTCCCTCAGGGACAGGAGGCAATGACCTTAGATTACAGCAAAGGAAGTAGCATTAAATGTCAGGAGAAGCTTTCTAAGAGAAGACAGTAGGGCAGGAAAACAGACTGCCTAGTGAAGGGAGAGAGACTGTCTGTCACAGGGAGTTTCTAAAACAGCTCCAGCACCTCGCAAAGCAATTACAACAGAGCTTATTCTGCATTTGATTAAGAAAATGGACACGGTCCTTCCCACCAGACCTGTCTTTCTAACAGTTCAGCAGTGATGGAGTTTTCCCAAAGACCACCCAGCTCACCACCTCCACCTTCCTCTCCGTACCCAAGATCTGTTTAATTTTACCTTCCTTCTCTAAGACAACTTCCCAGCAGAGGATATATTAAAGAAACATGATCAGGGTCTTCAGAAACCCTGAGACAATCCCCTCTGCAGACAATTGTCTTTCAGGGAAGGAGAAAAGGAAGCAAAGAGCATGTCCTAAATGAATCACTACATTTTTAATGTGCTCCTGGAAGTTTTTTTTGCGCATGATGGTGATGACTGGAGGATGAGATGAGCTGACTTACTATTCTAATGGCCCCAGCCCAGAATAGCAGCCCTCTTGGACATGGAAGCCCCTCAGCCTGGGTAGAGCTATCTAATGGAGTAAGACATTGTTGTGTGACTCTTTCTAAGTGTTCCTGTCTGAAAGTAGATATCTGGGCTGTCAACAAAACCTTCCTTTCTCAAGCAGAACAAAAGCAATTTGCCTCCAGTGAGGCTGGGTTTCCTTTGTTATGTAACTGTCAGTGGTCTCCAAGTTTAACTGTGTAATTACATTCTCCACAGCTGGCTTTGGTTCAATGGGTTTCTTCTTCTCAGCCAGTAGCTGCCAGGCACTTGCATGCCAATATCTTGAAGACATCCTTCAGTCTCCTGAATATATGTGCATGGAGGGTGCAATTGGCGGAGCAGATTCCCAAGTATGCCCAGACCCAAGTGCAAGGCTGGGATAATATGAGATGGTTGTTCACGGGAATGACCAAGCTGACAGCTGCTTTGCATCACTGGAGCCCTGCAAAACAGCTAAAGCAGGCCAGCCAAATCACTCCTGAAATCTCCTCTGTTTACTGGATTGGTGGTGTTTTACGGCGTGTTTGCTTATGCTTCACATTCTGACTTTCTGGGTGGGCACAGAATGTCACTGTAGAGTTGGGTGCATGAACATAGTGGGGACCTGGACCAGCCTCTGCTTGCGCTCAAGGCACATGATCCATGAGGAAATCCATATCCTCTGAATCTGGACCTGATTTCCAGACCTTGCTGATCTGCGTTCTCCAGCCATACACTTGGATCTGCAGACTCAAGCTGTCTAAAAGTGCTGCAAGTTCATATCCCCATAACATCAGATATTGTCCAACAACACTGGGACATTATCACCTGTGTATGAATCCACACGACTGGGAAAACCAGCTCCCTCTGAACTGGTGCCAGTTCCACTCCCTCAGTCGCCAGTGTTTTTGGGAAATATCACGTGTCATACATCTGGGTAGTCCTATGCACCATCTGTCTGACTATCTACTAAATTAGTGTATAGGCAGTACAACCTGTGTATCTTCTCACTCTAATTAATGCTCCCACTCCTCTTTTCCTCCTTTTTAAGGGTTATTATTTCTCCTTCCCCCTGTTCTACCCAGGAAATGTTGGGATGCTGCCTTTCATAGAGCTCCCAGGAGGTAGATCAGATCAATTTTTAATTCAATTTCCTTTCCTTCTACCGCGGGTTTATCTAATAGTGTAAAGCACCTAAAAGAGGCAGAAGACTGGAAAGAGACAGACACATTTGCTAATACCCAGAAGGGTGGAAAATAAAGGCAGGCCCGATACCATATATTTCTGTCTGCCTTGCAGGAAAAGAGCGCGTTATTTTCTTGTAAAAGTCATCAGGTTGGTAAATGAGATTGGCCTTGCAGCAGTGATATTTTTGCACTACGCTCTTTAAAATTCAGACCCGCACCAGCTCTGCACATGGTCTCTGGCAGCTGCAGAAGGAAGGGGCGTAAATGCTGTACAGTGAGTTTACAGCCTTCAAAATCTGATGGTCGCCCAACCACCCTTGGGCTTTCTTACTCCCTCACAAGGCACTTATGCAAAGCAGGTCTGCTACAAGAGGTATTACATGCATGGACACACCACACACCCCAACAGCACATCATCAGGGGACTGGAACACCTCTCTCATGAAGAAAAGCTGAGAGATTTGGGTCTTTTTAGTCTGGAAAAAAAGATGGATGAGGGGGGATCTTATCAACACTTATAAATACTGAAAGGGTGGGTGTCAGGAGGATGGGGCCAGGCTCTTTTCAGTGGTGCCCGGGGACAGGACAAGGGGTAATGGGCACAAACTTGACCACAGGAAGTTCCATCTCAACATGAGGAGGAACTTCTTTCTTTTGAGGGTGGCAGAGCCCTGGCACAGGCTGCCCAGAGAGGTGGTGGCGTCTCTGTCTCTGGAGACATTCCAAACCTGCCTGGACGCGTTCCTGTGCCACCTGCTGTGGGTGACCCTACTCTGGCAGGGGTGTTGGACTAGATGATCTCCAGAGGCCCCTTCCAACCCCAACCATTCTGTGATTCTGTGATCAGTGCTGAGCCCTCGTGGCGTAACTGGCATTCAGGAATGATTGTGGAAATAAATGTGCTAGCAAACACAGAATATTTCAGTTGCAGGCTCATGCAGTTTTTCAGCAGTCCCAGGTCTCAAAATGTCCTGTGATGGGCTTGTTAGGAAAGGCTTAATTTGACAGGGTTTCTGCTCTGAACTCTATCTTTTCCTTCTCATCATAGAGATTGCTTCAAAGACAAGGGCAATGACCCTCTTGTGTCATTGAGAAGGTTGGAGCAAAGGCTAAGAGAGGGCTCTTAGTCTTATGGTTGTGAGCCAATGGAAATAAACACAGCTGCTCTTAGTGGCAGATCACATCTGATCCCAAGTGGGCCAGAGGTGGGAAAAGTTTGATCAGTGGTGGTGGGACTCCAACTTGGGAGATGCAGCTCACATAAGTTCCCTCCCTCTCACGCATGAGGGGACATGAAAAAAAGCAAAGCCAAGGCATGTCTAAGGCTCAAAGACCAGGTTGGACGGGGCTTCAAGTGACCTGGTTTAGTGGGAGGTGTCCCTGCCCATGGCAGGGAGGTTAGAACAAGGTGATCTTTAAGGTCCCTTTCAACTCTAACCATCCTGTGATTCTATGATTCTATAAGCCACCTCTGCAGTGAAGGGTGCTGTTGGGAGGCTGAACCCTTGAACAGGAAGCCCCAGGATGAATGTGATCCCCTGACCCGAAGCTGTGCTTCTGCCTGGTCCTTCCTTCTCCATTTACAGCTGCCACGTGGGGAAGGTTCAGGTTCCCCTGCAGGCAGCAGCTGGAGAAAAGATAGAGAGGTGCTCTGAAAAGATGAGAGGTGGAGGACACACAGCATCAACTGGATGGACAGCCTCCCTGTACCCTTCCCCGTAGGTCCTTCATGTCTTTCCCTATCAACAGAAATGAGCTGGGATAAATTTTCTGAGGAAGGGCCAAGGGACCATGTTAGAAGGGGATCCCCTGGCCCCCTAGGCAGTGACCACCCTCTCCATGCCATAATAGACACGTAAATCTCCACGTAAATAGACATGGAGTCACCAGCACAGAGATGCCATCTCTTGCTCTCCTGGTGGCATCCTAAGGACTTAGCCTGAGTATCACTCTGATAGCACAACAATTGTCTGCAACAGGATTCTGATCCATGGCAAAGAGTCTCTTCATATTTAGGTAGTCAGTAAAATATTTATGAAGCAGGACTGATCAGCTCTGCAGGCCCTCTGAGAGCAGGGGAGGAGAATGAAGCAGAGGGAGCACTACAATTGCAGAAGCTGCTAAAGTTTCCTGCTGAAATACACCTTCAAACCCTCCGTGAAATGTTTTCTTTAAACAGGAAAGCTCCCACACACATGGGAGGCCAGACACTAGAACAAAGTTAGCAGTTCAAACCAAACCCGGCTCAGAGGCCAGATTCGATCTGCATCTGGTACATGGTTAAACAAGAGGCACACATATCAGTGTGGGAACCTGCAGAACCAGCCCACTAGAGCAGGTCCAGTTCATAGCCATGGCAGGGAAAATGCAAGACCATGAGGACCACCGCAGGCTTGTACCTGGTGGGAGTCCTGTCTCTCTTTTCAGTCCACAAAGATTCATTCCTTTCCCATGCTTTCCTTTCCTGTTCTCATCCTGCAATCCACCATACAACCCCCTGCAACACCAGAAGCTCCCTGGGTCTTTCTACACCAACACTGGCTCTTCTGTGAAGTGACAGTAGGTCCTTCTTTCTGCACGAGGTTGTCATTTGGACAGGCACGTGCACTGGGGGTTGCCCATCAGTCTGCGGTTCAGCCCTGGGCACGGGGTTGTTCCTTCAGAGGAGGAAGGTGGAAAGGGCTGTGTTGTCTTTCAAGCTGAGGCACTTCTCCTTTCTCTAGATGTCAAAAAGATGAGCAGTTCTGGCTGTGCTGGTCGCCTCAACCCACATGTACATAGCTCATAGAGGAAACATCCAGCTGTGAAGATCTCTCCTAAACTGAGATGTTCTCATCCAGGACTGTTTTCTCTCAGCTGGCTAGAAGCAGCCTGCAGAGATTAGCTCAGGTGAAACATCTAACTTTCAGATACTTTCAGTTCCTGAAGTAGGACAGAGGAAACCCTACTCAGGTCCTCACTGCGTTCACACAGCGTTCAGCACAGCAGCACCCAGAGGCCTCCCAAAACACACTGATTGCCTGCCGTGCTCACTGCAATACTCCAGATACATTTGCTCCACATCTCTGCAGAGGGAAAACTCATACCCGAGAGAGCAGGATGCAGAAAGACTAATCTGCCCGGCTTTTCTACAAAGAGCAGCCCTACAGCTCAGCAAAGGTTCCTGAGTCTCCTCTCTGTAGGTGGCCAAGAGCAGATGGCTTTGGAAACATGTAACAGGTCAAGCATAATGCAATGCTTCCTTTCAATACCCAAACCATACAAAGTTCAGGGACTTCCTGAGCAAGACCTTTTTCCCCATGGACATACCGGACCTGAGGGGCTTTTTTTTGTTTGTTTGTTTTTTAATCTGTCCAGCCTTCCCTTAAACTTTTAAGCATCCACAGTGTTTTGCATCAAGTTTTCCAACTTTACCAGAACTTACGCAGAGCTTTGCTGGTCATCGTCAGGCTGGTGGGATAAGACGAAGACAGCTGATTCTGTGTCTTCACCACAGATCTACTGGGAGCTCTTGGGCACACACTTCTTTCCCTAGACATGTGAGCTCTGGAAACACCCTGGCTAGATGGTTCTTCAGAACTGTGCTGTTTCTCACCACATTCCCTGCTGTACCCAGACCTTTCACTGAGCTCCATTTGACTTTCTGAACCAAACAGCCCAAATTCATTTCACCTGGAGTGAGGAATGTGGCTGAGCTGAGTTAGCAATCTGGGTACACCTGGGTGCTTCAGGAGTCAGAGCAGAGAGAGGGCATCAATAAACCATCTTCTGGCTCATCTAAGGTCTGAGGCATGGGTTGACATCACCATCCTGCCCCACAGAGGTGGCCTGAAGCTGGGAATGCAGAAATTCATCCAACAGCTGTGGGACTCCTTGCTATGGGATGCTCTGAAGAGGGCTTAGTAGCCCTGTGGAGGAGCACATCTCTCCCCACCAGCTGTGTTCTTGATACAGACTTCCCCATGAACTTGTCTGGAAGAGCATGGAGCTTCCTTGGGGCTGTGAAGGTAACTCTGCCACTACATCCTGGTTTCAGTTTCTCTAATTTGTGAGGTTAATCAACATGATGGCCACACCAGACGCACTGGCTCTGAGAGACCCAACCAGACAGTGGACCATGGAGCTCATTTATGTGCTTTCCCACACAAGTACCCCAGATGTCAGAGGGTCACAGGGCCATGGGACCTGGGTTGGGGAAGGAGAAGGGGAGGAAGGGAACAGAGGAAGAAGGGCTGGCCCAGGGGTCCTCTGCTATCACCAAACCGGCTGTCACAATAGCAGCACTGTTGCCTTGTGGGCTGGCTGGGTGATGGGATTTCGCAGGGCTGTAAATCACTTTCCTGGCGGCCGCGTTCTGTTACCCGTGTTGAAAAGGCTTAGGTTTCCCTCCAGCAGAAGTGATGGCAGGCTCGGGGAAGGGGGCGGAGGCCAGGTGCTGGAAACATTCAGTGGGGGCATCCCCAATCGCATACCTCTGAAATCTGACCCTGGCAGGGAAGTCGATGCGGTTCAACTGACTTCAGGACCTCGCTGCGCTGGTGCCAGAACAAACAGCTGCATTGAGGATTCCAGGGCCATTAGCAGTGGCCATCCACAGTGGGAATGCTTTCTCCTGCCTCGCCAGGAAGGAGGGAGGGAGGCACCACACACTCGCTTGTGCAGCTCCCAGATGCTCGCAGGCAGCCCCATGCTGTGCGTGCACAGTAGCACTTGCACCAGGAACTTGTTTCAGGCATGAAGGGGATGCAAACGCCCTGAGTGATGCATGGATACAGTCAGGCTAACACATGTCCAGACACAAGGGCACAGACTGAGCAGGGCATTGAAACCCTCTCAGGTGAGCACCCACACCCAGCAGTCTGGGCACACAGCTCTGCAAACTCTCCAGTGTGTGAAAAGCAGGTACAGGTTGGAGAAGGCTTTCCACCTCTTGGGAAGAGCTGTAGAATATGGCTGCAATGGGGGTGGGGGTGTCTTCTGGAGGGAACTCTGTCTGTGCCTAAGTCCCTGTGTCCCAATCCATGAGTCGAAGCCAGTCTGTCCTAGGGATCCTCCGACTTAGCTGCATTAAGTACTTGGGGACAGGATGCAACACTGAGAGGTGACAGCTCTAAAAGAGAGGAGGGACAAACAGCCCTGAGAGCATAAATGTCATCCTGTTAAGTTAAACTGTGTTATTGGCTTTGTGCAATGGCTCTTGGGAAAGAAGGAGGGAAAGAGAATGGAGGCCAGGAGCATAAAGCACCCAGTGCTTCATGTTCCTGCCTTGCAGTGAACAGGAGGGAGCGTTCACAGTCCAGGCATGTCCCAGCCCAAGAGGAGCTGGGGATGGGTGGCGTGTCCTCTGCAAAGGACAGGAGGGTAGTGGTTGCCTGGAGTGGCAGAGAGCGAGCAGAAATGGTTCTCTGAAAGAGGAAAATGAATTTGATCCGTTGAGTGACCACGATGCTTGTACCATGTTAAGAGAGATGCTGTAGTCTGTCAGTTGAGTTTCTGCTTTCTGTAGGGTACTCTGGTGCAACTCACAGTTTTGGTTTTGTTGGAGGGGTGTAGGAGACGGCCTCTGTCCTTGTAAAGTCAGATGCATTGGCTGGGCTCTCACAGGGACTGAAGAAGAGCCCTCACTTACAGCATGGAAGATCTGTGTCTCTGGTCACCCGTTGCACCGTTGCCTCCCAGCTAACCTTGCGTGCACTGAGCCCAGATGCACACACTGATGTTATCTCGGGAGGAAGCCAGAAAGCCCGCAGTGATTCCGGTTGTGTTGCACACAAAGTGCATTTGCTGGTAGAGCAGCTCGGGCGCGTTACTAGCAACCCTACAAACAAGCCCACATCATGCGCTCGAACACGTTGTTTACACCCACATACACGCATAGGGACACGATATCTATGCACAGAGCTCAATGTGTAAAGGAGATCAAAAGAATCCTGTCCTAAAAGTGTCTGTTTTACCCACTCGAATGTCTCCAGTTAGTATGAGGGGGGCACCCAGTGAGTGTCTCTCCAGGTGTCATCCTTGGATCTTCCTTATACCCACCTGGAGGATGAAGGGCTGCCTGCATGGTGTTTGCTCACCAAAATAGCCTTTTTATCAGCCATGTGGAGCAACATAGACTTTGTTCCTCTATAGGTTTTGCATTAAGCAGGGTGGATTAATGTTTCCACACTTTATACAATGGTGAAAGGACATGGCTTCATGGTGTCTCAGCCACCAGCAGTGATCCCAGGTGGGCTCTAGGTCCCTGGAGCAGATGTATGCATGCACCCATCAGCTTCCCTGCTTGCAGGTGACTCCTCATGCCCAGTCATGGAGCAGGAGGCGGGTGTCTAGCATGTGAGATCATGTTGTCATTGGAGGGGACATGAATTAATGCAGTGGGGTTGTCTAGGGAAAGGGGAGCAAGGTCCTACCTGCAGTCAAACCCCAGTGCTGACTGAAATGTGGCATGGTGACTCTCAGGCCTCTCCCAAGTTGGGAGAGACACGGGCCAAGAACTGGTGAGAAATGCACGTGAGACCTGACAGGTTTTATATTCCTTGGATTGGGAAACATAGACTACACAAAGACCTTCCCAGCAGGACTGGATGTGGATGGTGGGCTACAACACAACAGGACCCCTGCTTCATCCTGCAGTTCAGAAAAGGGGGGTTCCCTGGTCACTGGGGCAGTGGTGAGGCTCTTATTCACTTCGTGTTATTGTTTTATCATCAGCTGCCTGTGGGATCTTGGGCAGATCCACAGCATTGTCAGGATCACTCACTTCTCTGAGTTTCAGCAGACACCAAACATTCACAAGCTCCATCTGGCAGATAGTTGTGAGGAGGAAGAGGAGTTTCAGCTCTGTGTTTTGATTTGATATATACAACCTAGAGTTCAGAGGGGCCTTGCTAGGAGGTCCATATCGCCATTGTTCCCAGTCTATAACCCAGATGCGTATCCCATTCCCCAGTGCCTGGCTGTCCCCACCATGCTGTCAGGGAAAACCATCAAGGACCTACTTTTTGTCCCCCTTTTTGTAGCGCGGGTCAAAGGGAGAAGGCAAAACTTGCTAAATGGCTACTGCAAGGTGCAAGCTGTTCTGAACAACCCTCTCCCAGTTATCCCAGGATCATTAAAACTGTATCTGTGACCTGTGACATTCCCAAAAAAAAGCCAGGACAGATCAAGCACTTGCATTTCTGCAGCTATAACCAGAGCACCAAAACCAGGGTTGTGCTACAGCAACAGCTGCAGCTGATCTGGTAGGAAACCAAAGAGAGTGTAGACATGATCTATGATCTGGTGCCAAGCCTGCCAGGACAAAATCACCACCTTCAAACCTCTCATGAACATTTGAAATAGCTCCCTGAGGTTTGGGGGATGCTGATGCAGCCCCCAGACTATCACAGAGAGTTCCTGTCTCTCTTGTCTCTGCACTTAATAGCTGTTACTGGTGGGCTCTGAGTCAAATGACTGGCAGAACCCTGGTCTCCTGTGGATCCTGGACTGAACCTTTTCATGGCATAGATCTGCTGGGAAGGGATTGCTACAAAGTCTTTCTTTCAGACGGCACCTCCCTGCCTCTCCATCCTCGTCGCCATGGCCAGCCTTGGAGAGAAGCACCCCTGTGGAGGCACAGAGATGAGCAAAGTGCAGTCTGCAGCCAGACTCTACCTGATTTTGCATTATTTATTATTGGCCATAGATGGCAGCAAACGTCTCAAAGCATCCTGCTGTGTTGGCTTGCTGCAGCCGGGAGCCACAGGAACAGAGGCACAAGCCAGCGAAATTCCTCCACCCCTTTGCTGCACAGGCATGGTCCCTTCTCCAAAGGGACAGAGGAGCAGAGGTCACCAGCTGGGTCCCATCCAGGGATCCCCAGCAGAGCAGGTCTAATGGTCACTGGCAAGCAACCCCTAGATCTCCTCCAGTCCCCCATGCTCCAACATGCTGCGATGAACTGGGGGACTGTGGAGGGAGCCAGGCCTGGTGAGACCTTCCATATTGCTCACTAGGAATGGTGCTGGAGATGACCAGGGCTTGTAGTGACAGGACAAGGGGCAATGGTTTTAAACTGAAAGAGGATAAATTTAAATTGGACATAAGGAAGAAATTTTTTTATAATGAGGGTGGTGAGACACCAGAACAGGTTGCCCAGAGAAACTGTGGCTGCCCCATCCCTGGAGGGGTTCAAGGCCAGGTTGGACGGGGCTTGGAGCAACCTGGGCTGGTGGGAGGTGTCCCTGCCCAGGGCAGGGGGGTGGACAATCACAGCCCCAGAATGGGGAAGGTCCTGCAACAGGGCAGGAGGGACAGCACCGGAGAAAGCGCCCTAGTTTGGTTCATTTTGCCAGTGTAAATGCAACAATTGCAGCAGGGTATAGAAAAAGAGGACAAAACTTTCAGTTTCCCGCCTCTATATTAAGAAAACTTTGACTTTGCCAACCCCATTTTCCAGCAAGACCACAATCATTCCTACCCTACAGGAACTTAAGAAAAGACGGGTAGGATCAGGCCAAAAGTCTATCCAGCCCCAGGCCCTGTTTCCCATAGAGGATAGTCATGGGTGTTTGGGAAAAGGAATAAAAACCAGAGTTGTTGGGACTGATCCTTCCCTTTCTCGTGCCCCAGCTGCCATCTTAAGGCCTCCAGCTCTGGAGGTTGCACGAAGGCTCACGGTGTTTCACAGCCATTCCTCCACTCGGTAATTATTTGTCTTAGCAGGAGTTTCATGTGTCCTGTTTTCAGAGTGGAGCCATCCTTTTCCATCCAGTCCCACACAACCCAGCCCAGTGAAGACCCTTATTCTCCTCTGTAGTGTCAAGAAAGGAATTAAGGACAGAGCTGAACTCCATCTGTCCGTATCCCCGGATTCCATGCAGGTGCTGGGATTGCTGGGGGAGGCAGGCCGGATCCCCTGTCACAGCACTAACGTCACGTTTGGATATGGGTTAAGGTTTCTGCTTTGGCCAAGCTTTCTGGATAGCCTAGGTGGTGTCACTTAGCCTCCCTCTGCGTCTTGGTTCCCTCACTGTAAGAAAGGGGGTCCTAATCTTGCTTTACCTACAGCTTTGCAGGGATAGGATGTATCTGTGCATCTCACTGCCCCTAGTGTTTCAAGCTACATTATCTAAGCAGAGAAGCAAACACCTTCCCAGTCACTTCACCACCAAGGAAAAAGCATCGCAAGACCTGCTGTTTCTCACTTTGCCTCGACTTCGCTGGATTACCGGATTCTCTCCCTCCAGCTCTTTGTTCTGCATCTTGTTAGCCAGGCTCCAGACTCATGGCTCTTCTCCAGAGCCTGGAACGCTGTTTCTCTGCCAGGTCCCCTTCTCTTTACAATCCTTTAATTATCATTTCAGGAGCATAATCACCCAGGGAGACAGAACAAGCAGGAGGGAGAGATGGAGTGAGCAGGAACGTGAGTTCCCCCATGCGTTTCCCCCTAGAAGCACAGAAGAGGAATGCTGTGGTTCTATAGGTTGGCTCCTGCAATTAGCACAGCCTGTGTAATTAGACCAAGATAGATGGTGCTGGCAAGGAAACACCTCATCAGTCTAATTTCAAACTGTTATAAAACCAGTGAATGGAAAGCGGAGAGCATCCATTTGTTTCCAATTGCAAAAAGTGCAGGGTTAAGGTTGGTCCGCAGCTCCACCTCTTGCACACACGCGCGCGCTCACACGTAGCTAAATGAAACCAGAAGGCAGCAGCGAACATACAGCTGTGACAAATCCTTTGCCTTCTCAGGACACAGAGATACGGAGGATTCAGGGCGCAGTGTCAAAACCCAAATCAAAACATTCTTTGCTGCACCCCTTGTTTATTTGGCTCTGGTCTTTGTTTATTTACTTATTTTCCTGCTCCACATCTCCTCCTGATTAACATTTCCAAAGGACATTGTGCTCCCCTGCACTGGCCAATTTTGCATGTTTTTTTTTACTCCAGAGAGTTTACAGTCTGAACAGTGAAGGAAGGTGCCCATGGTCATCCCATGAGTCTGTGTCAGAGGAGAGAAGAGATTCTGGTTCCTACCTGTTCTCCTGAGCTGCAGGTCTTTGGCTTCCTCCGATTCATTCATCTTCCTTCTTTCAATCCATCGTTTTCACAGCTTTATGATTTTTCTCCTTTCTCTCAATGCTCCTCGTTATCATTCTCCTCTCTCCACTCCCACCAAGCTTTTCCTTTCCATGCTTTTTCTGCCCCCAGCTACATCAGTCTCTTACACTGCCTGGGGGTGCTGGTCATATCGCGTCCTGTGACGGAACAAGGGTGGCTGTCTCTGAGACCGGTGCATGGCTCAGGACGGGTGGGGATGAAACTTAGGGGTCCCGAAATTACATTCACCCCCCCTTTTCCCTGGAAAACAATACTGTGATTGTCTCGGCCCTGATTTTTACTTCTGGGTAAACCTCAGACCCTTCTGCTGACTAAGACTCATGCATGTCTGGGCCAAAGGCAAGACTCTGTGGTTGTGTAGTTCAAGATGTTGCCCTTTAAAGCACAGGAATCCGCTTTGCGCTGAAATGCCTCCAGCTCAGCAGGACATCTTCCCAGAATCAGGCGAGACACTCAGTGTCCTGTCCCGGCACCAGGGAACCGTATGCAGCCTTTTGGAACAAAATCCCACCCGGGCAGCTCACTCATCTTTAGGTTTTTTTGCAAACTCCAAACTCCCGCCAGGTCCAGGTTCACACGTGCCAAGTTCACTTAACCTTTTGTGCTCACCAGGAGACAACGCGCGGGAGGATAAGGAATGGGTAGCACCTTTTAAAATCGCTTGTAGCGACGGCACTTGCCATCTTCGCTTTTAAAAGCCCCCAGAGAATGGTGTGGAAAAGCAACGTGCATGTCTGGGCCTGGCAAATTGGTGCAAAGGGAGCAGGCAATTCTGTTTGGGACCCAGATGACTCTGTGCAGTTGCTTTGTGTTATTTCTGCAATGGGAAAAGAAAAAAAAAAAACAACAAAAAAAAAAAAAACAAAATGGGTGGATGCCATTCGGTGTCTCCTTGAGGATTCCTCCCTAATCCGGGCAAGACATGAGCTCATGACCTGCAGGCTAGTTCCCCTCACTCTAGTAGTGACGGCCTGAACTGCATGCCCAGAGGACTGGCTGGGGATGCTTTTGTCTGTGTTTTTCTAGAAGCTATTGACTTAGAACCCAAATATCAGCAGAAAGCCCAAAGATCAAGAGGAACGTTCACCTTGGGGAGAAAACCATCAGGATTTGAATAGTACTATTTCATTTGCCCCATTGCCAGGAATAGTTGGGATTGTTTTGCCACAGCACCAGTCAGGAACACATAAATAATGATCCGTAGATAACTGCTGTCCATTCTGGAGGCAGAGAGGAGGGTAAGGGATCATCAGTTTATTTCAAGCTGAGAATTTCTGGAATGGAAATTGCATGGGTTCTGGGTTTTGCTCGCATATATTATTGCATACATATAAACCCACACTCAGGCACTGCAGTCCTCAGAACACTTTCTTCTCTGCAAAGAGGCTGAACAAGTTGTTGGTTAGCCAGGACACAGAGTAGTGGGAGACATGCTCAAGAATATGTTTTCTTGAGGGCAGCTGATGACCAGATGTCACCATTAGCCATTGGATTGCTCTTTCTTGACAAGGGACTACATCATTTTGTCCTCCAGCTGGTCTGCTTTCTAAACTGGGAGACATTGGGATACACCAAAGAATGCCAGTGGTGTTTTATTAAGGAAAGCTTTTCCATCTAAGCCAACAACTTGAAGGATATTTGTAGACATGAAGGCACTCTCCCTCACAATGTGAAGAGGCCTAAGTCAAGATCTACTCAGCTGATCTTTTCCCAGTAGTCATTGTATGCTCCTCCAACAGGAGTCATGATTTAAGATGGACCAAATCATCCTCCAGAGCCCATCCCTTGACTTTTATGGTGGATGGGGGCTACCACAAAACTCTGCTCTTAATTTAGATGCTGTAGTAGTTAAGGTTAAATGAGAGGTGCCTGAATGGTGGCAATGGTGTTTTTAGAAGGAAACATAAACCCTACATCTTGATGGCTTGTCATTAAAGTTACATGCAAGCAAAAAGACCCAATTTACTCAGGAGAATTATGTTGCCCTCCAGTAGATCATTCCTGGCTCCTCAAAGCATTGGATCATTCTTTCTTACCTCCCGAGCTATATGTGCTGCACAGCGTGGTCCCAGATTTCCCCCACACATCCGCAACATCCACATGACATGACAGAATCATAGAATTGTCAGGGTTGGAAGGGACCTTAAAGATCATCTAGTTCCAACCCCCCTGCCATGGGCAGGGACTCCTCCCACTAGATCAGGTTGCTCAGAGCCCCGTCCAGCCTGGACTTAAAAACTTACAGGGATGGGGCAGCCACCACCTCTCTGGGCAACCAGTCTTCTACCATTTCACATTGTTCAGAAAGCCTTACAAAGTGCCTCAGTTGAAAGTATTTCTTGCAGCACAGGGACCTGCTCATTAGCATGGTGCATGCCAATTAGGCAGGTTGAGATCATCAGGAGCAATGATCTCCTGGCCATGATCCTCTTCTGTGGCTTCAAGAGAAGCCCAAATCTTTCAGCGTGGATTGAATCATCATCACATTTGGTGTGGGGAAGCAAAGTGCTCTTGGACCAATGCCTAAAGTGAATGGTGTTGCTATCAGTTTTCCTTCTCCGTTCCCACTGAAAAGGATAAGGTAGCACCAGAGGGTGGGTGAAGTGGCAGGGGGAGATAAGTGGGACAGGAAACATGTCCATCCTCCGCTCAGGTACCGTGCAAACATAACGAGATCCTGAGCAAACGTTCACCAGGCGCCTCCTGTGTCTCTGGAAACCTGAGCTGCATCCCCGCCTGCATGAGGAGTGAAAGCTGTTCCGTTTTGATTTCATCCCTCCTCCATCTGCTTTACTAAGTTTGGCCCTGCTTATAACTAAAGACATTTGGCTTCTGTCTCGGGCTGTCGACTGTGTTGATAGAAGTGGTTTCCTGTTGCAGGTCTTTGTTTTTGAGTGACCAGCTTTCCAGATGGCAGAGGCCACATTTCCCCTTCTCTCCTTCCGAGGCCTGTTTCCCTTCTTGTTACCTGCCAATTAGGACTCATTACCCACTGAGGAGAGCTGCTTTGGGAGTTAGAAGACCGTGACTGCAGGGCTGAGCATCTTGTGGCGGTAATCGTGGGACGTCATTGCTCTTGCTGTGCAATTCTCACAAGGAGAACAAAGACAGGGCTCAGCTGAACCCAGCTGGGGTCTTTTTACCCCAGTTCCTGACTCTAAAGTGGCCAAAAAACCCAACATGTCAGAAGAAGTGGAAGAAACACTATTGTAAATATACGTGGTGTAATATCCCCCCCTCTCCTCCATCCAGGTCTATTTTCTAATCTCTAACTCCTGAATAAAAGCCTGAATCTTGAGGGGTGTCTAAGCTTCCCAAAAGTGGGGTTTTTTTTATTTATTTGGTCCTCTAAAGCAATGTGATTTATTTGGTTATATGTCTATATGTGCCCTTGCGTTTATTTTCCTTTGCAACTATAACTTTCAAGGAGCTTTGAATCTTTTGGACACCTTTAAACAAATCTGACTTTTAGTTGAGGTTTTAAAGTCAGCCAGTGCCTGCAAGCTCTGTAAAAATCAGCCGTCAGTTAGGGGAAAGCAATTGAACCAGTTGATGAACTTGCAAAATTAAAGCTAAAACTTACATTCAGCCTTATTAACCAACAGGGCATCAGCGTTCCTGAAATGCCAGGTTGTAGAAAACCAGCATTCGCTACATCCACTATTTATTTGATGATCTGTTAGCAGGAGCTATTCCTAGACACAAAAGCCAGAAGGCTTTTCTGTGTAACTCAAGACAGAAATTCACTCCCTTATTCCGGCGTAAAGCCCTTTTCTCGCAGTCGAGATGGGGTGTCTCTTTTTTCAGGAGGCATCCAATCTGCTTTTTCAGATGGAGAACCGTCTGCGCCCTGGGCTAAATTTAAGGCGCAGACACATTTATATGCATCGGTAAAAAGTCACAGGACTGGGTGAGCACCAAAATGCCCAGTGCTCCCCGGAGTATTTCTAACTGGGGAAACAGTAATTTGATATTTGCACGTGCTGATAGCCATATCTGTCTAGATGTTAGTGGATACAAATCATGTATTGTGATTGTGAGAGCACTGGCATTCTGAGCCAGTCTCTCAGTAAGAGATCCTACCCTGGCATAGTCCAGCTGACGTCAGTGGGGTGGCTCAATTTACATCGGCCAAAATTCTAGGTCCATTTGCTGTGCCTCGGTGGGTTCATTGGGGCTGCTGATGATGGGAGAATTTGCGTCATGCAGCTGCGGTAGGCATTGAAAAATAGCATGAAGGACTCAAAAGAAATGCAGCAGTGCTTTTCCCAGCTCCAGGATGAGAAGCAGCAAAGAAAAGATGTAAATGGATGATGTTGTGCTTTTACATGAGCCCTAGACTTGCTCGGGTTTGGGAAGCTCTAGGTCAGCCCTGGAAATGTGATGCATAAATATCCTTTTTTCCCCGATGTTTGACACGCAGTCCAAATTCATGTGTGCCTGAGAAGACTATATCGGGGTCAGCTTGATCTGTGTATGACCAATGGATTGAGGGGCCAGATCTTGAGTGTTGTGGTAGCTGGCTGGAAGGACTCTCCCCCCAGTGATGGAATCAGCCTGGGGAGACAAGCTGATTGTCGTGGTGTCTCTTATGTATCTGGAGATAGGTGTGATGAACCCAAGCTGAGCAATGACCATGAAAAGTCAGGAGGACCATGGGGCCGCAGCTTTGGTGTCCGTGCCGACACAGTCAGGCCTAACGTGTCAAAAAACACAGACAGAAGTTGAAGGTTGAGGTTACAGAAGATTGTGTACGGCCACTGCAGAGAAGGGTTCCTAGCAAACAAGAGCATCCCAAACACAGGTTGAGTGGGTCACCTAGGGATTGCTGGGAAACCAGTTGAACACAGGGCATTTAGTCCGTAAAGCCAAGAACAGAGAGAATAAGGTCTTGGGCTAGTGATGACAAGTTGCGTGCATCCTGTTTCCAAAAAAAGAGCAATGGCCTTTTTCAGTTCAATACTGAACCCAGAGCTCCTGGCAGCATCTTTAAAGAAATGTCCAAATGTCACAATCAAGAATATTCCCTGATGGCAGAGATGGAGGGTTTCCAGAGCCAGAAAAACTTATTCCCTTGGCTTCTAATAGCTAAGTTTCCCTTCTCTTGCCTTCCTACAAACAATGCCAGTTCACCTGCAGAGCATAAATGCAGGCTGAACCTGCCTGACTTCAGGTTTCTTTTCACAGTTTTGTTTTCCATTTGCATATAATTATGACCTCAGAGCCCTGCTTCAGTCTCACCTTCCTGCTCCGTCTCACAGCTTTCCAACATCCTCCCAATTCCAACGAAATTCTTTCCCCTCTGCTTCTTGTTGACACACAAGTTGAGCCTCCAAATCAGGATGTGAGCAGGAACCGTTTGTCGTAATCCCTCCACCAACCTCACCCCACAAAGAATCTGTTTCCAAACAGACAAAAGCTCATTAGCTGTTTTACGGGCTCGTTGATGCACAGTGATGGCTGACTTGTTTCTGAATCCAAAATGAATTTCTGGAAAAGCTTTCAACTGTAGGGAACTGGTGATGTTAAATACAGTGAGATATTTTTAGGGTTTTTTTTTTTTTTTCTTCTCATAAATAATGATAATCTGCCTTTGCACATGCTGAAAAGATCAAGTGTAGCAGGGAGGTTTGGCTGCGATGGAGACATCAGTCATTTGTCCTAGGGCAGGCGATGGGCTGTCAAGCTCAGGGGTCACCATCATTTGTAGGAGAGCCTGGTGATTAGCAAAGTGGATTTTGCACAGGGCAAGCAGCAACAGAAAAAAAAATATCTCAGATCCAGCCAGTTAATCTGCTATTCCCCACCGCAGAGCTCTGGCTCTGGCAGATAGGGTACTGGAAGAAAAACTTTGTTGAAACAGTTGTTAAGGAGGTTATGGCTTATCTGGAACATCTGTCCCAGCGTAAGCCATGTCTGTTGACTTTATAAACTCCGAGAGTGGTGGTTAACAAAAAAAAAAAAATAAAAGAAAGAGATTGGTAATTTAAAGAGCTATTGTGAGACAGACACATGGAGAGGATGCAGAGGTGCAGGAGGAAGGAGAGCAATTCACCCACCTCACTTTGGGTGACAAGGGTGGGAACCACTCCCTCTGAGCTCATATCCCAGGCTCCCTTTATAGCCGCTGAGGAAAAACAGGCACTTTTAAGGCATGATTCATGTGCCCTGTTTACGTGTCTACTTTAGGAGGAGATAAATCATGCCTGGCACTCCAGTCAACGCAACGACAACCCTAGTAAACTAAACACTGCCAGTGCCCGGACACCAGTTGGGACCTTTCCTTTAGTATTAAACTCTTCTCACCTCCAGCACAGGGTGGCCCCATCCCAGCAGCATATCAGGGATGGTGCTTTTCCTACTGCTGACCCATGCCTAGGAACAGTCTAAGAAAGCCTGAGCCAAAGGTATGCCAGGGACCGGGCAGACCATGGCTCCGGTGCTGGCTCCAGGGCAGGGGGTGTTCCCCAGCAATAACTCATTCACTAACGAACACAGATACCATCTATTTTAAGCAGATCTTCGCTGGCGCTGAAGACAGCCCAAGGTGACTAGTTCCAGTGGAGACATCTGCATTTAGTCAGCCAAATGCTTTCTAAATGTTATTTTAAAAGGCTGCTGGCAATTTATACTTGTCTGATTTTTTCTTTTTTTTTTTTTTTTTTTTTCCAAAGCACAGTAACAACTGTGAAGACAAGTGTGAAAGCAAATAGAGGAAAATAATACATGCACATACGCACAGAGATACACACATTCCCCTACGGTCCGTGTGTTTCACACCCCCAAAAGTACTTTTAGATACGTTACTTGTAAAAGCATCAGGCCAGATTATCCAGAGAAATTTATTCTGATTTATCAACGGAGCTTTGAGACTTGGCTTTCAGAAGAGCTTTGCCTTTGTCCCAGCACCTCAGGAAGATTTGAAAAAAGCAATTCACATGCAACAAGCGCTGCTGTGAGATCCCTGGTTGGATTTTTCCCAAGAGCACGGCATTCGGTGTGCTAAGTTTGTTTTAAATCACAGATGCTCAAGGTAGCCTGGTGCAAGGAGGCTGACCAGACTGTCCCAGCACTGCACGACTATGCTATTCCACAGCACAGGATGGTAAGCCCACCGTAGGAGTAGCTCAACCCCGGCTGTGCCACATCAGGGGCACTTGTATCCCTTCTTATTCCACATCATAGACACACCCAGGAGAGCCAAGATCCCCTCCACAAACTTTTATGACACCATCAATGCCCTTCCCAAGCAAGAGGGATGCAGACAGGACCCCCGCAAAAGTCTGGCTTATTGGTCCCCAGACATCAATACGCTACATGTTCTTGATACCAGGACAAACAAATGTAATGAGCAGGAATAAGTTTAGGCTGGAAATCAGAAGGGGGGCTCCTAAGAAAGAGTCAAAGTTCCTGAACAGCCTTCCATTCAAGAGTCACAGGGATGAAGAAGCCTGAAATAGAGTGTGACTGCTCAACACGGGCAAACACGTAGACTTTTGTCACCACATGTACCCAAGGGCACTGAGACCAGCTCTCAGGGTGCATATAGAGCTGGGGATGGGAGCTAGGATGCGACCAGCACTGTGATCCCACAGCCTGGATATCCCCATGGCTCTAGCTGCTCCTTCAGGTGTGTCAGTAAAAAACTCTTAACTTTTTGTGAGAGAGATGGTTGGGGAGGTCCAGGTGGCCGTGGGTATGGCAAGTCCCCACAATTGTTATTGCTACCTTGCAAAGCAAGAGCAATGAGCAAGAGGAGGGGACTTCGGCTCAAATTGAGCTGATCTGATAGCAAGCTAAAGTAGGAGCACTCCTACAGTTTTCTGCTCAGGAAATTATAGACTCCATCCCCCCCATTAAAATTCTAGACCAGAAGAGATTGATTTGGTTTTTGCTGCTAATTTTTTGCTCAGTATTTTTATTTCATTGCAGCTGAAGCTGGAAACTAAACCTCTTTTGAACTGCCTGTTTGATTTCTGATGAAATCCAGGATTTAACTGTACACATTTCTGTTAAACCCCAACATAGACAGGCATGGATGAAATATATTTTTAAATAAATCTGGTGCTGATGAAGAGAGAGCTAGAGATGCTTTCTCATGCTACTTTTGGGAAAACCTGAGTATTTTATATGCACCTAGACTGATGCAGAATAGTTTAAGGCTTAATCTTGATTTCAGGGGCAGGGTTGGACCACCCGTCATCTTGTACCATTTACCTATCAATGTGGAAAAAAAAAAAAAAAAAAAAAACAGTCATTTTGTTAAGGCTACAAGGGATGCTGTGATTCTTTGCTGGTTTTGAAAAAGCACCTCCTGAAATCCCCTGGGATACAGGATGCAGCCAGGCTGAGATGGGGAGTGGGCCTTTTAGCTGAATTTGTTCGCATTTAGAGTGTCACCTTGGAACAACTATGTATTGCTTTTTTGTAGTGATTTCTCTATTAATTTGAATTTTTCCCTCCAATGTGCTTCAGCCCCTTTTGCCCAGGTGTTGCTTATCTTGGTAATAAGTCATTTCCCCGTCTAAAGTGTCTAAAGCATGTATGCATTGAATCATACCAAACTCAGTTCAGCCACCTTTCTGCTCTGGGCTGTGAGATGCAACCAGTTGGCCAACTGTTAGTCATGGTGGCCTCGAAGGCTGGGAATGGCCAAGTCCAGCAGCGAAGTCACAGCAGTGGTCGTTCTTTTCTTTACCATATGCTGCCATGGAAACACCACTCTGCCCCCATTTCGGAAGTTCTGCCAGGTGGAAGAGGAGAGGGGAAAGCAATCTGCATCTTCACTAATTGATTTTGCCTTCGCACACAGCACTGCTGGGCTGTTGATCAAAAGACCGTCTTTGGTCACTGTGATTAAAAGGGTTTGCGGATCTCAAGAGACTGCTAAACCCCAGTGAGATACAGAAGCAACAGAAGAAACTAGGATCCAACAGGCGGTTGGAATAATCATTTACCAGCATTTCACATCAGAGAAACGCGCAGCATATTACTATCCTAACCACTAATTAAAATTGCAAGCACCCCGCTGAGGTGGCAAGATGCATTGTAGCAGCTGGTCAGAACGTTTCCCTCAGCATTTTTTTTTTCCTAATGGAAAATGGCTTCTTGATGAAATGGGAATGTTCAGTGAAAAGATTTTTCATAGGAAAAGAAAAAACCTCTTTTTTTCTTTTTTTTTTTTTTTTCTGAAAAAGCATAAAATCTGTCTCTTCCCTTCACAGATAGCAAAAATTTAAGCCTAGGAAAAAAAGCAGCTATTCAGGGAAAACAGATTTGTCTAATATTTGTATGTGTACATTTATTTTTTGCAACGAAAACCTGCAAGAGTACAAAGAAACAGCAACATTCCTAATGGTGCCAATTTCTTTTGTTGCAGAACTAATTGCTCTTCAACTAGCTCTGTGCCTTTTTCTTTGCAGCCAAAAACCGCAGTCCTGCTAGCAAGGGGAAAGAAAGGAGGACCCCAGAGTCCTCGCAGCAAGTCCTGTGTATGTTAAAGCATCTTACCTAGATCCAAACCAGTGATTCCCTATCAACCGGCCTAGGAGCTCCTAGGAATGGCACAATACTTTGGCATCCTTTTGGTTGGGTTTTCCCTTGTGAATCTATTTCTAAAGGTGCTGTCTAGTGCTCAGAACTGCTGCTGAATGTGAAAGAACATGCCCATGTTAATATTGTTATCGACATCTTTCTGAAGAAATAGGCTGAGGATGCAAAGAATATGAGAAACACCCAGCGCAGGATTCATGTAGACACTGCAGTGTAGGAATATTTCTGTATCCTGATAGGTAATGGAGATCTTGTTCATGCTGTCAATCTACATGAGGCATTCTTTAGGTTTGCTTAAAAGTAGACATTTAAAGTAGAGTTGACCAACCATAGCTATAAAGTGCCTGTTTCTCCTCATCGGCTACAAAGAGAGCGCAGAGCTCAAATGCAGATATCTGAACTGTAGGGGCTCAAAGTTACATGGTGTGGATCCCTGTAATGCCCTGGAAAGACCTATAGCTCAGAATGTCTACCTTCCTTTTCATGCTGCATCCCACCAGGTGCTGTTGCGTACCCTTGTTACAGCAGCTCCGGTTTCTTCCTACTTCATGCAAAGGTGCTTCTGGTGTGAGGAGGACAAGGGCTTTGCTTGGATCCAGACTTCTGTCACCAGCTTGTTTCCCATGTCCCTTACACCTGGTTTGGAAACTCTACCCCGACCCCTTGTCTTTGCCTGCTTGCATTGCTCCAACTTATGTCTACTGTGTAATTTATACAACTGCTTAATTGATATGAGAATTTGGCCTCTGGACATCCACCTTGTTTGCCCCATTGGTGCTTAAGCAGTAGGGTATATTATTTCTTCTGACAATCTACCTTACCCCAATTCTTGTGCTTTACATGGAAATCTACCTAAGCCTGATTTTGCCTCTGTTTATGGTTAGTCTGGAACAACACCGTCCTCTGAAATCAGTCACTTGGGTCATAGATGGGTTAAATGCCCATTGACTCATGGAGCAAAGGCATCACACAGGCTGCAGCCGGGGCTGAGAACAGACACACCTATGAGGAAAAGGTTCCCAGAGACATCTGTCTTGTGTCTCATAACAAAAGATCAAGGGGATTTTCTGAGCAAATTCCACAGGGAGACAAAATAAGACATCGAGAAACCTTAAGAGGTTTACTGGACTAAGGAATTTGTTGTTACAAGAATGATATGGAAACCAAGAGCTGTAGTGAGATCCAGGGGACTGGACATTTGAAGAGACAAGTATTTCCAGCCTTACAACTGCAAAAATTGAGTTGGAGGGAAGGGAATTAGCTCTGGAGGGAATCTGGAACCTCAGCCTGAAAGTTTCTAATGATGAGGGGTCAATAACCACCTCTTGAAAAAGGCTATCCCAGAATGTCATCCATCTCAGCTTTCCCAAAGCACCCACAGGTGACTTCCAGTCTTATCTGCTCTTCAGTGGCTTCAACACTCCTGGCAGCCCTGGTTGACCTTGCCGTAGTGCAAGGCTAAAGGGTGCCTGGGTGAGCAAAGTGTCCATCACGCCCCTGATTCAGCCTATCTGAGTAGACTTCTGTGAGGCATCTGGCAAAATGCAAAAAAAAAAAAAAAAAAAAAGTGCTTTTTGGCCCCAGAGCAGGGAGAGGAGAGGCTCACTCTCTTCCCCAGAGGGCAGGGAGCCAGGCAACTGTCTGACTCTCACAAATCATTATTACCAAATAAGCAGCATCGTATTTTAGTGCAAGAAAGAAAGGTACACAAGCCCAGGAGCTACTGAGCCCTCAATTTAGGATGCCGTTCAACAAAAATAGGCCTGATGGCTCAGCGCCTGCAGCCATCGGTGGGTGGTGGGAGCATGGCAATGTCTCAGAGGAGGACCAGTGTGCCCAGGTGGCCGAGAAAACCAATGGCATCCTGGCTTGTATTAGAAACAGTGTGACCAGCAGAAGGAGGGAGGTGATTGTCCCCCTGCGCCCAGCACTGGTGAGGCCACACCTCGAGTATTGTGTCCAGTTCTGGACACCTCAATACGAGAGAGATCTCGAGGTGCTGGAGCGAGGGCAGAGGAGGGCAACGAAGCTGGTGAAGGGCCTGGAGAATAAATCTGATGAGGAGCGATTGAAGGAGCCGGGACTGTTTAGTGTGAGGAAGAGGAGGCTGAGGGGAGACCTCATCACCCTCTACAACTACTTGAAAGGACATTGTAGAGAGGTTGGTGCTGGTCTCTTCTCACAGGTAATGAGCGATAGAACAAGAGGGAATGGCCTCAAGCTGCAGCAGGGGAGGTTTAGGCTGGACATTAGGAAAAAATTCTTCCTAGAAAGAGTGGTCAGACACTGGAATAGGCTGCCCAGGGAGGTGGTGGAGTCACCATCCCTGAAGGTGTTTAGGAGTCGTTTAGATGTGGTGTTGGGGGATGTGGTAGAGGGAAGAACTTTGTAGAGTGGAGTTGATGGTTGGACTCGATGATCCCAAGGGTCTCTTCCAACTTAAATGATTCTATGATTCTATGACCAACACATCGGAGCTGCAGCAGGGCTGGGGAATAGGGTGGGAAAACCCAGGAGAGTGAGACATGTCAAGAGTAATAATATGTTTTTCCTCTATGATCTATTTTAACTCTATTTTCTGCCACCCTGTCAGTCTGTTTGTAGGACCCCCAAGGGGGTGCAGATTGAGTCACTACATCCTTGTCCACACTAGCCCAGAGTGAGTAAATGCTGTGGGTCTCACCCAGGAGAGGAAGAGTCTAGAGGCAGGGGAAGGAACAGCCTCCTTGGAAGGAAAATAATCAATGTCTGTAGGAAGCAGGAGCCTGAGCCACACTTACCAAGAAAGCTGAGCCTCTGAGCCTGCACCCAGCCATCACCGAGGTTTTACCAGTGTGCACAGAAATGGAGGGGTGTATTTTATTTATCCCAAGCACTTTGCGAGGGTAGAGATCTCGGCACAAGCCCAGAGCTCTTTCCTGCAGCATCTGGGGCACAGGCTGGACCTGTTATGCCGTAGGCTGCTCTGCTGGGAGATGTCCCAGGCTGGCTCCACGTAGGCACAGTGTGGACATTTTGAGCTGGTCATTGAGGTTGACAGCCAGACAATGCCTGGGGTCACAGAACCATTTGCAGGCTTGACCTTCACTCCAAGAGCCATAGGAGGCATCATAATCACTTCCATCCCACCCACTTTATTTTTGGCCTGAACACTAACACACAAGAAGTTGCTCACTCCACAAGAAGACTTTTTTCCTTTTCTGATAATTGCTTGTTATGGAGCGATTCTTTAGATAGGACAAGACCCTGTGTCCTTCAGAGCACAGGATTTGTTGAATGCTCTTGTTTTATTCCCTTCTATCAGATACGTGTGGGATTAAGCAGGGATATATTCATAGAATCATAGAATGATTTAGGTTGGAAGGACCTTAAAGAACATGATTTAAAATTATTTAGGTTGGAAAGGACCTTAAAGATCATCTAGTTCCAACCCCAATGCAATAATCAGGGATACTTCCCACCAGACCAGGCTGCTCCAAGCCCCGTCCAACCTGGCCTTGAACCCCTCCAGGGATGGGGCAGCCACAGCTTCTCTGGGCAACCTGGGCCAGGGGCTCAGCACCATCAGAGTGAAAAATTTCTCCCTGATATCTAATCTAAATCTCACCTCTTCCAGTTTAGAGCGATTGCTCCTTGTCCTATCACTGCATGCCCTTGTAAAAAGTCCCTCCCCAGCTTTCCTGGAGCCCCTTGAGGGACTGGAAGGGGCTGGAAGGTCTCCCTGGAGCCTTCTCCAGGCTGAACACCCCCAACTCTCTCAGCCTGCCCTCACAGCAGAGGGGCTCCAGCCCTTGGAGGATCTCCATGGCCTCCTTTGGACCCCCTCCAACAGGTCCACATTCATTAACCTGAGCCCAGACTGACACACTGGGTGCAGCTGCTGTCCTGGATGCTGCTGCAAAGGCTTGTTAGGTTCCTGGTCTGATTGCTGGTCGATGGACTGCTGTCGATGTGACAAGCTTTTGCTGACATTACTTCTGATACAGAGAAAACACACCTGCAAAACAAAAACAGATGTTTGGGTTGAGTTGTTTTTTCATTGCTAGTAGAAACTTCCTTGATTTGCAGGGTTTTTACTGTAACAGTGGTCTCAGTTAATATTATGGACACAGACATCATAGTCGAGAGGAACCTGGTTTTCCTGGAAAGCTTAGTACCATGAGAGTGCTCTGCTGCTGCTCTCCAGGAATGGCAGCTTGCCGGTGTCAGCATCCTCTGGCACAAGAGCTACAGGACCCGTAGGGCTCCGATTGCCTGAGCAGCTGTATTTTGCTGCCTGTGCTTATTGCACTGACTCACAGCAAGCTGGATCAGCCCATCGCTGTCTTCTCCAGCAGGTGGTTATCCACGTGAAAAAGTCATCAGCTTAGTCTAATGGGTCGGCTGGATATTCAAAAAGTCCTAGGCAAGCATTTAGGCTCCCGGACAAATGGGGAGAAATTTCCTTCGGGGAAAAAAGAGTGAAGTCACATCTGCAGAAATCTGAATGCAGGCTAGAATGTTTTCTCTGTTTCCACCATCTCAGGACTAGGACCCAGAATGGATCCATGCTCCCAGGACTTCCTTGAGTCCTAAGGAAATCTGTGCTCCTCCAGTCGACAGACCTGTTTCAGGCTCTCTATTTTCAGTTCCCAGACATTTGAGAGGCAAGATGAGATGACTTGCTTTGTTGGCTGTGTCTTTTCTGCAAGGCATCTTTGCTCCCAGGGATGCTAACAGCAGATTCTGTGATAGACAGTCGGTTAGTCATCTGGGTAAAAATTTGGCACAAAGAGTAATTTCAGTATCAGGCCTCCCTTTCCATTACAGCAGATGGTCTTTGTGCTCCATCTCAGGGAGAAGATGAGATATAGACCTGTTGATTATCATAAAGCCTTCAGGAATCGAAATGAAATAATAAAAAAAAATAAAATAGTAAACTAAAATGTTTTGAGTGCACAGGAATTAATTAATTTGCCTGATGTGATGAAAAATGACAGTGTTAGAGAAGGGATTTTATCCCTGCTATGCAAGTGGGGAAAAGAGGGGAAGCTCACCCAGCAAAGCGTGGAATAGAAACCACGTTTCTGGTGGTCTAGTGCAGGGTGGTCCTCAATCAATGGGCCTAATCCACCCTGTGCACCTCTGCCCTGGTGCGCTCAGTAGCAGTGATGAAGGGAAATGGGGCCAGTGCACTACGACGGCGCAGGGGTTGACTCCCCTAAGAGCCTCTTCCCACATCCCACTCTGCCCACAAAGCCTCCCATGGACAATGAAGTACATGATGTATTACTGCAGCAGAAGCTGTGAAGACCTGAGATTGCCTCTAATGTGATCCCGTAGGGCAGCCAACTCCTTGTATACTCGGTGCGGCTTTCCTGGCACCAGCTGAGGAATGCTGGCACGCCAGCTCCTCCAGAGCTATTAGCGGTGTCGTGCTCTCCAGGGCTACAGAGAATACGTGCTCTGTGCTGTAGCTGCTCTGGAGATCCCACCAGGCCATTCTCTTCTGCGCCACAGTCTGCAGAGCTGCACTGCACCAGGGCAGGGCTCTGGGTTTTGGTCCTGGGGTTGGGAGGGGTTCTAGCAGGCCAGAAATTCAACTCCTCCCCAATTCTTGCAACCCCCCCCCCCCCCCCCATCGACCTTCCTTTCCTGCTCTGAAGGTTTCTTTGCACTTGCCTACGTGCAGCTGAGGAGAAGTTCAGACTTGCATCAAAGCAACGGGCTTGTGTGCAGCCTGTCTCAGTGGGCTGGCCACCCCAAACACTCTGCACAAGTCACAGTAAATCATAGTTCCTTTCCTACCAGTAGCTTGTACTGACTGTCCCCAAAGCCATTTAGATACTGGACCTGGATCCACAACACTATTCGGACTCTCAGCACTCGTTTAGTTACCTGCAGATTTCGCTTCTACTGTGGCTCTGAACCTGTATATTGCTGTAAGAACTCAAAGTGAAGAGTAAGTCTCCACATACCAAAGATATTTTCAACAGAGACCAGCAAATCAGCCTATATCTCAGACTCTCTCTTTCACAACTTCCTGCTTTTGGACCCCCCAGTTCTGTTTTAAACCCTGGAAAAGCAGTGACTCTGCAACACAGTGACTACCACTATAGGTTATATATGAACTGGAAAAGTTCCTGGCTCTGGGTTCATGACTATCTCTCAAATTAAACGTCAAGCATGATTCCTTGTACGCTTTTCACTTAGGTGAAACATCCCTCTCCCTATCTCACAATCGTGCATCAGGGATCATTCCCACGTGAGAGTTTGGGTGCAGCCATCCTCTTTTAGAAGGTACAAGAGTTTGACAGCAAGGATGTGGGTTGGCCCATGCACACCAGGGGCAGAGAACAGTGGCAGACAGTTTGATTCACCCATGGAGTTTGAGTCTCTGCCACTTGGCTGGAAGAACACCTTCTGCCCTGGACAATGGCTGTAACCAATATCCTCCCTGTGGTCGCAGAGATGCTCAGGCACAGTTGGATATCAAACAGTTGGTGCAGACAAAACAAGCCTTGTTTGGGTGATATCTAGTTTGGGAGGTGATCCCTCGCACCCAGGAAATGCTTATTTCTCTGAAATGACCTCTAAACTTAGGTAATATGAAGCTTATTTATGGGCACAGCATAGTCACAGCAGCCTGACCCCCACCACAGCAGCTACCCCCACTGAGGGATTAGTTTCCTGACCAAATCCGTGCTGGCATCTGTCCTTGCTGTGCCCAAACCCCTTGTTACTGTCTGTTGCTCATACCCAACCTTAGCTACTGGACATGCTGCTCAGCATGTCCCACACAGGAGGGTACGTGGAGGTGCGCCCCAGAGGGAACAGATATTGCCACTGTGCTATGAGCCATCTGAGCCACTGAGGTTTCTCTGTTTTTGGCTGTGGCTGTTGGAACACGCAGTGCAGAGGGGGAGATGGCATTCAGCCCACACCTGCCTGGCCCGCAGCATTGGCACAGTGTCCACAGGGCACAAAACCCTCACCTCCCTGTGGTCCATATGCGGTAGCATCCCACTAGCAGACGTGACCTGGCATGAGTAAATCCCAAACCCTCGTACCGGGGCAGTAGGCTGAGGGATGTGGGATTGACCATTTTCAGGAGAAACATCTCAAGAGCATCCACCAAGCCCCTTCATGGACATCAAAGGTCGGAATAATGAATTTAGCTTCCAGCTGACTTCTTCCCCAGATAGGAGAGAAGAACAAAGGGCTGCACGAAGTCAGCTCAGTGCTGTGTCTCTGTTCCCTCTGTGTGTGTCTCTAGCTGGGGAATTGCTGGGACTGGAGGCTGGATGCATCTGGATATCTGACACTGAGAGAGCAAAATGCACACAGGGCTTTGGAAAGGAGCAGGTCAGCCTGACCGTAAGGCTTTGTGGTGTCCCAGGTCTCCAAGCTGCAGCAGGGAAAGCATGCCAAGACTTTGCCTCCCTCGCAAAATTCACGGGCTGTGTGGAGCCACGGGGCGTTCTTGTGCTTGATCAGTCATCGGGGCTCAGCAGCCTGCTGTAAGATGAAAAGTTGATGTTTTGGAAGGGGCAAAAAAAATAAAAAGAGAGAGAAAGGAAAAAAAAAAAAGAAAGGGGGCAAAAAAGAAATCAATCACAGCACGTCCTGGAGCAGCTGCATTGGAAATTCAGTCAAGACTTCAAGCAAAAAGGCTGGTGATTTGCCAACACAAAGGCTGCAGGAGTCGTCTCCTTATTCCCGTTGCAAGCAGAGCTCTCCCTGACACCAGTGGAAGAGAGCTTCATACAGCTCGTTCCTGCTCCTTGCAGCTGCCTGCTCTGAAATCTGTCCTTTCCTCTCCTCCCACCACTCCCTCTCCCAGTTAGTCATATATGCACAAAAAAAGTTAGAGGTAGTCCAAACAGATAAGGCAAGGAAAGGTGAGAAGGTTTGCTCTGCCGGGGGGAAACTGAGGCAGAAAGGCTGTCACCTGCGCCCACCTTTCAAACTCTCAGCAGTACAGATGCAAAGTGTAGAGTTGCAAAGATATGTTGGTACCTGAACATCTTCAGAGTATATCACCAAATTAAGAAGACAAGATCATTCAGAACTCCCAGCTGAGACTGTTTTGCCTCTTGGAGGATGCTCTGCCTGGTGGGTGCTGAGTTGTGGCTCGTTAGCTGAATCACAAATACCACTCAGTGCTGGGAGCTCCCTGACACCTCATGTGCTCCCAAGTCCCGTCCCTACTCCTTTAAGTGCCCTTATGGACTGCCTGTACTTGGAGTCACCTCCACATCTTATCTCCCTTTTGGCTGGCAATATTGGGCCAGTCCAGGCTTGAGAAGTAGGAGGAATGTGCCATGACTGCAAGGGCATGTGGGATATAAGGGGATTCAGATGACAAAGTGGGGATGTCCTCAGTGTAGGATCTTTATATGGAGATCTAGTCCGTGAAGTCAGTGGACCTTAGAGCATAGAATCATAGAATTGTCTAGGTTGGAAGGGACCTTTCAGATCATCAAGTCCAACCGTTGACCTAACACTGACAGCATGACGTACTTCCTTTTACAGCCTGGCTCCATCACTCTACCTCATTTGTCCGGATCAGATCTTACCTTCCTTCTTTCTAGATGCTCCTCAGCTCTGCCTTGAGTCTTTCAGTTGTCGAAGGGTGATGCTTTGGTTGAGGCATGTCAAGGATGATGTTACACAAAAGCATCTCCAGCTGGGCCTTTCCTTTCCTTTTAGTTGAGCAGCAGCCTAAACAAAATTGCCTCTTGAGAAATATTCATAGGTCTCTGGAATAACCATTCAATCTCATCAGCGAATTGACATCTCAGAGGGCTAATGCAATGGCAAGTCCAAAGGCTGGGAGTCAGGACCCTGTGCAGCAGAGCTGAAAAAGTCTTTTCCAGCTGGGATGGACTGACAACCTCAGGGATAATAAACCTGTAACACATACAGGGCCATTTAGTCCAGAGATTCAGTTCCTTTGCTGACAGAGGTTGCTTCCCAGCTGCTTTACATGCATGTGGTTGCACCAAGAAAGGCAATTTGATCTTGTATGTACAGCTCGGGAGATGCTGAAGTGGCATCCCAATAGGGTTGCTTCCCACCTCTGGGAATCCCTAAAAGATGCTGGCAGCTGATAACACCACTCTTTGGCCATCACCTGAAAGCCAAGTCCAACAGCTGCGCCTTGAAATGCCTGATTGTGAGTTTGTTTGATGAATATATTCAAAAAAGTTGGGACTTTGTGTTGTCAGGGCTGTCTTTCAAGCAGCACCTGACCTCACTGCTAAAATAGCTCCATGGCTCGGATCATGCATGCCGAAGAGGATGCTCCCGTTGGCATCTAACTGGCCTTGGGGACTCAGCGGCTGTTGTTAGCAGGATTGCTGTGAGTCGGGATTGGCACTGTGGACGGGGTGTTGGGGGTGATCTCTCTGCTTGGACTCTGTTTGTAGCTCAGCAAAAAAACATAGCAGTTGGGGGTTACTGCTGGCAATGGTGGGCTACTGTCCACCTTGTTACCCTCTGGGACCAGTCCAAAGTCCCAGTGTTTCCTGTGACAAGGACATTTATTGTGGAAACTGGAATTTCTCATCCTGGAGAGGCAAATCCTTTGGTATTAGTTTCCTGCACGTGCAGCAGTGGGCTCTCAGGTCACACAGCTGGGCCATCATGGGAGGGGAAGGGAGGACCAGCAGTCAGAGCCCTGGTCAAGTGTAGAGGACTTAGGCACCATGTTCTCTGGGATGTTGGCTTTATACTGTTTTTTTCCCATGACCTGCCTGCAAATCCTACAACTTGGGTAGCTGTAGCCATTGGGTTTTGGTGAATATTGCATCAAAATGCTTTAGTGCCTGAGCTATTGCTTTGACAGGCACCTTCATGAGAGCATGGAGGACTTTTCTACCCCTAGGATTTATCCACGGGGTCAAAGACTCACCAAGAAAACAGGCTGTTGCATCTGCTTAGCTCCTTTCACCACAATGCAGACACCCCTGAAGGACCTGCAACAGCAGTATGTCCCTGACCATCGGTGCTTTGAGCACAGGGGAATGCAGCTCCCAGCCCCGCACATTACCATTCTCTGTCCCCCATAGCGCTATGTGTCTCACCGCTGAAACCCAGCCCGATCAGTCCCACGGTTGGTGTCAGTCACCTAGGACCTGCTGAAACCAGGGACAAGGGGCTATTTTGGCTTTGGACCACATGTCTCTCTTCAAGCCAGGAGAACCAGCCTCACTGTAATAACAGCCTTCTCCTCCCTAACCCCACACCCCAAAACCATTCAACCTTACTTAGTCAACGAAAGGTAATTAGTCAATTAAGTACCTAGTTGATCTTTAGCTAATAAATTCCCGATCTCACTCTCGGTATTGCAGCCTCCAGTTCTTGAGAGATTTTTTCTTTTTTTTTTTTTTTTTTGCAAGTGCCCCCCACGCACACACGTGCACATAGAAACTCTTCCCTGCCAGATAACACCTCCAGCAGACTCAGCCAACCACTGAGCTCTTCTCCGGTTTGCCCAGGTCTAGGCAGCATGATGTTCTCATTGAAACCCAAGGCTGCGGCTTGCTCACCTCAGAGGAAAGCAATAAAACTGTTGTTCGTAATAAAAAGATGTCACTTCTCATGGCTGTGGACTAAGAAAGGAGATGTTGTCAATTCATGCCTCCTGATACCGTGGAGGATCATGAGTGCAGAGAAGCTAGAAGAAAGTGGTTAGGCAATTAGAGATAAATATGGAAAAAATCAAGTGAGAGGAGGAAGAGGAGGAGGAAAGGGGAGGCTCAGAGACTAGAGCAAATGTTGGATCTTCACTTTGCTTCTGTTTGAACCCCATGTGACAGCTTTGACAATGCTACTCAGGTAACAGGGACAGCAGCCCTGCACACTGCTTCCAGGAGACTGCATTAATCAAACACGTTTGTGATCTTGCATTTATCAGCCATGTGAACTCCACTAGGCCCCATATGGCTTGACCGATACCACCATCACAATCCTACAGGGGGGAAACTGAGACAGGAAGAAGGGATTTTCCTAACTGGACCCCAGTAGCAGAAGGGTCTGGTTTTCCTAGACAATAACACCAGCTCCTCCAGGTCAGTCGTCTGAAGGGTTCAGCACACCTTACTGGGCATGACCACAGGGGTTATCTCCCTGCCCACCCCTTTCCTACTCCCCCTTCTTCTTGCAGCATAATTAATTTGAAGACCTGGCTGCATAAAGCCTGGTTATCCAATCTCATTGCTTACCCTTCTTTGAACAGTAGTTTGAACTAGTTGAGGTCCTGAGGTCCCTTCCAATCTGAACTGCTGTAACCTATGCTCTGACGAGAAAATAACCAATCCCTTCCCCAAAAATAAGACCTTTCCATCAGAGCAGACTGCTGAGCTAACTCACCCGATGGCCATGCAGTCGCTAGGTGCAATGCAGGGAATGAGGGTCTCCTCCTGGTCTCCTCGGATGAGTTGTGGCATCAGCTCACTCCTTGAATCTCAACGCATTTGGCATCAGGAGAGGGATCTGATTGCTTGGGATGCTTCGTTCATCTGCAAGCTTGGGAGTTTTGAGAAGATGAGCAGAATGCTACTGTCACTTACTGACAGTAGTACTGACATTTGCCCTTAAAGGATCTCTTGTAGATGGCAACCCATGATGGTAGCTGCTGTACATATCCAAAGAAAATTGATGATTGAAGCAGATGAGACCGGTGAACCCAAATCCCTCCTCCAGCCTGTGCTGTGAGTGACAACTGCTGTTACTGAAAGCAGAATAATTTTACCTTCGCAAAATGACACTGCGGAGCTGGGCCCACTCTGCTCCGGAGCAGCATCATTAGTGGAAACAAGCAGGGAGGCTGTATGGAGGATGAGACCTGACCCGCCACACTACTCCATGAGGTTATTAACTGGTCTTCAGATCCAATCTTGATGCCATCAGTCCTGTAGGATGAGTACAGTGCAGAGGGCTCATTACAAAAGAGAACTTGCTTGGTGAGCTTCATCCAGCCTTGGCAGGGACGGGGTCATGAGAGGAGAGGTGCCTGCACTGTTAAACGTCCAGCCTCAAGTCCCCGCGTACTGCATGGTACTTACATGATCATTGGTGGCAGACAGTGAAGTGGGGACTGATGTGACTTACAGGGAATGTGGATTAGCTTCTTCAGGCTGAATTCATCCCAAGCTTTTTGTAGAGTCAGTGGAAGCATAACCTATACAGTCAGCAGAGTCCAGAGCATGATCATCTCATCCCGGTGTCAAAATCCTAATGCAGAGAAGAACAGCAGCTCCTAAAAGTGCTTATTTCTCTCCTCCTCTTCTCAAGAGACTCTGAGTGCCAATTTATGATGACATATCTGCATTTTAGATGCTTCAAGTTGGGTGAGATGTCACCAGCACTTACCACTCCATGCCTCAGTTCCCAGTAGTTGCTGGTAATGAGGACACTGGTGTACCACAAACGAATGCAGAGCAGCTCAGAGATGTTCTTATCAAGACCTTTCCATCAGTCCCTGGATCCAAAACCTTTATCCTGAATCTAAAACCTTTATCCTGAAATACCAATTCTGGCACGCTCTTGGCAAAGGAGAGCGTCTGTGCCTTTGGGCATGGCTGGAGAGCCAGACCAGCCTGACACTGGGAATGTCCACGAATCTTGCTGGGGAAACAAAGCGTGTTTACTGGGGATATCTGATTTTCTTACCTCCGCACTGCTCAGAAAAATTGGGATTCTTGTAACTTTTGTGGTAAATAATAGGGAAAATAAGATTTTCTCTCTACAGATGCACCTGGGGGGAATTTAATGATGTTATAGTCAGCATATTAATGCCTATTTCACAAGCCATATAGGAAAAGCTTGTTTTGGCTTGATTTGAAAGAAAAACGAAGATATTTTTACGTGTGAGGTTGGACGAGTATGTACAATATTTGTTATTTCTACATATGAATCTGTATTTTGTCTAATTTTATCTGATTGTGAGCATCTAAAGACTGCTGAGGTGTGACAGTGGCACACCGATTATTAGTACTCATGGATCAAAGTCACCAGGATGTTTTTTGCTAGTATTACTACTTAATAATAGGTAATTAATTCTTACTACTTGATAGCAGGTGTTTACTTGCAGACCTTTCTTTTAATTGTTGTCTTAAATGGCTTTCAATTAGACACTCCGCTGGGAGTCTTTCATTCCTCAGCGTTAATGGTATTGACCTGGTTTCAGACAAGGAACAGTAGTTAGTTGTGAAATGGAGAGAATCCCATTTCTGTGCAGTTTGGAGAGCTGAGTAAAGGCTGTTGGCAACCTCCTCCCTAGCACACTCCCACCGGCCACATCATGCTTTATATCCCCCAGCTTTTTTGCTGCTGGTATAAGAAATAAAAGTAAAAAGTCCTCTTTTTCTAGAGCTCTAATCTCACAATTTGATATAGATCTTTCTCCTGCTCTTATCAGTGCTTTCCACCGTGGGAGGATAACAAGGGAATATGTGTCAGAGTGCGTTAAGACAGCTCTGTTTGCATCCTTGGCCCAGCTGACTGCTACCATCTGTCTTGTTTAAGGACAATTCTGAGTACTTGAGTAAACGACTGAACTCCAACTCCCTCGTCCAGGGAGGGTATTCCTAGAAAGGCTTAAAAAAAAAAAAAAAAAAAAATCAGTGCCTGAAACTTTGAGAACCAGGAGAGAAAACTAAAAGGGGGAGCTGTTTTTGAGAGATGCAAGAGAACTTGGCAAAGGGGAAGGAGTTGGATTTTCTCATGAAGAATCAAGAAAAAATATATCCCTTCTGTTACTGTGTCCAAGTGACATTATCTGTCACATAACTAAAACAATTTCCATAAACAATTTCAGGACCACAGGGTCTGTACTCAGATGATCTTCCTTGTGTCAGTGATAGAAGCATGGGAAGGAGGAAAGAGGTGTCCATTTTTACAAAAAAAGCCCTTCCATGACCTTTTGGACTCTTGTTTTGCACGGCAAAATAAAATGTAAAAGGAAAAAGAAAGGGTAGAAACCAAGCCTTGCAGCTGGATAGTTGTGAAACAATCATTGTAGACAGCAAGGTATGAAACCAAAATAAACCATGTGCTCTCAAAGGATGAGGGGAAAAGAGAAAGAGAGAAGCCAGCATCGTATCTAGGCTCACGCGTTGGGAAATGTGGGGTCTTACAGCACCCTCTTTTGTATCATCCCTTGAAGATGAGAGAAAGGTAGGGGTGTGAGCCAAGACAAATCAAAACACTATGTCAGACTGACCTCTACTTTCTTTTATGGTCCTCCCAATATTTCAACCAGTGTGGAACAGATACAGGGTTCCATCAGCAACAAACAAGAGAACCTCCAAGTCACGGGAGGGTCAGGCATCACATTCAGCTGCCAAGTTGTCACCAAGGAGCAATCTTGCATCCTTCTGGCAGCCCAGAGAGCACAGACCTGCTTTTCTAGCTTGCGTTTAAGCCTGCAGCCCATGCCTTGATCTAGACAGAGAGGACAGTCCTTGGGTTGCATCGATCTGCAGCTTGGACACCCAGCTGAGGCATTCAGGCTAGGGTTTGTCTCATTTCACATGAGAGATCTGGAGACACGTGGACACCTCCAGCTGAGAGAGTCCTTCTCTGGACCCACTGTAGTCATAGGGGAGAACTGGCAGCATCAGGGTGTGATTCATCTGAATATTTTAGACATTAGCTTTCGGTTGGGATTAACCATTCCTGACTACAGTAACCCTGTTGCACAAGAGCGGAATGTGATGTGTGTTATTTAGGATCCAACAATATAACTCAAATCAGTACCAATCACTGCTGACATCTCTACACCACCTCCGTCTTCTAATCACTGGGAAGACCACCTCTGCTGGGGCAGCACTGATAAGCCATTGTGGTGAATTTTCTCTTTCTTTGGAAGGATCTTTTTTTCATAGATCAGCCTCTTGGGTTACACCTCATTTGCTCCATGGGGGTAAAACAGGAAAGCGGGCAATCACTTTGGTGAGAAGATGTTCTCCTAAAACTCCAGGTCCTGGAAATGCATCATAAATGTCAGTTCTCCTTGATTAATGACATGTGCTGACCGTAAATCGTGAGATCACTTAGTAACAGAGGCATTAACATTCCAGGATGGTTAAGGAATGAGATCCATGCAGGTAATCAACTTGAAAAGTTCAAAAGTGACAAGGATTATAAAGGTCCTCTTCTATCGCTGTCATGGTATCACTCCATCCCAAAGAAATTTTTGCCACATGGCATAAATGCAGTGGTCATCCATGCTCAAATCAGTTCATTTCCTTTGGCAGGAGTCATCACGAGTCTGCAAGCTGTGCTTTGTCCAGGCAGATTTTCTTCCCACTCTTCTTGTTCTGTTTGAAGGATGAGGCTTCCCCAAGGCAAAGTGAGAGCAAATGGGTTTGGAAGGGCATCAAAGAGACCAGCTCAGCCTGTACTGTTCCCCAAGAAACAGTGACAGGATGCAACATTCCCAGTTCTGCCGAGCATCTTTCCATGCCGACATTTCCTCTTTCCATTCACTGGCATTTTTCTTAGTACAGCAGCCGTGGGAGAACTGTGCTGAGACCTGGACTCTATTAGACATGGGCAGAGAGGGTGGCTTTATGATGGAGGGTAGGAGTGTGTCCTCCTTACAGGACAATGAGGCCCTGAGAAATGGGAAGGCAAGCTCCTCAAAAGTGTGTAGATGCCTCCTAGACATGGGAGATCTGAACATTAGGGTGGGATGAAGAGCAGGGACCAGCCAGTCTGGTGAAGGCAGCCGTGGGAAGGGCTGGGACACAGCCTGAGGTCATCCAGTTTTTTGCTGCAATGCAGGGTCCCCGAGCTCATTTAGCTGGAGCAGAGACGTCTTGCTGTTCTGGAGCAGGCGGTGGTTTGGGTGATGTGGTCAAGGGATTAAGGCAAAACCACCAACTGCATTTACCCTCTGGGAAGCTGGGAAAAGCAGGTAGAGGGCAGAGCAGCTTGTGCACTAACCTCTCAGTGCTTCCCCAGCTTGTGGCCAGAGTCCTATTTCATCCAACTAGCTCTTCCTTCCCCTTCACATAAACTCCTTTTCCCTTCACCCTCTTCTTCATCTGAATGCCTCTTGGATCTCCTCCTCCTTTCACCTTTCTGTCTTCACACCCTCTTGATTTGATTGTCCCATTCTGGTGTTTTTAAGCTCAGTCTTTAAAAAGAGTAAGACATCTCATGAGCTTGATTCCCATCTTCTGTAAGCGGGATGGGGTGAGGGACACACACAGACGCATCACTCCACGTGGCAGGACAGCAATGCAGAGAGCTCAGCTCAGCACCCACCTGCCCGAGCTCTTAAATCTGAATTCCTGCCATCGTAGCAACATCACTCTGGGTGATATTTGGCAGGGGGAGAGAGAGTTGGGTGCTTGTCCAGCATGGGGCAGAGCAGAGCTCAGGGGTAAGAACAAGAATCCTTGAGAATCATTGTTGGGCTCACATCTGGTCTCACAACTGGTAGGTAAGTCTGATGCTCAGACCCCCCCAGGACATGTCCTTTGCTCCTGTCGTACCCCCCCTGGTTTGCATGACCTGAAAAAAGCAGCTGCAGCTGGCCAAGTGGAGGAAACACCAGTCCCGCTACAGACCCAGCACCAGTGGGGCTTCAAATCTGCTCTCTCCTGCCTGGACCTGGCCCGTCCATCAGTCCAGGGTCTCCTGCTATGAAACAACCTTCCTCACCCCAACCTCTTCACCGCTCTGGTGTCCTGAGCAAACCACAGTTCCACAACTTTTGCGATTAGCTGCTGGCAGTGGATCGTGCCTCTGCTGCTTTCGCTACTGTATCTCTGGCTGGGCCAACTGGCACTTGGGCTTTATTTATTTTTAAATCTTTCCAGCGTTAACCTGAAAGGAAATAAGTTTCAAACCACATATTTTTTTTTTTTTTCTCTAATGCTGGAAATAATGCCTATTCAGTTAAACTAAATCCCTCAGGCCAGAAAAAGTACCACTCCCTGCTCTCCCTCCCCAGTTAGCTCCTTTTTGCCACAAATTGGATTTTTTTGTTGTTGTTTTTTATATGTATGGTTTCTATGCCAAGGCACTGATAACGTGCAGGCAGGCAGAGGGTAAGAAGCACGGAGGTAGTAGGAAATTAAAAAAGAGAATTAGATTATTAGGGCAGTGGGTAAATCCAGCATTGCCCAAATTAGAAGCGAATAAACACCATTTATCTGTATTTACTCTGCTCTGTCTCTCCACGAGGGAGATGCTGTAAGCCCTCACTGAAATATGAAGTGCCAGACCCCCACAGTCCAAGCACAAATCCAGAGCAGCTTTCGGGGGGGGTTGAGGGATGTATTTTGCCTGAAGTGCCGGCTTCCAGAGCCAAGTCGTGGGGGTCACAATCTCCTTCTGAACCCAAGGAGTTTTGCTCCCCAAGGTGCACGTGCCCAAAGTGACTGAAAAAGCCAGTGTACAAATCTAGCAAATCCCAAGCATACCTGTATTTCTTCCATGAAATATAGCCAGTACAGGGCACGGTTAATCACCAGTTGACTTGCAACCTGGCAGATCCTACTTTGCTAAAGGGCTGGCAGCAGACCCAGTAACAGAGATTGCACAGGGGTACATTTTGTCCAAGACAGCACATACAAACCCCTGGTCCTTCCATACTTGCCAGGGTTCATCTGGACCTGAGTAAACCAGCAGGGCCCAGTGACCAGGAGATGCAGGGCGTGTACAAACACTCACTAGCAGAAGCGTAGGAAAACAGAGAATATCTAAACCAATCACAAAATAACCCGGAGAATCCATCCTCTCTCATCTAAAGGAAGGTAATTCCATTTACAAAAAACAGGTGTCAGGATCTCAATTCTACACCATCCCGTCTTGCCAGCCCACCACTGAATAACCTTATGTTCCTGACCACCTCCACCTTACCATCTTTTCCTGCTTCTGAGCAATTCCCCATCACCACAGGCTCCTGAGTGACCCAGTTTTGGCTCAGCCCATGGTGAAGGCTATGTCAGCTCCTGCCAGATCAGCTGAATCCTTATTCTGTGGCATTATTTAGTTGTGCCACCCCTGTCTGCATGCCTGGCATCAATACCCCCTTGCCCACAGCCCGGCCTGATGCTCTGATATCAGAAGAGGTATGCTCATCTGTGGCAGCCGCAGGTCTGGCCTTAGATTAGACTCAATTAGATTAATCTCCTAATTCTAACAGCTATCTTGACCCTTACAGAGTTTAGGAGAGGTGTTGCTCCAGTCGCAAGGCTGGAATGAAGCTCTAGTTTCATTTCCTTCCCATTCATGCCCTCAGCTCTATTGCAGTCTCTATTGCAGAAAAAGGACTTGGTTTGTAACCTTATATTGCTTGGTTTGGTGCTTCAGTTAGACCCTTCACCCCGTTCTCCTAAGGCACAGTTAAAGGAAAACTTTCGAAAAGTTCTGTCGCACTCCCCAAAGCTGAGTAACTGTCGATTTCTGTGTCCCCATCCCACCTCAGCCCATCTGGTTCACTCCTTGCAAAAAGACAGCACTACCATCACCCTTCCAGAGACGATCACCAAAATCAGCAGGGCTGGTGTTGGGTACCATCTGCATGGCCAGCTCCACCTATGTCCCACACCCTTGGGACCCGCCTCCCTTTTCCCTCCACATCACCAACACTGATGCTTTCATTTTCACATTTACCTTCTTCCCATCTTTCTCCTCAGCCCTGCTCCTACCTGCACCCCCCTTTTCTGCTTTACACCAGCGATTACCTGGTCCACTGCTGTCCAACATGGTGATCACCAGCAGTCCCTTGCCTTGGGCCCATCGAGCAGCTGTGATGCTCTCAACCCTGACCGAGGAATCTTTTTGCCTTTAGCTATTTTTTGAGCCACTGCCAGGGAAGTTTCACAAAAAGGATAGTGTTATTTCTGAAAATGAGTCCCATAAACAAGGATGAATATGACCTCCCCGTTGAGATTTGGGGTTTACTTTAGTGGCTGGGAGATCGGCCAATGAAATGGAAATACCAGAAAACATTATCATAATTACCCCATGGCCTCCTCTAGGGGCAAGGGAAAGGGGGAAAAAAAATCTGAACCACAACTGATTTAACAACCTCTGGACAGCATTGTCTTTTCATCCTTCCCTGCTTGGCCCACCTCCTGCTCTGCTTTTCTGCTTTTGCTGAACGAGGGGGAGAAGAAAAAACATACCTAGACCTTTTCCCCACAAGAAATTTTATTTTTCTGGCAAAAAAAAAAAAAAAAAAAACAAAAAAAACCCCAACCCAACAGTGCTGCAAAGCCAAGAGGTGGTAAACATTAAGGGTAGCAGGTGGGTTTTGATTGCAAAATTGGGGAGGCCAAGGAGGACCCCCCATGCCTCCCAACAGCACCCAGTCTGTCACAGCAAGAATGAAGGGCAAAGCTGTCCTCTTGCACCCAGCCTGCCCGCATCCCTTGAGCTTGCATCAATTTGATGCCAAGTAAGCTCAGTGCAGGAATTTATGCTGAAGCAAGCTAGGGAGGTCTCATGAAAAGGGATTTGCTGCCAGCTCTTCTAGAGTGATTAACTTCTGCAGGGGCAGGATGACCTCATACATCCAAATAGTTGGATGTGGGAGATGTACCTGTCTGTAACATTATTTCTGACTTCGCTCAGATGCTTCTCTTGCCCCCAAGTTCTCACGCCAGCAAAAGCTCAGCTCCTAAACTCCACAGATCTTCTCAGAGCCGCTAAAGTGACCAATTACTGCAGTCACCAGCTGCCCAAAGGGGAAAAAAAACAAAAAATGGAAAAAAAAATACCCACAGCTGATCTGAATTTATTTTAAGTGGTGATTTGAGGATGGAATGGATTTCAGCCGATCTGTGTATCGAAATGCTTGGTGACTGTAAGGGGAACTCTGGGTGAATACCTTAGGCTGGTAAATCTCATCCTGGATGTCCCCAGTTAGCCAGTAAGGCAGGTATTATGTTGGAAAGCCCATGTGATGTTTGTTCCCTTTTGTTGGCTAATGAGTGTCTGCATGATGAGAAGTCTTGGGCTGCAAATGGGTGGCCTCATAGTAGAGGTTCTTGGTAAAAGATGAGTGAAATGTTGAATAGGCAAATCTTGGTGAGTTGTGGCTGCAGCGCTCACTTGGATGAAGCACTTCTGTCTTTCATAGTCCTGAACAGAAGGTGTGGAGAAACAATAAAGCAGATTGTGTTGACCGTGTCAAACTGGACCATACCCTGAATATACGTGTATGTTCAGCAAGGCACAATGTTTCTGTGGCCTTAAAAATATAGATAGGGACATGAAGGTGGTCAGAGGGCTGGAGCACCTCTCCTGTGAAGACAGGCTGAGAGATTTGGGGTTGTTCAGCCTGGAGAAGAGAAGGCTCCGGGGAGACCTTATAGTGGCCTTCCAGTCCCTAAAGGGACCTATAGGAGAGATGGGAAGGGACTCTTGATCAGGGAGTGAGTCAATAGGATGAGGGGTAACGGTTTTAAACTGAAAGAGGAGAGATTTAGATGATATTTCAGGAAGAAATTACTGTGAGGGTGGTGAGTCCCTGGCCCAGGTTGCCCAGAGAAGCTGTGGCTGCCCCATCCCTGGAGGGGTTCAAGGCCAGGTTGGACGGGGCTTGGAGCAACCTGGGCTGGTGGGAGGTGTCCCTGCCCAGGCAGGGGGTGGCACTGGGTGGTCTTTAAGGTCCCTTCCAACCCAAAATGTTCTATGATTCTATATATATGAAAATAACCTTATTTGATCTTCTGTCCTCACAGACCATACCCAGCAGCTGACACGTTAGGATGTTTAGAGAAAGAGACAGCTCTAGGGGTTGTCACCTTCCACCTTTTTGTGATCAGCAGTTTAAGATCTTCCTGCATCAGAAATTTGCATCCAGTCCACAGTGTTTAACAGCTACTGGTGGATTTGTCCTTTATTAATTTGTCTAATCCTATTTTGAATCTACTGATGTGATTTGCTTACATGCATCATCCTGTTTCTTTTAGACCTTGTTCTCTTCATCTCATGCCTCCCAGATCTCAAATTCTGCAAAACTGTGACCGATTAGTCCCCTTTCTCTGCATCATAAGTATCTTACCAACACCTCTCATACCAATATCTCTAGCCTCATCTCTCTCCCACCCCAAGGGATCTAAATCCACTCCAAAGCAGTGGGTCCTTCACCAGCAGTAGCTCCCACCCATTACGAAGTCCTGCAGCCTGTACCTCATCACTTATGAAAGTGAAACCACTTATTTTGCTGCCTAGGGATATTCAGATTCCAACAAGTTGGCATACGCAACTGCTAATGATTTTAGCAAGGTTGTCCCACCAGTATTTTTGGATCAGGTGTTGAGATTGTTTGTCAAAGAGAGATTTTTGCCAAGCCAGATTTGAGTCTGTCTAATATCATGAGTGCACCTATGCTGCAAAGCAAATGGTCCTTTGGATTTCTTTTAACCTTTGACAGCCAGGGTGGAAAGATGAATAGAGCAGCACTGCCTTAAGATCAGAAAATCCCAAGCAAGAAAATCAGATGCACAGGGAAAAAGTGGTATTGAACAGTTAAAAGTGTTCCAGCAGCTGACAGGTCCAAAGGTTTCCAGCTGTGGGTGTCTGCCCTGTCTTATTTACTGTCCTTGAACCCAAGGCTGAGCCATTTCAGCATCTGATTTGGCAGCATACTGCTCGATCCTCTGTCCCTGGAGACCTTTCAGCCTCGCTGACACATTGAAATGTCTCAGCAAGGGGTTTGACAAGGGATGGAACATGCGGTTGGGATGGGAGGAGATGACAAGTTGAGAACCACCAGCTATCAGCCCGGTTTTGCTTCTTCGGTGTTTAATGTGAGTTATTCAGCAGCAAAGGAGCAGCATTGCCAGACTGAATAGTTTTCCTACAAGTCTCTTGAGAATAGGTGTCTCCTTCAAGCCACAGGATTCACTGAAAATCTCTGTCTTTATTCATATATATGTTTACATACATGTTTCAGCCTCTTTGACCAAGGAGAAACACCGAAACACGTGTCCTAAACATGTTTCTCAGCACTTATACCAGTTTGAGGGGAGGGGAGAGAATGAGGAGATTTATTATTTTTTTTAAGGGTCTGGTAGGTTTTGGGAAATTTAAGAGTGGTAACCAGAGCTCAGGAAAGCTGAAAACCTGGGCTGAGTTCAGAGCTCTGCCCCAGCCATTCTGCCCAGCTCTGGGCACGGTGCTCGGTGTCTAATCTCCCTTTCTGGGAAGTAAAATTTATTTTCTGTGCCTGGCCTGGAGACCCTCTGGCTGGGAGCTGCCCTACTCTCAGAGCACGGCCAAAGGAGCCTGAGGACTAAGCGTGCGAGGGATGAATCATTTGAAATGCCTGAGGTCAGATTCTACTCTGGCCACTGTAAATCCAGACTAACTCCTCCAGCTTTGGTGGAATCACTGTGGGTTTGTGCAGATATAAATGACAGCAGGATTTGACCCAGAGGGGTTTTTTTTGTTGTTTCCAATGAAAGAGTTGAAATGAGGGATGTTGCCTTAAATGTGGACAGGCCAAACATCTGGAAAGGGATGGCTTTGTTTTGCATTAACGTTAACGCGGTTTTGAAACCAACTCCCACTTCTGAAGGATTTTTAGCATGGATTTTTTCCAAGGACATGAAAAACTAACTTCTGTTTTACTCAGAATCCCCTTATCAGATCTAGCTATCCATCTGTGTGTCTGTCACCACACCAGCTGCTCAAACATCCACCGTTGCTCTCCATAGAAGCACACTGGGAAATTGAGTTAATTTGTAAGGTGGATTTCATTAAGCCTCGTGATGTCATTTGTAGTAAGTCTTGCTCGAGAACCGATTTGCCTTCAGCTGGCTTATCTCACCTGCTTTCCAAAGTGAATTAACTTAAAATGAGTGATGGAACCCTAATTCTGAGGAGCAGTGGTTTAGGGGAGTGCAACGAACTGTCATAACCCCCTTTCAGTCTCTGCTTCAGAGGGACTGAAATGAGCAACCACCTCCATAGGCAGGGTCTACAACATATCGACAGGCTTCCTTCTCATCTGCAGATCACTACTGGCTTCACAAGGTTTTCTGTTCTTCCTTTTGCCTGCCTGTACGAAGCGTTAATGTTTAGACCTGCTCCATCCATCCAGTATCCCTAGGTTTTGCATTACAGGTTTACAGTGGCCAGTCTCAGCACAGTCAACGTAAGTGGAAAAAAAAACACGTATGAAACCGTACTGCAGCCCTTCTTGCTTACGTTAGGCTTTTACGAGTGAGTGCTAAGTTCTCTATGAGTCCAGAGAGAGGGAGCATCTGCCCTCATTGCGTTTACAGTCTGATTAATCAAGACAAACCAATATCAGGGAAATAGAGGCAATGAGAAGAGCAGTGATTTATCCCAACTTACTACATCACTTAATTATTTCAGGCTACTGCCTTACAAACATCTTTCATTTAGTATCCCTATGACACGTTGTACGTGGCTATTCTGTGCTTTGAACCAGCTTTGGGGTGATCTTGTGGATAAGGAGCCCTCCCAGACCTGACCTTCCAGAGACTCTTCACAGAATCATAGAATGGTTTGAGTTGGAAGGGACCTTAAAGACCATCTAGTTCCAACCCCCCTGCCATGGGCAGGGACACCTCCCACCAGACCAGGTTGCTCCAAGCCCCGTCCAACCTGGCCTTGAACCCCTCCAGGGATGGGGCAGCCACAGCTTCTCTGGGCAACCTGGGCCAGGGGCTCACCACCCTCAGAGTGAAAAATTTCTTCCTGATATCTCATCTAAATCTACCTTCTCCCAGTTTTAAGCCATTACCCCTCATCCTATCACTGCATGCCCTTGTAAAAAGTCCCTCTCCAGCTTTCTTGTATGCCCCTTTCAGATACTGGAAGGGGCTCTAAGGTCTCCCCGGAGCCTTCTCTTCTCCAGGCTGAACAATCCCAACTCTCTCAGCCTGTCTTCATAGGAGAGATGCTCTAGCCCTCGGATCATCTTAGTAGCCCTCCTCTTCTGCCATAAGTGGCAGAGTACTAAGGATGGACCCAAATCTCAAAGGTTTCACAAGGGTGGTCAGATCCTGCAGGTCAGAGCCTGCAAGAGATGCTTGCCAGTAGATGGACATAGTCCACAACTTTCCTCATCCCCTTCTGTGCTGCAAATCACAAAGCACCTGGAGTGTACAATCTGCATCACCCATTCAAACCTAGAGTAGAAAATAAATGTAGGAGAAGGCTAAGTATACTGTTCTTTTGGGGGGAAAAAGCAGGAAAGAACAAAGGCAGTATCATCTCAGTGTAGCTGGGATGGCTACACTAAAATTTCCATCTGCTCCTGCCCAGCTGACCTAGAAGAAAGTTCCTCCTAATCCCAGGCTTCTTCTGGCAGTGGGACTGGTCTTGGAAGTCTGAGCAGGACATACAAGTTAAGTACCCAAAAGGCACATCAGAAAACTAAAGATTAAAGTAGCCGTATTGCATTAGATCAAAGCTCTGTATGCTGTAACAACCAAAGCGTCCGTAGAACAAGCCTTCCCCACGGTTGTACCCCAGGCTTCCTGAGGCCAGCCATGCCTGATGGGAATATGCCAGCTTCACGAAGCAAGATTTATTTTATGACCAGCAAGTGCCTTGAGGGCTGAGTTTCATCATGTATTAGCAAACAGCAAACAGACGAGGGTAAAACAGGCTCTGGGTAAAGCACCCTGTCCCCCCTCTTCTTGTCCCTTGACCCCTGGAGGCCTTACAGGAGGAGAAATCTAATCTTCCCAGGATGATGCTCACAGACTCTTTTCACTGAGTCTTCAGTCTTTAGGGGGCAAATGCCATCAGCTCACAGCCCTACTTAAGGCAACCCCCCTCTGCACATATTCTTGGATTTAGCTAGGATGTGGATAGAGCCTGATGCCACATGGTCAAGGGCCTGTATGCGGAGGTGGAAATAGCACTTTATTGATGATGGCAGGTTGCGACTGCTAGAGGGAGAGGAGCCCTTGGCACTTTTATCCCCTGGCAGTATTTTCCAAGAGGAGGGCGTCAGGAAACACAACATTGTTTTGCCACTTCCTGAGTATTACATTTACCTATGTTTCTGTGTCCCAAAGGGACCGCTTTTCAAAAATACTATGCCAATATGATTTACTAGGATGGTTTTTTCCTCGCCTCATCCCTGCAAGCTGGGGCACGCCACCCCAGAAATTGCTACTTTGCTGTGTGCGCATGTGTACGATGTGAGCATTTGCAGTGTGCGCTTCCTTTGCCGCATAGGCAGATGACTTCATGTGGCATCTTGTAAGAGGTGTTGCTTGGGACACTAATTGCTGAACAAGCTGAGATGCACAGAGCAAGGCTGGTGGAGCAAACTGCTGATGCAAAGGAGAGTTTGCATTCAGATCATCCGCATTACCCAGGAAGTTTGTGTCCTGCTGCTCTTCCCATGCTGAGGTTTAACCTCGTTTCTCCCCATCCCTGCAGGTGGATGCTGATGATGTCATCACCAAAGAGGAGCAGATCTTCCTACTGCTAAAAGCCAAGGCTAAGTGCGAACGACACCTGAAAGCCAAGGTGCCCAAGGTGCATGGTGAGTGTTCCCACAGCAACCCCAGACTGCACGGCTGGGGCTGGGCCCCTCTTTGCTCAACCCCAGCCTTTCCCCTCAACCCCATACACAGAGCTGTGAGGGAGGCAGCTGAAGATGGCCCAACAGACTGGTTTTTTAGGTTAGACTATGGGGAAGGTCTTGCAGCACGAGGTGTTGGAAAACAAAGTTGCCACAGCCTCTTTGTCCTGCTCCAGAACACCAGATGCCAAGGGGTCAGGAGGATGCAAGAGTCGTGGTCATGGGTTTACAGCCCTCATCGCTTTACCCAAAGGCCAGGCAAAGCATGGGAGATAGCATCAAGCATCAGTTCTCCCAAGATCCTTTGCAGTAAGACACCAGTGGTATGGGAAACAAAACATTCTTCCAACACCCCTTCTCTGTTTCCCTCTGACGTACTCTATCTATATTCTCCTCAAATGGGCCCAAGCTTAGCTAAACCTCTTTCTTCCACTTCCTTTCTATTTTGGGCTGCAAAATCACTGCCAGATGTAGGGCTGGAGGGAGAAGGAAGGGAGAAAGCTCTCTCATGTGGGTAGCAAAGTAATCATCCCCCATTGGTTTCTTTCATCAGTTTCACATGTGTTGATTACTGGCACTGGGGCTGTATGCTGAAGCACCCTGCACCCACCCAGCTAGTCCTGGGTGGGCGTCCTGTCCCATCTCCCTCTATTGTGAGAGAGAAGGGGACAAACCAGAATGCTTCCCACCTTCACTGTTGCATCTCAGAGATCTCCCTTCCCACAGCCAGCACTTTGTGAGTACCTGGAGACATCACCAGCAGAGGGAAAGGTCCCCAAAGCAGGTAGTGATTTTAGAGCAGAGTTGCCTGCCCACCTGGTGTCCCTCTCCTGCTGGAAATGACAGCAACAAGCCATAAAAGCCTAGCTTTCATTTTATTCCTAGGCCTCCAGCTTTACATCAGCCAAAACCTCAAGCCACATCCTCTGTTGCTTCTTTGTCCTGTTCACTCAATGCCCAATTAACAGCTCATTAAAAAACATATGTGCAAAGCCATTTCCTTCTGTTGTACTATAGACCACCTGCCTACCTTGGGATCTGGTGATATCAACCAGCTGGTCTTGCTCTCACACCCTATTTTCTCACTCTTCTCTACGAGACTCTCAGCATTTAGTATTGATTTCTCTCCTTAATTGTCAGCAGCAGTGTTGGTGGGGCTGGGGAGAGGCATATGACTGACAAGCAGACTTTGAGTTCTTTACCAGTTTGGTAGAGCAAAGGAATAAAATCACAGGGCTTTGCAAACCTGCCCTTGGTCTTGTTTTGAGACCTGGTTCTGCGACTGAGGCCAGCATTACTTCTGCCATTGACTGGAAATCTAATGCATTGTCATTTAGATATCTCATGGACCCAAGTCCTGGCTTTGGAAAAGCTGTTCTTGAGCTTCTCGGGCAGTAAAACTCAGGCAAATCTCTGTCCAATCCCAAATAGTACAGCGAAGAGGAAGAAATTGTCTTAATGTCATTACTCATAGCAGTATATTCAAGGCTTTAAAGACTCAAGGCAATCATTAGCAATAGGTAGGTAGATCAAATTAATCTGCAAGAGGTCTATTAATCCAAAGGCCAAATGAATTCTGATTTAACCTTTCCCAAGAAACATTTTTCTTAAGATGTTGTGAAAGAATCTTCAGTGGCAGCGCCTCTGTAACACCCCAGAAATTCCTTCTAGCCCTTCATAAACAAGGCAGCAAGTTGCCAGACCATCTCTGAGATGGTCTAAAGACTCGATGGTTGCAGATAAAGGATTTTACAATTTGGAAAAGATCTTCCCACTTTGCAGAAGAGTTGCCATCCACAGATTTTTAGATACAAATGCCCTTGGACAATGAAAATATAATGTTACAGGGTATTTGTGAAGAGATTAACTCCATCTTCATTTTGCAGTGTGTCTGCTCCTTGATGCTGCAGGAGTTGAAGGAGATGCATAGTTTTAGATCCTCTTGTGGGGTGAGGGGTGACAGAACAAAAGGCTGTAATCTGCATTGTGTTAACTTTAATGCAATTAATTGCCTGGCTAAGGCTCAGAAGCTTAGTTTGTGCACAAAGGCTTCAGAGCCCAGGGTGAAAAGTGGTTGGGTCCAGTCTTTTCCTCCTTTGATGATATGGAAACTGGGGCCTGGTTTCTATTTGTGCTAATCACCCAAGGACATATGGGTCTGTGCCCCTCTCAGCCAGATGGAGGACCTCATCCTGTTGCCTCCTCCTTCACTACAGACCCAAAGGAAAAAGCCTGGGAAGGGCAATGTGGTCCTCACAATTAAGATATACCAACCTCCACTTGCAGATAATATTTGTGGGGACAAAGTGGTTGTGACTTGGAGCAATACGGCACCCCAAGCCTTCAGGCAGACTCCTGTGATATCACTCAGAGCGTTTCTGAGCAGCACCCACTTGGGTCGCAGGAGGATTCTTCCGACTGCCATGGAGGACTTAAGTTGTGTTACCGCCCTGCCAAGTTCCCTATCTGTCTTGTCTTGGGATTTTTAATGGTGTAGGACAGAGCTGAGAGCTGTCCCTCACGATGCATTTGTATTTTGGCTTTGCAAGACCTAGCCTAGAAAGGAAGAAAAGTGACTCTGCAGGCAGGCAGTGAGCTGTGCCCAGGTCCGTTTGACCCTCTGTTTGGTAATAACAGCAGCCCATGGTGTTGATGTGCTGCTATACCTATATCAAGTCAACCTGCCGGCAATGCAGACTGATGGTCCTCACATCAGATATACAAAGGACCTCATCTCCTTGAAAGATCTTCCCCTTGGCAGCCAACCATGCTCTTTGCTGTCTTGACAGTTCCCAGTGCCTCCTGCAAGCAAGGCTGGAGACTCAACCCCTGCCTATGGATTTTATTTTTCTTTTCAGCAGCATGATAAATAGGTCCCACTCTGAAGGCGGCTTCTGCCAGTGCAGAACAGACTTATTTTATTAGAGGTGGGGCAAGCCCCGCTGAGAAGTGTGTTTGCAGATCACAGGGAGCACTGCACCCCTTGGCCTGAAATGATTTATTGATCTGTCTGGTATTCAAAGCACAAAAGGGAACAGGCACAGTCTAGCCCCTTAAAAATATATACTAAAAAAAACCCAAACCAAAACAAGACCAAAACAAACAAACAAAAACAACAAGAAAACAAAACAAAACAAAAAAAACAACAACAACAATGAAAGTAACCACAAAAAGAAACAAATCCATCCAGGCTCAAGGTATGCAATGCAGGAGGCAGCTTACGCTCCTGGTTCAACTTACCTGTGTTACACTTAGTTTATGGAAGTCTTCTAAATGGGGGAAACTGGCCCCATGTGGTCAATAAATGGCCATATGGATCATATATGAGACCCTGGAAAGTTTTCACAATCTGCTCTCTCTGTCCATAATAAAGCAGAGCTACTCCATGGCACCCTGGAGGAGAGTTCAAGATCAAACAATCTGCCTTACAAAAGGAGGTAGGGGAGTACGGTTTCACCTAATGTGACAGTGGCATGGTGAACTTCAGCTGAAGAAATCACCCATAAAGCAAAAGTCGCGGTCATTGGGGCCATTATGAATTTTAACCATGATTGTCACAGTGTTGGTTATAGTTGTGTGCAGCAGAGGCGGATTGCTGATGACCTTCAACATCTGAGCTCCTTCTAGAGTTGCTGGACAGAGAAGAGCATCATTTGGGGTGGCACCTGTCTCCCACCTGTCTCCAGATGTTGATCACAGATTAAACCTAGGATTGATGATTTAGATGGACCACGTATCATTTATGATGCAGTATGATATGATTACTGATGACGATGGTGTGATCCCTAGGAAGGTAGCCTAGCACTAAGATAGCCTACCTGATAATGTGGTGGGACCTCCATCTTCAGAGCTTTTCGAGAGTTGGCTAGACAAAGCCATGACCTCATGCTGCTTTTGAAGGCTGAAGACTGGACAAGAGAAGTTCAGAAATCCCTTCCAAGAAACATTTCTATGCTTAGTCCTGCCCCAGGGGATTTAGGATCACAAACCAACAGCACTGAGGGTCCTTGGGGGAATTGTTTCCTCCTTGTAGACTTCAAGGCTCAGTTATCAAAGATTGGTGAGGGCCTAACTACAATGCAGCAGGTACAGAGCTGGACAAGGAGAGAAGAAGAGGTCTGGGTAATTCATCTGTCTTTTACTTTGGAAGAGGAGCTTTTCTCTCTCTTTTTTTTTTTTTTTTTTTTTTTTTTTGCATGTTGTGCATGTTGTTCCCAGTTACGTTGCATGATCAAATCTGTGCTTAGTTTGTCATTCCAAAGAAGGAAAAAAGGACAAGCCCACAATGAGGCAGCAGTTTTCAGGAGATTATAAGGAAAGCACATCATACAGTCATCAAAGGATGAGAAATCTTCAGCCTTTCTCACAGTTGTTTGTGGTGAGGGAGAAGATTCACATTCAGCTCTGCTTGAAGGAACTTAAATCTACGTTATTACTTCCCAGAAACAATGCTTTACTGCCTAGCATGTCAGAGGTGCAAAAGAAGATTGAAATCTGTTCCATTAGTTCTGCTTCACTATGTCTGAAAGTACCAAAAAACATCAGTGCACAAACTGGATCTCGCTTGTCCAACCTCATGATCTCCTTCTAGAAGCAGTATCATGCTTGGGACCATTATAGTAGCCTTCAGCATGGAGCAGCTCTAGCTGTGGGACACCCCTGCAGACAGCCCAGTGCTGTAGGATGTTTGGGAAAGGAGAAAGTTCCCACTTAAAACACTTGGCCTGAGTCAACAAGGAGTGGCTTTGGACTTGAGAGTCCCATGTCCCCAGGGAAACTCTTAACCACAGAGGTCATAGGAAAAGAGGCCTTTGACCCCATGGATGGTTTAGAGCTGCTCCGCGCTGGATACTTATGCAAGTTCTGCAACAAGTGAAGACCGCTGTGCAGCCTGAGGTCTGGCTTTCATATCTCTGCTCCAGGGTTTTGTCCTGTACTCCTCACAGAATCACAGAATGGTCGGGGTTGGAAGGTGACCTTTGGAGATCATCTGGTCCAACCCCCTGCCAGAGCAGGGTCACCCAAAGCAGGTGGCACAGGAACACGTCCAGGCGGGTTTGGAATGTCTCCAGAGATGGAGATTCCACCACCTCTCTGGGCAGCCTGTGCCAGGGCTCTGCCACCCTCAAAGTAAAGAAGTTCCTTCTTCATGTTTAGGTGGAACTTCCTAAATGTTCCATGTTAAGTGTTCAACTTCCTCAATGTTATAGCTTGTGGATGGACTTTGAGAGACACATCCATTGCTATGGGCACACAGGGATACTTCCCTCTAGTGGCCTTCTAAGCCAGGAGAAATAGGAGTGTACATTTCTGCAGACATCCTCTGCTTCTCCAAGGAGCTTTCTCAGGACCCCTTCCTGCAAACCTGCTCTCATCAACCTTTCAAGTTCGTGCCTGGATTTAAACCAGAGTGAATGAAGCACTGTTTTTCAGCCAGCTCAGAGGCAGCCAGGTGGAAGGTGTGAGGAGGCAGCAGTAATGTCTCTTCTCTCTAACAAGGAGAAGATGGAGTCTCATGGGCTCCTAACTGCATGTCATTTCTTGAACTGGACCTGCAGGGCATCACTATGGCAAAGGGAAGGAGTGACTTGAGCATAAGGCTATATCCTTGATAAGGCAGCTTGGCTTACAAGGGCTGAGCAGAACTCAGCTATGGTGGCAGAGATGCTAAGGAACTGTTTGTGTACACAGAGGCCAGTTTTATCATCAACATCATGACTTCATTTGCTATTTCAAACAGTATGCAAGTATGGGCAGAGCCAATGGCACAACTGATCAACCTCAGAAAGAGCCTTTTTGGAGGAGGTTTGTTTTTCAGCTGGATGAGCTTCCTGATCTGGTTCATCACGCAGCCACATAAACAAGGGAGCCATCACAGGGAAAGGAGCAGTGCCAGGAAAGAAAGGTGTTGGTGTAAGCAGTACTACGTTGAGCATTACCTGCTGAGCGGCTGATGTTTTGAAAACCCAAGCTGACCAATCCACCGTTGCCTTCTCTCCTTGCTTCATGCAGCCCCGCTTCACATCAAGGGGTGTGCGCGTCCACTTAGTGCTGTCAGATCCTGTCCTGCGATCACCCTTGACCCAAACTATCCCTGTTCACCAGAAGTTGCCAGATACCACCTGGCAGAGGGCTACTTGGATCCCTCCCCTGCCTAGGTGTGACTGCAGCTCAGTGTTGTGATTTACACAGTTCCATAATAGCCAACAATCTGTGTTTTTGGAAGCAGTGAGGGAATTTGGGACACCTTTTTTTTTATTTTTTAGATAGAAAGAAATATCACGTAAGCTGGCATGAAAGTTTGGTAGGGCTGCTGTCTTCATTCTTGGGAGCTGACGCACAGGGATATTCAACGCCTCGCCTCCGATCTCAAAGGAGAGTCTGTGGCAGAGCCAACATTTGGATTCTCATCTCCTTACTCTTCAGCCAGGGCACAAGCCACAAACCACATTTCCTTTTGTCCTGGAATTCAAGGTGAGGCTCCAAAGATTCAAATCCAGGTGGACAGAAACTGATGAAAATCTTTGGACAAATCCCACTTGACTGAAACTCAAAACTCTCGTCATCACTCTCACTTTAAAGCCTCTGGTTTTGTTTTGAAATGAGGAAAACGCATTTGAAATTTCCTGCAGTGCAATGGGTCCCTGGTTTCTCTTCCTCTTTTGCCCATCTCATCGCTGAGTGCATTTCATGGGCCAGTTCTTTTCCCTGTATAAACTGGCAGATTCCCATTCACTTTAGTGAAGGCATTGATTTATCACGAATTCATTGCAGCTACCCATTCTTAATGCAGTCCTAACTTATCCCAATTTACTTGGCAATCACAGGCTAGAAATGGCTACACGGATTAACACAAGTGAAGAAGACACATTATGCTGGACCTGAGAGTCCAGCACCACTCCTTGCCCCCAAGAGGGGAAATGAGATTTTGAGGATCAGGTTTCTGTGCATCATTCTTCCAGCACAGACTTGGATTTGGCATGGAGACACACACCAGCACTGGTTCTTTGGCTGGAAAATGTGAGCCTGCCTGTGCATAAACTTCATGAGCTCTTCCCCAAGAAGCAGCCAGCCCAGAAGAATCACTCTCTGCCATCCTTTGGAAGTAGGAAGAGCTTGCTCTCCCCTCCGTTCCACTTAGCATTGTCCTTTTCCCTTTGCTGTTTTTTACTGTCTCCATTTTATTAAATCCGCAGTTTTCTTTTCTTCAGCCTGCACAATTATTAGCCAGTGCCACACACCTCACGGTGCAGTACCAAAAGGCAGCAGTTTCCAGAGCAGTTCCTATCAAAGCGGCCGGTGAGTGGTTACGTTATTCTCCCAACCACCCTCACAAACCTGGCCGACACAGTCTTGGTTCTTGTGCCAAAGGGCTGACATTAAAGTAGCTCCAGCTGCTTAAAACTGGGCTTAAAAACCAGTATAGTAGGCCTCAAACTTGAACCGCTTGCTGTGAAAAAAGGAAAGAGTTGATAGGAGTATGGGGAGTAGTGATGTCCATCCATCTTGTAGAGACTGGAAGGAGATGTTCATTGGAAAGCGACTTCCAGAGGCCGGAAGGGGTGTTCACCCTCCTTCTTGATTTTAACTTTCTTCTGATCCCTGACCCGTGCCCTGAAAGACCAGGCAATTATCCGTCAAGTGGAATATTCAAGTATGGTATCTGCTACCATGGGTCGGCGATATCTTGTTCAGTTGAAATAAACCAGATGTAATTTAATTAGGTGTGTGTCGAAGCCGCATTTCAAGAGTTGAAATAGGGACTACGGAGTATCAAGGTGAACAATAGATGTGCCAAGCGTTCCTGTGGAGTGGGAACATGTGGCTGTTACATGTATGATTGCTAGCAGGGCTGATGGTCCAAAGGAAAGTCCTAGCAAACAGAAAGGTAAAAAATTGATAAAATCCTAAATTTTCTTCAGCCATAACTGACTGTTTATGTCTAAAAATGCCAAATTCCCTTTTTTTCCCCTTAAATGTTAACTTTTAATTTTATGCTAGCTAGGGTGAGATTCCTCCTGTCCTCCTAGGGCAGATCATGTAGACAGAGCCGTCTCCCCCTGGCCACCTCCCAGGCATATCTCTGAGCCTGAGGACCTGCCACGGACTCTGATCCATAGGGTGACGTGGGCATAGCCTCACACGGACCCGTGCCATGGGGAGACAGGGCTGAGCCAGTCCAATGTGCTTCCGCACAGCCCTGTCTCAGGATACGTGTGTCATCTGCCACTTTTGGTTAAGGCGCTGAGGGATGGAGACCCAAAATATTAAAACAAAAAAAAAAACCTCAAAACCTGTCCCCACAAACATTTGGCTTCCTTTCTTCTTTTCTCTCTTTTTTTTTTATCCCCCTTTTTTCTTTAAATATAGTCTCTAGATGAAAGCCTTTTGGAAAGAACAGGAAACCCTAAAATTTCTCTTCTACGTACACAAATATTACATTTCAGCCGTGGTGGGCAGCCTGATGCCACCCCAAAGTTAAACCTGGAAGGGGATGAAGTGAAATTCCCAGCCGTAAGCCATCAGACCTGATTTTTTATTTTTTTTTTTTCATACATGAATTAAAAGCCTGTCTTTCCCTGGTTTGGAAAAGGAGATGGGACATTTTGTGGGGGAAGAGACATTTTTACACAAACCCGTTATTAGCAAAGGCCATCGGCAATCCTTTCTCAGAGTCCTAGGTGTTGCAGCTTGCCTCAAAATGGCTTGTTTTTTTAATAAATAAACCTATTTGCTAGGAAAAGGGGTTATTTTTAGTTGAGAAGCCGTGTGTATTTACCCAAGGTGTGTGGGTTGCCCATCTGAGTTTATGGCTCCATTGTCCCTAAAGGACCTATACCCAAGTCCAGACTCTCTCTGGGCTTGCAGAAGGACAGGATCTGCTCCTGTATTTCTCTTCAGAGGCTCAAGCACCATCTTCTGGTGATCTAGCCTGCCAGGGTATCCTCAGAGGATGTAAGTAGCCTCAGCTACCCTAGAAGTTAAGGGAGTAAAAGGCATCCAGGGCACTCAGGATTTGCCCTAAACATGCTAAACCTCTATAAACCCCGTATCTCCTTCTGCTCTTTCTAGCTTCTCTCTGTTTCTGTTCTCAGTCCTTGTGGCTCAACAATGCAGGGCCAGAGTTTTGGCCCAAGTACTGTTCTGCAAACGACTAAACCATCCCTTGTTAGCATGTTTCCAGCACAGTTTTGGCCTGGGACATCTGTCACTGCCCCAGTGGACACCATCTGTGGGTCAGCATCGACCAGGAGACCTTTCAAGATGGCAGCACAGACAAGACTATTCTTCTGGGGTGTGTATGAGGGGGAGTTCACATTTGTGGATATGAGCCATGCGGGGCTTGCAGGGCCTAAAAATAGGCTATGGTCTGTTGTATTGACTAGCATAGATGAAATCAGTGAGTCTTGGTCAAGCCTGGTCTTTCTCCTTACATCTGTGGTTCTGGGATGAGCCAAAAGAACACTGAAACCATACAGAGAGATGTCATCTCCCACCCAACCCATCTACCATCACTACCTTTCAAATCAGCAGACTGTGATGACTAGCAAGGGCTTGCAGCTCTTCACAGGTGGCTACTTGCTGGTCGTGCCTGAATTAAAGCTAGGAAGACATAGGGAATACCAACAGCTGGTCTCTACTTGCAAAGGTTTATGGGCCAAGAGCTTCCAGTCCTCTTGAGACATGTCTGCTGAGCAGCTATATAGGTCTTGCAATGCACAGGAGGAATAAATCTCAGGAGTTATGATAGGCATAAATGTTCCATGTATTAGATATGTAAAGTTACATGGAGAATGGGTGGAAAACACTGCATACGAGTGGCTAAACTGCAATTCTAATTATAAGTCTTATTTCTATGCTTATTTTAATGATTGATATGACCAGCACTGTCCCCTCCCAGAGGGAGATCTGGAGTATTTTGTGAGAACTAGATAACTGAATGAGGAAAGAAGGATGCCTGGGCTGAGCCGGGCCAGTAATGGCAGGTGGGGTGTTATCAGGTGGGATGTAGAAGGTGATATTTCTTCTTTGGAGTTGTGAGTGCAGGGAGTGGAAAGACAGCATGTGAAATGGCTAGTGAGGTCAGGGTAGCCAGCTCTCTGGAGCCGTGTCATGCTAACAATTGTCTGGTAGCACTCGTAATCTTGTGACTTTCCCATTCTGCCCTGGGGTGAGTAAAGAGATAGTGGGACTCGGAACAGCCCCTGCCACACGCATCATTGCCCTCCAAAGTCCAGTTCCTCCAGGGCTGAGCATGCAAGGGGTGTTTTGCCCACTAAACACTGGTGCGCAGGCCAGCAAAGATCTCTGACCAACATCCATCCATCCCATCTCCTTGCCCTCCCCTCATGTTGGCCAGCACGCAGTACTCATAGACACACAGAGATGTTCAGAGATGGATGCGCTGACACAGGGCACACTGTGTACAGCTCCACCAAGAGACACTGCAGCACTGCGTCCTCAGCCACCCATGCCAATGCCCTCGGACGCTTGCAGAGCAACTTTCCCCAAAACAGACACATGCTCCCTCTGCATTGCACAATACAGGTCAACAGTAATACACACCCCTTCCTACAGTGGTCAAGGCCAGGTTGGACAGGGCTTTGAGCAACCTGGTCTAGTGCGAGATGTCCCTGCCCCATGGCAGAGGGGTTGGAACTAGATGATCTTTAAGGTCCCTTCCAACCCAAACCATTCTATGATTCTATAGATCTATACGTATGCAGGTATCCATACACACAAGCTCTGACAGCCAGGCTTGAAGTGCATCTGCAGCACCAAACACCCCCATACAGAGGCACTGACCCTCCAAGCCTCCCTTTCTGCCCCTCCTGTCCCAAAATGCTGGGTCATTTTTTTGGTTGCTCCTCCCTGCCTGTTTCCAATCCACCAAATGTCCTTCCCGTAATAGAGTGACCACAATTGCACACCGTATTCCAAATGTGGTCTCCCTGGTGCCTTGCACGGTGCCAGAATAAGTCGGGCTGATTTATATTCCATACCCCTAGATAAACACCTCGAGACCGTGTTTGCATTTATCCAGCTGCCAAGCAGCCTCGCAGATGGTTTTAATGTGTTCTCCACATGCATGTACCGCTCGCACAGGAATCGGAATTGAGACTGGGGGGAAGGAGAGAAGGGAGGAGGCAAGGGAAAAGTAGGAGACAGGAGAGAATAGCCCTCATTGCACCCTGGGGGATACAGCAGTGAGCAGGCATGGCCCAAATATGCCTCTCTTTTCCTCTCTCTTCCACCAAAGCAACCTGCAGCATGCCGGGGTTTCTGACTAGGCTCAGGTGGGCAAGCAGAAATTAAGAAAGAGCAAAATGAGGGCCGCATGTGGCGCAGCCCTTTCACAAAGCACCCTGTGACGGGCCTTCCTGCCTTCAGAAGGCAAGTCCCCAGCAGTGACACCAAACAGAGCCTTTGCTTGCTCCCTCCCTCCTGAATACCATATTGGCTTGTGATAATGACGACAATTTCCACGCCCTGAGATTTCAACCCTCAAGGGCTAGAGAGAACTGCAAGGCACGTCTGTTCTAAAACTACGGTAATCTGTGCTACTATAACTACTCTGTAGTATGGTACTACTGTAAGGGAGTATTCATGGCAGTCCAAGCAACAGTGAGATGAATGGGTACACTATAATAGCAACCTTCAGACACCTCAGGCACTGAGGCACATGCCCTGCCTGCAGGATTTTACAGTCTAGCCTTAGAAGATGGGCATAGACGGTCAGTGATAAAATGGCATGCAGATGCAGAGAAATAAATCATATTTTCTGACTTGAAGGCTTACGCCTGCCCGTTGTGACTGATAGTGGATGAACATGTCATTCAGTGCATTTCACTGAGGTGCTGGGAACTTTGAGTCGGATGGTGAACTGACACATTCCCAAATGCCTCGTCTTCTCAAAGTGCTTGTTTCGTGGCGGTGGTATCTCCGCTGCAGAGCTGGGTAAGGAGGAACTGTCTGGTGGTGACCTGAGTCCCTGCCTCAGCACAGCCCTGGGAAGGCAGTGGGTGAAAACAGCATTTAGCACCATCTCTCAGACTGAAACCTGTATTTCAGGGAGGGCTTTGTTCCCTGAACCTTTTAGGCTGCCTTCAGTTGAAGCTGAGGACTTGAGTGACCTGGATTGATGGGCTGAGAGGTAAAGAAAAACAGAAAATAAAGAAAAATAGAAAATATATCAGTGAACTAGAGGAGGTGACCCTTATTGCTGCAGGGGTGTAGTGGTGGGAAGAGCGACTGACCTCTGCTGCGGTTCAGCTTGTCTTGAGGAATTGATGAGCTGGGTGTCTCAAGACCAAGAGACGAGAGGCCAACAGTTGCATATGGGAGCTGTTTTGGTGTCTTTGTAGCTAAGAAGGAAGGAAGGAAGGAGTAATTTGGACTGTTTTGGAATCTCTCCTGTCCTTGGAAGTGATTGCCTGCAGGGCAAGTAAAATGATTTCTGAGATCTGGAGTGCAGGTGGGTAGGCAGCTGGAGAACTGGTGTGGGAAGCACAAGTGACTCTGCTAATCGTGAGACACCAGCATACAGGATATTGAGGAAGGAGGAAGATGCACGGACCTGTCCCAGGGCAAGGATGGCAGCAGAGCTCGAGTGCAGAGGAAGCTGTGAGTGACATAGTCCTCTCTTTCTAGCCCCATTAATGCCGCAGCCTGCATTTCCTTTAATGAGGTTCGATCTTATAATCACTTAGGGACATGAAACTTACAGTTCTTCCCAGGGACCTCATCCCGAACATAACTCCTCTGAAGGATAGAACTGTCTCTTAACTTCCAGTATAAGCTTTGTTCACTGCCAGTTTATGACTGTTTATTTTTGCGTAATTTTCCACTTCTGTAGCTCATCTCCACTCAGACTGCTTACCAGTAGGGTGAGAAAAACCTTCTTTCTCATTCTCTCTCCCTCGTTCTCAAAGCAGTTCAAGCCTTTTATTCTCCTCCAGGGCCACCAATGAAATCTTCCCACCCTACCAGTCCTCCCTTATTGCTGGAAGATTTTTGCTTTCTGTTCCTCTTCACCAAAGGAAATTATGAGCTTTTTCCCAGAGAGGTTATTTTGTTTGACCAGTAGCAAGGATGCCTCAGGACCTATGAAGCCTCATCTAGAAAACTACTATGGAATGAAGAAACAAAAGAAGTCTTAGAAGACAAAGATTCAATTCCTGCCTCAGCAGTTGACTTTTACCAACCTCACTTATCTGCCTGCACTAGATTTGTAGTCAGGGAGTGTGGTGGTCACTGATCTCCATGGATGGTCACGATCGTCCTGTCTCCCTGAACTCATCTCAAACTATGGAGACAGAAAGGTAGGCACCAGGATGAGGCATCTGCGAAGTCTCTGGAGAAGAAAAAGGTCTCACCTCACTTCCATCCACTCATGTTGTCCTGCAGGACAGCACCAAAGTAGTTGGTGATGTCCTCTAAATGTGAGAAACTTCAGTGCAATTCCCACCTTCCCTGTCTCCATCCATGATAGTTACAGCTCTGAATTTGGAGGAGCTTCACCCTCATACATACATGCCTGAGAGAGAAGCAATATCCTCCATTCAGTGTTGCCTGAATGACTGATACTCATCCAAGACACTTAGGATGTGGGATATGTATGAGATTTACTTGTTTTCTTAAAAGTTTATGAATTCCTTTCGACTTACATCTTCAGTGAATCCTACTATTTCTTCCAAGGAAAGAAATGTTTTGCATTCCCAGTTCACTTGGAACGTGTGACTTCGTGTCCCAAACCTACCCACCTGCATCAATCCAAACAGCATATTTGAACCCTCAAACTATTTTTCACCAAGAAAAGAAAGTCTTTGACAGCTTTTCAATCAGCATTTAGAACAAACTGGATCCTTTCTGATTATCTATGCTTCTAAATATTGTTAACACTGTCTCAGGAGAGACTGACTTATTTTTAGCATGCCAAAAGCACACTACTTGCAGGTGGTGGATTATTTTTTTTTCTAATGACAGCTTATAAAAAACGTTGTAAAAATGGATTTTATTTTTTATTTTAAGTTATAGCCATCAGGAAAAATTGTCAGCTTGTGGATTTTTTATTGTTTTCCTGAAACTCCTCACCATTTTTCAGATTTCTTCTTGTAATCCAGTATGGATCTCTTTTGAGAAATTACCAGGAGAAAAGGAAAACAACAGAGAGAAGCCAAGTTGTTAGTACTGTTAATATTTTTATAAACCAAGAAAAAAATGTTTGGAGGAAATATTTGGGAAAACAAACAAAAAGAAAAGTCTTGTTTGGATTCCAGCACAATACCAATGGAATATATGGTATTTTCCCTCCCCATTTTATCAACTCAGTTGTTAAGTGACCTCTAGAGTGAGTAAAACAGGAGAAAGTTGGAGGCAGAAGGTGCAGAATTTGGTCCCACTTATCACATCAGTGGTCTCAAGCTGGTAAAATTAACGGTAAAGGTGCCACATGCAGACCAGAAGAGACAGGGGGTGGAGTGAGGGAAGAAGGAAGGGATGTGGGGAATCATAGAATCACAGAATGGTTTTGATTGGAAGGGACCTTTAAAGACCATCTAGTCCAACCCTTCTGCCATGACCAGGGACATCTTCAACTAGACCAGGCTGCTCAGAGCCCCATCCAACCTGACCTGGAATGTTTCCAGGGATGGGGCATTGACCACCTCCCTGGGCAACCTGGACCAGGGGCTCACCACCCTCACGATACAAAAATTATTCTTTATATCTAGTTTGAATTTGCTGTCTTTTAGTTTAAAACCATTACCCCTTTGTCCTATCAGCAGGTCAATGGTTTGCCTCCTTAGATGGGAGGAATGGAGGTATTAGAGACAGGAGTGAGAGAAGGATGGTGGGGCTCCTGTCTGGGACAAGAAGTGTGACATAGAGAGAAGAAACAGCGTTTGGCTGCATTAAAACACAGGAATGTGGATTCAACAGTCACAAAGTGTGGCTGGACCTGATGTCAGTCAACATTTCCATTTGAAAAATGTTTTCCAAGAGTTTCACTCAATGTAGGAACTTGTCAATTCTCCAACCAGGAGGTCCAGAGGCACGTGGCTTAACCTTTGGATGTCCCCGCCAGCTTCCCCCTACCACAAACTAACAACTGCAGTGCCTTTTCCCAATCCAGTTCCTCTCTCCTTGCCCCTGTGGTGCCCTGGATTGGCAAGAAACAGCCATGCTGGGCCTAATTTTAAGCTGTGCACGTGCCAGTTGGCTGGTCAGTCAGCAAAGGCTGGCTGGACGGGTGGCAGCTACCAAATGTCCACCTGCCCTTCCCTCTGCTAATCATCAATCACCGCAAAATTTGCAGGAAGGAAATGATGACTGAGATGTCTTACCCCTCCTTAAAATTCAGCTGAAATGGGGTTTCCAAGCATGGAGTGGGGAGAGAGAGGCAGGGGATGATGGAGAGGTGGAGAGGACATTAAAGAGGTTTCTCTGTGTTGTGGCAGTTCATGCTAATGACGACAGATTCATTTTCATCTTTTCTCGAGAGTCTTAGCCACATTTTAGAGATAGAGTCCCACCAGACCTTATACAGCATTAATGAATCGATTCCACAAGTCAATATACAGAGGCACAGAAAGATTTCAGATGCAGTGAGAGGCAGCAAAGATCATCCTTTTTTTTTAATTTCTGGGTCAGTTGATGGCTCCCCACATTGTCCACATGATGAAGCAGCAGTCCAGGGGTGTCCCAACACCAGTTTGCACCATGTTTCCTGCACCGAGCCTTCAACCCTCTGCTTTTTGGAAGGATTGTGGGGATCAAAGTACGCAAAAAGAAATAATTTCATACTCTGTTATCCAGAAAGCATCAGTTTTCTTTTGAATGAGTCTATTGCAAATGTGTGTGTGTGTATGTTTACAGCATGAGGAGGGCGTATCCACCAGATACTTTTCCACATTAATATTTTCTGGACAAATATTGCAGTATGATACTAAATGAAACTACTTACAAGTGAAGGCTGACCTTTGCAAGTCGTTGCGAAGAAAAGTGGATGGTTTTTCTCTCAGCGTTTCAGAGCATGACATTCAGATGAATTTTTTTCTCCTCAATGTTTTTTCTCCACGGCATTCATTTTAAAGTTTACCCAAATTGTTTATTTTGTAAAAAAAAATGGTTTTATTTTAAGTAAGACCACTTTGAGGGCTAAACGAAATCTTTATTTACTTTCTTACCTGCAAAAAAAAACCTCAGAGACAATAACATTTTGTCCTAATCCAACTTTTGTGGGCCGCTTTTTTGCCTTTTTTTTTTGATCCTTCCAGAGAACTGAAAAATAAATAAACTGGTTTTCACAGTGTAAGTAATCCTGCAACAAAATGAGCCAAAGGGAAGGGCTTTCCCAGTTTTCATGAATAGGAAATTTAGTATTATTCTTCCTCTACTGTGACTGGAAATAGAGAAAATGCAATAAACTTCTTCCTCCTTTTTATCACACCAATGCTGAGGAATTTTAGCTCCTCTACCCGCGCTCCCTGTTAATGCTTTAGAAGATAGGCAGTGATTAGTCTGGTCCTTTTCATCAACACTAAATTAAAGATAAGAAATCAGCTGTTAAGTGATGAGTTTTTCTGTTGTTTTTCATGTCCTAAAATACCATCAAACTGAATTGATCACCGTCAGCTCCGACCCTGGAGGGCACCATACCAGCCAAAGGTCTTTAAAGCAATCCTGTATTCTTATTTAATCTTGTGAAAGCACAATCATTAGAAAGGATAAATTACTGTTTGGTTGAAAGATTGCTAAGGCACCAGCTTTGATATTAATGAAACATGCTGAGATCTTGGCCATGCTCCATGCTTATCATTTCTTTACTAGTGGAGTTCTTTTGCAGATAAGAGCAGGCTGTTCCATTTTGTTTTGATTCTCATGTTATTCCTCTCTGTCAGACAACACTTTATATGCTGTTGATAAACTTATTCACGGGCTGACATTGATACAGATGGCATTGAGATGCTGCTCTGAAAGCAGAACTGGGGCAGATTCACTGGTTTCTGCTTTTCACTTCAAATACTCTACTGCAACTGGATGTTAACAGATGGGTGCAGTTAGTACAGCCCAACACAAAGGTGTATCATAGAGTTATAGAACGGTTTGGGTGGGAAGAGACCTTAAGGATCATCTTTAAGGCCATAGGCAGGGACACCTCCCACTAGACCAGGTTACTCCAAGCCCCGTCCAACCTGGCCTTGAACCCCTCCAGGGATGGGGCAACCACAGCTTCCCTCGGCAACCTGGGCCAGGGGCTCACCACCATCACAGCAAAAAATTTCTTCCTGATCTCTCATCTAAATCTCCCCTCTTGCAGTGGAAAACCCTTCCCCCTCGTCCCATGGCTCCCCTCCCTGATCCAGAGTCCCTCCCCAGCTTTCCTGGAGCCCCTGGAGGGACTGGCAGGGGCTGGAAGGTCTCCCCGGAGCCTTCTCTTCTCCAGGCTGAACCCCCCCAGCTCTCTCAGCCTGTCCTCACAGCAAAGGGGCTCCAGCCCTCAGATCGTCTCCATGGCCATCCGCTGGACCCATTCTAACAGCTCCACATCCTTCTTGTGGTGAGGACTCCAGAGCTGGATGCAGTACTCCAGGTGGGGTCTCACCAGAGTGGAGTAGAGGGGTGTGTAAGCACCAAGTTAGATTTGGATGGATATTCCTTCCTCAGGGACTGGAAATGCAGCCCATGTTGAACATCCATGTCTGAATGGGAACTTGCTCTCTTGTGGACTGGGAGCTTCTAGATCAAAAGCTGCAGAAACGGGTGGTTGACAAGCTGTCAGAGGTGGGGAACGGGGTTTGACTTCCCTCTTTTTAAAGCAGTGTTGAAAATGAGATCAGTTCCCACAGTTTTCAAGAAGCCTGGAGTATTTCTCAGCCTTTCTAAATATGGATAAGTTCTGGCTTTGTCCCTTGCAGACTGAATGAGCAGATGATGAGGAAGATGAGACTGCTGGGAGGGTGGGCAGCCCGTCTTCCAGGGCAGTCTACCTCCATTGCTGGCATCTCAGCTGCTTCAGAGGCTGGTGGCAAACACCATGTGCTGCAGAGCTCCTTCATGATCCTTTTAGCCTACATGCTCTTGTAGGACATGATGTTGGAGCTCTTGAATGGTTGGCTGGTACATCTGTTTGTGAAGAGAGAAACGAAACTTCTCATCATTATGGGTCAATTGAAGACCTGCTTAATTACTTCTCAAGTTCTGTAGGATTGCAAAATGGCAACTAAAGAACTTTAAGTATACACTTATATACTTGCCAGTTTTCAAAAGAAGGTTCAGGGGGAAAAGGCAACATAAAATGTGGGAAAGGATTTTTTTCTTGTTTTGTATCTCTGCTTTTCCCTGTGCTAAGCACATAAATCACAGATATATGCAAATAAACTAACATACGAAGAGATAAGAGGAAGACCTGTGTATGGGGGGAGGCAGGATTTCTCCTTCAGGGCTATTTTAGCTTTCTTCAACGAACAAAAAGGGACAACAAGGGTGATTTAAAGAAAAACCCTGTAAGAACACCTCACCACTCCCTTCTCAAAAGGATAGGAATTAGCAGTGAGCATAGCAAAGTGGTACAACCAAGAGAGATAAACAGTTCCGAGGATATTTGCATTCCTAAGGCAACAGGGCTCACGTGAGTTCTGCACCTGCCCATTCTTTCTGCTCCTTTTCTGAAAACCTGTGAGTGAGCAGAGGGCAGAAATCCAAAATAGTATGTAAGCAGGGGGGAAAGCTGGGAAAACTCAACCATTGTGCGCCGTGCTTGGCAGCAGGCGACGGTTCAATCGGCGTGTGTGTGCTGCCAGCCAATTAGCATGGGCATGGCTCCAAATCAATCAGTGCGCGACCTGCGTCTTGCCCCATGGTGACATCACAGGGAAATGGGGGGAGAGGGAAGCTGGGACTACTGAAGTCACAGGCCAAAAGGATGTTAGACGGGAAAGGATGCAAATTTTTATGAAAAAGAAATTCCACCATTTCCCTCCTTACGAAGCAAGGTAATGAAATATTCTCTATTTATGGTTAGAAATTTTGCCACAGACACCTCTCTAGATTCTTGCTAGTCTTAGTGTTGCTTAAAAGTGCACGCAAATTCAGGCACACAAAGGCATCTGAGAAAGCAGCAAAGCATCGCAGTATAGCATAGCACTGGCTGATACAAATAATGAGTTATAATTATAGCTGAATTTGGATTAATGGTTTGTAGACATTAAATCACAGCCAGTCTATTCTGTGGGAATTAGTACCTTTCAGGGAAGCCTGAGCCTTTGAGCCTCACAATAATGTAGCCACAGCATAATCTCGCTCCTTGGTAGCCTAGGCTCAAATCTGTGTTGCCTTATCAAGGCTACACCCAGCCAAGCTCCCTTGGGCATCTCCATGTTGCCTGTCAGTCTACGGAGTCCTGAATGCTCAACTCTTCCTGTTCTCCACTCTGCTTTCCTGCCCCATTTCCATTTCTTCCAGTCCACGAGGGAAAGCAAATTTCCCGACGCATTGTCCCTTCCCAGAGAGCGCTCAGTGATTACCCCATGTCTGACCACCTCCTTCTGAAATAAAACTTGGGAGAAACCACATCTTCTGGAGCTAAACCCTAAGAAGAAAATTGCAATGATGCCTAAGAGTGGCCTTCTTGAATTGAGTGACAATGTTGCTGGTTTTTTTCACGGAGATCCCCTCTCCAAACAGTGGGGCATTAGTGTCACCTCTGCAGGTCCAGTGACTCCTCGTTATCTTTGTTTCTCTTCCACAGATGGTTTTTGTCTTCCGGAGTGGGATGGTATTGTCTGCTGGCCTGAAGGTGTGCCAGGCAAAGTGGTGGCTATGCCATGTCCTGAGTACATCTATGACTTCAATCACAAAGGTGGGTGTTGTCCTCGGTGTCGGCACAGCCTGGTAAGCTGCAGGAAGGGGAGGTCTCGCAGTTGGAAAATTAGAAATCCTCTTTAGCATCCCTTTTTTATCATATGGTGACTCCCTTCCAAGCAGGGGTAAAGACAGGGAAAAGGAAGTTAAGAAACAACCATTATGTTTTTATGCTGAAAGAAAAGCTCTGTTTTAACCTAAACAATGACAAATTGCCCACCCACCCCAGACTGTAATGGGGCATTATAAGAACTGATTTCATGCTTACAACTGGGTAGTCTTGCAGATATACAAACCTCTATTTGTTTGATGCCACAAACTTTGCATAGCAATAGAAACCCGCAAGATATTCTTCCAATTTATGTTCTTCGCTTGACGGATATGTTAATTCTAACTCCTGATCTCTGCCCAGACCCCTACGGTGGGTATCTGAGAACAGCGCTGGTAACCAGAACATGTGAATTCCTCTCCATCTCACTTTCCCTCAAGCTGCACATTTCTTGGCTTGCTTGTGGTGCCGCAAAGTCTGTGCATGTTTTTAGAAGCAATTGAAGTACACTCGCTCCTCAGTGTATTTTCAAAGCTAAAGCATTCTCTTTTCTCAGGCAAAGCTGTGCATCCAAAGACCGAAAAATTAAAGAATTAAGACTATATGTTCCCAGCAGAGCGCTGATGCTGTTTTCAGAAAACAAGTAATGATATTCCAGTGCGCCCTCATTGCGTGTACTCTGTCCTGCCCTTTTTGTAAGGGACTGTGACCTGAGCCAGCTTAACCCCTGGCTGATGACCTCTTTGGGAAATCCCTGCACATGCACTTTACATTAGAGACCAGGAGGAACAGGCAATCCATCCCTTTTTTCTCCATAACCCAACAACGGCATGGATTCCTCACCTCACTGATGGCCACCAGTCAGGTCAGCAAGGGTGGGAGTCAGATTAAGACCCTTAGATGCAGAGGTCTCTATAACCTCTCCCTGTGTAGTCACAGGACAGGTAGATCTGTTGACTGGTTTCATCCCTGTTAACTGTAATGGGACTTTTTACACACAGTTTATGCAATGATACCCCAACACAGACATCTGAACATGAATGTTTTCATCTGCTAGTTGGGTCCTGAGATGAAACGTTGCTTTCTCTTCTTTTTCCATGGTGAGGGTACCCATAGAAAAATCTGTCTTGAGAAGCACTGAATCTGTAAGCAACAAGCAGCATAATATAGTTCACTGTTTATTTTCATAGGGAGAGCTGCAACTCTGAGGATGATTTTGTGCATTGGGACTTCTCAAAGCTTCTCTCCTTGGTTTGTAGACCCAATATCTTAACCTAAACTAAGTGCATCTTGTTATTAGCTCTCTAGTGTTTCTCAGCCAGAAAATTGATAAAGTTGTTAAGCAGGCGGAAATTGTCTTCTTGCAGATGAGCTTCAAAGCAGGCAGGAAGCATCAGGGTCGATGGGATCCACCCTTGGAAGAAGTTTCTCCTGTTCTACCAGCTCTAGTCCCATTTACTCTGTCTTATTTCTCTCCCATAGGCCATGCTTATCGCCGGTGTGACCTGAATGGGAGCTGGGAGTTGGTCCCAGGCAACAACCGCACCTGGGCAAACTACAGTGAATGTGCCAAGTTCCTCACCAACGAGACGAGGGAAAGGGTAGGCAATTGCATTTGTGCATGGAGCGTGAAGTGTTGGCTTCATCCAGGGCTAACCTAAGGAGCACTGTCTCATTTAAAACCCTTGATGATCTCTAGTTTGCTGCCTCCTCTTGGAAACTATGTCCGAGCTTGCCAAAGCCACATCTTTGTTTTGATTGGGGAATTATTTGAATTTGAAACTGTCATCAAAGCCAGAAAGGGTTCCTCCAGCTGCCATGACTCTCATTTGTAAAGAGATCTTGGAGAAACTTGAAGCGGGCTAGGAACACTAAGAAGTGGTTGGAGGTTGTTCCATGCCATTGAGACTCCTTCTTCCCCACCAGACACTAATTTTGCTACCAGTTTGTTACCAATAATTCCAATGCTTATGTGCTTGTCTGTGCTAGGGAATGTACAAACACAGAGCTAAAAGATGTGTCACTAAAACCAGTAACAACCCCGCTTCTGTAGGCGATTAATAGAGAACCTCTTGGTTGAGAGGTATAAATCAAGGATCGGAGGTTTTACGTGGTCTGTTTATTGGAGATGGGCGGGGACAAAGTCCTTTGCTAAAGCAAATTAACATGTAAGAACAGATCTTAAACTATTTCTGGTGTAGTCACAATTTTGAAACAGGGACACCAGTCCAAAGTTAGAAAAGGGATTAATAGCACATGGAGAGAGTTTGGTATGCTCGGGGGGGGGGAAGAGGAACAAAGTTATCTATCTGTACATCACACCTGTGCACCTTATTTTTACACAAATTCAGGTGATTGTCAAAATAGCAGTTGGTAGAAATTTCCCACATCTCTGTCTGGGTCTGAGGCCAGCTGGGGCTGTGTAGTGCTTCTGAATGTCTCCCAAGCTGAGTCCATCATAGAAGCAACTCTGTGCTAACATGACAGCAAAGCTGTCGGTGGAGTCACCTGAGAGGATGTGACCTTCTTGTTTCGCAAAGAAAGACATTTCCACCCACACGCGGTTGCTGCTCTATTTCTGTAATTTGCAAAGAATTTAGCAGAAACCTCTGGTTTCGCAGTGGTACTTGGAAGATGTCCTCCTTGGATATGGGGTATGGCATTAGGGACTGATCACTTGCAGCAAGGGTTATTTTCAGACAGTTGGAGATAAAGATCTAACCACAGGCTTCACGGTGGGGAGTAGGCTTGAAGATGATATACAGTCCCTTTGGGAGAACGTTCTTAATTTTAAGTCCAACCACAGCATAGTTTTTTTGCATTTTTTTTTTCCCAACGGTGAAGCAACATATGAATGAAGTTGTTTAGCGAGGAAAGATGTTATTTGAGCATCTGCACGCATTATATCACGCGGTCAAGGAACCGACAAGGTTGCATACACCAGGTATTGCTCCAGCTACTTGATAGCAAAGTGTGTTGTGTCAGTGCTGGACAACACTCGCTTTGAGGACAAGTTTGATGGGACTCATCTTTTCCCAGTACATATAGTGGAAAGAACTATTGTAGCCCCAGAGTTTTCTGGGAAATTTCTGGAGTTGGTGTTGGAGACACTGAACATCTTGCTCACACTGAGAGCTTTACTAAGTCGCACAATTTCTTGACCTCTCTGCAGTCATTATCTCCCCTGTCCCACCTACCTCAGTCATGTCCTGAAGTGGGAGTCATCTGCTCTAGACCTCTCTACCTAAGCAAGTCTCCTAGATTTCCCCTAGGGAAAGGAGGTCCTTTCTGTTAAGATACCTATGCTGGCAGCTAGGACATGGTCAAGGTAAATTGGTAGGGGAAGGGTAGAAAGAAGAAGAGAGTTGTCCATTTGTTACCAGTACAAGGAAGGTGTAGAGACCTTCCACCACCAGGCTGGGAAAAAAGGCTGAAAGCAGAGTCTGTTGTCCTGGGTTTTCTGTATCTATTTTTGTCTGTGTCTCCTGAGTGTAGAGGTGGTCACTGCACAGACAGGGGACTTGGACTGTGTTTCCTAACGGAGAGACATCAGATGAGGTGTCACAATGCAAAAGACTTCATTTTTATTCTCAACCTTTCTTCTTACTTGGAAAATTACTGCTCCCTTTATGAGCTGCTTTAATAAACCATCCAAATATTATCATCTTCTTTATTCTGTACATAAGGGTCAGTAGTCTTCTGCCAGGAATTTTCTCGTCTAGCCGCACAGAGGTGAATTTAATGATACTTAATGGTAAGACAAATTAGACCACCATCATTGTTCAGATTAAATGGACAACACGGTATTGCCTAAGGGACGCCTCCCCAGTGCAAAGAACATTAGAAAAAAATAGAAGTTTCCCTTACCTTTGGAACTGTAGCGTGATTAACAAGTGATTTTCAACAGCATCTATTACTTATTATTATTATTATCATCCTTGTATTTGCAAGAGGTTGCTTTCATGGTGATGCTGCATGCTCTCATGTAGTTACCTCGTTTCACCGTAGAGGCGGCTGCATTTTAGTGACAAGTGAAGCAATGATACACATCCACTGCAGGTCTCTTTGGGCCTTCTGGCGTGAAAAACACTCTGGAAATAAAAAAGGAATGACCTTCTTTTTATTTCTCAGTTGAGTGATGACTTTCAGAGAGCAACGAAGGCCTCTTGTCTTTCACACCCAAGCGTGGCTCTGAAGCACTGGTATTAATAAACCTTCCTTTGATTTTTTTTTTTCCTTGAAGTAAATATGTCAAGAGATGTCAGAATCAGGGAATTTGGCAAGATAGACCAGTCGTCTTTAGAGAGAGATTGTTTTCTATTATTATTTCCCCCCCTGGGGAACAGCATCTTTGCGTCACCAGTAACAGCTGCATTTAACCAACGTTTTGAAAGGAGATCGTGGGCTGACTCCAAGTAGGACAGCATCCGAGCAGATGTAACCAGAGGAACTTTTAAGAAACTATGCATTAGAAAGCATTAAGAAAAAAATGTCTGTCTGTGACTATATATATATATATCTGCATTGCTATCTCTAGAAATAGGCCTGTATCTATAGATAGCTACAGATGCACACACCTAAATAAACACCCACGTCCATGCGCACATACACACACACATATATATATGTCCATGTATGTTTGTTTAGGTGTGTAGTTTTCTCATTTTAGCCACTGTGGGATAATTATAAGATTGACCAAAGCAGCAAACAGCAGGCCCCAGAGAAAGTTTGTGTCTTTCGCTACCTTTTCCTGAACCATATAAAGAGGATTATTTCACACAGAGCAGCACGGAAACCGCTTTCTGAAATTAGCAAAGTATGCTAAAGCCATCAGAGCCAGGAGAATTAACAGCTCGTAACTGCCCAGTGAGCAATTGCTCTTGGGCTGTTTTCTAAGGGAAAATTAGCACTGCTGAAGGACGCTGCATTGACAGCCTTGGAGATTGATGTCCTCTCTTTAGCCAAGAGAGCAGGTAGGCTGCAACTAGCTATTGAAGTGTGTTTCCCCAAACACCTTGCAGATAGCATTAATCTTGCCACGAACAACCATGGTCTGCAGAGTACAACTGTTTAGCAAGAACTGGGAAGAAGTTTTATGGAAAGGTGTCTCAGCAGCATGTTATGGGAAGATAAGACAGTTTTCTCTGTCCCTTCAGGCAGTGCCAAAAGCCACCGCTACACCACAGTCTGTACATATTCTCTCATATTCTGCTTTTAAGATAACCCTTCACCAGTGCAGCAGAAATGGTGGAAAATGTTGTTCTCCCACTCCTTCCACAGGAGACGTGCTTGGGCGTCCCCCATCCCGATTGCACCCTGGATCTTTCAAAAGTCTCCCTGCATCTGAACAGATCAGCTGAGAGACCCGTGGCTTCCCACCCCAGGCCGGGCAGCTCTGCTTTGTTTATTTTCCAAACGGTGTTTAAAGAGAGCCAGTAGGACAAGGGACGGAAGGGGAATGGATTGGCCGCCGTTCGCTCTTTGAGGAAGGCAGTGTGGTTAAACACCAGCTGGTTATCTGTCTGCTGCGTGTTTCACGTCACTGAATCGCAAGCTGCTGAACGTTGGGAGAGGGCATAAAGCACTGCTACGTAACCACTAGATGATAGGCACATAGGTATATATATATATATTTGTTCTATATTTGTTCTGTTCTTACACTCTTCGCTAACCACCTATTCCTGGGCATGTAGGAGACAAGGAGTGGATCTAAAAGGACCTTTGGTCTGGCCCAAGTTGGCCATTGTCCTTACAGCTTTCTTCAGTTCCCTTAAAAACAGGAGTGAGGGCAACCTGTATTCTTGGAGCTCCTCCTCAATCTCTGGATAAAACATGGCACACATGGAAAGTCTTGATGCACTAGTAAGGAACTTTTTAGGCAATTTGTCTCCAAAATACCATAGTAGTGCTTTGACTATGGACCCCTTCCCTCCCACACAGCCAGGCAATAGCAGCGCTCCCAGCATGGTCATGGTAGTCATGGCAGTCAGAGCTACTGAGCTGGTGAGGGATCTGGAGACCAAGCTGTATGAGGAGAGGCTGAGGGAACGGGGCATGTTTAGTTTGGAGAAGAGGAGGCTGAGGGGAGACCTCACTGCCCTCTACAACTACCTGAGAGGAGGGTGTAGAGAGGTGGGGGTTGGGCTCTTCTCCCAGGTGAATAACGACAGGACCAGAGGAAATGGTCTGAAGCTGTGGCAGGGGAGGTTTAGATTAGATATTAGGAAGAATTACTTTACTGAAAGAGTGGTCAGGCACTGGAACAGCTGCCCAGGGAAGTGTCTGAGTCACCATCCCTGGAGGTATTTAAGAAACGTGTAGATTTGGCACTTCAGGGCATACTCTAGTGACAGAGATTGTAGGGTTTGGGTTTTTTGTGTGTATGGTTGGACTGAATGATCTCAAAGGTCCTTTCCAACCATGAAGATTCTATGATTCTATGATTTTTCTGGTCGCCTTTTCAGACCTTGGCAGGAGTAATGGCATATTTTGCTCAATAAGCAGAAATTTCCTTCACTTCCATCTGCCCCAAAACCAACACTAATGCCAAACACATCCTTTTTTTGAAGCAGGTCAAGCCTATCCTGGTTTCAAGGATGAGCTTAATGGTAAATGTGACCTACATCTACTGAAATCATGGGGAAGGGGAATATGAGCCAGCAACTTGGGAGGTTAGCTCAGCTCAGAAGCCACCAGCCTAGCACGATGGACCATCCTAAGATCTAACCTCAACCCGCCAATCCTGTCTTCATCTGCTACTGCTTGTTTATATTATGGTGGTTTTACTGCTTCCAGGGAAATCAGAGAGGCCTCGAGAATCCATCACATACCAAACACAATGGGAAAGGCACAGCATGTTGCAGGGCTGCTTTATCTAAACTCCGTTCTTCAAACCAAAAATCTTCTGTGCCTGGCCTTTGTTCTTGGAGCTCTCTGGGGTCCTTTTAAAAGCAAACAACTTTGTGTAGCCTCAAACTGATGGCATAAAACATGTTTACGTAGCATATACTGAGTTATACAGATGACATGCCATCAAAGCGTCATACATTTGCAGCATGAAAGATGGGCAGATGTTTTAAAGTACGTGTAGGAATAAAAAAAAATAATGCATTATTCAGATGTGTTCTTCATTCTTGCAAACAACCCTGTCATGCAGTCCTTGTTCCATGCCTATGAGTTAGGCCTAGTGCCTTCCTGTAGATGCTGTAGCACCTTTTAGTGTGGTTCTGCTGATGGTTAATTCCCTAAGTCTGCTGGGACACTCTGATGATTTATAACAGCAACATAATAATGCTTCACATAAAAACACAAGGGTTCTCACAACACAGCACACAGGGTCAGATATAGTCCCCTTGTACCCCATATTTAACCATTGCTGGCCCATAGAAGATGTTTAAGGACAGTTTATGGAGGCTGGCAAGCAAAGAGTGCTCTTGTCCCTACTTAAAGCCTTCCAAGAGCCTGCAGCTGTGGGGCATTCTCAGCCTGTGGTCATAGCATAGGATTTGGAGAACTTTGTTCTATTAATATGAACAGCGGATTTGGGGGACATTTTTTCAGTGGCCTCCTGGGTGTCCTGTGGCTATGAATGCTGTAGATAAACTGGGCATGACATGGAAAAGTGCTACCTTTCGTCAATACAACTATCGGGCACCCAAAGAGCTCAGCTGACTTCTTAGACATGGGGCTACTCCCACCTTTTTCCTTTTTCCTTTTTCCTTTTTTTTTCATAGACTGTTCTATAGACCTGAACAACTCTCCAGCTCTGCTGACTGCAGTCAAAGGGTCCACTACACTTAGAAACCTGGCATGACTGCCAGAGATACGCTTTGGAGATGCACTACACCTCCTGCAGCATTAGCACAAGGTTGTCAGATATCTATGAGACCCATGCTCTTCTGGAGCGGCATCTGGGGTCCACGTGAGTACTTTCAGGCATCTCACACAGCGCTCAGTGCTTATGTGCAGGCAACTGGGTCCAAAGATCTCTCCTTGTTGACTATCATGTGAATACAGATGCTCAACACACACAGAGACATACATTTTCACATGTAAATTGGGGTGTCTTAGTCTGAGAGCTGACCCCAGTCACTATCCACATTGTGAGGACCTGAAGCGCCCGGGACCTCTATAGATGAGGGGACCAGAATTCCGTAGCAAAAAGTCACGTTCAACACTCAATGTTTTCCCTTAGGCTTTGGAAATCAGTGACTGTTTTGTGACTTTTGCAAATATCCCTTCTCCCTGCCATTAAGTGTTTTTTTAGTCACATCTTTTGTTGTAAAAAGAGACAAGAAAAGCAACGACCAGAGCTAGTGACAGAGGGTTTCTGGCATTGCTTATCATTCAAAGCAGTAAAATGCTTCCCCTGCTAGTTTCAAACATGTCATTAGCAACATCTGAATCAGCAGCTTTGAGGAACTTTGCAGATACTTGATCTGGAAAGCCCTTACATATGCTTCCATCCTCATGTACTGCTAATCCCACCCTTCAGCGCAGCCTGCCAACCCCTCAAAAGACCACTGGATCCATTTCAGCTTCGCAACCTAAATGTTGCGGAGTCTTGCTGTTGTCTCACAAAGTGGGAAAGGAAAAGGAGGAAAGGAGAAAGCTGGACACAGGGCACAGTGCAATGATACTCAGAACGGACTTTGCCACCAGTCGTCTAGAAAACACGTCTCAGTCACCCACATCCCTCCCTGTGACACTGGAAGGAAACAGGACACATGAACACCAAAGCCCTGAAGGTTTCATCCAGATGCTGAAACATAGGTTATGTTTATGCCCAAAATTAAACGAGGTGTTCTAGGGTATATGAGACAACTGCATGGGAATTGCAGATGCAACACGGGACCTACAGGACACTCATTCCCTTCTGTAAAAGCATCTTGAACCAGAAAGAACACTTGGGTGTCCAAAATGGCATGGGACACATGGAAGGACAACTGAATTGAGTCCTAAGGGTCACAAGACCTCTTACCTGAGACTCAGATGGATGGAACTTGCTATATAAATGTAAATACCTCTATTTGAGCTAGTCACCCTGGACTCCTCTTGTGACAACCCCGTCAATGCAGCTGGTGGCTGAGGGCACCATCCTGTGATTAAAATAGATGAATTGCAGCCTAAAGTACCCCTTTCTTACTGCTGCTGGGACCTCAGGTGGCCAGCTCTGCTGGAGCTGTCCACACTGCAGACATCTAAATTAGAGGACCACTTTCCCTATGACAAACTCCATGTACCCATACTAGAATTTGAGGGAGCAGAAATACTCTTCACGCAGACTGTCCTACAGCTGGCTGGAATGCAAGAGTAAAAGCAAAGCCCTGGTTTCACAATGGATGGGGCCTCAAAACCCCTCACCTAATGCTCTGATGTAGCTCAGAGCTGTCTTGCAGGGGAAAGCAGTTTTCCTCTGAATTCACATCAATGCAAATTATCTCCCCATTGGTGGAAGCGGGCAAATTAGGACTCAAGTTAAGCCCTAAGCACAGTATGAAAATGTAACAGCCCAACTGCTCTGAGGGCCACACACCTGGAAGACATCCAAACCGCAGGCAGTGGGGAAGGCATGGACCCTTGTGGGAGGGGGGCACATCCAGCCCGTGGATGCCCGTGGTGGCTAGGGTTTGTTTATTTTGTTTCTTCCATGCACTCTCTGAGTTCATGCAGAAGCCATCTCCAGCTCTGTTTTGGTTTCCTGTTCTCCCAAAGCCACCAGGCTGCTATGAAGTTTCTACCTTGAGGTCAGGCTGGTGGAAAGCTGAGATGCAAAGGGGAGCAGAGAGGATGTCTCCCACCAAACCAAGAGGGAGGGGGAAAGGGAGATCTTGTTACAGGTTCAGCACGCAACACATCTGAAATTGTACTTACGTTTTTCACGGTTCAATCTATTGTCAGTCTCTGAGTTATGGCTGGAGTGAGGTTGGGAAAGCAAGATCAGGTGGGCTAGCTCACTGCGGACAGATCATTTCACCTGGCTATACAAGATAGATGGCTGTGGTTTGGTGGACCTTTGCGATGTGTGACCAGAGAGGATGGGGGAAAGGAAATGCCCTGAGGTTGTGCAGTGTCTGAGATCACCACGGAGCATGGCCTAGAGAGGATGCATGGTGCATGACTTGATGGGAAGTCATTTCACCAACACCAAAATCAACTCAGCCACATCGGGGGGGGGGGGGGGGGGGTCATCCTGCCCAGAACCCTCCAGGAGCAACCACAACTTAACCTAGTGTAAGGAAACCTCCAAAGCATTCTTCTGCAGGCCTTTTAGCAGGGGAAGGGGTTAAGTTGGGTAGTCCTTAGGGAGACGGCAGATGCAAGAGGCCCAGGAAAACTGTAAGAGATGGGAAGAAAGTGGTGACCAGATCCATCCCACACCTTCCCTATCATTATCTCACCCCAGGAGGGCATGGGATGGAGTGGGCAGAGAGCAACATGCAAGGATGCCAGTTTTGAAACTGATGTTCCCTCATCTTGGCACTGTATTGTGAGTTGTACGATATTTTGTTGATAATCACAGCCCCTAGGATCATAGATATGGAGGTTTTGTCCTTCTGGTTCTCCGTTAGCTTTTTTTCAGCTTTTCTTTTTTTTTAAGTGCACATGCGTCAACAGTGGAAACAGTGAAGGATGTCTGCAGGAGTCAAATTAAATGACACTGGTTAAAGTATCACACCTTTTAAACCAGGGTCTCATGGTGTGGCAAGGCCATATTTTTGCAGGGTGGGTTGCTTCTTCCAGCGGGTCAGTGGATGACCAGTGATGGTCAGTCCACCTTCAGGGTGGATTTATAAGAGACATTAGCTAGAGCTTCTATTGTAGCAGCATGATCTAGTAAGTAGTGCACTGTATCGAGACTATGGACATCCAGGTTTTGTCCATGGCTTGGCTGTGCATGACCTTTGTGGTCTTCTGTGAATTATTTAAACTCCCATCCATCCGATCTCCAAAAAGAGGGTTCTCAGACCATGGAGGTGGTTTTTTCAGCTGGCAGATGACTCAATATTTTGTTACCTGGAGGACCTTTCCTGATTCAGCATTGCGGTTTCCACTGAGCTGGGACCTCCCTTGTGCTAGGAGATGAGTGAAACCTGGAATTGCCTTTCGTGCTTTTTTTTTTATTATTCCTCCTGGGTAAATCCAGGTCTCACCATTCCTGAGGACAAGCACTCCTGGGAACTAGCGAGCATGAGCTGCCCTCCCAAGGGCTGCCCTTGTGCAGCCTTTTGGAGAACCTCAACCTTTTGCTCCCGAGGCTTTCCCCAAGGACCTAAGCACCCCATCCAAAAAAATCACCTTCCCTGAAGGCTCCCCATGGTGACACTGGGTAAGATTTGTGGCACCTATGTCTGCAAGCGAGCACACCAGCGTGCATGCATGCATGCATGTGTATGTCTTGGCAGTTCTGACTCAACATCCTTTCAAAAAGAGGCCCTGTGGTTAATCAGAGGTATTAACCACAGCCTCCGAAAACCTCCTGCCAGCCAATAAGCAGGCCCTTCCCAAGGCCATTGCTACTACAACGGTGTCGTTGTCCGATAGGAACGTGGATCTTTCCGGTTAAATTTCTGAATGGGGCTCAGGGACGCTTTTGTTCGGCTGGGCATAGTAACGCCTCACAACTGCCGAATTACCAAGAATCCTAAACTTGGAGTAGGATTTTTATTAATTTTTTTTTTTTAATTTTCGCCATGGAGGCAAGTGTTTTCCAGTTCAAAGAGGATTCCAGCTCGACAGTGGGAAAAGTGCACCAAGCTTTGAAGGGAAGGAGCTTTTCTTTCCCTCCTAAAACTCTCAGATTTGCTCACATTGGCTTTTTAGTGCCTGCTGCCTCCACAGATATACAGAAATATATATATATAAAAATACGCACATACACACACGCTAGATTAATATTGGCAAGCGCACCACTCTACCAGTGGAAACCGCAAAGAAACATTCACATATCTGGGGATTCTGATGTAATAGGGCTGAGGTTTCACATTCCAGGACAGCATTTCTAGCCTCAAATCAAAATCAGAGCTGTCATTCAGAGCCCAGCGTTACTAATGTTATTGCAACCCAGCGGGTGGGGTGAGGGAAAGGCGGGAGGCAGGGGAGGAGGGAGCGAGGAGAAAGATGCTGAATTGATTGGTTTCTTTGGGGTTTATTTCTAATTTCAGACGTTGAAAGGCAGTGCAAGCTAGGATAGTGGCAGGCATTTTAACCCTTTTCAGGCAGATATTCAGTAATCCCTAAGTGAAGCCGCATGCCCCAGCACAGGATGAAGAAAAACATCTCAATATTTAATGGAAAGGTCAGGGTTTCTAAGCCCAACTCTAAAACTTAGAGGACCAAGAGAACTAAAATCTAATTCCTGTGAGCTCTCCTGTGACAGGACCTTTTCCAATGGGACTTTGGCAAGCTAAAGTTTTGTCTGGATTGGATAACCACAGTCATAGGCTGATATTGATTCTTAAAAAGAAAAATAAATCCAGGTGATTTCTTCTCCTATCCCACAGCGAAAGTATGTCCTCCCCATGTTTTCTGTGGTGGGTTGACACTCCACCAGCCTGGACATCAGTCATTCAGCAATGGTATAGCATAGCCTTATGGCTAAATTTTACAGTTCCAGCAAAAATCCCAGGTCAGTGGGCATTTTGTTGAAACAAAAGTTGCCAAGTGATCTCTGGATTTGGCTGAGAGTTTGTAAAGCGCTTTGGGTTCCTTTGGGATGAAAATGCTACAAACCTCCCAGGCATGAGATTAACCCAACTCCATCACTAGTCCCTTGGAAAGAACCCAGCTCCTCCCAGTCATTAGGAAAGATTAATACCTCTTTCCAAGCTGCTCTTATGTCAAAAAGGGGAGAGTAAGTGTGATTGCCAAAGGTTTTCCAGTCGCAGAGCTGTACACCCCCAGCAGGTATGATAGCCTGAATCTCTGTGCTGCTACCACGGTTGTGTTACGATGCAGTAGGACGCGTTCTAATGTGACGCTATTTTTTCCATCGTTTGTACTGCAGGAGGTCTTTGATCGCCTCTATTTGATTTATACTGTTGGATACTCCATCTCTCTGGGATCCCTCACAGTTGCTGTCCTTATCCTGGGATACTTCAGGTAGGCGGCTCTGTTTCTACCTAAGCGAGTTGTCACTAGACCGGAAAAGCCTCTGGCTTTCCTAAAAGATAAAATTGGGCTGGCATGTGCTTCTTCAGCAAGCCACAGGATGTTACATCTGTGCTTTGGGCTGTGTTAGTGTCACTTAGGTCAAACTTCTTGGGGGATGGCGGGTGGGATGTTTGAACTTCTTCCGCTTGCCTGCAACGGAGTTTTCTAGACCTTTTTTGCAGCAAATGGGAAGAAAGGTGTCTCCAGTAAGAGGTTTGTCTCCCTTGGTAGACCATCTAGGGTTTGCTGTCCCAATTAACCCTTCAGATGACTGGCCTAAATTTAGATGGTTAATTTTCAGATACCTAAGGTTCCATAAGAGAAATTCCACTCTAAACCTAAATATTCATGAAGGATAGACCAGTTGAAGGGGACACCAGCCATGTAAAAATGCTGGACTGACTCCTCCAACCTTCCCATGCTGCTGCTGTACCCAGGGATCCAAAAATGACCACTCACCCTCCTAAAACTGATTGTCTGCCTTCCCTTTCCACCACTCCTGCCAAGGGATGTCGACCCCTAAATACCATTTTGAAGCCGCACCATCTATTCCTCATACCTGGCTGTTGCATCTCCTTGCTGCTGTAGAGACCACGGCAGGGGAGGGATGAAAGGGGTTGCTCACAACTAGAAGTTTGTCCTTGGGGGAAACCACACCTGGTGGGGTGCAGATAGAGCAGGGTGCTGAAGCCCTGAGCCCCTGAGCCCCAGATTTGCTTCCCTTCGGTGATTCATAGTATTTTCTGCTAGCAGACAGCAGGACCCAGACAAAAACTGTGGAGGGAAATTCTCCACATGGCAAATAACCGCATTGTGTCTGGAGGTGGACTCAGCAGCTCCCACCGTGCAAGCTTGAGCTAAACCCCGGACACAAACCACTGGGAATAAAATGTGTGGCCTTTGGTTCTGAAAGTGCTCAGACCTCTCTGCAGCGAGCAAAAGGAGGTCAGGGGGGTTTGTTTGGATAGAAGAACATCCCAGTGCCCAAATCTGTGACACCTAAAAGCCAAAAGGGACTGCAGACCCCCTCCTGGAGGCACTTCACGTGATGCCGTCCCAGAACCCACCCCTGCCACCACTCTCCTGTCCTCTTAACCCTTTCTCTCCTGTTTCATTTCCCATTAGACACAGGCAAAGTTGTTGAAATATTCAATGTCCATCTAGGCAAGACTACTCTTAGTTTCAGGAGACATGTTTTCTCTTTCTTGATGTAGTCAGAGCACTTCACTTTCAGCCCAAACTACAGGGGCGACTGTGCTAGAACATCTTTGTACCAAGGACAGAAGCAGCAGTGGGGACCAAGCCAGATTTTATCCCAGATAACACATAATCCAGAGATTCACCGACTACATTTCAAATGCAGGGATCAAAGCCCATCATAATTTATACCTCAGCAGTTCCACTTGGCATAATTTGTATTATAATAGCACAGGAAACAACAGTTATGACTATCACAATCCCCTCCAAAGGAGAAAAAAAACCCCACAGCTTTTATTTTTTATTTCCATTCTTGGAGCTGGGGATTTAAGAGGCTATAAATCCATTCATAAATTCATGCATGGCTAGCCAGGCCACAGAGCTAGAGGACAGAAAGGGACTCCAACAGGCCAGTTAGTTGCTTCTTCTCCCCAGAGGCACGATCACCATTTCTAAAACACACCTCATAGTTATGGGTCTAACCCATTCACTTCTTATCATCCAGCTTTTCCCCAAAAAGGATCTTAAAGCGCTTTACAATCAGCATTTGTGGGGTCATTGGTGCCATTGCTGGGGTGGAGCCCAGAAACTGCTCAACGTGACCAAGCAAAGGATGGTGTCTCTAATGACAGAGAAAACAGCCCAGCACACTATAGTTACTACTATGGTTGCTACTAAATTTGGAGTGGGGACAAAGATTAGTAGTTTACAACAGTTTTTAGTGGCCACAATGCCTTTGTAGTCCATTTCCTCTGTACAAAATGCAGATAAATGCAGGGTTTGACTCTGAGAAGGGTAGATTTGTTGGAGGGGTGGATTTAACACCGAAAGGGACACAGAGAGGAGACACGCTTTAGTATCAGTGAGTAGTATCTGTACACCTAGGAAAACGACTGGGTGTCTGATGCACACTCCTTGCACATGCACTGAACACCAGGGACATGCTCACCACGCACACACTGCGCACAGGGATGCGCGCGCCCGGCACGCGCTGCACAGCCGCTGTTGGCTCACTGCACACGCACTGCGCGCCAGACCTACATTCCCTGGATGTACACTGCACACTGGATGCAAGCTCACTGCACGCACCCTGCACATCGGCTGCTGTGCACCCACCGCATTCATCCTGATGTTCACCAGATGTGCAGCTGCTGCACATGTGCTTCATACTGAAGGCACCTCTCACTGCCTCCGGATGGATGTGCACTGCACACAGTGTCCTGCACGTGCAGCTCCCTGATGGAGCGGGTCTAGAGGAGGCCCTGGAGATGCTGGGAGGGCTGGAGCCCCTCTGCTGTGAGGACAGGCTGAGAGAGCTGGGGGGGTTCAGCCTGGAGAAGAGAAGGCTCCGGGGAGACCTTGGAGTCCCTTCCAGTCCCTCGAGGGGCTCCAGGAAAGCTGGGGAGGGACTCTGGATCAGGGAGTGGGGCAACAGGACAAGGGGTAATGGCTTTAAACTGGAAGAGGGGAGGTTGAGATTAGATATCAGGAAGAAATTTTTCAATCTGAGGGTGGTGAGCCCCTGGCCCAGGTTGCCCAGAGAAGCTGTGGCTGCCCCATCCCTGGAGGGGTTCAAGGCCAGGTTGGACGGGGCTTGGAGCAACCTGGTCTGGTGGGAGGTGTCCCTGCCCAGGGCAGGGCGGTTGGAACTAGGTGATCTTTAAGGTCCCTTCAAACTCGAACCATTCTGTGATTCCGTGAAACTACTGACACACGTACTGCACACACACACTGCACTCCAGAGGTAGACACACTGGGCATGGACTGCGTACCACATACCCTCCTCCAGCTGCATGTGCACTGCACACACACCATCCTCCAGATGTAGACTCACTGCCCACACACCATCCTCCAGATGTAGACTCACTGCCCACACTGCCTACTGCATGCGTGCTCACTCCCCACACCTGATAGAGGCAAAACGCATCCCTGTTTCTTTGCAAGATTTCATGGTCAGAAATAAAGGAGTTTAAATGAGTTTAAATTCATTTACCAGCACCATGGGGTAGGTATTAATTCATTTACCAACCCCATGGTTGAACTATGAGTGCAGGGCAGCAACCCCATGGTGGCACAGTGCTGATGAGAGGAGCTGGGGGTTCTTCAGACGCACAGATGACCCTGAGACTGTCCAATAAATGGGCTAAACTACTCCAACCCTTCCTGTCTCTTCCTCCAGACGTTTGCACTGCACTAGAAACTACATCCACATGCACCTGTTTGTCTCCTTCATGCTGAGAGCCATGAGCATCTTCGTGAAGGACGCAGTCTTGTACTCTGGGTCAGCTTTGGAGGAGATGGAGCGCATCTCAGAGGAAGACTTGAAATCCATTACTGAAGCACCTCCGGCAGATAAATCACAGTTTGTGAGTATCGCCAGGCTTCATGCCTCTGTCCTCTCTGTTCAACACACCTCACCTCTTTCAGGGGCATTTTCCACCCTACTGAGGGACAATCTGAGCTAGCTTAAGCATCCTAGTGGGGTGGCTCTCGCAATGTGGCAACAAACTTTCTGCTTGTAGATTCATTTGGTTTCTCAAGTCTTCCACAGCTTGTTCTACTACCAGAGACCTGGTCACCAACCCCCCTGCATAAAATCAGCAGATATGAAGTGTCCCTTTGTGTGTCCAATTGCCCCCAAATGGAAATTTGTTATCACATTGTCTTCCCGTTTCAGAGATCCATTTCCTTAATTTGGCGAGTCTCTAGCTGGAGCACTTAGCACACTTCAAAACACTCTTTTTTTGGAAAGAACACAAAATGTTTTGTTGCATTATTTTCTGTTTCTCCTTGGGCTCGATTCATTATAAGGAATAATTGGGGTAATATATTCATTCTTTGAATATTAGCGATTTAATGGCTGAATTAAAAGGCAAACAAGTGACGAAGGTGAAAGTTAATGTATTTCTTTCATTTCTAAGGGAAGTGGGAGCTTTGCAATTATTGCCTGACGCTCTCTGTGTGTGGGTAATGGTGGGTTTTTATTAATATAAAAATTATTATTAAACCTGGACGGGGATTTTTTAATTGATGTTCCTTCTACTCTAATTCACTTCATCTGCAAAAGAAAATGAGTGTAAATGTGTCCATATCTTAAATACATACATACATTGATCTTTAAGGTCCCTTCCAACCCAAACCATTCCATGGCTTTTGATTGGCAAAGGATTAGCGTAAGAGCTGTGCCAGAATAAAAAATTCACTTTTTATTTACAAGGTACATGTTATTGACATTTTCTGCCAGTCACTTGTATTCCTCTCAAAGTAAAGGGCAGCATGGAGATGTGCTGCTGCTGTGGGATGTGTTTGGTAGTCGTAGACTTCCCATGAAGTCAGACTACCCATAGTCCTAGCATTTCCACATTGACAAGATACGGCTTTATGTGTCCCTTTGTACCAATTAACCTTGTATGGCATCATTACGTTGCAGCCTTTCTCTACTAAGGCTGAGAAATTTTGGAAGAGGGGTGGCTTTGCCCCACTCTGCCAGAAGGACAGGGGAGAACTGAGTTGCAGTCAGGGTTTTCCACTCAAGAAAGCGAAGTGGAGTGAGAGGTCAGCTTATGAGTACATTTACAATCAGTGTGTCCTGGAAGTGTCTACCAGGTCTCCCACCTTGCAGCTCAGGTGTGTTCAGAAAACACCTTGACATTGTGGGTGAAATCCTACAGCTTCTGTTTGCTCTTGGAGAACCAGTTGCCAAAGCCCACGGCAGCCATCTAGAGTGTCTTCACTCTCATTGAGGAAAGACAAGCAGCCCTGGAGGACCCCGTCTTGGACATCCATGACAGGATGGGGTGACTCACCCTCAGCACGGTGCCCATATCTCTCCACGAGCTGAGGCGGGGAGTCGTAACTCCAAGTGATGTGACTTGTATCAGGTCACCCAGACCCAGGAGACTTGGCCACAACCCTTTGTCCTCTAACATGGAACAAGAGACACAGGAAAAAGATGAAACACAGCTGCCCTAGAAAGTGTGTGAGCCCCTCATGACTGGGGTTGGGAGAGAATAGGATTAGGTCAGCGTCTTTCCACATGTGCCCTGTCCTCCTACACCTCCCAGCTCACGTGCTATTGGAGACGTGATGTCAGGCTGTCTTCTCTTCTTGCACTGATTTTTCTTGTAAAAGCCCTGCAACAGAACTTTCTGATTTATTTTTTTTTCCTTTTCTCCATCCTGTTTTGCAGCCCATCTTGGTAAATTATGGTGTTACGTAGAACAAGAACTTCACACCATGTTCCTCACATAACCCTGTCTTTCTGTGGTCATTGCAGGTGGGCTGTAAAGTAGCGGTTACCTTCTTCCTCTACTTCCTGGCAACCAATTACTACTGGATTCTGGTGGAAGGGCTCTATCTCCACAGCCTCATCTTCATGGCATTTTTCTCAGAGAAGAAGTATCTTTGGGGATTCACATTATTTGGCTGGGGTAAGTCATGGCTGCTCCTTACGGCTGATCTATAAGAAGCCTGTTGGAGGTAGTCTTTGAAGCAGATAGTGCATATACATAAATATAGGAGAGGGGACAGAAGCAAGGTGAGCATCAGAGACACAGTGACTCTTGCAAGGACAGTTTAGCTCTCTTGTGAAGCCTTTACCATTTCTAAACGGTGGTATTTACACTGTGGCACTTCCAGGATCTCTAGAAGGATCAGCCCAGGCTTGGAGAGACAGTACATCTTGCCATCCTTCCAGGGCAGCAGATGTGTGCAAGTGGCAGCTGATTTTGGTGCATCTTCTGAGTTATCCCCATCTCTGCCAAGTGCCTCCAGCTGAGAAACGGGCATTGGGCTGGAGAGGCGGAAAGTTGCATGAGGCTGGGAGCATCTGCTCCTAATGGCAGACCTAGGCTCTGATTTCCTACCTCAGATCTCATTTGCTTTAAAAAGCTCCTGAGGTTTCATGAATGTTGGAGCACCAGTAGAAACCTGCAATTTGTGGGGAAGCTTTTACTTTTTTTCCCCCTTTTGTTTTAACTTGGGCATCTCTTCCTGGAGGAAGGAGAAAGGGGTGGGATGTGGGTGCAGGGAGGGTGCTAGTTAGTGGGAGGCGTTGTGGGCACACACATTTCAGATGAGAATGTGCTTTCTGTTCACTTCTGGCATTCGCTTTGGCTTGCAAGGAGTTATGAGGTGCTGGTAGGCTGAGGACAATAAAACAACTGCTCACAGTTATTTGAAGCTTGTGGACTGTAAGGTAGAACAGGAAACGTACTAGATGATCCTCGAGGACATAACTAAGAATAATGTGATGTAGGTCTACAAAGGAGCTTAAAGCAGTAAAAGGCTGTTCAGAGGTGCCTACGGTTACCTTGAAACTGTATGGCCCAGGACCACTTCTCAGTTTCCAGGTCCAAAATGCACCCGGCCACATCCTGACTGCATTTGAGGACAAGATTAATGTGTGCACCATGCCATCCCCGTTCCAGCACATGGTTTCTTCTGGAAGAAAAATAGTGCCTCTAACAGTGGAGCTCTGAGCAAACCAGATAGTGTAGATCTGTGTTTATGGAGGATTGCGGGGTTTTTCTGCTTCATGAGAGCAAGCAAGGGGTTCACTAGTCCAAGGCAGTCCAGCCCACAGGACTCTTTCCAGCCTTCCTCCTTCCCCACTGGGATTTTGAGGGAAGAAGGGATCCACAGGCTCCTTGCTAACCTCATGTTCAGCTGGTGCTGCCACATGATAGTGACGGGAGCTGTAAATTTGAGTCCCAAAGTGGGCATCCGTCTCTCAGGCAAAGTCTAGTCCCAACCAGCTGGTAGGTTTGGGGGAAAATAAATAAATAAAGAGGGATACTTTGGGGACAGGGCATTTCTAACTTCAGCTGCTGTGAGACAGAGAGGACTTTAGATGTCACCTCTTTTTTAAAACAAATGAACAAAAAATGAAACCCATAACCCACCCTCTTCCAAACCATCAAGCTACATAAAATTTGTTTCTCAGAAAATGGTATTAAACTGTACAGAGCAGACTTAAAGAAGCAATTCCCCCGAGCAAATTCTGGAAGAGGGGGAAGCAGTTGAAAAATAATGCCATATGTTTAACAAGAAAAACCAACTTGATGCTGCTCGTAATGCAGCCAAAGGAAAACAGTCTAACAGGCATGGGTTCCTCTCATTAATTCTTCCAACCGCTGCCAGAGTATAATCATTTTATCGGAGCAACCACAAAGCTGAAGTCACACCTGTCACAACACCAATCATCTATGTGCTTCCAAGAGTTTGAGGCTGCTCAATTTAAATTCCTCTGGAATGAGAACATAGGATCCCTCCCGTTGCATTTGTTTTTGCTTTGTTTTGATTAGCATGATAATGTACACACACACACCCGCACAGACGTATTGCTTTGATAGCTTTTGGGCACTGGAAAGGGCAACCCAATCCAAGACCCGCTGGAGTCAGTGGAAAAACTCCAGTCCCCTGCAGTGGGCACTGGATCCTGCCCATACCACAGCAATGAATGACAGGGAATCAGCGATAAATAATTATGACATTTCGCATAGGTACAGAAAAGACAAGTTTGCCCCAAAAGCTGGGATTTTTTAATTTTTTTGGCTTGTGTAACAATAAACAAGAGTGGATTTATCCTGCCTGGAAATTTCCAAGGTGGAGTTAGGGAGCAAAAATCACCCTACAACATCTTATTTCCAGACTACTGAGGAAACCAGAACGTATAGCTACTCTTTGATGTCGAGTCTTTGCAATCCACATCCTCACTGGCACAAGGGAGCACAGCTCCGTGAAAATCCGCAGTGCCCTTCTTGCAAGGGAGACACCGATGACAGAAAGGAACTTGTTCCTTGCCTGCACCCAACAAAAATAAATAAATAATGATATTATGGGCAACAATAAATTCCCCAGCAGACTTCAAGCTCCCTGCAGCTGTTTTATGAAGGAAGTCTAAGAAGCATGACCAATAGCTAGAAACCCCAAGCTGATTCCACTGGCATTTTTCCTTCACACCATGTTAATTTTTCCGCCCCCCCCACCCCACCCTGGACTGCACTGGCTTTCAGCTACGGTGCAAATGAGGATTGCAGGGAGACCTGGAAAAGCCAAACAGATCGATGTGTTACTGTTAGAGGTGCTCAGGTCCAAAAATCCGTGATGGTGAGCCCGGTACGTTTATCTAAGTCATCCTTGCCTGAAAGTTTTCGTACCTAACAGGACAGGAGGCATAAGAGGGTAGAACTGAAAAAATGCATGTATTGTTCCCCAGAGTTTTTCAAAGAGCAGGGACTTGAGACCAGATTTCTCCAGACCTACATAAGGTCCTTATTCATAGACTTTCTTCCAGCAGTCGCTTTGTGACCATCTCTCTTACTCATAGCTTTGACACATGCCTGAAAGCCACTTTTCCACACGTATGCAAGAAAAGTGACAGAGGAGAGCAAGGGACTATGGTGGGGTGGGCCACCAGACTTTGCCCAGCTTGAGGTTCGCACATTTTCCAGCTGATGGGGAGACACCTGACTTTATAGCACCTGCATTGTACACACTGTGTGTATGGACTGGAAATGCACAGCGCATACAATGTGGATTCTGTAGAAGTCACTCACAGCATCGCCACCCAGTGGGGTCCATCCTGCGTCACACCGGTGGTGCACATGGGGTACATACATGCAAGGGGGAGGACAAGCATGCCTCCATCTGGCTGTGCTCAAAGCCACCCAGGAGATCACAGGCCTTTTGGAGACACTTCCCTTTCTCTGGTGCGTTGGCCAGATGCCTTTAATCACGTATGACTTTCCTGCTCACAGAGCTGCGTCCTCTTGGGTGTCTTGCTCTTTGTGGATGTCGTTGGATGTCTAACTTTGAGGACCCCAGTCCTGATTTTTGGGTTAATGGTTCTCCCATCAACGGGGGCTCAGCAGGAGGGATTGTCTATCTTGGGCCATCACAGACCAGGAGCTTGAAGTGGAGACACCAAAAAGGCAGTCATCACCTTCCAAAAGTAAAAGAGATGCTGGAGGCAAAGCTAAACCTTCTGACTCTTCACATCGAAAGACTAGCTTACCAGAGTGGGAGGAAAAGATTGAACTGTAGAAATTACCCAATGGCCCAAACGCTCCTTGTTACATTGATGTCGAATCTAAAAATGAGGCAGAGGGAAGGGAGGGGGAGCATTCATACCACTTTCTGAAAATTTAAGAACGAACCTTTACGATTGTTCACGTTGTTAAAAAAAAAAAAAAAAAAAAAAAAAAAAGAATGATGTCAGAGACGCAGAAAGACAAATGTAACCATAAAACTGGTGCCAGGAATTTGCTTTCTGTGTTTTGAAAAAAATGTCAAAGATCCTTTTCCTAAGCTTGCCTGAACGGAGTGAGGCAGCAGTGCACAGGGCAAAATAAATCCACAGGGCACAATAAATCCACACATAGGGATTTTTTTAGGTGTAATTTTTTTCTCTTGTGTATTTTATTGTTGCTAGGAACCTTGAACGCAGCACGAGATAAGTGTGAATGGGAACAGTGTCTTTTCTGAAGTACGGGACATGCTAGGGAGGAACAAGTACATGTCAAATGCATCTAAACCTCTGAAACAATCCATCTTTCAAGCTTAGACCTTCACAATAGTGGGTGAAGATCTACCATCTTGCAGGCAGGCAGCAGGCCTCTGAACTTTGCAACACAGCCAGTTTCTTGCTTGATATAAATTGGAATATCACCAAAGATGCCAGCAAAATCAGATGCAATTAAGACTGATAGCTCAGACAGTGGTCTCGAGCATGCACGTATTTTTCATAGATAGGTGATTAACAGTGAGGAGGAAATAGATGGTGCCCGTTACAATAAATCGTCACCATCCCCAAGCAATCAGCTTCAACGTGCGCATGGGTTCCCAGTGCAATAGGTTAGGTATTTTCTTTCCAATGGCAGCCGTCACAGGGGATTATAAAGCTGGGTGCATTCCTTATAAATGTATCTTTGTAGGCAACGCTGCCGCGCTGGTCCTGAGTGGGGCTCTGTGTTTAATTATTTATGCTTTCTTATATTACCATGGCGTTTAAAGGTTCCAACCAAGATAACAGCCCCGTTGTCCACGTGTGTATGAGACAGGCGTCCCTGCTCCACACCCCAGCTCAGGAAAGCGTCCGTGGTCAGGAAAGCCTTTAAGCACCCTAATGAGACTTAAGTGCATGCTGAAAGTTAAGCGTGTGCTTATGCATGCCGAGCCCCAATGAGCTTAGACTGTGAACAGCATATTTACAGTCATCGGTGATAAATGTTGCCTTTATTTTTTATTTTTTTTTTCACCTGAAAGGGGCTATTCTTCTTGAATTTGTGGAAGCTACTGTGGATTTGATCCTGCCTTTTCAGGGAAGCCAGTAGGGGACTCAGTTGTACAAATAAAGCAGAACTGGACCCTAAGAAAAATAAATAGAAGATTGCGTTTGGATATTGGCGACTCTTTTACTTTCCACGGGGAAATGGTGATGCCCAGTGTAACTGTGCTGAAATGAGGATGGTTCATTTGGGACTGAACCTTTGGCTAGAGTATTTTGGAAACATTACCCTAAATTATAGCATTTATCTGCTTCGCGCAGAGTCGCTCACACTTAACAGAGCTTCTAATCCAATTGAATGAGTTGGCTAGAGGAGGTATCAGTCACCCAGGTTCAAGCACTACACGTTATGTGTCTATAAAATACCGCTATAAGAAAGACACGGGAACTTGATGATTTATCCTGCCAAGTCCATGACCCATCTCAGGCCCAGACCTGAGCATCTCCCAAGCAGAAACCAGGAGGCAGCTTAAACCTGGACCACTCCTGGCCAGCAACTTGGGAAAGCAAGCTGCTCAATTTTGAAAGCCAGGAGAGTTCATAGGGTGGACATGTCCAAACCATGGCATTTGTCTTCCAGAAAATGCTCCCTGCCACTGTTTGGTTTACCATTTGGACTACAGAAGAGATGTGAGACCAATATCAGGCTTTCCTAGTCTAAATTACATTTGAATATTTAAAAACTTCTTCTTCCACCTTCCTCTAGCCTGCTCCACCTGGACTTATCATAACGGAGTCCTCTGGTCCCTCTACTCACCCCATTTGACGTGTGTTTTTTTGCAGGACTCCCTGCTGTATTTGTTACAGTGTGGGCCAGCGTGAGAGCCACTCTAGCCGACACAGAGTAAGTTGCATTGGATTTTCTTTTCTCCCTTTTACGTGTGATGCTTTTGTGGGTCTTTGGGCAATGGTGACTTTGTGGGTGAATCGATAGGAAAAAAAGGAACCAGGCAAAGCCAGAAGTGATTTCTACTATGAAGTTAGCAAACTTTTTGGGGCGTGTGTGGCAGGGAAGGATAAAGTGGGTGCAACGTTCCCAGCTTTCCTTTCTTTTTACAGAATTTGATAAATGTGAACACCTGTAGCTGTTATCCCTGGGGCTAAAGGGGACTGCTCAGAGCCAGGCAGGGACAGGACAGGGATCTTTGAAATCCTGAATGAATGGGAATAAAGTTGGGAGACAGGAGGTGGGGGGCACAGTCAAAGGAAGCAGTTTGGACCTGATGAGATGATAAAGCTGTAAATTCTCACTCCAGGAAGTGTGGACGCCAGCATGTCCTTAGGTTTAAAAAGCATTTGTACAAATTCATGGAAACTAAATTCCTCTAAAAGTATTAGATATTCAGTAATGCTCTGGCTCAGGAAACGATCCTGAACTGCAGATTGTTGGAAGAATATTCTAAAAAAATATCACTACTGTGCTAAATATCAGATTCTGGATACTGTCAGAAACAAGATACTGGATCGGTTGCTTGTTTGGTTCTACTCATGCACCCTCATGGCCTCTTATTTTTACAATATGCTGAATGAAGGATCCGTAGCGTCCAATGTTCAGACCCCTAACCAATCACATTGTCCCCAGTGATGCACAGGCTTGAATGCACAATGGGTTTCATCTGTCCAAGATCCACCAGCAAAAGTGTGGGGGTCCTCAGGTAACTTTTCAAATGGCTTTGCCTGGGAGGACACTGCTTTCATAGGATAATAGAATGGTTTAAGTTGGAAGGGACCTTAAAGATCATCAAGTTCCAAGCCCCTTCCATGGGCAGGAACATCTCACACCAGATCAGGTTGCTCCAAGCCCCGTCCAACCTGGCCTTGAACCCCTCCAGGGATGGGGCAACCACAGCTTCTCTGGGCAACCTGGGCCAGGGGCTCACCCCCCTCACAGCCAAGAATTTCTTCCTAATATCTCATCTCAATCTCCCCTCTTGCAGTGGAAAACCCTTCCCCCTCGTCCCATGGCTCCCCTCCCTGATCCAGAGTCCCTCCCCAGCTTTTCTGGAGCCCCTCGAGGGACTGGAAGGGACTCCAAGGTCTCCCCGGAGCCTTCTCTTCTCCAGGCTGAACAACCCCAACTCACAGGAAAGGGACTCCAGCCCTCTGATCATCTTCATAGCCTCCTCTGGACTTGCTCCAACAGATCCATGTCCTTCTTATGTTGGGGGCCCCAGAGCTGGATAGAACTTCAGCTCTAGGTTTGGAAGGACAGAGTAGCACAGCTACTGGAGTGTGACGCATCCACATTGGCGCAGGGTCATCCTGGTAGAGCCTTGCAGTCAGCACTGGTGGTTTCTCTGCCCCTGCCTCTCGCTTGCCTTGAATAGCTGCCTGGACAGCAAGTGGCCCGTGAACTGAAAACTGCAGCTGCCATGCGGGGGCTGTCTGGCTCAGATAAAGAAAAGCCTGTGGCACTCCTCTCTCTGTGGTTGGAGAGAATTCAAAGGCAGTAATTAACACTGAGTGACCTTATTCAATGGCTGCTGGAAAACCCTCGGAGGAAATAGTGTTCAGCCCCATCTTGGCCGATGGAGGACCGTAGCCCAACATCCACACCACCAACAGTTTGCCCTTCCAATCCTTACTTGGATAAGGGCTGAAGATGAAAAGGAGATAAAGAGTTTTGCGGGGCATGGCTGGGTCTCACTGCAAGAGCAGGGCTGAAGGAAGCACGGGAACTGAGTGTAGAACCCCGCAGCATTGTCCCCATCACCATGTCTCCAGACATGACCTGTCCCCATGCAAAGTTGTGCGGGTTTATTGCAAGGCGTAATATTAGGGCATTTCAGCCTCTCCTGTTTTCATGAAAGCTGGATTACTCTTAGTGTAGTTTTTCTAGCAAGGAGGTAAAGAAGTAGTGGAAAAGGGTGGGTTCCTGCCCAGAAGCGACAAGTCCTGATGACTGTGGAAAGAGCTGTTCCACCATCTGGAGAGCATAACTTGAAATCTGTTTAATAGTAATTTCAGTTTTGAATAGTATAACAGCAGGAGAAGCCATCCTGACTGAAGGCAGGGTCCTTCCACTGCAGCAACCTTTGGAGGAACCATCCTTCCAGGGTGGATTTATCCAACACGACACTTGAGTCTGTTGCTCTTTGTAACCAATGGTTTCCTGACGGGATGTCAATCTCTTCTCAGGTGTTGGGACTTGAGTGCTGGCAATTTAAAATGGATTATTCAGGTGCCCATCCTGGCAGCTATCGTGGTGAGTACTGGCTGATTGCAAGGGGTGGGAGGCTGTCCCTTTGGTCAATGTAGGTTCAGTGGGAAGAGTTGAGCCAGGTTGCCCTACTCTAATCACCCTCTTAGCACAGCTCCTGCCTTAATGGTGTGGAGTCTCTGTTTATACAGTCTAAGGGCTTTATATTTGACCTGCCTGTAGGTTTGATGGCTGCATAGGGCAGAGGGGTTTATCAGCAACTTCAAGTTTTACTTACAAGAGAAAAATTACACAGAGATAAGACCCTAAAATCAGTAATGAAGCAAACATTCAAGCCAATATTTCCAACCCATGTAATACTGGAAACCCTCAGGGCTCCTAACGTTCTCACCAGGCATCTCCTGTGGGAAGAACTGGAATTTGGGTTCTGTAGTTGGACTAGACCTTTTCCCCAGGCATGCTTCAGTGGCATCAGATTGTTTCAGACCTGTCTTTCTGAGCAGATAAAAACTTGGGATACCTCAAAGGTGGGAATGAAAGTTAAACCATGCCAGCTATGATCAGACATGATGTTAGTCACTGATGGAGGATTACTTCAGCCCCCACCCAGAAGCCAGAGGGGACAGAAAGTCTATAATTGACATTATCCAGACACAGGTCTGAGTTCTCACAAGCTGGAGACGTCATTATAAGATATGATTATCTGCACAAGGGGAATTCGGTGGGTAGATATGTGTTTGCTTGAGCGGGGTCCTAATTAGCTAGAGAACATACTTTCACAGTTTTCATGCATTTCCCTCTTCCTTCCCTTGGTCTTTCTCTATCATTCTCCATTACTCCATCTTCTGATGGTTAGACAAGTGCATGCAAAAGAGCTTGTCCACTCCCGCACCTCCTAGTTCCCCTTTACATTCATCCACGAGCGGCTGAACGGAGTCAGTAAGATTCTCTTTACAGTCTTCAGAGGGTTTTGCATCAAGGTCTATATACTTCCTTCTGACTCACAAATCAGGAGGCCTTGGAAAATGATCATTGTGGGTGAGAAGAAAATCAGACCATCTGCATATAAACAGCAGGAAAGTTTCTGAGGTGAATATGCTCATATGTGCAATTAGGTGAGCTGCTTTGGACTTGGGGGGCTTTTTTCTTCCTCAGAATTTCCTTTTGGTGGAAATTCTCCACCTGGCTCTAGCGATTAGTTCTGCACCTTGGAAGAAATGAATCAGCAAGCCCACATCATGGTCATTGGAAACGAAATAGTAGGATGGAGAAGAAAGTTCAGGTAGTTCAACTAGATGAATGCCAGCAACCCCATTGCATTTAATTTAAAGCCCAATTAGCAGAGGAGAAAGAGCTCAATTGAGGCTCATCCTTGTAAAAATAACGTTTCTCCATGAGGCTTTGCTGTGCTTGTACCCTGGCTATTTGCAAATGCAGCTATTTATCATGCAAAAATATTCTGTGGGTTCATATTGTTCACTTGGCTGCCTTTTCAGTTCCCACACTGGCTGGTCATATGTTGCTGGACTAAGTTATGCATTTTCTGAATGTACTCACAGAGAATTTGGAGGCTGAGGGGCTTAAAATCCCTCCACTCTGCTGCTAGTTTTGATGTTATTCAGTTGTCTGGATTTCTTTTAAAACTTAGTACGTGTTTCAGGAAGTCAGAGGAGTTTCCCTCCTGACTGTGATAAGGTTGGACATCTTCAGTTTAGCCAACAAATGAAGAACAGGATCCCACTTTTGAGCCTTTGAAGCTAAAAAAAAACTCATATGAGAAAAAAATCCTGCCTTTTTTGTTCCCTTTCAGATTGGTTTCCAATGAAAATTAATTATATGCCCCCAGGCTGTGTGCTTCCCTGCCTGTCGGTCTATCCATCCCTCCCTTATAACTTTTGTGCCAGTCAGTAAATTCCAACCAAATGTAACTAAGGGTTGCGTGGATGTTAAATTCCCACAAACCTCATGAAAACAGTCAAATAGATACAGGAGAGAAATTCTACTAATGCTCCTTCAAGGGAAAGAGTATAGCATGACCTTACCCCCTTTTTAACACAGAGGAGAACTGTTTAAAATGAACTTGCACCTTGTTAAAGGAGAAGGAATCCAACCACAGAAGACAAAGCCATAGCAAACCAGGCCGTGTTCATTCAGTGGCTCAGGGAACTACTTGTTTTAACAGTGAGGATAATTAACCGTTGGAACAACTTACCAATGGTTGTGGTAGGATCTCCGTCATGGAAACACTGAAACCCAGATCTACTATAGCTCAAACAAAAATGAATACAAGGAGGTCTTATGGACTGCGTTTTGCAGATCAAACTAGAGGTTCACAATGGTCCCTTCTGGCATAAATCTATGAGCCTGTGTGTGGTATGGTAATTTGTGTCCTTGAAATGCTGCTATACTGGCATCTGAGAAGTCAAATGAGTGCTGCAGGCCTCCAGAGAAACCCATAGGCATCGGCATTAGCCCAGCAACAGGGATCTGCCCAGTGCAGACAGTTACACAATGGTTCTGCTTGTGGCCTTACCGTAGTCCCAAGAATGGGTTTGTCTGGGGCAGCAGCAGGTGTAATCCCAGCCCCAGTGAAAACAATCTCTGAAGAGCTCCGAAAAGCTGAGAATACCTCAAACATCTCCCCATTTTTCACCTCCGTTAAGTGGCAGTGTAGCCATGAGATGTTGCCATTACCTTTTGCCGCATTGCATGGGCATGTTCCCGTAGGACAAGATTAGCAGCTGGCCACAACATGCGTTCACAGACGTGACTCCCTGCAAAGGAAGTAGATATTACTTCCTCACTGTCCATATCAGGTCCATATTAAACACTCCTCCAGAGAGAGAATGAGCAGTAGACATACAACAGAAGCTTTACAGTTGTATTGCTCTTCTGCATTCTTGATCTGTCATCTCTAGTTTGGTTTGCTCTTTGTCTTTGTCATGGTTCAGTTTGCTTGCTCTTTCGCATATGGAAATGTGGAAAGGCATCCTACTAATGCTTCTCTTAGCCTGAGGAGATTTTCATCTTGGGTGGGCTGCAAGAGACAAATATAACCTAATTCCTGTCTGCTCCCTGGACCCAAAACTAAGTTTGAGAGGTTTATGAGTCCGTGAAAATGACCCATATCGCTGTATGGAGTTTTAAATAAAGATGATGTGAAAAATACTGAGTTATCTGTAGTCCATACCTCAAAATGCCTGGTAAGCGTCGTACCCAGTTATCAGGTGTCTGCTGGTCTGGCTAGATCAGATGTAGGTGTTTCCATGTGAGATGCCCACACTTTGTCAGAGAAAGCCATTCCCTTCTCTCTCACAGACATTCAGGTTAAACACAGATGACTAGATCCCACCAAACACTGGGTCTTTCCTGTGGAGCTCACCCCTTCTACAGAACAAGCTCTCCCAGGAGGAGCTTCATACACAACACAATCAGGTCACTGTGTGCCACAACCCCTTGACTCATCTTGGGGAAACCATTGACTAAACAACACTGTCATCGTCTGGATCTTTTTTAAGAGTTATCCTTTCTTTGTTGTTTTTTCCAGGTAAATTTTATTCTTTTTATCAACATTATCAGAGTCCTAGCAACCAAGCTACGAGAGACGAATGCAGGGAGGTGTGACTCAAGACAACAGTACAGGTGAGTCACGTACCCTCTCCACTTTTTGGGAGATGTCCAAGTCCCTGTTTCACCTCCTTGAGTACAGAGGGAGCCCAGGGTGAGTAGTTCATGGTATCTACACTGTAGACACCTAAAATAAGGTGAGGAGAATGCCATCTTCCAAATCTGATAATGCAGAATGAATCAACAGCAGTTTAAACATCTCCAAAACCTTTCAAATCCAACCTGGGGGACCTGCCTTATCGGTTAAAGAGAGGAATTCAGTCTCTTCAGCTGGTTTGGAAGTGACTGTGCTGGCCTTGAACGAAGAGCGCAAAAATAAAAACACTGGTTATGCTGTTGAAGCCCCTAAAACTTGTACCAAATTATTTATTTCTATTTATTTCCTGCCTGTGCTTTGTAAAACTTGGTCTATTTGTTCAATCTGCCCTTCAGCGGGTGTTTCAGTGCTTTTGCTGAAATGAAAAATGTTTCTTGACTCTTTGCTGGAAATCTGGCCTTTCCTTGTTTGTTTTGTTTTCCTTTGTTCTTCCAGCTCTTCTCTCTTGATAATTTAGGATATTTGTAGCATGGTCAAAACTGGACGGAAAAAACAGATTGCTGAGGCACCTCGGCTGCTTGAGAGCTCCTGAGGCATCTCATAATCTTCTGAGCTGGACTGACCAGCATGACACATGCAGAGGGGGGAGAGCAGAATGATTTGGGCTGCAAACCATGAGCTCATTGCTACCATCTCACTCTCCAAACACAAGATGCTTCATTTGAAGCAGGAATGAGATTTGGCAGGAAAACACCTCTCCGTTTTTCTTCGCTGCCCTGTCAGGGTTCTGATTTATCTATTTGTTTATTTCTCCCTGGCTGAAGCTTGCTATTAATTACGGTTTGGACGGGACCTTCTCCTTTTCATGTGTTAAATTCCCTCAGTGGTTTCCAGTTGCTGGACAGAGGAGGTACCAGGTCTTTCTGGTAGTGATGTCTGGCCCTTCTCAATAATTGCCTGCACTTGGTAACTTGCTGTAACTCTTGGCAGAAGGTTTAATCCTTCAATTAGCATCACTTCCAGGCAAGACTGGTTCCCTCAGGAGCAAATCTAGCCAAGTACTCAAGGTTGTATTGTACTTCACCCCCAGCTTCCAGCATTGGTCTTATGCTGAGATGGAGCTTCTTCTTTAAATAGGAGCTTTACAGGTGATACCGCAGTCTAAAGAACCTCTTAAGAGTCTTCAACTCCTGCTTGAAGAACACAGATTTAGATTAGATATCAGGAAGAAATTTTTCACTCTGAGGGTAATGAGCCCCTGGCCCAGGTTGCCCAGAGAAGCTGTGGCTGCCCCATCCCTGGAGGGGTTCAAGGCCAGGTTGGACGGGGCTTGGAGCAACCTGGTCTGGTGGGAGGTGTCCCTGCCCAGGGCAGGGGAGTGGAACTTGATGATGGTCCCTTCCAACCTATTCTATGATTCTATGATTACCCCGCAGTGCACTGTCCTCTTCCCCTTGATATCTGGAACATCTCTGCTCCTAAATGCACTTCCCTTTCCACCAGCCCTGCTCATTGCCCAGGAGGCACTAACCCAGGGTGGACCTTCATGTCTTGCCTCAGTAAGCAAGCAGAATTGCAGAATCGCAGAATCACAGAATGGTTGAGGTTGGAAAGGACCTCTGGAGGTCATCTAGTCCAACCACCCCTGCTCAAGCAGTGTCATAGGTTGTATGGGACCGTGTCCAGTTGTTGTAAGCTGAAGCAGAACCATCTTTTAAGGGTAAGGGGATTTAGCATCAGTCAGAGGCTGAGGGCTCAAAGCAGCAGCGCACATTTCTTTCCAGTCACCCTCACATCCTCTACCCATGAACCTGACCTGAAACTGGGGATAGTCTGAGGCTGAAAAAAACATCTGTGTCTTCATCTCCAGTACCTACAGCATCACATTGGGGCATGCAAGTGGAGAGGGTTAGACTAGAACATCAAGCCATGCTGGAGGATGGACTGGGTTGTGTCACATGCCGTAAGAGAAGCAACAGTCTGAAATTGCAGGTGGACACAGTGCCTGTAAATATATGGTAGCCAAGTCCAGCCGAGGGGGCATGTGAGAAAGGAAGAAATTACATATGACTTGTATCCAAGGTATGAGGTGGATGAGCCTGGTGGGGAAGCTCATTTCATCCACTAATTTCCTCTGTGTCTTTCTCTTTCCTTATTGCTGCAGGAAGCTGCTGAAATCTACCCTCGTCCTTATGCCTCTGTTCGGCGTTCACTATATTGTTTTCATGGCTATGCCATACACAGATGTGTCAGGGATTCTTTGGCAAGTTCAAATGCACTATGAAATGCTGTTCAACTCTTTCCAGGTATTGTAACTGTTAAACTGTGGGGTCAAACTATGAGAATTTCAGCTGGGACAGGAGGGAAGTGAGAGTGGAAGGTGTTGTCTTTGGAAGCAGGGCTGTTTTTACAATACACCAGATTTCATTCACAAGGTGATTTGACAGTGTTTTAGCATCAGGTATGTTTTATATTTGCAAAACACAACATATAAAAGCTCAGTGTGTCCAACAGAAAAATGTTCCTGTTGAAAGATAACTTTCCTCGCAAAATAAATCCCTGTATATCCAGGTTAGACATAAGCTGGTAGAGATCCACAGAGACATGTTATTTCACATTAGCTTCCAATTTGCTTGTCCCACGTTGTCTTTCAGTCCTGTGAATGGATTCCTCAGTTCCAGGTTTGGGCAAAAGGCAGGTTCAGTTACAGGACTGGTCCTCTATAAGACACAGCAGCAAGAATACACAACGCTCTACAAGCAGAGCAGTGTTTGATCGTCACTGCACACTGTCCCCTGAGAAATTAAATTTTGGCTCGCATGCTGCTACCTATCATCATGATTGACCAGCGTGGATGATGAAAGGTGGACAGTGGGTCTGTCCAGGTGACAGTTTAGAGAAACTGTAAGGGAGAAGGGGACCAAGTTCGCATTCATGTGCTTTCACAATTCCTGTTGGGTGCAGATGGGACAAAATAGTGGGTGACCTCAGAAAGACCTGGGTAAACTATTGGCCAACGAAAAGACGTGGATGGTTTGCTCACATCCCAATTCCTTTGCTGATCCCACTCATCCAGTTCTGCTCCACACATGGGCTGCCCCACTTGCAACCAGGGCTGCAAAAGTCCCACTGGGGCCATCTTCCACCCCCTCCATCCTGCAGCAGGATCACCTACATGTAAAATTCTGGAAGTGTTTATCCAATATGTCCATAAACACCTCCAGTGAGGTAGATCCCACCACCTTCCCAGGCACCCATCACCATCTCAGAAACTTTGCAAAAGATCTGGGGGTGAAAAGAGACCTGTTAGCTAAACCATGACCCAGAGGGCTTATATAGTCTACCTACTTTGTCAATAGTCTGCAGGGAAATGGCTGTGTTCATCTGCCTCTCATACACTGCTCAACAATGCAAGGTTTCTTACGCATATTATATGCAATATATTATAAATGTCATTGATTTCAGAGGAACACAGAGATGTTGGGCAGCACTATCAGGAAAGAGAAACTCACATGTCACAAGAGTAACATTAATATGTTGTTTCTTCTTCCTTCTAGGGATTTTTTGTTGCCATCATATACTGTTTTTGCAATGGAGAGGTAAGTCACCAGCTTCTTAATTATTTCCCTGCTTTATTAGGTTAGTTCCACACACAGCTGGGAAAGTGGATGCACATCAGCATATCCCCGCTTATTCTAGAGATGCAACCCTCTTTTGCACTCAGTGAAGGATCTGTCAGTCCACATAGAAAGTTCATGCCCTTGGTTTTGGTCGTGTAAGACATACAGGTCAATATGTCACCAATAAATGAGTTACTGGAAGTAGCTAATGGAGAAGAAAAATGTGGGTTTTTTCTTTCCTTTTCCCAGTACGAGTGCTGTTTAGTGCCGCTTAATTTCAGATCTGTGGCAGGAAGAATAGTGGACTGATAGAGGAGCTGCCTAATGAGCAAGCTCTTTTGATTTTCCAGACTTTTTTGACCTTTGTTTCTATTTCCAGAGTGATATGCTTTAATGTCTTTGTTTCCATTAATTCCCTCTATGGCTGCAAACTAAGTAACTAGACAGTCAGTGGATGCACACCAGGAAAGAACAGAGCTACTTTCACAAGGCTGATTTGGCCTAAGTTTGTGGACTTTAAGGGGAAATGCAACTAAAAATACGCTGCTGATGTTCTACAGCAAACAACCAAGATGAAATCCATACCATAGGGGGTATTGATGTCATCTTAACTTCAGCCGTGTAAAAGTGGGACACTCAGTTTAAAGTAGTCAGCTAACTTCTTTCTAGAGGAAATTTCTAGAGACTCAGACACCTCTGAAGGTGCTTCATCCCACTTATACTTGATGCTCATGGTCCATTGAGATAACTCACTCCTGATTGTGCAGCTCAGTCCCCCTTAATCACAGAATCACAGAATGGTTAGAGTTCAAAGGGACCTTAAAGATCATCGAGTTCCAACCCCCTTGCCCTGGGCAGGGACACCTCCCACCAGACCAGGTTGCCCAAAGTCCCATCCAACCTGGCCTCGAACACCTTCAGGGATGGGGCCTCCACAACTTCTCCCTGGGAGAGAGTCAACCCATATTTTCAGTTAGATGTTTTCAGGCAGTCAACCTTCCCAATATCAAATATTTCATTTGGAGAGGGAAGATTTAATGTGAATTTACTGTTCCTTCCAATTTCATACTCTAGAGAGTTCTCTTCCATTCTGTCTGTGGATATTGCTGCCTTTTGAGGACCCTCTGCCCCTTTCTCCTCCCACTCATGCTTTTTTCCCCCCTTTTCTCTCAGGTCCAAGCAGAAATAAAGAAGTCATGGAGCAGGTGGACATTAGCACTTGACTTTAAAAGAAAAGCACGAAGTGGGAGCACAACCTACAGTTATGGACCAATGGTTTCCCACACCAGCATCACAAATGTAGCCACAAGAGGGGCACTTGCCCTCCATCTCAATACGAGACTTATACCAGGGACCCTCAATGGACACCGGAATTTGCCAGGTTATGTAAAAAATGGCTCCATTTCTGAGAACTCCATGCCTTCTTCTGGACCAGACCAGTACAACAAAGATGAGGAATACCTGAATGGCTCTGGGCTTTACGATGGAGACAGACCCACAGTACTTGTTGAAGAAGAAAGAGAAACGGTGATGTAAAGGGAGGAGGAGAAAAAAGAAGCAAAAGGATGAAAAAGGTTCCTGGAGAGCATTTAGTGGGCAAAAGAATATCAGGCCACACATCGGATGCTGAGGGTTTCCATACAGTTTCTCTGTTCTGTGGAACGAGAGGTTAAGTTATATGGGAAAAAAAAGTGAGCCACCAACGTGGCCAGCTGTCGATCACATACATATACTCAGTGATCTACGTCTCCCTGGTGTTACCAGAGGCAGGGCTATCCACACCCACGGGCCTTGCTCCCTGCTGAACAACAGAGATACTGAGAGTTCACGAGGGAGGGTTGCAGAGCAGCACGTGGTCCCTGGACCTGTTGGAGAGCGTGAGCAGCCAAGGAGGACAGGAGTCTCACTTAGTAAAGCAAGAGTCTTGCGGCGGGGAGTGTGTAGTGACATCTTCTTGTGAGGGTAAAAGCCACCCTGGGCACCAGCGTCTTCAGTTTGGTTTGCTCTTTCCCTGTAAAGTCTGCCTGGTAACACACACATCACTGGTCAGGACCCCTTGGGGGTCGTAGCTGCCCGATCTTGCAGACAAACGCTCAATGTGGACAGCTCAGTACAACCAGTTGCATGTTCTTCCCTTGGCGCAATCTTCCTCCTTGGCAAAATGCTCCTCTGGGGTGGGCAGGTTTAACAGCTCATGGTTGCTGGATGCAGGCTGAAAACTCCGTTCTCCTTTCCCTGACCTCAGTCCCAGTAGCAAGCCAGAAACCAGTGCAATTTTAGGATGGAAAATGTGGTTATCAGAATGTGCGACATTTTTGTTCTTCCAGATGCAGCAGTGGAGAGGGGCCCGACAAGTGGGTTGAGGCAGGGCGAGGGATTTGCAGGTCTTGGGTACGTGTGCCTGTGCATGTGTGTGGCTAAAATCATTTCAGAGCGTAGCTCACTCAGCCCTCCGTTTCTGTGGATGCTCATGGAACGAGGTTTTTTTAAACCTTTAAATTTTTTAAACCTTTAAATTGCTTCTCACTCTCCTCTCTGAATTTCCTGCTTTTCACTCATCCAAACCCTCGTGAGGAGAAAGACTCTATCAACAGTCTTGCCTGTATCACCCAGAAGCACAAACTGCCGGATACAGCCAGACAAACCTACCCGCATGAGATCGGAAGGCAAAATTTGCTGGATAAAAGCACAGGGGATGTTTGTGGATGTTTGTGGATGTTTGTGGGTGTTCTCCCTCTGAGCGTCTTCTGAACTTTCCTGTTCTTTGTGGTTCGGTCACACACACACATATGCACACTGGATCAGACTCTTAGCTGGTGTAAACAAGCGTAACTTCAACCAGACTCATTGAGTTTGCCTAGAGATGCTCGGATGAGGAGATGTTATTGTGTTGCTTCCAAAGGGAAAAGCACAAGGAAATGCCTCCTTCCTACAGAGAGAGGGACCAGGGAGATTTTGTCAACGTGCAGAGTTTCCCTTGCTGGTGGGTTTCGCACTGTGTGCCAAAGGGTCATTTTCTGACACACCTCACGTCTTTAGCAGCCTCCATCACTAGTTGCCATCATTGGTACCATCATTGTTGGCCAACAGTGAACTGTGCTGGTGTCTTTTCACACCAGCTAAGCACCCAGCAAAGGGGCTCTGCCAGTTCCCAAGCATGATTCAGAATTGCCCAGAAGTGGGAAATTAGAAACAGTGACCAAACTTCCTATTGCAGCACGTGCTTCCCCAAAGGAATGACGCTGGCTGAGCCAGCCTGGACCCTCTCTTCAGCCCCTGTCATAACATCACCCCTTGCTGCAGTCTAGGAGTCAGCTCCTCGTGGTGCTTTTTTTTCTTATTTCTTTTTTTCCTTCTTGGCAAGTTTCTAGTACCTAAAACATTTGACCTCACTTGGCTGTTACTCAAATGGAATAGGAAAGAGGTACTGGGCAAGTTTGACGTTTCTATGATTCTATAAAGTCTGCAGAAGTCCTTTAAGATGCAGGTGGAGCCGATGGGATAATCTAACTCTCTATCCTGATCCTTTAGATACAGCTGCTGAATCACATCAACCAGCACTTCCAAGATACACCCAGTTGATGCAATCAGCAAATTAAGGGCAAATTAAGGACTAACTTCCCCAAAACTCTGAAGGAGATCAGGAAGAGCAGTTGGAATGTTGACTCTGTCCCACATCTTCTTTAAACAACCTCTCAGGTTAGGGCCTGATCCAAAGCTCAGTGAAGTCAAGGAAAAAACCTTCTCCCTTCGACATCTCTGAGTTTTAGATTCAGACCGGGTAGGGGATGTGGTGGCTGAGAGGCAGTCCTCTGTCAGGCACTGAAGCACCTCTCCACCAGCAGCAGACATACATGATCAGGTCTTTAAAAGCCGGTATTTATTTGTGATGTTCTTTTCTTGTTTTGCGTCATTCGAATAAGTCAAAACTCATCGTAACGATTTACTACCAAATGGCAGCTATTGAAATGTCAGGTTTTCAAAGAACAATCTTTTTTCATGCTCTCTTATTATTGTTGTTGTTGTTGTTGTTGTTGTTGTTATTCGTATAACAATAATAACAATAGTGTTACAGAGAAGTTAAGTACTCTTGCAAGAGAAGTCAACTCTACTGAAAGTTTGGCATGGAGAGCCAACCAGCTCTGCAGAAATCTGGGTCAGCCCAGCTACACTCGCTGCTCACCTTTTCCTCACAGATGCTGGTATGGCTTCTGGAGGCAATCAAAGGGGGCAAAAGTCATTAACAGTCAGCTGTCAGAGTGTATATAGGTGCGTTATTTAGCATCCCTTGTGGCTGAACTGCCGATGAGAGAGAAGAACGCTGAATATGCTGGCTCTGACTTTCCACTCTTCCAGAAGTGCACTGAGCTTAAATCCTGCCAAGGATGCAATGACCCTTCTGATTTTCTCACTTAAAGAAATTTCTTAGTATCGTTTCACTGCTGGAACAAAGCAAAAAAAAAAAAAAAAAAAAAAAAAAAAAAAGCCCATCAGTGACTCACTATTTGCTTGTGTTTGTTACTGAGAACTCAAGATTAATAACGTTTGACAATCACTTAGCAAAGTTCAAGGAATTAGCAAAAGCCATGAAATTATTTATAAACAGATACAACATCCCTCATAAAAGGCAGCCCTCACTGAAATGCATTCATGACTGGATTATTTAGAATAAATGTCTAAAATCTGTTGTTAAACGTAGATAAAAGTTGCATGCAGAAGAGATATACAGGGGAAGAAATCTCTTCTTAATCCTTTCAATTACAAATCATACGTAATAGATATATTTTTTTTTCTGGGTGTTCATGTGCGTGAGCAATATTCATGCAAAAATTGGGAAAATGCTGATACCAAAACAGGGGAATAACTCCGCTATTAGGGCACGGCAGACTGTATGTTTGTCAAAGCCTGTTCCTATCTTTCCTGGGTTGATTACAAACTCTTGATTGAGTCTAGAGGCCATGATCTATTAGCTAGAGATCCACGGATCACTGATTGCAGTGAGGAAGGGATCAGAGCTGCGATGTTTAAAAAACAGAGAAGACACCACAATTTGTGGTTACGATTTGCCCTGGAAGGGCACGCGGAGTGGTGCTGCTGGCCCTTAGCCAAAGCCTCTAGATTCAAAGTGGGGTGCTCTTCGCTCCCTCCATCACCAGGAGACGTGGGTGTTTCCCAAGGACCGTTTATCCCCATCCAAAAGTCTGAGTCCACCCGGGGTGACGGTTCCCCTCCTGTCTGATTTACTAGTGCAGGCATAGCCCCAACAGCCACAGAAAACAGATACATGGTGAGGTGAGGATGTGATTCATCTAGTTACCACTGGAAACCTCACAGGCAGGGCAGGGTTTGTGCCCATCCTGGTTCAGGTCCATCACGGGGTGGTGGAGCAGAGATTGCTTTGGAGCCGGTGTGCAGTAAACACATGGGCAAAGAGATTTTTCTCAAGTTCGTTTCTAGCAGGAGGCAAAGGTCCAAAGGAGCTGGTTGTCTGTATTTTTCTAGTTTTTCCTCCTCCACAGTATCAGCTTTGTGCCTCTCTTCTTCCCATCCTGTAAAGCAGCTGGCGATACTCAGGAGTCCTGTAGACCCTCTCACTTCTCTAAGCCTGCTGGGCTGGCACAGGCCAAGCTGTGCGCTCAATATCCCAGCTGACTGGCTCACATGGGGAGGAACCTCCTTGCTCATCTCTTGGATGGGTGTCCTCTTCTCCAGTGCCACAACGTCACTGGGCTTGAGCAGGGAATCTCACCCCCTGGCAGGTTCATCTCATGGTACCAACCCAGCACGTCTTCTGTTCCCATCCACAGCAGCGCAGCCTACTTTTCTTCTTGAGTCCCTCTACATGACCTACCTCTTTTCCAGATGGACACAGAGCTGTTAAATGTTCCTCAGCCTTGTGCCTCTTAAGGATGACTTTTGGCAGGAGCCTTGTCATTTCTGCTTTGTCTGGATACGTGCAGACGAGTGTTTTTACACCTTCTGTATACTGCTTGGTTTTGGTTCAGATGAGATCATGTCTTGTTCTATTCTTCACCATTCCTCATCTCTGCTTCTTCTTGTCTGATATATATTAGAGCCAAATCAGTTCACAAAGATCTTCCAAAACTGAACTCTTCAGCCAGGGATTGGCTTCATTTATCTGTTTATGGGTGATTGGCTGAAAGTCGTACAACATCCACAGTGCTGGTAGAATTTTCCATTTTTTAAACTGTGAAAATGCATTAAGAGGGAAGACCTCCAATTTTTATTCCTGTTTATTGTTTTGACAAACTCAGTGGCTGGATTAAAAGTTTTAAATTTCAGGTTCTGATGTTTCAAAAAAGTTAAGAAACTTTAGTTATAAGTTGGGTTCTTTTGCTTTGTCACTGGCTGATTTTTCTGCACACTTTCCACCTAGCATTCATTGAAAGCTTCAAGCAGAATTACCGATGATGAGGAGAGTGATCCTTTAACTCATCTGAATCTCTTGCTATGGTCAATGGCTCTTTCACCTGAGACAGGACTGCATGAAATAAGAGAAAGCACTTTAAGAGTTGACCTTTAAGAGAGGTTGTATGAACCTGTGAAGTCTTTTCATATGCAACATTGCTTCTTATTGGTGTATGTGGTTTTTTTTCTACCTGTTGGTGGCCATGAGTTTGCCGAAGACCAGACTATGCCTTGTCATGGAAAGTTATGCAGCAGTAATGTGGTTCACATCCCTCTCTTTCTGGCTTTATCTGAATTTTATGACATTTTAGCTGTAACAGGAAGAAGAACAAAAAAAAAAAAAAAAAAAAGTACTTGGGGCAGTATTTTCCAAACTTGGGGGATAATGGCCCATCTACTCTATATCGTATGTCACAAATGGGCATTGCATTGATGGCTGCAAGTTGTAAACTGCTCAGCAGGTGAGGAAGCTTTGTTTTAAGGCCATGAACAGGTTAACCTATGTCTTTCCCATGCCACTTCCCTGCTGACAGCACCTGCTAGAGAAGAGGTCATATTGCACCCTCAGGCAGGTCTAGGAGAATTGGCCTTTTTCAATAAGCTTCATGCTGGAACAGGTTTGCTGTTTGATTTCTTATTATTATTATTTCTACTGCTATTGCTGATGGGCTGCCACGTTCCACAGAGTAAACAGAGGACATATATGATATCCCTGTCCAGCTACAGTGTGATTCTTCAGACAGAGTAGATTTTATATCTCATCCCTCTAGGGTGTCTTGAAATTCGAGAAAAATGTTAAATTCTAAAGGAAATGAGTTTGTGAAAGACCCCATAAATAAATTTCCATCATGATTGCCATGGCTCTCTGGATTTGCCTGGAAAACATAATGGTTCATAAACTGTATAAGTAAAATAAAGAGCATGTCCACCTCTGTGGACATTCATTGGAAGGCAGTTCTTCTGTTTTGACCCATGGAAGTGAAAGGTTGAACCTGCTGGACAGCTAACACAGTTGGCCCAAAGAAACATTTTGTTTTGAGGCAGCAAGTCCTGCCATCTGCATAAAAATTTTGGGCTTATCCTTCTCCACCCAAACTATTTTTGTGGCCACTCATAAAATCAAAACTCAAGCTTAGCTCTTAGCTAAATGTAGGGGAGGAAAATAAAACAGAGGTGAGTTGTTGCACAGACACATGATCAGCTGAAGAATATTAAAACATAACTTCATCACTGTGATTCTAAAAGAAATCACCTTGGAAATGCGGATTGAACTTGCTTTATTCAGGAAAAAGACAAAGGGGAAAGGAAAAGGAAAAAAAAAATGCAGGTTGGCATTTCTTTTCTTTTTTTTTCTTTTTTTTCCCCAATAACACTCAGTTGGCCAGAAAGCTTGAGCTAGAAATCTGATCTCCTTGGTGTTTCCATGTGCTCCTTGGCCTCTCCATAGGAAATCTCCACAGGCCATTGTGAATTAGTTGGGATGGAGAGAGACGCGTGGACATGCAACTCGGAATCCACCTTGGCCTATGACCAGCTACTGGTCCTTTAAAGCTCAGGGACATCAAGCAATCATGTGCTGAAACAGAATATTGCTAATGTGCTTCATTTAGTGGTGAACCCCAAATTAATTTGCTGTCTAATATATCAAGTCTTGTATGAGGAAAAGTGTATCCTAATCCAGGTGCTTCTCTACTCGGTGCTAATAGACATCTTCACTGGCTGCTCTTTGGTCTGTAGGCAGTTTAGGAGATTTTAGAGCAGGTATCTTCTACTGAAAGCCCAGCAGTTGAAGCTGGGATCGAGACGTGACCTTTTGGCAGTGGTAGAAGGCTCTCATGTAGCTACTTCACCTGTTGGTGAAGGCTAGGTAGTAGATGAGCAACCACTTTAAATCTTTGAGGCTGCTTGTCCTTAGCGGGTAGAGAAGCCCACAAAAAGGACACCAGAAGGGTGGACAACCTTCCCCTCTATATCAGTCCCAAACTCAGGTGGGTTGGAGTCCTTCTCCACTCTTCATTCCTTTTTTCCAAACTGGTGCTACAAAACAACCCCCAAAAACTTATTTAAAGAACTTGGTTAAGCATTTCATTGTCTTTTATGGCTAGAAACCAATCTCAACTCTATTTCAAAACCAATCCAGAGCATCAGGATGGGAAGATGATTTGCTCAGACCAGCTGCACTGTCCCATAGTCTCATCATACCCATCACACCAGGCTCAGAGAACAGGTACCCCAGCAGAGATCGAAGGTCGTTCTGCCAAAATAGTCTTTCATTCTACATGAATTTATAAGAAAAGGGGACAGAGAGCAAGAAAAAGACTTGCTGTCTTTACACCACACTTAAGAAGGGTTATAAATGATAAAATAGTAATTATAAGTTATCTTTTTTTATTATTTCATCAGGTTGAGTGTCCTGATGGTTTTTGTGCAGTGTCTGGTTTCTCCCAAGCCGACAGAGTTCTGTGGTGGATAGAAGAGTTATAATGAGTGCACAGAGTCATTCAGAGCTGGTCTCTGGGGCAGGACAGTGAGAAACAGACCTGATGTTGAGTTTATATTCGTTGGCAGAAGGCAGGACCTACTCCACTGAAGTTAATCGAGTTAACTTGGTCTAATGCCAAGGCAAAACAGATCTGAATCTAGACCACAGTTCAGGATTCATGTACAATTTGCATAATGGCATTAAAATAAAGCTTCCAAGTCTAGCTACAGAAATACTCTGCTGAGTATTAAAGACCAGGCTTGCGGTTTGGGATTAAATAAAAGGACACTCAAGGCATCAGCTGTCACATACAACAATCCAGTTTTGTCTGTTCCTGAGCCACACTCAGCTGTTTCAATTCGTAGGGATTTTTCTTTGCCCTTTCTTTCTTTTCTTTTCTATTCTATTTGCATGTGAACTCAGATCCTCCAAGTTTTCATACTGTCTTCCAGGTTTAAGCTAGCCCCATGGTATACAAAGTTCAAGATAGTACCAACATTTTGCCAGGACTTGGGAGGCAAGTAGAAAAAAGAATGTCACAGGGGAGCATTAAAACAAATATCAAATGAGGTTCCTCTGAAACCTTTCCCACAGACCAGGGAAAGGTTCGCAGAACTTGGCACAGCATTTCATCCTCCAACTGAACTCACTCGTGTTTTGCTCATAGATGATCTCAAGCCGTTCGGTATGACCTGCAAAGCTCGCACAATGTCTTTCCACTGGCTTCAGAGGGCTTGGGGTTAGAGCTGGTACGCTCATTTAAATATTCTTGTTTAATTGAAGTTTAATATTCTGATCTGCTCATGTGGTTTCTGCATCCTTCTCTAGATTGGTACATTAATGCTGCTTCGGGGCACACTTGCAGCACTGTCCCTTGAACTGCCTTTGCATCTGTGGCATGTTGCAATTACTGCACCCATCAGGGGCCATCCCCTCTCTGACCATGTCTCGTGGTGGCCTTCAGTAGTGACAGGCAGTGATGCGGCTTTGCAAGGGAGCCAAAAGCAGCGTTTGCAAGAACGGAGTGCAACAAGCTTTGTCCTAATTCAGAACGGATTTGCAAGACTCCAGCGAGGCAGGGCAGGGCTGGAAATCAGCTCAGAGTCTGGCAGGGGCCAGGAACAAAAGAAAAAAATTATGGAATAGCTGACACAGATGATCGTAAGTAATTAGGAAGTCTTATAGGTCTGGTTTCTTTTCGGACAGATCTCCCTATCCAGCACAGAGCTGATAGAGGTAGACTCCTTTGCACAATTACGCTCTCTCCTCAAGAAGGGATGTCTTGAGAGAGCAAATGGGGGGCATGTAACAAAGTCAGTACAACTTTCTCTTCTTCGCCATCCTCACTGGCACCTTTTCTTTCTATTTCCACCTGAAAAAAAGGGGTACATTAGGACAACCTCAACATGAGAACCTAGAATTCAGACCCATTTGTCCTGGCTCCCACAGAGTAACTTCTCCCTGTGATCATAGCAATTGTTTTTCTGGGACATTAACTAAGGAATTTGATGGTATTTAATTATCTTCCTCAGACTGATGGTTAATGATTCTGGGCTAGTGATGTGGTGTGCAACAGCAGAAATGTGCTGGCATCAATTTGGGATGAAATCCTGACCCCATGAAAATTGACAGCAAAATGTTTGTTGATTTCCATGGAGTGGGTTTCACCCATAAATTCTGAAGAAGAAAAGGATAACGATTCAAACAAATGACCTCCCCCATCCCCAAAACCTTACTTTCCACCCATATTTCAGGGTGTCCTTTTGCTTTAGGTCAATGCAAGACCAGAAAGCAGAGATCAAGAGGTAGAAGTGGTTTGATGGCTGTCGTCTCTCCTGAAATGCTTCCCAAGTGACAACATCAGGCTTTTGTATTAGTGTCAGCTTGTACATGTGGGGATTTAGGATGTGGTAGATATTTGGCTAGAAAAAGACATGGGATTAAAATGTTTGAGATAGATGGGATTAGTGTGCCCTGGGTTTCCAAAACGCCTGGGCCTACATCTCTGAAATAGAGCTACAACATCCACTTGAAAGACAAATTAGAACAAACTTAAACGAAGGGTGTTCTCCAAACAGGCAGACCTCAGGTGCCTAAAACAGAAGACAAAACAATGACTTCACCAGAGAAGCAGCATCTATTTAAACCAGAGCATTACAATAAGCATGAGCCCTTCTAAATATAGAGCTGGGTGCTTCTTGCCAGGCCAAGCTTTTACCTTTATATTTTTCTCTGTCTAAATTAATCATTCTTCCTTGAGAGCTGCAGGGAAGGATGAGCAAGAAGCCATGTTTTAAAGGACAGGGTGTGGAGGTAGAGCTGGTGGTAGAGGGAAACCAGGTGGTGACAGAGAGGAAGGACAGGCATAGCCAGGCACCGTCACCCAAACCCATCCCCTGAGCCCATCCCCGTCTTCAGAAATACTATGTCAATCTCCTGCCATCTGCATGAGCTGGGACATGCATGAAGAGACAGATCTGCTGCTAAAACTCATTGCTTCGTCTCAGCAACTTCAGGGTGACCCGGCCATGGTGGTCACCAGGAGTGATGGGGTCTGGGCATTAGCAAAAGGACTCAGCCATTCTCAGTGTTCTGCCAGGGTCTGCCCAGGGAGCCTGTTTTCAAGATATTGGCTCCATTTTTCTAGTCTGAGCAGGAGGCAAAGGAGTTGGGGTGTGTTCTTCCCCCTCCAACATGAGCGCTTTCACAGAAGTGGGTTTTAAGGCCTTGTTTTACTTCAGAAGAGGGACAAAACTGAAAAACTAAGGGATGAAACTGTGATTTCTTTCTATGGGTTACGGGGACATTGCCTTGTGTGTGTTGTTGGGCAGGCATTTGGTTTACATTCCTCCACTTCTGCTTTCTGTATGGACCAAAGTAACAAGCAGAAAATGACAAACCACAGGTATATGTAAAAGGGAATTAAAATAAAAAGAAACCTTTATTGATTCTCATGAAATGTTTCTTCTGTGTCTTTTCCTCCCTATAGGACTCAAAGAAAATCCTTCAGGGTCACTCTTAGATGGACATGGGGTAGGTATTCCTCTGGGTTCATGAGGAAGCTCCTCCAGTCCATTAAGGATACAGAAAGATGGTAGTGAGCTATATCTCTGGAAGCCCTTTGGGAGGACCTCACACTGGGTGGCTTAAATACCTGCTCAAGCTTGTGGTTTTCAGGAGCACTGGGAATAAACCTGGTCAGCTCCCATCCATGCTTCCTGCTGGGCAGCCGCTTTTGGACACATGCTAATTCAGCCTTCTCCTGGTGCATGGTTTAGCTCTAACAGCTTCTAAATAAGAAAGATGATTTACTGAAGCTGAAATTTAAGGCTTTTCCTCCCAGAGTTTAGTCATGGCATTTCTTTTGATGCAAGAGTGTGCTTCATGCAGGAGGAAGAATTGGCCAAAGAGCTCCTTGCCCCAACTTTTAGCACATCACATACACTCTGTGAGCTGTGTATCACCATTCCAGCAATATTTTCAGGAAAGCCAGCCAGCGGTTATAGGTGGGAACAGGGAGTAAAAATTTTCTGCTGTTTTAAATAGATAAACTTTGAATGAATGTTTCAAGAAACACTCGGGTCCCAGCAGCAAGGAGTGGGAATGCTGCTGACCGAAGGCAGTTGCACAAGCACTTGCTCCAGATGGAGCTCCACAGGTCTTGGCTGAGATTGAGATGGGCTACTGTATAAATTGAGTGTCTTGATCCCATTCACTGACTTCAACATCAACATCAGATGACATCCAGGAGAGAGAACAACCACCTTGCAGAAGGTGTTCACCCTTACAGAGCTCCTCACACTTATCCCAGAGGGATGTCTACAATGCCACTTAGCTGTGATGCAGGAGTAGGTCTGGCTCTCATTCCATTCCCATTGTTTACACACAATCAGACTTCACCCACAGGTTCTAATCTGAACTCTGCATCTGGCTAGAGATATGCTGGGTAGAGTCCAAATCTTTGCTTTCAGCTAGGTTTTCTTTCACCTGAATGGAGAGGAACAGGACAGAGCACACTGCAGCCCATCCACCTCCAGGTGTCCTGGCCTTAATTCTTCCTAAGCACAGCATGGATGGCTTCAGACCCAATACAAGCTGGTAAATGACCAACCATGTGGATAACAGTTGCTTAGATGATCAAGTTCAGTAAGTCTGAGCCTTCCCCTCATCTCATATTAAGACTATTTTCTGCATCATCGGCATTAACTTTCACTGGAGTAAAAGGGTGCATGGCATCTCTCTGGCTGTGGCCCTAAATGTCAGCTGGAGAGTACAGTAGAAAATTGCAGAACAAAAATAAAGCAGTGGCAAAAGGCGAAATGGACAAATCGCCCTTTTATCTCTCCCTAGTCCCAAAGCACCTTCTAGCTCTGTTGTTCCAATGTGGTTGCAGTGGCTATTTCGAAGGATGCTCTCATGCCACCTGATACACTCACGGCATCAGTGTCATGAGGGGCGCCTCATTCCATTCACAGCTGTGCGATGCCTTCGTCTCACACGGCACAGACAATGCAGGGTGGTTCCCTGGAGCGCTGCCCTTGCAGAGAGAGACTGTAACGGGGTACGAGTAAATGCTGCTCCTCATGAGCACAGTAAATCCTAACTGGTGGAGACCTTTACAGAATGTCATCCCCACTGGCTAGACTGCTCAATACTTTCAAGCACTCTTTGGAACTCATTCCTCCTGTAACCTTTCCTCTCTCATTTAATCATTCCAAAACAAAATGTTTTCAGAGTCCACAACTAAGCATTCAATTTTTGATATGCACGAGGCTCAAATTGGTGGTGGCTCTTGCTTCACACAGAATGGGGCCCTCCTGTGCTCTATAAACAAACTGTGGATTAAACCACTTGATGCCAACTGCCTGCATCTTGTGTTGCTGGTTCCACAGCACCCAGATGCTTTCTTTCCAGGCACCACCAGCCGGAAAAAAAATGTGACTTTGTGCACCATCCCATCCTGGTGTGCCTTTGGTAGCAGGTTCACTGTGCTGGGCTGTTTATAGGCACAGGTGGAGCAAGGGCAGCATAAGATGTTGGCATCTCCTATGTTTATCATATGCAGGATGTCTAATTACACAGAATCATTTTGCACATGAAGCAGAAAGGAAGATGACCAGCATGGTAGGAAGTTGTCCTGCCATGGACTTCTGGTACAAAGAGCTGGCAGAAAAAAGATGGGTTGGATGCATTCTGCCTGGAGTTGGGTAGAATCACAAATGTAACCCTCTCCCAGTGAGCACCTAAGCATATCCCTTGATACTTAGCCATCCTACTCCCACCCATGCTGCCAGAAGTTTCACTGTTAAGATGGTTTCTCTCCTTCAACTCTTTTCTGCACTTTGAGTCAATAGTTCAACCCAACCAGGGGCAGATTATCATAGAATCATGGAATCTTAGAATGGTTGTGGTTGGAAGGGACCATTCAAAGCCATCTAGTCCAAACCCTCTGCCATGAACAGGGACATCTTCAACCAGATCAGGCTGCTCAGAGCCCCATCCAACCTGACCTTGAGTGTTTCCAGGGATGGGGCATCTACCACCTCTGTGGACAACCTGGGCCAGCGTTAGATTAAACCTAAATGCCCTCAGATACAACCTAGGTGAACCTGGAAAAGGAGGTAGTGGTACTGAATCAAAAACAGATAAACAAACCAGATGTAGATTGACATAGAAACATGCATATTTTTCCTCCATGAGAAGCAGAAGTCTCAGTTTGCTGCTGGCTGAGCAATTGGCAGTTCCAAATCTCCTCGGTTCTCTCGAAGAACAAAAACTTTGCAAAGAATTTTCCATTTCTTCGTGCTCTGCTGAATGCCACAAAGATTAACAAGTAATATTAGCTCCGCTGAAGTACCTTCATCTGCCCATGGAAAATAGACGACATCTAAGCAGCCAAACTTTGAGCAAGAAAAAGAAATTAAATCCAAACTATGTCTGTTTGGAAGCAATACCCCTTTGGAGAAGAGAAGGATTGATATCTGCCAAAGTGCTAACAGCTGTTTTTTATATGCAGTGCTGTATAAATCTTCTGTAGGAGGAGCACTGGATGCAACGCTGGTGAATGATTTATCTGAAGCAGCAGGTGTATTGCAAACCACCTCTCACGCTGGTTTGTGCGTGTGCGGTGAGGGAAGAGGGCTCCATCGAGTGGAAATCGTGGCCACCTATGCAGTAGGATGTCAGCCAACTAGGCTACTCAGTGAGGCTATCTGGAGTATATCTATCAGTTCCAGCATCAAAATAGCTCATATAATACTTGTTGAATGTGCTCTATGGCCTGCCTGGGAGATAGCAAAGTAGCGAAATCGCCATTGGAAAGCAGGAACCTGTAACTCTGGTTTTTAAAGACTGCTCATTCCTACTTGAGGCTCAGTTCCTAGTAGTTTGAGAAGGAATTAAATGGAGGGTCCCTTCCAACCTTAAATTTCAAGCTTGATTTTGCAAGGTTTCTATCCAAGTGTCCCCCAATATTGCTGCAGTCCTTCTTCCTCTGTCTTGAAGGAATAAGCAATCCTGGAGGACGTCTTAGCTCATCAGAAGTTGAACAGACCAGCCCTCGTTAAGCTTTTTTGGAAGAACCATGGTGTCATTCTGGATACAAAGCCAATCTCTTAAGCAATGAAATCTCCAGTGGGCTAAAAATCTTCAGTGTGGAGAGAGCCCAGGAGTTAAGCTGTATCTGGGAAATGATTCCTACCCAACTGTAGGAATTACTTTTTACCCATGAAATCTCCAGACAAGCCAAGCCCAAGCCAATCCCCTGGCCTCTCTCCCATACCATGACCTTGTAGTCTAGGTCTGAGTGGTCAACAGTGAATATCAACCATTTCCATCAGGGTCACAGAACAGGAAAGTAAACTCAGATACTGAAAACACATGAGATACCGGTCTTCTGAATAGAAAGGAGGGAGCCATGTCTGAATGGGAGAGATGCCGTCGATCAAACCCAGCTCTTCCTCATGGCTTGGTTCCTACTTAACAGTAGATAATTGCAAATTATCTGCAAATTTTTGCAGAGAAAATGCTGAAGGAACCTGAGATGGGACCAAGAAAGATTTAACTCACAAGTGAAGAAAAATCTCTGAACATGAGAAGCATTATAGTACCGAGGTGAGGTGAAGGGAGCAGGAGAAAGCCGCCGGAGGAACTAAGTGAATAAACCACCAGGGTGAGTCTGCTGGAACAAGAAATGTTTTTAGTGAACATGAGCTTCTCTAAAATGTCAAGCATCATTTATTCACTTATGTCTAAGCCTGAGGAACATCTTGTTTAAATCACATAAAACAGCATGGACAGACCCTGCACGCAAGTAAATCAGCACAATGCCACTGAGCTCCAAGGGATGATGTTGATTTACACAGGCATATCACAATTTCAGTTGGTGGGGAGATTCTTAGGATACCAGCCAGGATATGGTGCAGGAAAAGAGGGAGAAGATTTAAAGGATACTATGGGGTGGAAAAGGTCTGTGGCCAGCAGGTCGAGGGAGGTGATTCTGTCCCTCTACTCCACTCTCGTGAGACCCCACCTGGATTACTGTGTCCAGCTCTGGAGTCCCCAACATAAGAAGGACATGGACCTGTTGGAACAAGTCCAGAGGATACCACGAAGGTGATCAGAGGGCTGGAGCACCTCTCCTATGAAGACAAGCTGAGAGAGTTGGGGTTGTTCAGCCTGGAGAAGACAAGGCTCCAGGGAGACCTTAGAGCCCTTTCCAGTCCCTAAAGGGGGCCTGTAGGAGAGATGGGGAGGGACTCGGATCAGGGAGGGGAGCCATGGGACAAGGGGGAATGGCTTTAAACTGAAAGAGGGGAGATTTAAATCAGATACGAGGAATAAATTTTTCACTCTGAGGGTAATGAGCCCCTGGCCCGGGTCGCCCAGAGAAGCTGTGGATGTCCCATCCCTGGAGGGGTTCAAGGCCAGGTTGGACGGGGCTTGGAGCAACCTGGTCTGGTGGGAGGTGTCCCTGCCCAGGGCAGGGGGGGTTGAACTAGATGATCTTTAAGGTCCCTTCTAACACAAACCATTCTATGATTCTATCAAGCAAGGTCCTTGCTAGTGAATGTAATCACGGTAAAAGAGGGTAAAGTGAAGTCTTGCTAAAACATTTCCCTCCTCTTTTTGCTCTGGTCAGGACATCATCAGCTCCTGAATGCACTCTGGGGATCTTTCTCCCATTTTACAACATGGAAGAGGTTTCTCCCTACCCCAAAGCTCTTCTGCTGCCCACAATGGAAGGTTGCAATGGGGCAGATGTACCTGGAGGCTACGCAAGTGAAGGCACTCCCAGGAGGTACACCTGGTCACAGGAGCTCAAGGGTATCAGTGAGTTTCATGGGCCTCAGAACAGTTTTCCTTTATATTTCTCCCTACTCATTTTTCTAGACCTACTTCCTAGACGTGCAGCTGGACTAGGCATGGTCTGAAATTCCGCTAGCTTTTGTTTTCAACCCACACCTTCATAATGATACTTGAGCTCCTGCCGGTTTAGCAGTAGGAGAGGCAGGTGCAGGTCCCCCATGCGCTCCTCCAGGCTGATGGTCCTTGCCACATGCTCCACTTTGTTCCCTCCCCTATCAAAATGCCAGTTCTCCTCCTCCCTCTCCTGAAGGAACCAGACAAAGGGAGTTTTACAGTTGCCTGCTCTAAGTGGGGGAGTGTTTGGAGAAATAAGCAGCACATTACTTTTCATACTAATAAAACAGCAGCTGGTAATTCATTATTAAATTATTTTTATTCTTCTTCTTCCAACATTGCATAGTGCCATATCTGGAAACTGATGCTGTCTGTACTTCCCTGATCTGTATCTCCATTGTAAAACTTTACTTTCCTAAATGGAAGGTGCTGCTGTTTCTGGTTACTTACAGAGAAACGGTAGTTACTGCCATGAATCATACCCTGGGAGTGCAGAAGGGAAATCTGGGAAAGGGGACACAGGACCACAGAATACAGAGGAACATCAGGGTTGCTATAGGTGACCTTGGTGTGTAAATTCACTCAAAAACTCATCAAAAACTGATTAAAAATCAGCCAGTTTGCCTGTGCTCTTGATAACTTCTTTGGATCAATAATCCAGAGTCAAGTCTATAAAACATGATCTCCTATTTTGCTTTTGGGGAGAAAAAGATCATATTATATTTGACTTCAGGTTAGACTTGAGCCATGTTCAGTTTTTCTCCGCAGCCATGAGGACTGGAAATTTAATTTTGGTTTTGAAAGAAAGCGGGCTTCTCTGGTAACCACAGGACTTTAGGAGTGGAGTCCTGAGAGGAAAATGCCAGCTCTTGGGAAACCTGCAATAAACTCACAAGAACCAGCAACGCCATTTGAAGGGGAGCGAGAGTTATTTGGGGGAGTGTCTGGCAAGAAGAAGCTGAAGGAAAAGAAGGCACGAGTCTAATCCAGAGGGATCCCTCCAATCCAACACAATTATTCTTGTTTATTATTGTGCACATTTTTCTGGTCAGCTCCTATCTGCCGGCGTGATGCCACTGAGTCCTAATCTGCACAGTGAGAAAAACACATCTTTGTTACATTCTGAATCATTTCCCTAGACAAAAGTATCTGGGGGTTTTGGGGAATGGGGCCTTAAGTTTCTGCAAAGAAATCAGAAGTTGAACATCTGGAATGCTGCAAAAGGCATACTGAAAATATATGTTTCCCTCAGTCCCCCAGCTAATTACAGCGATGGTCGGAGGTTTGGCTTCTCTACGATTTAGCTCAGTCCTGCCTTTTTCATTCACCCGCCTACCGACATCTTTCCTGATCTTGTTATGAGTTTGGGGTAAAGGCAATTTCATAAATCTCCACGTGCGTCTGAGATCTTCCCTGCATTCAGCCTAAAAGTAGAAAGCGACCCAAAATTCATTCCACACCGATAAATACCCACCGGGCCTTAAGTGACAGAAAGTTCTGCTTTATCTTGACTGTTTCCCCAAAACTCATTGACTGTGCCAGGGGTAAACCTTGGTTAGGGGGGGTAAGGTAGCAATATAGATGTTCAGAAGGGGTCCATACTTTGTGACTAAATCGTCCCTTGACACTATTGGAAATTTGAGGTAGGATGGAGAAACTTCATGTCCTCTCTCCAAACTACAAGACTGGGTGACTTTAAACAAGTGGCCCTGGGCAGCCAGAGCCACATTCCCCACTGTGCTTAGTTTCAGCCCTGGTGCTTTACATAAGGAATAGTTTTTCAGAGAAAAAGAAGTGCTTCTGGAAATTTCAGTGTGACACTCATGGCTGGTTATAATGCCAAGGAGGCGGCTCCCTTGGACTCATAAGCCACAGATAAACATAACCAGCCAACAGGAGGAAAAGAGCGACTGAGACATGGGTAATGAGATCAGAGGGTCTCATTCACTGGGAAAATATATTGGTTGCTTTACTGGGACGTGAGGCTGAGGCGAGAGAGCTTCAGCTTGGAATTTTCTTTTTCTCTCTCCATTCCTCTCCCCTCAAAGTGTCGCGATCAATCCCACATTCTAAAGACCTGCAATGAGACTTGCATGGAGCAACAGGACTAGGAATATCTGGAAAGGCATTCTGGCATTTAAAAAAGCCCCTAGGTATAAGCTAAGGACTTCTGCAAATGTCAGAATGACCATACTCCTGGCCAAAGCTTTTGTGGTAGTCCATTAACACTAGGCCATCTGATGAAACCGGAGTCACTCTGTACATGTTCTCTCCATGTGTCTTCCTCTCTCTACATGTATATATAAAAATATATTTCTGTGTGTGTATATGTATAGGAAAACGTGTATATACATCCCTCCATATATCTTCTTAGATTTTGCATTCCACATAGGTCCATATTGTTGGATTTGGCATTACTTCCCAACACAGAGATATCTGGGTGTGCAGCGGTCCCCACTACTCCTTCTCAAACTGGAAACAGTCCTCTCCAAGAAGACTCAGGCCCAGACCACGAAGAGGACACGATAGCAGGGTGCATGGTGGCAGGTCTGGAAGAGGCTTATTATAGGTTTGTTACATTCCTGTAGAATAATTTAAGTTGGAGAGGACCTCTGGAAGTCATCTGGTTCAACACCCTGCCCTAATCAGGGCCAACTTCAGATCCAACCTCAAAGCGTGTTCAGGAACACATTATCTTCAGTTTTGAGTACCTCCAGGAATCAAGATTCCACAACCTCTAGGTCCCTGTTTCATTTTCTGACCACTGTGACTGCATTATTTTTTTTGTATTTTTCTGGTATCTAATCAGAAATTTCTTGCAACTTAAATCAATTGTACCTCATCCTTCTGCTCATCTTCAGTTTTCATTCCTCATTCATTTTGACAGGGAGCTGTTAAGAACAGATGTTGTCTGTTGGGAAGAGACTACATGAGAGGTTTTCAGAGCACCAGGGCATCAATATCCAGTTCAAATGATTAGAGGGGTCTTAAAATGCTCTTATCATAACGCTTATTAAGTCTGATCGGTTGAATGACTATTATTACTGTATAATCATCTCCTTCCTCTGTGTCACAGTGAAGATGCAAAAGGAACAGCCTGCCACAGAGAAAGAGAGGAAAGCAAGCTCAGAGGAGGAATTATTTAGGGAAAGCTTTGGGTGGGAGACAAGGGGGATGGAGAAGGTACCTCTGCTTCACAATCAAGCTCCCTGCTTTTAGCCATCAGAAAGAGATGCCACCCAGAATGAGTCCCTCAGGGACCCTCCTTGGGTTTGTCACCACTCCAGGGCTTTATCTCTGCCAGCTCAGGTGCCTTGAAGGATCTTACTGGACTTCTACAGATTTTTTCTTCATGGGGGAGTCAGATCTCAGGCCACTTGGTGCCTCAATGTACTGAGGGTATCAGCAACAGAAGGGAGTCCTAGAGACTCAGGTCATTGCTTACTTTTGCATTTGAAACACATTGTGATTACAAAAGCCAGCTTCACTCTGCATAGACCACCCTGTCTCTGGTTCCTCTCATGCAAACACAAACGTGAGAACCAGCCACCCTCACAAGGTTAAAAATTTTAGGTCAGACAGTTTTTATGCATGTTGTCCCTTGAGTAAGGCCATTTCTCTTCACAGACAAGTTTTTCAGGCGGTGTCCATTGCTTCTTTTGACTCAAACCACACTAACCCTCTCTTGTGGTTGTTCCTGGCCGGCCAAATCCCGTTGTACAGGATGTTACAGCTCATGCTCCTATCTGTACTATCTCCGCAGTTACACGCTCTTATCTAAGTTGTGCTGTTGTTGATTTCCTTGCCGCTGCTTAGTCTGGTTTTCAACTCCCTTTGACTTAACGCTATTGTTTTGCTCTCCTTACTGTCTGCTTTTGCCCACAATTCTGTGTGGGATGAGTTTCCAAAAAAAAAACGCCTCTCGTGATATTGAAACAAAGACTGTTGTCACTCCAGATATACAGCGCAGACCTCGAAACCATAATCCCCCCCATCTCCACATTGCCTTTGAGAGGGTGAAGAAAGAGTTTGCTGTGCTGACACATGCATTATCACCCCAGATTTACGTTAATGCACTGCTGAGATGAATGGGGTGAGCTGCCTCTCTCCACACTTCTGTTGCAAGCCCTCTGCAGATGCTGGCATGGAGCTGGATGAATGATGTGAGTTTTGGTTCAGTGGATGAGTTGAAAACTGAAGAAAAAGAGGAAGGAGGAGGGTGGAAAGAATTCAGCAGACAAGATAAAAATGCTTTTTGACAATTACTTAATTCTGAACGTTCCATTTTGGGGCAACCTGAGAAATTTTGTTTGACACCAAACTCAATATTTCGTTTCATCCAGGAGTTATTTAGCCCTGCTGTTGATACTTCAACTTTGAATTTAAAGTCACTTCATAATGGAGCATTCCACTTCTGTAAGGCAAAAGCTGAAATGTTTTATTTTTGAATGGCAAAGCTACACAGCAATTTGTCCTCAACCCCATGCGGCGTCCCTGCAGGTCTAAGACATTTTTATTCACTTGTGCATGGGTTGTTTTTTTTTTTCAGTTCAGGGTGCCTGATACAGCCCCACCACCTCCCAGAGCAGTATGTTTATAGCGTGAACCTGTGGGTGGATGTTTCGTGACTTGCAAATACAGCACGAGCTTGTGTGGGCACGCAATGCCTGTGGAGACAGCACTGCAGGACTGTGCCAAACCTGGTGCACTCAGCTGGCACTTTGCAAGACACACGTAACGCATACAGAGCTGAGACACGGTAACGTGTTCCGTGTCTCCTACACATGCAAATTATCTCTTGGAAAGTGGTCCACAGCAGCTTAACATCTAGGTGGTGCACTTCATTGCCTGTACAGACCAGACTCAGATGTGCACAGGCAGATGGTAGCCTGTGATGCACCATCAAGGCCATGCCCACTTGGACCAGTGCAGAAACTGGCCTCTGGTGGATCCATGGAGACCCTATTCGCTGAGAACTCAACCCTATGGGTCTCATGGGGAGCTCAGGAACTTGGACTTCCAGTCCTGCTTTGCATTCAGCTTGAACAGGCATTAATTGCCCCATTCCTCCAACAGTCCCAGCCCAGGAGGTAGCAGAGACACAGAAAACCACATTGAAACAATTCTGCACTTCCCTGTGACTGATCCAAACACAGCCTCTGTTCTTCATCCACATGACTCCAGTTATCAAATGTCCCATATCGCTATGTGACAACCTTATTGCACAATCCCAAAGAGGCAATAAAAATAAAAATAATTTAAAAAAAAAAAAAAAAAAAGAAAGAAAAGCCAATACTATTATTTTCCCTGTCCAAATGATGTCTAAAGTCCCTTCCAACCAAAACCATTCTCTAATTCTATAATAATTCTACTTGCTGGTTCACAGACCAGAGTGAGTGGGAAATGCCAGGAAGCTTCCAACGTTGTTTGCAGAGGACAGGAAGATTTGGGAGGAGTTTCTTCCACCAGCTGTGCACATTGCATGGGCACACACTGCAGTGCCCTGGGTTCTTGAATACTTTGGTACTTTCTACATCAATTCAGAGAGTCATAGAATTGTTTAGGTTGGAAAAGACCTTTAAGATCATCAAGTCCAGCCATTAACCTAACACTGCCAGGTCCACCACTTAAACCATGTCCCTCAGCACCACCACTACCTGTCTTTTAAATACCTCCAGGGGTGGAGACTCAACCACTTCCCTGGGCAGCCTGTTCCAATGCTTGGCAACACTTTCAGTGAATAATTTTTTCCTAATATCCATCCTAAACCTCACCTGGTGCAACTTGAGGCCATTTCCTCTTGTCCGATCATCCATTACTTGGGAGAAGAGCCCGACCCCCCCTGGCTACCCCCTCCTTTCAGGGAGCTGGAGAGAGCGAGAAGGTCTCCCCTCAGTCTCCTTTTCTCCAGGCTGAACACCCCCAGCTCCCTCAGCCGCTCCTCACAAGACTTGTGCTCCAGACCCCTCACCAGCTCCGTTGCTCTTCTCTGGACACGCTCCAGCCCCTCAATGTCTTTGTTGTTGTGAGGGGCCCAAAACTGGACACAGTATTCAAGGTGGGGCCTCACCAGTGCCCAGTACAGGGGGATCATCCCTGCCCAAGTCCTGCTGGCCACACTATTGCTAATATAAACCAGGATGTTGTTGGCCGCCTTGGCCACCTGGGCACACTTCTGGCTTACATTCAGATGGCTGTCAACCAGCATCCACAGGTCCTTAGCCCTTCTTTGGTTGCTAATGCATTTATTGACTTTTTTTATTGTTTCTTATGGCAGTAGCCAGATTCAGTTCCTTCCCGTCTCTGTTTGTCCCTTGAGCTTCCTCCTTTTCTACATTGATATCCCCTTTCTTTAGCTCCTAAGTAAATCTCAGATCCCCAACAAAAAAACTATCCCAAGATTATTGCCTCCTAGGAAGAGAAACATCTGACTACTGAAAAATGAAGTTCTATGCCCTCACACATTTCAGCATCCCTTTGAGGCAGCACAGCCTGTTTGTTCATTTTTCAGATCTCAAAAGCATTTCTTAAGCAGTTTAACACCCAAAAAAAAAGTCTCTTTCACTACTGATGGTTAAACTACTTCAGATAAACCAAAATATTCCATGGATTTCTTTTCCCTCTTTCGCTCCTCAACTGCTTTTATTTTGTAGTGTCTGTAAAGAGAATTAACATCAAGATGAGGAAGTGCATATCTTTTTTGTATTAGTTGAGGATTACTACTCAGTTTTGGAGCATATGATGCTGCTGGGTGGGAAAGTGACCCCTGGGGAACTGGGATTGCTCAGCCCACAGTCCTCAGCACTTTTATATCATTGGAAGGCAAAGTACTTCTGAGGAAACTTGCCTGAATGACCTGAATATGCTTTACAAGCTGTGTTCTTCCAACACAGACACGTGGCCATGTGGGCTGTGATAAACAGTGTGTCACTCGTTATGCAAGATTGTCAAGAAAAAATAAATTTGAGAGGCCCAGATGCAAGTTTGGAGGATCTGAATTACCTTTTTGGTCCTGCTATGGCCTCTGTGGGTGACCCCCATCTCCTGCACCTCGGGTCCTCAGCAGTGAACAAGAGTCCTGAGCAGCCAGGCTTGGGAGAGGCAAGAGGTTAATGGTGCAAGAACCGTCTCCTAATTGTTTATCAGGTACTTAGAACCGGTGAATCCTAAATCTGATCGATGGGTGCCACGAAGCAGGAGAGAAACCAGTCTTAATCGCCTACGGAGAACAACAAAGCAGGCCTCCATTTTCTGAAGTTCCTTCAAAATGACCTTTACAGAGTAATGAACTTCATTTACCTCAGAAGGATGAGCTGTTTCTAGTGTGATTCAAAGCTACAACCACAGGGATAACTGCCAAGGCAACTGCATGCATGGGTAATTCAGTAATTCCCTCCACAGCCTGCCTGTGAGCTAAGTCTATGTGAAGACTCTGAATGCCACCGAGGTGTGCAGCGTTGCGGACCAACAGCATATTTTATGATACCACTCACCTACTAGAGATGCCAGGTCCCAGCAACAGAGAGAATTCAACAGGTCTCAGTGTGACGGTTAAAAAAAAATAACAGCAGCTTCATTGAATGCATCCAGCTTGGGTTCAGGGGTTAATGAAAGTCAGATGACGATGCCAGCCCTTTCATGTTCTGCTGGCTGGGAGGTGGCTTCTCGACCAAAATCCTAGGGGAGTGTCACAAAAGAGGTGGTTTTTGCAAGATGCAAAAAGCTGCAAGCAACTGCAAGCCCCACTGGTTTGCAAAAACAATTTGATCAGAAAATAAGGCTTGCGTTTCTTCCAGTCTCCAAACTGACCACAGAGAGTGCACTTAGTTGAAAGCCAGGATGATTCCTAACAGAGGTTTATTTTTAATGATCTCATAGAGTACTATAAATAACTGAGAAACAATTTTTATTATTATTATTATTTTTAAGTATGGCATCAAACTCTCCGTGACTCTAAATCAGTGCAATTCTGGGAACTTCAGCTACAGAACTGACTCACAGTTTTTTAATAAGACTTGATATTCTTCCAGAAGATTTATTGTCATCAAACCCAATGTAACAGAGTCAGAGCAGAGACGACTGTGAAACTGGAAGGACAATGGCAAACATGAGGTCAGATTTGAAGATCTCATTATCCCTTCTTCCTTTGAACCCTACAAATGTATAAGAGGTTATTTGGAGGTTCTTATTACAGAGACATAACACTATTTCTTTCTTTATTCTCTGCCCAGACAACTCTTTTACAACAGGTGATAAACAACCGGCCTTCATTATCATTTGATTGCATTACCCTTTGGATCAAATCCAATTATATGAGCATCTTCCTTCTCCAAACATCTCTGATTAGTTTATACCTTCTGAAATTATTCATTTCCTCAACTAATGTCCTCTTCCCTGGTAAATAGTATATATTTACATACATCTTCAGCCTCATTAGCCTTGCACAGGTCAGAAGACACTTGTCCACCATCCAGATTTAAGCAGATGCCAAAGAATTGCTCTCTGAAGCAAAGTGAAACTATTTTATCATCGTTCTTAATGTGTTATATACCCAAAGATTTTTCTAAACAGCTCCCTCTGTGTATCTCTCTCTGTGCTGAGTGCATTTCTCTGTCCCTGCCATGTTTATATCAAGCTCATACCATAGGGGAGATTTCAGAAAACAAAGCAGTTAAAGACCTAAATCCCCATGAAAGCCTGCAGAAGTTAGTTAGTTACTTTGCACAGTTGAAATTTCCCCAGAAAAGTTTTTTTACTTAATGACATTCTCCCAAGTCCTCTTTCTCCTCATATACATCAACCTGCCAAGCTGCTTGCATGAGCACCAACTACACTTGTTTCTGAGTAGGTCTGTGGAAGGGCAGCCCAAAAAGCCAGCCGTATCCTGGGCTGCATCCCCAGCAGCGTGGGCAGCAGGGCGAGGGGGGGGATTCTGCCCCTCTGCTCTGCTCTGTGAGACCCCCCTGCAGCGCTGCCTCCAGCTCTGGGGCCTCAGCACAGGAGAGACACGGAGCTGTTGGAGCGGGGCCAGAGGAGGCCCCGGAGCTGCTGGGAGGGCTGGAGCCCCTCTGCTGTGGGGACAGGCTGAGAGAGCTGGGGGGGTTCAGCCTGGAGAAGAGAAGGCTCCGGGGAGACCTTCCAGCCCCTGCCAGTCCCTAAAGGGGGCTTATAAGAAAGATGGGAATGAACTTTTTAGTAGGGTTTGTAGTGATAGGACAAGGGGTGATGGTTTTAAACTAAAAGAGAGGAAATTCAGACTAGATATAAGGAAGAAATGTTTTACGCTGAGGGTGGTGAACCCCTGGCCCAGGTTGCCCACAGAGGTGGGAGATGCCCCATCCCTGGAAACATTCCAGGCCAGGTTGGACGGGGCTCTGAGCAACCTGGTCTAGTTGAAGTTGTCCCTGCTCATGGCAGGGGGTTGGGACTAGATGGCCTTTAAAGGTCCCTTCAAACCCAAACTATTCTATGATGATTCTATGACTCTAAGGAGTCAAACCTAATGCAGACCCAGCCATATTACCCTGGGGGAATCTATGCCCGGAACAGCGTCTTTGCATTGTCCAGAAAGTGCTGTCTGGCCTGGGCCAAAACCATGCCAAGTTATGCCAACTTTTGCATAATATAGACAATGGTGGGACAGTGCTCAGGACAGTGTTCTGGCTTTATTTCACCAGCATTAAATGCAGTCAAATGAGCCAGGAGTGCAATTTCGTCTGTGCTGAGCGAAGCGGCACGTTGGGACTCACGACATCTTCCCTTGTGTAATTTGCAGCCACTCTTTAAGGCATTAAGTCTGATGTCCACAGCAAAGCACTCTGCAAACAGCTTATTTAAAGTGCTTCAGAAGAGTAGAATAGCTTAAGGACTCATGTAGGAAGCTTAATAATATCGCAGCTTATCGCAGCCAGGAATAACACTCTTCTTTTTCCCCAGAGGGGAAAATTCTAATGCTCTTTCAGTATAAAATATATTTTGGCCAGAAAAAAAAGAAGGATCAATTACATGACTCTGTGTAGTTGGGGAGTTTTCAGATAAAGAATAGAGAAAAATATTTAGAGCAAATGAAGAGCCAATTAATGGCTAATTTGTTTGTATCATTTAGCAAGCCCTGCTGAGCACCTGGGGGATGCTATTGCAAGGGAAGCCAGGGACTAGTTCCCATACATGTAAGCAGATTAATTTTCCTTTGCCTAAACCTCACGCATTTTGCATTGCTCCACAGGAGGAGAGATCACAGGTTCGTGTCCCTAACTTCACCTTGCCTGACAGAACTTCGTCATCCTTCAGGAGGCAAAGGAAAAGAGGTTTCTTTGTTAAGTACGGTCAGTCTCCCACTGAGATCCTGGGATTCATCCTGGGGTTGAATTCTCCCCTGCACACAGAGCCAGACAGGAGGAAGTCATCCTACCTTTCTTATAGTCAGGGGGAAGCTCCCAGGCATGTCTGTCATCTCCATCCCTCTCCATCGTATCTCATATATATCAATGTTCCTGTATCTATCAGCTCCAATACAGCCCTTCAGCCTGAGCCCATCTGTTCTCCACATACCGTTTGTTCTTCAAGGCATGAAAGTGCTTTCTTTTAATTGAATAATTGCTCTTTTTTTATTATTTTTTTTGCCCTGAAGCCCCACGCGTAGTCTGGATCCTTCATGGTCTCCCATACATGCTGTACTAGACACCGTGTGAACCCAGCGAAGAAAGACACCACTTCACCCAGAGATGCCGGGCTCCAACAGCCTAACGTACTGGTGACAATACAATGACCGTAAATACAAACATGGGTATTATAACCACCAGCCTCTCATTTTTCCACCCTATTGATAAGCCCCTACAATAAGGACTCTTGGTTCTTTGCAAATATATACATTTCCTCTCCCAGTAAATTATGCTTTCCCAGGCGCCTTCCATGATGACAAAGGGCATGAAGCCCCACAGGCACGTTCTCTTCTTTAATCAGAAGACTAAGTGGACTCAGACACTTGGCCTGAACTCAAGTATAATGCCCGTCAGCGGTTGATGTGCTGCTTTCCTGACAGTCGGCTCTCCCTTCTCGAGATGTTGCCAGAATCTGGTAAAGCAGCAACACTTCCTGAAAGCGTTTATTACACCCCCAGCAAGAAGCACCCCAAAGTGATGAGCGTGAGTCGTTCAATGGTAAGACCAGCAGCCAGAAATGAATGCCTCTTTCTCAGTGAAAAAGAGCATCGAAAACAAAAGCGAATGAATAAAAATGAAGAGCGGGGATCTAATGTACTCACTGAGTAATTATAGGAACAAAAGCACGCGCCAAGCTGCAAGCTTCCATGGAAGGAAAAGCTGAATACCGAGGAAAGCAAATTTCATGCCTATTTGCTGCAGGTCTCCATTCTGCTCCATTTCCATGCAGGGCATGTAACCTGCCCAGAACTCCTCACGTAAGAGGAAACCACAGGAGGGCAAGTCTTTTGCATTTCTCCAGAGCCCTGAGAAGCCATTCAGATCCCCAAAATATGGGCTGGCTGGTTGCATTCAGCAGTCAACCTCCAGCTCAACGTCCACCCGCAGCAGGGTATGAGGGCACATAAATGGAAGGAACTCTGCGGGGACCACACAGTAATTTCACCTTCAGATTAATTGCCTCACTGAAATGGCCATTTTCAGCTGCAAATCTCACCTTCGCGGCTGAATTTTCACCAGTTTGATGATGGTGTAAGCATCCACGTGAATTTATGAGTTACAATTTGAGATGCATAGTGTTACTAATCCAGTGAGTATAATCCCTTTCCTTTGAATCCCCCTTGGATTAATAATCGTGGAATGGAAAAAAGATATGAAGGCGAATGGGTCTTTCTTTTGGTGTAGTTATAAAACAGAGTTTCTGGCTGTTAAGTGTTCTACTACTACTTCCTTTTTTCTTTTGTTGCAAAATTCACTGTCCTGTCTTTATTCTAACTTCATTAATGACAGCCTAAAATAACCTCAAATGTGAAGGTGTTATATCAGTTGCTCTGTTTGACACTTTGTGTTATGTTGCTGTGCACTGTGAAACACCATATTTCACCCCAAAATTGCTGCCACTTTTCAAAAAGCTGCTGTGCCTGTAAAAGAGCCCTCATTATCTGAGCTTTCTACCAGCTGAAGTCAATCAATCCCCTGTCTCTTTTTTTTTTTTTTTTGACGGGTATCTCACATCTCATATCATTCAAGAGAAGCGTCAGCCTTTCTTTCAAATCAGTTTAACATTTCAAGAAAACTTCTGCTGCCAAATTGAAATTCACTGAGGATGAGACACGCTGCTTGTACGGAAAATAAGACAGCTGACTTCATCTCAGGAGGACGCCGTGGTGCTGGGCTATGTTCACGTGCAGCAAAAGCCACATGAACCAGGGCACATCGTTACCTGATCAACGGCTAGAAAATGGCACCGTGCAGAGCTAGTGCTGGGCTCTCTTCCGAGCTCCAGGGTGGGTTTCCCTCTCCTCTGGGGACAGTCCATAAGTTGTCCTTGGGTAGTGCCTTTCCACTCGCTTCAACAAGCCCCATGTCCAGCCTTAAGCCGCGTTCAACTGAAAAACTCCAGACGTGTTTTGTGCCATGCAGAGAGCATCCAGGGCAACTGTGGGTGAATGCCCCACATGTCCCTGCTTTTGGGATCTTCAGCTCTTGGACTTGGAGTGCTGTCTGGGGTGGTGGGAAGAGAAGCAGTGAGGAGCAGGGAGAGAGGAAGGAACATCCCACAGTGTCCTGGGATACCTGGTTAGCAAAAATACTGCTGTCCCACCAGCTCCTTAACAATAAGAGGAATAATTTAGTTGTCTGGAATGGGATAGACTGAGTTGATCATTGGAGAACTGAAGAAAGCAAGCAAGGTATTGCCAAGGGAATGAGGAAAGACAGAGGTGGTCGATGGGGCTGTGGGGACCATTCTCAGCACAGCAAAGCACCATGGAGGACAACACCGTGATCAGAGAGAGGAAACTTCAAGGGACTGCGAGACAGCGACCATTAAATCCTCTTGCTCCTTGGGACTCGGTGACTATTCATCCTGACAGGAAGGGAGCAGGAGAGCATCAGCTTTTGAAGTGGAGTGAGACGCACCCGGCTGACGACCATGAGAATTAGCCTAGAAAATATGACTTTGAAGAAGAAATTTGAAAAAAAAAAAAGTGAAATGTCTGCATTCATAAGGTGCAAGGGAGCTTGGAAGAAAGGAAAATCAATTCATTAGAGGGAAACCAATGTTAAAAGGTATTACTTGCTCCGATTCTGAAGCAAAGTCTCTGTTTCCACGTCTTCACAAAAGACCAATGGGTCTGTGCCCCGTCACTCCATTTCCAGCCCGACACCATAATATAAGCTCATCTGATGGATAAAGCAAAGATACTGATGGGACCTGAGATGATCTGGATGCAGGTTCAAGTGACATTTTGGCTAAACTCCTACTGGCATAATAATCCAGGAGATGACTTTATGGGTTAGTAGTCTCCTGAACCTTCAGAGCGTCATCCTCCAGAAACTCTGTATCTCCACCACAAATTGTATCAATTATGTCACTTCAGATTTGATGGAGCATCTCTGTGCAAGAAGTTTTCAGCTTTAGCAGTACAGCTAAAAAAAATGCACAAAAAAAAAATATTACCACTTTATTTTATCAGATTCTAGTTGTATCTTCACGGTAAAAATGCACCTTGTGAAATTGAAAGGAACCTATTTGTTGTAGAAACCAAGTGGAGGCAAGTTATTGTAACTTTTTCCCAAGGGTGTTGTGTCCAGCCTCAGGCAACTTTATCTCAGACACTGTAAAGTGAAAAGCAACCTGTGTCTTCTCTCCTTCAGAGCTTCAGAGTAAGAGAGAGAACGTTGTTCAAAATATGTTGGCGTTTCCACAATAATCTCTAGTTTCCAGCACTGCTTTTAGTATAACCGCCATATGTTGTATATTCATCGTATTGGTTTGAAGTGAGAGTGTCTCTTTCTAATTCAGTTTGTTCATGTTTGCATGTGCAAGTGGACTAAGAGAATTCACGAATGTGGCATGCCATATCTGGTCTAGAAAAGAACGCGCATGCAGAAGTTTTTGTGATGGAGAACGGAGACTTTCAGATTAATTAAAAGCAATGCTTAATATACAAAACAGTCTCACTGAAGAATGAGCTCCTTTCTTGCAATTAGCCCCACAAAAAAAAAAAAGATTTTAAAAAATGAATAACACACTTGTATTCACCACTCATTTAATTGGCAGCCTTTTTTAAATGCAAGCTGTTTTGCTGCTATGCATTCTAGATCTAAGACTTCTGATTATCTGCAATTACATACAATTACTTGATTAGATGTGAGGCGGACCTAGCCTTTTACTGGAATCACAGCTTTCATGATTCACACAGTTAAAATGAGTGTTGCAAGTTAAACAGCATTAATCACTTCAAACTAGATACTCAGAGCAGGAAAAATTGACCAAGTTACCTTGACTTTAGTAAAGCTGCACTGGTTTATACTGGGCTGAGAATCCAGAACCAGTATGACAGCATGATTAAAAATCATATGATACATAACAAATCAGAAGCTCTTTGGACTGCTGTGTCTAGCCTTTGTCTCCCTTGAATCTGCCTCATTGTTTATCATCAGAATGATATAATTAAGATTATTGGATTACCAGATAAAGCCCTCTCTTGCAATGAGCTGTAATAGCTAAACCATCTGTCTGTTAGTATTAAATGAGCGTGCTGAGTCATATATCTGCATTTGAGCATCCAGACCACTACAGAGACATTACAAGGTCTCCTTTAACCTTTCCACTGATTTAAGATTTGTTGTTCTTTAGTCATGGCACTCATAAGACAAAAAAAGGCCTTCCCTGAGGCCGCAGAGAGAAGCCCGGGTGATGGGTGTCTAAGCAGCACATTTCCATGACTAAACCTCACCTAGCCATTGCTGGAGACACCCCAGGTTGTGGCGGCACCTAGTTTGGTGTGGTGGCACCCACACAAAGTGGTGTCTCATCTACCCCATGAATTCCACCACACGTGCTGTCTGAACACCTCCAGGGAGTAATTCAGGGCGGGAACCTAGCATTCATGTTCTGGTGTGCCTCCTGGAGAGTCTGTCTGTCCAGGTGCCATTCTGCTGAGAGGAATCCAGCCTGGACTGGAGGAATAAATGGGCATTTCTACAGCCATGTCATTATCATCTCACCTGCTACTGAAAGGCAGCCATCTCTGGAGGGAGAAAAATACAACCGGTTCAATCATCCACAATCAACTTCACTCAGGGCTTTGGGGAGGGGAAGCAAAATGAAGTGACAAGCTGTGAAATACTGACCAAAAATTTAAGAGGAAATTGCACTTGGGGGGAAATATAATTCTTGCTTTCAGGTGGACTTGCTGGAATAAATGAGCTGGGAAAATTTAGCCTTGTCTGTTGCTTGCTTATACTAATGAGGTATCCAAACTCTTTCTGTTTGTGGTTTAGGGGTGCCTTTTTTGAATTCAGACAGTTTCTGGAGTTCTTTTGCCTTGGGGTTCCTGAGTTCTTTAGCTCTTTGCTAGTGTTTATGGTGAGGATTATATTTATGCCTGTCTTAGTCAAAGGGACTTTTCAATCTCCTATGCATTGTTTTCCCAATATTAATAAAAGCAAGGACCAGGCAGCCCACAAGGTCCAGTCCCTCCTGTCACAAGCAGAAGTATCCACCATCCTTTCCAAAACTGATTGAGCTCCATGTGACAAGTGGCCACGATCTGTCCTTGGTTGGTTCCCTCTGAGCCTGTTCCAAAACATCCATTTTCTACCTTTTAGGGACCTACTAATTTCCCCTCTGAATTGATCTGTGCTTAGTTTATCTTCATTTATCCTTGTTTTGACATTGTCCTTGAGCTTAAATAACTCTTTTTTTCTTATAGACCTTTGTATTAAAAACCACAGCAGTTACAGCCCCACTCTGCACTGGTTTTGCTACTCAAAATTGATGTCTTCCTCAGTTTTGATGTCTTCTCTTTTACCAGATCTGATATTGTCGACTCTGCACACCATTCCCACTTCAAAGGCATCTTCCTTGACCACAGAAGACAACAAGGACAAGACAGAGGAGTCCCAAATGCTTCTTTCTCATACAAGACACGTCTTCAACAGATGGATGCAGTCCACCAATTACTAGATTATGTGGATTGCCTCAAAAACCTCTGAGGACCAGAAAGAACCAGGTTCATCTCAATCTTCTATGTCCCACCATCATCACACAAAACACAGAGGTGGTCTCACCACACCAAACCTGAGCTATGGCCCAGCAGGACTCCAGCCACACTTACATGGCTGTCGGGCAACTCAGACCAGGTGATATTCCACCTAGAACTGGGTGGAAAATGCCAACAAGCACATCCAAACAGGGCCTCCCAGTAGCGCGTTGGCTGCTCCCTCAGCCCTGCCATTCACGGGCATTTCACCCCATACCTACCTTTACAGAGTCAAGCATGAACCACTGATGGTGGGTGCACTGGTTGGGTTGTGAAGGTCAAGTCACCCAGGGCCTAGGAAGACTTCATTCTGGGGAAAACTATTCTTTCCTGGCCTTCTTTCCCTTTTTCTGCTAGATGTCTATCCTGTCCGCAGGGTTTCCAGGGGCCCCACACAGAAAACAGGGATGCTCAAGATCTATCGAGCTGTATTTTAATTTAAGTAGGCAAGATCTTCTCAGCTCCTTCCAAACTGGATCACATCACACTTCATTTCTCCCTCCTGAGCAGCTCTGGCTCCCTCCCCTTCTCTTTCTCTCTCCTTTGCCTCACGTTCTCTGCAGAAGGGAAGAAACATCTGCTCCTCCCCTGTTTACAGCTTCAACGACGCTATGCTTCATGTTTTTCTCTTGGCCAAACCTACAACATGCCATAAAAAAAATAAAATACGGTCAAGCATGTTTTTCTAAACGGGACAAAAAGTACAAATCCTGTCCTTGGAGGCACATAAGCACATAAAAACACATGAGAGAAGGTCAGTTGTTAATCCCGTAATTACCCCTCCTGCTCCTTAAGAGCAGCATTGTCTTCGAATTCACCAGGGATGGGCACTGTGGCTGAGGAGATGTTAGCACGAGTTGGAAGTCAGCTGTGAGGAATTAAAAGGCAGCAGAGGCAGGAAGAGCTAATAAGCTTTCCCACAGAGGTCTTGTGGTTTTAGGCACTGGGCCCCAATTCAGTTCAGCACATGCTGTGCTCAGCACGTGCTTTGCTGCAAAGCAGAGGAGTTTGGGACATTTAACTTAAGGTGTCATGATTTCTTCAAGCACTTTGCAGACGTGCCTTCTTTGATACTTTATGTATGATGCTCCCAGACCTATCTTTTGCCTTTCTCCCATTTCACAGCCAGACCATTACTTCAGATATAGACAACAAGCTCTGTGTTCTCTCTTAGTCTACAACGCAGCTGGCCAGCTTGGTATGGGATCACCAAGCCCTCACGCTGGCGGCAAGGGGTCCAGGTCACGGTGAGGAGCTGTCACCTAGTCAGAGCTGTGGTAGAGAGGAGCAGATCTACACAGCAGCGCCATGGCCTGAAGCATCAAGGAGAGTCCTTGATCAAGCCCACAGCGATCAGGGAGCATTTTCACGTCTTCTTTCAGGTGCTGCTTAGACCTGCTGGTACCAAGAGACCATCTCCATTGAACTGCAAAACCAAGGATATGCCCCGAAGCTTTTGCCCCAACATCCACTGGCAGATATTACTCACAGGTCCTGATAGGAGTCCAAATGTACAACCTGTCTTCCCTCAGCTACCCTGAAGTGCCCACCCATGGATATCCAAAGGGTCTCAGCAACTTACCTTGAGTTCCCTCTAGGTTTGAGGTGGCATGCCTGTTTAGGTGAGATCCGACAGAAAAATTTCGGCAGTAAAAAGTCCCATTCATGAGGGTGAGGGGGTTTGTCCGTGCTAGGACTTCCTCCAAGCCACTTTTTTAAAACAGCTTACCCTGCAGGAAGCAAATTCTTTTTAGCAGTTCTTTCTTTCTCCTGGCTCATTTTCCTCCACAATTTCTCTTGCATGAACAACTAACTGGAACAAATTAATAGAATTTTTCTCTTCCTAAGGGACCATTAGATCATTCAAGATTGATTTCCCATATAACACAGTGTCACAACACAGGGCTTTCCTTCAGCAATCAGTTGGCTCCCTCTTATCCGTTTCTTGTCAGAGAGGCACTGCTTTATGCTTCCTGGGAGAGCTTCTCTCTTTTTCCTAGTATTTGACATAACTAATCTCTTTGGTAATCCTTGTAGATGACTGTGAAACAAATCCCTCCGCTTCCCAAACTTCTTTGGGCTTCTGGAGCCCCAAAGGTTGTTTCTGCTGAGGACTTGGCAGATCTGGGAAAGGGAGGTGGAGTTCAGATTTGCTGAATTTGGTCCACGCATTGGGCAAGCACAGGATGAAAACAAGAATCTTTGCATGGGCAAAGTAGGGGGCTATGTTCTTGGTTGCAAAAAGGGAGACGTGCAAGAGAAAGAAAGGGGTGGAGTCCAAAGAACTGAGCCTAAGACTATCCCTGTCATTAATTTAATGTTCTAGCTGCTACTTTCAGCAGCTCTCAGGCCTTGGAAGATAAGGACAATATTCAGTGGTCTTTCACTGCCATTCATAGAGGGGATCACATCTCTGACCTTGGCATCTAACCTGAGATTGGCTGCAACTGAATTAACCAGCCCCTGGGCTGAGTTTAACAGCCTTGGTTCCTTAGCTTGGTCCTAGTCATACCTTGTTGTTAGATCACTTTTTATACTTTAATAATACTGTGTTGGGAATGCAGTGGGATGTGCCTTGTTTCCTGCAGGAATTTGAATTTGTGGATGAGCAGCTACAGAGGGGTTGCTCAGTAGACTAACATCCATACTCATCCTCACCACTACACACAAGCCAAAGGGACTCCAGAAGTTGTCAGAATCCTTCTGGTTCAGTTGTGCTTCTTTTACAAGAGCATCTTTAGTGCATTGCAGACTTTTCTGGGGCTGAGTTATGTCTTGGCCACTAAATGCCTTCCAGGTTTCCCAAACTTTTAGTTTGTGTCCACATCATAAACCCACTCCTTGTGCACAGCTGTCCCAGAGAACCCTCCTCAAGAAATCAGTTCCCAGGACCCCAGGAAGACTTCCAGGCAGCCTTCCTCCCTGCTGCCCACCCACTGTCCTTTTGTTGGACATAGGCACCACTGGCAGCAAGCACAATGAAGCAGATCCTGCTGGCCCTGTTGCCAAAGATCCTCCACTAATATTTTTTAAGGGCATTTACAGTGCAAAACCCCCATTTGGAGATCAAACCGATGGGAGAAGGCAGTTGGATGGTGTAGCTGGAATGGTGTTTATTGGGTCTTTCTCTAAACCTCTGCTGAGCATAATCTGAAAGTCCAGTTTTCTACGGACTTTCAAACACAAAGTGCTGCTCCAGTGAAAAAGAGAAATGATGGGTTTGTGGTCAAAGCACCCGCCTGAGATGTTGGACATGGCTGTGTAGATTATAGAGCCAGAAGATGTCTGGTCTTACCTCCTGCATAACGCTGTCTGCTACAGTCCCAGCCTCACTCCTGTTCAGACGGGAACATGACTTTTTCCAGAACACATTTCCAAAAACTCTCATGCTTAAATAAATTAAAAAAAAAAAAAAAAAAAGTTTTTAGGGACAGAGGGTCCGTCACAAGCCTCAGTAAACTAACTGAACAGTTAAATGTTCATATGTTGAAATCTGCTGCTTCTTCCTGGCCAGGACTGTCTCCCAGCAAAGGGAAGAAACAAAGGTCCCTGTGTTGGTAGTCACACTGAGGGGCTATTCTCGGTCCTTCCCCAGTCTCGCCGGGTGGTTTAAGTGATCTAGGACAGGCTACCTGATCCCTATGTGCCTTGGCAGTCCCATCTGCAAAGTCCTCACTCAGTTGACCTTCCTAGTCTTGCTGTTACTCCCTTTTTGCCTGTACCTCCACAGGAATTGCCTTCTCTCAGCCCAGAGCCTTCCCAGTTTCTGCTCCTTTCTGATCAGGAGCAATGGTTTGTCATGGTGAAGCAAGTCTTTCTCTGTGCTGGTGGCTTTCATAAGTAGTATGGAGGCAAAGCATCGTTGCTCTGCAACCAGCTGCCAAGAAAGTAAAATGCAAAGGGAAAAATTGAGTCCTGTGCACCAAAGGCAAGGTCCCTGACTCCCACCTTCCATGCCATAGCAGATCCCAAAGAGGTCCTTCTCCTAGGAGAAGGGGGTGTCAGAGCTTGTGGCCACAACTCCCAGACCTGAATTCAGCTGGTGTCCTCTCATCCAGATTGCTCCATGCTTCCTGCACGTGCTTTTCCAGACCAATGCACTGATGTACTGTGTCAGGATAGATCCTTCTGGGTTATTCCCAGGTTAGGGAACTCAGGGCTGGGTGCAGCCATCCTTGAGATGAGGGCCAGGTTTTAGCAGCCTGGTGCAGACCTTGGCCATACCTGTTGGAGCGGGTCCAGAAGAGGCCACAGAGATGATGAAAGGGCTGGAGCCCCACTGCTGTGAGGACAGGCTGAGAGAGTTGGGGGAGTTCAGCCAGGAGAAGAGAAAGCTCCAGGGAGATCTTAAAGTCTCCAGTAAGCCCTAACAGGGCTCCAGGAAAGCTGGGGAGGGACTCTGGATCAGGCAGTGGGGCAATAGGATGAGAGATAACAGTTTTAAACTGAAAGAGGGGAGATTTAGATGAGATATTAGGAAGATATTTTGTACAGTGATGATGGTGAGCCCCTGGCCCAGGTTGCCCAGAGAAGCTGTGGCTGCCCCATCCCTGGAGGGCTTCAAGGCCAGGTTGGACGGGGCTTGGAGCAACCTGGTCTGGTGGGAGGTGTCCCTGCCCAGGGCAGGGGGCCAGGACTAGATGAGCTTTAAGGTCCCTTCCAACCCAAACCATTCTATGATTCTGTATGCCCAGCAGCGACAAACCTGGCAGGGTTAGACACCTCCTGCTCCCCTACAGGCACTCTGGACAAGTGCTTCTGCACACAGCTTGCACAAGCAAAACATGTCCTGACACTTAGCTCTAAGGGTGGGATTTTTGCAGGATCAGATTAGACCCTTTTAGACTCATACTCTTTTTAAGACATGCTGCTAGGTCTAGCAGGCACACAGACATACATGCACACATATCTACTTGCAAACACATACCTCTAAATGGTGTGTACGTGCACACGTGTAAGTCCAAATAGATGTTTCACACAGATACCCCCATCAGGTCCCCCTCTGAAAGCTTATTTGGTCATTTCAAAGACTGGATGTCCCATTCTTATAAAAAACCCTATGATAACAAACCAGGTGTGGGCACGTGACTTCATCTCTCTCCACTTTTGAGCTGTTTGCAATGAGCTATGTCTGTTTGTTTGTTTGTTTATTTGACTATTTTGAGTGCATTTTGGGGCTTGTTTTTTCAGAGGGTGGGATTTCAAAAGGGTTCGACAGATTCTCCTTTAAAACCAGACCATTCATTCCCTCCCAACTCCCCACCCACCACTCTCCCCGGCAGAATATAAATATATAAAAAAGTAAAAAAATATAAACAAACATTCTTGTTATGCTGTTATATTCTGTTAAACTCTTGAGGGATCTGTTAAATTCCTCAAGCACAGCGTAAGCAGCAGCCTTACTAATGCTGCACACACACTTGTCTCGGGGGTTTTGCTCTTGCGGTCACCATGATGCCGTATGTGGTCTTTGATGCACGCGCACGAAGAGTAAGGGGGCAAAAGGGTGCATGTGCGGGGCTGTGGGTGAAGGAAAGAGCACAAAAGTAGCCCACATTCATCTGTGGCACTGGCCAAGCTCAATAAAAAGGCTGAGGCAAACAGTCAGGAAATACCTTTTTAGAGACTTGGCATGGGCAGCAGAGAGAAGCCCCCAAAGGTCTGATCCAGCCCCTGCTGCCAGCAAAGCAAAAGTCGACTTTTGATTTCGGTGAACTCCCAAGTAGCCTCTCAGAACATGGGTCTAGAGTCCAGGAAAAGTGGGAAATAGTGTGTAGGAAGTAAAAGAGGAGGGGGTAAAGAGTAAACCCAAAAACCCCAATCACCAGCTTGAAGCCTTAACCCTTGCTTACGTGTAATACCTTGATGCCCACAGATCATCGCCTCTGGGCTCGGTTCTTCCCCAGTCACACTGAATATCCCGGGATGTCAATACACATAGACCCTGTCCCCTCTGTCTTAGCCCCCAACCCATGTCCTCCCTACCTGCATCCTCATCCATGCCCATCCTTGGTGGTCCTCCACCTACTGCTTGGCCAAGTGGAGGACCAGAACATGGCCATGTCCTGAGATGAGCACAAGAAAATGTCTTGCAGGTGCAGGGTATCTCCACTTCCCCTGCTAACCCTCCCTCCAAGGGACTTTCTCATAACCTGCATTCCCTCTGTACATTTTCTGTTCCCTCCAAGAGACAAAACCCCCTCCCTCCTTCAGCTTTGACAGTCGTTCAAATGTCAGACCTTCTTTAGGAAGCAAAGCATCAGAGTTCACATTCCTGTTGGAAAAGGGGCTGAGCAATACTGGAAAAGTCAGGAATGAAAATAATTCTGTGGCGGTTTGGATGAATCATAGAATCATAGAATCATAGGGTTGGAAGGGACCTCTGGAGATCATCTAGTCCAGTGCCCCTGCCAGAGCAGGGTCACCCAGAGCAGGTGGCACAGGAACGCCTCCAGGCGGGTTTGGAATGTCTCCAGAGATGGAGACTCCACCACCTCTCTGGGCAGCCTGTGCCAGGGCTCTGCCACCCTCACAGGAAAGAAGTTCCTCCTCATGTTGAGGTGGAACTTCCCATGGTCAAGTTTGTGCCCGTTACTCCTTGTCCTGTCACTGGGCACCACTGAGAAGAGCCTGGCCCCGTCCTCCTGACACCCACCCTTTCAGTATTTATAAGTGTTGATAAGATCCCCCCTCAGTTGTCTTTTTTCCAGACTGAAGAGACCCAAATCCCTCAGCCTTTCTTCATAAGAGAGATGTTCCAGTCCCCTCAGCATCTTGGTAGCCCTTTGCTGTCCCCTCTCCAGCAGTTCCCTGGCCTTCTTGAACCGGGGAGCCCAGAACTGGACCCAGCGCTCCAGGTGTGGCGTCCCCAGGGCAGAGCAGAGGGGGAGGATGACCTCCCTCCACCTGCTAGCCACGCTCTTCCTGATGCCCCCCAGGATGCCATCGGCCTTCTTGGCCACAAGTGCACATCGCTGGCTCATGGTCATCCCATTGTCCACCAGGACTCCCAGGTCTCTTTCCACAGAGCTGCTCTCCAGCAGGTCAGCCCCAACCTGTCCTGGTGCAGGGGGTTATGCCTCCCCAGGTGCAGCATCCTACATTTGCCCTTGTTGAATTTCATAAGGTTTCTCTCTGCCCAGATCTCCAGCCTGTCCAGGTCTCTCTGGATGGTGGCACAACCTTCCGATGTGTCAGCCGCCTCCCCCAGCTTTGTGTCATCAGCAAACCTGCTGAGGGTGCACTCTATCCCTTCATCCAGGTCATTGATGAATATATTGAAGAGGGCTGGATCCAGTACTGACCCCTGGGGAACACCGCTCATCACTGACCTCCAACTAGACTCTGTGCCCCTAATCATGACCCTCTGAGCTCTGTCTTTCAACTGGTTATCTATCACCTTACTGTCCTTTCATCTAGCCCAATCTTCCTAAGCTTCCCTATGAGGATGCTGTGGGAGACCGTGTCGAACACCTTGCTTAAGTCAAGGTAGACCACATCTACCGCCCTCCCCTCATCTATCCATCCAGTCATGCCATCATAGAAGGCTATCAGATTAGTCAGACATGATTCCCCCATGGTGAATCCATGTTAAGTACTTCTGATAGCTTTCTTTTCCTCCACATGCCTTGAGATGACACCCAGAACGAGCTGTTCCATCATCTTTCCAGGGATGGAGGTGAGACTGACTGGCCTGTAGTTCCCCGGCTCCTCCTTCTTGCCTTTTTTGAAGACTGGAGTGACATTGGCTTTCCTCCAGTCCTCAGGCACCTCACCTCTTCTCCAGGACCTTTCAAAGATGATGGAGAGTGGCCCAGCAATGACTTCTGCCAGCTCCCTCAGCACTCTTGGGTGCATCCCATTGGGGCCCATGGACTTGTGAATATCTAAATGATCTAATTGATCTTTCACTCGATCCTCCTCAACCCAAGGGAAGTCTTCTTCTTTCCCTGTTACTTTATCCAATGCCTGGGACTCCTGAGGGCTGGGCCAAGCAGTAAAGACCAAAGCAAAGAAGGCATTCAATAACTCCGCCTTCTCCGCATCCTCTGTCACCATGGATCCTGTCTCATTCAGCAGTGGGCCCACAACTTCTGTGGTCTTCCTTTTTTTTCCAATATACTTGTAGAAGCCCTTCCTGTTGAGCTTGACATCCCTAGCCAAGTTTAATTCCAAGGCGGCCTTGGCTTTCCTTGTTTCATCCCTGCACACTCTGGTGGCATTCTTGTAATCCTCCCAAGGGGTCAGTCCCTTCTTCCACTTATTATAAACTTCCTTCTTCCACTTGAGCTTTTTCTGAAGCTCCCTGCTTAACCATGCAGGTTTCCTGTGTCCCTTGGCCGATTTCTTTCTCTTAGGGATGCACTGATCCTGAGCTTGGAGGAAGTGGTCTTTGAATATCAACCAGCTTTCTTGAGCCCCCCTACCTTCCAGAGTCCTAGCCCACGGGATCTCTCTGAGCAATTTCTTGAAGAGGCCAAAGTTAGCCCTCCTGAAATCCAAGGTTGTAATTTTACTTCTTGTTGTTTTGTGCATAGTACCCATGATCCTGAACTCTATCATTTCATGATCACTACAACCTAGGGCGTCCCCAACCTTAATGTCCTCCACCAGTCCCTCTGTGTTTGTCAGTACCAGGTCCAGAAGTGCTCCTCTCCTTGTTGGCTCCTGTACCACCTGTGTCAAAAAGTTGTCATCAATGCACTGGAGGAGCCTCCTGGACTGTGCATGCCTGGCTGTGTGGTCTTCCCAGCAGATATCGGGGTGATTGAAGTCCCCCATGAGAACCAAGGCCTGCGATTGCGAGGCTACCTTCAGCTGTCTGTAGAAAGCCTCATCAGTTTCCCCATCCTGATCAGGTGGCCTGTAATAAACACCCACAACAGTGTCCCTCGTATTTGCCTGTCCCTTAATCCTCACCCATAAGCTCTCGACCCGCTCTTCATCTGCCCCTAGTAAGAGCTCAATGCATTCCAAATGCTCTCTCACATAGAGTGCAATTCCACCACCCCGCCTTGCTGGTCTGTCTTTCCTGAAAAGGACATAGCCATCCATGACAGCATTCCAGTCATGTGAGCTGTCCCACCACGTCTCAGTAATTGCAATGAGATCGTGGCCCTGCAACAACACACAGAGCTCCAGCTCTTCCTGCTTATTCCCCATGCTGCGTGCATTGGTGTATATGCATTTCAGAGAGGGAGTTGTGTGTGCAGTTTTCACCCTTGAGATGTGGTGTGCCTTCTGGCTTTGAGAAATACTGGCACACTGGCCCACGAGCACTGAGCGACTACGCCCTGGCACCTCACCAGCAAGCCCAGTACCGTCCCCACCCCCCTTCAAATCTAGTTTAAAGCCCTCTCAGTGAGCCCTGATAACTCTTGTCCTAGAATCCTTTTTCCCCTGGAAGTCAAGGTATTCCTGCCTGTTACCAGCAGGCCAGGCGTTTTGTAGATCAGGCCATGATCAAAGAACCCAGAGTCCTGCCGGCAGCACCAAGCTCGAAGCCAGGCATTGATCTGCTGGCTCCTCCTATGTACCCCCTCATCATTCCCCGCAAATGGGGGGATAGACGAGAACACAACTTGCGCTCCTGATCCCTTGACCAGGCGTCCCAGGGCCTTGGAACCTTTCTTCATTGCCCGTGGACTTCTTCTTGTTACCTCGTCGCTGCCTACCTGAAAGAGCAAAAGTGGATAGTAGTCTGAGGGCCATACCAGGGAAGGAAGCATCCTCTTCACGTCCTTGACCCGGGCCCCAGGGAGGCAGCAGACCTCCCTGTGTACCGGGTCCGGCCTGCATATTGGGCCTTCCGCTCCCTTCAGTAATGAGTCACCTATGACAAGAACCCGTCTTTTCTTCCTTACTGCAGAGGTTTTGATGCAGGGGGAGGTCTGACTAGACCTTGCTGATGGCTCCAAGGTAGGAGAAATGTTGTGTTCATCATCATCTAGGTTCCTCTGCAGAGCACTGTACCTCTTCAATAATGGCACCCGGGAAGATGGGGTAGTCACTGGGCAGTCTCGAATGCAGCGCCTGTTGCCTCGTGCAGGAACTTCCTGCCATTGCCCCCTGTCCTCCAGGTTACCACCTTGAGTTGAGGTGACAGAGGATAGGGAGTTCTCTGTTGCAGGGGTTCTGTCTGCCTGCTGGGTTTCTGTCGTGGGATGCAGGATTCTACTCCAGGAATCTATCTCCCTCTCACATTCCCTGATGCTCCTCAACCTACTTACCTCCTCCGTGAGCTCCATGACTAATCGGAGGAGATCCTCCACCTGGGCACATCTCCCACAGGCATGCCCATCACTGCCATCTGACACTGGCGTAAGAGCAGGGCACACCCTACAGCCTGATGTCTGTGTGGTAGCATGTTCCCACAAGAGCTCCATCTGAGAGGCGGCATCGGACCTGGTGGTTGTGGAGCACATGGATGCCACAGTCTTCTTGCAAGTAGTTACCGTCGCTACCTGGCCGGGTTGGCAGTCTTTCAGGTCTATCCTGCAGGAACTGCTGTGCAGACCGCTGTGATCGGACTGGTGTGTCACACCCTGTTTGACCACCCTCTTCTCCAGCCCAGGAAGTACAATCTTGTCGTGGTGCTCCTGGGTGGTTCCACAGGTCACACCCAGGGAATGCCCACTCGCTGCTCATTTTCTCAGTGCGCAGCGACCAGTCACGGTGAATTTATTTCTTATCTGCATAACAAATCAATTCCCACAGGCATAACTATTCTCCCAGAACACCTAGCACCATGGGGTTGTGCCATCTGGAAACAAGCAGTAAATCTCAACCTCTACCTTCACATTTCCTCAATCCATAGAAGAAAGGCTGCCAAGGAAATCCAAGGCACAGTGGTGCAGTCTGACCAATGCTGTTTGTCCCCTGGGGTGAGGATGGGGTGTCATAGTGGGCTCCAGTCTACCAGAGACCCTTCTGCTGCCAAAAACACGATACTGGTACCACTGCCCTTTCTCCACCCACTGCTGTGTGCTCCCAGCCTCTTGGTTACTTCAGCTCTGGCATTTGCGGTAGCCTTAGGTTGCATCGCATCATTTGCTGGTCTGACAGGAAACTAAGTGGGGGGAAAAACCCCTCCCTTTCTTGGCAGAGCTAATTGCTGAAGTGGTTCACCCACTGATTCACCCAAATCTTCCATGAACAAGGGCAAGAACACTGACTGGAGAGGACAAGTCCAGGTCTTCTGGTATAAGCCTGCAAGTGGGTCAGCTTCAGATGGCATCATTCAAACAACAGCTGGATCTTTGTCCTTGGACAATAGGGCAGCATTTTCTGTGCTGAGACAGTTTGAAGTGATGTGGTTTATCATTAGCAACCAGAGGAGTGAAGGGAGAAAAAGGGATGGGACCCAATCATGTGCTAGTTGTTAGGTGGGTGTCTTCTGTCCAAAAGGGCAATGAATATCTGGGCCAGCATCTACAGAGGATCCTCAAAGGCTGGTCCTGCCCAGAAAGGTACCAGGACTTACTCTCCCCTTCTGCAGTTAAGAAGGAGCTGACTCTTCCCAGGCCATTCCCACACTGGCCCTAGTCCCTAAACTAGAGGTTACTCTGAGGGCGAAGCCCACCTGAGGTCTACACTTCAGCTAGTGAGATATTTAGCCTTTGGAAAGTGTATTCAAGAATCAAAATAAGTCTCTGTCTACCCTGCAAGGCAAAAGGAGATTCAAACGTCCACCAGCCCCATGACCATGCCAGCCCTGCTGCAGCTCAGGTTCAAAGTGTGTCCATCTGAGAAGGAGCCCAAAGCTCAAGGCTTGAGACAAACTCCAGATGCTCTGGATGGTGTGGATCTGCAGGAAGGACACAGGAGAAGGCATGGTCTCCTTCTTCCCCTGGAAAGAAGACGGGAAGACAGCTTCTTCCCATCCTTAGAGATCTTGACTTTCTCAGCCACCATCCCAGAAAGCTCCCTTCCAGGCAGCACTCTCTGCCCACCAAGGAGTGACAGGAAATAACGATTAACTAACCGTCACACTTCATGACTGCAAATGGTGTAAATCCTGTGAGTTCACAGCTTTTTGCTCACATTTCCTTATGACCCTTGAATTCAAGATAACCCATGAGTCCCTGGGAAAGAAACAAAACACCTAGACCATCTCCCCTTAGACAGGGTAGCCCCCATTCTTGATAGATTTCTATCCATTCCCTTTTTAACTGCCTTCAGCCCCAGGATCCTGAGTATCCAGTAACTGAGGAAGATGGATGAAGATTTACCTGCATCTTTACCGCTCTTCCACCACCCATCCCCTCCAAAAAAGACCCTTGTCCATGTTAACGGCCCTTTTGTGAGCTGATGGGGAAAAGCAGAGCAGCCAGTGCTCATGCGGTGACACACACTGGTGTGGGGGGGAAGCAGAGGGGGAGGTATATGTGGGCTCCTGACCCAGACAGGCAGCAGTTCAGCTGGGTTAATTTCTCTATAAACACTTCTGTTTATGCAGCGATTTCACCTAAAAGGCCCAATTTTATAGGTATGTTTGTGGATTGGTAACTATATCTATGTAAAGTCTATCGAAAGGAGTGCAGTGTTTTTCTCCTCCAAAAAAATTAAATGAAATGAAGTGACCTTCAGTGCTGTCCAGGATCTAATTGCAATGGCCTCGCTGTGTCCCCAGTTCTGTCTTAGCCTGCAGCAGAGCAGAGCCATTCAGGGCTTTCAGCCCATCTCAGTCGCTATCTCAGATCTGCTTCTGCCTGAGAGCTGGCAGCACAACTCTCCTTGGCATGGTAACCTGGAGCTCCATCCACCCTGGAGACAACCTTGGCCCCCACCCCAGACCAAGGATATCATACGCAGATGTTCATGGTCACCTGTCCCGAATCTCCTAATGCAGAAGAATTTCAGGAATACCAACAGGTGAGTTGTCTCCTCTTGGATCTTTTGTTTCAGCTTCTCCGCAGACTCAGGTTCATAGAATCACAGAATCATAGAATCATAAAATGGTTTGGGTTGGAAAGGACCTTAAAGATCATCTAGTTCCAACCCCCCTGCCCTGGGCAGGGACACCTCCCACTAGACCAGGTTGCTCAAAGCCCCATCCAACCTGGTCTTGAATATTTCCATGGAAGGGCCATCCACAGCTTCTCTGGGCAACCTGTTCCAATGTCCAGGTTGGTGCCTCGGGCCCTGTTTCAGAGGGAAATCTGAGCCGGATCCTCTGCAAGTCATTTCTAACCTGGGTGTCTCATGCTGCACCACCTCCCTAGGACTATTCAGCCTGTTTACCTGTAGCAGTCAATGATTTAAGCATCAAGGAGAAAAAAGAAAAATTACCAAATGACAACAGCAGTTAGCCTGTAAAGTCTATCTGCAAGGTGGAGCTATGGAAACTAGAGATGGATAAATCATTTTAGAATCATAGAATGATTTTGACTGGAAAAAACCTTTAAGATCATCAAATCCAACCATTAACCCAGCGCTGCCAAGTTACCATGTCCCTCAGCACCATGTCCACACGTGTTTTGAATACCCCCAGGGATGGCGACTCCACCACTTCCCTGCACAGCCTGTTCCAATGCTTGACAACCCTTTCCATGGAGAAATTTTTCCTAATATCTAACCTAAACCTCCTCTGGCCCAACTTGAGTCCGTTTCCTCTTGCATCACTTGTTACTTGGGAGAACTAAATCACGCAAGCAATGACATAAGGAGTAACTTACCCAAGGAACCCGTTGGAGCAAAGAGTTGACAGTCTGAAGTAGGATATGTACTGATGGAAAGTACTGCAGAGTGTGTGTGCCTCATATCCTTAGCTCTCCAGTGCCCCATGGAATGGAAGCTTGAAGATGAATCCTTGCCCCCACAGTCAGTGAACTGCAATATCAACTGAATTTTGGTCTTTACTCACACCAGTGCTCACTGCCTGGCGGTACTTCCAGACTGGTCCAGCATGAAGAACAGCTTATCCCTAAACGCTGCTACATTCCCTTTTGAAGGTCCCCAGATGGAAATCTCTGTGTGCACAGTAAATCCACCGCTTAGGAAACCTGCAGGACTTTTTGTGCATGCTCTGAGCAAGCTCCCTGTGAATGCCTGCTTGGTTCAGCCAATGCTTCTCCAAAGAAGAAATCTGAAAAGAAAAAGAGGTTACAGCAAAGAAAATCAAAATACAGGGTAATCTTACCTCTTCTGCAGCCTGGGAGCACCATTAGAAGAGTGTAAGTGGCTTCTAGGCAGAAAACTGCTCAACCACTTGTTTGTGAGAGGTTTTCTTCCTACCCTTTTGCCAAGAAAAGCACCATCCCAATGGGGAAGACAAGGCTCACCTGATCAAATGTAGATATCTCTATGACACCTGGTTGTCTTGGGCTCTTCCTTTCCACTGAAGGGATATTTACCCAGCCATGGGTGTGATCATCTCACCCAAAGAAGATATTGAAAACAGGTCAAATGTATGGTGTCCTAAGAGTTTCTGTATTTCTTTATTGCCTATAGAAGGAGTCCAGGTTGACAAACTCAGCTGGAAATGTCTAGACTGAGAGAGATCAAACTGATCCCCAGTGACCAAGTTCCACCAACTCCTTGGCTTAGGCAGGCTGTGTCCCTGAGGCAACTGGAGGGCAGATCTACTGAGGTCTTTGCAACCTCACGCCTTCGAAAGTCTTCATGCTTTGCCAACTGAAGAACCATCCACCTTCCACTCCAGGCTTTCAGGTCAGCTCAGGCTGATCAAAACTCATTCCATTGAGGCAACTTTTGAAGAAAAACATGCAGCCTTTTTCCTATCAAAGGCAAAGGATTTCAGAAGATAAAAGGACCCTTGTCCTTGTTGTTCTAAGGCACATCAAATAAACCTGGTGAGATGATCAACTCCTGACCGCTGGAGGTTGCTCCTGCAAGCAAGAGCCTTTGTAAGGCTGGAGGATTGTTGCTAGTGGTGTTGGAAGGGAGGATGTGAAACCATTACTATTCCCAGATATCCTTCAATGCTATAGAAATTTTATAGTTTTTAAAGCTGGAGCACAGGGAAGCTAAAGGCAACACATGCCTCCTCTCAGTAGACACAAACTGAAGAAAAGAGAGGAAAACCTGAGGTGGAAAAAGGAATTACCACGGGTTTGTGAAATTGAGCTTTTCTTTTTTTTACTCTACTTACTAAATTTGGTGTGAAGTGAAATAGAATTACTTGGCTCTGCTGCTGTTCCGGCCAGTTTATTTATTTTTTTAAACCTAATATGAAACCCAAGTCCAATTATAATCTCCTTCCCTGTGCTCTCCGCCCCCCGCCCCAGCCCCAGCCTCCACCCAGAATAAATCACAGCCCTGGTCTGTAACAAGAATGTGAAACCACAACTCTGTTCCCCTAAACTGAAAAAAAAAAAAAAAAAAAAACCAAACCCAAAACCAAAAAAATATTAAAAAACTGACATAAGCCAATGGGGCAGGGGGAAAAATGCTGACAAAATTAGCACAAATGGTACCAATTACCAACCCCAGCCTTTGCCAACCACTAAATCATCCATAGAAACCAACTTCACACCTCATCTCGCTGCTGGAGATGTAAATGCAAGTCCAGCGTGCTAGGTGGAGTCCCAGAAACTCCAACATTCCCCTTTTCAGGTCTAGCAAGTGGCCTGCACGTTTGCTCACTGGGAAGCAACAGCGTCTCCCCTTCCAGCATGCCCTAGAAAAGCGCTGATCCTCTCCTACAGCATCATTAACACTTCAGTTTGGATCCTGCAAAGCTTTCCAGGCAAGAGCTGGGGAGCCTGTGTACACACCAGGAGCTCCACATCTGTGAAGGACTAACGGAAATCAAACGCCTGGCGAATGGACCAAAATGTAGCTGTGTGAAAACGTGAAGGACACAGGCCGAGGAGGTTTTTAATAGACTTTTAGTGAACTGAACTTCCACTGAGCTTGGCAGGGTGCGAATAGGGATCAGAAGGACAGGCTCCGCAAAAGGCAGACGCATGAAAGAAACTAGAAGAAGTTATCAGCCAGCATCAAAGGCAGCACTTAGTCTCATACGCCAGCAACCCAGCTGCTTTCTGTCTACTGGATCAAAGCAAAGGAGAGTTTTGAGAATTCATTTGATGAAACGGGTACAAAACACTTGCAGGACAAGGAATTTAGGCGCAGAGCAAACTTGCAGAGAGAATCAAAGGAATCTACAGTTATCAAGTATCTTTGGTTACCAAATGTGAGTTGTTCCGCAGCATCTGCCCAAGCAGTGATCTCCCCCTTTAGCAGATACAAAGCAACTCAATGCAGGTCCTGTCTCACAGAAGGAATGAGAAATTACCCCATCTTCTCCATACATGCCAAGTGAAGGAGCCATCCATGCTGGAAGTCATTTCAAAGCAATAGATGCATGGTAACTTTTTAAGGCCACGGTAAAACGTGCCTGGAGCAACATCCATACATGTAGTTTTCTATCACGTTAGGAGGAATATTCTCAGACACCATTCTGTCTCCGTGCAATTCCCTTCTGCTAATGTTGTGTGGAAGATCCTCAGATCAAAAACCAGAGGGTAAGATTAAAGCCAAGAATCAGGAAGATATGGTATAAAGCCAAGGATCAACAAGATAGGGTTAATGGAGCATGAGAGAAAAATGATACTGGGAAACCAGCTATCTGACCAACTGGGCACTTTCCCACTCACAGCTGAACTCAGCCAAGATGTTTTCTTGTGTGCATTTCTACAGAAGGTGTCGGGTTTTTTTTTTCCTTCTCCCATACCTTTCAAATGACATGTGAAAACATGGAAGGCCTCACTGCAATAGAAATCCCCTGGCTTTTTTTTTTTTTGCTTTTTTTTTTTTTTTTTTTTTGGTAGGAGAAGAGGTGTTAGCAGCACTGTCCTGGCCAAGTTCCAGCTTGAGCAACTTCATTCATCCTATCAAAACCCCCCCATCCATTTCATGGGGATGCCATGTCCTCCCAGGGCTGTAGATAACTCACCACTTGGAGAGCTGTCCTCACACATGGTTGCTCTGTGGAACCCATCAATGCTGCGTTACCTAAATTTTGCAAAGCTGGCCCCACGTCTCTTCTGTAGCTGGGGGCTAGAGACTGAGCACTGGATTAAATTTAACTAATTCAAATTTTCTAAAAGAGGGGCTCATGGGCTGAGATTCAGTTCACCATTTCAGATCTCTCATCTTAGAGGCTGCATGGAGGTACCCACAGGTGTTATGTTACCGAGGAACTGTGTTTTGACATCTGAATTACACCATGATAGTCTAAATTCCTCTTCCAGTCAACGACAAGCAAAGGTACAATCCAGTTTATCTAAGAAGAAGTGTCTCGTGCCTTGGTCCTCTCTCCTATCTGAATACCATAAAGTGTCTCGGATGACATTAGCCATCAATGATCAGGAGCTGAATCGTTAATTGTCACTAATATCACTGATATTGTCACAAATTGTTGCTTATATCCCACGCACAAGTAGATTCCCTGCTGACATCTAAAATCAGCTCTCCGCAACCGGAGATGAATCTCACCTGGGTCAAAGCCAGACCTTCAGGCTTCTTGCAGAGTCAGCAAAGACAGAGAGGTACTTCCAGGAGGTGTTTTGTGCACTGCTTAAGGTTCCAAGCCAGACGTGTTGGCTGAAACCGCCTTTGCGGGCATTTAAACTAAGCTGGCTGACTGTACAGGTGTGAAGAGCGCTCACTTGAACCAGGAATGTTGCTCAGCTCTGGGGCAGTAACCATGAGGAGATGCAGCCAGAGAGTGAGCTATTCCAGCTGGACTGACAAGAGGACATCGGACCATGTCCTAAAGCACAAGAGCTGCATGATATCCCTCACCTTTATCCTGGAGGAAAAACTGCAAGGTTTTATTTTCTGTTGTTGGCTCAGAGGGAAGAAAAAGTCAACAATTCACCGCGAGAAGGGTATATGCTGGAAGTGTTCCACCGCATTAATGTGCAAATATTTGTTTTAACTGCTGTTTCAAAGCGGATATAGCTTTTACAGGACAAAACACCCGAAAGAAGGTGGAAACGGAAGATTGCCAACTTTAGCAGAGTGAAACTTTCCAGGCGTTGCCAACACATCCTCCCCGAGCACGAGAAACCCGTTTGCGGCGGCAAAACCCAACCTTCAGTGATGGGCAACATAACTCACTCATGCCGGGCCACACACACGTGAAGGTCGCCCCCACCCAGTGCACCTCCCCGACAGATTTCCTATTGTTTGAAGCAGCTCCATCCTTCGGTGAGGTGAGGGCTGAAGAAGAAAACCAGCGGTTGCTCCGCAAGCAAACACCGTAACTTTCTTTATGACCCCTTTGGGGTTCATAACCACGGCATTTCCTTTCCCCTCCTCGTACCAGCCCTGCGCTGGCCTCGGGGGATGAAGCCATACTGTTCCCTGGGAGAATATCACAGTAGGTTGTTGAAATGAAGAAAAATAAATGCTGGCAGTTTTTTGTATTTTATTACTCATTTTCTTTTTGCTTGTGTCCCAGCAAATGCTTAATTTACAGCCTGGTCTGCTGCTTGCTTAGAAATTCAGTTTGGGTCTCTTTGTCAGTGAATGAAAATGCCCGTCATTGTCCTTCCTGGGACTATTCAACGATGCTGAGTTGCAGGTCTGCAGCCTGGACTGCCATGGCTTCTTGAGTGAGGAAAGGAAAGAAAAAGCAACAAAACAGATGATAGCAACACTTTTACGAGCAGTTCAGGATGGCAGTCATGTTGGTGTTTTAGGCAATTGGTTGGAGACACAGAACCACCTTCTACCTATGCTTGATGGGACCAAGGCTGAAGGTTCCTCTCTTCCCCTCCCAGTCAGCAAGACATGGGCAGGATTGTGCCTGACTTTCACAGTGAAAAAAAAAAAAAACAGAGGGATATGTGAAATGTTAAAAGACCATGACATCCCTCAAGGGTCCCTGGCACAGGTTAAAATTTTAATTTTCTCCTTTTGTTTGAAAGCTGAAGCCTGGCAAGGGGTGGAATAAATACCATCAATAATACAAGGCCTTGGACCCTGAGCCCAGGAACTGTAAACATACCAGAAACAGCGATTACATTTCTCCTGCCACTTGGAGGCAGATCTTCTGTTTCAGATGTTCACCTGGGGAGGACCTTGTGATCTTCCACCAGCTTCTGTGCCTGTCACACCCCTGCCCTGCACAAGTGTGCACACACACTTATATAAACAGCAAATTGAGGCATAAATATTAGGATTTATCAGCTATCTAAATGCAACCAGCATTGGTTCTCCAGTCCTCCAGCTGAACTCATCGTGTAGGTTCCCTTTATAACTGAAGGAGAGAAGCAAGTGCTGTTGGGGTTCTTCAACACATGATGATCATCAGCTTTAAGATAAGATGAATTTCAGCCACCAAGTGGATTGACCCTGGTGTCCATGGTCTACAGGAAAACTTAGGGTGATGGACACAGATAGACGTGTCTCCATGGTAAGCTCCTACACTCAAACCAAGGAACCCATGGGGCCTGTAACCCACTCACTTTCATTTAGTGGTGGAACACATGTCATTCAAGGGCATTGCATCTGTGCTGTGCTGACAAAGGCCCTGTTGTGGGCTGCTTCTGGAGCGGGCAGGCCATCCTGCAGGAAAACTTTCTACTTTTCCCAAGATGCACACACCCAGCCTGGGGCTGAGACCATGCAAACCCCCTTTCCTGAGTCGCATCTGACAGGAGCCTGAGTGAACCTGCATGGACCCAGGAGAAGGTGCTGAGCTGGCTTCACGTCTCTGCATGCCCAAGGGCTTAGGGAAATGAGGAGAATGAGGGGTCAGATCCTGAAGTGTGATTGAAAATACAAACCCCTGCCCTTTCTGCATGGTCATGGTCCCACAGTAACTTAGGTTCACTTGTGTACGTGGCCACAGGCTCCTGCAGGTGGGATTACTGTTGACTCGAGCCAGGGTGGTAGAGAATAACATCTTTCAGATCCTGGTTTTTATCCCAACCCAGAGTGGGAGAAATAAGGGCACTGGGATACCAGATGTCCTTACAACAAGTGCAGCTTCCAGTTTTACCCAAAGAAAGGGGTTTTTCACTCTAGGAAAACCTTTCCCCCCAGTGCAAAAACTGTGCTGCAGTGGATTTATACAAGGACAACCAAGAGTGATGGGATGGAGGGTCCCTCTAGGAACCTTTTAATTGAGAGGTAGGTCTCATTAAAATCTTTCCATACCTGCACTGGTACCGAGCTGATGCCCACTGCCACACATTGACAAGCAAGACTCTGTCTTGTGTCTTCCCCTTCCCTCCTCCCTTCTGCCGAGGAGGACGAGTCTAGGAGAGCTTCGGAGTTACACCATGATGTCATGAAGGGACAAAAAAAAACTTTTTCCCCAGCAACGGTGAAATTCCTATTAAAACTTTCCCCCACAGAAGTCCTCCAGGGAGCTGGAGTTTGGAGAGAGGGAGGTCCCCTGCAAAGATCAAGATTTGCTCCAAAGGCTTGCTATCAGCCCCCACACAGAAATGTGCAAGCTCAGCACCAGGAGGTTTACCCTCTCTGTATAACATTTAGATGCATCTTGATGTACAGGATAGGGGCATCACCACTGCAGCCACTGAGGAAGATCACATTTTTTCATTTGGGAGTCATTATCTTCCTTAAAGGGAGGGAATTGCCAGAGAGGGTTCAGCAAAGGGCTACAAAGATGATTAGGGGACTGGAACATCTCTCTTATGAAGAAAGGCTGAAGGATTTGGGTGTTTTTAGTCTGGAAAAGAGAAGGCTGAGGGGGGGTCTTATCAACGCTTATAAATACTGAAAGGGGGGGTGTCAGGAGGATGGGGCCAGGCTCTTTTCAGTGGTGCCCGGTGACAGGACAAGGGGGAACGGGCACAAACTTGACCATAGGAAGTTCCATCTCAACATGAGAAGGAACTTCTTTCCTGTGAGGGTGGCAGAGCCCTGGCACAGGCTGCCCAGAGAGATGGTGGAGTCTCCGTCTCTGGAGACATTCCAAACCCTCCTGGAGGTGTTCCTGTGCCACCTGCTCTGGGTGACCCTGCTCTGGCAGGGGGACTGGACTGGGTGATCTCCAGAGGTCCCTTCCAACCCCCACTATTCTGTGATTCTGCGGTTCTGTGAGACAATGTAGAGCACAATGCTCAATCAGTTTCCCAGTGTGACTCAAAACAAATGGAGGGACAGAGATTAAAGTGCGTGAAAAAAAAAAAATCCAGCTGTTATTCTGCTTTCCAGAAAAACTCCAATGTTGTTGAATTCCAGCACTTTTCTTGGATAAAAATCTCCAAATCTAAAATTTTCTGAAATATTAAAACTTCTGCTTCTCTGCTTCCAGGCAACATTGTGTAGCCGGCAGTCCTACAAACTCCGAAGACAGCAGGTGCAAAAATGAACAGCAAAGTCAGCCCATTCGTTGGCAAACTCACTTTGCAGGAAAATCGGTCAAAACTGATGCATCAGCAAAGCTGGAGTAAGAGCCGTGTCGCTTAAATTTTGCCGAGCAGTTTTTCTTACAAGTACAGCTCAAACTGAATGGCTGCTACTGAATCCTCTTCATGCTCCAGGGAAAAAAATGATCTACGCTCAAGCAATTACCGGCAAACTGGGCTGAATAAAACAAGGACCCGCAAGAAAGATATTTACAGGCAGGAAGGGCAGCAAAATTGGCCTGTAAATTATTCCTGAGCCCTACTTTACCCCTTCATAATGTTTTCCCTGATGCTTGTAAGTTCACAAGTTTACCAAATCCACACAAAAATAGGCTACTTCCAGATGTGAAACTGGGCCTCAGGAATTCCCACCTAGCTGTCTTGCAGTGACACAACTCGCTCAAGGAGATCAGTTGTGCAAACTGGGCAGAGCACTGGTTCAAGGACTGTCCCACAACCGTCCATTTTAAGTCTTATCACAGACCCTGGTAGAGTTTTTGCCCAAGCTATCGAGCACAGGATTGCACAGACCAAGGACTGTCCCCAGTTGAGAGTGGGGATGAGGCGGTCTTCTTTCAGGGGAGGGAAGATGTTATCATATAATCATGGAATCACAGGATGGTCTAGGTTGGAAGGGACCTTTAAAGACCACCTAGTCCAACCCCCCTGTAATGAGCAGGGACATCAACCAGACCAGGTTGCTCAGAGCCCGTCCAACCTGGCCTTGAACACCTCCAGGGATGGGGCCTCCACCATCTCTCTGGGCAACCTGGGCCAGGGGCTCAGTACCTTCAGCATAAAATATTTCTTTATTATATCTAATCTGAATCTCCCCTCTTTTAGTGTAAAACCATCACCCCTTTTCCTATCGCTACAGGCCCTACTAAAATGTTCTTCCCCATCTTTCTTATAAGCCCCCTTTAGGGACTGGCAGGGGCTGGAAGGTCTCCCCGCAGCCTTCTCTTCTCCAGGCTGAACCCCCCCAGCTCTCTCAGCCTGTCCCCACAGCAGAGGGGCTCCAGCCCTCCCAGCATCTCCGGGGCCTCCTCTGGCCCCGCTCCAACAGCTCCGTGTCTCTCCTGTGCTGAGGCCCCAGAGCTGGAGGCAGCGCTGCAGGGGGGTCTCACAGAGCGGAGCAGAGGGGCAGAATCCCCCCCTCGCCCTGCTGCCCACGCTGCTGGGGATGCAGCCCAGGCTGCGGGGGGTTTCTGGGCTGCGAGCACATGTTGCTGGCTCATGGGCAGCTTTTCACCCCCCAGCACTCCAAGACCTTCTCGGCAGGGCTGCAGGGCTGTTGGCTGTTTGAATATGAACTCCACTATGCTACAAACCCCCAGGGCCATGAATAGGTCCTGTTTAGTTTCCAGTATAGACACAGCTTGTATGCACATATTTAAGCACACTTAAGAGCCTGGAGTAGATGATTTCTCAAGGCCCATTCGAATCGCATTCTTATAATTTTACTGTGGACTTTTCTCGTCAACACCCTGTCCCCTGTCATCAGAGCAGATTAGTCAGCTCAGAGTCCTGTCAATCAAGTAGCCACAAACAACTCATGCAATTGCTACACCCTGATGCAGCTTAGGTGAAAATACCCTTTGAGACATCCAGCATCCTCCAGCCAGCCTGTTGTGGTTTTTTTTTCACCTATAATGGACCTTATTTCATTATGTTATAAATGATGGAGCTCTCCCACAATCAGTATCTCACAGGAATGGAGCCCCGTCTGCACAATCCGCAAGAGTTCTTTTATCTGAGAGATGAAGAACAGAACTACTTGGAAAAAGACATTGCAATTAGGACTATGTTATTGGTAAGAAAACTGGCACACAACTGGGCTAGCTCAATAATAAAATAAACTGAGATAGGTGCAAGTAGAAACGTGAGGAATCAAACTCATGGAAGCCCAGAGCCTTATGGTTAACTGCCTTACTAACTGTTCCTATCCAGAACACGTATTCTTGGCTAATCCTAGGTTGCTACATGTGTCTATTCTTGAGCTTCTCTTTCCACTCTACAAAACCAGGACTGTGGCCTTTATAAGCCTCCCAGGGTGTTTGCAGTCCAGAAGCTGCTGTGAGAAGCTTGAAATGGGTCGGCTGAAATGTCTGCCGCATCTTATTTTGCATCTGTGCTACACTTTGAGATTGGCTGTGACAACTCCACTGCTCTCAGCAGAGTCGACTCAGCTTCTCCAGATGCAGTGACTTAATAGCTTATCATTGCTCAACAAATCCTAACTATCCAGTGCTGTGGGGACCTGAACTTCTTAGATTCGTAGAGTAATATAGGCTGTAAGGGATTTCTGGATGCCTCTGGCCCAACCTCAGCACAAAATAGAGCAGGTTGCTCAGAACTTTGAAGCTGAGTGTTGAATATCTCCAAGGAAGGAGGTCCCAGAAAACTTGCCGAGTGCCTGTTCCAGTATTTGACCACTATTGTGGTGCAAAATATTTTCCCTATATCTAGTCTGAATTTTCCTTCTCGCAACTTGAGTCCATGGCCCTTTGTCCATCTACTATATCCTTCTCAGAAGAGTCTGGCTCTGTCACTACATCATCAAGTAATTGTTAGCACACAAGCATCTCTAGCCTGTGTCTTCTCTTCTCCAGACAGAACAAACCCAGGTCGTTCAGCCCCTCCTTGTATATCCAGTGCACCAGCCCTCCAACTCTACTGGTGACCCTTCACCGGGCTCACTCCAGTACATCCAGGTCTTTCTTTTACTGGGGAGATCCAAACTGGGCATTGCTCCAGCTGTGGTCTCACAAGGGCCAAACAGGGGCAGGACCACTTCCCTGTGGTTGCTGGATGCAGTTTTGCTGGTGCAGCACAGTATGGGGTTAACCTTCTTCGCCCTGAGAGCACTGCTGACCCACATTCACCTTCTTTTCCCCCAGGACCCCCTTGTTCTTTTCCATAAATCTGTTTTCCAGCTCAGCTGGCACTCAGTCTGTGTTTTTTGCTATTACAAATACTATAATTACTTATTCCAGTTTCGTTCTCAGAAATTTTAGTTAAATCGACTCATCAATAATTCCTTCATTCATCTTTCTCTCCCTTTTTGAAGATAAGTACTGCATTACACCTTTTCCTCTCTTCAAGTGTCTCATCCATCTTCTATGTGCTCACTAGAATAGTTATTACAGGCTCTGCAATTCCACTATCTGCCTCTTAAAATATTTAAGGATGAAGCAATGGCACCCAATTTGGAATTCTCTCATGCATTTGAGTGTTGAAACTGGCTCCTTCCCTATTCTAGACTGAGATCTCACTCCCCTATCCCTGGCGTTAACACTGCTCTCTGGTCACAGCCAGAGTAGGGTAGACTACACAAAAAGGGCACTTCAGCCTTCTCAGCAACATCCATCAATCTCTCTTCTGCACCACTGGATAAAGAACCAGCTGTCTCTCAGATCTTCGCTTCATTATGGCAGTTCATACAGAACCATAAAAGCAGCTGCGAAAGTCCAGATGTTTGTGGTATTCCTTTGGGGGAGACACACGTCCCTCAACTTCATGAGGTGTCCTGCTTTCTGAATTTGTCCCTATGTGTTCACGCAAAACACGCTGGAGGGTTGTTCTTAGCCAGCGCTGCACCAAACCACAAGGTTGAAAAAGTCCATCTCCACACCAGATGGGACACAGATTTGAAGTATCCAGATTTAAAGTACCAAGCCTTCACTGAATTCTTTGCTTTGTTTGTTTGTTTTCTTCCCTCTTCACCAGAGTGGAGATATAATTTAATAACCCCATACATAATTAGGAACACAGCTAAGGAGATTTTGGGTATACGAGCTGCATCATGATGATATTCCCTTTCAAGTCCAATTCAGCTCCTACCGTCCCTTTCAAGGCCAATTACTTCATCCTTGCCTTGGTTATTCCCATGGTTTTGGAAATTCCCATGGCTCTGGTCACCAAACTGCACGACTCAGCAGAAAGCTTCTGGAGCAGGTCCCACCATTCTGTTTGTCCATGCATTGCAATGGTCGCCATGCTGCTACTGAGCAGTAAGTTGTCACTCCTGAATTTATTCTCGGTCTGCCTGCCAGCGGGGGAAGAGCCTGGCATGTCCGTGTGTACAATGACACAACTGAAATGCATGGGGACAACAAGGTGCTCAGAAAAGTCCTTTCTGAAAGCAGAGGAAGCTTTGAGGGGTGAGCTAGGAGCACGTCCACCCCAGAGCAGCACCATGACACACCAAACTGGGACGTGACAGAGCTTCTATGGTGAACCTCCGTGGAGACAAACTTTCAGGCACGGCCCCCACTCTTTCCATCCAAAGACCCTTCATAAGAAAGAGACATCCTTGGAGTCACAGAATCACAGAATCACAGAACGATAGGGGTTGGAAGGGACCTCTGGAGATCATCTAGTCCAGTGCCCCTGCCAGAGTAGGGTCACACAAAGCAGGAACGCGTCTAGGCGCATTTTGAACGTCTCCAGAGACGGAGACTCCCCCACCTCTCTGGGCAGCCTGGGCCAGGGCTCTGCCACACTCACAGGAAAGAAGTTCCTCTTCATGTTGAGATGGAACTTCCTACGTTCAAATTCATGCCCGTTACCCCTTGTCCTGTCACTGGGCGCCACTGAAAAGAGTCTGGTCCCATCTTCCTGATACCCCCTCTTTCAGTATTTATTAACATTGATAAGAACCTCCCTCATTCTTCTGTTTTCCAGACTAAAAAGATCCAAATCCCTCAGCCTTTTTTCATAAGAGAGGTGTTCCAGTCCCCTAATCATCCTGGTAGCCCTTTGCTGTCCCCTCTCCAGCAGTTCCCTGTTCTTCTTGAACCGGGGAGCCCAGAACTGGACCCAGTGCTCCAGGTGTGGGCTCCCCAGGGCAGAGCAGAGGGGGAGGATGACCTCCCTCCACCTGCTGGTCACGCTCTTCTTGATGCGCCCCAGGATGCCATTGGCCTTCTTGGCCACCAGGGCACATTGTCAAAATTCATTATGCTGCCAACCTCACCACACACCAGCTGCCACCAGGGAACAGGCTTCTTCAACTAATTACTAATTGCAATGTTCCTGGTTCTGCTTCTCACTCTATGTTGCCCTAATACGGATGCAGGGAGTGAGATAAAGATGTTTTTCACTGCATTTTAATGCACATGCAATGGCTAGGACACGCCCATGCACAAAGATGTTCAGCCACTCCCAAGGAGATGTTGGGATGTTTCCAGAACCCAGCAAGCAAACTGGGTCTGTGACTGAGGACTTCTCTGCTGCCAGAGCTTGATTGGTGAAAAAAAGGACTCATTGTAAACTTAAAGGGATCACTAAAACTCAACTGCCCGAGCAAGATAAGAAAATTGAGCTAATGGTTTTCGTGTTTGATAAGGTATTTTTCTCCTCTCACAAAAAAAGAATTCAACATTTCAGAAAAAGTCAGTGTTTCTATCAGAAAGAAAAAACATCCTTCTCTTCTCTTTCATCAGAATGAAAAAAAAATCTGGTTCGCGTTGGGATTCCTAAATCTTCCTGGATGGGCTGCTAATGCTTTGTTGGGAGCCTGTCCTTTCTTTGCATCAACCTACACTCACACACACACACACGCGCACGTGTCCTGACTCGGCACCACAGCGGATGGGCTCTTACAGACCCAGAAGATGAATGCAGAGATCCAGACCTCAAAAGAAGCCCTGCTTACTACCAGTCACATCTGTGTGTCTCCCAGGAAAAATCCTGTGCGACTCTTGATCTAGCAATGAGATTTTTCTCTCTCTCCTCACCTCCCCAGCTGGCTATTGTAAACCAGAAACCTCAGTTGATCTGTTTGTGCTCCTCTAAATGTACTTGTGCTTCTCCTCTTCTTTTCCTTGAAACCTGTGTTTCAGATGCCCTTGCAAAAGATGTTCTGGGGTGCCCAGATCTCTATGTGCTGGTCCTGCTGTACAGGAGGTAAAATATGATTGCTTTCTGGAATCAAATGTGCAACAGCCTTGTGGTGGCTCCACATCATGTCAAACTGACTGCACTTACCAGATATACATCTAGCGCCATCTGACATACCTTAGGATATCCTCTTTGTCCTCCAGCCAGCAGCACAAAAGGGCACGGATGTCTCATAAGTCCTGTGTCATATTCGCTGGGCCCATATAGATGTCTGAGATACCTCAGGGCATCTTAAATGCCTCCTGCTGCCCTTGTGTGAACAAGTGAAGTGAGCCCCCAACCTCTGCTAGCAAGACACCTCTTGCTGTCTACCAGCAATGGGAGCTTGGCTTCTATATGGTGTCTGAAGCAGAAGCTGAAACCCACCCTACGTGACTGCTAATCTCCATAGTCTCTTTACCCCTGTTCACTATTGTTAAGTGTGCTGATACAGAACCAGGGAGGGCATAGTCAAATTTGTTGTTATCTACTGTGAAAGGAAAACAATTTCATGCAGCTCCCATTAAGCTGTCATAGTCGTGGGAAAAAAACTCTCGCCTGTTCTGCTCCAAGTCAGAGACAGAATCTTCAAGCACTGTCATCGGCAACAGAGAGAACTGGGAATCGTTTTTCCCTCCTGCTGGGTCCCCTTTGATGCTTCTGTGAGACGGCAGCGTGGAAGCCTGGTGGAAACCTCTCTGCTTCCTGCAGTTGGTAAATCAGATATCTTAAAATTGCAGCTGGAGTTGCAAATTCGGGATAGCCACTCTCCTGACTGCATTCTGATTATGTCAAATTGCATTTGTCACTCCTCAGTATCCTTTTCCAGGCTTGAGCTGGCTGCTTTATCAGCCACTGCAGGCAACGCATCAGCTAGTTTTAACTGCAGTTGCTTTCAGTTTGGGAATTTTCTTCTGTAAGTGGTAATGAAAAAATATTTATAGTAACAGAGTGTCAGATGGTACAACCAGCCTCACAGCTTCAGAAAAGTAAGCTCACTTTACCCTGTGGAGATCTATTCTTCCTTAGGGTATTGTGAGTACTTTTCTCCCCTTCTGTTAAAACATTAAGAATTGTGAATTCCAGTTCAACCACCCTTCCCCATTAGTGATGTCTTTCCTTTCAGTGGTGTGGTTTTGACCACTAGGTCAGCGAGGCATTGGAAAAGGTGCCCAGAGGGGCCATGCAGTCTCCATCCCTTGAGGTTTTCAACACCCAGCCGGCCCCTAAGCAACCTGATCTGACCTCAGAGCTGAGCCTGCATTGAGCAGGAGGTTGGACTGGAGATCTTTCTGAAGTCCTTTCCAGCCTGAATTATTCCATGACCCCTATGCCCTTGTTTTGTGAATGCTGTCCTGGAGCAACCTGCATCCAATCACGTCTCCCAGCATCTCTTGACCTCCCTTTCCCCCTTTGTCTCCCTGATGCAAGAGTAGCACACCTGAAGGGCCAGTGCCACATTCCCTTACAAGGGCAAGTGTATGAGGAGAAAGAGCCTTAGTGCCCGCCCTGGAGAATTCCCCCTTTTGTTCAAACACTAGACGTCACACTTTTGTCCCAAATGGCTGGGATTTGAGATCTTTCTGAAGCAGGTAACAGGCAAGTGCAACCAGAGTGGCCCCTCCTGCAGGAGGAGAAAATAGACACTCTCCTGAGGTCCCTCCTGTCCTGGTGATTATCTTCCACTCAAGAACAGGCTTCATTTTAAGCACATAGGGAGCTTCAAAGCAAGGACATTTTCCTAATGCCTCACTTTTGCTGCAACATCAGTAAGAGACCAAAACCTGAAACTGCTCGGGAGCCACTAGGTCACCTCATCAGCTGTTTGTTGGGCTGTCTGTGAAAGCTTTAATAGATCATAGAATCACAGAATGGTTTGGGTTGGAAGGGGCCTTAAAGATCACCCAGTCCCACTCCCCCTGCCCTGGGCAGGGACACCTCCCACCAGACCAGGTTGCTCAATGCCCCATCCGACCTGGCCTTGAACCCCTCCAGGGATGGGGCATCTACCACCTCTCTGGGCAGCCTGGGCCAGGGTTTTACCACCTTCAGCATAAAAAATTTTTTCCTTATATCAGGTCTGAATCTCCCCTCTTCTAGTTTAAAACCATTACTCCTTGTCCTATTGCAACAGGCTCTACTAAAAAGTCCCTCCCCAGCTGTCCTGTAGCCCCTTGAGGGACTGGAAGGGTCTCGAAGGTCTCTCCGGAGCCTTCTCTTCTCCAGGCTGAACCCGCCCAACTCTCTCAGCCTTTCCTCACAGCAGAGGGGCTCCATCCCACTGATCATTTTTGTGGCCCTCCTCTGGACCCGCTCCCACAGGTCCATGTCTCTCCTGTGCTGAGATCGATCTGCCAGCATGGCATCTACCTGCAGGATCAGCATCTCGCAAGCTGTTGCTTTGCACCCGACTGGAACAATAGCAAGAGAGTTTCTGGGTGGTCCCTCCTATAGGACACAGTAACCGATAGGAGGAAAAGCTGCCAAGCTTTGGGAAAGCACAGGCCCTGCAGGAAGCTGTTGAAGCCTCTGTGGTGAATACACATGCCAGCTGAATTTATGTCCTGAGTGGATGGGATTTATTACAGCAGTGGTACTGATTAGGTTCAGAAAGAGACAGTGGTGCAACTCACACGCCTCCTTCCTGGAGTAGGGGAAGGACCAACACACCGTACTCAACAGCCACTGTCCTGGGGAAAGCAGGCACAATTCTCCTGGGCAGTGGGATAAGGAACTTGAAGTGAATAAAAAACTGTGAAGCACACATTGGATTGCGGCTCTTCACCCTCCCCTTCACAGTCTGTCCCCGGATCCGTTTCAGACCTCATCAATGTCCCACAAGGTCCGCACATCAGGTGGGGTTTCCATAGCCAGTTCCGTCATCATCTCATCTCACTGAGTGATAAATCATCTCTCTGTAGGGTTGAAGAGGTTATTGCAAGGCTTTGCCGGTGGCAAAGTTACCAAACCATGCGGAGCCAGGGCACTGGAATACCCTCCTGTTCCTGTGCTGTGCCATGCTACCTGGCTTCTGCAGAGGCAACGGGCAAGTTGCAGCCACATCAGAGCTAATCACAAGCCAGACCACTCACAGCATACTGTCACACTCAGTTTTTGATGTGTGCTCCTCTCCGTTCTGACGCTCCTGGTTTGAAGTAGGGAGGAATTTGGACTTGCATGATGTTCAGAGTTTCCCAGGACTCAACTCTCCTTCTGCAGTAGGGTGGCCCTGGAAACCTCTACAGCAGGAATGTCACATCCTATTTTGTATCTTACGTGTTATATGACTGTTCATATTGCCCGCTACACACTGGTCCAAGCCAGACCTCTCTTTTGATGTACCTGCCCCATACCCAGTGCCTAAAGGCCAGCTAACCCCATACCACAGAGTTCACCAGATACTTGCGAGAGGAACATCAGCAGCCACTAAAACTTCTTTCAGCCCATCCAGCTGCATCCATCCTGTGCCCTGTGATGCTTATCACATCACTATCTGGAGCTATTTGTTCATCCTGCACTCTGTGCTTCACGTCTTCCCTCCAGTGAGCTGTTACTCTCAGGCTGTGAAGCAAGAGGAACCCAGCTTTGCCCTTCAGCTTCCTTCTGCTTTGACATTTATTTTACTTATTTGCCTTTAGCATCGCACCATGTGACAAGGAGCAGTGTATAGCCTGTCATATACATGACAGGGAGGGAGAGGGGAGATCACTCAGTACCCTCCTCTTTCATTTCACTCTAACTGAAAGCCACCCATGTGGATTTTAAGACTCCACTAATTTCCCTTCAGCTCTGCAAGCTATCAGTCGCCTATGCCCATATGAATATTGTTCTCTCTCTCAAAGAGGGAAATAATTGAAACCGAGAAAAGAAAAAAAAAAAAAAAGAAGAAAAAAAAAAAAGAAAGAAAGACTGAAGGGAGAACTACACAGTCTCAAAGGGATTCACTCGAAAACAGGCATCTCCCTCCAGGGCTTGGACTCCGTCCCAGACACGAGAGCGGGGACTGGAAGCCTACCACCCAACAGGACGGTGGCCTGGGTTTTGCAGCATCCTGCGAAGGATGCCGTGACTCTTGGACTGGTGAGCTTTGAGCTTTGTTCTGAGATCCCAGGCTGCGTCCCGAGGCACGGGAAAGGGGAAGGCACAGGATGCTGGGGAAGCAACCAGATTTTAAAGGCAGGGAAAGCAAGAGAAGTGGGAAGCTCTGTGTTGCCTAGTGTAGGAGGCTCAAAGAGTCCCTATCAAAGACTGCACAGCCACAACCTCAGATGTTCATTAACATATTCTGCTAAATCATCAGCATATGCTAACTGCCACTAAAAGCACATAACATGCTATGCACCAGGAAAATAACTGGGCTGCTCAGCAGCTTCTTTTGCCTAATCTTCCTCCAAGCCCACAGATACAGCAACGATGCTTGGATATCTGTATGATCTTCCCCCAAGGTAGTCTGCTCTGTTGCGTCTCTCCATTTGCTGCTTCCTCCATTGAATGACCAACAGTTTGTGCCTGACTTGGAAGTCCTTCTTCAACCCTAGGTGGACTTCCATGGAGCTCCCACAACAGACACAATCTGTTTCTACCTGTTCCTGCTTGTGGGAATCTCCAAACCAATTGTCCAGGCAGGAGTTTCTGCTATGACAAAAGGGGTGAGCAAGTATCTGGTAAGGACCATATTGCTGTTGGTGGAGCATCATACCTGTGTCCTGGGTGGCCACACAAGACTTCCTTCACTCAGAGGATGCTACCCATCCAGAAGGCAGGGGCTGGTACTCACCCAGAACATCACCCCTTACCCTCTAAGACTTAGAAAGTGGGATTTACCTTGTCTGCCTTTAAGGGAAGGATGTAATTGTCTAAATAGTGCCATAGTGACACGTTGGGGTGTTTGCAACATCTACATGGGGCTGTAAATAGGGCTTAAGACCAAAGGAGACCACTGCCCTTTTGGAGCCACAGCTGAAGGTCAGGAGGGATAAGGCACTTGGATACCTCAAATGGCTCTAGCTGCCTTGTTTTGCTAACAGAATCAAGCCCTGCATGTTTGTGGGGTAATATCTTTCTCCCTACCAGTCAAGCTGGCCTCACCCTAAAGTCAGGGGAGGGAAACAGGTGTTTTTGGAGTGCAATCAATTAGTCCTATTTCCAGACATTGACATCAGGATGAGATAAATCATATTCTCCACTCTGTGATCCTAACAAGTCAAACTCTGGTAACTAGAAAGGAAGCAGGGCTCATCATTATTGATGGAAAGGTCTCTATTGTACATGTTTTCCTTTACTCCAACAAATACCAATCCCAGCTTCTCAAACCAAGTCCTTAAGGAGAACCCCTTTTGCCATTAATTTCTTTTTCATCCTACACAGCACACAGACACTGGCTTGGGAACAGGTTTAGCTTCCAGAGGTGATGGGTAGATGATGACCAGAGTGGCATTCAGAATTTCTCCAATCAGCACCTTCATTGTAAACCTCCACAGAAATCTACTTTTAGTTTACAGTGGTCCCAAATGTCATGATTCATTTTAGGATTAAGAAAATATGGGGGGTTTTTAAGGTGGTGGCTGGGGAAGGATAGGAGAAGAGGAGGATTAAAATGCTGTTTGGTTTTGGGTTTTTTTTTGTTTCTGTCACCAGAAATTCTGCATTTAGGTCACCATGACCCCCTTTTCCAGCTGAAAATATTTGCAACCTGAAGAGTTCTCGAGCAGAGGGAGCAGCTCACGTAGCCTGGTCCATCTGGCATTTTGTCATGGCTGAAGTCAATCGCTGGCATATCTGGTGCTAAGGCAGAAAAGCCTGTTGCCAGGAATGTGCATGATGAGATTTTTGTTCCTTGTAATAAAAATTTAAAAAAAAAAAAACAAACCCAAACTTCTGAAACTTCCCAAATGTCAGCTCCACAGCAGAGGCTGCTATACCACCATAAAACAGAGCAGGCTTCTCAGGAGATGGAAAACAATTAAAAGCAAGTGAAGTACATTTTACTCTCTCCCGCAAAAGGAAAATAATCTCAGCCTACAACAGATTTATTTTGGCAAACTGTTGCACAAGAGGAAAAAGAAAAGAAAGAGAAGTGGGATAATATACAGAGAAGTCTTAGGTGTTTCTGAACAATTCTGCTTTCACCTTAGCCACTGCCTTCATGATGCTGGAAACCTGGAGTGCATCCCCCTCTCTCTTCTCCTCTCCGGATTGAGGAATCCCAGGCTTTTTTAGTCTCTCTTCATGGAGAAATGCATCCATCCTCTTGATCGCTGTAGCTCGCTTCTCTATTCTTCTTTCTCCACTGCATGTAGGTGTGCTCTGGGCCACCTGTAGAGGTGAGAATTGTGCACTGTAGCGGTGGCAGGACATCTCATAGCAGTAATTGAGGACATATAATCCACCTTTTGCTTTATATTCCTCTCATCTAACATGGTCATAAAAGTCTCCAATGATGGAGGTTCCTCTGTTTCCCCAACTAGTCAGTTTAAGATTTTACCTATTTCTCGCTGTGATGTGTTTCCTAGAGCCTGCCTGATCTCTCCACTGCAGCTTTGGACCATCACTGACCAGGAGACACGAGTAACAATTCATTCCTTCAATTTCTGCAGCTGCCTCCTAGGTGTTTGAAGACCATTTCCACGTCTCATTCCCATGTCATCCTTTCTATACAAACCAGCCCTTCAACTTTTACTCCTGCTTCAGGTTTTCTCTTCTTTGGGATCTTTCCTGCAGCAGGATGCTTCTCAATCGTGGATACCGTGTACTGTCATATACTCCATATATTCCATATATTCTGTGTAGGTTTGCATTTTAAGTGTTTGCTTGCCCCAAGATGAAAAGGGACTAAAATTACAGTAACCCAAATAAATAATCTTACTGCACCTTTTGCAGAATAACGACTGATACAGGGCAGTGGAGAAATGAGAGACATAGAGCCAAGAGACAGGAGGAAAAGTAATTCCCTTAACCAGCTGGTTCAGCCTCGGGTGCCGTGCTCAGGGCAGAGACTTTCGTTGCTGCAGGCTCCATACCTCGACTGTAAAACTTTGGTCCCAGTCGTCTGAGTGACTCAGTGTGCAGAAAACAGCGTGTCACCTCACCTCATCACCTGAAGGACAGAGAGGGGCAAACACACCAGCCCAGCTGAGAGAGAACGACTTTGCTGATTAGACCATGGGACTAGGAAAATTGTAAAGGCTACTAATTTACCACCATTTCAGCATCTGCTGACTTCAGAAAGAAAATAACCCACTTCTTCCCTTTCAGCATCAGACTTTAGGAGTGTTTTCACATTGCCTCCCTGTTGAGTCTCCCTCCTCTCCTGAGGAATCCACAACAGTAATAATTTATTTTGTTTCAAGCCGGTTTAAGTCGAGGAGCTTTCTGGCGCATTTAATTTTTTATCTTGTAAATAAAGCACTTGGCAGCAAGAAAAGATTTGCAGCAGCCCATTTAAAAACAAAGCGAGACTGGTGCATCTTACAGAAGGGTACCACACTTTAGACCTTTCTGCATCACCAATGGCTGATGCGGTTCACAAAACCAGGGCTCTTCCTCCACATGGCAGCACCAGCACTCAGTCTGGATCACCATCACCCTTGGAGAGGAGCATTAAGGCAGAAGACTTTCTGGTCCACACAAAGTAAATCTCAAAAGCCCTTCTGAACCGCAAGCAGATGATGAGTGTGATCCACCCTTGTCAGTGTGGGCCACTATAATGATTGCAGGGTGAAATCAACCTAAGAAGTCCTTCCAAGAGCAGGCGTCTGCTTGTGGGAGATGGAGGTGCAGCAGGTTGGAAGTATCATGGGTGGCAGATTTTGCAGTAAATCTGTTCTCCTGAGCCAGCTCCTTGCTGGGTTCAGGGGGGTAGTTTCACCTCCTGCCTGACTGGTGCAAATCTGGAGAAGTTCTGCTGGGTCAGGGAAGTTATATGCATGCACCAGCAAAGCCACAGACTGAGCTTGCAGGACAGCTGTCTGGAGAAGGCTGCCAGACAAAGGGAGAGTTGAGGACATGATCTTGCAGAACATTTAAGGTGATGCAAGAGAAAGAGCAGGAAGAGGTCCTTGTTTTTCACTTTGCCGAGGTGGAGGTGTCCCTTTCACCATTTCCCTGCTATCTGTAAAAGAAGGTGACGTTCTTGGAGGGGCATCCAAAAGGATGTCCCTGGGTGCATCCAGAAAAAGGCTTAGGCAGCTGGGACTGGAGTCACTTCACCAGAAACCGAGTTCAGAGAGGTCTTCAACCTCTAGGTAAATCCATTTCCAGACATGCACACTGTCATGGTTTAACCCCAGCCAGTAACTAGGACCATGGAGACACTCACTCACTTCTCCCCTCACCCCCTCTCAGTGGGATGGTAAAGAAGAATCAGAAAAGTAAGGAAACCTCATGGGTTGAGATAAAGACAGTTTAATAGGTAAAGCAAAAGCCATGCACACAAGTGAAACAAAGAATTAATTGCCTGTTTCCCATCGACAGGCAGGTGTTCAGGCATCTCCAGTAAAGCAGGGCTCCATCACACGTAATGGTTGCTTGGGAAGACAAACGCCATCACTCTGAACCTCCTGGCCTTCCTTCTTCTTCTCCCAGCTTTATATACTGTGCATGATGTCACATGGTATGGAATAACCCTTTGGTCAACTGGGATCAGTTGTACTGGCTGTGTCCCCTCCCACCTTCTTGTCTACTCCCCAGACTACTTGCTGGCGGGGTGGTGTGAGGAGCAGAAAAGGCCTTGACTCCTTAGAAACAACCAAACCCCCCAGCGCGCTATCAACAGTGTTCCCATCCCAAACCCAAAACACAGCACCATACCAGCTGCCGGGAAGAAAGTCAACTCTACCCCAGCCTAAACCAGGACACACACGTGCACACATTCCTGTCTGCAACACAGCTTCTCCTCCACGTTGTGCTGCAGAAAGAGCAGAAGGAGGACTGGTTGCAACACCCCGTAGTGTGTCTTTTCAGGGGCACAATAGACAGATTCAAGCAACTGTGTTGGGGGAGCTGTTGCTTTGTGAGCCAGCAGTGGGTTTGCTACTAATAAACAAGCACCAGGCACGGAGGCTAACTTCTTCCCTCAGCTAGTTTTTCTAGTGCAAAATAACAAAAAGTGCCTTTGAACCAAAACAACACAGAGAAACTGCCTCCTAGGGCTCTGGACCTGAAGCCTACATGGGCTCATCTGGCTCCCATCACCTGGTCCTTCATCTCCTTCTGCAGACAGCCAGCTAAAGAGCACTCTTTTTAGATATAAAAGAAATATATTAAAAAGCACTTTTTTAAGTGCTTTTAAGGATATGCAATGGACCTGCAGCCCAACATAGGAACTCTGGGGATTTATTCTCTCACCACCTCTAGAGAGAGCCTAGAACATTTGGTTAGCCCTTTAGATGACCAGAAAAGAAGGCATAAGAAATGCTGTCCTAAGAGAAGAAAATAGCAAAGGTTTCTTCCAAAGGAAGGGACAGTGATATAAATTTCTTTTTTTATTCTACTCCAGTTTCTCATCCTATCATTTTGCATTTTCATAGCAATTCCTCTTTTCCCATGATTACAGATATGTTAATTAATAGTGAATGAGGCAGTAGAGCAGGGACATCTAAGCAACTAAGAACATATTGGAGAAAAGGAGAGGGTTTGGTGGTGTGCTTAAATTCTGCAATAGCTTTCAGGTGGTGTCTTGTGCCACATCCTCTGCTGGAGGGTTGGAGAAGGACTCAGTTTTGAATTAAAGTCTTCGGGCATTGGGCATAGCAGAGAAAATCCCCCATATCAAGGCATAGTCAATGATAATTCTCTAAGCGCTGAGTTCAGGTCTCCATTCCCTGTCACGGTTACTTTGATGCATCAAGACGAGCAGCACAATGACAGCTGCAAGGTCCAAGGTGACCACAGATTTGTTACAATAATCACTAGTTTAATCACCGTTTGTAGGATCCTTGAATTACTTGATGGCTGCTGTCATCAGCTCCCATCATCTTCCCAGAGCTCTTCAAAGATGACATAAGTGCTAGGCTCTGCATGTAAATAAAGGTCTGGTCACATAGTGTCTGCAATAAATATCAACCAGTACAAATGATCCCTTGTGTGAAACAGATATATATACCCAAGAAAGCAAAGATAGTCTGTTTAGAAGATTGAGTCTCTTTTGTCGTAGACAAACTGTCAGACGGTCCATCAAAATCTCTGCCAGATCATGTTATTCATAAAATAATTTATGAGAACATGACTCTCATCCACTGAGTGCTTTTTTATTGCCACTTCATGAGGAGTATTCAGCATTTGATCTGTTTTGACTGACATTATTGACCCCATCTTACCAACCTTGCTCTAGCAATAAGCAACCATTAATATTTAGACTCTGATGAGATTGTAATGGCTGCCCATTAAACCTTAGCAACCAGTTAAGGCTCTGACCTGCCAGTATCATAAAGAAACTACAGAAAAATATTTGTATTTTAACTCTTGTTATTGCCCCAAGTTCAGATTGCTGCATTTTGGGAGTGTCTTCTACCACGTCGTGACCTCCATTTAATCAGAAACTTAGAAGATTCAGCTTTTAACACATTTCTTCATCATGAATTTCATCCTTTTCCCATTGGTGGCCCAATAAAGTTAGTGTTCTGGAGGGAAGATGTCAGAACCTGGTGGAATATAGCTATACAATCCATTACACTCACACTGAACCATATTCAACGCAGATGAAAGTCAGTGACATTACTTCAGAGATACATGAGATCTCAGAGAACAGCCTGGGCTCTGCATATAGTTGAAGACCTGGCCAGGCAACATCTGTAATGTAGAATGGCTGTTCTAAAAAAAATGTTTTGCTTGAAAGAAAGTGACGGAGCAAAGAGTGAATGCATTGAGCAGAGACTGACTTGAAGTTGCTGCATTCACCTACACAGAAGCCAAAAATCTTTCAAAATCGGTCTTGATGGGGAAACCACTGAACATTTTCACTCATTCATAAACCAAACAAATTTCTCTGGGGCTTGGGACCCACTGAGAAATGGCTTCTCCTATTCCAAGCACTGACTTCATTCTCTACAGGCAATTATAGTAATACAGCAGTTAAAAAAAATATACATCAATCAAGTTTTAACAAAAGTATGTTATTTCCCCTACAGTACACATCCAGGCTGTTCTGAACAGACCCAGAAATAAGCACGTTTTCACCTAATTCTTTGGTCCCAATATCATTGCCATCACAGAAGACAATAAAGATTGACAATGGACAGATAACGTATGTCTAGGGCACATTCTCTATACCCATTCAGACAAAACCAACTTAACAAAAAGCAAATGAAAAAAAAAGCTAATTTTAAAAATACCCACACGAAGAAACACAGTTTTCATAGAACTATAGAATGGTTTGGGTTGGAAGGGACCTTAAAGATCATCTAGTTCCAACCCCCCTGCCCTGGGCAGGGACACCTCCCACCAGACCAGGTTGCTCCAAGCCCTGTCCAACCTGGCCTTGAACACCTCCAGGGATGGGGTGGCCACAGCTTCTCTGGGCAACCTGAGCTGGGGTCTCACCACCCTCACAGCCAAGAATTTCTGCCTCACATCTCATCTCAATCTCCGTTCTTCCAGTTTGAAGCCATTCCCCCTCATCTTATCACTATACTCTCTGATCAAGGGTCCCTCCCCAGCTTCGTGTAGGCCCCCTCCAGACACTGGAAGGCCACTATAAGGTCTCCCCGGAGCCTTCTCTTCTCCAGGCTGAACACCCCCAACTCCCTCAGCCTGTCCTCACAGTAGAGGGGCTCCAGTCCTTGTAGCATCTCTGTGGCCCGCTCTGGACCCATTCCAATAGGCCCATGTCCTTCTCATGCTAAGGACTCCAAAGCTGGATGCAGTACTGCAGGTGGGGTGTCACGAGAGCAGAGCAGAGGGACAGAATCAGCTCCTTACACCCCTTCTGGCTACACATTTACCATTCTGTGCACTTTTTCTCCACCCAGCATCCTTGCACCCATTAAGGTCAGTAAGAGAAGAGCCTGATTTCCCATGGCAGTGAACTGGGAGTTGAGCAGACAAAAGCCCTACTTGGAGAGCTGGGTCCTCCAGTGGTGACCGTGAAGGGTTAATGCTGTTGCACAAGGAATAGGTGATATCTTTTGTGGGATCAAGAGCACGGTACTCATCTGCCCCCTGTGCACCTCAGGGGCTAGCCCTGCTGCCAAAATAACTTCTCCAACCCACAGGTTCCCTGCATCCAAGGGCAAAGAAACTCCTGGGGAGGAATCATGACATACAGAACTGGCACCAGGAGACCCATTGAACCATCATTTTTGACATATGAGGAGGATCTGTCATCCTCTCTCCATATAGCTTTGTTTATGCTTGGGGTTTGCTCTTTTCTATGGTCAATAGGATGGAGGAATTTAATCCATCCAGGCAGTCACAACTTCATGGGGCTGTAAAATGATGAAGTTGTCAAGGCGGAAATGGGCTGGATTTAGTGCTCAGCCTCTCAACAGGCTGAGATCACAACAGAGATGTTATCCTGGACAGAGGAGAAAGCAGTGGATAAGTTGCTCCCAGGCATGATCATGAAGCAGCAAGCCCAAGGATTGTACGACAGGTCCATTCTCCCTCCCAGTATTAGCTTTTTCTACATATTTTCCAAACCAAAATGGATGTAAAACTGGAAGAATACAACCTCTGTGAGACCTCAGTGTCTGAATGTTTCTCCAAGCTGATCTTGGTCACCCCACACCTCTCACGTGGCGGTTGGATTGAGCTTTTTATGCCCTTAACTTAGACAGAGGAAGGGCCAGAGCAGAAAATGCAGCTACAGCCCGGTTTCTTGGTGTCACATGCACAAAAACTGTGTCCGTAATAGCAAACAAAGCAAGGTACAGGCTTGAATGCTCTTTTACACACCTCTGTAATGGTTAACTGGCCACCCTCACACCCCAAATTATGCTTGGGACATGTCTGGTAAATGTTAGCTAAATAAAACAATAAAACCATACCCATAAAACCACACCAGGGGCATGACTTTTTCGGTAAAAAGAACATTAACAAGTCCGTAGCATGGATCATCACAGGTCAGGAGTGGAGCCCATGGGGTTTTACCACCACAGGGGCAGCTTTGGAGAGGCAAACACCAACCAGAGCTTCCCCCTTTGACCAGCCCTTCAAAACCAGCAGGGAAGAAGCCCCAGGAGACGCGAAAAAAAAGGAGATGTGTTTGTAATAAAGGCAGCAGAGCAAAGAGCTGCAGAGCCATTTCAAGCTCATTTCCACCCTGAGCATCCCCCCTCTCTCTCTGCCCACGGTCAGCAATCACAGCAGCGAGGAGGCGTTTTGCAGCTTTCCCACTCGGTGAAGCAGATCAGGGAGGCACTTTATGGACATCTCCTGACTTTCCCATTGTGCCTCTCCATCACCTGTGTTCAACAGGTCATTGGAGAGAAATAATCCATGGAAACGGCTGCCGCTCACTCTCGACATGGACCAAGATAAATAATGCATGTTTATTTCTGGTGGTGTTCGGCTTTTATTGCCTCCGCTATTAAAATTACCTTGACTCTGTATTGGATTTGTCACTGAAGATATCTCCCATGATTAGCTGTTTGGACTGTGAATTTATATCCTGTGGCAGAATCACTGTCTAGAGAGAAAACAGATAGGTAAAAAATATTTACTCACGAGTACAATGATGTATTAAAAAATATTGTAAGCTAACATAAATACCTTCTGTCGGTGGTAGTCAAACTTTAGCTGTGGGGTTTGGCGTTTTATTGCGTGATCCGCTGTGCAAGCAAAAGATTACAAGTAAGAGTCGTGAATTTTGCATCATTGGCTCTGAGCACAATTATCTCTTTCTTATGTCTTCACTTATAGATGCTGAAGTTCAAAAAGCAAAGAGTGATCTTTCCCTCTCTGACACAGAACTGAATTCAGCCACCGCGACTCCTCATGCCAGAGTCATTTAGCAAAAGTGTGAAGCACTGCCTGGCTAGAGCATGGGGCTGCTGAGTCAGCACATCTTAGAAAGGTTTAGTTCAATTATCAAGCAGGCTCCTGGAGAGGAGGTGATGGCATGGTCATCCAGAGCTCAAAGTGAAAGGTTTCTACTATGGAAAAAGCACTTAATGAAAAATATTCCAGAGCATCCTTTCCAGTGCATTAAATCCATAGCAAAGAACTAAATGGTGGTACAATCCTGCCCACTGTCTCCAAGTCCTGTTTTTTGACTACTTGGGGCCATCGGTAGACCTTTGCTCTCCTTTAATGCCCCCAAAGGACCCCCAAAAAAGTGTTTGGCTCTCAATTCCCATCTGAAGGGGTGGGGATGAGCGCAGGGACCAGCAAACCCAGATTTCTGTGGCCAAGGAAGACATCTGGAGGGCTGCCATCAGCCTGTCCCTGTCTGCTGGTAGCTGATAGCGGAGATCCCAGCAATCCCGCTGCTGGAGACGCCCTTGGGGCATTCTGATGAGCTCTCAAATTGTTTTCTTCCCCTCCAATTAATTAAACAGCTATCTATGGCATCCAGAGCAGCAACATTTTTAATCTAGCATGTCAAGGCAGCCATCTGTCCTTCCTCCCTGAAGCTATAGGAACTTGTCCTGTTACAGATAGGGTAATGCAATCACAGAGACAGTATCAATTGGATAAACACATTGCTGCCATGTATTTGGGCTCTTCCCTCCCTCCTTTCTGCTCTCTCAGTCCCTTCTGCCATTCTACAATTGCTTTTCAAGGTTTCTTTTCTTCCTCTCCTTTCCTCTCCTCTCCTCTTCACCTCCTCTCTCCTTTCCTTTTTTTAATTCACTTTTTTCCCAGTTCTTTAAGGCATTTCAGCCTACTCTCTTCTCATTCCTACCAGCACTTCCCAATTCTCCTACACATTCAACACACATCTCTGCATTCCCAACACCTTTTCCCTACTCGGTTTCTCTGGGCAATTTCTTCCCCATATTCCTTAAATAACGCAATGCAACCTCCCAGGCATTCCTCCTCTCCCTGGGGAGAGGGGACGAGTATCACTACATGGAGCAAAGCAGAAATTATGACAACCTGGGTCTCCATCACCTATAGGAAGGACCTAGGGCCATCCTGCCCTTATTCCATCTCCTGCTGCAGAAAGGTGTTTCCCCTAAGTCCTGCACGATGGTGTTTTATTTCAGCTGATCTCGTGTCTGAAGATGAAGATTAAATAAAATTAGGAGTACTCAGGTTCCTGACATGGTTCATTTCTCTCCATGTCTGTCTCATTTCAGGTGCTCAAAGGGCTGACAGGCATGTGGGGAGTGAAAATGTGTGAGTTATGAAGTTAGAAAGACTGATGTTCACACATCACATACTGTTATCCCCAGCACAAGCCTACTGGTTGTCCTCCTAAAGACCTAATTTCTGGCATCACTGACTACAGGACTACACGAACATTTCATTTTCTTACATCAAAGTCTCCTGTCACTTTTAAGGGTATTTTTTCATCCTCATTCACATGCTAAAATGTTTAAAATCAGGTATTCTACAAGAGTAATACCCATCAGATAGATTAAGAACACCATTCATGTATACAATTAAGTATCAAGGGAAAGAGGAGACCTGATTCAAGAGTCTTTAAACGTTAAGATCAACAGCCTGGGTTTATTCACCTCCTCTCTAAATAACCAAAGCGGTGGCTTTGGAAAAGGGACTCAAGTATCTCTTCTCTCCCATTGTGAGTTAGTGACGTGATGACTTGATGGTGCTTTTGAAACCATGACGTTGTGTGTAAATATGACACATTGCTAAGAAGGGTGTGAAGGGGAAGATGAAAGCCTGGAGAGGATGTACAGATGGACAACAGACTTCCAAGGCTGATTCATCAGCACAGCCTAATCGAGGGAAGTGTTTAAAAGATCTCAGTTCATAGCAGATGTGCACAGAGCTCAGTACATCCCCACTTAGTGAGTTAAATGGCCCTTTCCACCTTGCACTTTTACATTAACACCTTGTTTATTTATATGTATTATACTAAGGATTAAACTGCCCAGTACAATGAGACTGTCAATATTCCTAAAATCCAGTAGAGACAGGAACACCAGTAGTGGGGTCCTTGGCTCCCCATGTGAGATTAAATGGTCAGTACAATGAAAGCTTAACAAAAACCAAAACATAGCCTGAGTTAGGCCAGCGACATTTTTTTTTTTTTTCAGTCCTGGAAAGAGAAGAGGTTCTGAGAAATTAAAGAGAGGTTTCAATGAAACTTTCCCTTTGGGCAAATTCCTCCACACCCTGACCCTTTCCTTAGACATGTTTTAACCAAGTTGCAGCTTCTGATGTAGACTTCTGCTTGGAATTTCCCCCCGCAGGTCCAATAGGGAGAGACAGTCTCCATCCAGCTGATGGAAAGGCAGTAACATCCCCTCCGTTTTATACATTAAGAATACAGCAAAAAGGCAGATTAAATCTGTGCCCACTTTGCTGTAAAGACTAGTCTTGATTTTGACATGGGGAACGTACGGACCCACTGCTGTAGGTTCCTTCTCCGGTGTGTGTCTGGGCTGCTAACAATGTAAAACCGTAAAACTACTGGGAAACTACTGCCTGACCTCTCCAGCCTCCATGAAAAAAAAAACCATCTGCATTACGAGTAGAGCCAAAATAGTCTTTACCTCTTTAGGCTGGCTCTAATGGGGCTGAAAGGTTTTGGAGTCAGACTGAGCAAGGCACTCAAGCCTGAATTTAGGGTTTTAACAATTTGGAATGAGGGGAAGACAATTTCAACACGTGTTTCAGAGGGGGTTAGTGTTCCCCCACCTTTAAGCTATCAGTTTTCTCAGCTACTGCAACAGTAAAAATCGTATCCAGACTGCAGAGGAAATCGTGCTGATCTTTGTACGCTGGACCTTAATTCACATGAAGTGTGAAGTTAGGTGCAGAAAGATGGTCGTGAACTTTGTTTCTCAGGAAGCAAGGAAAATACTTGGGGGGGAGAGTGGATGATAATGGGAAAAGAAAGGAGAGAAAGTGGGAACAGGAAGGAAAGGGGGACTCAGAGATGGAAGGTGAAACATGATCAATTAAAATTTCCCCTGAGAGCCCCAAACACTCTTTCCCTGGAGTAGAAATTGGAGCTAGGGGCTGCCTTTTAGCTTGCAAGCCTTGGCTTTCCTTCAGCTCCCTCTATGCAGCCCTTGTCCAATTTATTGCACTTGTGGAACTGATTAGTCCATAGAGGAACAACCTTCTTGAAAAGGGTTATTTGAAACTCCCGCAATAATCACTTTATTCTGAATTCCTCTCTGACTCCAAGAGGGCAATTGCAGGTCTCAGCACAGGGAAGGAGCATTTCATATACTAATAGCATCAACCCAAAGCAGTCTCACCGGGCGATATGGTTCAGGCACACGGAAGAAAAAAGGTTGGTCTTTTTACTAGCAATAAGAGTGGAGGGATGATAAGTACATAGGGAGCTCTAAAAACCTTTCAGCTTCTGCTAAAAGCAAGCCTTGCCTCCAGAGCTTGGGTGGTTAGTGACATACACAGGTGACACTGCTGGAAATCCCAAGTGTCACAAAATTCACCTCCCTTCCTTCCTTGTGAAGAGTCCTGGTCCTGAAAACCCTGCGAATGAGGAGGGCAAAAGAAATAGAGACAACCGAGAAGACTCCAGTAAAGCCACCTTTCAGGGACCACGGGCAGCATTGTACAGAGTATCTCATAGCCAGCTTTAGCTCTGGGGACCATAAAGAGACCATCTATAGCCACTCAACTTTGCCTGACAATATGGACTATGTCTAAGGTAAGAGGAGTCAGGGCCAATTCTGCGCACCTCCTATCTACATCTGCTGGGTCACAGAATCATAGAGTCAGAAAATGCTTTGGGTTGGAAGGGACCTTAAAGACCATCCAGTCCCAAACCCCCTGCCCTGGGCAGGGACACCTCCCACCAGACCAGGTCGCTCCAAGCCCCATCCAACCTGACCTTGAACCCCTCCAGGGATGGGGCAGCCACAGCTTCTCTGGGCAACCTGGGCCAGGGGCTCACCCCCCTCACAGCCAAGAATTTCTTCCTCAAATCTCACCTAAATTTCCCTTCTTTCAGTTTAAAACCATTCCCCCTCATCCTATTGTCCCTCTCCTGGATAAAAAGCTCTGCCCCCAGCTTTCCTGGAGCCCCTTTGGGACTGGAAGGGGCTGGAAGGTCTCCCCGGAGCCTTCTCTTCTCCAGGCTGAACCCCCCCAGCTCTCTCAGCCTGTCCTCACAGCAGAGGGGCTCCAGCTCTCTTATCATCTTCGTGGCCCTCCCCTGGACCTGTTCCAACAGGTCCATGTCCTTGTGCTGAGGACTCCAGAGCTGGAGGCAGGACTCCAGGTGGGCTCTCATGAGAGCGGAGCAGAGGGACAGAATCCCCCCCCCCGCCCTGCTGCCCACGCTTCTTTTGATGCAGCCCAGGATGCGGTTGGCTTTCTGGGCTGCCAGCGCATGTTGTTGGCTCATGTTGAGCTTCTCATCTACCAACACCCCCAAGTCCTTCTCCTCAGGGCTGCTCTCAGGTCAGGTCCTGACTCTCCACACCATTTCACATGATAGCTAAAACCCGTGAATAAGGATGATTCAAATATAGCCTGGCTCTTCAGTTGTTCTGGTGTGAACACCAGCCTCTGCCGGGTTCAATAAGAAGGTTTTTCTTCTCCCTGGCATTGTTCTATATTCACTGTCTGCATGCCCTCTGTAAAAACAGTTAAATTCCAGCATGAGAAACAAGCTTGTAGCCAAAGCTAGAAATTATCATTTTACTTCCTTCACTGACGGGGAAGCAGAGGGGAGAGAATTCCAGCCTTCATTGCTACTGGCAGACAGGGTGTCGCTCTGAGTATCGAAATTCAGAATAAAAGCAAAATTAAAAAAAAAAAAAAAAAAGAAAAAGGAAAAGGGGGAGAGAAAAAATGCCCATGATTGACTGGAGTCATAAAAATCAGTTAATTTGAAACTTGGCCTGCCTTTGTGTCATGCCTGCTCAGAAATTCATCTTGGATTCGCCCCAGAACCAGCCCAGGTTTGTTTGAAGTGCAACCCTGCCCAGGACTCGACCAGATTAATGTGGAACTGCACAAGTTGGCCCTGGACCGCTCGGGTGTTTTGGCCCAGGTTCACTTGAAAGAAACTCTGATCTCCAAGGGCTTGGGGGAGGCTGTTGGGGAAGGGAACCCTCAGAGAGGAGGCATCACATTCACCTGCTCCTAGACAAAATAATGAGCTCCATCCAGTTTTATTTTCATTCAAGATGTTTTTTCTCTCTCTCTCTTTTTTTTTTTTTTTTTTTTTTTTTTTAAAATGGAGGCTAAAGGGAAGGGAGTCGGTTTCAAACCCCATATGGCAAAATGATGACATACTCCTTTACAAGAAGTCAATTATTTTCACAAAGCCTCACATGCTTTCCATTGGCACCGCTCTGGGCTCTGCCCTTCTGCTCTTTGAATTGCCATACCTCCTTGATTAACTCTGTCACAAGAGCGAGTGCAGCTCCAGGCCGGGGAAGTTAAACCGGCTGGATTTCATAAACACTTTCGCAGGCTCACAAATCTTTCACCGGAGCTCAAAGGGAAATTAATTTGTTGCATAAATCTTAGGATAAACGCCATGTTTGGGAGCCTTCCTGGTTTCATTTTATGAAACAAGGCTGGGCAGAGGCACAGGTTGGTCTCGTGGGACAAAGGCTTGTTGTGGAAAGCCATAAGCCATTCTAATTGCATTAAAGCACCTGCCTTCAAAAAGAAACATCAGAGCTGCAGGATCGGACACCTAAAATTTAGGAAATGCCAGAACTAAGGTCGCTGTGCAATAAGGCTGGGCAAATAGGGATTATTATTTTTTTTTGGGTTTGCTCGCCAAAGCTAAAAGAAGAAAAAAAATTAAGTCCAAATGAAAACAGATTATTTGTTTGACTGGGGGGAAGGGATTGAAATCAATCACTTGAAATGGGTTAATGAGATTAAAAATAGAAGCCTTAAAGACTTCATTTGGGATCAGCTTGGAATGAAAATTAACATATTGCAGAGTTATTGAATCTTCCCAAAATAATGTCTAGCTTTGAAACAGAAACATTGCTTCCTCCTGATATTTTCTGTTTGAAATGGCTGAAAAATCTTCAGAATTTTTCAGTTGATTTATCCAGTGTGAGTCCCATGTCCCGTCTTCCGTTTACTCACATGCACACCCACACAGACTGCAGTTTCCAACCAATTTGCTATTTACATCGCAAAGACATGTGGTTTTAATTGCCAACATCTATCTCCTGATAGAGTATGCATCACAGCTTAACTGAATATGATGATTTTATGCTCCTCTGGCCCAACATTTGGGGCTCATCACCTATGTTTTGCACAGCTTGGGTGGGGCCTGCTAGAGAAGAAACTCAGAAGTGTGTTTTCTTCTCCTTGTTTGCTGTTATGACCCGTATTTTTGTCCCTGACCGATCCCTACTCTGAAGATTGAATACTTTAGCTTTCCCAACATCCCTGCAGCAATTGTTACACTGATGTCTGGCCACTTTTAAAACAGGAATCCGTCATCGTGATGCTCAGGAGCAGAAAGGATGCCACTGCAGCATCCTACAAAATCAATGTCAACACAGTAAGCCTGAGAGCACCTGCTCTCTCTGAAATTTAGATACCTTAAAATTATCTGTCAAATCCATCCTTACAGACTCCTTCTGCAATGTCAGCTATTCCAGAGGACAATGACACCATTTCCGTGAGAAATATGTCCTATGATGAGAGGAAAGACCTCAGTACGTGTCTATTTTCTACAGACTCAGATGTCCAGCTTAGGGAAGACGAATATCCTCTCCCAGGGTCTTATATTTTAGACGACTCAGCTCCATGTAATGCTTTTTGATGTTCAAGGTGCAGCACCCATCAGCTACAGCTGCGCGCCCTCAGCACTTCTGCAAACCAGCCCCTGTTATTTCCTATCAGGCATTTGGATTTCTTAGCTGCCGCAGTCAAGTTCTTAAACCCAGGTGAAAAGATCAGGCAGAACTCAACGTCCATTTAACAACTGTCTATGGTTAGAGGGCACAGATGTGGGGATATTCAGCATAACGCAGGATCATGTCTCCTCTTTCAGCAACCTTTCCCTTGTCCATCCATCCCTTCCATTTCCTGCAACAAACAAGGCAGAGGTGATGGGGTAACAGCCCCTTCCCTACCCAAAAGCCGACTGTGATCAATATTTTCCAGGTGTCTTCAGGACGGCCATCAGCACTTGAATCCATGGCTTTCCTGGCCTTTGGGTATGCACAGTAAGTCCTTCTACCTCTCAGCTCCCTGTCCTGAACCCCAAGAGAGAGACCTATAAAGAATTCCTTAAAATGAGCCTCGGAGCTTAAATTCATCAGCCTATTAATCATAACAAGTATATAGGCATACATGTATGTATACATCCACACTAATATCAGTTTAGGGCATGGTTTCATCATATTCTTGTGTCATATTGTGTTAGTCCATAGTAAGACCAGAGCCTTGTTGCATTAAGAGATGTTAATATCTAGCCTAGAACCACAGAATAATTTAAATTTGAAAGGAATACTGGAGATCGTCTAATCCAACCCCTTGCCCAGAGCTGGACATGCTGTCAAAGATCTCTCACACTTCACGCTCCGAAGAGTCTCTGTAGTGAAGACAAGAGGGAAAAGAAGTATCCTGCCCTATACACAGAGCAGAAACATGCATGAACATTGTGACCTGCCTGCAGGTCCACAGCCCATCTGGAGGGACAATGGCAGTGCATCACCTAAGTTACACAATTCTCCCTTTATCGTTCAGGACATACAGGCTGGAACATGGCCAGACTGCCCGCCTTTCATTGCATGGGCAAAGACAGCTTAGTAGAAAAAAAATTATGTATTTTATTAGACCTCATAATATAGCTGGGGTTAAAAAAAAAAAAAAAGGTGAATCTGCAGATACAAGAAGCCTTTTTGAGATCTGGAAAAGCAGCAAATGTCACAGCTAAATTCAAGTTGACAGCTCGGCTTAATGAGCTGTGGATCCCTTAGACCATCTTACAGAAAAGATAGTACCTGCTAAGAAGGGCAGGGAGCAGATTACCTTCCTCAAGGAAGAAATATACAAGGAATTCATCACACATGGAGCAAAGAGTGTTTGATGGAGGAGGAGGGAGATTATATGTCAGATGGCAAAGCTTTGTGTCTGGATTCGTCATGAGAAGAGGTTCTACATCAAGGCTCAGTACAGAGATCAGAGTCCCCTCCTTCTTGCGTGAGAAATGTTCACTCAAAGGTCGTGGGTTGTTTCTGTCCCTCTTGATGGAGTTGGCTCATTGTCCTGCCTGTCACCACACATGTTCCGAAGACGTTCTGCCTTCAAATGGCCATTCTGCCTCCCTTTGCACCATGACCTTGTGCCATGTATGCGGTCATTAGGATTTGGAGTTTGGCCTCACATGCTTAACAGTACCATTTCTCCAGATGGCCAAGGCAGGAAGATTCAGGTGGTTCCACTCCTTTTTTGACATCAGTGGGAGCTGGTGACCTTTAGGGAGGTGTCTTGACTACAACAGGACATGCTGGAGGTCATCAGAAAGCTTAGATCACTACTTGAAAGAAATTCAGCCTCTTGGTGGGGTGATTTCCTTCCAGGAATGGGCTACAGGGGTGATAAATATTTTTACAGCTACAATACATTGAATGACTCCAATCGGAAGATACTGTGTGATCTTCTAGGCAGACCCAAACAAGAGAATAATCATCTTTTTAGAGAACAAAAGGTCAAAGGAAGGAAGGGCTGTGAGATCTTAGCCTGGAAAAACAGACCCTTTATCATGAAAGAGCTGGGGCAGTGCACGCTAAGATGTCACACACGTTGTGAGGGAACGAGCCTCTCCGACGCGAAAAGCGATGTTTTCTATCACATGGAAACAATAGCTCAGTCCCGTGTGAAGGCATCTGTTTCAGTTCATGGGAAATGGATTTTTCTCATTGTCCATGGGTTCAACGTATGAATGCTCCAGGGGTCTTTGGTTTCTTGCATGTTCCTTTGCTGGTGAGAGCACCCTGCAACACACACGCAGCTACCCACATTGCACACCTGAACGGGATCCTCCAGCAGCAGCCTGGATCCAGCTTTTGGCCTTGGAAATCTCGAACCTCCAGTCACACCCCAGCTCTCCTCACCTTCTTGTTTAATCCTGGAAATTCCAGGTCCCCACCTGCTAGCAGAAGATTTCTACCTTCCCGAAGATTTTTAAATGAAATCTAAAACCAAGCAAAATGCTACACTTTGCAACAATCCCCCTGTTTTTAGCAAGTTTAATAATAACATTTCCTGGCAATCACATGAGCCATTTGGAACAAGAGACACCTCATAACCAGAAAGCTGAGGACAGCTTGATTGTCTGTTTGCTATTAAACTTTTATTTTTTACTTTACAAGGAAGGGTGGGGATAGGAATGCTGTATTTATCAGCCTGCTGATGGCCCTGGCTTGGATTGCTCGCCTCCCACATGCTTCACACTTCAGCAGATAGTGAAATGCCTCAATCATGTACCTGTTTCCTTTTGCAATGCCTTCAGCGGGGAAAGCATTGTGATCCGGTGGTACCTTGGACACACACAGCTAGTGGCATAGCCGGTGTCCCCACAAGAGTAGCTGCTGCCAGTGTTGACAGTCATACCCTTGATGTGCCCCCACTCCACTAGCAAGGAGGACTTGGCTTGGCTGAACCCAATTTCAGGAGCTACAGCTGTCTCCTTTCTTCCCACCTCTGGGACTCAAGTGCACCAAGCCACCCTTCATCCAGTACATCCACATGATGTAATGAAGCTCAAGAACTGAGCTCATGAGAAAAATTGTGTCAAGCACCGCAATCTGGCATCCTTCTTTATCAGAGGGCAGCAGAAAGGTCTTCTCCCCAGAGGTGTGTGCCGAGGGAGAGGAGTGTAGGCGAGGAGAGAAATACAGCCCGTAATGTTCGCTGATCTCCATTTCCCTCCGTGTGTACACACAGCAATCTGCTAATTCTGGAAGAGGTTACACAAAGGGATCTGGTGCTGGGATGCCATGACATCCTCACCTCTTCTGACTCTGGATTCATCCCACCCGTTACACACCCTCCAGACGAGCCGAGGTCAGAGCAGTCCTTAGGAGAGCAGAGCAGCCGGTTCACGCAGTGGTTGAGAGTACATCCAGAGGGCAACCGACTGCTAAGTTGTGTCGGCTCAAGACATGCTAAATCATCCTTCATTACAGGCGATAAACCTCCCTAGATATTCAGTCATAGAATCATAGCATGGTATGGGTTAGAAGGGACCTCAAAAATCATCCAGTTACACCTCTCTGTCCTGGGCAGGGACACCTCCCACCAGACCAGGCTGCCCCAAGCCCCGTCCAACCTGGCCTTGAACCCCTCCAGAGATGGGGCATCAACAGCTTCCCTGGGCAACCTGTTCCAGTGCCTCACCACCCTCACAGACAAGAATTTCTTCCCAATATCTCATCTAAATTTCCCCTCTTCCAGTGTAAAACCCTTCCCCCTCATCCCATGGCTCCCCTCCCTGATCCAGAGTCCTTCCCCACCTTTCCTGGAGCCCCTTTAGGGACTGGAAGGGGCTGGAAGGTCTCCCCGGAGCCTTCTCTTCTCCAGGCTGAACCCCCCCAACTCTCTCAGTCTTGGGGAATACCTTTTTCTGGATCCAAGCAAGACCTTGACAACCTCCTTACAGGCATGTTGCACTACCCCCCCCCCAAAAAAAAAAAAAAAAAAAAAAAAAAGGAGCTCTGGAGATGGGTCTCTAGCTGAATATAACAATGCAATTTCAGCTTATGTTTGTAAAGTCAATGGTGTTAGTAAAGTAAACACTAACCACATGGTTCAAGTTCAAGAAGAGCGTAATGAACTCATTCATGTAGTGAAGCCGCCCATGGGGACAGATAAATGTCAACCCCAGCTAGAGAAACAATGACACAGGAGTTCAAGAAAGAACCTACATCTGGGTCGCAATCCTGGTTGTGGGCACCACCTCCGTATCTCCAGCAAAGCTTGAAGGCTTCTCTGCTGGATGTTTTTCCTCTGGGCTCGGACTCTCAAGGCAGCCCAAGGGCATGGGGTTCCTACACTCACTGCATCTCTTCTGCTCATCCCAGGTTTAAACATTTAGACTGCGTTCTGCTTTGCTTTCTTCTGGAAGGAGGTGAAAAGAGGGGGAGAGATTAGCACACCCATTGTGAAATCCTGAGATATTAACTCAGAAGCAATACCAGTGAGGGAGCCAGGTGAAAGAAAGAGAGAAGGAACTGTGTTATTACAACTCACAAGATGCTTCGGCCCCGCAGGAAAGCAGAGTAACGGCATCACATCCCATGAATTCCTTCTTGCTGATTATTTATTTGCAAACACATTTTCTGGCCAAGATAAAGCTGGGTGACAAATGGAATCAATACTCTGACCCCAAATGACTCAGAAATATGTGGGTAAAAATACAGCTATGTTTAAAAACAACTGCATTTATTTTGGGAGAGTGGCTGTCATGTTGAACAGCACTGAGGGTTTCACGACACAGATGAGCAGAGTAACCATATGTTAATAATAACCATTAACGCTGTAGGGCTTTGGTTCACAGAGTGGCCCAGAGGAAGACATGTAGCATGTGAGAGACCATGCAAGCGAGACACAGAGTAGGAAAGAAGTTTGCCCAAGACCACACAGTCTGGCAACAGTCACTTCTGTACCCTCCAGGGCAAATGGTTGACTTTGTTGAAGCAGAATTCAACCAGTAGTGATTGCTTATGAAAATCCCGTTTTTAATTAAAAGCAGGCACAAATTTGCTGTTGATATTTTTATTAGCTGTGTTGTTCCAGCCATGATGATCCAGAAATACAGTGCATTTCAGGCTGTAAGCAGCAAGATAATTTCTTTTATTAGACAAAAGTCAGGTAAGCTTTCCTGCCTGTGAGTGTTTCCACCTCAGTGAAAAATCCCATGGAACATATCCATTTTGATCAAAATTGGCTTTTCTTCATTTTTCACCGAAAACTTCACAAGTGAAATCTTCTCATCGATGCAGCTGGAAACCAAAAATTTTTTTAGCCAAAAGCAGAGGAAAAAAGAGACCAGGGGAGGGAGGAAAGGAGAGGGTCCAGCTGACAAGTTGAAATTTTCCGCTGAGTGTCTTGCCAAAGAGGAATGTTTCATTTCTGTTTAAAAGCCTTCCAAGCAGGTCTGCTCTTAATATATACAGCTTGTAGTGTGCCCCACAGAACTAATTGTCATGCCAGTGCTCCTCTTCTCACAACATCTGCTCGCAATGGCCCAGCTGCGTCAAGAAGCTGTGAGGCTCATCTTGTCGGAAACCCATCCTGCAGAGTGCGTTTTCCTGGCTGTGACTTGTGCCAGCTGGGAGGCAGGGACCAGTGGCAGAGACACATGACAGGGAGGAGGAAGATGATCCATACAGCCTTTCTCTGAAAGGTTGTGAGAGTGGACTGCAACTCGTGAAGGTCCAAGTGGAACAGGAGAACAAGCTCAGGTCAAGTATCATTGACTCATTGGAGCTCTCCTGGTCATTAATTTGTCTGGGGATGATGCTCCAGCCTTCCCAACATCTTCCTCCTCTGTTAACATCATATTCTTGAAAGATGTTACAACTAGATAAACATTTCAGCTTTCCTTCACTATCAAATTAGTCCCGCAAGGTCCTTTTGACCAGCCTACTTGGAAGCCCATTCAGTAAACTCTGTGACCTTCTGGGAGCTCTGTAAATACCAAATTGAGTCCAGATTTGAGCTCACCCATTATCCGTGTTGTTTATACAGGTGGTCATTGTCAGGCACGGGGTTAACTTGAACCCTCTGGCAGGGAGGGAGCAAGAATTCACTCACCACCTTGCCAAAAGTTCTCTGAAAAAAGCTTGGTACAGGCAGGATGAGTCAGTTACAGGAGGAACTTACCCTGCCACATCCTAGTCCACCACCTGAGCACATCATGGACACCCCAGGGTGGATTCAGCTCCAGCTGTCTCCAGGGTAGATGTTAACTCCGTAGCTCCATGGAGAGAAGCAGGAAATGTTAGGGGCTAATTCATAGGTCCTGCTTGAAGTGCCTGTGCTGGATTGAAAGAAATCAAACCCTTGGCTTGATTAAATACATTGATTAACTTTCAGTAAAGGGACTCTAGGATGGCTAGCTCAGGAAGAGGCGTCTCTCTTGTCAACATCCAGTGTTAGTGAGGATGGATCCCACCCATTGTCTGTGATCTACAGGGCCAGGCAGAAAACATATAGACTGCAGGACTCAACAAGCCGATACCCACGCTCCAGCCTGCTATTTGCTTTGTGGTGTAGACATTCCTCCCATCTGGCATTTGAGAGGAGGAGGGGGCGTTGAGACGGGGAAAGGAAAGCAGTGCCGGCCACCACTCATGAGGTCCCATTCCAACTCTACGCGGAGGCTGTCACGCAGGAGGCAATCGCCAGCCTCAGTTATCACTCACACACACTCATCACTTCTCATCTTTGCAAGTCGTAGAGCACCAAGTAGGGAACACATCTTGCCTCCAAATTTTTTTGTGTTAGAACCAGGGTACACCACATCCAATGCAGATGTCTTTTCAGAAATGAAAATCTGCTGTGGTTGGAGGATTCTGCTCCTCTCTTCCAGCCTGTGTCTATTATCAGATTCAAATTCCTCTCCTTTACTGTTGGTTTTGGATGCAAGCAGGACCCAAGATCAAATGCAAAGGGGCCAGAACTATGTTTTTCCCTGTTCCCACCAATTTCTTTGTGTTTGGCAAAGGCAATTGGCAAGGTCACTCACACAGATGGTATCAGAGTTATCCTATTCAAAATACTGTGCCTTAAAAAGAGGGACAGGGATGAACGGGTACCACAGCCATGTCCCAGTGACGCAGGCATTGGCACAGACCTTCCAGTTATGTCACATATGGTCTTGCACCTGCACATTTGCAATTATCCAAATCCAACCAGGAAGCATCAACCAAACAAGCTACATTAAATTCAATACAGTTACAGGCACTGATTGGCAACTCTTCAATAATTACTAATAGGGTGTTTTACACATGTCATCTCTCATAAAGACTAATCACGGTTCCTCTTCTTCTATGTGCTTTTTTATGTTCTCCCAGCTCTAGTTGGCTCAGTCCAAAGATTTGCACCTGAACTATTGGTCTGGTTCCCTTTTCTGTCAGAGCTTGCCCACATGGCTTCAGAGAAGTCTTTGAGCATCCATTTTTCCATTACAGGTACCTAAAAAGGCAGATGCATGTCTACTGGGGTCACCACACACTTAGGTGGTTTCATTCCTTTCTTCTTCCTCCTTTGGCTGAGTTTAGGTAGCTTCAGTTACCTAAATATTAAGGGTGAAACCACTGCAGTCAAAGGGAGATTTTTAAAATGTAGATGTTTCCAGATGACCTTGTTTAAACTCCCTTTTTGGTCAGTAGATAACAGAAGCACTTTTCAGAGAGAGTTCACCTCATGCTAAAATCTAAGTGCCTGCTGAGTATAATGTTAGGTGGGAAGGGTCTCATCTTGGGCATCTCATCTCAGCTACCCATGTCAGCTCCCTCCATGATCAGGAGAGGTCTTCCCAGAGGGTGGGTCACCTCAATGGTTTTTTGCACCTGAGGCAAGCAGGGACAAACCCAAAGATACATGTCAGCTCAGGGGTGACATGAGCTGCAGACTGCTGGGAGGAGGAGAGGCTCTTAGACGGTCCCAAAGCACTTGCCATGATCTCTGATCTTGCCATGGCATCTGCTGCTGAGCAGACCATAGAGGAGCCTGGCCAAGGGAGCATATGGCCTGACTTGGAACAAACCCTTTCATATCTCTGAAATAGAGAGGTGCATTTCTTTTCTGGCATTGGTTGGAGGATGAACCTGCTCAGAAAAAAAAAGAAAAAGAAAAAGAAAAAGAAAAAGAAAAAGAAAAAGAAAAAGAAAAAGAAAAAGAAAAAGAAAAAGAAAAAGAAAAAGAAAAAGAAAAAGAAAAAGAAAAAGAAAAAGAAAAAGAAAAAGAAAAAGAAAATAAGAAGAAAAAGAAAAAGAAAATAAAAAGAAAAAGAAAAAGAAAGAGAAAAAGAAAAAGAAAAGGAAAAGGAAAAAAGGAAAAAGAAAAAGAAAAATTAAAAGAGGAAAAATAAAAAAGAAAAAAGGGAAAAAATGAAAAAGAAAAAAAAATAAAAAAGAAAATAAAAAGGGAAAACGAAAAAAGAAAAATCTTCGCCACCTCCTTAGATCTGCAGGCAAAATCAAGACTGTATTTAGTCTACCATTCAAAGAATAGCAGCAAGGAGAGAGAGGGAGGAAACAAGACCCATTTGGAAAGCGTGAGGGGCTTTTAAAAACCCCAAAACTCCCTCCTAGAGTTGAGCTTTCAGGGGGATAGATGTTTTGCCCTTCTCATTGTTAGCAGCAGCAGCAACACACATTTTCCACAGATGTTTGTGCCGAACCATGGAAGAGCCTCGACAAAGACTATCACTTGTCTGACACAGTCAGAGAAATCTCTCCATGATAGATTAATTGACTCAGTGATTGAAATGAGAAGAAAACACAGTCAAAGAACAAAGGAAAAAAAAGATTGACTGGCCTGAGTGAATCAGCCCAGTGGATTGTTTATTCCAAGTTTAAATGTGGCAAAATCTGCCTCAATCTGCTTGCTCTCGAAACCCAGCATTGATATAATCTTTGCAACTGCCTGTATCAAACCGCCACGCGTCCAAAATAACCTGGAGACCAGTCCAAGCCCACTTCCCGTTGAGACGCACACCAAGTCCTTTCAGGTTTTGCCAGACCATAATACTATATAATTTCCCATAGCTATAATAATAATCCAGCATCTGAGCGGGGTCTCTGAGGATTGCTACTCTTGAAGCTACAGCATCTTCAAAAAACATGTTAATGAGAGGGGAGATGGACCCTGCTCTACCAACCCGCCAACCAGACTCCTGATGCACTTGGCATGTCATAGATTCAAGATAATTTGATTCTATGAACTGATTTGAATCTGATAAACTCCCTCATTTTCCCCCTGGAAGGTATCCTAAAGAACATGGATGTACTACACATTGACCCCCGCCTTCTCCTCCACCAGCTCAAAGACCAGAAAAGTGAGGATTTTTATGACATGACCACAAAAGTAATAGGAAGTTACTCATCTCAGTGCCTAACGGGATTGAGCTGTTTCTACGTGACAAGGAATTAAGTCATGAGTAACCACCGACAGACCTTTACACTGCCTGCCAGGAATGACTTTCCTGATTTTTTTGTTGTTGTTATTTTATTTTATATTTTTTCCTCCCCAGGAATAGGTCACTATTTGCCTCAAACCCATGAATCACCACCAGAGTGTATTTTTTTGGGTGAGAAGGTGATTGCTCTAAAATGACCCAGCAAACCCTGATACGCAAATCCCACTCTCATCCATAATTAGTCCATTTACCTGTAAAGAGTTCCAGAACCTGAATAATCATAAAAAGGAAATTATCCTTCTGGCCACTGAACTTGGTGTCTTTTGTCAAGGGTGGAGAAACATGGATCATTTCCATTTCAGCAGCATTTCTGCATTTGATCAAGCTGTCGTTTTCAGTGATATTTGGCTACTTTCTCCTAAGCTAACTGCATGCTCCGGAAAAAGAGTGACATTAATAACAATAATAATGTGACATCAAGGCAACGTGGTGGTGTCACTGCATGCCTTCAGCTTCTGTAACACAGTTGCTTTTCACTATCCTGGCAAATACCACTTGAAGACTTCACCATTAGATTTTTTTCCTCTCTGCTTGCTTGAAGAGTGGACATGCCCCAGCTTCAGTGGCCCCTTTGAGTAATCAGGACTGTTGATCACAGAATCATAGAATGGTTTGGGTTAGAAGGGACGTTAAAGATCACCTAGTTCCAACCCCCTGCCCTGGGCAGGGACACCTCCCACCAGACCAGGTTGCTCCAAGCTCTGTCCAACCTGGCCTTGAACCCCTCCAGGGATGGGGCAGCCACAGCTTCTCTGGGCAACCTGGGCCAGGGGCTCACCACCCTCACAGTAAATAATTTCTTCCTAATATCTAATCAAAATGTACCCAATAATAACATGACACTGATATCCAAACAGACATGACATTTCATTTATCTGTTTGTTTCTGAGACTTTAAAGTCAATGGGATGCAGATACGTTGCGTGGTGCTACAAAGCAGCTTCTCCCTGATGAAGTTACTGATAATTACTCTGAGCAGCTTTGGTGGTATCTACACTGGTGATATCTGAGACCAGACAGTTTTATGGCACAGGGAGAGGTTATGAAGGAGTTGAAGCTCTTTGTGTGAGTTTATTGGAGCTCTGGGCTCAAATATTAGGATTCCACATTTTGCATCCTCCAGTAGAAAAATGTTATTAGAAAGATTCTTGCGCTCTTCTGACCCCAACATGGCCTGGGAAAGGGAAGCTGCCACTTTCCCAGAGGCAAGAGGTTTTAGTCCACTCCTCCCTTCCACTAGCCTTTCACAGAGTATGGGAAACCATGTCACGCAAGCATTGGTGATGGTGAGGCCACACATTGAGTACTCTTTTGGACCCCTCACTACAGGAAAGATATTGAGGTGCTGGAGCTTGTCCAGAGAAGGGCAAAGAAGCTGGTGAGGGGTCTGGAGCACAAGTCTTCTGGGAGTGGCTGAGGGAGCTGGAGGTGTTCAGCCTGGAGAAAAAGAGGGTGTAGCAAGGTGGGGGTCGGTCTCTTCTCCCAGGTAACAGGCGATAGGATGAGAGAGGGGAAATGGCCTCAAGTTGTGCCAGGGGATGTTTAGGATGGATATTAGGAAAAATTTCTTCAACAAAAAGGTTGTCAAGTGTTGGAACAGGCTGCCCAGGGCAGTGGTGGAGTCACCATCTCTGGAAGTATTTAAAAGATGAGTAGAGGTGGTGCTGAGGGACATGGGTTAGTGATGGACTTGGCAGTGTGAGGTTAATGGTTGGACTCAATGATCCTAAAGCTCCCTTCCAACCCATGCAATTCTATGACTCTAAGGCACTTCTTCATACCACAGTACGAAGGACCGTGATGGAAATATGTAGCCAATACTGGTGGTGGAAAGCAGCATCTGGAGATCCTGGCCATACCTCCATGATGCCATGGCAATAAATGTCAGTCATTTGACAGTAATTTAGAAGAAGCAGCAGATGAAAGAAGCAAAGCCGAGACAGAGAGCACCATGTCCCTCACCTGTGCTTACACAACCAAGTTCTAAACCAGATCAGGGACCGGTCCGTCATTTCATAGAATCATAGAATCATAGAATTGCCTAGGTTGGAAGGGACCTGTCAGATCATCAAGTCCAACCATCAACGTAACACTGACAAGAAACATCACCAAATCCTATCACTAAGCACTACATCTACCCATCTTTTAAATACCTCCAGGGATGGTGACTCCACCACTTCCCTGGGCAGCCTGTTGAGGTGACGCGCTATGTGGTCCTGCCAGCACATCAGCACAGCCAAAGGGCTGATGTTTGCAAGACAGAACAAAGAGCAGGAGGAATGAAAACATGGAATAAGAATACAGGTTCATGGAGGGTCCCTCAAGCCAACATATTATTTACTTTATAGGCTTTCTCTGGTGACAGGGTTTTTTTCTCAAGAGATGCATAGTTGTTTCTGCTGACTTTTTTACTGATTATTATTAAAATGAACTTTAAACAAACATTTTCCCTTTTAAAGAATATTCCGGGTTTTCCAATACGCAGAATGTAAAGCAAAAGCATCAATTTTTCTTCTGCTGGACAAACACTTTCCCTGTCTTCTGCCAGCTTAAGAAAATGAAAACATTTCTTCTCCAAACACATTTGGAGGAAGGGAGGACGTGGGGTTAAATTCTCTTCTGAAATTCATAAGCACGCTTTAAGAAAGCCCAAATGGTTTCATGGTGCTGGAGCGAGTGCAGAGGAGGGCGACGAAGCTGGGGAAGGGCCTGGAGAATAAATCTGATGAGGAGCGATTGAAGGAGCCGGGACTGTTTAGTGTGAGGAAGAGGAGGCTGAGGGGAGACCTCATCACCCTCTACAACTACTTGAAAGGACGTTGTAGAGAGGTTGGTGCTGGTCTCTTCTCACAGGTAAGGAGCGATAGAACAAGAGGGAATGGCCTCAAGCTGCAGGAGGGGAGGTTTAGGCTGGACATTAGGAAAAAATTCTTCCCGGAAAGAGTGGTCGGACACTGGAATAGGCTGCCCAGGGAGGTGGTGGAGTCACCACTCCTGAAGGTGTTTAGGAGTCGTTTGGATGTGGTGTTGGGGGATGTGGTGTAGGGGAGAACTCTGTAGAGTGGGGCTGATGGTTGGACTCGATGATCCCAAGGGTCTTTTCCAACCTAAATGGTTCTATGATTCTATGAAAAAAATGCTAAATTATATGAAAAAAGCCATTCCTTTCAAACTGCTTCAGGAAATAAACTTAACTTTCTTTGAGCAGATTTTGCTAGTTAGCAGCTGAGTGGCTAATATTTCTGTCATCACAGCAATAGTTTTAGGGAAAATGCCTGTGTCAAATTATGAATTTAATTTTACTTTGTGAACATCGTTCATGATTGCAGCCTTCCTTCTGGAGCAGAAGCCTCCATTTTGTAGCCAAGGAGAATGATAAAAACCTCCTATTTTTTTTTCCAGAAATAGATGACATTGAAGCATTTGACACTTTTACTGAACCCAAGCAGAGCAGATTAACTGTGAAACCTAGAGAGAAATTCAAGGAATAAAGCGTACGAGCACTCCATAGGACAACTTACATCACGATTTTCTTAAAAAAAAAGCTTTGACATGGACTTAAATTACAAGTTTTTAGAGAAATCCACTAGAAAAGATGGAATAAAAGATGTGAGAGAAAGCCCTGGAGAGAGACTCCAGAAAGACTGAGAACTAGAGGCTGAAGTAATTACAACTTGCAAGCAATGTCTTCACAGAGGCTTCCTTGTTCCTGTAACGTGGGCAGCATCACGGTGTGATAAACAATGGATGGATCTTGAAATACTCCAAAAAGGGAGAAATAGAAAAAAGGAGGTGAAACTAACTGTGTGCACTTAAGTACAAAACCCACATGCAGTGGCTACCAACACAACCCAAAAGAGTGTGCAATGCTGTCAAGAAGATGACAATGATACTTTAGGACACAGGCAAACAGGGAATTGGTGCTTATGTTCTCCTCAGTTTCATTTATTGAAGGTTTTTTTAGAACCAATTGGTTTAACTTCCATCAGAAACTATTTAGGTGGAGCTGGTCCTGCCTTGGGACCGCAGATGGATGGATGGATGACCCAGTTTCTCGAGGATCAACCCAGCCCCATTTCAGTGATTACTTCTCCAAGGAAACACCATGTAGAGCAAACAGACAGACTCCAGCATGAAAGCAAATGGCACATTCAGTCCTTTAGTCTCTCTCAGTAGTCTTGGACGGAAACCAAGAGAAAAAAGCAATATTCACCTCTGTTTCTTAGGTAACTCTTGTCGGACCCAGATGGTTAGAGAGCAGGCATCTTGTTCAGACCTCCACACTCAGTGAAGCAACGCTGGTACCTCCAGAGGGCGACTCAACCAGTTGAGGACAGATGTTTATGATGGTCTTCTAAGAGAAATGAATGACGCTTATTAGGAGGTTATGTTTATATGTTTGCAATTGCTTTTCTTATTACCATTGATCGTGAATTAGTGTTATTAAAGTGTAGCAATCATGGGAGGAGTGTATGATTTCTTTGCCTTCGTGTCTCTCCACTTAGAGGTTGGGCTGTTATGCAGCATTTACAGGATACAACACTCACAGCTCAAACTGTGTGGAAACCACGCATTTTGACTCCAAATTATTTCTGACCTGTGCAGGGTGTGGGCAAAAAAGGAGATGAGGTACAAAGGCAGAAAAGAAATGTTTTACACAGGAAAATAAAATGAAAGTGCAAACACATGGTGAAGAGTGAGGCATATTTACACCGGTTGCTCTGCAAACTCTGTCAGAATCATAGAATCATAGATTCATCTAGGTTGGAAGGGAACTTTATAATTGTTGAGTCCAACCATCAACCTAACACTGCCAAAACCACCACTAAACCATGTCCCTCGACAACCCATCCACCTGTCTTTTAAATACCTCCAGGGATAGCGACTTCACCTCTTCCCAGGGCAGCCTGTTCCAATGTTTGATAAACCTTTCTGTGAAGAAATTTTTCCCAATATCCATCCTAAACCTCTCCTGGTGCAACTTGAGGCCGTTTCCTCTTGTCCTATCACCTGTTCCGTGGGAGAAGAGACCGACCCCCCCTGGCTGCCCCCTCCTTTCAGGCAGTTGTAGAGAGCGAGAAGGTCTCCCCTCAGCCTCCTTTTCTCCAGGCTGAACACCCCCAGCTCCCTCAGCTGCTCCTCATCAGACTTGTTTTCCAGACCCTCCACCAGCTTCATTGTCCTTCTCTGGACACGCTCCAGAAGAAGTTCTGGAGGCTGCCAGAAATAAAGTAACTTTGCCTTGACTTGACACCAAGGCTATGCAGCATCTCCTAAATTGCATCTAATACCCAGAAACATTTTCATATGCTTCTCAGTATGAGCCTGTTTCTGATTGTAGCAAGGAGAATTGAATTGTTGCAATGCTAGAGGAGAAAGAGGGGAATGGACGGGAATGATTCCACCAGCGGGAGTTGTGCTAATGGCAAGCAAACATCTATTGGTGTGTTTAATGCATTTTTCCTATTTTGTGGAACTGGAGGTAATAGAGAACAAGAGTGGGTTCAAATAATATAATTTTGAAAGGTAATGGGAACAATAACGTTGTTATCAATGAAGTCTAAAATGGCACAATGTTGTTACGGGAATCTGAAATGCAAGTTGCAATCTTTCATATCTCAATTCACCGTGACAGTTTATTTGAAGGCTAACAATGGCAGGCTCCCGTTGCTCACCAGTTATAATACCAGGCTGATCTTGTGCAAATTTATGGTGGGCAGAGCACATCCCAAAGCACTTTACCACGATCAGAAATGCAGCTAGGTGTTTTTGTTTCTTTTTAACTTTCCAAAAGAAAAGAAAAAGTGATAGGAGTAAGATAAAGACCCAGAATGGATGTGAACTGAGGACATAAATTTACTCTGACTGTGAATCACCTCTCTAATGCATGTAAATAAGAACTTAATCCCCATTTAAAACGGGGTTCAGTACACTACTGAGTCTACAAATAACAATCCACTGAGGAGGATTTGTGAAGTGTCTAGGGACAGCTCTATGTAAATGCAAAATTATGCAAACAGATACACAGATTTCCATGACTAAATACAGCCTTTGCAGGACTGACAAACATTTTCACAAGCATCAGCAATCCTGCAAATATTTGCAAGCTACGAAGAGCAAACCACCATATAATACGAATGAGTCAGTCCACCAGGGCTATATGTTTGTAATTCTGATTTTACACCTTTCCAATAGCTCTGCTGTTTGGCACCAAGTTCTCATAAAGGTAAAGCCATGAATCAGCAGAATTAGTACAATCAGTGAGCATGGATCACTAGATATGCACTAATTTCTCAACTAGCAATAACTTTGTTATGTGTGACCAAACCCTAAAAAGAAAGTATTTGAAGCTGGCTCTAGAAAACTTCCCAGGGGAACTCAGCAAACTATATATAATCTTTGCAAAGCTTTCCTGGGGCTGTGGGGTGGCACCCAAATTTACCTGTCACAAAAGGAGACCTCTTCAAATTGTGGGAATGTTCTGAAAAGCATCCCCATAAACCTGGAGCCAGGTCATCATCTGCCACGTTCAGCTGCTCTTGGGAGGTAATCAATCATGTCCTTACGCATGGACTTTATGCAGCCAACCCTGTTTACAGATAAGAGCCATTTAATAGAGCTCAATGATAATTTATGCCTTGGGAGCTACAGAGAAACCAACAGCACCTTCTGGAAAATGTGATGATTTTTTCTCTAATGTCTATTCTACATCTCTCTGAAAGCTAGGTCTGGGAGATTTTACAGGGTTTTTTATATTTATTTTTATTATTTTTATTGGTCTTTATCACTGTAGGGTCTTTCCCTAAAGAAGCGTTGTGTGCTCATTCCACCCTTTCTCAAGCTAGGAAAGCAAATCCTCAGGAGGATGGGGTTCACCTTGCCCTGTGTGAGCCCTCTCTATGACAAATCCCGCCTTTGTTAGTTGAAGAGGTCCCTTCAGAGCCAGTGGGGAGGTAAAGAGGCACAATGCACTTTTCTAGGAGCAACCACTGTCCACCCAACGGTTTGCTCCAAGACAAGCCATGGGAAAAAGATGCTTAGGAGGAGCATTATACCCTAGAATCATAGAATCATAAAATCATAGAATCACCTAGGTTGGAAGGGACCTTTCAGATCATCTAGTCCAACCGTCAACCTAACACTGACAAAAACCATCACTAAACCATATCTCTACGCATTATGTCTACCCGTCTTTTAAATACCTCCAGGGATGGTGCCTCAACCACTGCCCTGGGCAGCCTGTTCCAATGCTTGATAACCCCTTCAGTGTAAAAATTTTTCCTAATATCCAGTCTAAACCTCCTCTGGTGCAACTTGAGGCCGTTTTCTCTTCTCCTATTGCCTGCTACTTGGGAGAAGAGACCGACAAACCTGCCCTTTCTGGGATGTCTTGAACAAACAGGGCAGATAAAGGATGGGAGGGGGAAAGGAGGAGCAAACAGGGTTCAACTCTCATCACTCCAGTCATCCACATTGCAGCAACACACCCAGGCATTTCTTTGTAGATACACTGGCGCCGCCGAGATGCAATCTGTCCAACCCATTTTACTCTTCTGCTCTAGGAGGATAGAAGCCCCGCTCCAGAAGGTGGAGGGGACTCAATCTGACAGCTCCCAGTGCAGGCATCATCTGCTTTATAAATGTTTCAATTCCAGTGAGATGAAGCTTACTGGGGATTTTACCGTGGTCAGGCAAGCTGTGCCAGTGGAGACCTGAATGTCCAGAGGCAATGAGAGAGAGTTGGACCACGGGTGACCTTCCTTCATTGCAGTCTCTTGCTCTTACTGTGTGGATATGGTATGGGGAGAATTATAATCCTACCATGACTGATGCTGTGAAGAGGGAGAAGAAGCAACACCAGGCTCTTTCCAGTGAATTTCCCATGAGATGGCAGTGCGGTGGCACGGGGCAGGAGGAGATAAACAAGCTGGTGTCACTCTAAGTGCATGTTTCTTGGCAGGTTTGAAAAAACAGCTGAGAGATTTGCAAATTGAAATCTGATCTGGAAGCACGCACAGAGATAAAATTAACAGGGTATCCCATGATGTCATTTCGAACAACCACTTTCCTGGCGGAGACAGAGGCAGACAATTCCCTGAGTCCAAGTCTGCACACGAAACCTCACTGAGGCATCTGCTGTTATTCCTTTGCTCTCTTATCCTTCCCTCCATTACGGCAGCTTTGCCCAGGTCCTATAAACATCCAGGCGGCAATCAATGAGGTGTGAATATTTAGCTTATAAAGTTGCTCAAGTGTGAAGGATATCCATTCAAAGAGGTTGGGAAAGCAGCAGCGGAAAGTTATTTTCAGGCTTACTGTCACTGCGTTGCTACTGTTTTGGATGCTCCTGAACTGTATCGATGCACCTAATTAATCAAAGAAGTCAGGTATGGGCTCTGAACTGAAGACCCACCAGACGCACTGCACTGGGCATGAACCCATGCGCTTGGAAAGCAAAAATTACATTCATCACTGGATTTTCCTCCGTGCACTTGGAAGTGCTTCACATGCCACCAGCAGTTTGGAAACCTCTGGCTCTACTCAGCCTGAACCAGGAGGTCGAGCTGCCCGCGGCCACATCTGCACTAGTAAATGAGATGTACCAGGGCAATCTTTGGTCCTCTACGCCCTCCATCAAAGCCGTCATCTGGTACAACACATCCGACACCCCCATTATTACTCTATTTTCATGCCCAGAGCATGGTGGCCACATGCTGACTGGCCACTATGTCCTCCATATGAAGGCAACTAATGGGACATGTCTAGTTGGCACGGGTCAAAAGTTGTGTAGCAGAGCATGCTAACTATTAAATAACATCAAGGGGCAAATTCCAGTTCTTGAGTGTTGGTTTTGTCTAGTTTACAAGTATTTGTTAGAAGCTGTTGCTACCAAAAGATTTTACACTTCATTATGTGAATAGTCCTAGTGAATTCCCCAGGGATTCTTACAGAGTCTAAAGCCAAAGAAGTCAACAAATGTTGAAGAAAGACTTTGTTCATGGTACATTGCGCTGTGTTTTGAGTTTTCTCTCTAGGCTGTTCAGAGTGGGAAACCTCCAGTTAGAGAAAAAAAATAAAAATTAAAAGTTTGAAATAATACCAAGTTTTGAAAAAGCAGAAGGGACAGTAAGATTATGATATGTTGTCAATGAAGAGGTGAATTTTGGGATATAGCCCCAGTATCAAATCAGCGCTACTAACAAGGATAAAACTGGTAGTAGGAAGAAAAATAACATCTACAAATGGAAGCTGGATCTAGAAAGAACAGGATTCATCCTGGGGAGTTCTAGCCATCAAAAGGTACATCTTGCCTAAGCTTATTATCTAGAGCCCCTCCAGGAATGAGAAATCGCCTTCAGAAGGCAATCCAGGCCATCTTTGCTGCATACCAATCTTAGAGCAGAACAAGCCACCCCCTGCAGTCCCTGATCTCTCTCTATTGACTTTGGAGGGAGCCTAAAGAGCTACTGTTGACTGGATGCCCCATATTTAGGCAGCTGCACTTAATGGAGATAAATCCCACCATAGCGACTAACCAGCCGGTTCCTTCTCCGGGGTCTCTCACCACTTCTGTTGAGTCTTCTCTCTGGTGCATCTCAGTCACGGACATAACCCACCATCTTAGCTGGAGGCTGCTCCTTGCTGGAGAACCACAGAATAGCGGGCCGCAGGGGGTCAGCATGCAGATGCCAAAGCCTGAAGTGCCATGAGATCACCCCAGAGAGCAAAGCAGGGTCATGCCCTGGATGGTCTGAACCATCCAAAATCTGAATCTAACATTTTCCATTGCTCCCTTTGCTGAGCCTGCAGAGTCTGAAGACAGGAAGGGAAGGTGGAATAACCCGGCAGCTGGTCCATCACCCCACACAGCTCAGCCCAAGCCCCATGGGAGGAGCTGGAAGGGATTCCCAGGGCAGGATGGGACCCTTTGGGTGAGGGCTGGTTCTCAGAGAAGCAGAGGGTGGGAAGGACTTAAATGAAAGCATGATCCTGTCTGCACCTAGGACTAAACGTGCTGTTCTTGGCCGTAGCTGTTCTCGAGCTGTCGGCATCCTGACAAGGTGGCTCTGTAACCTCTGGGACGATGCATCCCTGAGGAGTACGTTTATGATATTCGGGCCATATGTACATCTGCTTTTTACTCGCATCAAGGAGCCTTTATGCCAGTCTGGGCTGAAGAAGGTGGGAAGGTTCACCTGTATTGAAGCAACAAGCCCCATTTGAAGCAGTGCCCGGCTCATCTTGCTCAGGACTGCAGACAATTACACAGGCTCTTTGCAAACCATTCCTGCAACCTTTTGCTTGTGGTGGCAGAGGTCTGACTACGTTGGCAGCGGGAACACATTCTGCTCCCCTATCTTCAGAGACGAGCATTTCCAAGGTAAAGTCAAATCCGAGTGGAAGCGTAGTTCCCCGAGCCGCAGAATGAACCAGTGGGTTTGGGGCAGACTAAGTCCTTCTATAAGAAAAGGCTTCATTTTTCTGGCAAAAAATCCTCCAATGCTTTACCATCCCCCACCCTTGGAAAGCCAGTGAATGTGAGTGCGGAATTAGCAGACGACAGGGGAGAGAAGAGGCTCAGAAAGATGTTCCCAGGAGCCATGGGACTTGACGAAGGCTGGGAGCTCTGGGAGGCTTCAGGAGTGTCCTCTCCTTGAAGAACAGCTGGTTGGCCTTATTGAAATTGCAGTTTATATTCTGGGAGCACCCGGAGTCCCACAGCAAGATGAGGAGGTGGAAGGAAAAGGGCAGTACATTGCATTAGCCAACCGGTATTTGAGGTCCGATGCAAGGAAAGCAAAGGAAGAATTTTTGTCCTCGAGATACAGATTTGGGAATTAAAGCCCAGAGAAGGATTAAGCTGTTTCCCAGGTGGGTAGTGATCACAAATTGAAGCCCCATCATCTGAAGCTTTGTTCAGCGCTGTCATCAGAAATCCTGTTTCCCTCTCATCTACGGCTGTTAAAAGAGGGAAAAGATGAATGTAAAAAGAATCTCCTTCCAAAAGCAAAAAAAATGCTGTTCAAAGGTGTCAGGCTGGGGCCAACTTTGTTCGTCTTTTCTTTAGAGTGGGATATAACTCCACACCAGGGCTGTACTGGATTTGCTTTGGTCCAGTTCAGCAGAACCTGCTGTGACTGAAATCACAGACAGGTCCTGAAGTGATGAATAAAAGCCACTTTTAATAACCTTTGCTGCCCATTATTGCTGTTCCTTTCCTCAGAAACTGCTCCCTTGATCCACTCCTTTCCTTATCAGGTTTAAACACAGCACTCTCCATCACATTAAGGGCTACAAAGGACTTAATTGCACAGCCAACCAGACCATTTAATGGCTAACAAGCTTCCAGGCCATGCTAATAAGGGCCATCGTAGGAAAGGTACTGTTCAGGAGCAGAAACTGTTCCCAGTATAGGGTATGAACAACACCATCTTCTCTGGGTGTGTTTTTTGGGAGGGGAGTCTATAAAAGAGTCTACCAGCATGGGCAAGAGCTGCGCCATGGCTCAGGCAGCACCCCAGGTATCAACACAAGCGTGTGTGTGTGTGTGTGTGCGCATATATACATACACTCACACACACACATATGCCTGCACATAAATTTTGGCACACTGCATTTTTGTCAGCCTGGAGAAGAGAAGGCTCCGGGGAGACCTTGCAGCCCCTTCCAGTCCCTCAAGGGGCTCCAGGAAAGCTGGGGAGGGACTCTGGATCAGGGAGGGGAGCCATGGGACGAGGGGGAAGGGTTTTCCAGTGCAAGAGGGGAGACTGAGATGAGATGTGAGGCAGAACTTCTTGGCTGTGAGGGTGGTGAGCCCCTGGCCCAGGTTGCCCAGAGAAGCTGTGGCTGCCCCATCCCTGGAGGGGTTCAAGGCCAGGTTGGACGGGGCTTGGAGCAACCTGGTCTGGTGGGAGGTGTCCCTGCCCAGGGCAGGGGGGTGGAATGAGATGATCTTCAAGGTCCCTTCTAACCCAAACCATTCTATGATTCAATGATCTCATTGGCACAAGACAGCCCCATCCAGGGAATACAGAGAATATGTCCAGATAAAACTTTTTGCATATATACCTGTTTCCTGCTCTCTGAGCTCAAGGAAAAGCTCTGTGAAATTCCTTACCAGTGTGGCCTATCCACAATGAAGGGTAGCAACAACAGACAACCACACTAGCAATACAGTGAATCACGCAAGAAACATTTCAAAAGGGAGATCTTGGGGTTTTTTTTCTTGCAAATTGGACTTTTCCCAGTGAAAAGCAGATATGTTTTGGAAAGCATTATCCACAAAGATGCCAATTTTGCATTGAAAATATCCAGTGTTGGCTGTATGTCTGAGGTTGAGTACAGGGTGCGTGTCATCTCCTTCACCAGTCCAATATCAAAGATGTGGAAACCATAATGAATCAGGACATAATAGGAGATATCAGACTAGATACAAGGAAGAAGTTTTTTATGATGAGGATGGTGAGACACTGGCCCAGGTTGCCCAGAGAGGTGGTAGATGTCCCATCCCTGGAAACATTAAAGGCCAGGTTGGACGGGGCTCTGAGCAACCTGATCTGGTTGAAGATGTGGGACATCTGCTCATTGCAGGAACTTGGACTATACGACCTTTAAAGGTCCCTTCCAACTCAAGCCATTCTATGAGTCTATGATTCTAGGAGGAGCTGGACCCATGAAAGGAAGATGGAGATGCATGAACATCCCACTTGGTGCGCATGCTACAGACACGAGCCACTTGCCTTTGCTTTATCAACCAGCCAAGGGTGCAGTTGTGCAAAATGGTATAACCCAAAGCAGACTCAGCCTGTAGTTACACTGGGCTGGGGCTGTTGGTTAACACATCAGTCTCGCCTCCAACTAACAGGCCTCGTTATCCTCTCTGGTTGCTGTAATTCAAGTATAATTCCAGGGAAGTTCAACAGAGACTCAACTATGGGAAGCTGTCGGAGACTGATTAGGATCATTTCTGTAATCCCTTGCTACAGAAATGCTGTAGCACTTCTTTAGCTTCAAGTCTAGACTTCTATTTCTGCTGTGTTGTTTTGAACATAAAACCAGAGTGCAATACTCAAGGGAAGACTATACCGTCCCATTTTACATTTATGGTCTCCTGGCCACCAGCCAAGCAAGCACAAATGTGTCTGATCTCAAAATAACCCTCTGCCAGCTCCTACTTTATTTTTTATGGCCATAGAACATTGAGCAGATGACTTCATTGATTTGAACACAAAGGTGCCCAAATAGCAATAACAAATAACTTGTAGAAAGCAGGCGAATCAATCATGCATGGCCTGATGGAAGTTGAGACAAAAGATGATGCAAAACGCTGTGGAGGAGCACACCATGCTGAAAATAAAAGAGCCCTCTCGGATCACATACTTCTCCTGACATGGGCAAGACTCCTGGAGGAACAATTCAATCCTAGTTTACACAAAAATGCAGCAGGAAAATAATTTACAATAAAAAGGCAGAAGTGAGCTCCAGCAGCGTGCAGAAGTGGAAGATGAATTCAGGCACGTTCAAAGCAGCTACTCAGTGCACCTTTTTCATAGTGGTGGCAAATAATCCTCTGGAAATGGGACGGGTCATCCCTAGAAATGTGGGCTTTGAACGTCATTTTTCATTTCCTCTGAGTCCTTTTGTAAATACTGCTACCGGGAAAGAAATGAGAATTAGGTCCTTGAAACCAAGAGTCCCCACATTACGCAGTCTGGTGTCGGACTCACTGGGTGACATCTCCAGTTGATATTCTGCAGCAGCCAGGATCATCCTATGGGTTATTGATGATCTTAGTATCCAAAGTCAACAGATACAAAGTCTTGATTATCTGCTGTTTTCTGTTTGCACAAAGAGGATTAGAATTGTTTCTGCCACTAGCATGCAAATTATTGCAAAGAGCAAAGCTGAGCCTCTCTGCTCCGTAACTGATCTCCCTCAAGCAGTGATTTATATACAATATTTCATAAAAGTACGTTTCCTAAAGGGGTTTATGTCTCCACTGGAGAGTTCCTTCTGGTGATGAGACCCGAACACCCCGATGCATACCTGACACACATGGATAGCTGAAAGTTGTTGGGACCTTGATAGGAGCAGAGAAGTCTGGAAACCACAGACCTGTGGGAAGAGGTAAAGGAGACGGGAAGGAGAGAAAGAAGGGAAAACAGGTTTAATATAGAGATTAATCTTTTCTTTAACATCCAATGTGAAAAAAAAAAAAAAAAAAAACAACTGGGGAACATAAGGTTTTCAACATGCATTTAAAAACCAGCATGGGCTGCAAGTGAAAACCTGGAGAATGCCAGGGAAAAAGTAAAGAAGGAGAGAAAGCAGAGCGTGAGAACTGCTCCGTCTCTTCCTGAACACTGAGGGATTCAGAAAGGGCCGAAACCACAGCAAAGAGCCAAAGATGAGGAAAGCCACAAGCACGTTTTGAGCATGGCCAGCTCCACTCGAAGCAGATTAGCAGCGCCGATAGATAATTGCAGAGCGAAATGCCTGCCATGTGCCACAAGACTCAAGCTTCCCACTGGGGCTTTTTCCAAAAAAAAAAGTCCAAACAAGAAGAGCATGCACAGCTATAACATGCTGAGCAGGGAAAGAAAAGGGATTGAGGCAGACCTCAGACCCCCATTAAGCCACAAGGACGAACAGTCCATACTGAAGGAGGTCATCAGAGCTGAATGTTGAACAACATATGAAAAAAAGGGCTGGGAGGAAAGATGCAGGTATAAAATGGCAGCAAAATTTGTGCCAAGGTAACAAAATTTGGAGAGAAGAAGATCTTTCAATCAATTTTTTTTGATAGCTTCAGGATTCAGGTTTAAATCCCTACTCTCTTTGACCTGGTGCAAACCAAAGGTGACCAGGTATCAACAATGACAAGGTGTTTCTTCAATTTTAGCATTAATCCTTTGTTTACATTTCCTGAAACTTTCCCTTTCACAGTCTTCAAGAAGTAAATGGAAGCACTGCAGCTTGCTTAGCCTCTGAAGTTGATAAAAATTTCCTTTGAACAGGCCAAGGAGGAATCTTACCTGGGGAAAAAAAGATGTCGAACGGAGGAAATACATAAATAGATTAGGATTGCTGTGGACTTGAGATTTCACAAATGCTTGGAAACACATTTTGGACACTTTCCTCAAAAAAGAGACCTCCCCTAGCCCACCGCTGGCTCACGTCACCCTCCAAAAGGTAATTAGGGCGGAGGGGCAGGCTCTGCGGGAAGGGTGGCATGCTCTGCAGTGATGCCTTGCTCAGCAGTCCAGCTGCTACATTCTCACCACCTCCAGTTTGTGAAGGCTGGAAGAAGCTTCTGCAGAGAAACTTTGGCTGCATCGCACATTTGGGCTGTGGATGTGAGCGCTCAGTTCCCAGCTGTGCCAGAGTCTCCATTGTGGGACCTTGAGGGCTGGCTATAAAATTAAATTCTGCACAAGCAGGGTTGCTGCATGAGCACATCTTTGGGTACCTCTGGAGGAAAAGAGTCAAAGCATACAGATTTTTTTATCCAATATCCCAATCTCAGCTATTTTTGAGCACACAGGTTGTTCCCATCAATGACCAAATAAATGAAAAGTGCCCAGGACAGGCAAATGGCCCTCTAAAACCTACATAGGTGCCACCTCCTTGCCTTGCCTAGAGAAGAAGCTCAGGGGCTGGCCCAAAGACTTAATAGAGCAGGACTCATCCATTTTGAGGTCTTTAAACAACCCACAAAGTCTTTCTGTGTGTCACTAACCCATATCCTAATTGCTGCCTCCTTCATTTGTAAGTCAGTGGTTTGAGTCAATTTTTATGGCTGATTTCAGCAAATGTGAAGTGTATCTGAACAGAAAGTTTTGCTTTGACCTGGTATGTTACATAGCAGCTGTTAAAATTACTATTCCAGCCCTGTGACCCAAATATTAGGTGAGACAAATGTTAAAAAATTGGAAGTAAACATAGAGTTAACGTTTCAAAGGACGCAAATAATTGCAACGTCAGGTTCTTTCCGTAAAGACCCGAACAGCCTTACCAAGTTTCTATATTTAATAACAATAGAGCTGCAATTGTTGACGGCCTATAGAGTTAACGACATCATTGCTGGACGTCGCAAGAACTTGTTAAAAAGCCGTCTTTCAGGGGTGTTTCACAGAGCTCTCATCCTACCTTCGGGTCAGAAATTGGCTCACGCAATTGCTGAAGGACCCTCCTGGTCCTGTTTCCTCCGAGTCTACAAAGTATTTGCAAAACAACCTCTGTTCCGACACCCATCTTCTCTTTTTTTTTTTTCCCTAAAGCAAAATGGAATTCACCCTGAAACAGCTCCCTTGCTGGTAGCACTCACAGCACACATTGTGTCTCCATTAAGGAATAGAAAAACGTGTCTCTATCAAAGTTTGGAGGGGGGTGGACTTTGGTTTTCGCCATTAAAATCCTCCCAGTGAATGAGCCATCCCTCTTCATACTAAAACCTTTGGCAACAATATATAGTCCGTTTAAAACATGTGCCTGTCCACTCAAAGCTGTCTTTGCTCACTGTGCTTTTACTGCTACTTTCTTTTATTTTTATTCTGTTTATATTTCCTGTAGCAATTCAAGACTTTATGAGGTGAAGGAATGACAGAACAGTGATTTTTTAATTGCATCCCTCTTCTTGCTTTCCTCTGTTTCTCTTTTTTGTTTTACTTGCCTCTAGACATTGGATATTTTTTTATGCCTGATGAAACTGAGAAAAGGGAAAACCAAGAAATGGAATTTCTTAGAAAAAAAGCATTTTAAAACCCGGTCTATTTTTAAATGAACTCTATAAAATCACCTACAAATATAAGCTGAGATAGGTAATGGAAATAACTTCTAGGCTTGCCACAAAATGAAGTTACGCAGAAGCTAGTAAAGGTTGTCAACAATGAATGAGGCACAACCTGACACCATCAATAATTACTCCTCTGAGTAATTAGACAGCTGTGCTGTCTCGCAGGCAGGCATGCGACGCTGCCTGGAGCTCAGGTACTCCTCCAAATGGGGAGGCCAGTCAGGGGAAACATCAGACTGGTCAGGATGGATCCACCGGATGGGCTAGAACCCACCTCAAGGAGACATGGGGTGACTTTATCCCTCCTCCTGCCAGGATGCTTGAGCTATTTTTTCTTCCAGAGCTTTGCCATCTCTGCTTGTGCCTCTGCTCCTCAGCTCACCAGAGACACAGGCCCAGTGGTGGCAGATGGACGTACCATCTTCATTTCATGAAGACATCCCAAGATACAGCCCCTCTGCAAGCCAAGGTCCTGTACCTGAGGTGGACTCTTCTGTCTCTTCAGCAAGAAGAGGAGAAGCCATTTTCAGACAGGGATACTTTTTCCTTGTTTAGGCCAAACTTGGAAGGCTTGAAGAAGAGGATTAGGTCCTTTCGTTTCATATGAAGTGTTTTGAGATCTTCAACAGGAAAGGTCATAAGAAAGCATAACATAGGCTTGTTACAACTTAATCAACACACAAATACCTTCATCTTAAAGCAGGAAGATCCTCAATAAAGCCAAGCCTTCTTTCCAGAAACTTACTTCAACCTTGATATGGGAAGAAAGAGACCAAGAATAAAAGGGCATCAGTACTTATCTCATAGGCCACAAAGCAAGAAAACAGCTCATTTCAATTACTTTTTAAGTGCAACTGCATGAGTCGGGGCTCTGAACTGTCCTGATAGCATCAGCACCCATCTCCCTTTCTCCAGTGGAAAAATTCCTCCACCAACAAATGCTCTGCTGTGGCCCTGGCACCTGGGAAGCAAAGCAGAACCAAACAGGACCATCCAAAAAAAGTCAGGAGGACTGCAATGGTGGAGATCAATGAGAGAGGAGCCCTGGGGAGGAGGGACCAGGAGAAGGTAGCTACTGATCAAAGCCACCCAGGGACCTTCCACCATGAGGAGGATGGAGTTAGCTGGGATGCCAGGGATGGCTTGGAAACAGGGAGCTCTGTCCTGGCTCCTGATCGCAATGTGCACAGAAAGACAACAGGGGCATTATTCTGACTTGGGGGGGGGGGGGGGGGGGGGCGGGGGGAAGAGAGAGAAATAAAAATAAATGTATTTGCTTTCCATGACACACTTAAAATGAGAAACACCAGCCATTTCTTATTCTAAGTGCAGGGTGGTGTTGTCTGTGGTGTAATTTCTCCATGCCACAGTGTGCTAACTCTTGTTTTATTAGGAGCCGCTACATACCGCCGGTCTCCTTAAGATATTCTAGATAGAGGTTTTAAAAAAGATACCCTGTGTGAAAAGCAAGTTTGCTTGGCTAAGCACCGCAAAGCCAGGAAATGCTGGGGCCATGGTTATTATTGCTATTTCTAAAGCAGCAGAGCCACAAGCCTCAGTCTGTGTGTCCTTTATCTGTCCAGGATAGGTCTTGCGGGGCCTGGAGGTGAAGATGGCATTAGCTCAAAGCAGTAAATCCATCATGTCCTGGCAAAGGGAAATTCATTTCATGCCCACGCCACCGCAGCTACAGCACACACACATGCTGCACAACCCCATGTCCCGGCTCCCAGTCCCTAACTCCCCTTCCCAGGGGCTGATAAGCCATATCTACTGTCCACCAGCCACTTTGGTCCCATGAAAGGAAGGACCACCAGTCTAGGAAGAGTTCCAAAGTCCTTTCAAGCACCTTCCCAAGGCCTCAGTCGTGCTCACCACCTGCAAGAGTCAGGACAGACCCACAAGCAAAAGCAAGAGGTTGTCCTGGTTTGAGGAACACAGGACTAATTTCTCTTTCAGTAATTTCACTTTTTGGTAAGGTCCCTTCTAATGCTTGGGAAAACTGCATTTTGAGAAGACTTTAGTTTCTAAATTTGTGAAAAAAGTTGCTCTATAGCCAGCTCTGTGTGAGGGTTTCAAGGTCTCACTGTTTTCGACTGTGCCCAGTTCTGGGCTCCCCGGTTCAAGAAGGCCAGGGAACTGCTGGAGAGGGGACAGCAAAGGGCTACCAGGATGCTGAGGGGACTGGAACATCTCTCTTATGAAGAAAGGCTGAGGGATTTGGGTCTCTTCAGTCTGGAAAAAAGACAACTGAGGGGGGATCTTATCAACGCTTATAAATACTGAAAGGGTGGGTGTCAGGAGGACAGGGCCAGGCTCTTTTCAGTGGTGTCCAGCGACAGGACAAGGAGTAACGGGCACAAACTTGACCATAGGAAGTTCCATCTCAACATGAGGAGGAACTTCTTTCTTTTGAGGGTGGCAGAGCCCTGGCACAGGCTGCCCAGAGAGGTGGTGGAGTCTCCGTCTCTGGAGACATTCCAAACCCTCCTGGAGGCGTTCCTGTGCCACCTGCTCTGGGTGACCCTGCTCTGGCAGGGGGTTGGATGAGATGATCTCCAGAGGTCCCTTCCAACCCCAACCATTCTGTGATTCTGTGACCTCACCAGGTGCAGGGATGAGGAGGAGCGAGATCTGGGCACTTGACCCAAGCTGCCAACAGGATTATTCTATACCATGAGTGTCACATTCAATATTAGAAAGTTTGCTGAGGAGTTTTACCTCTTCCTCAATGGCTGCCATCCAGAGAACTCCTTGCCCCAGTGCCGGAGCCCCGAGCCCTTCCCTTCCTGCCGAAGCCGCAGCGCTCACAGTGTCCCACATTTGCTGTCCCATGCGGAGAGTGCACGGCTTCCTGCTGGTCTGAGTGTAATCCGGTATATTTTATATTTGTATCAGGATCAATACTGGTTCTTTAGTATTATTAGTATGAATTATTTAGTCTTATTCTATTAAGTATGTCTAACTTTCAACCCTATGGTTCCCTTGTTTTTTCCCAGTTCCCCTTCCTGGGTGGCAAGGGGTCATCAGGTGATAGAATAATTGTCAATAAATTGTTGTGGGTTCTTCAAATCACAGCAAAGTGAACCACCTTCTCCATTGCCTGTACAGAGGACCTGTACTAGGGCAACCCCCACCTTGACAGCTTAAGTTGGAAGATGTAAAGCCACAAATCTGGGCCTTGACACATTAAAATCATCCCCTGCTGAACATCATGCACCAGTTTCACTTTTGATTTTCATCACCGTAAAGAAACTCGATCAAACCTCCCAACCACATCAGACTGGGGAGGGACTGGCAGGCATGCGATAACCGGAGCCTCCATCGAGGCAGGGCTCCTGAGTGGGAGAAACTTGGCAAAGAGGAATGCAAAATCCAGTGTCGGACTCTGAGCCAGTTCCAGGATATTAAAATAGAAATAGTAACACGCCTAAATTTAGCCTCCTGGCTCCAAATGTTGAAGTTATGGGGCCTGATGGAACAATATAGGCTCTAACAGTGCACCTCAGAGGGAATGTTTTTGGCTGGCTTTTAGGGAAAAGAACCTTATTTCATCACTGGCCGTGTGTATTTCTGTCTGTGCTATGCACTGACCAGTTCCAGCTGCTTTCAAGAACTGGGCTGAAGCTCTCAAAGATATTGGGTTCCCACAACACTTCTGAAAACAAGTGGTCGGGTCAAGGAGAAAGAAAATTGCAGCCCCCTGGGAGGGAATTCTGCAGTAGGGCTCAGCCCTGAAGAAACATCAGGGAACAGGGGTTTTAAAAACGCACTTCAAGTCCACAGCAAGCCAGGTAGTTTGGGGTTTACTGTTGATGGAGCTATTTTCTTTAAAAAGAAGAATGAAACGACAGCAGTAAATGGCCGTGTAGGAGATGTTGTAAAGAACCATCTGCAAAGATAAAATGAGATTTCCAGCTCCGGCAGGGAGAAATTTTTGGCTGGGATCATAGAATCGTAGAATGGTTTGGGTTGGAAGGGACTTTAAAGATCATCTAGTTCCAACCCCCCTGCCATAGGCAGCGACACCTTCCATTAGATCAAGGATGCCAACACAAGAGTTGAGTAAGTGAAGAGAAAAGGCTGAGACAGCCCGTGCGGGTTTGCATGGGGATGCCTTCACCATCCTGCCTTAGCAGATACCTGCATTTCTGGTCCCACGCTCTCTTCAGAGCAGCACATAAGCCACCTGCAGCTCTTCTGCCAGAGCCATGACACATAACAGGGGTGGCAGGGCCAAATCCATGGCCATGGGAGGGATGGGGAAACAGGGGAATGCCCAGCCTATCCACAAAATCTGCCTCCAGTGGATACCCAGGTATTGATCAAATTGCCACAGGAGAAGATCTAGAGACCAACAGCTTCACCGTAGGGATCCCCATGCCAGGGGAGGTGTCAGCATTGCCACCCCTTTCCTAGGACAACCACAACCCCATACCCACAGTCCCTGGGCTGCCCAACCAGTGCAGCCCTTGTCCCCTCCCAGTCTGCCTGCTCCCTTGCTACACTGGGTTAACACCTCCTCTTGCCACCCAGAGTTTGCAAATTCAGCCATTGGCCCCAGCATCCTCAGGTCTGGGGTAAAAGAGGTTTATGTGTGCAACTTGACATACAAACCGCCGACTTTGAGAAAGCCGCGTAGAAGCAAGAGCGAACAGCAAAGGGAGGAAATTGCTAAGTAGATATCCTAATTAGATAAGAGTGTCATTGCTGCACAAAAATAATGTGGAGAGGGAAGTTAGATGCGTGGAAGATAGAAAGGTGCTCCAGAGATTAAAGTATTTAGGACAAACCACACGAGGGACTGTGAGAGCTTTTAGAGCGGAGTAGCAGGCTTATCAGGGAAAAGTGTGTAAGAAAGCATAAAACACTTTAATTAAAATGTCAGCGTTGGGCAGGTTGGTCACAGCAAAGCCAGCTCGTGAAGGATGGCTATTCCCAGGGTTAGCCTCACTCTCCTTAAGTCTGATTGCTTCTTGCAAGTGTTCACAGGAGAGGAAAGATGCTTGGGGGAGGGAGATGGGGGTGACCTTCTGCAGTCAGTCACCCAGAGCAGAGCTGGGGTTTGTTGCATGGTGGGTGCTTTGAGAAACCAGCCAAACCCTCACACGATGCTCTGACTCGGTCCAGCTCCCCTGGGTAAAGCGAGAGTGCTATAAAAACACTGCCATTTGCCACCGATGAAAACAAAAGCTGAAATCTCCTAGGAGGGCAAAGACATCTTAGAGTGCCTGTCGCATCTCAGCGATCACCTGCCATCAAAGCAACCTGTCCCAAATATACCCAAAGCACTATGAAGTGGGGGGAAGCTGAAATCTTGGTTTTTTTTTTTCTCACGACATGGAATTCAGCCTCAATGACACAGGCAAGGCTGCAGTAAACAACCCTTCTCCCAGTGCAGTTATTTACAAGCCAGGCACTCCAGATAGCAGTCAGGTATTCAGGCAGGAGGTCTGTCAAAGCCATCTCTGCATTTTTAAGATTTCTGGGGGCACGCAGCATCCTCGGACCGTGGTTTCTTTATACACAGAGCACCACAAGACCTTGGCTCCTGGAGGGGCTCGGAGAGGTGGCAGGGGTGCTGCTTGAGAAGGAATAACAAGAACACGTGTGCATTTGGTGCTCAGCAGAGGATCATATTCAGTGCTGAGCACAGCCCCGGTCTCACTGTTGGGGCTATCTTCAATAGCATCAACAGACTGGTTTTCTGGCTCATGTTACAAATGCATTCGTGCCATGCCACAGCATTTTACAAGCAGGAAAACTGATCTCCCCTTCCCAGTCCAGTGGCAACCCCAGTCCTGCTTAACCCTTGAAGTGTCTTGGGAACGCTGGAGCAGGAAAAAGCACACATGACTTGGCCAGAAGGGCTCAATCCTGAACCTAGTGAGGTGGACAGGAAATTTTCCCTGAGCTTCAGTGGAGCATGGTCAAGTGGAGGGGACCCCCCGACCACCTAGGAGAATGACAGTGAGTGGGAAAATCATTTTGATGATTTTGGCCATGAGAAAGGCAAGGCAAATTGTCCCAGTTGTTACCAGACAGGAGAACTGCAGCTGGAAGATGATCAGAGCAAGCCCATAGAAGTCTCCAAAGTTGGAAGGAGGAGCCCTGGTGGGAAAACGCTGCAGCTTGCAATGTTTTTGTCATGTACATTTGCATTTCTGCAAACAGGAGCTGGACTTTGCCACCCTCTCGGCTCATGGTGGCCCTAGACTCTGTGACTATCACACACTAAGCAGCCCTGGTCTTGTGGTCTCCCAGACCAGGGGTGCTCCTGGCACTTTACTACATTGTCCAAGCATATGCAGGGGCAGGGACTGCAGGGCAGGACACAGCACAGGGCTAAAAAATGCCAACCAGTGAGCAGTTTAAAGAGGCAGATATTTAGAAACAGTCTGCCCAAAACCCTTCGCCACCCCAGGTATCTGTGTGAGCCAAGCAATGATCTGTCGTGTGCACAGCCAAGGCAGAGTGGAACACATGAGCTTCTCCAAAGGGATTTGCTGGGGAAAGAGCAAGCACAAGGGTCCATCCCCAGGAAGATGTCTTGGCATCATGACACAGAGTCAACCAGTTATTACACATGGGGAGACAAGGTGGGAGTTGGATTCCCATAAGTAATTAGTCACCTCAGAAGTCTTGGGGACTTCACTTCCCACTGATTTCAAGCAAGGCTGAGGTAGCATTCGTCTTCTCCGAGCACTTCTCCAAGTGTGTCTAGTTTGGCATTGACATCTGAGCAAGATGTGAACTCTTTATAGTCACTGATGTCTCCAAAGAGAAACTGCACTGACCTTATGTCTTAGACATGTATCCTACTATGGAGCGAACTACTTTCTGGAAGTACCCACTTCTGCTCAGAGGCTGTAAGGGAGTAACAAGCTCTGGCTCACCTTTAGCTGTCAGAAAGCTATCAGTGCCTAAATGGACCTGTGAATTTTGCTGAATACAGCTCTGAAGCCCATGGGATGTAAAGGAACCTATAGACCTAGGGCCTGGCTTCATCCCATCACATGAAGATCTAAGTCTGGAGCCTTTTTCCTCTCCCTCTGCACTGAGTAGAGAGAGGAAGGCATCTCCAGGTGGTAAGTCAAGGCGTCTAGGTAGTAATCAGAGGTCCCTGTCTCTCTTGTTCTCTCCATTGACCGGAGGGACTGACAGTGGTGGAAATGGTTCAGGAGGTGTTCCCGTTTCAGCCTGTACTATCTGAGAGAGGAGAGATTGTTGCACAGGAAAATATATGTTCTTCATTAAACTTCTTCCATCCTTTGATTCCGCTACTCTATGACATGGTTACTCATCTCTGTGACTCCCACAATACCCTGAGGTTTTCTATGAGTTATGTGCCCTCTGAGCAAGACAGAAGCTCACCTTGGTCTTGTTTCAGCTGCTTTTGCTCTGAAATCATAACTAGAAGTTGCAGTCACGTTGCATTCTCTTTCCTTTTTTTTGAAGGTAAACCTATAAATCAAGTGAGGAACACTTAGCGCTGAGCACTGGCCTGCTTGAATCATTTGTGACTCATTACAGACCACTTTGACCTGTCGGGGCTTTGCAACAAGGGACAGTTTTCCTGGTCCTATTGGGTTTGGGACACCTGCCAAGACCCCAGCTGAACATATTGAGGAGTTCAAACGTTGCAGAGAAGGTTAAGAGACGATCATGTCCTAGTTGAGAAAGATATGCAATGACAGAAAGTATCTGATATTTCAGAGACTCTTTTATCTGAGAGGCAACAACAGAACAAACTCCTAACGGTAGTGAAAACCAGAAAAATCCAGAGTAGTAATCAGGCACAGAATTATTCTTTTAATTGCAAGTATAATTCAATCAAAGGAAAAACTTCACTAAGGCAATACAGATTCTCTACCCAAGAAGATTTATCCTGGAGATGAAAGAGGATGTAATAATCTCCCTCACTCCCATTCAGTTACCACCACATGGCATGACATATGGTCCTTGTCATATGATGGGAGATTAGTTATGGGTGGGTTCAGCTGCTATCCAAAACACGGCCTTGCTTACATTTTCTAAATCAGGACCAGATGCTTTTCTTCTGGAGATATGCTGTGGCCTAGATCCAAGTTATGGAGTTGGATATCATACCATCACAGAATAACTCAAGTTGGAAGGGACCTCAAGAGGTCTCTAGTCCAACCTCCTGCTCAAAGCAGAGATCAGACTGGGTTATTCACAGCTTTATACAATTGGGTCTTGAAAACCTCAGGATGGAGACTGCACAACTTCTCTTGACAACCTCATCCGCTGCTTGACTGATATATAGAAAACTGTTAAGGTGAAATTCAAAGGGTTTTTCCCTTCCACCTCCTTGAATCCCAGCCTTGCTGAAACAAGTCTTCTAAGTTTGGTAGACACCTCATAGCAGCAGCTTCCTATTCAGGATGGCAGGCTGTGGCTCTTCATGAATCCTAACCTATTTGCCAGCAGGTTGTTTACCTGGTGTCTCTACAGTGCCTTCCTGATCTCAAAACCACATCCACATATGCCTCTAGTGAATACTCAAAGATCCCAACAGATCCCACCATAGTTAACAAGGTCATGTATATTTGGAGATCTATAACTGTGTGGGAGAGGTAATTTCTTTATTAGGCTTGATGATATAAAAAGCCTCCAAGCATTTAAGCCCTTTATCAGGTCCGACAAAGAAGGCAGAGTCTAAATGAAAAGCAGGTGATAAACAAGAGCTCCATGTTTCACCTAATTATTTTAATCACTTGGAAAACAAGAGGTAAAAGGATAGAAAGAGTGGAAATGAGTGTTAACAGGGAGGCAATTGGCAGTTCATTCACCTTGAGGGGCTGCTGTTCCATCACATGCAGGGTTTATTACAAACCATATCCTTCACAGCCTTACCGTTAGTCACCCATCACTCCAAAATGTTATCTGTTTGCTCTCGCTTCTGCAATAAGTGGCCAAGGAGACTCAATCGTTTGGGTCAGAGCTTCTTTTGAAAGCGTTTGTGGCTCTGGACAACATTATTGCTACCTACATATGTCTCTTCTCCCTGAATATGGGACATAGTTCAGAGTAAAGCCTTTTAAATGTTATTGCTCCTATAAAAATGCTCTGCTGACTGCACTGGGATGTACTACCACTTGTGTTCAACGAAATGTAATGCACTGCCACAGCACAGTTGGAGGATGTGCTTTATATAATACTTATCAAGGGAGAAGTGGGACGCTTCCATTGTCTGGGACAGGATGACGGAAGTCTAGTTGTCAGACATGGACAACAGGCTTCAGAGAGATACAAGTTTTGCAAGCGAGAAAATGCCATTTATTGCTGTCTCTGGCTGCAGAGATGAGGTGTGACTCATTTCTGTTTACTGCTGACACCGCATCTGGAAAATTCTTCAAGCTGAGATGGTCATCCCTGACCCCCTTACAGGTGAGAAAAAAGCCGGGGTGTAATTCAGCTGGCTGGTCTTGGACATCCACTTCAGGGTAAGGTGGGTTGTAGTCTAAGCTCCACTGGTGATGTCAACGGCGCTCATTAACAAGGAGAGCCCAGGGTAACTGGGTCAGAGGCTGGTGTGTATCACGTAGACACCTGTGTTTAAGTCAGTTGAACTCAGCTTGAAATCAACCAGACATCAAAAAAGCCCTGGAGGGTCTCCCATCCTAAACGTTAAGGATATACTCCAGAGAACACGAGGTTTTAAACACGCTTTTTTACCTGCATGAAACTTCAGAAACTCATACCAATGCCCATCTCACACTTTGCAGACCAGCACGACATCTGGGAGTTACTACAGCCAGGCTTGTGCCCCAGAGACCTGCCAGCATTGCCTTGTTTGGCAAGATGTGGAAGGAAAAGTACACCTCAAAGAGTTCCAGGGAGAAACTCCTGTTGGGAATCCAACCACACTGGCAGAAAAGAGCTTTTGGTGTCTACCTATGCCTTCTCAGGAAGGTGATGTAGCGTTGCTGCCAGCTGCTTTTTTATTATTTATATTCATATTTATCATTTATTCATATCTTTGTCTCCATGGGGGCAGGGGCTCTGTGGAAATCTAGTTCATCCTACCAAACTGTGGATGCACTCCCCCAGTGCAACTCATGTGCCTCTTGTGTGCCAATGTTTATAGGTGCCTACTTATTTTCATATCGCTCATGTCGCCCATATGGCTCTCTACAACTGCCTGAAAGAGGGTGTAGCAAGGGGGTGGGGGTGTCGGTCTCTGCTCCCAAGAAACAGGCAATAGGACAAGAGGAAATGGCCTCAGGTTGCGCCAGGGGAGGTTTACATTATATATTAGGAAAAAATTCTTCACTGAAAGGGTATCAAACATTGGAACAGGCTACCCGGGGAAGTGGTGGAGTTGCCATCCCTTGAAGGTGTTTAAAAGTCATGTAGATGTGGCGCTGAGGGACGCGGGTTAGTGGTGGACTTGGCAGTGTTGGGTTAATGGTTGGACTCGATGATCTTAAAGGTCCCTTCCAACCTAGACGATTCTTTGATTCTATGATTCTATCTACTGCGCTTCATTTTAGAAGGTGGCCACTGCAGGAAAAGACCAGAAAGAGCTAAATATTTTCCTTTTCCAGGAAGACACTACCGATATCAACCACAATTATTTTTTCCTGTTAATGTCAAAGCCACAGTAGGAAGATTTACTGGGATGCAAAGCTCAATAAGGAAGATTTTACCGTACATAGTAATACCAGTATCACAGCAATCTAAAGCACCAGTCAGGGACCACAGCTCCATCTCTTTAAATATTATCCTTGTCCCAGTTTGAGAGAAGATGACAGACAAGTGATGGCTGGCTTAGATGCCTACTCAGCAAATTATGAGCCCTTTGTGGACCTTGCAGGCAGAGGAGATTTTTAAGGGCTTCAAAGGTGAGCAATAAATCAGATCTACAAATGTTGTCAGGGGTGGGGGTGAATACAAGGAAGACTAAGGCAATAATAAATAGTAATGAGAGCATTTCTGCTTGCCTCAAAAGCAAAGAAAATGAAAGGATGGCACAAAGAGGCCCAAACTCTTGGGCAATCTCCTCTGAAGCCAGTGTCCCGAGGATAATTCTCCGTCAGCTAGACTTGCCCTTCTCTGTTGATTAATCCCAGCAGCACTCTGATTAAAATGCATGAATATTTCTTTAACTGGCATCAGACCCTCATTAAGATCCCGGAGGCTGAGGCTGAAGGATGGCACCTACTCACTTGTTCCCTGCTGCTACCATGACAGATTTGAAATGACAAACTATTATTCATTTTAAGCAAGAAAAGGGAAAACATGCCACATACACATTTTGAAATGATTGGGAGCTTATTGGGATAATGAGGGACAATGTGTTTAGTGTTGCTGCTGAGAACTAGTGGTGAAATGTGGAGGTAGAAAATGCAAAAGCTGCTTCTATTTCGAATTGACAGCCTGATTCATCTGGGACTGATTTTCTTTAGTGGCAAAGCCACCGTATCCTGCCTGGGAAGGGTAAATTACTGTCATCTCTGCTGTAAAGGTGTTTCTCAAGCGTAGGGAAGGTTTAAGTAGCTGTCTAGCTAAATAAAAGAGAGGACTGGTGAGAAACCATGCTTGGAAGTCTATATGCCCAAACCTAAACAGTCTACAACCTAAAGAGAAAGCTCAGTAGTGTCAGGATTAGGGCTGCTGGCTGGTGGAGAAACAAAGAGGAAAAGGGAGAAACACGGGAAATAAAGGCTTGAAAATCAACCTAAATAAAACTGATTCTGATTCAAGGTAGCGTTTCCTAGCCTTGCTCTCAACTGGTTAACCAACACAAAGTCATTGCGAAGATGAAGCCATCCACTTGGCTTCCTGGATAGTCAGGAGGTCCAGGTAAATGCTCCTTTTCTCCATAGTCTTCACGCAGCCCCACTTGCTCCTCTGAAAGCCACAAGCTGCTACAAGGAGGGAGCTGCAGGGAAGAAGATTCAAAACGAAGGGCAGGAGAAGAGACTGATGACCGAAAGCTCAGAGCGATGGCTTTCCCATCGAGGACGTACGTGGTGTTAGACCAGTCTTGCATGACCGTGCTCATAAATATCCCTTTTCATCCTGCCCTGGAAAGTCATAGTAGACCCAGTCCATCTCCAAGAGCCCAGGGTAGGCAGCGAGTGTCGGTATGCCAAGGAATGTGGGATTTGTGGGGAGCAGGCAGTGGAAAAGAAGATGAGATAGCGTTGCGCAAGAGGAAGAAGAATATCATTAAGAAATAAAGGGCCACCAATGGAAGGAGAGGGGAATGGTTAAAAAAAAAAAAAAAAAAAGGAGGGGAAAAATAATCAAAAGGCCTAAACATCCCCAGTTTGGTTGAGAAACTCAGCATAAAGACAGCCTTTCTGGGAAAGAAAGACAAAGCGCTACCTTTTCTGGAATTCAGGGATACAGACGTCTCTTTTTGGGAATTGTTTACACCTGGACACCAGGGAGTGGACTGAACGGCCAAAAAAGACTGAGGTAACTTTGAAAAAATCTGTGTTGGGACTGTGGGTTTTGTTTTATATTATTTGTTTATTTAAATACTTTTTTTTTCAAATGAAGCAGCTAGTGTTTGAAGAGATTGAGCTTGGTGGGATCAAGGTACATTTTTAGGTTAGTGGTAGCGCTATTTATCATTTTTAAGACAAATTTGATTACCCTGATGGGAATTCATGTCTTCAGGGAAAGCTGCCCAGTTGTCATATTAATCATTGCTTTTAGTGTTTTCATTAGGGTTTTGGTTTTTGGTTTAGTATGGGATATTCATTTTTTTTCCCCTTTTAATTTAGCTCTCAGTTGCCCCAGGGCTTTGGCCTGGTAACCTTTGCAGAGTGTTTTTCCTTCAGTCCCTTTCCAACCGATGAATTTTATGAAGGCCGTTAATTCGTAGTACTGCCGCTGCTAAAGATCTGTCACTCCTTCCACTGATGGGGAACCGGCGTTCAAGGGATTCTTTCTTGCAAGAAAAAGATATTAAGAAAAAAAAATCACAGAGTAAAAATGAACATTTACCATTTCAACTACGGAGCATATTATGTTGATGTTCTTCCAAAGGCTTTATGGGGCACTGTTGCAATCTTCTATTATGGTAACATCTCAATACCTATGTCACATCTCAAGACTGCCCTGTGCTTGGTGAAGAAACCCTTAATATTTCTCACTCCTACCAATTTGCTCAGGTTCCTCTGAGGCTCATGGAAGCAGATGTCTCGGTGAAGTTCACAGAGTACTAGAAGGGGTGAAGATAGTCCAGTCTGAGCTCATAGAAGTTATAGGCTTCCAGCCAGTGACTCCTTCATTCAACATCAAATCCTACTGGTGAAAGTACTTAATCATCTGTGGGACACCACACAGTGGGACATCATGTATAATCCATCCCAGGGAGTCTGCTGGTGGGGTCAGACGTGTGTTTCCCAGCTGTGCTGTGGTTCAGTTGGAACTGCTGTGTCCTGCTGTTGTTCAAAGGTCAGAGGAGAGAATCACTCTGGTCCAGTCCATAAAACATGATCATCTTCAAGTGACCCAATCCACTAACGTCAGTAAGACATGGTCACCCAGGCAAACTGAGCCAGCTGCGGAAAAGAAGGACCTTGTGTCAGGTGATTCATCCCAGATACCCAAACACCATCTTAGGATGAGATGACTCAATGGAGGACCTTGTCTTACTCCCATGATATTTGAAGGTGGCCAGACCGTTCCTTTGGAAAAGAAATCTATGTTTTAGGCAATGAAAGGAAGATGAAATTCCAACATAAATGAATTATGAGACATTCCTACAGTAGGACACCCTCTCCAAGAAAAATGTTAGATCTGAGCAGTAAGGAAGTTTTAGATAACAGTTTTACAGCTGGAAGAGCGGTTTTATTGACATCACGACATGTTACAGGAATGGTGGAAAATACCAGTGAGAAAATGCTGAAACAGATTGCTTCTCTTTTCCCATTTTGTTTCAATGTTTAAATATTTCCTTTTGATAAAGAAAATGCATCTATCCCCCTTATCATTGCGATTCACTCAGCTTTCACTTGAATTTTGCAAGCTGCTGCTTTCAAAACCACACTACATTTCGTATATTTCACTTTCTCACAAATAATATTGTTGTGACATTTTCAAAACAAAACAAGTCTGTATTGCCAAAGTGAAGCAATTCAACATCATCACAACAGACTAGGTCAGCATTATCAAAATTAAATACTTAGATACTCTGTGAGATCAGCACTTTGTAATTGCTTTCCTGTAAGAAATATTCCTCCTTGGAATACAAATGAGTGGTAAAAATGTTCAATTACCCAATAAATACAAAATTCTCTTTCTCACTTAGGGCTAGTAAGGAACTAATGGCATTTTGGGGGAATATAGGGTAATTTGCAAGAGTGTAGATGAGGGAAAAAATGGAAGGAAGAAATCTAGCATAATTGCCTCAGTTCTCATTAATATCTGAAATTCAAGAAATAGCTAAGAACTGCTGCAGTCAATAAGAGTTGAGCCCCATCCCGCTTGCAGGTTTTTAAGGACCCAGGAAGATCTATAATCAACCACCCCCACCAAAATACCAATTTGGAGCGTTAAATTTGGGGCATAGGTGCCTTCAGGTCTCTGCAGGGATAGGAAAGGAGCCCCTGTGCTGGGGGATTCCTCTCCCCTTCCCTTGCCCAACCCACAGTGGGGTCAGCCCCATGGGAAGGGCAGACCCAGACCTAGACCCAACAGTTGGTGAAGGGCTGGAAGAAGCGATAGCTCTCCAGCTCTGCCTACCATGGCCTCTTCCCCCCATATTCCCACCCTGGAGCACAAAATTGAAGGGTTGCAGAGAAAAATGTGGTCCTGAATTGGGAATGCATAAACACCAGTGCTGGGCAGGGACTGGGGCAAAGGAGGAGGAGAGCAGAGGACACCAAAGCCTCAGCTGTCTCCAGTACATCCCTATGGTCTATGCAGAGACACACACCTGGGGGTGAATCAGACCTCAGGATAAGGGGAATCACCCTTTTTAGAGCAGGTGGATCCTCTGTCATGATGGCAGAAAGAGCCTGGGTTAAGACGGCTTCTGACTTGGTCATCTCCATCAAATGGCTACCAGTGATAAGAAAACGAGGGGGTGAACACCCAGCTGCAGCAGGAGGGATCGACAGTGCCACAGTGTGAGCTGGTCCATTCCCCCGTGCTTCACCCCCGCTCCCTGAAATGAGAACAGGAAAACAGTCAGTAAAAGTTAACTAGTGGACACATTTAAAAGAAATTAGAGGAAATGGACCCACATCCTGTGGAATTCACCCCTGCCAAAGTCTGCAAAGTCGAGTCCTGTGGCCAGATTTAGAAAGGGAGTGGAGAATTTAATGGCCAATAACATAGCTAAGCAAAAACGCCAGTGCACGCCCCACAGTCCACAATAGTGAGGCTTATGTTTCTGCTTGAATAGCTGAAAGCGTCTCTGTGACACGGGGCAGGAATGCACGAGGCATCCCCCTAAATGTCTCAGTTACATTTTCAGACATGCAAATATTATTAGCACTACAAGTATAGCAACAAGGGCACCCAGGAGACCCAGGGCTGGGCAACCCATCCGAGGCTTTAGAGAGGTAAAATCTGTCACCCGTCAAATAAAGCTGCCTAAAGTTAAGGTCTAAATAATCTAAATTTTATCCTCAGTCCAGCCCACTTTGCAAGAAGTCACAGAGAAGCAAATCAGAAGAAGTTTCTACCCCTGTGTGGCTGAAATGGCACCTTCGTGCAACATAGAGCCCGAGGGAACAAAGAGTGTGAACATAAAGCTCCTGGTTACAGCACTTGTCTGAGAAGAGTTTTGGGTGGTCGTCCCAATTTCCAAAAGGTTTCTGAGACCCACCTAAGTGGCAATAACCACTATGCAACCTTGGTCCCTTCGTGGTTCCAAGTGCTGGGCTGGCTGATTGTTTCTGTCATGAGCAGCGGTTCAAATTCAGCTCACAGCAGAGAACTGATCCTGAGAAACATTGGTGATTTCAGTCCAGTAGGATCATAGGAGGCAGAAAAACCTTAAGCTGACAAAGACCTGGCTTCTCTTCCCAATGCCTCTCCCAGCCTGTGGACCTGTGTCACCACCTTATCCCTCTGTTTCCTCACCCAAGTTTAAAAAGCCTGTGCAACACATTTGCAGGTATGAGTTATCTGTTAGTGAGATGCTCGAGTCATTTTTCACGACTTGCATGAAGTCATAGAATCACAGAGTCATAGATTTGTCTCAGTTGGAAGGGACCTTTCAGATCATCAATTCCAACCATCAACGTAACACTGACAAAAACCACCACCAACCCATGTCCCTCAGCACCACGTCTGCCTGGCTTTTACATACCCCCAGGGATGGTGACTCCACCACTGCCCTGGGCAGCCTCTTCCAATGCTTGACAACTCTTTCCATGAAGAAATTTTTCCTAATATCCAATCTAAACCTCCCCTGGTGCACAACTTGAGGCCGTTTCTTCTCGTCCTATGGCCTGTTCCTTGGGAGAAGAGACCGACCCCCCCTGGCTACCCCCTCCTTTCAGGGAGCTGGAGAGAGGGAGAAGGTCTCCCCTCAGCCTCCTTTTCTCCAGGCTGAACACCCCCAGCTCCCTCAGCCGCTCCTCACAAGACTCCTGCTCCAGACCCCTCACCAACTGCCTGAAAGCAGTCCTCCCTTCTCAAGGGGTTCTCCTGCCTATAGACAGAATATTTGCACCTTCAATCGCAGCAGCAGCATCTGCCGCTCACTGCAAAATCCCTATTAACCAGCAAGGTGGTGACTGTAGGGGATATTGCTGAAAAAAAATTCAAGAGAACTTTAATTTCTAAACCCATAGACATGAAAACATCCTACAGTCAGTGTTGTCTGGGGTAGCTTCAAAGACTCTAGTAATGTTAGAACAAAACTGGTGATGCAAAAAGATGTTTTTTTCTATCCTCTGACCCCTTGGTTTGAAATTCCGGCATGGATTTAGAGGAGTAACAGCAAGAATTTTTTCAGAGAAGGAAGTTTTCAGTAAATACTCCCATATAACACCAAGCAGTAGATTTCACACCTCACTGTTAACATTATGGTTTTCCCTTCCTTTTCTTCTCGCTGCAGCTGCTCACAGGCCTGAGACATGCTTCATCAGTTGCAAGCATCTATTATCGCTGTGCTGCTAGCTAAATCAAATTACATCCTCCAGTTTTCGTTGTGGGAACAGCAAAATTTGTGCCTTTTTCACCTATTCTGCAAGTACCGAGTCCTGCTTTAGATGGGTCAGGCTCTGAAGTTCAGACCAGGGCCACAAGGATGGTCAGTGGTGTGAAGCAGATCCCAGATGGGGAACGATTGCACGGGCTGGAATTCTTCAACCCACAACAGCGATGATTTTCAGGAGACATGAAGATGTCTACAAAATCACAGTGGTGCAGAAAGAGTGTCTGCTCTTTGTCTTTTCCAGAACAAGCCGTCTACCCCAGCACTTCGCCACTTTTAGGACAGGAAAACCCCTTTAGGATGGAGTTCTTGGTGGCAGACTTGAGGTCCCTCAATGCAAGGAAGGCTGTGACTTCCTACTGTTGTGAATGGTGCCATGAATTTTTTCAGATTGCTCAAAGAGTGAACTAGAAAGAAACTGGATCTCCAGCTATGCACTGGGATTCTGAAAGCATCCAGAAATAACCAGAAATAAAATCAAAGGGGGAGCTCAGTAAAAGCACTGTGTCATATTGCCATGTCCTGTAATTTTTAGTTCCAGCAGAGTTACTGGAGCCCCATCAGACAGCACCAGCTGGGAATTTGACCCAACACAGAGCCCAGATGTTATCCTCCATGACAGGAGAAGGAGATAAAAGCTGGATCATTTGGGTTATTTCAGATATAGATCTCCAATCAAACCTTAGTGACCCTGCTTTCGGGATCTGGCCCACACTGGAGCAGGGAGAGAGATTATCTAACCATGGGAAAATTTCCTATTTCCAGAATAATATCATATAAAATTATGACATTCAGAATGAGGTCTGGTTGTTTAAAGTCTGTTGTGTCGATGCTGGATCAGAGGCTTCCCATAGGATCCAGGTACTACTCCTATCTTTCTTAAGGTTTATGTGCAACTTAAATTATCCACGTGTTTCAGACAAGCAGATGCATTTCCAGTATCACTTGAGAACTAATTGGCATGTGCTGGCATGTTCCATGTCAGATATCTGGGCTATTTTTATTAGTTGCATGCTCATGAAAGTGAGATCAGAAATTGAAATGTCATCTGCTACTTGATACTGATTACCAACTTTCTTGACATATATTTTCCTCTTAATATATTTCATATGGCTATGAAAAATTGTAAGAAAGCATTCACAGTGTTGTTTAATAAACTGAACAGGCTTTGTTATATTCATTTTTTCTAAGGGCCAAGGGAGTCTTTTCGGCAATTTCTCCAGTGTTTTTTCCATGGTTTCCTTCCAAACTGCTGACACTTTGCTGGTATGGAGATGTCCACGCTTCTTTTTTCCTACCATGGATCTGCCTGGTGAGAGTCCTTGCTCCACGGTGTTGATATCAACTCCAAAATTCCCCTGAATTTTATGGCTTACATGGTATTGTAGTGTTGTATCTAATAAATCACACATCACCTCATCTGGCATTTCTGCTTTCTAGAGTGTTTCACAACTCAGGGGACCAAGAATGATGGTTCAGCAGGATCTGAAAAGATGCTGACGGGACCACTCAGAGCCTGAGCCCCACAGAGGTGGCTCCCTAATTGTCCAAACAAGCTCCTGGAGAGCATGTCTGAGGACTCTCCTGCCCTGACAGAGACGAGTTGCAGCAGGAATGTGCATCTGGACTGTCCATCCCACAGCACAGACATAGGCTGAGAATACACAGTTGATGCATTAACAGCATCTAAACATCTCAAAACCAAAAGGTGAGAGATGTAGCTCCCAGCTGGTGTTCAGAGGCAAGGTCTGAATATTGGGCATGGCCCATAAGCATTATTATAACCACAATCAGAGGTGTCCTGTTCACAGAGCACATTTTGATGCAGGCATTTTGTATGCAGAAGCGTTCAACATATTGCCCCAAAGCTGATGATTCCTGCCTCGATGCCCTGCTCAAAGCCAGAGGTGGTCACACAGTGATGTCCTGCCCAGATGTGAGTCATGCACACCCTCCAACCTTCATGGTGCTCCCCATGGGGCTGTGAGGCAGCTGAGACTCAGAGCACGTCGGCTTCATGGTTGGTCCTCCAGATTTATAGCACCCAAAGCCACTGACTGAAAGGAGCAACGTCTGAGCAAGAGGAGCAGAGGAATCCAAGATGATCCTTATCCTCAGAGAGTCCCAAAGGAAAAAAGAAGGTTGGAAAGAAACTAGCAATAAAAAATTACAGTAACAAAAAGCATTCCTTTAGCCCCTGTGTGGAGCTTGCTAAAGTACAGCCAAGCCTACTGTCATTGAAGATTTGCAGAGCCCTAAACGACAAGAGAGCTAAAAGGCAAATAAATATATAAGCAGAATATTTAAATGGCATATCCAGAGTATTCATTCAAGCCAAAGACTATCCTAGAGTGTCCATGTTAGCCAAGCAACGTCAACAGAAAGCAGATAAGGTATCACATGAAAAATGTCTGCAGAGGAAATTTAAAGAATAGCCAACGCATGAAGGCAACCAGCAAAACAAAGCTGTGTATGACAAAGAGGAAATCAACATATCGGGAGACAAAAAGAGGAGAAATCTCACAAAGTCACCAGAACTGTAATATCTCAGCATTTTCATTAGCAGACCAGGGTGTTCTCTGCCTCAAAGGGCCCATGGGGAGATGTCTGAGTGGACTGGTCCTCCAGTGCTGGCACTGGCTGCAGCTCTCGCTACGATGGGGAAGAGGTTCTGAGAGGTGACAAAGGCAAAACCATGGCCCACGGTTGAGCACAGGCCACATCATACAAGCCAGGGTGCAAAGGCAGCTCATAATGCTTTACCATCAGTAGGTCTGCTCTCAGCACAGTAGCTCTGTGGAAGAGCTCAGAGCTTGTACCATGAGCGGCCACCTCCTCAGCTCCATACCAAAATCCTCGTATGGCCAAGAGACACCTGCAGAACTGGGCTGGGGTAGCAGTGATCCTGCAGACAAGCAGTGACAGCAACCCAAGCCCCTCTACATGGACCATCCCACTGTCAGCCGCATAAACGCAAGGCACCCAACTCAAGACCATCAGTTAAACGCTTTTGCTTTATTGCGCTTGAGTCTCCACCAATGAAATACAAGAAATATGACCCAAAAGCTGGATCAGAATCAGAAAAAACATTTGAAGCTTACGAGAGTCCTTGTCATCCTGAACGTATACAAGAAACAGAGATCATCTTATTTTTATTCATATGACAGCAAGTAATTTTTTCCAAATGGATGATTTTTAAGTAGCTGTCACAATCCCAAATTAACTCACAACGCATGATCTATAAAACTGGGCAGATAAATCATTCAAGAATGCCAGCCACGGTCTCAATGGAAAGAGACATGAATCCACAGTATTTTTTCATCGATGAGTTCTGAGATCCGGTGAGACGAGCGGTAGCCAAAAAAACCACTGTCCTGACAGCTAAATAAATATATTCTTCCTTTTCCAGTTACCAAAATTCAGATGGGGTTTTGTTTTCCTTTGTAACCTTGTTAATTTACCATTAAAAATCACTGCCAATCACGAAATCATCATGCAAAGTCTGAATACTGACTGGATTTGAAAGGATCTCAAAATTAGAGACATTTACAATGTGCTGGAATGAAGCCCACTTTTCAAAGTGGAAAAAAACACTCACCAATGAGATTTTAACATTTTTATGAGTGTATAGCTGATGGGAGGTGTGGGCGGTAGCAACGCTGTGGATCATCACTTATTCCTCAGTCCCCTTAAGACTGAGGATGAGGGTGATGTGGTGATGAGTTACTGAGAGGTTTCAGTGCGCGCTGTCTCAGCACGGATCCTGAAGGATGCAGATCCAAAGCTGCCTTCCCAGGATCCCCTCCAAGTCCTTACCCAGGTGGCAAACTGGGGCTGGGGATGGTTGCATGGTGCCTCCCAGACTGGTTTCTCTGGGCTGTTGAGTGACGGCTGTGAAAATCAGAATCACCAAATTCAGTTCTTACAGTGTTTGTTCCTGTCTCAGCAGGAGGAAGAGTTGAAATGTTGGAGTTTTCCATTCCTGAAGAGGTCAAAAACCTCTGCTGAGACATCTGAGCAGTGCTGTTTTAAGGGGAAAACCATAAATATCTGAGCTCCTGGTGTAAAGGATGGGCCTTGTGCTACACACGTCCCGGGGGCTGCCTTCTCCCTCAAGGATGGGGGAGTTTAGGTTGAGATGACTTGGCTTTTTGTCATTGTCATTCCAGTCATGAATTACGGCATTTCAGACAGAGAAGAGACCGCAGTGCATCACGGATGACGTAGTCTAGTCAGGACCCATCCAAGAGAACAGGGGATGAGCCATGGAAGTGACAGCTCCAAGAAGCATCAATGCAGATTGACCCAAAAATGTGTCGCTTTGCTTCCCAGAGGCCATTTGGAAAGGGCAAGGGGATTTGGTGAAAACAGTGTTTCATCAAAATATGTTTTGATAGAAAATATCCAGTGTTTGTGTATAATCGGCAATATCCACGCAGACACTTGTCCCAGTGTTGGGATGAAATGCTCGTCACTGCCCACTGAAGGCCAATTAAAACGGAGGTCCAGAGTTTCAGCTCTGATGTTCCAAAAACATGGGCCAACAGTCAAAAAGAGCCCCGGTCGCCCTCATTATGCTGCGGTCATGTAAAAAGTAGCCAGAAATTTAGCACTGAGCAGGAACAACTTTTTCTCATGTGCTTGGTTTTTTGGATGAGGAAATCAATCCAGGAAACCAGACTTGTGCAAACAAGCCATGTTATCCTCAGACACCCCCTTCCTTCTTCAGTCCAACCTTTTGAGTGATCTGAATCTCCAGGTTGATGTCTAGAATTTTTCCAGAGCTTCACCTAGCCTGGAACATCAAGTCAAGGAGGTGGTGGGGTCCCAGCTGCAGCAAAGCAGAACAATGCCCTGGATAGTGGTGAAGGCAGGAAACATGCAGGAGCAATGATGCTGTTTACATCCAGCCCTCACTGCTTTCTGTTCTTTGGACTTCACAGAAGAAGAACACCAGGCATGAGCCTGGATGAACCTGGAGAGAGGATGGAATTCCTCTGGTAAAAGGTAGATGTCTTCACCCAAGCAGGTTGTTCACCAATTATGAAGCGCAACTCATCTTACTTAAACTAAGCCCCAAGTTAGGCCAAGTGAATAGCTCTTTAAAGACCCTGTTCCTCTTCATTGAATAAAAAACAGGGGGATCATGAGGGGAGGCAGAGACTAGCTTCACGGAAACACAAACAGATAACCAAATAGGTCTCTACAATTAGGGGAGATGCCCGCGTATCTCCCCAAAACACAACACTTTCCAGGGCCAAATCAGGACGAGTGACTGACAAAAAATTCATTGCATTATGGTTCAAATCTGGAGATCGTCATCCCAGCCTGTTGACATCTTCAGAGCCCACCATTTCCTCAATGTTACTGACCCACTCAGCACTTCTCTGATTTATCCCGTGTAAACACAGTAATTCTTCTCTTCTTCACCACCCTGAAAGCTTGTCCCTGTGCTTTTATATTCCAGCACAGAAAAGGAAAATTTAGATACCTCTACAGCAACAGCCCTGCAAAGTAACTTCCTCAATATCTCTGCCAAGACCCCCATATGAAAAATATCATATCCATAGGAGAAGAGATTGGGCTTTGTCTCTTGTGAAGCAAATCTCATCTGGGAAGGAAACTGGTTTGCACTGGGTTGGATGGAAGGTGCCCATTCCTCCATGCCTTGTCTTTTTCTTCTCTGGAAGAAGCAGAAACAACAGCTCATCAGCAGCGACCAAGAGTCATAAAGAGCAGAAGCTCAGATGATGGTTGTACACATCAACCACTGACTATAGCTGAGCAGTGGCTGCTGAGTGACTTCTCCAGTGCAGATGTGTCTGTTGCAACTGAGAAGCACTGACCTGTCTGCACCGTACGTCATCTGTGCATCTCTGAGCAGGCGAGAAATATTACTGTTCATACCAGAGCACAGACCCAGGGCCAAGTTTCTTGTCTTAAGAACTATGGTCTGAGGTAATCAGATGATTTAAGGGTTTAATTGGGTAGTGGGTTCTGACCATTGGCTTAAAAGTGCTTTTGGTAACCTTTGATTCCACCTACAAACTTTTCAGAGTATTAAAATGGTGAGCAGTCATGCTGCATAGCTCCAAAAGTCTGTCGAGCTGAGTGTCTTGTCTTCGGTAGTTACCAAGAGCACAAAAAGACCAAATTTTAATTGGGCCTAATCATATAGAACCTCCTGCAGGGATTCCATTATCCAGCCAACCTGGAGCAAGCCCTGGGGTCCTCCAGCAGGAGAGAGGTCACAGCGCTGTGACTTAAATGAATGTGATCTAAGGCCAAGAGCTGGGATGTTGCACAGTCCCTCCAGCCATGAAACCATTTGGGAATTTCTCTTGCCTTATTTGGCCAAAAATGCTCTGGATACTGAGAAAGGGGCAAGAGCTTTGCTCGTCTTCCACCTACTTATGGCAAGAAGAGAGGGACCACATGCAACTCCTCCTGTATGTCCTTTCTGCAGTGAATGCAAAGGGAATCAGAATCATAGAATCATCTGAGTTGGAAGGGACCTTTGAGATCATCAAGTCCAATCATCAACCTAACACTGACAAAACCCACCACTAACCCATGTCCCTCAGCACCACGTCTACATGTCTTTTAAATCCCCCCAGGGATGGCAACTCCACCACTGCCCTGGGCAGCCTCTTCCAATACTTGATACCCTTTTGGTGAAGAAATTTTTCCTAATATCCATCCTAAACCTCCTCTGACATAACCTGAGCCCATTTCCTCTTGTCCTACCACTTGTTCCTTAGGAGAAGAGACTGACCCCCATCTCTTTACAGCCTCCTTTCAGGTAGTTGTAGAGAGCGATCAGGTCTCCCCTGAGGTCTCACTCCTGGGCAAGGAGATTTCTTGCAAAGGGCCAGATCCTCAGTGCTGCCCTTTCCTGCCTGCCTGCCCAAATTGCAGGGGAATAGGAGAGGGGGCAAATTTCAGAGCATTTGCAGTCCAAGCATTTGGTGCCCTGCTCCATGAGGACCTCGCCTCTCATCCGAGGCCATCAGCATCGCAGGTAGTGAGGCGGCTGGAGCCCCCGAGCCTTGCAAACAGAGTTTCTCAATCCCAACTCAGAATGAAGGGGAGGAGGGAAGCGGAACGAAAATAAATAATTTCTGGCTCCTCTGAATCAAAGCCTGTTACAATCAAAACAGCCCTTCGTCTGCAGCCAATGCCCTGGGGTCTCGTTTGTCAAAAATTATACATGTGCTAGAAGCCACAGGGAAGTCTCTTCAACAGAGAAGACCCTCCTGGTGTCAAACTGAGCTGGGGAATGCTTTTAATCCTCTATCTCTGTTCCAGGGTCTCCTGGAGCTTGTGTGGACTCTTTGTCCGGTGTCCAACCCAGAGTGGGTTAATCCTCCGGCTCTTGCTGCAGAGCTCGTAGAAGACCCTGCCCACGGGAATGATGGGCTGCCCGAAGGGAAAGGAGTATAAGGAAATGAGGATTTGGGGGATAAATTGAAATGGGAAGTGGACAAGAGAGCATTGAAGGAGGCTGGCTGGAGAAAACCTCCCCACAAATGCAGGCAAGGAGCCCTGATTTTGGTTTTTCTGAGAGTGGCGCAACGCTACCAATTTCAGGGGAATTATTCCTGATTTACAGCAGTATAAATGAGATCAGAAGCAGGTCCTCTGCTTTCAGGAAGCCTATGCACTTAATGTCATCCATCAGCCTCTGTGTGTATGTGTGTGTGTGTGCGTGCACTTATAAACATGCATGTACGGATGCACAAGAATACAACAGTTAAAATGAGAAATCAGAAGTCCCGGTATGAGAGGGTGAAGGTGTCTGGATTAGACCCCCAAAAGACAGTGATTTATGCTTTATATATTGACTTGATGTTCTCTTCTTTCCAAGATACCATCTTGCAAGCTCCACTTTTCCTTGAAGTCATCTAGCAGCTGTCTGCTCAAGGTGGTTTTTATCGCACAGGCATTTGTGAGTGGCAGTGGAACACCATCTCTTGTAGCAGGGACGTCATTTTGTGTAAGAGCTGTGTCCTGGTGCTCCAGGGGATCTCAAGAGCAGGTCCTTTCCCATCATGTGCCAGGGCTAGTCGGGAATCTGCACGGAAAATCGCTTCACAAGGAGGATGGAGCAGCAGTTTTGCTAATGCCAGAGACTCCCAGGTGCAGCCGGCTCTCCAGAAATTTCAGGCAAACCGCCTTGACACATTGGTTTTGCCAAGAGGTTGGAGAGGAGGGAATACGTAGACCAGGCTCGGCTCCTTGGTATTTCAATTTCCCTTTTCATCCATACCTTATGTTGCTAATGTAAAGACATAATTTCTTTGAATCTGGGTATAGACAAGGTCATATCAACTTGTGTATAGAGAGTTTGTTTTGTTTTAATGGGCAAGTCATATTCTGCATTGTCTCCCTCTTTCTTAGCTCTCACATAACCCTACGAAGAGGTGCAAATTCAGTCAGACCCCTAATCATGGTGGAGGGGATACTGTAAGAAAAGAAGTGTGAGACAACAAGTAGGGAGGTGGATCCAATGATGTCCAGGGGGTCCTTCCAACGCCACTTAGTCTGTGATTTTACACCAGTGTAAAAAAAGCCACGAGTGATATCACAGTGCCCAAGAGACGGCATCACCTGAGCAGAATCTCTCAGGAAAGAAGTGAACAAAACCCATTTTCTCTTGGATTCTCCAGCAAGGAGGACATTTAAATAGAGCCAATTGGATGTTAATATTGCGATCTGGAAGCAAAAACGCAATAAAAAGAGAAGCTGAGAACAAGCAAGGTGGGAACTGGAGACTGAATTACCTTTAAGTCCGTTACAATAGTCCCCCTTGTCTTGCAGCTGGAGTCTGGCCAGCAAGGTCATGAACAAGAAACTGCGCATTCCCCATGTGACAGATATTATTTCATTACTCGGTTTTATTTAATGTGGCAATAAATTCGTGTATCCTACATGACTGGAATGGTCTGGGGTCTTGCTTATTATTATTATTGCCTGACCATTTAAAATTGCTGATCCAAAGTGAAGAACCAGCTATAGCCAGAGGTCTCACCATTGAGTCAACAGAGACAGACACATTCAAAAGATGACAGTATGAAATTCTTGCAAGGTGAACCTCTCCACGGATTATAGAGAGATTGTTATTTGGCTAAAATTATGAGTGGGACTCAAAACAGGACACTAGTCCTCTGGTCTGCTGCATCGCCAGATTTGTCTCAAGATTGTAAGCGCAGGTTCTCATGCCCTGCCCGGTCCTGTGTGCGGATAAAGCCTCATTTGAAGACAAGGAAGGAAAATTGACTTTGCAGACAGTAAAATTCAAGATATTTTAAGTCACATACATTAATAGGATTTGGGGTATGAACCGGAGAGGATTCACGTTCATTGATACAAGTGTTCAACACTCTCTGATTTTTCTGTGGTATCTCAATAGGGTCAGGGCTCTTAAAGTCATATTAGGAGCAATGTGTGAAATATATTCTCTTACAAACTTCCAAATATTTAGTGTTTCTCTATTCACCTATTGTTTGCAGTTTGCATTTAAGTCTGTGCAACACCTGCGGTGATCTGGGATCAGAGACTAATTCTTCCACACATACCAAATGGGATATTCCTGTCCAAGTTTAAACTTCTCGAGGGCAGACCTCTGTGTCTGCACTATTTTGTGACTCCTTTTATAGTCACTGGAAAAAAGACGGATTCTGCTATGGCATGTTTCACGTGGCTTATTTTAAATGCCTGCCTCAGTGTGAAACAACGCTCCCCTCCACATTGCCCGTAAAGACTTCTGGATTGGTGTAAAGGCGAATACTTGCCCAGGCAACTCTCCACAGTTCCTAAATCAGCTCAGACCTGAAACAGACTTATCTGGAGGCATCAAAACTGAGTGATCAAATAAAATTTCATAAGAACTAAGCAGAAAAGTTCGCTCGCGAATAATTTGATGAATTGACTCCAGCAACTGAAACCCTCCTGATAATATTCATAAGTGGTCCCATGTGTTATAGATAACAACAACAAATGCCACAGAACTGGGGAAAAAAAAAAAAAAAAACAAAAAAAACAAACCACATCCTATTTATGCTTGAAAAGCAGTTGACCTGTGAGATAAGCTCAGCTCCAATTGCAGAGCACAGGACTTTTTCACACGTCACCGACGCACAGACGTCGGAAGCCAGGAGAGCGGAGGTGTGAAGCATCGTTACCTCCTCTCCCAGAGCTCTTGGCAGTGGTTAGATCACTCGCAAAACCGGCTGTGTATCCAGAGACATAGGTAGGGCCGATTTAAAAGATTAAATTGTGTAATTGTTGGTAGTCACTGACTTAAAATGAGCGTTTGATGAAACTCGCTACCCGTACAGAAACTTTTCAGAGTCAATAAACTGAGCCATGTTAAAGAATGGCCTAAGAAAGGAGAGGAACGCCATCCACTCAGCTGCCACTTGTTCTGGATGTCCTCTGCAAGGATCTCCTTCCCCACCGACCATGAAGAGGCCACCAACTGCTTCAGGTAACCTCTCTGTCTTCCAGTTTAGTTCCCTGCCTTTACTCCCTTTTCCCTGCTCAGCTTTTTCATCTCTTTAGGCTGTTGTGTTGTAGTAACAACAGGCCCCCCATGTTGTTTGGAGACCCCTCCTGCCAGTTGCAGTTCTAACGAGGTCTATACATCCTTACAATAATATTGCATAACATGATATATCATTATATATTACACCATCACATTATACAGTCCACCATTATTCTAAAAATACTAATATACTGTGCAAGGCATGCAGCACCGTGCCAAAATGCTGGGTTTGGGGTTTCCCACAGTATTTTAATGACACATTGAGTCACACTGGTGTTTCAGCTAAAGCAAATTGCACTATTAGTGCACATTGTCTTCTCCTCACCTGCTAAGTAGAGCTGCCACGATGCTCTGAGCTCAGCATCCTTTTGTCCTGAAGCAGGACAGGGATTTAGCACAGGGAGCCATTCCTGGCAAAGGTTTGTCCTCGGGCTTTGCTTTGCCTTTTCTGCTTCTCCAAGTGAAACTTAATCTACAGTCTTCTCTGCTACTTGAAGGATATTATTTGGTGGATGTGGTTTCCAACGTATAGTTCAGCGCATGATTTAGGACCTGATCCAAAAGGCAGTAAAAGCTACAGAAAAACTCCTGTGAACAACTTTAGCAAGCTTGGAGGGAGCCCGTGGATTGAAAAGGGAAACCTCCCTGGGTGTTGCTGCAACTTCCCATCCATCAAGAGTAGCCACAGCCTTTCACTCCCACCAGCGAGCTTAGAGAGAGCGAAATACCTTGCAGGAGCTATTTAAAACCTCCATGTGACAGGAGAGAGTGAGTATTTTCTTGCATTTTCCAACTCCAAACTCGTCTGTCATAAAGACCCACTCTAAATAGAAAGAGGAGCCGCCAGCTTTATCTTGGAGTCAACAGCCCGTTGTAAGCCCAAGGGAAGGTCAGATTATTTCGGTCCCATCCCTGTCTCTGTAGTCACACACCAGCACGTGCATTCTTCGATTTGTAGATATGTGAGTTATGTACGCAGAGACACGCTGGCAGTAGTGACATCTGGGACCAATTTTCAGTGCCCTTGTAGCACAGCGGAGGTTCTGCCAACCTGCCAGCTTCAACGTGAATGCAAGTGAAGTTCTGACTTTGGAGATCAGTGCTTAACCACATCTATTTTGTCCTTGGTTACCCCAACATAAAATACAGAATAGTGCTACTTGGACTTATGCTGACACAGGCAGAAATGGGATTCAGACATTTAAATATACAGCAGGTTTGCACAGACTCGTCACTGACAAAGGAGCGGGAAGAAAAAGTGATCTAAACCTCACATCGCTTGCAAAAAGGTCATTAAAATTAAATCGGAGTCAAAACATCGCTGAGGCACTTTCAGGGGTCCAGTTGCATCTCTTAACACATTTCTTAGTGCTCTAAAAGCCTGAAAGAATTTCCACAAGAACAGGATGCATAAGATGAGGGAAAAGATGGACTAACCTGGTGTTTGTCCCACTCTCTGGCTAAATCAAATGTGCAAGCAAATACTTTGGGAGCTGCAAGATTACATTGCCCACGCTCATACTGCAGACTGCAACATTAGCAAACCTAAACCTTTCCCTTTGCTCCTGGCCAAGGAGCCATTCCTTGGTTCAGGGACCAACTGATGGTCTCCAGAAACATTGTTGTTTCATGGTGAAGTTCTCCACAGTGCCGGCAAGACACAGATCCATCCGTGGCTATTGAACATGGTGGTCTGATGCATCTCAAAGCCCCAGGACCCCTATCTCACCTCGTTGCTGGTGGGGTAGTCTGGAAACCCTGTATTCTTGTTTCTGTCCCTCTACTCTGCTCTCGTGAGACCACACCTGGAGGACTGCCTCCAGCTCTGGGGCCTCCGATATAAGAAGGACATGGAGCTGTTGGAGCAGGGCCAGAGGAGGCCTCGGAGGTGATCAGAGGCTGGAGCCCCTCTGCTGTGAGGACAGGCTGAGAGAGTTGGGGGGGTTCAGCCTGGAGAAGAGAAGGCTCCGGGGAGACCTTCCAGCCCCTGCCAGTCCCTCAAGGGGCTCCAGGAAAGCTGGGGAGGGACTCTGGATCAGGGAGGGGAGCCATGGGACGAGGGGGAAGGGTTTTCCACTACAAGAGGGGAGATTGAGATGAGATGTGAGGCAGAACTTCTTGGCTGTGAGGGGGGTGAGCCCCTGGCCCAGGTTGCCCCGAGAAGCTGTGGCTGCCCCATCCCTGGAGAGGTTCAAGGCCAGGTTGGACGGAGCTTGGAGCAACCTGGTCTGGTGGGAGGTGTCCCTGCCCAGGGCAGGGGGTTGGAATGAGATGGTCTTTAAGGTCCCTTCCAACTCTAACCATTCTGATTCTATGATTCGACTCCTCTGGTTTCTTATTTTTGTTCCCACTGCCAGTGCCAGGTTACTGGTTCATGGAGCACATCAACCTGATCCACTGAGGCCATTGAAGCAATGTGCTGTGTCCATCAGTGATGTTATGCTCTGTTCACATCCATCACAGTGCTACTCACATCCTCCAGGGATATTTGGCCACCTGGCTGGACCATGGCATTCATTCCTCTGAACTTCTTCAAGAAGGATTTCTCTGACATTTAAAGAGCTCCTCAGCTAATTGTCAATAAAGGTGCAAACCAGTTGCTGTAACATAGGTTTCTTCTGCCACCTGAGAGCTGGTACCCAAGCATCCTGATGAAACTGGCTGATATGACACAGGAGACCTACTGCTTTCTGAACAGTGAGTTGGAGGCTGGGGGAGATATCCTGGCATGTCTCAAATGCCTCTGGACACCCATGCTAAAGCAACTGAATCCCATCTCTGAAGTCTGTCTTAAATTGCTTTGCTACAATTCAATCCATGGTTTCTCATCTGACCTTTCCCGTATTCTCATACCAATCAATATTTGTATAGTAGAACCGAAGTTCAGGGCAGGTAGATCAGAGCCTTTGCAGAAAGGCTGAGTGGCTTTCTCAAAAAAAAAAAAAAAAAAAAAAAGCTATATTTGGAACTCCATTCAGTAAAAAGGTCATGCCAATGCCTCCATCCCTTGTGTTTTCAGCAATTTTGCCAAGACTCACTTGCTGTCAGGGTCCTGTTACAGCAAGATGACTGCAACACACCAGTGAAAAATGAGATCTTCCTCCCATTTCCTGCAGCAAACTTCTCACCGTGACTGGACCACACAGGGCTGCAATACCTACAAGAGCGACAGAGAGCTGACAACGACCTTGAGCACTGCAGTGACCAGTTCTGCTGGAGCCTGTTTGGACTCAACTGCAAGCATTGTCCTACAGTGATGTTCAAGCAACACCAGGATTGGAAACACACGGGCACAGATGAGCCAAATTCAATCTGGCATCAGTTTTCCCCTGGGAATGGAGGGATGCCCTTAAAGCTGTGGTGGGTTTCATATCAGTGTCCTCCTTTACAGTCCTCTGCTGCTGAAAGAGAGGGAGATCATCCACACAGGTTATCTGCCCCCACTTTGCTTCACGCTAGCTGCTGTGTTGGCCCAATCTAGGCTCATTTTGGTGAATAAGATGGGATTTAGCATTGGTAGACATCTCCACCACCTGTCAGCACTCTGGGCCTTCTCCACAGCCAACAGAGACGTAGAGAGTAGAGCCAGCAGGATTCCTGAAATAACTCATCCCTCTTTAAAATGTCTAAAATAGGTCGGATGAATCACACCTTCGAATTGCTTGTTTTTCTCTGTGGAGTGTAAACAGAGCCCAGGGTGACAGCTCAGCTGGACTTATCTGCCTGTGGACATCTCCAGAGGGGTGGTGTGGGTTGCACACAGACTGTCACACAAGATTTACACAAGCCGTTTCCTTCAGAAGAACCGTATCTTTCTTTTTTTTTTTCCCATACTAGACTGAGAGGCCCAGCAATTAAGGTCGAGCATGCTGGAAGAGATAATACTTTGTTCTCCAGAGCCTGCATCAGCCTTTGACTTTTGGAAATGGGGATGAGATTTAATCCAAGATGCAAATTATTTTGCTGCTTTTTCTTGCAGTGCTTCGTGTCCTGTCAGAGACACAAAAACCACAGGTCAGATCCACGATGTTTGGTTCCTCTCTCATCCCAGGTCGATCAAAGAGTTTCATGTTGAAAGCCCTGAGCTGATCTGGAGAATGGAAAAACCCTGACGATGCCCAGTGCTGTAGCTGGGTTGTGGATGCGATGGGTCTGGTTCCTTCTGGTTTTCCCCCTCCACGGGACCACTGGCCATGGACAACAATATCTGAAACTTCACAGGACTCCAGACACAAAACCTCACACTTTTTAAGTGGCAGCACCAGGCCTGGACTCTGCGTGAAAGCTTCTCAGGTTTCCGTTTTAATCAAGCTCTTCTGCGTTCCTGGAAAATATATTTCTACTCCAAGAGGAATATGGGATTTATTTGCCAAATGCCCAAAGGTACAGTTCAGCGTTGAACTATTGCCCGCAACATTTCAGTTTAACAAGATGCTGCAGTAGTTTGAGCAAAGAGAAAGAAGAAACCCAGCTTTTAGTAAGACTCCGTTTGACTCCGGTAATCTTGTAACGTGGGACAATAAAAAGTCAGGCATTTTGGAGACCAGAGCTCTACTGAGGAGATTATTAGAGTCAGGAATATACATCCTTAAAAACTGTTTTCCAGCTCTGTTTGATGCGGGGTCAGCCTGAGCAGCAATGATGCTTCTCTTCTGTCCTGCACACAGTGATGTCCTCGTGCATGAGCTACTCCTTTCCAGCACATTAAGATAATCAAGATGGACATTTGCTGTTTTTCGCCCACGCCTTGGAGACAGCAGATCCGTGCAGCGAGGCAGCGTGTGGCAGGAGGCCATGCCCCTGATGTCTGCAAAGTCATTATTAGGCTGTCTCTCACCGTGCTGCTCCTAATGTCCGCTTAACGCCTCCGACTGCGGAGTCACCCACGGGAGTGGGACACCCAATTACCAGTTGCTTCTGGAAACCTCAGCTCCTGGCCAACACACCCACCCTAGCAGCTCTGACCTGTTGTTCTCATTACACTTGTGCCCAAGGAGCTCAGGTGGGATGAAGAAGTCACCTTGCTGGGCACAGTGGCGGTGCCCATAGAATCATAGATTTGTTATTAGCCGTGGCAGCATCCAGCCCCCAGGCGATGCTGTCTCACATGGTCTGTGCTCAGACTATTCCTCCTCTGCCTCTGCAAGCATTTTCAGCCTGTGTACTTTAGTCAATTACAAGGTTTTCCTGGGAAATCCTTCTACTGTATCATTGACACCCCAGAGCCACCCTCATAGAATCATAGAACCATAGAATGGTTTAAGTTGGAAATTTAAAGACCACCCAGTGCCACCCCCTGCCCTGGGCAGGGACACCTCCCACCAGACCAGGTTGCTCCAAGCCCCATCCAACCTGGCCTTCAACCCCTCCAGGGATGGGGCAGCCACAGCTTCTCGGGGCAACCTGGGCCAGGGGCTCACCCCCCTCACAGCCAAGAAGTTCTGCCTCACATCTCATCTCAATCTCCCCTCTTGCACTGGAAAACCCTTCCCCCTCGTCCCATGGCTCCCCTCCCTGATCCAGAGTCCCTCCCCAGCTTTCCTGGAGCCCCCTGAGGGACTGGAAGGGGCTCCAAGGTCTCCCCGGAGCCTTCTCTTCTGCGGCTGAACCCCCCCAACTCTCTCAGCCTGTCCTCACAGCAGAGGGGCTCCAGCCTCTGATGATCTCCGTGGCCTCCTCTGGACTCACTCCAACAGCTCCATGTCCTTCTTGTGCTGAGGACTCCAGAGCTGGAGGCAGTCCTCCAGGTGTGGTCTCAGGAGAGCAGAGTAGAGGGGCAAAATCACCTCCCTTGACCTCCTGGACATGCTTCTTTTGATGCAGCCCAGGATACGGTTGGTCTCCCGGGCTGCCAGCACACATTGCTGGCTCACGTTGAGCTTCTCATCAACCACTCGTGTCTTACTTTCTGTTTCATCCTGAGGCCCGGCTGCAGTCCTGTTTCACTGCACTTTGAAACTCTGGTTTGAATGTAATTTAAATCCCCAGTGCCGCATGGGAAGCATTCGACAAAGGGAAGAACCAATCCACATAACAACCCGACTCTCCTTCCTGCCTCTCTATCCCCAGCTCACAACCAGGCCGCGGTTGTCCTCCCCATCCCTCCATGCTCTTGCTGCCAAGGCTTGGGACACGTAGGAGGTGTTTGCAGAAGCTTTGCACAGCGGAGGTACATCTCAGTGGCTTTGAGGTGTTCATGGTATTAAGTGTGAACCAATGACTTGTCCCTACTGCCCGGACAACAACAGCTTCCAAATTTGCACGGAAGAAGTCAATACGGCACCATTTAGAAATTGCATTTGCAAGCTGCTCATCATTCTCTGGGGTAAAGGTATAGCCCAGATATTGAAAAGACTTGGTAAAAACATATTTGGGGTGCGCTGTATTAAGAAATACCTGCAGCATCCTATGATCAATGGGTCCCTCACTGACCTGGGGCCAGCGTGGGGGTCTGTGCACAGAAGACCTGATCCCCCTCAGCCTGGATGAGCCTCCTACACATAACCAAGGGCTGGCTGCAAAACCAGCAAAGGCTTTAACCACTTTTTCTTGGGTTTTTCTGCACCATCCCCACCTGCCTCACTGTGTGGCTCACCCTATCAGAGAGCAGTGCAGTATTCTGGCTGCTGTCACCCTGCACCCCGTCCCAGCCATGAAACTGGGAGTACCACAAGAAACCAGCTCCCCCAGCAGCTCCTTTTGCTGGGACCCTTCTCTCCATCAGCTCCTCTCCGACCTGATGAGGGTGATAGGGGGAAAAAAAAAAAAAAAAAACCCAGACAGAAACAAAACAGCGTTATCTCTCTCCTGCGTGCCAGCTCCTGGCTGTACAAATGAACACGACACACCTCTCAAATGGTCTCCTTCTCCCTAATAGGAAACGTCACTCTCTCCAAGCATGAAACCACTCACTGCACGCAAATCCCTCTCCCGAGGGAGGATACCTGATTGCAAGGAGCACAGAGCCAGCCTGATAATCACCAGGAGGCTTCTCTCCTTCGCTGGCAGGGAGAGGTTGCTTGCTGCCCTCTCTCGGCTTCAGATGGCTTTCATGTATCCCGCCGAAAAACACGGTTTTCTACCTATGCGAGCCCTTCCCGGAAAGGTGCAAAGGGGCAATGGGACCACAAGGACTCAAGAAAACATCTGGCCCTCTCCCCCACCTTCTGTAGATCTTGCGCTTGATTTCTGATGCAGGACATGAGTAGAGCACACCTGAGGAGGAACTGGCCACACTGGCATGGGTACAGGAGGTTTTTCCCCTAAACTAGACACAGGGTTGTCCATGTCCAACCCCAAAGAGAGCCAGTTCGTTGCGTTGGGCTATCTAGATTTGTATTCTGGGCTACCTGGTTTCTTCTGCTGGGCTACAACAGAAAGCATGGGTGGGAGTCTCCTTTGGCACGGCAGTGGGGACCATTACCCCACAGATGGCAAGACCAGACTACACTGAAGTAACCCCTTCTGCAGCCTTCTCAGGCTCCTTTCAAAGAGACCTGGGTGATATTTTCCAGAGGGTCCTAAATTGTCCAAAATGGGGAAATTCTGGTGGACTGGCTTGAATTTGTTAAGCAATTTATCTTGAAAAACAGTGTGCAGAACCCTGAAAAACGTCAAAATATCTTATTTCTGAAAGGTGATTTTTTTGTTTACAGTACTTTGAAAAAACACTTTCCACTTTCTGTTTCTGAAATGGTATTTACTAGATTTTTTTTTTTTTTAAGTCAGCTACAGTATAAAGAGTAAACTAACCCTAAAAGAGAACAAAATGTTTTTGGGTTTGGGGTTTTTTTTCAGGCCAAGTGAAACGTTTCAAGTTGATCTGAAATTAAACATTTTGCAGGTTTGTTTTCTTATGGGCTTGGGAAAACAGTGCGATACCGAATCCCAGATGAAAAGCTCCACGCGTCTGTCTCAAATGCTCCTGTCCTTGACTCCACTGACTATGAAGGAGCAAATCTATTCAACTGGATGAATTTCCCTTGAGTTTCCAAAGTTTGGTGTTGGAGATGGTCTCAAAGGCTCCAGCATGGATGACCAACCCAACGGGCACTGACATCCAGGGAAAGGTTATCCTGGCTTTAGTGGAGTTGGGCTGGGGCAGCCCAGAGCAGCCTTAGGGCACTGGACCTCTTCACAGCCTTGTGCTGCCAGGGTGGGGTCACATCCTGCATTGGTGTCAAGGCAGGAGAGGTGTCACAGGTCATGGAGTTCACTGGTTGAACAGGACGGACCACAGATATTTCACTTCGCATTTGGGAGTCTTCTGGTTTTAATGTCGGTCGGCTAACGTTTTCCAGGTGCCCTGCATATCCACATGGAAAGCAGCTGGAGATATGGACCATAATTTTTACAGCACCTCCCATCATTAAGTATAAATATCCATTAACTCCTTAGCATTATCATCTTGGTTTGAAAGCTTTAGTCTTTCCATCTTTGAAAAAAGAGTAATTATGATTCTTGTGATTGTCTGGTTACGATCAGGCAGCTGCAGCCCTGGGTTAAACTCAGGTATTCAGCCTTTAGAAGAAAAAACCCTGATGATCTGGTCCACAAACCCTCATTTGCGCGTCTCCCAGCTGTGTGGCGTGTGCTGAAAACCCACCCTGAGAGGTGCCCAAACAGCATTGAGCTGAGGAATTTAAAATTCACAGCTGTTCATCTGGGGACTCTTTCACCATCCCCTGTTTTACCGACATCACAATTTCATTTTCTGACTTCAGCCACCTTTCCAAGCAGAAATCTGGGATACCACGGATTTTTCTGTTCCTGGGATTATAACAAGTTGTCGCAAACATAAAGGTATCTTAGAGGTTCATTGATATCTGTTACTCCTGGCATGGAAAATTCATCACAGGATGGTGTCCTGCCAAAGTCTTGTATGTCCTTTAGGACCTTCCCTCTCATAAAGACTGAGGCAACCAAAAATTATGTTCAGGGGTTGTTCTGGTGAGCAGGGAGCAGAAATCGCCTCATCTTCATGTATGTCAACATCTCTGTCTCATGGGATGGTGTCAGTTATCCTCTGGATGCTTTTGGGATTTCGGAAAACCTCCTAAACTGAACCCAGCCACTAACAGTTTTATTCATTTGGAAAATCCAGGAAAGAAGTGGCTAGGACAGAGACCTTCTTGTTTCTTCTGGGGCCACTGCCCTGTGGCCCCACAGGTGGACCACAGAAGCACTCTTGGGTCTTCTCCATCACTGCAGCAACCCCACGGACTCATGACTGGGACAACCATGTCATTTGGCAGGAAAGATGTTGGATGTAGATCTCATTACCCAGAGACACCCAAGGAACTGAGTCCCTACAGCCACGGAGTGGCTATGGGGCACTCAGCCTTTGAAAGGGCATTTGCTAAGAATCAAAAGCAATTCGAATCCAATTAACTTCCAATGCGAAATTAAGCCAGACCAGATTAAAGGGGCTTTGACTCTAAACAGGACCATCCGGGCTGATCTAATGCAGCTTAAATAATTCACTTTATTTTCATGCCTCCCATGAATTTGGACCAGCTTTCCGGAGCATCCCTCTTTTTCCCTATATTTCACAGGGACAGGACAGGAGACTTTATTTCTGTATCCACTACATGTATTTCAAATGTTTCCTTTCAATTAGACTCAGTGCACAATTAGGAGCCAAAGGCATTTGGATTATTGTTGAATGCACTGTATCTATATGTATGTATGCATGTGTGTAATCAAGACATTAGGAAGAAGAGAGGTCCAAGAAGAGCTGACGCACTTCAGAGGCTGAAATTCAAAGTACAGCAAGCGAGTAAATCAGAGGGCAAGAGAAAGCATGAAGCACCAGGTATATTTATTGTTTGGCTCATCTCTCCCTTTAAAAATTAAGGGAAATGCCTGATGTGCCCCAAAATTTGCCCTACCCGAGGACACCGAGGAGTTTTGTAACCCACAACTGAGACTGAATTTCATCAAAATATACCCAAACATTGCCTTTCCGTTGGGATGGAGGCATGAGGCTGGACAAGTTTCCTGAGCCCCACGGGCACAGCAGACTCCCTGCAGAAGGATGCAGGCAGCAAAGTGCCCACAATGGGCTCTGAGCTTGGAAAAATCAAAATTCAGCCTTTTCATCCCTCGGTGGTTTATCAGCATCCGTTATCCCTGCAGATCCAGCCACTTCCTAATGCAGGGGATGCTCAAGTGATCCCACAGCAGAAGCTGGTGGGACCTTGGTGTACTGAAATCTCTCTGGAACCAGGACTATTTTATTGGTTGGGGTTTTTTCTGGGGTGTCTTCATGCAGAAGGCCTGATCTGCTCCTATTTCACGGTGTTAATCGCCCTTTCCTGTGCCTTACCAGCCCTGCCAGGACAGGCTGTGTGTCCCCGGCGGGATGTCTCACCATCAGCACGCACTGCGTCTGGCAGAAGAGCCCTTCCCTCTCCCTCCAGGTATCTGAATATTACAGAAATATAATTACGGGCACTTGGCAGCTCCTCTCCTGACTCCTCAAGGGTCTTTTTATCAGACCAGCGCAGGGCTGATGAGTTGCAATGTATCGTTGAGTTCAACCGGCTCCGGCTCCACCGGCAGAGCTCCAGCACAGCCAGCTGCTTCTCGGGACATGCGGCACCGCCGCACTCCCAGCAGATTGACGGGGATTTATATTTCAGCCATAAAACTTTTGTGGGTATTTTACCCACCCCCCCCACTCCCCCCCCCAGCCCCTTCCCCTCCCAATCTCCACCAAGCACAGATTGAAAAGGGCAGCGTTTAATATTCTCTCTGATGCTAATTCCACAGTGAAGATGGAAAATTCAATAACTCCTGCGTGCTGTAAATTCGGCTAATCATATTCTACATTCCAGCCGCAGGGAGGAAAGCTCCCTGCCTCCCACCACCCCCCCTCTCCTCTCTTTTCTCTCTTGCTCTCCCTCTCTCCTTCCCTTCAGCTTAGCTCCAGTCCATCCCGTTCCACCCTCTGCAACCAAACCAGCTCCGTCTGCAGGGATCAGATAGCCAGAATTGATTTAACGGCTAATCTAATCAGAGATTATTTTGATTTATTAAAAAATGAGCTGAGAGGATGAAAGAATCGCTCTATCCCAGGGTGCCCCCGCATTAAATCTCAGGGCGGATCCATCCCTGTTGCCAAAGGCTCGGTTGGTGCACCCAAATTCTGCCCATTTCAACGTCTTTATATAGTTGTGACAAATGTTGAGAGCTGGGGTTGTTTTGGTTTTCTGAAATCTTTTTCATACTGTTTTTGCCTGTTCTCGGTAGGACAGACTTTCTGGGGGTGGATGATTCCGCCGTCGGGCAGGATCTGCAAAACTGCAGTTCCCCGAAGGACGGATCCTTTTCCAGGCCAGAAAACACGAAAGATAATCCTCTTTTTCTCCCCTTTTTCCTGTAAAAAAAAAAAAAAAAAAAAAAAAAGAGAAAGAGAAATTCGGGCAAAAAAGAAATATCGAAAGCTTCACCAGATCAAAATAAAATAAAGCAAAATCTTTGGACTTATAAACTCTTCCCTTAAGCTGGGCATTTGATGCTTGGTTGGCTTTCTGTTGCTAACCTGTCCAGAGTGAAGTTCAACCACTCACTGAAAGCAGATGCTTTTCATCTCAGAGCGCCAATTGTTATTTGTCTTCATTGATACCAAAGCTGCTCAGAGCCCATGGCTCGCACTAAGGCTGTGTGAAGCTCTGCAAGACTTGGACTAGCTGGAGCACGCCTGCTAAGGGGCTGCAGATATTTCGTAATAACGTCTTTGCCACAGCAAAGGTAAATGACTGGTATCATATCTAAATTGGAGAGCTATGGATTAGATGGGTGGACTGTTGGGTAGATGAGGAACTGGTTGGATGGTCACATCCTGAGGGCAGTGGTCAACAGCTCAATGTCCAGACGGAGATAGGTGACAAGTGGTGTCCCTCAGCGATCCGTGTCGGGACCAATACTGGTCAATATCTTCATCAATGACAAGGACAGTGGGATCGAGTGCAGCCTCAGTAAGTCTGCAGATGGCACAAAGCTGAGTGGAACGGTCAACGAGCCTGAGGGATGGGATGCCATCCAGAAGGACCTGGACAGGCTGGAGAAGGGGGTCCATGTGAACCTCATGAGGTCCAGCAAGGCCAAGTGCAGGGTCCTGCATCTGGGTGGGGGCAACCTCTGGTCCCAGCACAGGCTGGGGATGGAGGGATGGAGAGCAGCCCTGCCGAGAAGGGCTTTAGGGGTGCTGGGTGGTGAAAAGCTGGCCATGGGCTGGCCACGTGCACTGGCAGCCCAGAAACCCCCCGCAGCCTGGGCTGCATCCCCAGCAGCGTGGGCAGCAGGGCGAGGGGGGGGATTCTGCCCCTCTGCTCCACTCTGTGAGACCCCCCTGCAGTGCTGCCTCCAGCTCTGGGGCCTCAGCACAGGAGAGACACGGAGCTGTTGGAGCAGGGCCAGAGGAGGCCCCGGAGATGCTGGGAGGACTGGAGCCCCTCTGCTGTGAGGACAGGCTGAGAGAGCTGGGGGGGTTCAGCCTGGAGAAGAGAAGGCTCCGGGGAGACCTTCCAGCCCCTGCCAGTCCCTCAAGGGGCTCCAGGAAAGCTGGGGAGGGACTCTGGATCAGGGAGGGGAGCCATAGGATGAGGGGGAATGTTTTTAAACTAGAAGAGGGGAGATTGAGATGAGATGTGAGGCAGAAATTCTTGGCTGTGAGGGTGGTGAGCCCCTGGCCCAGGTTGCCCAGAGATGGGGTAGATGCCCCATTCCTGGAAACGTTCCAAGCCAGGTTGGACGGGGCTTGGAGCAACCTGGTCTAGTTGAAGAAGTCCCTGCTCATGGCAGGGACACTGGACTAGATGGTCTTTAAAGGTCATTTCCAAGCCAAACCATTCTATGATTCTATGATACTTCCCAGTAATTCTCTCAGCATTGAAAACAGGGTGACCCAGTATTTGTCTCTCTTTTTATTGCATTTATCTGATGCTTTGCTTCTGTTCTTACCCTCCTCCACCTGAAGGTATTCTGGAGCTTTATCAAACGACACATCATAGAAGAGGTTGCTTTCCCATCGCTTTTGTTTTTTCGAAAGGCATGGGAATCTTCTCACCCAGCACTTTGAGACCAAAGTCCGAACACATAGAGCAAAGACAGGATGGTGCTGTCAGCACCAGGGACTTTATCCCTGCTGGTGGAAACCTCATGTGTGGATCTACAGCAAACACTATCGTCTGTCACGGTCTCTAAATGACTGAGAAGATGTGTCCAAAAGTCGCTAAGGCTAAAATGCAAATTAAAAAATCCCCACAGCAATTATTTACTAAATACATTAATAATTGTATTTCCATGCTCATGATTTTTGTCTCCTGAGCCTGGCAATACCACAGCTGAAATATATACCAAAATACAATCTGCTTTTCCTCAGTTACGCCGTTGATTTCCTCTTTACACTTTGCATGGGCGCCAACCAGCAAGACTCGCCTTGTGGTGCAATTTGTCACTCCAGGAGGGAGCCATAGGAGAGAAAAATCCTCCTTCCATAGAGAAGGGAAAATCAATCCGGAGATGTTTCTCTCCATCTCACCCCACCACAATTACACACGGGGCAGTGACTGATGGCTGGTTTCACTGGTGGACTTGACAAGTACGGAGGCACCTAACAGGAGCATGTAGGCTCGTGTTAAGCAGCCTTTATCACTGTAAAGAAATTAATTTTCCTCCTAGAGAAATCAATTCGTTTAATAAAGTTCACTTTTCTATAGCCATGGGTATTTTTGTCCCGAGGTCAGCCCCAGGTACTTCAATCATCTTGTCCCCGGACTAGCACGAGCCACGGGCACTGACCTTGCCTTCTCCCAGGCAGCTCATCACTAACGTCTGAGCCTCAGCATATCTTTCTTGGCCGCTTTTAAAGCATATTCCAATATTTGGTGCTAATGTTTCACTTGCATATTAATGCCTCAAATTTTATTACCCCTTGATCATAAAACCCCAGCTGCTGATTGCGGCCCCAAGCCTTCGTTATTTTACCCTGCTGAATTCCTGGGATTAAGTCCAGCGTTGCTTAGTATAGCTGGTCGCTCGGTTGGTGTGTGGAGACAGCCCTCTACAGCTTGTTGGCTAAATTCATTCACTCACATGAAATATTTCACTCGGCTGCCAGCAAGCTCTTTTCCTCCTGCAGCCGAAATCCCCAGGACAGCCGGGAAGGCAGTGTGGTCGGACACCAGGACACAGGGATCAGATGTGCCTATGGCCAGGCCAGCCTTTAAGTACAAGTTTGCAAGCCTTGTTTGATTTGGGGCACAAGATTTCTCCTTTCTCTACCCCTTTCACTGCTCTTGCTGAGCAGGAGAGACCTTACAAGACCATGCTTTAGGAGCAAGAGGGGGAGAGAAGGGACCAAGTCCAGTCCTAGGGTTTCGTGAGGTTTCTTCTAATTCTGGCTTAGGATGCGCCAGCATTTGCAGAGTTTCCCTTACATCCTGACCTTCTGTTCTCCATGCCATTTTAATTAGACATAATGTGCCCCCCTGCCACCCCATATCCCACCTTCAAGGTGACCCGTCCCTTGCGCTCTGCCACAGAGAGCTCTGCTCCACCCCAAGGACAGTTCTACAGCAGGGGAGGGATTGGGCACCAGGAGAATATGGAAGAGCCCTTTCTGTTCACTGCGTTTGCTCATTCGATCCCCAATAGCAATGAGACCGGCTCAAAGATCGGCATTTCAGGGCAGCTGCAACTGTGGAAGCAGAGAAATGCAGCCTTTTGCCCCTCCCCCCATTAAAGTGCTAATTCTTAATAAACACTTTATCCAGATCTATTTTAATGACTGCACCTGCTAACCAGTTAATTATACAATTCAATTGACTGTAAATTGAGTTGTCCCGCAGCTAATGAGAAACGACAAACATGGTGTTGGTTATTGCTTTGGAGCTGGATCACTTAGCATGGGGTGGCGCAGGCTGGTAGCAAGAGGGTCTTGTGGTGGGGACCATCTGGGGACAATCAATGCAAAGGCAGTAGAGACCTGGGGGAAACCCAGGTGAGGTAAAATGAAAGGTCTTTGGAGCCTGAAGGGACTTGTGGTAGAAACATGCTGCACCCCATCCCTGCACTGGGATGCTGGATGACCCCACACAATCTGCCCCATCTCCCAGTGCTTACAGAGCTATGGACCAAAACCTCTCAGGATGACCCAAGGGACATGTGTCCTTGACAGCTCAGTCTTCCCTGTAAGATCAGCTGGCATTAAATGGGTGCTGATAGACAAAAGCATGGGATCACTCCTCTCCTCACCTGCTTTCTGGCTCTCCTCCCCTGCCATGTTACTGGAGACCTTCAGGTTACTGGAGACCTCCTCCTGCAACCTGCTCCCAGCCTTTGTCTTGAGGTCAGGCAGCTCCATGAAAATCATAACTCAAACTTTGCACTGGAGTCCTGCTTTTTGACAGAGACCATGGAGGAGAGGGTCTGGATTTGTGCCTGCTACCATGGAGCAGGGTGGTGACCACAAGTTGGTGATGTGAATCCATCTTTCATCATTGTCTCTGATATGTGCGGCAGAGCTCCTAAGCAGGCAAGACATTGAACACCCCCCCACCTTCATCTTTTCACCCCATCGCTCTTTGCTCTGCCCACCCAAAGAGCACCCTGGTGCTGGTGATCACCAGGGGAACCGGAGATGCAAAGCCATTCTGCTGCATGCAGCAAGTTCAGATGTCCCCCAACGCTGGTCCTTCAGTTCCTCTTGCTGGTCCCTGAGGGACGTGGCACTTAACCAGACCGACCGAGAGTAGCTGAGGTGCATTGTACTGACTCCATGAAAGGTCTTGATGTGGTGGAAGATGCTTATGTAGCTGACTGTGGTCCAGGAGTGCGGCTTCTCGTTCATCAGGCTGAGGTCAAGCCGTTGACTTCAAACAAGCCACAGGAATGAGTGGGGGAAGATATAGCTGCTGCCAACCCAGGCTGTGGGAGGAGGTATGACCCAGAGGCAGGATAGGTTCGTGGTTGGGACAGTAAGACGGTACTCTGGAGGCTTCCTTTGGACTCACCACTCCACCACTAAAACTCTCATGTGACGAGACAGATCCTTGGAGATAAGGGTGTGCCAATTTCCAACTAAAAGCCCTCAAAAATTGGGCTCCAGGATGCCTGAGCTGGCCTAGATCCCTCTGCCAGCTCACCATCTCCAAAAAGGAGGTCAGACAACACCTTGACTTGGAAGAGGCTCCTGGAGGTCAAAGTATTAAGCCCTGGGAGGGAATATGGTACACAAACTGGTGGAGAAACAGCAACAGGGGTTAGTAAGCAACCCAGAAAGCAGTTTCTTCTGCAGTTCACAGCTCCCTCCTCTTGGGTATGGATAAATGTTGGCTGTGATCACTGGAACTGCAGTTACTGATCCGTTTCTCTGATAGCTTGGCACACATCTAATTAAAACACGGGGCTGATAATCAGCTTTTTCACACTGCCAGTTTTAGTGAAGAAGGGCGATTCAGTCACACCGAAGCATGAGCCAGCCAGGAAATACAAGCTGCATCCTGGAAAGAAAGTAGCGAGGGAACTGAAGGAGGTGTTGTCTTCAGGTTGGACCCAAGGGGGACAGACTGAGCCATGTGAGAGCAAGATATGGAGCAGAACTTTCTGGTGGCTGTATCTTGCCACTGGAGACCCCTCTGAGAGAAGGTGCAGCCCTGGGGCTAAATGAGGCCCCCCCCCCCCCCTTTTTTTTTTTTTTTAAATGACTGCTCACTTTTTACAGCCTGGATTTTCAAGACTATGTCACTTTCTCAGCACTTTCTTTATGCAGGAATCTGAGCTTCAAGGGCAGTCTCCGAGCTCCTACTGTGGGTCGAAGTCACAGCAGGTCCCCTTGGGGCAGCAGGAAAATGCATGAAAGAAGGGAAGGGAAGGGAAGGGAAGGGAAGGGAAGGGAAGGGAAGGGAAGGGAAGGGAAGGGAAGGGAAGGGAAGGGAAGGGAAGGGAAGGGAAGGGAAGGGAAGGGAAGGGAAGGGAAGGGAAGGGGAGGGGAGGGGAGGGGAGGGGAGGGGGAGGGGAGGGGAGGGGAGGGAAGGGGAGGGAGGGGAGGGGAGGGGAGGGGAAGGGAAGGGAAGGGAAGGGAAGGGAAGGGAAGGGAAGGGAAGGGAAGGGAAGGGAAGGGAAGGGAAGGGAAGGGAAGGGAAGGGAAGGGGAGGGGAGGGGAGGGGAGGGGAGGGGAGGGGAGGGGAGGGGAGGGAGGGAGGGGAGGGGAGGGAAGGGAAGGGAAGGGAAGGGAAGGGAAGGGAAGGGAAGGGAAGGGAAGGGAAGGGAAGGGAAGGGAAGGGAAGGGAAGGGAAGGAGGAAGGGAAGGGAAGGGAAGGGAAGGGAAGGGAAGGGAAGGGAGGGGAGGGGAGGGGAGGGGAGGGGAGGGGAGGGGAGGGGAGGGAAGGGAAGGGAAGGGAAGGAGGAAGGGAAGGGAAGGGAAGGGAAGGGAAGGGAAGGGAAGGGAAGGAAGGGAAGGGAAGGGAAGGGAAGGGAAGGGAAGGGAAGGGAAGGGAAGGGAAGGGAAGGGAAGGGAAGGGAAGGGAAGGGAAGGGAAGGGAAGGGAAGGGAAGGGAAGGGAAGGGAAGGGAAGGGAAGGGAAGGGAAGGGAAGGAAGTTGGAAGAGGAGGAGGAGGAGGAGGGGGAGAGGGGAAGAAGGAGAGGTTGGAAGAGGAGGAGGAGGAGGAGGAGGGGGAGAGGGGAAGAAGGAGAGGTTGGAAGAGGAGGAGGGGGAGGAGGAGGAGGGGGAGAGGGGAAGAAGGGGAAGTTGGAAGAGGAGGAGGGGGAGGAGGAGGAGGGGGAGAGGGGAAGAAGGGGAGGTTGGAGGAGGAGGAGGTCCCCATCACACTCTGCCTCCCAGCCTTTTCACTCCTTAGTGCTCTGAGGGCTTGTGGAGGGAGAGTTATTTCACACCAATGACACGGAGGGCTTTTACATATTGGAACAGCAACCCTGACTGGGAACCCCCATTCAGTAGAGAGACAATACAGATGATGGAGTGGCTGGAGGATTTCTGCATGGGGACACAGGTAATTGTGATCTTTTTTTTGTTGCTGGGACATTATGAATGCATTTCTAGAGGCACCCAGTCTTCAGCAGCTTGTATACTGGTGTTCGTTGCTCATACCTGGGGTAAAGTGTGACAGAGTGGGTCTAATTCCCAAGTTAGAAGCAGATCAGTAGGTGAGATCTCATTTTCTGGCTGTTTTGTAGTCATTGTTTAGAGGCTCAATTGCACCGAAGGTTCAAATGAAACGCCAAACCCAGGAATGATTGAACAGTGGAGACCGAAGAAGTGGACACCAGTCAGCAATGGAAACCTGGCTGGAGAGGAAGAGAAGGGTTTGAGCTTTAGGAGAAGGGAAGGTCTGCAACATTTTCCCAATGGGGATGGGTTTGCAGGTAGGATTTGAGATGTTTGCTCAAGGGTTCGCAGGACTTGTCACCAAAGACCTCTATTCCCATGGAAAAGGAGAACAAGTTATCTTAGTCTGACACATTGGGAACAGTAACGAACAATTAATATGGAATTGATTAATAGCAAAGAGTCTGGGGCCAGGTAGGAAAGATTAATAGCGGAGTTCATTAAGATTATTTCCGCTGATGTTAATTAAAATGAGAGCAGCAGAATAAGAACTTCAGTTACTTCATTAGGTCAGCCACTCTTTGGCGGGGAAGATCTTGAATACAGGGCATGGCTCTTAATTGTTTAATATGTCTCTGGGTGCCTGATAGTCTCCGTGGGGATTTACAAGGAATTAATTTCAAAAGGAAGACTCTACTGTTTAACCCTTGCTGGTAGAATTCTGCCATCACGTTGTATTAATAATAAATAGAGATTAAGTCAGTCTCCTCCTGCCAAAGCGTTCAGCAGGATGAAGAATGGCTGAAACTTCTGAGTCCAGATAAAGCCCAGAAGAAAGAACGGGCAGAACACTCACCCTAAAAGGCAGCTTTCCCCTCCAAATTCCACTATTACATAGGCTTCTGTAGCCAGCTCGCTGAGCTCTCAATTCATTTAGCAACATGAAATCACAATTCTCCATTGGCTGCAAGAGAAATTCAAAGGTGCTTGAAATTTTTCTCTGTGTAGTGCTTTATACCACCACGGAAAAGGGCATTACACCCCTACTGAGCACTTTACACTTGGCTAATGTGTTCTCACTGAAGGTCATTTTTAATGCACTCATACTGATTTGATAGCAACATTGGTGTCGCCACCCCAACTAAGAAGGTTTATCCAAAAGGTTGAAGGGAAGAGTACAGAGGTTGCTTGGAACTAGAATCATTAAAGTCATGTAATAAAAATAGGAAACAAATAAAATCAGCACGGCAGCCCACGTGCCTTCCACCAGGGCAGCGTCACGCCACATGGAGACGACATGTTGCACAGAAGAAGAAGATTCATGGGGCAAATTTTGCAACAGAAGAGGAAAGAAGAGAAAGGACTGGTTGGGTCACAGCTCAGAGGTGCTGGCAGGAGGACTGCGTCTTGGTTTCATTTTGCATGAGAAAATTGGAGATGCTCCAGCTTCATTCCTTCCTCGTGCTGCTCATGGTCTTTCTTCAGCTCTTCTGCACCTCAGGACCTCTTCCATGAGCTTCTGCTGCCCTGGGACAGGCACATGTGGGCAAGGGGAAAGGAACAGAATCCCCACCTTACTCTTCATTTTCGCTATATGGCAACAAAATCAGACACTACCAGGTTAATTTGATCACTCTGGCAAGTGTGGGTCACCTAGCAGTGGTGGGACCAGACACACTTAGAAAGGAACTGGAGACCAGAGCCTTCCCTTCCACTGGGTAGTGGAAAACTGTTCACAACCAATATGCCAGCATCTCTTGTCATATGACAGGGCGAGCCACACTTGATAAGGGTAAAAAAAAGCTGAATTTTGGTCACGTCAGGGCCCCACAACTCTTTTTGTGGTGGGATGCTTTCCACCCAGTCACTTGACAAGCCACGTCCCTGTGACAGGGCAGGACACACAAGCGAACTGTGGCCGCAAACACATTTGGGCAGTGTTGAGAGGCTCCTGCTCACACTCGGGGTTGAGGTGCGATGTGCACACGCTGGTGCAATACGTACAGCCCGGTGCATGGTGCGGAGATCAGCACATTACACACTGCACAACACACCGCATGTGGCTCAGTGCATCACGCACGGCCCACAGCATCACACCCAGCCCGGTGTCACATTCAGCCCGGAGTGTCACACACACAGCCTGGCACATTGTACACAGCCCAAAACATCATGTACGGGCCAGGGCATCACACCCAGCTCGGTACATCCCACCCAGCCCAGTGCATGGTGCGTAGACCAACATGTTACAAACAGCTCGTTGCATCACGTACAGCCCGCTGCATCACACCCAGCCCGGTGTCACACCCAGCCCGGTGTGTCACACACAGCCTGGCACATTGCGCACAGCCCAACGCATCAAGTACAGCCCACTGTGTCACCCACAGACCCCTCTATCGTGCCCATCCCTGTGCATCTTGCACAGCCCAGAGCATCACACCCCGCCTGGTGTCACACCCGGCCCAGTGTCACACAGCCTGGCAATTGTGCACAGCCCAGCAATTATGCACAGCCCAACGCATCGTGTACAGCCCACTGTGTCACCCACAGACCCCCCCGTATCGTGTCCATCCCTGTGCATCGCCCACAGCCCAGAGCATCACACCCAGCCCGGTGTCACACCTGGCCCAGTGTCACACACTGCCTGGCACGTTGTGCACAGCCCAATGCATTGCTTACAGCCCACTGTGTCACCCACAGCCCCTCGCATCATGCCAATCCCTGTGCATCGCGCACAGCCCAGAGAATCACACCCAGCCTGGTGTCACACCCAGCCCGATATGTCACAGGTGTGTCACACACAGCGTGGCAATTGGGCACAGCCTAACGCATTGCGTACAGCCCACTGTGTCACCCACAGCCCCCCACACCATGCCCATCCCTGTGCATCGCAGACAGCCCAGAGCATCACACCCAGCATAGTGTCACATCCAGGCCGGTGTCATACTTGGCCCAGTGTGTCACAGGTGTGTCACACACAGCCTGGCAATTGTGCACAGCCCAACGCATCACGTACAGGCTGCTGTGTCACCCACAGACCCCCCCCCCCATATCGTGCCCATCCCTGTACATCTTGCACAGCCCAGAGCATCACACCCCGCCCGGTGTCACACCCATCCCAGTGTCACACACAGCCTGGCACATTGTGCACAATCCAATGCATCACGTACAGCCCGCTGTGTCACCCACAGACCCCCTTAATGCCCATCCCCATGCATCGCACCCAGCCCAGAACCTCATGGTGGGTCACGCCCTGCCGCACCCATCGCCACGCCCATCGCCACGCCCATCGCCACGCCCATCGGTGCTCTCCAGGGTGCTGAATCGCTGGGGGACTCTCCTGCAAACTCCCCCCAGGATGAGCCCGGGGTGGGCGCTGAGGAACCGGGGGGCAGTGAGCTGCCTCCCTGGCATCCCTGTGCACGCACCCACACTCACATGGGGCTCCTGGAATTTTAGGCAGGTTGCAAAGATTCTTAAAATAAGACCTAACCGGCACCAGACTTTGGCTGTAAAGTGGCTGAGAGTTTCTCAATGGAGAAAGATGTCTAAAGGGGAAATATAAATCTCAGATAAGCCTTTCCCCGCCCTTCCTTTAAATTAGATTCAATATGAGGAAGAAATTATTTACTGTGAGGGTGGTGAGCCCCTGGCCCAGGTTGCTCAGAGAAGCTGTGGATGCCTCATCCCTGGAGGTGTTCGAGGCCAGGCTGGACGGGGCTTTGAGACCCCTGATCTAGTGGGAGGTGTCCCTGCCCAGGGCAGGGAGGTGGGACTGGGTGGGCTTTAAGGTCCCTTCCAACCTAAACCATTCTATGATTCCATGATTCTTCCCATTAATTGCAGGGTTTTGGGGGCTTAGTCCCCCATACTGGGATGTGTCTCATATCTGAAGATGCACAAGGTGGATCCAGGCCCTGTTTTGCCAAATACTCTTGGCTTCCATCAGTGGAAACTCAATTAAAACAGGAGAAAGGGATTATGTACACTTCAGTTCAATTAAAACCTCTTTGTGCAGCACACTACCTTCTAAGAAAGCAGTGCAATGCTTTGGGGGGAAAAAAATAAAATAAAAAAAAATCAAAACAAAAAAAACACCCAGGACAACTTGTAGGTGTTTAAATTAGTACCACTTATTTCAGCGGGTGAGCTGATGTCTCTAGAGAGCCTCACAGATAAATTAGTTCAAGCCTTGCTGCCTACAAGCCAGCCTTTGCAGACTTGAAAGGGCTGGCTCCTGGCTGGGTAACTCCGCAGGGGCGCTTGCTGCTGGAAAGCCCGGCCAGGCAGGGAACAGCTCATTCAATGGCAGCTCCCCTCTATTAGCACCAACCATTGCTGCTGGCTCGGCGGGTGCACGGCAGAGCCAACAGGAACCACGCTTCCACGCCACGCGGCCAACCGTAGTCAAAAGGGAGCTGGAGGAAGATAAATTGTCCCATTGAAATGGCTTCAGTGGCATCCCAGAGGGCCCATTTGAGTCAAGCTGACAGCTCCAGCTGGAGACCAGGAGCTGCTGTAGAAAACTAGAGAGAGGAGGAGCCACCACCGTGGGCAGGGAGGAAGGTGGGGGGGATGCTGGGGCTCACACCTGGCAGATCATGGCCCAGCCCTGCCCTGAATAAAAACCAGGAGGCACAAGAGCTGGATCAGACCCTCTGGGCATCCTCTGCAGGAGGCTGCTGAGTTCTCCACTGACAATGAAGGCGAGCTGCGGGTAAGGAGCTTGCAGAGAGCATGACTCTGAGAAGAACAACAGACAGACTAACGAGTATTGAGGGACATCACTCGGGAGGCAGGGAGAGAAGCATCTAAAGTGTCTGGCACTATTTGAGATATCTGAGGATAGCTAGGGTTGGACTAGATGACCTAAAGAGGTCTATTTCAATCTAAATTATTCTCCAACCCTATCCCACCTGGCTTCCAAGCACCATCCAGAGGTGAGGGGTTCTCTAGAGGTTCTGGATCCTGTGTCACCACACAGTCTGGAAGTCTCAGATACTCAAGCATCTCAAATGGCACCGAGTGTCTATGATGTGATCTGGCACCTGATTTATGCCCCACATCTCTGGCTCGAATTTGTGTCATATTCTTAGGCCGTAGGGAGTTGAAGACTTTTCTGCAGGGGTGGCTGGCAGGTATGACACAGACCCTACAGGAGACCCTATACCTTTCTGGAGCAGCAGCCACAGTCCCCCATCCCAACTATCTCGAGCTTTGGGGCACTTCTCAGGGGACTCACTCTATCACTGAACGTGTGCCACTGAGAGCAGAAAATCCAGGACACCCTGGGTTTTGGTAGGTGTGGAGCAGAAAGAAAGACCTGATAGAAGTAAGGAGGGGATCACGGAGAAGACTGGAGCAGTGAGGAAGATTTGGTGGTTGGCAAGAAAAGATATTCTAGCCACATGTTTATTTGGGTGAAAATGGCAGGAAGGAAGACACGAGTGGCAAAAAATGAGAGACATCCTTGAGGAGAGAGCTAAATAGATATCCAGAATATCAGAGAGGGTTTGCTAAAGTCTGGATACAGCCTGAGTAAACCCTACCCTGTGGGATACTATTTTGGCTGAAAAAGCAAATCACAGAAAAGTCACCTCTTCTAAAAACCTTACAACAGACGGGAGATAGACACCAGATGAGGACCCAAGTGGTCCAGCTTGATTTCTACCAGTGGCACTTAACATCTCCATGAATAACAGGACCTTGTTATTGACCAAGACCTCCCACCCACTATACATCAACCTTTAGGGCTCTAAGGAGCCCTTTCCACTCTAGGGAGTGAAAAGTAATACCTTGCTCTCCTGGTGAAGCTGTTCTTAGAAAGCTTTGGACTTGATTGTGCAGATTATGGGTTTCACTGGGTTGGAGTAGCAGAGGACAACTCTGCAGTTGAGCAGCTACAACATTCAGCCAGTACCAGGAAGACCTGAAAACTCATCCTGTGCTTAAATTAATGTGAGAGAAAAGCTGCAGTAATTTGAGGGCATGGAGACCTTCCAAAGGTAGCAGCTGGTTGACCAAAAGAGCTGATGAAACACTGAGGCTGACCTTGGTCTTCTACAGAGCCAGATGGATGCCTGCAGCCAAGTGTCACCTGGAGGAAGGCAGGGCAGAGCATCTCCTGTTGGAGTGGCTTCACCTGAATGATGCAGAGGAGGTTATACCAAGGCAGCAAATGCAAGAACATTTCCAGCTCCCCCAGTAGCTCACAATTGGTGATTTAGCTCCACAAGGAAGGGAGAAGTTCCAGTGAAGACATGAATTAAATGTCCATCCCCAGCACCCCTCGGCAAACAGCCTCTGTGTTTTTCTGATGTGGTTTCACATGAAGATGCTTTTATACGGTAGGTAAGCTGTGCAGAATGAGGGAGGTGTGGTAGGAACTCTGGTCATGCCAAGGCAGTGGGGCTGCTCAGGCTGACAAATGCCACCAGGAGGGTCCCATTCCTCATTAGAAGTCACTAATGAGGGGCCAAGCTCTGGCAGGACCCAAGCAGTACTGCAAGCTACCAGTGAGCTGGAGCTTTTCTTGCAAAGCTGGAGATCAGGTGTATTCCACCTATGTCCTCACTTCTCACATCTGACATCTCAGCGTGTCAGTAGGTCTGTACCCCAGTGACTGGGGTCACCGGCTGGCACCTAGGCCAAGATTTTACCCACTGAATTACAGAATCACAGAATGGCTTGGGTGGAAAAGGACCTTTAAAGGCCATCTAGTCCAACATCCCTGCAATGAGTACGGATATCTTCAACCAGATCAGGTTGCTCAGCAGCCCTGACACTTAACAAGGATGACAACGAAGACATGGTCTCCTTCCCACCTCACCCTCACTGACCCTCCAAGCTAAGCCTCCAAGTCTATCAGCTTCCTTCGCTTCTTCTCACCACACACTTGTCCTGCAAACCAGACCCTTCCCGCTGCTACCTCCTGGCCCTGAAGGCGTGTCATGGGGTGAGAAGCACAGAGGAAGATCATTTGGGCATGGAAGAGGACGCTGTGCCTTGTGCTTACGTTGTACCCAGGACCAAGGAGAACCAGGATTTTCTCCAGGACCTCCTCAACTCTCATCTCATTGTCCAAAGGTTAAACTACAGCAGAGAGCTCAGGAGCCACATCCCACACTGCCTTGCAGCTCTTTGGGGAATCCAAGCATAAAGTTTCTGTCCATTGCAATGCAGCAAGCTCTGGAATCTTCTGCTTTTCCAGTATACACAAAGTGACTGTGGGGAGGCGGGAAATTAGGCTGAAATAAATAAATTGAAGCCAGCAGGAGGGGATTGGCATGCTGCTTGAATTAGCATGGAGGGTAATTGTAAACAACTGGGGAAATGTGCCTTAAATTAATTTTTAGGACCTAATGGGATTTTGCTTGGACTACAGTCAAGAATGAAAAGCCTTCGATGGCAAAACAAGGCACTTTGCATAAATTAGCAGTTATGACATTAGTGGAGCTGGCTCTTTTTGGCTGGCAACTGAGAGTATGTGTGCGTATGTGCGTGCCTGCATGGAGGACTTGGGATTTGTTTTATTTATTATCTAGAGCTTGTTTAAAGAAGTTATAACAGGAAGGGGAGAATCTTGACGCAGACACTTAAAAGCCAGGACTCCTGGGCTCTGTCTGGCACAGCATGGGGGGGACAGTGGAGGGGGAGAGGGAAGGACAAGTCACCGACCCCTTTGTATTGCCGTGTATTGAACTGAACTGAAGTTTTTCTGCTGTAGAGAGGTACGTTGGGAAATGTGACTCCCCAGGAGAGAAAGACTTCTCTGGAAGAAGAGATGAGGTGTTTTGGGAAGTGAAATGATCCGAAATAACAGTCATGGAGCCCAAGGGAACAATTAATAATCATCTTTAGAATTAGTCTTTAGCCAAAAACCGAAAAAAACTCACCCTGGGAAATACACAGATTGTCCGTAACAGCTATTGCAAGCAGCAGCCTGGAGCCAAATGGTTTGGGTGGGAAGGGACCTTTAAAGGCCATCTAGTCCCAACCCCCTGCCATGAGCAGGGACATCTTCAACTAGATCAGGTTGCTCAGAGCCCCGTCCAACCTGGCCTGGAATGTTTCCAGGGATGGGGCATCTACCACCTCTCTGGGCAACCTGGGCCAAGGTTTCACCACCCTCAGTGCACAAAATTTCTTCCTTATATCTAATCTAAGTCTCCCCTCTTTTAGTCTAAAGCCATTACTCCTTGTCCTATCGCAACAGGTCCTACCAAAAAGTCTATCCCCATGGTGGACACACAAAACCAAAAATGGTTTGTAGCCATCGCATTTTGGCTCCAGTGGCAGTGAAGGTTACACACCCAGTATCTGGGGTCCACCTCCAATGCTGCTGCTGGTTATGCTGTACAAGGGTCTTTCTTATGTCACTATTTTAATTACTGTACAACAAAAGCATCAATATTTTTCAAATACTTGTTGCAGAAGAAATCTGGCTTTTCCTTGGGAAACTTAAATTTTTCACTTACATTCTTATGTTATCTTCCTAAGCAACGCTTTTCTTTTTTACTCTTTAATTTTTTTTTATTTTCCTCCTCACCTGCAAACCATAATGAGGTTCAAAACACTATTGTGCTGTCTGCTGTGTTAAAGGAAATCTGCACCTACTTTACCCAAGCCCGGCATAAATGCCATCAACCACCAAGAAGGACTTCCCATGACCCATTAGCTGTGATACTGATTCATTTTTAAGTGGTATAAAATAAAATCAAAGTTTTTGGTTCCTCTTTCACTTTATACACTCGCCTAAATTGGAAGTATGTCCACTGACCTCAGTGTCCACCATTTCTGGAGTGTTGGAGGCCTCGTCTTTCTGAAAGCCGTTCTGTTTTGCGAAGTTTGGTGGACCTCTGTCCCCTGGGAAATCGTGGGGTGAAAATACTATCATGTCCCCTGGAATCTCAGCTTCCATTGATGTTTATCTGGTCTGATTTGGAGGAAAAGCCCAGAAATAAAATCCCTGTGTGACAAACGTCAAAATAATTCCAAGACAGAGACTAGAACATGAACTCGGAGCTTGACAAGGTATGGACTTCTGCTTTCTTATCGAGCAGAGGTTAGGGTTAGATGCCCCAAACTTATGGTAGCTCACTTCTTAATACCTTTGAAAGTGCCTTTAAGAGGTCATTTTAATAGAGCCATGGCCTTCATCATGCTCAAAGATCACACTCAGTCATAAACTAAATACCTGCACTGTCTAAAAGCATTGGATTTTTGTTAACTGGAGTTTCTAAAGGCTCCAGCAACTCCGTTTCTCCCATTCTTGGCTGCTCGATCATGTCAGAAAGTGATAATACCCATTTATTAAAAATGGAGCTTTCTCTTTACTCATTTCACACTGATTAAGCTGTGTTTTAAAGTCAGTTTGCTATTAGGTTAATTTACCTCCCACCCCAGTTCTCGGCCTGCTTGGAAATGGGATCCAGATGGACAATATTTCAGAGTTTAACTCAAACTCATTAAAGTCAGTGCAAGTTTTTTTCCATTAATTTCAAAAGGCTGTGGCTCTGGCCCCTTCATCACTTTGCAGCAAGATGCCTGGCCACGGTCTCCATCTCCGAAATGCCAATAGCGATTTAAAAAGCTGCGAGAAGGTTAATATTCCTTCTGCTTTTATTATGCCCACCGAACGAAAACAGATTCATGTCCTCACTGGAGGCAATAAAGCCGTCCACATTTGATCACTGGGGCATGTGAATGTTCAAACGCCGCCTCCTGCCAAACTTGAAGGCCCTTCGTCAGCCAAACTCCTACTGACTTCGGCAAAGTCTTAGCCAGCGCACGAATAAAGGAGAGCAGCATCTTCATGGGGTTTAAGTATGAAACTGCCTTCCAGTACGATCTCCATAGCATTCAGAGGAACCATCCAGATTACTTTAACATAGGCCTCAATGCTCCAATATCTGCCTTGCTTCTGCCAGTTGTGAGTAGATGCACCCCCGATGGCCTGGGTTAACGTAGAAAGAAAAGCATTTCGTACTATTTCAGGCGTCCCTGAGACTTTCATGCATTTCCATGAATAAACTTTCTGGACTGCCTTTTTTATTTGGCATGGTTCAAATCACAACTCCAATGGAGACCAGCTGAAAAGCTTTTCTCTTTCTTAAACCGAAGTGTTGACAGGCATGGGAAGACCCCTATCCTTACATCTCCATACAAAACGTTTGCCAGAAGTTTTTTGGCGTTCCAGAGAGTTATGCTTCATGCAGAGAGAGGGGCAGGTCCTTAAGAAATTCTGCACATTAGCTGTTCTTCAGCTTTCTGAAGGACAAAGTCCCAGTAGCACCAACGCCTCAAGCGACCATTTTGCAAAACATCAAGCCATGATAACTTCTGCCAAGCGCTCCCCGGACGTGAACCACCCTCAGCTTTACAAACTTGCCGTAATTCGCCATTAAATGCAGATGAACAGCTCTCTCTTCTTTTTCTTTGTCATTATTTTAGTGAACAATAGGTCAATAGCCTGCAGCCAGGCGGTTGCAAGTGAAACACTCCCAGGAAAAAAAACACATCAAACCTTTCCTGGTGGCATCTAGGTGGAATGCTCTCATCTGAGCGTTGGTTTTCCTCAGTCCTTCAGATACCCCGGAGGAAAATGTCATTAATAATAGGACGGCTTTGCTATTATTAGCTACATTTACAATATCCAAATGCCTGCAAGATGTTGTTTTATTTAATACAGCTTCATCTACCACAGATAGAGTCTGCAAAGAGCTGTGGTAGGTTAGACTGTTGTTGAAAACTGCCTTTTACTGGACATTTTCTGCTCTCTAACAATCACGTAATAAATTCAGCAGGAGTTTTATTAGAACTCTTGGGGTATTTTTCTTCCAAATATCGTAATACGAAGAAAAAAAAAAGTCACACAAAGCTTGAAGCAATTCTTGGCTCTCTTGATTTAACGGAGTTTTTGAACAGGAGAGTCATTCAGAAACGACAAGATGACAAGGACTCTTTAGGAATGGTCTTGCTGGGCCAAGTGAAACAGCTTGGGTTGTCTGTAGTAAAGCTGTAGCCTTCTGCTGGAGAGGAGTATCGAGGCGGGGGATTCTGCCCCTCTGCTCCGCTCTGGGAGACCCCCCTGCAGCGCTGCCTCCAGCTCTGGGGCCTCAGCACAGGAGAGACACAGAGCTGTTGGAGCGGGGCCAGAGGAGGCCCCGGAGATGCTGGGAGGGCTGGAGCCCCTCTGCTGTGGGGACAGGCTGAGAGAGCTGGGGGGGTTCAGCCTGGAGAAGAGAAGGCTCCGGGGAAACCTCATTGCAGCCTTTCAGTACGTAAAGGGCACTTGAAAGATGGAGACAGACTTTTAGGTAGGACCTGTAGCAATAGGGTAAGTGGTAACGGCTTTAAACTAAAAGAGGGGAGATTAAGACTAGATATAAGGAAGAAATTTTGTACGCTGAGGGTGGCCCAGGTTGCCCAGTGAAGCTGTGGCTGCACCATCCCTGGAGGGGTTCAAGGCCAGGTTGGACGGGGCTTGGAGCAACCTGGTCTGGTGGGAGGTGTCCCTGCCCAGGGCAGGGGGTGGCACTGGGTGGGCTTTAAGGTCCCTTCCAACCCAAACCGGTCTGTGATTCTATGATTTCCTTCACACATGTTTTTTCAGCATTTTACTCTGCGATGCCCGATTTTGTGGGATGCATTTCTAGGTAAGGCTCTGAGTAATTAAAAATGAGTTTGGCAAAATACAAGCAAAAATGAGGTCATGGAGATCCAAAGAAGCTGAATGGAGAGGCAGGGTTGACTCCGCATGACCCTCACAAAATCATTACCGGAGGCCAATTCCCACACCATCCACACTCTGAAAATCCTGTCCTCATGAACCTGGAGAGCTCATAGAAGAAACGAGCCTTCCTTCTCCCTCCCTCCTGCAGCATGGAGATGCTGCAGCACTTGGCGGGCTGGGGTTCAGTGTTATTTTTCTACCAAAAACTTTAAAACAAAGCAACACTGTGGTCCACCTGTTCCGTAATTAACCACATCACAAAAGACTGAAGAAATGCAGTCACAGGAGGAAGCTGATGAGATATGTTCATGGAGGAGACATGAACAGTGTCTATAAGCACAGCGGTCCACATGTAACTTCATACCCAGGTACATCATCATTTACTGACCACCAAAAGCTATGAGCATAGAGGATTATCTTATATTTGCCCATGTTGTACTTATCCTTGAATATCAGCTATCTGACATTGGTTAAAATAGGATACTTGGTTCTTAATAGGATAAAATAACGATACTTTTGTTCTTAAGACCTCCAGATGCTTGGGAAGCTCTGAGGAACCGCTTTCAGATGCATCAGCCACTGCTGGGAAACTTTGAAGTCACAAAAACATCACCACCCAGCAAGCGTTGCAATTCCTTAATCCTTTTTAAAAGTCCCGACTCATCTGCGTGGTTCATGGTGCAGCAGGAGAGTGTACGAGGGTCCTACCAAAGAGGAGCAGGATGTAATCGTATTTCACAATTATACTGGTGTGCAAGACCCCAAGGGAGAGGGAGACCATCTCTTGGATTGTTTCACCTCTGACTTCCATGGAACTAGACAGAGACAACATCCAGTTCTCATCTGATGGACAAGCCATGGACGGATGGATGAATGGGTGGATGATAAGCTTTTCATTACTTCTGGATCAAACAAGCAAGCTGAAAGCTGATGGGTCAGCCACCATTTAGGGGAGTCTAAATATCCCCTGCAGTGGCAATGCCTTACATTCTGCTGTTCCAAGTTTCCACATATTTCGCTTTTTTTTTAAAAGGTCCATCCTTATAATCATGTAGTTACATGAAATATTTCCAGTACCTAAAGAGGGCTTACAAGAGAGATGAGGAGGGACTTTTTATCAGGGTGTGGAGTGATAGGGTGAGGGGGAAGGGTTTTCCACTGCAAGAGGGGAGATTGAGATGAGATGTGAGGCAGAAATTCTTGGCTGTGAGGGGGGTGAGCCCCTGGCCCAGGTTGCCCCGAGAAGCTGTGGCTGCCCCATCCCTGGAGGGGTTCAAGGCCAGGTTGGACGGGGCTTGGAGCAACCTGGGCTGGTGGGAGGTGTCCCTGCCCAGGGCAGGGGGTGGGACTGGATGGTCTTTAAGGTCCTTTCCCACCCAAACCAGTCTGTGATTCTATGATTTCTGTTTTTCTTTAAGCATAATTCCAGCTCTCAAGGTTTGGGGGGGGCGAGGTTTAAAAACCAGGAAGAAAACAAGAGCACGTGCATAGTTATTATTCAAAACATGATATGCTCATCACATGTCATTTGTGCGGCAAAACAAGCTGAAATCAGCCTCTGCCTGCTGTTACCTCCTGGCTCACACCACAGTCTCCTTCCCGAGCACCGCTCACAAGGAAGGGGGGGAAACGGGAACCAAAATAAACCAATGGATCAGGTGAGCTCCTTTTTAAGCGGTTTTACTCCGTGTGCTCTCTCTAGCCCTTAAGACTGGGTCAGCAGCTCCAAAGGCAGCCAGGGAAATCACGGGCAGCCCCAGGAGGAGCCTCCTAGTCCTCAGATGCCAGAGACTCCTTAAGGGACTAAGTAGTGACCCTGCACCAGGTCTGTTGGTAATTTGGGCCACTGAATGACCCTGTAACTTAAATCTGGGCACTTGCGGATTGCCAGGGCTGGAAAACAGCCCAGAATCTGGTGGTGCTCTCTGAAGTCCTGCTGGGGTGGAGAGCAGGCTTGGTCACCTTGCCCAACCACCATGAGGAGGTCCTGAGCCACCCTCAAACACATCACACGGTCCCTTTTCAGACTCACGACCCCTAAACCAATATGCCCTGGACTGTTTAGCCTTTTTTTTTTTTTTTCTTTTTTTTTTTTCTTTTCTAAGTTTTTCATCCGCTTTCAGGGTTTTGGAGGCCTTTTGGATTTGTATTTGTGAGTCCCTGAGCTCTCCACGAGGGCAGAGGTTTTTCTCCCTCACTGGTTCTGAGTGACAGCCAAGCTCGTTGTGTGACTGCAGAAGGGGCAGCTTGGAGCAGACCCCGCCTCATCCCTAAGCCCCCTGACAAACAGTCATATGAGGGTTGGCAAGAGCAAGAACTAGCACTTGTAAATTTTCTCTGTCCTCCTTTCTCCAGGCTGCATTACCCATGGGGAGGGATGGGACAGAGAAGGTGGGGAGAAAAATTAATGCCAGCTCTAAAATTAAAGCTCAGTCTTGGCTAATGCGCCTTGGAGCTGTGGCCTTCCCCATCCAGCCCCAGCCTTGCACTTGCAGTCACTCCCAGAGCTCTCCCGCAAAGCCCCTGGCTCCTCACCATCCTGTGATCACCATCCTGTTGTGCCTGAAACACCTTCAACAGATGGCTGGCACCTTGGCGGGGTGCGAGGGAAATAAATCCAGCAGCTGCAGCCAGCTAACGGATGCTAACGAACTTCCAGACAGGAAAATTATATTGGGACTTTGCCGTCCTTTTTTTCTCCTGCCCCATTCTTTTATTGTTCGCCTCTTCCAGCCAACATCACGGGAATTGCCTTGGGAAGTTTTCGCATGCCTATGCCAGTAGGAAATGGAAAATCGCAGTGGTTGGAGCATGGCATTGAAGGTTTTGCTGTACACAGCCTGTGGGATTTGCCCCAGCACCTGCTCCAAATTCCCAGACATGGCAACGAGCCCGGGGCAGGGCATGACATAGTCCTCCTGAGATGAGAGGTTGTAGTATCAAAAGGCAAGTCCTGAATGATTCCCACTGCCTCTGTCCCCCCCAGATCCTTTTCTACCTCTGGTCCCCCATTAAATTCCCAGAGAAATCCATTAGTCAGAGCTGGGGCAAGTGGGGCAGGTGTCCTCTTCTCTGCTTGTGTCATGTCTGTAATTAATGCTCAGTGACTGTGGGGCTCGTGTCCCTTTAGCCATTGTAATACCATAGTATCATGGAATAGAATCACAGAATGGTTTGGGTTGGAAGGGACCTTAAAGCTCATCCAGTGCCACCCCCTGCCCTGGGCAGGGACACCTCCCACCAGACCAGGTTGCTCCAAGCCCCGTCCAACCTGGCCTTGAACCCCTCCAGGGATGGGGCAGCCACAGCTTCTCTGGGCAACCTGGGCCAGGGGCTCACCCCCCTCACAGCCAAGAAGTTCTGCCTCACATCTCATCTCAATCTCCCCTCTTGCACCAGAAAACCCTTCCCCCTCCTCCCATGGCTCCCCTCCCTGATCCAGAGTCCCTGCCCAGCTTTCCTGGAGCCCCTTGAGGGACTGGCAGGGGCTCCAAGGTCTCCCCGGAGCCTTCTCTTCTCCAGGCTGAACCCCCCCAGCTCTCTCAGCCTGTCCTCACAGCAGAGGGGCTCCAGCCCTCCCAGCATCTCCGGGGCCTCCTCTGGCCCTGCTCCAACAGCTCCGTGTCTCTCCTGTGCTGAGGCCCCAGAGCTGGAGGCAGCACTGCACTGTATCCTGTGCCACATGAAATACCCTGTGGAATCCCTCCACACCTCCACCTGACATTGCAGAGGGCCATCTGCCATTGTCACCGGTCTCCCAGTGGTCCCAAGCCACATCCATAAGCCACATCCATAGCATCTCAGATGGTCCTTGGAAACAACCAAACATTTCCTAAGCATTTAAGAAAGAAAATTCTGCCCTACAGTCCCTGCTCAGTTTGGTAAAATAATATTGCAGAAGACAATTTTGCAGAAACCTGCTTTGGAGACTTGGAGACCTGTCGAGTCATGAGAACAGCCCAGAAGAGGGTTGGTTTTGTTGTTTCTTTAGCAGGAGCAACAATGGTCCTACTTCTCAGGGAAGTTCAGCTCGTGGGACAGGCAGAAGCAGCTCTTCATTTGGGAAAAGTCTGGCCAGAGACATCACAAAAGGATTTTTCAGCAGCTGTCAAAAAGAACGGGCATTTCCTTTCATGTTTCTGCAGCAGCTGGACACCTGAAAGCCTGACCTTGTCCGTGGGTGTGGACCACTGCAGAAACATGGCACAAAGGGCTGAGGACTTGGGATGAAGCCTCCCCTCCATCATCCCAGCAGGTAGGACCCCAGGATCTGCTGTCTCGGGAATCCCACACCAGCTCAATTGCTCCGGCACACCAGGGTCGCTCCTGCTTCATGTCACGCAACCATCAAAGGCTCCTTCAAAATCCAGCCCACCCTGTTGTCTTTTATTCCGACCGAGCGCATGTTATGCCGTTTCTCATAAGACAAACAGAGGGGTGTCAAGACAACTGTCTGCTACGGCACTCTCCAACGCCGGAGCGCAAAGAGCACAGAAGGGAATCCAATTAAAAGAGGCAGGAGGTGGCATTTCTAACACGAGGAGAAAGAAGCATCATAATTTTTAAAAGGCCATTACATTGGCGGAGGGTAAACCAGATCGAGTGACCAGGAGAGTCCTGCAGGGATGTATTTGACAGCAATGTCAATTTTGTAGCATATCCGTGGTTTCTACGCTTGCCAATAAAAGGCAGTGAAGTGCTCAGGCTCCAAATCAACCAAAGGAAAACAGACTGTCCTACAGATGCAAGTTATTCAAGAGAAAGGTTGGGAGAGCAGCAGAAACAGCAGATGGTATTTGCAAAGGAGACAAACTTGCCCGACACAAGGCAGAAAAAGGACGGAGAACACGGAGACAGCAGGAATAGGACATGGCATGGGCTGGTTGGGCTTTGTTTCATCTTTTAACCAGTAAATACGCAGTATCCCACCACGTATCCGCAAAAAGCCCAGCAACAATTCAAAGCACAAAATGGTTCACACCCAATAAATGAGCATTTATCTACTCATCACCTCCCCTCCGAGCAAGGAAGGAGGTGGATGACCCAGCACCACCTCAGCCCCTACAAGTTACCTGAATCCCATCCCAGACTGCGGCAACAGAGGAGATTTCAGCCCAAAGACAGCTTGAATACAAGCTCCCCTGTGCCCTCGGTGCACTCGTTCTATATATTTATCTACAGACAGATGGGTTGGAAATAGATAGGCAGCTCCGCACGTTGCCCTTGGTTCACAAAAACACATAGAAAAGAAATTCATCCCAAATAAGAATTGCACCCTTTATTCTTGTCAGGGTTTTGGCCGAATTGGCCAACGGCTGGCAACAGATGCTCCCCCCCAACCTCTCGTACACAGAGAGGAGGAGGAGAGATAAAGAGAGTTATGAGTTTAGAAGAAACTAAACGACTTTAATGAAATATTAATAATAAAATAAAAAGGAAAATAATGAAATAGATACAGTATGTACAAAACCATATTAAGCTCCCAGGATGACGTCACCGGCAGGCACTGGGGAAGTCCCAGGCTGGACTCAGCGACGGGTGGGAACTGGATTCCAGAGCTGGAGTCAGGAACACACGGATCGGGATCAAAGGCAGATGAACAGACAGGGTCCTCCTCGGATGTTGGCCATTGAAGAAAGAGAGCCTGGCCCTTTGATCCCTCACCTTTTATACTGAGCGTGGGGCAGATGGGACGGAATACCCCTGTTGGTCAATTTTGGGTCACCTGTCCTGTCCGCTCCTCCCTGCGGGTGGGACCCCTCTATGCTTTTCTGCTTCCGACCCTCCAGCGGGGCAAATGACAAAATCAGCTGACCTGGGTTGTTATAGCAATAAGGATAAGCAAGAGCCTCTCTGCGTACCGTTCCTTGGTGCAAACCGTAAGCAGTGGTCTTATCACTCTGAGAACGAATTGTTTTCGGCACGACATGTGGCTCATTTCGGAGAGTTAGAAGACGCCTAGTTGAGAAGTAAAATTACTGAACAGAAAGTTGGTTCTGCTTTACCTCAAACCAGGACAATTCCTCATCGTATCAACACCAATAATAAATGCTACGGGTACCACCCAGCCAAATCCAAAAGGAGGAGGAGGACTTCTCATCCACTCACAAGAACAACTTCCCAGTGCATGGTCCTCACGGCAGCAGCGACCCCTTCCACATCAATTAGGACTGTCCTAATGATGTTCCCAGTGGATGCCACCGGAACCTGCCTCTCCTTCCCTGCTTTGTTCACATGCCACTTCCAGCTGCTTGGAAAGTCGGAAAGCAAAGCCGTGCTATTAACCAGCTATTCACCAGGATGGAATAGCAGCCAAGCAACACATGAACAGAAATAGGAAGGTTTAAAATGTATTTTTTTTTTTTCAAATCCTTCTGCATTTTACTGAATCTCCATGCATATATAAGCAAGCTGTTGGTAAAATCCTACTTTATATCTCAGCAGTTAAAATACACACTGCTGAATCCAGTCCACTCCATCTCATTAATCATTCGACCAACAGTTCTCTCCAATCACATTTTAGTTGATTAGCAGATGATGACCTGGCCCATGAGACCGAGCTTCATGGTCTCCCAGGACCGTGAAGCCCATCTGACTACATGCAGGTGTGCCCAACGCATCTCCAGCTGGACCAATTACTTTTGGCGTCCTTTGATAGTCAGTGGAGATCCAGTCAATCTAGCTCTTCTTTTGGTTCCGGCTCACACTAAAATAGATATTTTGAGTAAGCCAGAGGTCTCATGCCCTAAAAGTTCTTGTTTCTGTCCTTCAACACGTAGAGGGAGCCCAGGGTGATTTGCTGGACTGGGGACACCCAATCTGAAGACATCCAACATGAAGTAAGAGCCACTCCACGCTACACAACATGACAGTGGTATGCATCAAAATTCACATAGGTCTTTAGAGGCTCTTGGTAAGACCAGTGGTTTTCACAGCCTCACCCTACAAAGGGGCGAGCGTTTCATCATCCATGGCAAACCAAGGTGCTTGTTCCCTGACCCAAAGCCAGACTGCAACTCATAGCTGGTGTCCACACGCTTAAACCCATTCCCCCACAAAATAAATGGGCAAATTAGGTCTACTCCTTGGCCTGTGTCACACCCAAACTTTGCTAGAACATTGGGACTGTTTCTTCCCACAGCCCAAACCCACAGCAGGTGCATGCTAGCCATGAAGTTGTCTGGGCCATCATCAACTGAGCTTGGGGCTGTTAAATATAGTATTGGCTGCGCAGGTTCCTAAACTGGGGCCACCTATAACTAGCGGTGAGAAGAGGATGAGCCAAGGCTTTATGGCCAGGCTGTGGATGAGACAGGAAGGTGGCCCCAGAGAAGCCATTCGGTCTTCTCAGAGGACGCATTCCTGTGCAACCTGCTCTGGGTGACCCTGCTCTGGCAGGGGGTTGGACTAGATGATCTCCAGAGGTCCCTTCCAACCCCTACGATTCTGAGATTCTGTGATTCTGTGACCATGACCCAAAGACAGAGCACTATTTTTATTATAATTGGTCTTATGAGACATCACGTCAGCAAGGCCAGAGGTGCTAGGTGTCATTCTGGGACTTTCTGACCAGCCTTGGTCATGCTCAAGACCGGGTCTTCTCAGGGTCCTTCCTTTCCCTGAGTCTTCCCAGACCATCCTTGCTCCTCCTCTGCTCTTCAGCTCCGTAAACTGCTCTCTGGGTGGTACCGCTCCAGCAGAACCTCTTTCAAGACATTTACAAGCCACCACAGCCATTTGCCTTGAGTATCCTCTAATCTCTGCCTTCTCCTGATCCCTCCTTTTTGCATCCACCAAACACTCCAACACTCTCCTACGATTCCCATCCCTACCACTGCTCCCCGCAACCCCAGTGTATTTACACAGGGCACCTCCCGCAAAGCCCATGGTTTCCATTTTTCAAGGCAGCGCCTGCAGATTTCCAGATGTCACAGGTCCATCTGACCACACCAGCAGCCAGGAGAGCTTTCCCCACTTCTCCTGGGCTCCAACCCACCTCGGTCAGGGACCCACAGCACTTTGGTCCCAGCGTTTGGCTCAGCAAAGCAGGTTTGGGTAGAAATTTGACCTCAGAGATACCTACACTCATGAGAGATTGGTGCAAATCATCTCAAGGTGTGCATCGAGGCCATCCAGTCTGAATCACGTTAATCCCCTACTCCAGCCCATAAATCCAAAGGTCTTGTAATTTGATTTACAAAATTCACATCTAAAATAAATTAACCTAAAACAAATTCAGACCTCTTTGATTCTGAGGGCTCATCTACCCAGAGACACTGGGGAAAATTAATCTGCATTAAGGTCCGTGGTAGATTAGTTAAACTGCATTAAAACCCTGTGAGGACATTCTTATTCAGAACTAAAGTGGCTTAATTTGATTTAGGGAAATTCACTTCCAAAGCTTGTAACAATTGCACGGGCAGTAAATCAAGATGCACTTAATTATGCATAGAGGGCTGGTGCGGCTCACTGGTGATGCTGCTAAGGTGTGCAGGGAGGTAAGCTGATGCGGTCCATCATCCAACAGAAGGTTATTTCCCACGTCCTTCAGGCAGCCAAGGTGAGAGAGAAAATTACAGATAACTCAGGTGCCTTGCCAACGGGCAGTTTTCAGCCCCAGCAAGCTGTGATGCCCTCGAAGGGCTCTGCAATCAGCTCTGCATGGCCTGGACCTCAAGGATCTTAACCAAAACAAGATGTCTCCAAATAAATCACAGAGGAAGAACAAACGCGGTGAATGCCACGGAAAATCAAAGAGCGGTCCCCCACTGAGCCGGCAGCTGCGCTCCCCGCCACCATCTGGGAGCATCCTCTTCCCACCAGGAACAACAGCCCATCACTGCTGGAGAGGGGCTCGATGGATCTTTTCTGTCCTCCTGCTCCACTCAGGGAAAGTCCTGCACCAGCTCCTTCTTCCCCAGAGGACACCCCGGTGCTGTGGTCCCATCCTCAAGGTGGGCAGGGTGCAATTGCCCCCCAAAAAGGCCATGGGTTTGAGTCCAGCACCTTCATGACGTAGGGAAGACAATGCCTTGCCTTTTGACAGCAGCTCTCTTGATGGTTCACCATTGCTGTCCTGAGGCTTAGGGCATCCATCTCTTTGCACTCGGCATGAAATTCTGGGCTGGACAAGGTGGCTAATGCCAACCGTGGAAAACCTCCTTTGCTTCTCAAACCTTGGCCAAGTTAGTCTGCAAAGTGAGCAACCACCAGTACACGGCAAGGATGTTCTCCAGTGTCCTTCATACCACGAGGTACAAACGTGTAGGATTATCATCCGTCGAGCATTAGCCATGGGATCCCTCTCCTTTCCTTCATGTCTCAGTCACCCTGGACTGTCTTCGAAATGCCTAATTTCTCCCAGCCCCTGGGCGCCACAAACACAACTCGAGTTCAAATACGGCTTTCAAAGGCGGACCAGCCCCCAAATGAAAACACAGAGCAAAGGGGGTTTGCAAAAATGAAATGGGAAAAACTCACACGCGCAGACGGATGCACAAAGAAACCCTTTAATAAATAACACAAGCACCTGACATAGAGAGAGAAGCAGGAGAAGGGACACTGGTGACCAACCAGACTTCATCTGTATGGCAGAACTTCCCTGATTCATAACCCCAGTCCTATTTTACCTCCAATACGGCCCAAAACTGGGACCTGGACATACATATGAGACACAGAGAAGGGGACAGCAGAGTCCATCACCTGTTTCTTAGGATGTAGAGGAGTAAGAACTGAGTTTTCCCTGTCATAGGGAGGATCTGCAGCTATTTCTATAATGATTTTCAGGTAGAGACTGTAACCTGATGGGGAAAAAAAAATACATGGTACCTAGAAAGTCATGTCGCAGTAAATCAGTCAAGAACCGCTTAATTATTTAAGAAAAAATGCTCCATTCGGGAGAGTAACACTTGGTAGACGGGGTACCCTTAATCAGAGGGGTATACAGCTCCTCAGTGATGCAGGAAACAGAAATATTACTTCCAAGACAAATAAGCAGACTTCAAAAAAACATTAATATATTATTTTCTGTTATTTCATGGACTGTAAAGATGAAAAGCCTTCTGCGTGTCAAACAGAAAGCAAGTGACAAGGGCAATGAGCCAGCCGGCACCAGGGGAGCGTTGACGCTCTTCTGCTTCTGCTAAAATGACCCCCTGGATAAAACAAGAACCAGGTTGTCAGGTGATGTCGCCATCACCGAGGACAAGGCATTTCACGAGTCACTCAGCACCCAAGACCTCATCACCCTTCCTGGACATCAGTGAGACAACACTGGACATCACTCCGAGGCCTCGGCCAGCCGGTCCCTCCAGTGTGGTCACCCATCAGGGCTGGAGGACATGCAGCCACACGCCTATCAGAAGCAGCATTGGACCCCAAATTTGCAAGTCCTCACATGCACCACCTGAAAAAAAAAGTCTCCCTCAACTCACAGCAGAAGCCAGTGGTCACGCAGGGCAAGCATCTGGCTGATGTCCCATGAGCATCCTCCTATAAAAGGGGTTTGCAACCTTGGCTCAAGCATAAATATAATTCACACTTAATTCTCCCTGTCATTACGTATTGGCTGGGCAGAGAGCGCTGGTTGGATTGCACCTTAAAAAAATGTCGTTAGCTCAAGTTTCCATCCCATAATCCTCTCTCCTCTTTGATGGCCTCCTTGTTAGAGCGCTGCTAGAGCATGTGGGGTGACATTCACCAAGGGGTTTCAAAAGAAACGCCAAATCAGGAACTTAAAATATTCATGAAGATCGTGCTGGACACAAAGTGCTGTAAGAAATAGCCGTCTTCTTCTCATGACAGGTGCGAGAAGGACACGTTACGTCCACTGCCTTTTAAATGGTGCTCCGCTTTCCTGAACCCACATCTCCCTCCAACGCTCTCACGTTCAAATATGTGCACCATGATGCCCAGTCCTGGTGGGACTGGGATGGTGGGATTCATGCCAGTTCTACAGGGTTTTGTCTAACCCAAGAAATGCCAGGGTTGCAAACCCCACCACCACTCCCACCAGTAGAGGTGAGGAGCAAATATTGCTTGAACCACCCGCGGAGGATCTGCAGTCTTGGATTTGCCCTCCAATACAAGGGCGTGAAGATTGAAGGGAGATGAGAGCACAAGTCAAGGATGGATGGGCTAATTCATAGAATCATAGAATGGTTCGGGTTAGCAGAGATCTTAAAGACCATCCAGCGCCACCCCCCCCCTGCCCTGGGCAGGGACACCTCCCACCAGACCAGGTTGCTCCAAGCCCCGTCCAACCTGGCCTTGAACCCCTCCAGGGATGGGGCAGCCACAGCTTCTCTGGGCAACCTGGGCCAGGGGCTCACCACCCTCACAGATAAGAATTTCTTCCCCACATCTCATCTCAATCTCCCCTCTTGCAGTGGAAAACCCTTCCCCCTCCTCCCATGGCTCCCCTCCCTGATCCAGAGTCCCTGCCCAGCTTTCCTGGAGCCCCTGGAGGGACTGGAAGGGGCTGGAAGGTCTCCCCGGAGCCTTCTCTTCTCCAGGCTGAACCCCCCCAGCTCTCTCAGCCTGTCCTCACAGCAGAGGGGCTCCAGCCCTCGGATCATCTTAGTGTCCCTCCGCTGGACCCGCTCCAACAGCTCCATGTCCTTCTTGTGCTGAGGACTCCAGAGCTGGAGGCAGGACTCCAGGTGGGATCTCCCCAGAGCGGAGCAGAGGGGCAGAATCCCCTCCCTCGCCCTGCTGCCCACGCTTCTTTTGATGCAGCCCAGGATGTGGTTGGCTTTCTGGGCTGCAAGTGCACATTGCTGGCTCTTGTTGAGCTTCTTGTCCACCAGCACCCCCAAGTCCTTCTCCTCAGGGCTGCTCTCAAGCCATTGAGATGGCTGATTAATTCTCCCGGGTGCACCAGCAATACCACCCAGAACAGCAATACCACCAACAGAAGCTGATGGTGCTGAATCCACCACAGACCAGTTTACTCACAGCACTGGGAAAAGCGTTATCTCAGAACACCCTGAATAGCTCCTAGAAAAAAGCAAAAATTGAAAGAAGCATTTTAATAGAGATGACTTACGGCATTAGCAAATCACAGAGGCTGCATCTCGGCTGCAAAATGGCATTTTGATTGGCCCAACATGATTTTTTAATTTCATTTCATCTTGCGGAGAGCTTTGAATTTGCTTTGGTTTTGGAGAAAAGAACCCGAAATCATGAAATTTCCCACAAAACAGAAAAAAAAAAAAACAACAACTCTGTTTCCTACCCACTTCTATTATTTGGTCATGAAAGGCTGCTTTTGAAGGATCCCAGGCTCGCTTGAAAATTTGCCCATAAAATAGTCACAGCTTATTTGAAAACAGGCTCTTGCTGAAAGAATAGGGCAGAAATGTGACATCCGAAACGGCCCGCAAGCCGCAAGCACTTTGCGGGTAAATACTCACACCGAACGTTCAGTTCGGCTCTGTGGGTGCACGAGATGCCAAACGCTGTCCCATGGCCTGACCAAGGTCCTCCAGAAAGGTCACCCTCTGCAGAAAAGGGCAGTTTTCACAGCAGGGCATGTTGCAAGGGCTGCTCAAGCCACAGCGTGGCCATCCGATGGAAATATTATGTCAATATTAAAGAGTTTTGCACAGTTTGGCACATGCAGTGAAAGGAGGTGCAAGGTGTTTGGTGTCCGAGCATGTGTCAGTCTCCAGACCCAGGCCACCGGTCTGCTTTCCATGGGCAAGACTGCTATTCATAGAACCATAAAATGGTTTGGGTTGGAAGGAACCTTTAAAGACCATCTAGTCTTCAACCCTTCTGCAATATGCAGAGACATCTTCAACTAGATCAGGTTGCTCCAAGCCCTGTTCAACCTGGCCTTCAACACCTCCAGGGATGGGGCAGCCACAGCTCCTCGGGGCAACCTGGGCCAGGGGCTCACCCCCCTCACAGCCAAGAAGTTCTGCCTCACATCTCATCTCAATCTCCCCTCTTGCAGCAGAAAACCCTTCCCCCTCGTCCCATGGCTCCCCTCCCTGATCCAGAGTCCCTCCCCAGCTTTCCTGGAGCCCCTTGAGGGACTGGCAGGGGCTGCAAGGTCTCCCCGGAGCCTTCTCTTCTCCAGGCTGAACCCCCCCAGCTCTCTCAGCCTGTCCCCACAGCAGAGGGGCTCCAGCCCTCCCAGCAGCTCCGGGGCCTCCTCCGGCCCCGCTCCAACAGCTCCGTGTCTCTCCTGTGCTGAGGCCCCAGAGCTGGAGGCAGCGCTGCAGGGGGGTCTCACAGAGCGGAGCAGAGGGGCAGAATCCCCCCCTCGCCCTGCTGCCCACGCTGCTGGGGATGCAGCCCAGGCTGCGGGGGGTTTCTGGGCTGCCAGCACACATTACTGGTTTGTGTCCAATTTTTCATCCACCAGTACCTCCAAGTCCTTCTCCTTGGCTGTACCAGAGAACAGGTCCATGTGATCAGAGAGAGGCACCCCTCCTGTGCCTCAAAATCAGGCCTTTCACCCTCTTGTGTTAAAATTTAATCACCAAGACCTTTCATTTGCCACACCCTGGGGCAAGGTTGGAGCTAGAAGCCACCTGGATGGGAAGCCATTAGAGATGAGGCTGCGTGCTCATGCTGGCATGGGACATCGCATCAGTTGATGGTTGCTCAGATAGCTCCCAAGGTATCTGGGGCACTTAATGCCATGTAAGCCCAAAAATTGGGAGGTGGAGCAGCATTAAAACATTGGCCTCTCCCCATGTGCTCTCCCCTTATGTCCCAGCTCCATTTGTATCTTGCTTCAACCTGCATCCAGAGTTTACATCCAAATGTCTCACCGGTGAGCAAGAGTAACACGGTGGGATGGTGTCCATGGGAATGAGTTACCAAGAAAGCTACCTGAGCAGTAGCTTTGCTGAGTCGTGCAGACTGGGACTCCCTCTGCCTCCAAACACTCCATTGGGCTCTACCAAACGTGCCAGGCAGCGAGCATTGAGTTTGGCAAGCAGTTGACCCTCAAGGGTCAACCAAGATCATAAGAAGGCACCAGGAGAAGAGAAGTAGGGGCAGACATAACCCAAAACCACCGCAGGTACAAGGAGTGGGACTGGAGAGGGAAGGGCTGGATTTCCAGGGTGGAAATTCATCCTCTTGGCAAGAATTGATGAGCACAACCAAGAAAAATGTAAGCCTCTCCGGACCCAGGAGCTAGGTCCTGTTCCGAGACCTGTGCCTGACACTGTAGTTAATAAAATCTTTGTGAGAACTTATATATATAATATTTGTGTGTGTGTGTATACATTAAAACACACACAAATACATATATAACACAAACCACCAACAACTAGAAAATAAACACCGAGGAATGTTCCAGGGTGGTGAACTTGGGTGGACAAAGATCCATGCTGGGAAGCAAAACTCGGTTCCGAGGAAAGGCGAAACCTGGGGAGAATTAAGACCCCACCAAGACGGACACCCATGAGGGGACCTTCCCTTTGGCCTTGTGGCGATGGAGTACACAATCATTTTCTCGCTGCCGAGGCTCAGCTCAGCATCAGGATGCGAGGAATGGCCTCCCAACGGCCCCACGCTCCAGAGCTGCCAGCATGGAGCTCGGGATGCTTCTCCCCAAGTACATCCGTGTTCAGGGCTTGTTTATTTGTTTTTCATTAATACAGACATAGATATACGTGGCCTATAAAATATGAAGTCATAATCGAGATAGCCTGCTAGCAGAAAGAGTCTGGGCGGATGAATTTTATTGCATTAACAGATGTGTTCAGCTCCAGATCTGGGATGCTGGGGACTCTATTTCTCATTCGCTTTCAGCATCCCCAGCTCAGAAATTCAATTTTCCTCCAGGCTGCTCACAGCTGGATGCTGAGAGCGGTGTCGGTGTGTCTGATTGACTCCCGGTGACTTCAAGGGATATACGCCGGTTGCTATCATGAGCTTCAGGCTGACACTTTCCAGCCAACGGGACGGGGGAAGAAGAGCCTGAGATGTTCAGCCCACACCTCTTGGAGGAGGCAAGCAGCAAGAGGTGGATGCCCAGCCCTATAACCAATGGAAAGGAGAGGTGAGAGCATCTTGGAAAGCCAAGATGGTCATCCTTTGGAGATCTTTTCGAGACCTTTCTTCACCAACTAGCTCCATGCTGTCGGTCTCAGGGCTCTCCCCCAGCTCTGTCGCTTGATTTGAAGCTTCCTCAAACCCTACTTAGAGTCTTTGGACTGCAAAACACCCCCAACCTACGGGTGGGTCTTTTTGATGCCTCCTCACCACCCAAAAAAAAGACATTTTTGGCAGAGTTCACCTTCAAACACAGCCCCTGGCATTGTCCGAACCATCTCCATCCTCACCCGTGTCTCTTTGATCCCTTCCACGCACCCTGAGATCTCAGCAAAGGGCTAAGCCATGTCACAGGTGCAGATCCAGCCTGGGCTCTCTTGGTCCCTGATGACATTTTCAGGGTATTTTGCGGCAAACGCACGATTCCAGCGCATTCTGCCGAAGCCACGGTGGTCTCACATGGCTAAGAGCTGATGCTTCCTCATCATTTGAATTGATTCAAGACCCAGCTGGACACGATCCTGGGCAACCTGTTCCAGCTGACGAGGGGCAGAAGGTCCTCCAAGCCTTCAATGGAACGCCTCAAATACTCACAAGGAAGTAAATGATGCAGGCCTGACGTTCAAAGGACTGATAAGGCTAACACTTAGAAGTGTGGGAGCACTGTCTCGTGAAGACAAGATAGTTCTGCCACTCGTGTGGTGAGCTCGCTAGTTCTCAGTTCTCAAGGCCATTGTGTCCGATGAGTGACCTTTGCTGCACTATCCACGAAATGCATATGGAAGCGCACACCCTGCATATGCGAATGAAGATTACAGAGGTCATGCTAAACACGTATGACTGTGGCACTTCTCTCTCCACCCAAATCACGCTACACGGCACCTGGGAGAAGGGAGAAACCTGAGCCGAGGCTGTCCTCGGCAAGGGGGACGGACCCTGCTGATTCAGCAAACCTGAAAGGGGAAAATAAGCGCCCCTGGGGGGAAAAACCAAGAAGAAGATTGTGCCTGGGAAGATTTTTCCCAAGAAAGAAGATGATTATGCCTGGGAAGATTCCCTGAAAAAGACACCGGAACCAGGACCGGTGATCTCTTTATCTCTGTCTTTTTCTCTGGCTTCATTTTTCCCTGCATCTCCCCACATAGCCACCACATGGCCGTGAGTTAGGAGTTATGAATTACTACCAGCCCTTCTAGGTGCAAGTGTCTGCCAGAAAGTGGTCTTGGTTTGAAGGAATCACTGCAGGTTACCTGGGGCACAACCTCTGAAGGGAAGAAAACCCCTCACCATGTGGCCACAGAGCCAGGGAATAAATGAAATCCATGGGATGCAGAGTTTGGCGTTCCATCCCAAACGCCCCCGCTCTCCCAGCGCTTCCCCACACACTTCTCTTTCCCCAGGCTGGGGAAGGGAATGTCCCAGGGAAAGGGGGATCCATCCCCTGGAATCTACACACCAGCCCCAGGGCTGGACCATGCTGGGACCCCAGTCCTATGCCGGGATCCCTGTCCCACAGATGGACCCCAGTCCCATACTGGGATCCCTCTCCCATGCTGGGATTTCTGTCCCATAGATGGACCCCAGTCCCATGCCAGGATCCCTGTCCCATAGATGGACACCAGTCCCATGCCATGATCCCTGTCCCATACCAGGATCCCTGTCCCATGCACGATCCCTGACCCATGGATGGACACCAGTCCCATGCCACAATCCCTGTCCCATACCAGGATCCCTGTCCCATGCCAGGATCCCTGTCCCACTGATGGACCCCAGTCCCATACTGGGATCCCTGTCCCATGCACGATCCCTGACCCATAGATGGACACCAGTCCCATGCCACAATCCCTGTCCCATGCCAGGATCCCTGTCCCATAGATGGACCCCAATCTCATGCAGGGATCCCTGTCCCATAGGTGAACCCCAGTCCCATGCCAGGATCCCTGTCCCATAGGTGAACCCCAATCCCATGCCAGGATCCCCGTCCCATAGATGGATACCAGTCCCATGTCGCAATCCCTGTCCCATACCAGGATCCCTGTCCCATGCCAGGATCACTGTCCCATAGATGGACACCAATCTCATGCTGGGATCCCTGTCCTATAGATGGACCCCAGTCTCATGCAGGGATCCCCGTCCCATAGGTGAACCCCAGTCCCATGCCAGGATCCCTGTCCCATAGATGGACCCCTGTCCCATGCCATGATCCCTCTCCCATAGATGGGCTCCAGTCCCATGCCAACATCCCTGTCCCATGCCAGGAACCCTGCCCCACAGATGGACCCCAGTCCCATGCCAGGATCCCTGTCCCATACCAGGATCCCTCTCCCACACAGAGATCTCAGTCTCATGATGGGATCTCAGTCCTGGGCCAGGATAAGCGATGCTTCGCTGCAAGGGCCCGCTGGAGAGGGAAATGGGCCTGATCCTGCTCTCCCTCCCCACCATCCCCCTCCAGGTGGATCCCCAGCCCCTCACATCCTGCAAGGACGGCTCTGCTTTGGGTGATGCGGCCAATTCCTGCAGGAAAGGGGATGTCCACGCTTAGTTTTGGAAATGGATCCACGGGGACCAAAGCAGCAGGGCACCCTGCGGGGCTGGGAAACGGTACTTCAAAGGTTTAGAAAATAATGTGTATATTAGACAGAGGGTGAAGAACCTGCCTCCTCAGCAAAGCAAAGAAGACTCCAGGCAGGTATTTTCCAGGCAGAAGAGACCACGGTTGGGTCAGTGCCACTGAGCCGGCAGCACGGCTGCAGGGATGCTCCCAAAATTCAGGAGGATGGGAGGCTCCAGCAGCAGGTCCCATCTCCCATGTACAGTTTTGGGGTCTCTAGACCCCATCATCTGGCTGACAATGGACCTGTCCCCCTGTTCCCAGCTGGGTCTCCAAGCACAGGGTCCTCTGGCTGATCCCAGCTTCCTTTGAAGCTGGAATAAAAGCGGAAAGCACGGGGGAAAGGGGAAAATCAGGATGTTACATTATGGCTTGTCCCAAAAGAGAACGTTTTGATTTTTCATCTCCAAATGACATTTTCACAGAGAGCTGAGAGAGTGAAAATCATTCTTTCGAGAACTTTTCCTTGCACGAGAAAAGGAGTTTTTAATTGTTTATATCATTTGGGGGTGGGGGGGCAAGTGGAAATCATAGAATGGTTTGGGTTGGAAGGAACCTTAAAGCCCATCCAGTGCCACCCCCTGCCCTGGGCAGGGACACCTCCCACCAGACCAGGCTGCTCCAAGCCCCGTCCAACCTGGCCTTGAACCCCTCCAGGGATGGGGCAGCCACAGCTTCTCGGGGCAACCTGGGCCAGGGGCTCACCCCCCTCACAGCCAAGAATTTCTGCCTCACATCTCATCTCAATCTCCCCTCTTCCAGTTTAAAACTGTTCCCCGTCGTCCTTTAGGGGCGGGAGGGACTCACAGAATCAACAAATGCTTTGGGTTAGAAGGCACCTTAAAGACCATCCAGTTCCACCCCCCTGCCCTGGGCAGGGACACCTCCCACTGGACCAGGTTGCTCCAAGCCCCGTCCAATTTATGTTCCTTTAAAGTCAACGAGGGAAAACTCTTCACCATTGCGAAGCCGAGGACTGTCCCCGGCACGGTGTGTTCGTATTTATATTTGACACATATCACAAAGCAGAGACCATCGGTCCGGCTCCGGCCGGGGAGGGGAGGGCAGCACGGGTACCACACGGCCGGGCGGATGGAGGAGCGCGGTGGCATCCCGACCAGAGCTGCTGCTTGGGCACACAAATCTCGGCTTTGCAGAGAATCCAGCTGCTGGGACAGGTTGGATGCGGTGGGGTTTTGTGCACGGAGATTTGCTGACACCTACAGGGCATTTCACGGAGGCCGTGGCTCCACGGGGGGGACATCTTATCTGCAGTGGGGTCAGTTTCTTCTCCCAAGGAACAGGTGATAGGACAAGAGGAAACAGCCTCCTCAAGTTGCACCAGGGGAGGTTTAGGATGGATATTGTGAAAAATTTCTTCCTGGAAAGGGCTGTCAAGCATTGGAACAGGTTGCCCAGGGCAGTGGTGGAGTCGCCATCCCTGGAGGGATTTAAAAGCCAGGCAGACGCGGTGCTGAGGGACATGGGTTAGTGGCGGGTTTTGTCAGTGTTAGGTTGATGGTTGGACTCGATGATCTGAAAGGTCCCTTCCAACTGAGACAATCCTATCATTCTACGTTCACGCTCCCCAATTTCCTTCCCAAGGAAGGTGTGTGACAGCCCAGGTCATTAATAACTAACCACAAATACACCTGCGTGGTGGAGCCGAACACTCATCTCCATCATTGGTAGCACCACACTGGTGGTGAAGCCATCGTTGTCACGAGTCAGGGGGCCCTTTCCATTTTTATTCACCCTTGAAGCATCACCACATGCTCTGCCCGGTGCCGAGGATGTCCCTGATCAGCAGATCCACCCTCATTTTCCATGCTGGACCCACAGGGCAGCGTTACTGATGGTCACCAAGAGCACCCATGACAAGTAGCACCCACCTGCCCCTGCAGCATGGGGTGCCTGGGTGGCACCTTCACACTTGGTGACAGATCTTGGTTTTCTTGCCCAGAAGCGTACAAGAAGGACAATAAGGATGAAGGGCACCCAGCTGCCTCCTGCCCAAGGAAAAATAGGGCAAAACAATATAAATAGCCCAAAAATGACCCCTAGGAAGGGGGCTGAGCTTTCACCCCAGGGGCTTTTCCCCTAGAGAGCCCAGAGGGAGTCCACAACCACACACCAATGTTGGAGCCCGGTGCTGGACACTTGCTGGCCCCAGTATGGGTCTCCCCTCGCTCCACGGGATGTCTTTCTCCTTGTTGGCCCCGCGTGCCTGGGGGAAGGCCCCTCCAAGGGGTGACAAGCGTCAGCCCGAAGGGAGGACAGAGCAGGGATGGCTGCAAACATCAAGAAGAATGGACGAACGAGAAGGTGTTTGACCAGATCTTTGCTCCAAGCTCCAGATCTGGAAGCAGGGATGGCATTCTCGCAGGTGGAAAGCCCCTCAGATGTCCTCACCACACGCAAGCAGGGAGCAGCGGGCAGTCACAGCAGATCCCGGCAGAGGGACAAGCGTCCATCAGCCTGTATTTAGCATGGCTGGGGCCGATCCTGTCCTGCATGGGGACCTGGTCTAGCTGGTGACAATCTGAGACTCCGGCAGGCAGGAGGGCAGAAATGCCACCCCCCTCCAAGACAGGCTGCTGCTGCATGGACCTCTCCCCCCCCACCAGCAGCTCTTTTCAACGGGCTTTTAAAAGCAGCAGGATGCGTGCGTTAACAGGAACAGCTATTTTTATCCCAGGTGAAGTCTTCTGTAAATACCACTGGCAAAGCCGTACGCACCAGATGTTTTACCTCGGGACAAAAACACTTTCAAATCCAACGCAGAGGATTCAGGAGCCCGTGCAATCAAGCCTGGCCCCAAGACAGCCGTCCTGCAAGATCTCCAAGACCTAGAGAAGACCCCAGGGAAGATCCAGGGTCAGCTCTGTCGCATCCCACCCCCTCGCTTCTTCCAGCAGCATGGGGTTGGCGTCACCCCAGGCTGCTGGGTCCAGGAGTTGTGCTTGACCTACTGTAGCTACGGCTCGGCCACCTCAAACTTAAAGGAACTGAAGCTCGCTGCTCCCCGTCACGGGGAAGCGAAGGGGACGGGGACCAGTAAACAGTGGGCTGAAGTCCCCACAGACATCAGGGAGGTGAAATGAGCTGCCTCCACCCAGCCCTCTGCAGAACAAGTGACAACTCCTTCCGCTGTGGGACTGGTTTATTATGAAAAGATCGGTTAACGACAAACTTTGTCAATTATAAAACACACGGAGGAGCTGCACAGCCTGGAGGGCCAGGAAATTTCCGGGAACAGAACAAACCCCACTTAACCTCAACTGGACGCAGAGCAGCCAACAGGTTCTGGAGCCTTCCAGCAGTTATTCTGCACGTGTTGGACCTGACCATGGATGTTCCCAAATACTCACAGCCAGCTCTCCAGAGCGAAAGACCCCGTTGTTCACCACGTGGCAGTTAAATCAGCTCTTCTGCAGAAAGAAGCACCTTGAAAAAGGCATCTCTGGGCAGGAACCGGAGTATCGGTCCCCTGGGAAATGGCAGCGCCTCTCCAAGGACTGCTGGAGGCTGTGTGGGCATCTTCTTGCTCACCCAGCAAGCGAGAGGAGAGTTAGCCTGAATTTACCTTCTCTGGCACAAGCCATTTGGCCCACACCTTCCTTGCTCCAAGTCCTGGCAGCCCAGGTTCAAGCTAACGTGGGTGTTCTGTCCTGCTCCCATCAGCTCCCCGTGGTCCCAAAAAGCTATCTGTGAAGCGTTCCTCAATGGAGGAACAGCCACAGTCCGAGAGAGGACAGCAGGGCTACTTGGATCTGCCCCTCTCCATTAGGCATGGTAGGATTCAGGGGCTTCTGGTAAAGCCTTGGTGAGCGGCACGGCCCGATGTGATGCCTCCACCTGAGAGCAACAGGATGGGCAGATCCGCAGAGCCCACCAAGAGGCTGCCGGATGGACCTCCTCAGTCGGAGTCACTTCCCTCCTGCTTTGCTGACCCCACAGCGGACGCCAGCTCCTCCTCCTGCCCTTTCAACCGCTCTCCTGCAAGCAAGAAACAGCAGTGGTTTAGCGATAAACCGGCCATACTGGGGAACCCACACGGCAGAGGACCTGAACTGCAGCCCCAAGCCCACAAACCATCCTTCCCCATCACGCAAACCAAGCGTGTGTGAAGCCTCGAGGAACCTACTTGGGACCAACAGCTTCACAGACCCTTTTGGGAAGGGGATCAAGCTCCACCAGTCCTTCCCCAGCCCAACAGCAAGGCACTGAGCTCCCAGTAAGGACCATGTAATCCCTCTGGAATAACTGGTGATCCCATAGCACCATCCCTGCAGCACCGTAACGCACGTATCAATTCAGCAATGGCTCTCTGCGTCCTCTTCTCCAGCTTCTCCAGTTTCTTGGCTACATCTCGCTTCAAATCCCTGGGGAGGAGAGCAACGATGTCAGAACAAATCCTCACCCCAGGCAGATGTGAACACGGGCCATGTTACACCTTTCCCAGTGGAACAGAAACTCCTTCTCTCTCCTACAAGCACCACGGAGCAGTGTGTGTGGCTGCCACCAAGGCAGCTTGTGGGCAAACCAACCCAATGTCCAGAACATCCCTTGTCACTGAGGCCACCGCGGTGACAAGCACCCCAAAGGGATCCGTGGCAGCTCGGTGTAAGCAGGAAGAGGGAGGACAGCCCCATGCCTTGTGTCTCCCTCAACAGCAGGGCAGCATTTCCCATTTCGAGCACTTTTAACCCAACCTAGACAACCTTGAGGTGATGGTAACCCACCACTGATGCCAACACCCCTTTCCCAGTGTTCTGCAGGCACTCACCAGTCTGGCTTCCTCGGGGCCAGGTTTGCCAGATCCTAGGGAGGAAGAAGAGACACCCAGTGAGAGCTGCAGGTGAGGTTCAAGCCTGGATACAGGTAGACGCAGCCAGCAGAGAGCGGTTCTGAATATACGTACCACCTCTTCGATGATGGGCTCCGGCTTGGCGGCCTCCAGCTGGTCCTTCACCTTGTCTTCCACTAGATGGGGGAACAGGACCAGCATCAGCACAGGACACAGCAGCAGGACACCAAGGGGACAAGGCAGGGGGAAACGAACCCACCAGAGCTCTGGGCTGGGCTCGCAAAAGCTTTTATAGAAGCCCATTTGAACCTCTTTGCCTTAAGAGGGTGGTAAATACAAGCCAGTGGGTAGAAAGGTCCCTCCACCCTTTAGGAGACTCTGAAAAATCAGCTGAAAATGATGCAAACCCAACAACCCTTAAACGCCAAAACAAGCAGCAAGAAGTCTGCTGGGTTCAAGCCCTCTTTTCGTAAGACCCGCAGGGATCAGCTGCTCAGCAGGTGTTTAAACTGGAATTTGACTCACTGTGACTCATTTACAAGGCCACTGCTTGAGACACCTTGGAGGAATCAAGCTCCAGCCCAGACCTTACGTAAAGGTCTGGAGATACTGGGGATAATGGCAAAGCACGCGTGGAAAACAGCCCTCCATCCTCCAACTGGGTCGTCTGTGCAAGGAGGGGGTGAGAGCACCTGGGAGAACATCCCTGAGGGATGCTCCAGCAAACGGATATGCCCAAGGCACATTTAATATTAATTCACTTCCAAGTCCTAATTCCTCTGTCCTCCTCCATCCCCAGCCTCTGCACGGGAACTGCAGCCGATGGGCACCGCAGCTCCAAAGAAGGGCTGGCAGAGAGCGTGGGTTTTACTGAAAACGGTCAAAATTGCCGTTCCCAATTCCAAACCACACACTTGGGAAGAGTCAGGGGAAGTTTTTGACTTTTTTACAAAAGGATAAAGAAAGCGCGGTGTCAGCATTCCTACCTACCAGATCTCTGCCATGCTCCTGAAGGCAGCCTTTTTATTTAGGGCATTTTTTTGAAGAGATCTATTCCAGGAGGACTCAATATTTCAAGATCAAGGGAGCTTCTACCCTTTGCCTCCCTCTCAAGAGCTGCGTGGAGGTTCAGTGCTAGGAAACAGCAGCCCGAATGCCCTGGACTCATGACTAATATTTGTTTAAAGGTAATTCAAACAAAAACCAGCCTGAATCTGCTTGAGAATCCTCCAGCAAGAGCTCGGCTCCTCTGAATATCAACCCTTTGGTTTGGGGCTGGACTCGGTGTGCCGACACACACCCACTTGTGCAATGCAGGGTGTGCAGTCCCCACGGGCGAGAGGGGATGATGAAGCAATGGGGCCGGCAAGCAGCACGCTCGTCCAGCTCCCACCACGGCTGCTCAGACACGCCAGCACCCTCCAGGGCTGCAGACACTCATCTCCTAGGACCTACCATCCTCCCACCCTACCAGAATAGGTCCCAGTGGCTTTTTCCACCTTGGGATGGAGTGAGCAGGAACGCCGAGGTTTCCAAGCCACGTGATTTTTGGAAAGGAAAGCTCTAACTCATCCATCGTGCAGAATGTTGGCTGGATGCAGAGTCCTGTGCCAGTTTATTTGTCCTCACAACCACCAAGTCCTGCTTCATTCCCTCACCGCAGGCACCAGCACCACCGTGGGCAATGCTTGCACCCACCTGAAGCCGGCTTGGCCTGGGGCACCTTCCTCTTCTTCAGCTCCTCATCTTCGGGCTCATAGTTCCGCAGTTTGAGCTCCCTGAGGAGGAAGGGGAAGAGCACAGAGCAGTGAGACACATCCATGCCACCCTGGACCATAGGCTCTCGCTAGCGAGGGGCACATCTGCATCACTGGCTGCAGGCAGCAGCCAAGGGCCATCAGCGACCCCCAGAAGCCATAAAAAACAGGGTCAACCAGGAGCTTGGCAAGATAAAGGCGATGTCTTGGCAAGCCAAGCCGAGGGAGATAGTAATGGACCCCTTGCAAAGCTCTCAACTTCAGCCCAGCTCCCTTTTAGGTCTCAACCCAGTGATAGACTCAGGATGGAAGCACCAGAGATCTACAATCAGGGAAAAAAATGATCCCAGGAGGGTACACGGAAAGGACAGGGGGAAATAAAAGAGTATTTAGGGTACAAGGTGGTTACCCAGTCACCAGAGATGCTTCAAACAAGGGTGCAGGTCAGCCACGCGGTGCAAATACAGAGAGCAAATTCAGGTTCCTGAGCAAACGGGTGGTGGAACTGGCAGTGACAGGGACGGTGACACCCAGAAGTTCACCCCTCCCTTCACCTCCCTCCAGCAGATCTCAAGAGCCAGCAGTCAGCCCTCTCCCCAGGGCACACACCGCCCCGATATCTGGATGCTAATTCTCCCCCTTTCCAAGGCTCTTCTTTTTACACCTCTCCCAAATAGTTTGGGCCCCAAATGGAAGAACCATTAGACAACCTCAGTCCTGTGCACCCTGAGGCCAGTTCCTCCCTGAAGTCAAATCCTGCAAGCTCCAAGCAGACACATTTCCAAAACCAGAGCCCTGAAAATCAACCTCGTGGGACTCCATCCCACCTCCGGCTGCTTACGCATGCGTACAATGCCGCTCTGCAGGCGGCTGGATCTATATACCAGTCCGCCAGCCCGCGGTGCAAATTAAGTAGATTAAACTCATTTAACACCATCGATGGTTTTAATCAGTTTAAATAGAAAGTGAGGCACTTGCTGCTGGGTGATGCTCCCACCCCAGCTGTCAGCAAAGCCTTCAGCAGTGATGAGGGTGGCTGTGCCGCCGCAGAGGAGGATGCAGAGAGACCCGAGGAGACACAGGAGAGGGCACTTTTATCAACAATGGCTGAATATTACCATTTTTCCACCCAGAAGATACCTGGGGACGCTTCCCTGCTGGACTTTACTGATGGAGAAGCAAGTGAGACGCGACCCATCCCAAGGGCTTCCAGTCAAAGCAAAGAGAGACAAAAGAAAGGGTGAAGAAGCTACAACCCAGGAGGGGTGAGAAGAGGAAGGTCAGCAGTCAGATGGCTGTGCTCATCTGGAATAAAACCCAACCATGAAGGTCCCTGGAGCACAGGAGGAAGGTTCCACCCTTCCCACACCATCCCATCCCCTCTCCAGCAGCTGAATCTACTTGCAAAGAGTCTGACCCACACCATGGCTGGTGCCACAGAGGTGGTGGGAGCGTGTGGTTGGAGCTCAGCAAGACCTAACCGAGATAAACGCGACCAGCAGAGTGGAAACCAGGGCCCAGGCAGCTCAGGAGACTCGCCGACATTTCTCGTGTCATCAAGCCCTGGTCCCCCGAGCCCTTACATCAGCACAACACCGTGAAACAGGAACAACATTCCCCAGTGCTGGGAGAAATGATGCTCAAAAGAAACATGGGAGAGATCAGTGTGTAGCTGCAATACCTCCCCCAGGCCAAGAGCACCTTCAGCCCATGAAGACAAGCTGCTGCGCACAGTTTTACGTGTATTTTTACGCACAGATGCCCTGGGAGGAGGGATTTATTACATTAACCTGTCCCGATCCCCCTCCAGCCCCAGCCATAAAGGCAGTTCTTTTCAGGAAGGCTGATCTTGGAGGATAAAGCGATTATTTTTTTGCAGGAGATGCCATCTCCAGGCACACAGAAATCACCGTTATTCCCCGATTTTACGGACAATCTCCGCTCAGCAGGATTTCGTTGCTAACCTAGGAGGCCGGGAGAGGAAGAGGAGCAGCTAATTCACCCAGGAGGCAACAGGACGTCAGGCTGCGATGTCTAACATCTGCCTCACGCTCGCGGGAGAGGATTTATCTGACCAAGCGGCAGACCCTGCAGAATGCAAACTTTCGGTATCTCCCAGAGCTTCTGGTCTCCTTAGCTCAGGTTTAGAAGGATTTACTCCCAGCTGAAAGGCAACCGAACACAGACTCCCTAGGGTCAGGTCACCTAAAACAAGAGAGCTACGACCGAAGCAAGCTGTTTCTTTCAGTCCAGCAAGATGTTAGCATCACACCTCAACAAGCGGTAATTTAAAATCCTCCTTTTGCGCATGCGATGGGAGCTGCGGCTGCTCGGCCACGGCCAAACCAGCAGAGAGCCGAGAGGTCTTCTGCTCACAGCAGAAGCTCCCGCACGCCATATTTCAAAGGGCACCCACTCTGCGGGTCTGGTTCCTGCTACAAAAAGGGTGTCCAGCCCTTCCTTACATCGCTGCAGGGCTTTGGCACCACTTGGGGAACGCTCAAGGAAGAGGAATTGGGAGTTTAAACCTGCTCTCCGACACTCTGCCCACCCAGAAAGCCCCATCTCAGCCTGCAAACGAAAGCCTTGCAGTCCGGCACTGCTCCTGCTCGCCACAGGTTTATCCAGAAGATTAAAAAAAATAAAGCCACAACAAACAATTCGGCAGGTTTTGCCGCAGATGGGACGAGCGGCAGCGGAGGGTTGGCAGAAGGGGAAGCAGGAGATGGCGGGGCCGAAGAGGAGAAGGGCTGCGAGGTTGCCCCCAGAAGATTCCCGGTGCTTTCAGATCCTTATTAAAGCCCTGCCACAACTGCAAGCGCCAGGAGAAAACAAACAAAAATTGATGCCTTTAATTAAGCGTGCGAGGCGAGAGCAGCTCTCGCACCTGCCTCCCGTAATTCGCGGTGCCCAGCGCTCCCTGCGGCCGCCTCCTCGGGGGGATCAGGGATTTCACCGTGTACCAGCCCCACCAGCGCTCTCCAGGAGCAGAAGCCTCGTCTCCCCCTTTTTCTGTGCACGAATATGTCTGTAAAGACAGAGAGACGAGCAGCAGAGCAGCGCTACCCCACGTAAACTCGAAGGCAGGCAAGGGTTAAGAATATACATATATATATTTAGAAGAAGTTACTGGTTTTCCACGGAGGTGAGTTAAATAAAGCTCAGGTGCCAGCGGTTCCTCTAGCGCCGCGCTCCAGAAAGACAGCCCGGCGTGCTTTACAAGTGATGAATTATCCAAATTAGCCCGAAAACAACAAAAAAACCCCTAAACCCAGAGCTAACAGCAGGCTCCAGAGGACGGGGAGGTAGGAGCCGCGTTAAGGAGTGCAGCTCCTGGGGGTGGAGGACATGTCAGCGGCACTAACGCAAATGCTTAATGCTCCTTGGGAAGGATGGAGCACCCAGAGGAGACCTGGGTTCGAACCATTTGGCTTTAGGGTGGGATCAAGCTCAGAGAGTCATAGAATTGCCTAGATTGGAAGGGACCTTTCAGAATTTTTACCAGCATCTCCCAACAAATGATGGATGTGCCCAACCCAGAAGATCTCCTGCTCTTTGAGCACCTTGTGGTGTGTTTCCCAGCCCTTTCCAGCCCAAACCAGCCAGGACTTCTAGGGATAGAGGCAACTGTAGTCTCGCAGCGGGTGCAGATCTGGGCTGGAAGCTCCTAGGACCGCACCAGGATTTGGGTAGCTGCAGCGATTACAGAGGAGAGTGACGGACACAACCCCCCAGCATCTCCTACAGGCCTGTCAGGGGTGGCGCGTTCCCCATTTTGGGTCAGGAATGCCTCAAATCTGTTTTCCAGTTAAGTCCCGGAGCTCCTCACTGGGGAAGAAGAAGAGATGGCAGCTTTGCTTTGAAGCAGGCGGGTTGGAAATGGCACGGCATGCAGGGAATGCGCAGAATGCGCCCAGCTATCTCGATGGAAAACGCAGGACACTCAAAGCTCTCCGCGAGGTTGTTCTTTTGCTTTACTCCTCCAGCCCCAAGGGCTTTACGGAGCAAAGACCGTTTGTTTTTTTTTTTTTTCAATTGATAAATGGAAGCCTTCTGGTCCTACCTCACCAACCTTCTGGTTCTAAGCCTTCTGGTGAAGCCTCCGCATGCTGATGTCCTTGCGTCAGGAGCACGGGGAATGGGTTTGCCAAGAAACCCCGTAAGAGGGATTTCTTCAGATGTCCCAGTGTCCCCGGTCCCGTAGTTACTACCACAAAACAGGCAGTTGGAGCTGCACCGACTAAACCACTTCAAAACCACCTTCCTATTTTTACTTCTCTGAGGACAAGGGCCGAGGGAAGCTGGTTAGGACATCTCCAGACAGTTTTCTTAGCACTTCTGGAGGTGAAAGAGGCAAGCAGACCTTGGAGTCCAGCAGCACTTGCAGACCCGGCTTACTCTGCCCAGGATCAGAAGTGGGTGTCCTCCACAGCTCGTCACCTCTCGGTCTCCCCAGATTTCCAGCCCTTCACGTTGCTCTGCTTAAATATCTCTCCTGCTCCTCAGCGTTGGTTCCAGGCACCTGATGAAGCTAGGAACAAAAAAAAGATGCTTCCTCTCTTGCATCATGAAAACAAAGTGGTTTCCAACACCCAGATCCCAGACAACTATTTTTGAAGGGCCATGGTAGAGCCTTTCCATTCTTTGACAGCAGTTTAGGGAAGTCCTGGGTGTTCTCAACCCTATCTCAGCCGCTTCAGGCAATTTCTTTTCCAAAGCCCTGGAGAAATATCATCTGATTGGAGAATTTGCTGCCCTTTGACCTTCCCAAGCTCCTCCAGAGCCCCTGTTTTCAGAACCTTCCTTTTTTTTTGCGGCAGTCACTCCAATTTGCTTGAAACCAAACGTTCTGGGCAACCATTTCCATATTGCCCTTTAAAGAGGAACCAGCACAAGAATTTCATTTTCATTCTCTGCATCTCCAAAATCTGCTTAGTCCTGGGAAGCCGCACTCAAACACCTAAAGAAATTACTGCTACAGAAGATACGAGGGAGGTCTCAAATCCTTGAAGGAGAGGTGGTTGGGTGGACCTTCTGCTTCACCATGTGCTCCCTGAGGGCAAGAAGGTTTGAAGGAATAGGGACATGGCAACCAGACAACCAAGGACAGCAAAGCAGGAGACTTCAGCAGCAATCCAGGAGGTTTGGGATCCAAATCGCAGGGAGCTGGGCTCTGGCCGAGCTACTGAAGAAGCTGAAAGGAGCAGAGCGGATGGGGTACTCGTGGGGCCATGCGGTGAAGGTGTCCCCTGGGGCAGCACTCAGATGCTCTTCAGTGGCAGTAAACACTTCTCCTCAAAGCGCCTCTTCCCTTTTCTGTTTCCAATTGCAAACCACATAGCAGAAGTCATTTTTCAAGCTGCTTCTACAGGTCCTCTGAATTTTTTGCCAGAGAAAATTCACTGTATACGGAATTTAACCTACCTTCTGCAGACCCCATGGAAAGAACCAGATTATGAGCATGTGGGCAAAGATTTCAGGCTTGGATACTCGTACCCTCTTTGCTCCCCTTGGTCACCGCCCCCCCCCCCCCCACCGACCTGCTGCACTTCTCTGCAGTGAGAGACCCCCCCTGCAGCGCTGCCTCCAGCTCTGGGGCCTCAGCACAGGAGAGACACGGAGCTGTTGGAGTGGGGCCAGAGGAGGCCCCGGAGATGCTGGGAGGGCTGGAGCCCCTCTGCTGTGAGGACACGCTGAGAGAGCTGGGGGGGTTCAGCCTGGAGAAGAGAAGGCTCCGGGGAGACCTTCCAGCCCCTGCCAGTCCCTCAAGGGGCTCCAGGAAAGCTGGGGAGGGACTCTGGATCAGGGAGGGGAGCCATGGGACGAGGGGGAAGGGTTTTCCACTGCAAGAGGGGAGATTGAGATGAGATGTGAGGCAGAACTTCTTGGCTGTGAGGGGGGTGAGCCCCTGGCCCAGGTTGCCCAGAGAAGCTGTGGCTACCCCATCCCTGGAGGGGTTGAAGGCCAGGTTGGACGGGGCTTGGAGCAGCCTGGTCTGGTGGGAGGTGTCCCTGCCCAGGGCAGAGGGGGTGGAGAACAGAGATGGTCTTTAAGGTCCCTTCCCACCCAAACCATTCTAGGATTCTATGACTCTATGACATCTGCTCTATGACACCTGGGTGCACCACCTCATGCTGCAGCTTTCCTGGAGGCTGGGCTGGATCAAAAGTAAGGTCCGTACATCTCCAGTCTGCCCCATTGCACACAGTGACCTTTCCAGTAAGCGAGATACACACCAAGATGATCTGTATCTGCTCCAAAACCAAGAAATGACTTTCAGATCCCAAAGCTGTACCACGCTAGTCAAAGCTGTCCTCAGACCCTCTTGCAGTAGGACAGAGACACCTCTAATGCAGAGGTCCAGAGCTCTTGTTTGATCAAGAGGGTGAAGTTGTTGTCATCGTTCCTGGATTCTTTGCCCAAGGCAGAAAAGGAGCAAACAACAAGCAGAGGCAGAGACCCACCAGCACCCACCCTCCGAGGAGCAATCTCCCTTTGCTGGGAGAGGGCAGCTCCTGCTCAAAGAGCTGAGCGTGTCAGAGCACATCCTCCTCCCCGAGCAGCTGCCAAAAGGCACTCGAGGAATGCCAAAAAACCACACACCTCTATTACATTCAAAGCCCCCAAAACTTGCCGAGGCAGCCGGTTTCTCAGGACATGCTTCTTTGGGGAGCGCAGATGGGGAGAGACGTACCCCCAGGTGCTGCAGGAGGAGGGCTGCAAGAGAAGCTCTTCAAATGCAGGAAGGTGCCATGACGCCGTCTGGCCTCCCACGCTGCTCTACCAGGTACCCGAGTGCTTTCCAGGCAGACAGGAGCAACTTCAACATCAGTAAATACAACGGGGACAAGACCCATGCTCAATCTGCTTCACAGGACCCAGGCTGGGGATGTAGGACCAGGAGGTGGCTGATGTGCAAACCTTGACCCTGCCTGCAGCACCCAGCTACGCTCCTCCGCACGCTGGTGCAAGAGCATCCTTTGCCCATGGTCTTATGGGGCTTCTCCAGCTTCTTCAGCTTATGATGGGTCAGAAACCATCTGCCACCCTCGAAGCTTAAGCCAAAAAGAGGTCCTGAAGGTACCTTGGTAGCACCTGGATGACTACAGTACCTTGACATCCCCCTAGCTGGCCTCAAAACATGACTTTGCTGCAGCTCTGCACTTCAATAACCTAATTCAGGTCCATCATCCCAGCACAGAGGTAGCAGAAAGTCTGCGAGTGATAAGATGCTCCAGATAAGCTCAGGGTTACGTACAGCCTTGTCCCCACACACAACACCAAGAGCAGGGCAGATGGGAGGTCTAAGCACCCAAAAATCAACACTCAAAACGCTGTGCTTTGGTTACAGCAGGGATGTGTTCCCAGTAATGACTACTGAAAAAAAGTGGAGCGCTAGGAAGGTGCTGGGAACTCAGAGCCAAGGGCTGGGTAGGAGGGACCAGGGTTTCACCATTGGCTGCTCACCCTTGCACCCTGCTGCTGGGGGACAGGCAGATGGACACCCAGTCTGTCCAAGGCAAAGCCAGGATCACCAGGAACCCATTGAACACATCGGCAGCCTCTGTTAGGGAGGTGCAGCCAGGCTTAGAATCATAGAATCATAAAATGCTTTGGGTTGGAAGGGACCTTAAAGATCATCTAGTTCCAACCCCCCTGCCATGGGCAGGGACACCTCCCACCAGACCAGGTTGCTCAGAGCCCCCATCCAGCCTGGCCTTAAAAACTTCCAGGGATGGGGCTTCCACCACCTCTCTGGGCAACCTGTTCCAGGGTCTCACCACGCTCATGGTGAAGAACTTCTTCCTAACGTCCAGTCTGAATTGACCCATCTCTAGTTTTAATCCATTCCCTCTAGTCCTACCATTACCCGACATCCTAAAAAGTCCCTCACCAGCTTTCTTGTAGGCCCCCTTAAGATACTGGTAGGCCACTATAAGGTCTCCTCGGAGCCTTCTTTTCTCCAGACTGAACAACCCCAACTCTCTCAGTCTGTCTTCATAGGAGAATGCTCCAGCCCTCTGATCGTCCTCATGGCCCTTCTCTGGACATGTTCCAGCACGTCCACATCTCTCTTGTAGTAGGGGCTCCAGAATTGGACGCAGTACTCCAGGTGGGGTCTCATGAGAGTGGAGTAGTGGGGGAAAATCACCTCCCTCAATCTGCTGGCCACGCTTCTCCTGATGCAGCCCAGGATACGATTGGCTTTCTGGGCTGCAAGTGCACACTGACGGCTCATGTTGAGCCTCTCGTCCACCAGCACCCCCAAGTCCTTTTCTTCAGGGCTGCTCTCAAGCCAGTCGCTGCCCAGCCTATATCAGTGCTTGGGATTGCTCCGACCCAGATGGAGGACCTTGCACTTGGTCTTGTTGAACTTCATGAGGTTGGCATGGGCCCACCTCTCCAGCCTGTCAAGGTCCCTCTGGATGGCGTCCCTTCCCTCCAGCGTGTCAGCCGCCCCACACAGCTTGGTGTCGTCGGCAAACTTGCTGAGGGTGCACTCTATGCCACTGTCCATGTCGCTGACGAAGATGTTAAACAAGACCGGTCCCAGTACTGATCCTTGAGGGACTCCACTTGTCACTGGCCTCCACTTGGACATGCACCCATTGACAGCCACTCTTTGGGTGCGGCCGTCAAGCCAGTTCTTTATCCACTGAATTGTCAGTCCATCAAACCCATGTTTTATCAGCTTGGAGACCAGGATGTCATGCGGGACAGTGTCAAAGGCTTTGCTCAGGTCCAGGTAAATGACGTCGGTTGCTCTCCCCTTGTCTACTGATGTTGTGACCTTCTCATCGAAGGCCACCAGGTTTGTCAGGCACGATTTGCCCTTGGTGAAGCCATGTTCATTGTACCCAATCACCTCTTCATTATTCTTCTGCCTCAGCAGTGCCTCCAGGAGGACCTGCTCCATAATCTTACCAGGCATGGAGGTGAGACTGACTGGCCTATAGTTCCCTGGTTCCTCCTTCTTTCCCTTTTTGAAAATGAGGATTATGTTTCCCCTTTTCCAGTCAGTGGGGACTTCACCAGACTGTCATGACTTTTGGAATATAATAGAGAGCGGTTTAGCAACCTCATCCACCAGTTCCTTCAGTACCCGTGGGTGTATCCCATCGGGTCCCATGGACTTGTTCACTTTCAGGTTCATCAGATGGTCACGAACCTCATCTTCACTTACAATGGGCAGTTCTGTCCAACCCCTGCCATTGTATTCTGTGACTCCGGGAGGGTGGCTGGAGCCCTTGCCAGTGAAGACTGAGGAAAAGAAGTCGTTGAGAACCTCGGCCTTCTCCATACCACTTGTCACCAGCTCCCCCGTTTCCTTTCTGAGGGGGCCCACACCTTCCCTAGTCGTCTTCTTACCATTAATGTACCTATAGACATTTTTGCTGTTTCCCTTGATCTCCTTGGCTAGATTTAATTCTAACTGAGCTTCAGCTTTTCTCACCAGGTCTCTTGCTGTTTGGACAGCTTCCTTGTGTGCCACCCATTCCAGCTGTCCTTTCTTCCACTCCTTATAAAGTTTCTTTTTGTGTGACAGTGTGTCCAGGAGATCCCTGTTCATCCAGGCAGGTCTCCTAGCATTCTTTCCTGCCTTCCTCTTTGTCGGTACAGTTTGCTCCTGGATACAGAGAAGGTGATCCTTGAATACTGACCACCTGTCCTGGGTCCCCCTTCCCTCTAGAGCTTTGTCCCACGGCACTTTGGCCAGCAGATCCCTGAAGCTATCAAAGCCTGCATGCCTAAAGTCCAGGGTCGTAAGCTTGGAATATATCCTCCTAGTTACCCTGAGGATCTTAAATTCTATCGCTTTGTGGTCACTGCAGCCAAGGTTATCCCTGAGCCTCGCGTTGGTCACCAGCCCTTCCCTGTTGGTGAGAACAAGGTCCAGCACAGCACCTTTTCTTGTTGGCTCCTCTACCATTTGGAGGAGGAAGTTGTCATCTATGCATTCCAGGAACATCCTGGATTGCTGGTGCCTTGCTGTGTTGTCCCTCCAGCAGATGTCAGGGTGGTTGAAATCCCCCACGAGGACCAGGGCCTGTGAACGTGAAGCCACGTCTATCTGCCTATGGAGGGCCTCATCTGCTTGTCTCTGCTGGTCAGGTGGCCTGTAGCAGACCCCTACTGTAACATTGCCTTCCCCTGGCTTCCCTTTAATCTTAACCCATACGCTCTCAACCAGCTCCTTGTCCTTCCCCATTTGGAGGTCCATCGATTCTAACCGGTCACTGATGTAGAGGGCAACACCTCCTCCCCTCCTACCCTGCCTGTCCTTCCTAAAGAGCTTCTATCCATCTGTCCCTACGTTCCAGTCATGGGAATCATCCCACCAAGTTTCAGTAATGGCCACTATGTCATGGCTTTCCGGCAGCACAGTGGCCCTTAATTCATCCCGTTTATTGCCCAAGCTGCGTGCAGTCACGTAGAGGCACTTCAGCTGGGCTGGCCGTGTCACCCTCTTGCGGGAATCCCCCTCGATTCCCTTGGGGTGTCCTGGTGCGTTGTCTCCGGCTTACCTTAGGGCAACAAGTTGAGAGCCCTTACTAGGACTCCATCCCTCTGCCCCTGATGTGCTGCCCCATTGTTTGTCACAGGCAAGTATGAAATTATTGACCCCTTCCCCCTTCAAATCTAGTTTAAAGCCCTATCAATGAGGCCTGACAACTCCTGCCCCAGAATCCTTTGGACCAGCTGAAGCTCCATGGGGCCTTCTCTGTGAAAACAGATCATCTCCCAGATATCTCCTCCAGAGATGGGCACAGCTCTAACCAGAGGGAAGGTCCACAGCATCCTTACAGCTCTGGAGGGGAGAAGGGTTCTGCATGCACCAAAATCATAGAATGGTTAGAGTTGGAAGGGACCTTAAAGATCATCCAGTTCCAACCCCCTGCCCTGGGCAGGGACATCTCCCACCAGACCAGGTTGCTCAAAACCCCATCCAACCTGGCCTTGAACACCTCCAGGTGCATCCACAACTACATCTACAACTTCTTTGGGCAAAACAGGGACAAGCATCTCCAGGAGGGAGCCTAGATCCTGACGGCTCCTCCATCTCCTCACCCAGTACCCCACTGGTTACCAACCAGGTGGATTCAGCCACCTAAACTCTTGTTCTCCCTTCTCCAGTGCCCAGCAAAAGCTACAGCCTTGCCCCTGCCCACCTCCTCCTGCCGTGGGCCAAGCACTTCCCCAGCGGAGGGGACACGCTCTTGGTCCCTGGAGATGTGGAGTGGTGACGGAGCCTGGCTCATTGCACGGTGTCCATCAGGACAAGCCACCAGTGCTAACAGCTTCAGCTGTCCTCACAGATGTTAACCAAACACACCACGTGTTCTCAGCTCAGCCGACACATAAATGCTGCTCTCTCCCCTATTGGAGTATAATTTTTTTATTAGATTTTTTTTTTTTTTTTAAGCTCTTCAGTAAGGTCTCCAGGCTGTAAGGAAGCACATCCCCGCAGCAGTTATCCCCGCTACTGCCTCGCCTGTCCTGCCAAGCCAAAGCCAACACTGAGCAGACTCGCTGCTGCTGTATTTTTCTTTTGTGCAGAGATTAAAAAGAAGGAAACAAATAAATAAATAAATGCGGTTTTGACCTGCCCCGTGACATTCTTCCCACAGCGAGGGGAGAGATCGTGTTTCCCAACCCCTGCCTCCCCCAGCTCCTCCCAGAAATTCATCTCTGCAAGCGGCACCGCACGGAGCTGTAATTTTCAGGGATGACTAAGTGTCGAAACACCAGCAGCTGATTAACAGCAGCTCGCCGAAGCTTAATTTCTAGCTAAGTTGAAGAATTGAAGATTTTTATTTTTTTTTTTTCCCCCTCCTCCCTCTCCAAGCACTACCTTGGCTTTTTATTTACACTTTTAAACCCCCCCACGAAGAGCTCCGCTTGCAGAACTGCAGCCTGACTCCAAAGCTCAACGCCTCCCTGGTCCCCGCGGGGTGGCAATGCCAGTCTCCGGCCAGCCGTGGCTTTCCGCAGCCTTGCGGATCCCCCGAGCCCCAAATTAACTGCTTTTCCCCAAGGGAACAGGGCGGAAGGGCCAAAGTCCACCCACACCCTGTTCCTTGCAAAGGCGGATCGCAAACGCCGCGGCGGGAGGCATTTCCTGGTCAATGGGCTAAGCATAAGCAGTTAAATTTAAAAAAATAATAATAATAATAATAAAATAAGATGAGCTCGTCGCAATTACAGATATAAACTCCCCTGAGAGCTCAGAACAGAGGTAGCTGGAGCTGAAATTGCTGCGACTGTATCGAGGTTTTCGCAGAGGGCTTCGTCAGCACTTGTTCCTGCGGTGGCAGCTTGCAGCGTGAAAGATAAAAACAAGGAACAAAAAAAAAAAAAAAAATAATAATAATAAAAGGCCGGGGGGGGGGAGTGGAGATTTGAGTCAATTAGAAAAAAAACAGGAAGCCGCCAAAAAGCATGTCGTCACATAGGCAGCGAGAAAAATATGAGTAAAGCCGGCGCCAGCGGTTCTGTCCTTCCTACGGGGTATAAAGGATGGTGTCGAGTGCGGGGCTGGCGCAGGAGATGGAGGAGGAACCAGCCTGCGGCGAAAGCCCAGGGTGCTGCCCGCTTTTTGGGGTGCTCAGTGCACCCTAAACCCTGCATATAGGCCACAAGGTTATTTATTGAACCGCTAGATTTCCCCTCCCCACGTCGCGCTGGGGGTGGTTTTCAGCTTGAGAAAGCAGCGCAGCTATTGAGGCGCTTGTTTAGGCGCGAGCGGTTTGCAGGGAAGGCAGATTTCAGTTACCAGCACCCCTCGTTTCCCAAATTCAGGGTAAAACGCCAGCGGATTATCTCAGTTTACCTTTTGCCCCCAGCCAACGGGGCATTAGCTCGCAGCAGTTCCCTTTTTCAAAGGGCCGAGCAAGTTCAGCTACGCTATTGGGAAATTAAAATCTAAGACGAAATTAAGTTAGCGGCTCGCCAGCCTTCTAGATCTTGCTAAAAACGCACGTGCAATTCCGGCGACAGAAAAAAAAAGGACATTCAATAAGTAAAGCGAAAGCTAAGAATTATCTCAGTCAAATTTGTGATTCAAACGTTTCCTGCAGAGCAGATCCTGCTCTAATTTGCCTTGCAAAGTTCTGTTTAGATCCTGATAAAACATGCCGTAGCCGTCTAGGCGGACAAAGAGCTACAGAATCCTGCAAGGAAAACAAAAATCAATCTGGAAAGCCAACTTTTCACCCCAAAAGCTGCCTCCCCAATGGCATCGCTCCCACGTATTTCAGAAGCCCTGTGCCCACATCTGCGGGGAGTTTCGTGCATCAGTACAGAGCTGGATGGAGACAGGAGCTCCTACTCAACACCTTGGCTCTCTACAATTAACCTCGGTGAAGTTTTAAGGGCATCACACGGACGCAGGGGAAGGTTTTTTGCTGAACCTGCCACAAGGTGAGAGCTCAGGCACAAGCGCTCGTGGAAAAAGTGATTTGCCAACTTGACAGCAGTGACGCCAAAGGCTTGGTACGAAACCACATCACCTCTGATACGCTCCAGACTGCTCAGCGGTGGTTAACAAGCAGCAAACCTCAGCCCGAAAGTCAGTCCGAGTAGAAAAGATTATTTTTTTTTTTTCCCCAGAGATTTAGCTGACCCGTTCAGAATTCCAGTTTGGGAGCAGGAATGCACGGCTGCTAGCCCAACGCGTGGTAAAGCTAGCCCAAGCCTGATGCTCCTCGTCAACGGGGCACCGCACGCCGCGTGACCACGCCACGCAGCGTATCGAGTGGCAGGGCTGGAAAGCAAGAGCTGTTTATTCATTATTCATCATCACCTCCAAGATCTCTAGCTCCTCTTTCAGCTTCAACCCAGACCTCGCGCCTTTTCCGGCGTGAAACCCAACCACAAAGAAAAGTTCAGCCTCGGTGAGGGTTCTCGAGAACCTCCCCCAGCCCAAATTCAAGGCGGGCTGTTCTTGAGAAGGGATGCATTTTTCTCCTGGAAGTTATTCCCAAGAAACCATGAGAATTTCGCTTGACTTTTCCCAGCAAAGCACTCATGCTCCTCTGGAAGCGGCATCTCTGACGCGCAGCTCCCACAGAGGAGGTTTCTTGCCGGTAAAGCCATGAGAAAAGGTCACGTTCCGCATCTTCAAACCCAACTTCAACCCCCCCACCCCGTCGTCTCCAAAGGAGATTTGATGGCGGTTTTACCGGCAGGAAACCAAGTGCAGAGTCAGCTGGTCCTGCCAGGAGCGACACCCTGCCTCGGTTAGTTTTGTGCTCACATTTTCCGGTGACACGAGCGAACAGCGGTGGGCCGCAGTTAAAACAGCCACGTGTACCCCGCAGGCCTCCGTTCACGGGGTGGGGGGGGGGGAAAAACCAAACCAAAACGAAAAGGACACACGTGCAGGGGACAGAGATGCAGCGACGGCTGGAGAATTCAAGGGAACCTAAAGGCAGGGAGATTAAATGCTCCTGACACCTCTGATGGCACCATCTTCCCTTTCCTACCCCCAGAAACACTCCAAATCAGCAGCTTTTCTCTTTATTCCCCCCATCTCAGACCATTTACACCACGAGATCAAATTCACACTAAAAAATAAAAATAAGTTGCACGTTAGAAGCCAAGGAAAGATCCTAATTAGCAAACACGAGAGCAGCGCCTGAACAATACACAGGAGAGAGACAAGTGGGAATAAATAAATAATTACTTGTGCTTGACGGTCTCCTCTTCCTCATCTTCTCTGAACTGCTTGCTCTCACGTTCGCCGCCGTCTTTATTCTGAAAGAAGGAGAAGTTGATCTGTCAGGCCGTGGCCTCTCTGGAAATGCCAAGAGGGCAAACAGCAGCCCAGAAACCCTCCCGCAGGGCACGGGGCAAACAGCGACGTGCAGTTTGGAATGACTTTTAAATCACGACACCTTGAAATCAAGCCCTTTTTCTCCCTTTAGTATTCCGACAGCGCGAGAAATGAACGCAAGAAGGGGCAAGGGAAATTTAATTTTCCCCTCGGAGGCAATCGCGCCGCTCGGCGCTGATGTCCCCCTTATTACTGGGGAACTGCATCAATCCAGAGAGCAAACAGCGAGTTGCCATCAACCAAAGAGCTGAGAAACCTCGTCCCGTGTTCGAGTCACAACCTGGCGTTAAATGGAAGAAGAAAAGGAGCTCAGGGCACGGAGCGAAACAGAGCCTTCACCCCGTCACCGCAGCAGGGACCTGGAGTTAAATCCCATGCGACCAGCTCCAGAAGAAAGGATGGATGGTTTTGGGGATGCTTGAAGGGAACTACAGGCAGAGAAAAGAGATAATAAAAGTTTAGGAAGTGGGAAAGCCCATGCTCGGCTGGCTGGGGACACAGCAGATCACCTGCAATAACCCAGGGAGCCCACTCACGTCCGCAGGCTTCGCGCAGGTCCCTTTACTTTCTCCTAAATAATCATTTTGGACGTTTTAACAGGTTGCGAAACCAGCCGGTGGAAATCAAAGAGCCATCAGCGCAAGACAGGGCCTAATTTCAACTCCAGAAAACACCGCGCAGCAACATAAATCGAATTTCTCTTTAACAGGGTGTTCCAGCATCGTAAAGAAGCTCATTTTGCATCATCCAGGCACCGGCACTAACAGCTTATTAGCCGAGTTACTAATTGTATTTATTATGCAGGCAGGCACGGATATCCAACGTTAACAATAATGAGCTGGAAAGGGGTTTTGTTTGGTTCTCACACTTATTAACTAATTTCATTCAACCGCCGAACAAAGCGTGCTCCGTGGCAAACCCATCTGCCCTTATTTTGCAGAATATAATGTTATAACAAACGCAACGAATGACCCGACTTCCTCGGAAGCAGTTGCTTTTCCGAGCGAACTCCCCCATCATCCTCCAAACGAAAAGCAAAGCGCGGCAGCTCCCACCGGCAGCAGATTAAGTCTTTATTTCCTTGAGCGTGGCCGGTTCCAGCAGGAGAATTACCCAAGTTAACAGGTAATAAACACGCAGCGTTCGTAATATCTGGCTACGATTTGCGTTGCCACAAACGCAGGGGGGCTGTTGTGCCAACATCCATCTCCGCTTTTCAGCAGGAACAGCTCGGAGAGCGGAGAAATTGTTTTTCCGATGTCCTTTCATCACACCGCAAAGGTCACGGGGTCCTTTTCACCTAGTTTTAAGAGAGATGGAGCCCTCCAGGTCGCTCTGGTCAAAAGTTTGTTGTTTTTTTGGTTTTTTTTTTCCGACCCTGAAATAAGTTCTCATCTCTCTTTGGAAAATCGCAAGCAAAAATCAGTTATAATCAGAACACGACCAACATCGCTTTCAGATCAGAAATTATTTCGATTAGTTAAAAAGCTTCGCCGGCAAGTTCAGACATCGAACAGCCAACTTCAGGACACCAGCTAAATTTACCAGCTAAATTTATTCCTAACCTCTGAAAGGACCAAAATCCTTCACCAGCTAAAATTATTCCTAACTTCTGAAAGGACCAGAAAAGTCTCCCTGGTGAACAGCTTGCTTACCGCGCGTACCTTGACTATACGAACTTTAAAACTCGATTCTGCGACCTGGGTTAAAAATTAAGATTCCGTGCAAACAGGGAGGGGAGCCAGGAAAACAGCTCCGTTCTGGTTCCGGCTCATCAGCCACTGGAGTTGTTCAGGTTCAGCTCCCGACCAAAGGGCAAAAGAAAAACGGTCCCAACTTTTTAGGAAGGGGGAGGGGAAATAAATAATCATTCCTAAAACTAATATTTAATTCAGTTTTAACTCCCTGTTCGTGGTTTTATTTTTCTTTTTTAAGTCCATAGTAACCTTGGGGAATTTCCCAGATATTTCGTGTTCAATACAGAGCTTGGCTCACGGGAGCACGTGCTGTAACTTTCTGCTGTGAGCTCAGCGCTAGGTAATATTTAGACACCTTTCAGTCCACGTTATTTAAAGCTGTGGGAAGCACCTTCCTGCACTCTAAATCCTTCCTCATCCCTTTCACCTCTTCAATACTTTCAGCGCACGCGCGTAGAGCCCACATTCCCCTCATTCTTCCTAGAATTTTATCCAGGAGGGTTATAAACAGGTTCAGAAATCCTAAAGAGATATTTGGCGAGAATATTCACGTCGAGCCGGGGCTGTTCTTCCCACCGCAAGCCTGCGCTCTTTGCAGTCCTGAAAATCTTTATTTTCCCCGGATGCTGAAATAATTTCACACTGAAATCCTACCACTCTTCTAGAGCTTGCCCCACAAATCCCTAATTCCAATTTATTTCCCATTACTACCCGCGTATTTTCTGAAGTCTTGGGGATATTCCTAGAAAAATCGAGCAACTTCACGTCCCTGTAGTGCCTTCAACCAGGGAGTTTTTCTCCGCTACGGCTCTCCTCGTAGCACCTTCTGGGATGCTGCGGAGCAGATGCGTTGCCCTTCGGCAACGTGAGAACGGGTGCAAGAGTCTCCCCAGGGATGTCCCGAGCTGGAAAGAACGAGATTATCCATCATCCATCTCTAATTAGGATCCACCAGATAGATCGGAGTGCAAGCGGAACACAAACGAGGCCTGAAACGGATGGCTGAAGTCAGGCTTCTGCCACCCCCAGCAAGAGAAATTAATTGCTGGTTCCCCGTTTGCGAAACGGTCTGTAAACAAGATTTTGGTTTCACGAGCAGGGTGACGAAAACCCCCAGCCACGGGGCAGAGGCGACACGTGGCGAAGAGGCCATAAACCTCCGGCAGCGTCGGGAACACACAGCTCTGCAAAGAGACAGCTCGTCACCGATTCTACCAAAAAAAAAAATAAAAAAATGAAAATGTTTTTCTAAAGCAATACTTGAGGGATGCGGCAGAGCAGCACCGCTGCTCCTCTTCCCGTTGCCGAGCTTTTCGCTTGAATTTCCAGCCAGGCTGCGCTGCCTTCCCCCAGCACAAGCTCCCTCAGCCACAGCTTACCACAAGGGTTTCCTGTGCTTGAATTCAAGCGAACTGAAAAAAAAAAAAAAATAAAAATAAAAATAGGCAAAGTTATAAGACGACAGCGGCTTACTCGAGATGCTGCGTGGAAGGAGCCGGTCACGGGTTTCTAAATACACATAATAAAATTGCAGGTGATTCAAAGAAATTCTCGATGGTTTTACGCCTGAGCAGGCAGCGAGCGGGGTGCACAGCGAGCAGCACCCAAGCTTTGGGGATCCCTCCTCTGCTTTCCACGCTTCCTCAGCCAAAGTTCCGGGGGTTCCCACTGATGTAAGAAAGCTGAACTTTAAATTGCTCCGGCAGAAAGAGGCAATTAAAACGTCTGCAGCCTTAGAGACTGACTGTGCACAACTTTACATACGATTATATTCCAACCTAATATGCTTCACTTTATAATGCAGCCAAATTCTTAAGGGAATAGCTACTGGAAGTCCCCGGGGTACCAACGAAGAGCTGAGGCAGAGCTGAAGCACCGTACGACACGACTGTCCTCACGGGCAAGCACGGCACGGTCTGCAGAGGGACGCTGGGCGCACTCAGGTCAGCGCTCACACTGCCTCCATCGGCGCCAGCGATTAACCTGATTAAGATATGAAACCTCCTTGTTCACATCATAGAATGGCTTGGGTTAGAAGGGATCTTAAAGACCATCCAGTGCCACCCCCTGCCCTGGGCAGGGACACCTCCCACCAGACCAGGCTGCTCCAAGCCCCGTCCAACCTGGCCTTGAACCCCTCCAGGGATGGGGCAGCCACAGCTTCTCGGGGCAACCTGGGCCAGGGGCTCACCCCCCTCACAGCCAAGAAGTTCTGCCTCACATCTCATCTCAATCTCCCCTCTTGCAGTGGAAAACCCTTCCCCCTCGTCCCATGGCTCCCCTCCCTCATCCAGAGTCCCTCCCCAGCTTTCCTGGAGCCCCTTGAGGGACTGGCAGGGGCTCCAAGGTCTCCCCGGAGCCTTCTCTTCTCCAGACTGAACCCCCCCAGCTCTCTCAGCCTGTCCTCACAGCAGAGGGGCTCCAGCCCTCCCAGCATCTTCGTGGCCTCCTCTGGACCCGTTCCAACAGCTCCATGTCCTTCTTGTGCTGAGGACTCCAGAGCTGGACACAGTACTCCAAGTGGGGTCTCCCCAGTGGAGCAGAGGGGCAGAATCCCCTCCCTCGCCCTGCTGGACTTATTTCTTTTGATGCAGCCCAGGCTGCGGGGGGTTTCTGGGCTGCCAGCGCCCATTCACAGCTCACGTTGAGCTTCTCATCCACCAGCACCCCCAAGTCTTTCTCCTCAGGGCTGCTCTCAAGCCATCCTCCACCCAACCTGGATTTGTGCCTGAGTGCAGCTGAGATGGTGGTACTCAGAGAGCCATTAATATCTAAAGGGGGGGAAATAACGTTCCCTTGGTATTCTGCTCAGCGCAGATGACTAACGGCCCTTGCAAAGAGAAGCAATGGGGCTTTGCAACCAACATCTCCTTCCTCCTACGTACAACCAGCTTCCCCCTCCAGCCACAGAACTTGAAACCCCACGCAAGATACGGAGCCGTCGGCAAGAATGCTGAGCCTCCATGGGAGCAAAGGGTCGTAGAAAGGCAGATCCCATTACCGTGATCATTTATTGATAAGAAAACAGCCTCTCAAACATGCAGCTTATCTCAAAGCTCCATTTTTTCCCACTGTCCCATCTCTCTCCTCTTTCTTCTCTGACCCTACTGGATTCATCCGATCCCTCCGGGTCTTGGGGTTCTCCACTTTGCTCTGAATTTTTGTCTTAAGATCTGCCCCTTCACCATCCTCGCTGAGTATTGCTGCTCAACAGTTGTGTCACAACTTTCATTTCTTAACTCAGGAAAGGAAGTATTCCTCCCCAAAACAGCGTTGGCCCTGGTTACCGGTTCGTTCTTCAAGTGTTTCAATGCCTTTCCCTTTGCTTGCTGGCGGTCTCTGCCCACAGGTGCGCAGCAGCAATTCAACTCTCACTACTTTTCGGTTCATTTTCTCATATTTCAAACCTTCGTGCCACAAAGGGTGCCAAAAATAACCCCTCTGCCGTTCCACCCTCGCTCTAGCGATTCCTCTTTTCGAGGCACCCCGTGGCGAGGTGTTTCTTATTAGCTGTAAATCATACGCTCGGAGACAAGCACACAAGTCTACAAGCCTGTTGGCCAACTGCCTGCACGCAAAGTCATCCCCATCGTTCGGCCTCTGGAAGGAGACACTCCAAAGAGAAACTCCCAACATTAAAAACCTCCCTGGCTCGTAGTCTCCTACCTATTTTAAATTGCAGACGTCGCAACTGGCAACCCTTGGCTTGTAGCTACCAACACGAAGATGGATTCCCGCTCTTCAATAAGAGCTCCGAGATGAAAAGACTCTAATCCACTGCCTGTTCGAGGTGTAAATCCAAGAAGATTTGCATCAGGGTGTTCAAAGAAGGGTGTCAGCCGCCTCTCTGCAACACCTGCCAGGCTTGGGTTCAGTAAATAGCTTCTGCTCCAAGCTGAACGGAGACGGGGAACTGGATGATGTCTGCAAGTTTCAGAACCCGGGCCCTGCAAACCCGGGATGTAAACCACGTCATTCTGTCAGCGTTAATTGCTTTATTTTGCTTTCCTCCTCGCCAGGACCAGGCAGAGAGAAGAATGTATCTGACAATTCAATATTCAGATGGACAGTGGCAACTCAGTAAAAACACCCTGCAGTTTCCCGTAGAAACATGCCGAGCATTTCCATGTAGCAGGAGGGCAGTGAAGAGGAAGGCTTCTGGGTCATTAGGAGGGAGATGAGTCCATCTCCTGTCACCACCCACAACCCACAGTCCTGCCAGGCAGAAGATTTATTGGCCTGCTGAAGAACGACTGGATTTTATTGAGCTCCCATTGCGAAATATCAGGTTCCTCCAGCGTTTTGGGGAAAGCACCAGATTTCACAGTCTACCACTTCCCCGGACTTCAGGCAGGTCGTATCACAAAGCAGGAGGGAAAGCCCTGAGAGTCAGCAGAGAGGAATGCGGTCGCGGAAGGCATGTCTATCATCTCCTCTCCCGGTGCACAGCCAAACTTTGCATACGGAATTACAAAACATGGGATTTATTTTACCTGCAGTAAAGCAAACGCTCCTTCCCATCATGTGCTTCCCTGAGTGCGGAGCAGGTTCTTGGCCACCTGCGAGAGCATCTCCTCCGGGGAATACAACATTTTGAGGAACATCAAACTTTCCCCTGGGCTTCAGCACATTATCGTGATTTTTTCTTTCTTGCTGGTAGGAGCCTGCCCAGGTATTTGGTGCCTTCCACTGTAATAACAAGGGAAGCAGCTCGCTTTGCATCCCATTCAAAGATTTAAGGCCAAAAGGGGATGTTTAAATCATCTCCCCTGATTTTTTTTTTTAAAATGTCTCTGATCTGGGAAGTCTCAGCCAGTTATCCCTACACTGCAGGAATCCACGTCCCAGTAAAGCATCTTTTCCAAGAAAAGGGAAAGGACACAACCTTGTCCTGAAGAGAGCAGACGGAGGAGCCGCTCCTTTCTTCGTCAACTTTAAGAGAAGTTGCTGGTTCCTGCCACCACTCACTTCCAAAGAGCATTTCGTACCTGGTATGTTTAAAGGGTACAAACACTTGTGTGCTACAATCGAGGACACTTCTCGAATCATTTTGATAAGCCAGATTAACGCGGTGCTCCCTTCCTACCCCCACCCCACCGCTGACTTTTTAAGGTGCCCCCAAATGCCCAAGCGAACCAGGGCGACACGGAGAGGACACCACCCCTCACCTGATACACAAACCCAAGAACCAGCATCCTTCTCAATGCCGCTGTTTTCCCGGAGATAGACCCATTTTATGGATAAGCCCTGTATTTTCCCCAGGCAGGCGTACAGAGCACACATCCACGTGCCCTGCACCCCTTTTTTTTTTTTTTTGCTCAAAAGAGCTCAAAATTAATACAAATAGATGACAGTCGCTGCTCGGACCTCACCAGCCTTCACACTTTGTCATCAAGCCAGCAGAACATTTACACATATTTCCAAATGATAAATGGAAATACTGGGTGCGCAGGTGCCAAAAAGCAACATTTCCGCCAGATGCCGATTCCCCGTTGACAGCTATTGAGCTATCGGTTACCGGGCTCCGAGCTGTCATTTTTAACCACCCTGTTGTGCAACACTAACCCTTCACTAAAGCAAATTTACATGACAAAAATGACACTCCCTCCCCCCCCCCCCCCCCCCTTTGTTAAAAAAACTGCAAATCAGGCTCTTTATCGTTCTGCTTGACACCTACGGCAGTTGAACTGACTTCACCCAAGTTCCCCCTCTTGCCTTTATTTTTAAATAGTGGTGTTTTATCAGCAGTTTTCCAGTCCTTTGGAATTTATCCAGTATTCAGAAAAGATTTAAATCAAAACGCAGCAGGCTAACAATCTCTTTGGCTGATTATGTCAGGATTCCTAGGTGTAAATTACTTACAACTGCTGATTTTAAGTGTTTTTGCTAGATGTCTAATAGCCCCTCATCACCGTTGGTCTGGAAAGCAGCTCATCATTCCCATCCGACACAAGCGTCTCACTTAACTCCTTCCCAAAATACACTTTATAAACCCAACCTTCTATTTGTTTCCTTCTCTTCTCTCCGTCGTCATTTAAAAATTTCAGTCTGAAGAACCGCTTCTCCCTCTAATCAGGGTTGGCCTTTACCCAAAGTTACAATAACCGAATTGCCGTGTTTTGATACCCGCCTAAATCTTCCAGCTTGCATTTCCATTCCTCCCCAGCTTCAGCCGAGCTGCTTTTTCGAATCCCCCAGGCTACTCAATGCCCATATTAAATGCGGCCCAGCCAAGGCTATAGCCATCCCCTGGCAACCCCGAAAAGTCAACAAAATGACCCAACAGCTTCTCCTCTTCCCGGGAATTAATACCGACTTATTTTCCTTGGGGATTGACCAGAATACTAAACATGTCCTTATCTTTCGTTTAAGGCTTAGAGGATGGTCACGTTACAAGTCAAGTGCTTCTTTGGCACAAATAACTGTATCTTTTCGAGGAGTTAAAAAGAGGTCAGTGCTGGAAACAAAGCAAGTTCGATCTCTGGAGTTATTCTCTGCCAGCCAAGCTGTAGCTGCTCCTATTCCCGCTTTCTGGCTGCTGAGAGCCAGCCCCGGAGGAGCCTGCGCAAGGCGTTCCGTTCGAATCAGCAAAGAAGAGCTGATCGTCCTTGTACCTCTGACAATTGGGAAGCTCCCAGGTCATAAAATCTGATTGTCTGCAGTCAACTTCATCCAGGTATCACAGAATCACGGAATGGTCGGGGTTGGAAGGTGACCTTTGGAGATCATCTGGTCCAACCCCCTGCCAGAGCAGGGTCACCCAGAGCAGGTGGCACAGGAATGCGTCCAGGTGGGTTTGGAATATCTCCACACCCTCTCTGGGCAGCCTGTGCCAGGGCTCCGGCACCCTCAAAGGAAAGAAGTTCCTCCTCATGTTGAGATGGAACTTCCCATGTTCCAGTTTGTGCCCGTTACCCCTCGTCCTGTCACTGGGCACCACTGAGAAGAGTCTGGCCCCATCCTCTTGCCACTTGCCCTTTTGGCTATTGCTGAGCATTGATGAGGTCCCCTCTCAGCCTGCTCTTCTCCAGCTGAACAGCCCCAGGGCTCTCAGCCTTTCCTCAGCACAGAGATGCTCCAGTCCCTTCATCATCTTTGTAGCCTCTGCTGTCCCCTCTCCAGCAGTTCCCTGTCCTTCTTGAACCGGGGAGCCCAGAACTGGACCCAGTGCTCCAGATGTGGCCTCCCCAGGGCAGAACAGAGGGGGAGGATGACCTCCCTCCACCTGCTGGCCACGCTCTTCTTGATGCCCCCCAGGATGCCATTGGCCTTCTTGGCCACAAGCATTCCTCTTGTTTGGAGGTTACGTTCACCATTTTCCCCGGTATTCCTTTGTACTGAAGCACATGTGGCGGTCAGGTCAGCCACAAGGTGAGGACGGAGTTACGATGGCCTCCTCGGAGCATGGCACGTACTAGTACTTTTTACTTCCCGCTTGGCCAGGATTTAAGCTGAGATGTCCTTGAAGCCTGGCAAAGCACCGCTGTGCCGCCCTGCTCCCACCCAGCTGCTCTTTTGAGACATTTAATGCCAGAATGCGAAAAGCTAAGTCATGAAACGTCACCGAGTAGCTAAAAGTTTCAATTAGCAATAAAGCACATTTTAAAACCAAGAGCTTCGATTCTCTAAGTAGCCAAAAAAAAAAAGGGATCTCATAACAAAATTTTACAGCAAAAAGTTCTGAACATACAAACGTCAGTACCCAAGATCCACTGTTATTTTTGCAAAGCTGTTTGGAAGCCATTTGCTCATCGCAACCCTTGCGGTAATTGTATAAAAACATGATTTTTAAGAGCCGGAGCTTCTGTGTCCCTGCTGCTTATTCCTTATTGAAGTCTGAATCCTGGTTCAGTCATAGCTGGTTACTATGGAAATGGTTAAATCAGAGCCCGGGCAGCGTGATTTCCCGTAAGAAACAAACACAAGGAACAAAACCGCCTCTGAAAATAAAACACCTTGGTTTCTTCTGTCCATGCCTCCAAAAAACAACCTCACGTTTCCAAAAGGAAAGGTATTTTTAACGCTACCTTTTTTTAATAATTGTGTTGTTTATATAGTAAACAAGCACAAATATTTCTTCCCTTCAAATAACCCCAAATGACTCCTAAGCGGCTGCGGTTTGCTGGTTTGAATAGACTTATCCCGATTTCAGAACCTGCGCGTTTGCGTTGCGAACGCTGCTGTTAAACAGCAACGACTGGCGAACGTTCCTGGCACCGAGTCGCAGTCCCTCAGTGAAATTAGTGACACAAATCATAGAATCATAGAATCATAGAACCATAGGGTTGGAAGGGACCTCTGGAGATCATCTAGTCCAACCCCCCTGCCACAGCAGGGTCACCTAGAGCAGGTTACACAGGAACACGTCCAGGCGGGTTTTGAATGTCTCCAGAGATGGAGACTCCACCACCTCTCTGGGCAGCCCGTTCCAGTGCTCTGCCACCCTCAAAGTAAAGAAGTTCCTCCTCATGTTTAGGTGGAACTTCTTGTGCTCAAGTTTGTGCCCATTGCCTCTTGTCCTGTCCCCGGGCACTACTGAAAAGAGCCTGGTCCCATCCTCCTGACACCCACCCTTTAAGTATTTATAAGTGTTGATAAGATCCCCCCTCAGCCGTCTTTTTTCCAGACTGAAGAGACCCAAATCCCTCAGCCTTTCCTCATAAGAGAGGTGTTCCAGTCCCCTAATCATCTTGGTAGCCCTCTGCTGCACCCTTTCCAGCAGTTCCCTGTCCTTCTGGAACCGGGGAGCCCAGAACTGGACACAGTACTCCAGGTGTGGCCTCACCAAGGCAGAGTAGAGGGGGAGGATGACCTCCCTTGACCTGCTGGCCACACTCTTTTTGATGCACCCCAGGATGCCATTGGCCTTCTTGGCCACAAGGGCACATTGCTGGCTCATAGTCATCCTGTTGTCCACCAGGACTCCCAGATCTCTTTCCACAGAGCTGCTCTCCAGCAGGTCAGCCCCCAACCTGTACTGGTGCATGGGGTTGTTCCTCCCCAGGTGCAGCACCCTACACTTGCCCTTGTTGAATTTCATAAGGTTTCTCTCTGCCCAGATCTCCAACCTGTCCAGGTCTCTCTGTATGGCAGCACAGCCCTCCGGTGTGTCAGCCGCCCCCCCCAGCTTTGTGTCATCAGCAAACTTGCTGAGGGTGCACTCTATCCCCTCATCCAGGTCATTGATGAATATATTGAAGAGGACTGGACCCAGTACTGACCCCTGGGGAACACCACTCGTCACTGGTCTCCAACTAGATTCTGTGCCCCTAATCACAACCCTCTGAGCTCTATCTTTCAGCCAGTTTTCTATCCACCTTACTGTCCATTCATCTAACCCACACTTCCTAAGCTTCCCTATGAGGATGCTGTGGGAGACCGTGTCAAACGCTTTGCTTAAGTCAAGATAGACCACATCTACCGCCCTCCCCTCATCTATCCATCCAGTCATGCCATCGTAGAAGGCTATCAGATTAGTCAGACATGATTTCCCCTTGGTGAATCCATGCTGAGTACTTCTGATAGCTTTCTTTTCCTCCACGTGCCTTGAGATGACGCCCAGAACAAGCTGTTCCATCATCTTCCCAGGGATGGAGGTGAGGCTGACCGGCCTGTAGTTCCCTGGCTCCTCCTTCTTGCCTTTTTTGAAGACTGGGGTGACATTGGCTTTCCTCCAGTCCTCAGGCACCTCACCTGTTCTCCAGGACCTTTCAAAGATGATGGAGAGCGGCCCAGCAATGACTTCTGCCAGCTCCCTCAGCACTCTCGGGTGCATCCCATCAGGGCCCATGGACTTGTGAATATCTAAATGATCTAATTGATCCCTCACTCGCTCCTCCTCAACCCAAGGGAAGTCTTCTTCTTTCCCTGTTACTTTATTCAATGCCTGGGACTTCTGAGGGCTGGGCCGAGCAGAAAAGACCGAAGCAAAGAAGGCATTCAGTAACTCTGCCTTCTCCGCATCCTCCGTCACCATATTCCCCTGAGGTCAGAACTACAAACTTATTATCGAAGAAACTGTACGTGTGAAAACGCATGAGTTTCAATTCAACATAGAGAGTTTGAGGGGGAAGAAATTGGCACTTCTGAGCAGGAAGAACAAGACCTTTCAAAGCCAGAACACTTTTTCAGGCAACGAAGAGCTAGAAAAGCCATGAATAAGCTTCTCCATCCCAATCCAGCAGAAACATCGCTAACTCCTTTCCATGTAGGACATTATCAAAGCAAAATCGAAGCTACACCGAACAAGAGCAATGGGGGAAGGTGACTGAAGCCCTGCGCACACGTAGGCTACTGGTTCCCTCTAATAGCTTTGCCCAAAAACACTGTTTCACACCAAATTCCCTTGGCAACGCCCATTTCGGACCAATTCTTACCATTCTTCTCTGGGCCCTGAATAAGTTTAAGATGACATTTCATTCTCCATCCTCACCCCAGGATCTTTCACGAAACTGATCCAATCGGGTCACTGCAGCTCTCATCAGCTCAAGATGCTGCTCCAACATCATTACCCATTTTGTTAACGATGAACATGCGCATGCATTGGTGTCGCTCACATTAGGTGGTTATTAGAGATGCTCTTGATGGTTGTTGGAGGTGCCCTGCTACTGCCCTCAAATCTGGTGCGTATGACAAGTCTGCTTCCAATCTCCGTACCAAGCATCTCCAATAATCCTCCTTATTATGCAAAATGTTACCAGGAAGCTTTCCTTCACATCAACTCAACCTTCACAACAAAGTCACGGCCCTGGTGTGAAGACACAACCTGCTGCTAAGAAATGGAGGTCCCATCCCTGGAGGGGTTCAAGGCCAGGTTGGACGGGACTTGGAGCAACCTGGTCTGGTGGGAGGTGTCCCTGCCCAGAGCAGGGGGTGGCACTGGGTGGTCTTTAAGGTCCCTTCCAACCCAAACCATTCCATGAAATACCACTGCAACCCTTCGGTGCGAGGCAGTGGGGAGCCCCACTGCACTGGCAAGGAAAGGCTCCGTCACCACTCCACATCTCCAGGGACCAAGAGCGTGTCCCCTCTGCTGGGGAAGTGCTTGGCCCACGGCAGGAGGAGGTGGGCAGGGGCAAGGCTGTAGCTTTTGCTGGGCACTGGAGAAGGGAGAACAAGAGTTTAGGTGGCTGAATCCACCTGGTTGGTAACCAGTGGGGTACTGGGTGAGGAGATGGAGGAGCCCGCAGGATCTAGGCACCCTCCTGGAGATGCTTGTCCCCATTTTGCCCAAAGAAGCTGTGGCTGCCCCATCCCTGGAGGCGGTCAAGGCCAGGTTGGATGGGGCTTTGAGCAACCTGGTCTGGTGGGAGATGTCCCTGCCCAGGGCAGGGGGGTGGCACTGGGTGGGCTTTAAGGTCCCTTCCAACCCAAACCGTTCTATGATTCTATGAAATACCACTGCAACCCTTCAGTGGGAGGCAGGGGGGAGCCCCACTGCGCTGGCAGGCAAAGGCTGGCACGCTGAAGGAGAACGGAGAGAGCTGACGATTTTCCAAAGCATCAAATGATTAACATTTGAGAGGTAAAGGGGTGCTCGTCTGAGTCTAAAATCATTTCCCCAAAGGAAATCTGCACAACCAGAGCCACCACCTTAAATGGAGCAAATGCCCATTAGGGACGACTAAACTCCTGGTCTGCAGTGACAGCGGGGGACCATCCATCCTTGAAATGGCAGAGCAGATGCATTTGGAGATGGGCGGTAAAGCATCGCCCCTAACACCCACTAAGACGAGTACCAGTATATGTGATAGAAGGTTTTATGGGTTTTCTAGGCTGCGTTCAGAGCCCCGACACATTTGAGAAGATACAGTCAGCCCTTCCAAAAAGCTGACAGCAGGCAGAGCAGACCATTACAGCTTGTTCTACCAACCACAAAACTTCTTTATTTGAATATGACAGGTTAATGTGGTTGCAAGAGTCATCCCGTCCTCCAATAAAAGCTGTTGATTTACAGGAGGCAACACCCAGGAATCAGCTGAATCTCTACCAAAAAAGGCATTTTAACTCAAGAATTAGTTCTGTCTGCGCCAGAGAAACAGTGTGACTGGTTTAACCCCTATCACATCTCCTTCACTAGAGTCGCGTAATTCCTTTTTACTATCCAGGAAAAAAAAAAAAAAAACAACTTTAAAAAACCACCTGTTAGTCATATTCAAGCCAAGAAGCCACCAGTGGCTTTAGCTGACGAGAACAAGGTTCCAGTTATCTTCGTGTTCTCCTGTGGGGTGGGAGGGAAGAGAAGGGCCGGGCTGGCTCGGTTGGATTTTAGAGGCATTTCAGTGAGTTAATATGTCACTTCTGTTGTTCTCAGATAAAAGCTGAAACAAAACCAAACGCTACACATGGCCGGTTTCATTTCTCCAAGGAAGAAAAAAAAAAAAAAAAAAAAAAAAAAAAAGAGAGACTACAACCAGATTTGTGTTTGCACACCAAGACCTTGCTGAAATATTAAAGGCTTGCTGTAGCCAAGAAGCTCCACGCATGAATCCTCCCAATCCCGTTATTTATATTAATAAATAAATTTTTAAAAAAAACAAAGTTAGATAAACTACCCGGAGTTTCACAAATGTAAATCACAGCTTTGCCAAGTGGCACTAATTAAGCAGTGCCACTTGGGCGCAAGACGAACCTAACTCTGCATTTTCGGAGCTGATGATTAACCTATTTTCTGGCGGTCTCTTTTTTTTTTTCCTTCCTCTTCATAAATTAAACAAAAAAGCCCATTGAAAAGCAATGCCAGCCGGCCATGCAGCAGCTGCTCCCCAGCTACCCTGCCATGGATTTTCCTTTGCTTATTGGCATTCCTCATCGTTCTCCCAGGTAGAAAGATGCTGGGGAAATGCACGTACCGACGGAGACCATCAAGACCATCCTGTCTTCATTATTATTATAAATTATTTGCTTGGAGGCTACGAGGGAACTAAACTTTAAGAGAAAATGCCTCTATAACTAACAGCAACCTTATGCTCATGTAGCGAAGGGATGGCCCGGCAAGGCACAACCATTCATTCGGGTTTTTACGACACACGTTATTCCAGCAATGAGATTTTTAATTCCACTCCCCCCCCCCCCCCCCCCCATCCATGAAATTGGGATGGTTCAAAACCATCCGAGAGGGGATGCCGGGAGGCTAAATGAATGCACAGGCTTGGCAAATAACTCAATGATTTCATAGACGGTGCAACCCAGGTATTTACGGTCCAGCATCGAAGTGATTTGGCATCGCAGGGAAACATGGTTTTAATAACTGCAGTTTCTCTCCTCTGGGATTCACGCAAGGTCACGGCCATGGAGGACTCTCAAGACATGCACCAAACTGGCCGAGAACGAAACGCTTAACTGAAAAACAAAATAGCTCCTGGTAGAAATATGGACACAAAGCCTCCTTTGAACCTGTCCGTCTCCGTACGCCGCGACCCTCCGCCAGGCTGCGGTGGGTGGCAGGAGCGGGGCAACACCAAGCCACCTCCACCCACCACAAAGCCTCAGCTAACTCTGCAGGCTGGGGCCCAAAATTCAGTTCGGGGCTTCGTGTGTTTTGGATAAGGAACAAGTATTTTCACTCAAGCTTCATACCTTTAGTTCACCGAACTGGGCAATAACCAAGCGGTGCCAGGACCCCAAGTCCTGACCGGCTTCAGACTTGTTTTACAGCAGAAAACAGCGTAATATTCTTTTTTTGCAAAGAGCTTGAAACGTATGGAGGAATATGGTGTAAAGTGCTCAAAAGCTGAGCTTTGCATCATTTTTTTCAAAAAGCACCGAACATAAGTGGTCCCCTATATTGGTATGTCTCTATTTTTAATTTTTATTTTGTTTTAAGGAGTCTGACAACCATTATGAACGTTTAATTCATTCAGACACCACCTGAAGATGCTGAAACACTTGCAGGATAGGAGCAACACACCAACAATTCAGACGATGGATCCAGCAGCGAATATGGCCCCGAGGAAACAGCATGGAAATTTAGCATAAATATCCGACACAAAAAATGAGCAAAACAAAGTAAACGCCTAACGGGAGAGAGCATTAAGGGCTCTTCAAGAAGAGGTCACCAAGAACCTTGGTTACGTGTCTCCTTGGGAAACTGCCTGGAGAAAGGCTGAACTCCCCAGCGCCGCGTGGGGGAAACCACTGGAGGTACCTCCAGGGAAGAGCATCATGGTCTGAACACTCACACGGGGATGTCCCCATCGGGAAGAGCAACAGCGGTGCCTTGCCGTATGGCACGGCATGAGCTCGGATGCACCCACAGCTCCAACGAGTGCGTCTTTCCCATAGTCGGATCTAATTTCCACCTCTCTGCAACAGCTCTAAGGCAGGAAGGAGAATAACACTGTTCGGGGGGGGAGAAAAACAAGCCCTGCATGTTCCCTCAAAAAAAAAAAAAAGGCAAAATGTATCTTTTGCCAGTCTCCAAATTCCTCAACACAGCCACAACCGACCAGAAATGAGATGGGAAGGGAAAAAGGCTCCTCTTCCGCCTGCATCGAAGTGCGAGACTGCAGGAGGGAACGAGCACACGGGGATTCCCAAAGCCAAGCGCAGCCCGATTACGACTCAAATCGCGCAGAACAAAATGTTTTACCCGTCCATCTGCTCTACGGCTGTGCCAAGTAATCCCGACATTGGATGCATTTTGACGACGAGGTCAATTACGTCATCTTCCCACCACCGCCTTTTGGGGAGGCAAGAGTTAAGGCTTGAAAAGCTTTGGTGGCACCGTTACTAATTGCTGCTGGTGGATGGGAGGGATTCCCCCAGCTTCTCCAGGTCCCAGCAGATCCCTGACTGACTCACAGCAGTTCATCAGCCTCTGTGTTGCACTTTATCCATCCAGAACCAATGCTGAGACCAGCCGTCCCTTAACAGCTGGGTGTCCAGAGCAACACGTTGAAGAAAAGCAAGTTTGGAGCTCAGCATCTCCCAAGGATGAAGAGGAGCACTGCACCCCAGAGAACGCTTGCTGGAAAACCTCAGTCTCAAGTGCCTTTCAAATTCATTAAATCAATTATTTCAGACGCCTCTGTGCCAGCTCCATGTGTCGTTACTCAAAATAACCCCATCGCACTCCGTTATTTATACCTGGGCACTGGCTGTCGTGGGCTGAAAAATATCTCACCCAGCTTCCCAGTTCATCAGCCCCAGCCTTGGCGTGGTGAGAAGACTCTTTTCAGGTTGGCCTCGCTGGCACTGCTGTCCTGCAGCTTGTCCCCTATCCCATCCAAGGTGTCCGTGCCGGAGCCCCCTCATACATCCATCCCCATCATCCGCACCTTCCCCTCGCCAGCGCTCACCTCGCCCCGTGGGAAACCACTTCAAGGACCTACCATCCCACAAAAATTAAACCAGACCAACCAAACCAAACAAAAAGGGGGAAAAAAAAAATACAAATAAAAGCCAGTTAGCTTCCTGAACCAGTTCACGGCGGGGTCAAACACTTGCCAGCACAGGCAGGATGCGGCCGCAGCAGGATCCACTCGGACGGGTGTGAAAGGTTGTTAAACTCCAACCTACAGCCACAGTTTGAGATGCACAAAAGCCAGCGCTTAAACGGGGTCTGGCCATCGCCATCCTCCTCCCAAGCCGTCCTGTTCGCAAGGTCTCCCTGTTAACCAGATCTGGGAATTGAAGGAGACAGAAACGAAGCGTTTCCTTTTTCCTGCTGCATTAGTTTTAACCTGACTCGGTTTCTTTTAACCTCAGCTCACCAGAGGGAGGGCAGAGAGAGCACCAAAAGCAGGACCTCTTTCTTCCCAGGTAGCCTTGGCTTACGTCTGCACGGCAGCATCTTGGGAACGACAGACGAAGCAAAATACTTCTATTTATTTGGCTCCCTCGCATAAAACCTGTCAAACAGTGCACGGAGGAGACAGCTGTGACTGTCACTTGTTTCCAGCGACTGGGGCAAGGAGCTGTGAATAAGCAGACAGGAATTTGAGTCTTGACTATAACCGCCAACTTCGCACATCCTTAAGGGAAACAGAGAGACCCACCTTCCTACAAAAGCTCCTGTTTTCACAGGACTGTCATCAGCAATGCACAGACAAGACACTATTCACCTGCAAGCTTTTACTTGCCACTTTTTCTTTGCGTTGGGTACAGCATAGTTTTAAATAATTCTATATTGGCACACCTCTACTCCCAGACCTTATTTCCCAGCCTTTCCGAACCACACGGTCACACAAGGTTTCCAGAGTTTAAGAAAACAAAAGGAAAACAACCACCAAAGCATATTTCCCACTGACCACAAGACAAACAAAATGAGCATTGAAGAATATATTGCATTTCAGGTTTTACTACTGAGTTTTCCCCGCGGATACCATCAAGCAACTGGTCAAGGACCTCGCTGCAGGCACCAAGAAACACCCAACATCTCCAGCAAATTCCTGATGCCAGTTAATGTCCTGACGATCCCATCTTCCCCAGCACCACAGAGGTGCCCAAGCCCCAGCACCCCAAACGTTGGGGTAAACCAACACAGCTCTGGAGAACCCTCCTGTCTCAAAGTCAACCACATTCATGGGGTGGCATTGCGGAGAAGTGCCTGGAGGAACATTTCCCAAGGTTAGATGACCGATGGCTCCTGACCGCCCACTGCGTGTGTAGAATCACAGGATGGTTTGGGTTGGAAGGGATCTTAAGGGGCATCCAATCCCAATCCCCTGGGCAGGGACACCTCCCACCAGCCCAGGTCGCTCCAAGCCCCGTCCAACCTGGCCTTGAACCCCTCCAGGGATGGGGCAGCCACAGCTTCTCTGGGCAACCTGGGCCAGGGGCTCACCCCCCTCACAGCCAAGAAGTTCTGCCTCACATCTCATCTCAATCTCCCCTCTGGCAGTGGAAAACCCTTCCCCCTTGTCCCATGGCTCCCCTCCCTGATCCAGAGTCCCTCCCCAGCTTTCCTGGAGCCCCTTGAGGGACTGGAAGGGGCTCCAAGGTCTCCCCGGAGCCTTCTCTTCTCCAGGCTGAACCCCCCCAGCTCTCTCAGCCTGTCCCCCCAGCAGAGGGGCTCCAGCCCTCCCAGCATCTCCGGGGCCTCCTCTGGCCCCGCTCCAACAGCTCCATGTCCTTCCTGTGCCTTGCTGGTGGAGGTACAATCATTTTGTCTGCAGGTTTCCATCTCCAGTCATATCAGCACCACCACGAAAGTTTATTACTTTCCTAATAAAGCCCGAATAGAAATGAAGCCTTTGTAGCCCTAAGTGTGCATTTTATTCTTGCTGTAATAACTTTACTACGCTCCGTTTCCACAGCAACTGTTTTCTCAGCCATTTGGTACTTCGCTTTCGGGAATGCGAGTCTCCTTTGCTCCATCAAAATAAAAACCAAGCAGAAAAAAAACAAACTCGAGGAGAGCAGCAAGCCAAGCTCCTGGACCACACACCGGTCTTCAGCCAGAGAGAAGCTCCGGTGAGAGTCCATCGGTGTTTGCAGATTGATCGAGTCTTCGGGACAGCCAGGAAAACAGACGGGAAAGCTCCTCATCTGCAGCGACGGCAGGAAAACGCGGCGCAGACCGAAGGAAATGAGCAGCGCCATGACCTTCCTCCCCCTCCTACCTCTCTCGCCGGCACGGGCAGGCGTGGAGATGCAGGGAAGTGATCTGGCTGCGAAGCAAAAGCAACGTTAAACAAAAGGTTGGGCTGCGGCCAAAGCACTGGTTTTTTTCCCCAACGTGATGCACAACACAACCACAAAAGCTTTAGCACCGGTGCAGGGATGCAGAGAGGAGCAGGTGGAAGACCCATCCTCCCCAAACACACACAGACGAAAGGCCATACAGCCTCGGAGGGAAGAGTCCTGCTTTTTTTGCCTCCTTCAAGGCTTTTTTGGCCAAGAGAGCAGGAGAAATGGGCTATTACACTTGTTAGATGACGGCATGATGAGGCCTTGGTGTGGAGAAAGACATCTCCCCTGCTCAGGGGCCGCTCCAGTGTCTCCCCCACCGTGATCTCCAACCATTTTGCTGACGGACACTTTTGGAAAACGAGCAGCATCCCCTTGAGCTGCCAGATAATTCTGTTTTAAAATAGAGAAGAATATTAAATAGGAGAGGAACACCCAGGCCTTTTACTGGGAAATTCCCTAGTAGCGGATCCTGTTATTTACCTACAGCAATCAAACGCTGTCACAGAGTTGAACAGCAGCAAAGCCAAGAGCAAAAGGAAAAAGCAAGCCCGTGCATCCAGAACGCGCCTGCACAATAAGGTCTGTCTCTGATTGGAAACGTTAAATATCACTTCCACAGCAAAAACCTTTTTTCCCGTACAATCATTCCTCCCTAAATGACAGAAGTAGTACTACACCACCCACCTTACGAGTGCAGAAAGCAAGGGAAGGCTGCAAAGATGGAGAAGGTGAAATCTGAATGTAGGAACTCATATATATATATATATATATATGTATCTGCACTTATATTACATGGGCAATAGTAAAACACATGCCTACAACAAGCCAACGGCACAACCATCTGCTCTACTCCCTTGGAAATTCAAACGCTGCAGACAAAGGACGCTTATTAAGCCACTTTATACTCGCTCGTGCCGGTTTCATGGTATTTCAAAGCAGAGATCTCGTTATTTGTTTGATTTATTATTCTCCCATACTAATTTTTACACCTAGATACAACTAAGCATTTTTTGAGAGCTCTCTTTAAGCTGATCTGACAGAGAACCTGAGCCAGCAGAAAGGCGGCATCCACATCTTGCCTCTTTTCAGGTGCCACCTTGGCACAAAATCCCCAGCAGTCCCAAGAAAACTGGATTTTTACAGCACAGGTGAGAACGTAACGCAGAGCCAAGGACCAGTTTATCCACAGACCCAGGCGCATTCCTGCTCTTCACCTCCATGCCTCGTGTCGCACAAAGCCGGGGGGAATAACCTGAAGCTGCCACATTTTAGGCACAAAGCCATTTGCGTCCCAAGAGATGCAGGAACGACAGCAAAACTAAAGGAAGAGAGGAGTAGGATGCCTTGTCATACGTGCCACACAAGCTCAAACAACCCGCGTTAGCTGCAAGGAACGGGTGAAATCTGGATATTTACACAATAGATTTTCTTATTTCAGCTTGTCCCTAACTTTTGGCAAACACCCTCCAGCTTTAGGCACCTCACAGCGTCTCTGCCACCAGCCCGGGTTACACTTCCAAGGTGCTTTGCTGCCCTTCGCTGCCTCCCATCACGCTGCGGAAGGTCACTTGATTTTTTTTGCTTGTTAACAATGTCCTTTGCAGCTCTCCCCAAATCCACTCAGGAATGCGTCTGCTGCTCAGATCCGCTTTGGATCCTCATTTCTGCACCACATTCGCAGCTTAAGGAGCGTGTCTGAAAGTTCACGTACACGCTCCTTTTCCCTGTCGGCATTTGTATTTCAAATGACTTCCTTCCAGATGAAAATACATTACCCTTGAAATGTTCCTGCTTTACACTAGACAATCTGAGGAGGGGGATGATTTGCATTTGCTGTATTTATGGAACTAAGGGCATCAGGAAAACAAATGTCGAGCCCTAGTTTAAAACAAAAACAAAAAAAAAAAAAAAGATGTTGCAAGTTGTCAAAGGAAACAGAAGCAAATCTGAATACAGGAAAAGCTTTTAAAAGCTTCAAAAAGAGAATGTGAAAGGGAATCAAACACTTACATGGGAGGAAAAGCTTCAAACTGACCTTTAACTACATTGCTCTTGTTCAACAAACAGCTTGAATCGAACCACAATTTATAAAGCTGAGGACCATGCTGGTGTTGCCTTCCCAGTAATAACCATCACGCATTTCCTTCAAGAAGAGCCGTCAAGTGAAATTCCTGCAGGAACTGCTGTAGCTTCAAGGCCTGCTTTCCTGTGGATTTGACTCCCAGGGACGTTCTGTGAGGTTTAATAAAGCAGGAGCCCTGATCAAAACGTTTTCCCCAGTTAAACTTCACAACAGGTCTCCCAAATTGGTTCCCCAATAGCTGAGCTCGCACTGAATCTTTCAGTAGGGTGGGAAAAAAAAGTCTCCTTCTACATCCAACCTCTTTTCCAGAAGCTTGTAGAGGCCTCATAGATACCAAGTGCCCACCCTCCATCACACCAGCACGAAACTGGTGTGATGTTTCAACTAGAGAGAAGAGACACAATACCACCGGCCTTCCCTCCTTGGGAAAACAGGGGTTTTCTATTAAAAAAATAAAAAGCGACCCACGACAGGTAATTTAAACACCCTAAAGAATAAGTAGTTACAGTGAAAAGTTTATCCATTTGAAGGCTAAACGAGATTTCCCCAGCGGAGAGCTTACACACCGTCCATATCTCCTGGCGCTTCCACAACTCATCCCTCTGGAGCTCCTACTCCTTCGGCACGAGCGCGTTATCAGCCACGGATGAAAAGAGCCTTCGTGTCAGTCATTATTTCCACGGAGGCCATTCAAAAGCTCCAGCAAAAAGGCAACGCAGACGGCACAGCTGGGACTATGGAGCAGTAGATTAAAGGAGCCAAGGTTTTAGCACTGTCTAGGTTTGGGTTGAAAAGGAGCGGTTAATCTTTTTTTACGGGTACAGATGAAAAGAGAAAAATTATGTAAAAACCCTCTGTCCATTACCATGGCGATGCAAAAGCAAGTCAAGATTAATGAGCATCAGGAAAAAATCAGATTTTATAAACTTTCGGCTGGTTTCTCCTAGGAAAAAGTTAACCCTCCGTTTACAAGATATGCGTGGGGCTCCCGACAGGGTTAATGGGATCACTGTGGTTTCGTACTAAAAGAAGAGGGAAAACATTCAGCATGGTCTTTTCAAAGATTTTTGCCTCCGAGCGGAGCTTCTGCTGGGCTGCTCCGCTGGCGGTCTGACAAGGTGGCAAGGGTTCCTGCTGCGAAGAGCACAAAGCAACATGAAAAACAATCACGGAATCATAGATTTGTCTCGGTTGGAAAGGACCTTTCAGATCATCGAGTCCAACCATCAACCTAACACTGACAAAAACCACCACCAACCCATGTCCCTCAGCACCACATCTGCCTGGCTTTTACATACCCCCAGGGATGGCGACTCCACCACTGCCCTGAGCAGCCTCTTCCAACACTCAACAACCCTTTCCAGGAAGAAATTTTTCCTAATATCCATCCTAAACCTCCCCTGGTGCAACTTGAGGCCGTTTCCTCTCGTCCTATTGCCTGTTCCTTGGGAGAAGAGACCGACCCCCCCTGGCTACCCCCTCCTTTCAGGGAGCTGCAGAGAGCGAGAAGGTCTCCCCTCAGCCTCCTTTTCTCCAGGCTGAACACCCCCAGCTCCCTCAGCCGCTCCTCACAGGACTCCTGCTCCAGACCCCTCACCAGCTCCATTGCCCTTCTCTGGACACGTTCCAGCCCCTCAATGTCTTTCCTGTAATGAAGGGACCAAAACTGGACACAGCACTCGAGGTGGGGCCTCACCAGTGCCAAAGGTCTAAGTCAAGCTGGCTCTGCCTGAAGTATCTGCTTATACCAACCTCGGCCTAAGGAACAGGATCCCAAACATCCCAGGAGCTGCCGTCACACTTCAGAAGCACGTGCAATGGGTGAGGGATGGGGAGGTGCTGCCCATGCCGGAGAGGAAAGGATGTCAGGGCTCCAATGGGACTAGCGTTGAGGACTTCTGGTCCTTATCGTGCCCCTATCATAGCGTGGTTTGGGTGGGAAGGGACCTTAAAGACTATCCAGTGCCACCCCCTGCCCTGCGCAGGGACACCTCCCACCAGACCAGGTCGCTCCAAGCCCCGTCCAACCTGGCCTTGAACCCCTCCAGGGATGGGGCAGCCACAGCTTCTCTGGGCAACCTGGGCCAGGGGCTCACCCCCCTCACAGCCAAGAAGTTCTGCCTCACATCTCATCTCAATCTCCCCTCTGGCAGTGGAAAACCCTTCCCCCTCGTCCCATGGCTCCCCTCCCTGATCCAGAGTCCCTCCCCAGCTTTCCTGGAGCCCCTTGAGGGACTGGCAGGGGCTGGAAGGTCTCCCCGGAGCCTTCTCTTCTCCAGGCTGAACCCCAACTCTCTCAGCCTGTCCTCACAGCAGAGGGGCTCCAGCCCTCCCAGCATCTTCGCATATCGTGGCACAAGCTTCTCACCCTTCCATTTCATCAGTCTGATTTGCTTTACATCTCCCCATGGTTCACCCTTTCCCACTCTGCCATGTCTTCTTGCTCCTTCAAGCCCACTGGCCCACCCTTCCTGAACTGCTGAACTTCAGACAGGACACAGCAGCCCATCACAGAACCGAACCAAACAGAAAAGAATTGCTACACATGTCTTCCTAGCTCTGAGCTGCTCCATCACATGAGTCCAGCGCTGCCGGCTGAGCTTCCATCTCCAACCTACTGCCATCCAAATCCTCCCCACACGCTGCCTCTTCGTCTTTACAGGAGTCATAAGCTGTATTTTAGGAAACGTGGAGAAAAAATAATCACCCTGAAACCCTAGAAAATGGCAGAGAAAGGGATCCCAAAGCTCCTCTCAACATTTTAACTGCATTCAGCATATGACAGCCTGACTTAGCACGCCCTAAACCTCTCTGCTCGCTCACAAAGCCAAATTTGGGACGTTTCCTCTCGACGTCCTCCTCTCCCTCCTCATCCAAATGAACCCAGCAGCAACGTGCTACAGCCCTGTCACGCCATGAAGTACTTCCTCTCCTTTCAATAGCAGCCCCACACGAGATTATTTCAACAGCTGGATCAAAGGAGGGGACCCAGGTTCCAAGCAGCGTCCGAGACGACAGTTCCTCTACTCAGATATCTATTGCTAAAAATAAATAGCTGTGGGAAAAGTACTTAGCTCCTTGCAAGAAAGATAACGAACGTACTGCTTTATTTCGCTACTTTGCTTCTCTGGTGCTATCCAGAGGAAAGGCCTAGCAAATCCTTTACTAAATATATATATACACATATTTTTAGCTAAAATAAAAGTCCTCCCTAAGCCAGAAGAATTCGTGGATGACACACGTGCTATATCGGGATACCTAAACCAACTAAAAGGCCCGTGACCTTCCCCCCTCCCACGCTTTTTTTTACAAGCGCAATGTTCCTTATCACAGATGGACCCCCGAATCGGCTTCGCTTTCCCAGAGACCTCAATATTTTTAAGACCATAGAATCATAGAATGGTTAGGGTTGGAAAGGATCTTAAAGATCACGAAGTTCCAACCCCCCTGCCCTGGGCAGGGACACCTCCCACCAAACCAGGTTGCTCCAAGCCCCGTCCAACCTGGCCTTGAACACCTCCAGGGATGGGGCAGCCACAGCTTCCCTGGGCGACCTGGGCCAGATGCAAGCTCCGATTTACCAGGTGCTTAGAGACACAGCGCAGGACGGGCCTGCTGGAAGAACTGACATTACGTGGTGATTTTAATGGGGTTCGAAGGAAGGTAAGCTCCGGTCCACGCCGTACCCGAGCAAAGCCTTCGTCTAGCTCCAAACCAAGCAGATGTGAATGCATCAGAGAACCGGTTTCAAGGGCAACCTGCAGACAAGCATTTCATAAATACAAGTAACGACAGTTAATTATCAACTTGCTCAGCAGAAAGCCGTGCTCATGGAAATACAGCTTCTTGAAGATAAAGGGGAGGACTCGCAACAAAATTCAAGTTTTCAGATAGGCAGGGACACCGGCTCCGCTTAGACTGGCCTGCAGTGACCAACAGAGCTATCTCGTGACTTCTTATCTAGGACAAGGACTTGCTTTCTGCTCCAAACGTTGTTCTGGACTGAACCCTCCATTAAGCAGACAAAGCCTCCCCAAAAAACTTCAGTCCGATCTGTCACACAACAATTTTACAGCCGAGGTGGTTCAAGTGGTTTCTGCTTTCCAGGGGAAGTGCCACGCCGTTGCACTCCCGTTTTAATCTGGAAAAATTGCAAAGTGCTATTGAAATTCAGCCCGTAAGGTCTCCATCCTGAAAATATCCCTAGTTTTGCATATCTCACTGCTGGTCAAACTGCTCCAGCTCGCTCCAGCAAGCACTTGCAGGACCTCGGTGTGTGCAAACACGGAGTCACCTCCAGCCAGCTGGTTTTAAACAGATTCAGGAGATCCTGTTCTCCCATTTTACTTCAAAACGTATAGTTAGGCGACAGTCAGTAACAGTTAAATTAAGACACTAAACACAACCGTGCTAAGCTAAAGCTTAAATGGGGCAAAAGTTTTTCTTCAGCTGAAAAGTCTTCCTGAGAAACGCAAACAGGACGTTTTAATCTGATTTCCAGCCATTAGGCAAGAAAAAAAAAAAAAGACAGAGCAGATAATCAGGGCTTTACCACACGATACTGCAAGGATAAAGCCTTGCAGCGCCGTCATTAGCATCAGCACAACGAGCTTTGGGCAACAAGAGCGCTACGGAGCAGCTCAACACTCCCGCAGCTTTTACCATCCGCACTTAGTCATTTGAAAAATAAAAGCCATTTGAAGAACCCCATCCTTCAGCCCTTCATCCCGCAAAAGCCTTCCTTTAGGAGAGGTCTGCAATTTTAGGGAAAGGCTGTCCCCGTTTTCCCCCGCTGCACGATCTCAGGAGCTGGAACCGTTTGCTACTTAAAAAAAAAAAAAAAAAAAAAAACAAACAAACACACAACCTTAAACTTGAATAGAATCTACATCACTGCGTGACCTTTCACGAGGCTCCCTGCAAAAACTTGGTGGGGTTTTCCTGTTAATTGAAGGTGGCAGTGAAAACAGGAGCTCAGCGCCGCTTATGTAAGCGACCAGCTTCAGAAAGACTTTTATTTTTTAAAAAAGAAATGTCGTAAGTTTGGCAGAAAAATGTGCACAGCCCCGTTAAAGGCTACGATACTTCCCAGTGCATTTCCTCTCCTCCAAAGTTTACCTTCGAGGCTGCTCCCACCATCGTTTCGCTTGAGTCTCCAACGGCTTCGAGGTAACAAGATAGTTTGGGATTTTTTGGGGATTCACTTCCCTTGGTTTGAGATTTTTTGGGGGGTATAAAACAGGGAGAGATGATTTGCAGGACTCACAGAAACAACACTCACACCAAGCAAAGAAACCCATCCTGCCTGTGCCTGCACACATCGGACTTATCCCAAGGGAGTAAAAACGGTCTCGAAGAATAACCCGAAGCACCGACAAAAGCCTGAACGGGTCTAAAAAAAAAAATGGGGTTCGGGCATTTCAACTCCATGCTGGCAATTCAAAGGCGAGCAGCCACGACAGAGCAGGCTGCGCAAGAACCCTCAGGGCTTGTAAGCTCCGTGAGCAGCTGATATTTTGATTTGATTTTCTTAGAGGATGAAGAAAAAAGATGAGAGGAAAGCTTGCAAACTAAGATTACGGTTACACAATTCAAAACTATTTTTTTTTTTCTTGCCAGAACAGGATGCAATATTCAATATGGCAACAAGGCAGAGTCCGTAATTCGATTGTTTGCTACTGAAAGACGATTTTATTTAAATTTAGGAGGGAAATGACTTCTCCGATACTATACCTGATCCTCCACACTGCAAACTCTGCTGATGCCATCCATTAAGGTTGGGAATCCAACATCAGCTCACCTACTGTTTTAAGCAGATTTCTAGAAGCAAGTGGTGACCGACGTTTTAAAATCTAAATTACGCCCAGAACTCAAACACGCTTTTTTATTCAGTAAAAAAAACCTTTTGCTGGCGATCAATAAAAGGCGGTGCAACAGGTCAGGTGAGCACAGCAGAAAGGACAAGATCATCCGTTGAGGTTTTTGTACCTTTAGGTATGACCTCACTTGTTTCCTCGCTGTTTGGGAAAAGCTGAGCATCACTTTCCCGTGAAAACTGAGTGCAATTTGCAGAGAAATCCTGAACTGAAGGAAGATTCTTATCAGACATTAAGTATCCATTCCTTAAATGTGCAGAAACGCAGCAGAAAGCGCAGCACCTTCTCTCCTGCAAACCCCAACAGTGTTTTTTTACAGCAGCAGGCGAGGATCGGCAGGTCCCCTCTTCTCCCTCTGACAGGGTTTGGGCTGTCGCAAGCACAGCAAAAGACTTGGGAAAGACCCAACTGGTTAGATGACAGCGTTTGCAGGTGAGATCACCCACAAGGAAATCCAAGAAGGGCTGGCAGAAGGGTGGTAAAATCACGCCGATCTGAGCAATGAGGCAACAGGTGAAATTCAGAGCTTGGTGTAAAGCAATGCACATGGCGGGGGAAAAATAATTCTGGTTATACATGTACGGAATGAGTTCCCGATGAGCTCTGCTGCTGGGGAAAGGTCTCAGTTGAGACTGATAGGACTGGAAAAAGTATACGAGCTTTGACGGTTGAAGACAGGTTTGTGTGGCCAAAGTGAGAATATTAAAAAAAACAAACAAACAAACAAACAAAAGGAAGTTGTGTGCCATCGCTGTAAACTCACGAGTGCCCCACATCCTGAGCCAAGCACGCAGTCCCGTATCCCCTCTCAGCAAAACGGCATCCCAGCACTCAGGGAGGTACCAGAGAAAGTCACCGAGATGATTCAGAGAGACTTTTACACAAGGAAAAGCTTCCCAGACCACAGCTCGAATCTGGAAGAGAGACCGAGAGAACTACAAAAATCACAAACACAAAACAATTATTATTTTGTGTTTCCCACACGGGCTGTGTGAGAGAGCACCCAAGGCAACTTCCATTTAATGGGTTTAAAACCAAAGGAGGTAGTTTTGTCATTAAATGGTGGATCTCTGTCTCAGGAGGCTGCAAAAGCCCAAAGTAAAAAGGGATTTAGAAAGGCTCGCACAGGTCTACCAGGAGCCATCGTGGGCTACCAGGCGTTATCCTCAAATGCGGCATAGGCTGGTGCTGCACATGAGATACTACTCATGGAAAAGAAGTAAGAACATCCTCGCAGGGACTGAGTCAGAAAATCTCACCCCAAAATTTAAAAAAATCCCTCAGTAATACAGCAGATAAGAACAACAACCCACGCGCTACACCCTCCACAACTGCTCCATCTTGCTCCATCTAAATTCACCAGGCAGGACAGAAAAGAAAGGAAAGAGCTTTTCTTTTGGAAAGAGCTTTTCCTTCCAACAGTTTTTCTTCTCGGTAAGGCTGGGCAGGGGGCTGTATCCCACTCTCCCCTTTGGGAAGGCTCAGATCTCTGATAATAACGAACGTCTGAAGGCAAGAGACAGAGCAGAACGCACGTGGCCTGTCCACCAAAGTCATGGCTCCTGTTAATAACCCCAAGAGAAGGTCCCTCAGTGGCGGGCCAGGACATCTTCCCACGTTACTGGACCGTACTAACCTGGATCAACAAATTTAAGGTGACGTGGCAGAAGGGGAGCAGAGTGAGCGCCGCCTCGCTAACCCAAAAGAGGAGAATTAAGCAATGCCAGGACATGCCAAGACACGCCGGAGCACGGCTGCCTTCCTCAGTGGGCGCTGCCGAGGTATTAATCGCCAAGTTTCTCAAATTTATTCCATCCTTCTTTCACCCCCAATCTCGATTTTAATATTCTGAGCCTAGCATTTGCGGAGGCAACAAGGACGGCCAGGTAAAATAGGTGAAGGGTTTTTTTGGGTGAGGATACAACCCATCACAAAACTTTTGAGATAAATTCCTTAAAAACCAACCCCGGATATCTTGCTGCCGGCAGCACCTTGTACAACACAAGATTTACAATAAACACTGTGAATTCCTCTGAGGCTGAGCGAGGAGCCATCCCCAGTGCAGACATCCAAGGAGAAAATCCCAATTTACGGCCTCACTTGGCCCTGGCTTTAGTCAAGCAACACAACCAGTCTCTCGGTATCCTCAAGCCTGTACTAAAGGCAATCGGGTCTCGATATCTCCATGGAAGAGAATTTTAAGGCCCAGAAAGTGCCAGAGAAACGTAACACGCTATTAATTAACTCTGGGGTGAATCTTTGTTTTCATCCTCGCTACCAAACCCAGGCTGCGGCCTGGATTTCAGATGTGATGCAAACACACGGAACCAGGGAAGATAACGTCAAAAAAAAAAAAAAAAAGTCAAGACGTTTAATCACAGAAGGCGGGTTTTTAGCAGAACCAGGGGCAGCATAGCAAAGGCAGAACAGAAAAGAGGAAGCCAGAGGCCAGCACACGTCCCACGCATGGGACCAAAGAGACCCGGTATTGTCACCGGGGTGTCACCCAGATCCCCTCCCCCTGCGCTTGCATCCCGGCCTTTTCCTGCATCCCTCTTACCCCACAGCCCCCTCCCCACAACAGCAGGGGACCCACTCTGCCCCACACCTCTCTGCTTTCCCCCACCCCATTTCCCCATCCCTCTCTTGCTCGCCCCACCAGACACCAGCCATCCCTCCCCCTTGCCCCCCATCAACCCCCCCCTGCCCCATAACCTCAACCCCTCGCCATGCCCAGCCCCACCAGCCTGGTGGCCCCAGACCCCTCAGTCCCCTTTCCCAAGCACCCCTGAACCCCCATCTCCCCCTTACCACCATCTCCCTCTACCCTCAAGCCCTTCCTGCCCCCTCTCCCTCTGCCCAAACCCACCTCAGACCCTCTGCCCCCTCTCCCAAAAACTCACCTCAGACCCCTGTGGCCCCCCAACACCCTCTGACCCACCTCAGACCCTCGGCCCCTCTCCAAACCCCCAGACCCACCTCACATCCCCTGCATTCCCCCCAAGATCCTCAGGCCCTCTGTGTCCCCCCCCTCAACATCCTCAGACCCACCCCAGACCCTCTGTGCTCCCCCAACATCCTCAGACCCTCTGCTCCCCCAAAAAGGCCCACCCCAGACCCTCTGTGCTCCCCCAACGTCCTCAGACCCCCTGTGCCCCCCCAACGTCCTCAGACCCCCTGTGCCCTCCCCAACATCCTCAGACCCGCCTCAGACCCCCTGTGCCCTCCCCAACATCCTCAGACCCCCTGTGCCCCCCCAACATCCTCAGACCCCCTGTGCCCTCCCCAACATCCTCAGACACCCTGTGCCCCCCCAACATCCTCAGACCCACCTCAGACCCTCTGTGCCCCCTCAACATCCTCAGACCCCCTGTGCCCCCTCAACATCCTCAGACCCCCACCCCAAACCCCCAGGCCCAACTCAGATCATCTGCCCCACTCCGCCCCAGGCCCGCTCCGGCCCCTCACACCCTTCCACCGCCCACCCCACCCCGCCATCCCCCCCCGACCTGAAGCGTGCGCTGCCTCAGGACCCTCAACCTCTCACGCCGCCGCCGCGCCTCCTCTTCCAGCCTCCCCAAAGCCGGGCCGGCCGCCGCCTCCTCCACCTCCAGGCCACCATCGGGCGCCGCCATCTTGGTCCTTCCCCACACACACACAGCGACACCCGCCGTACAACCCCCAGCGCGCATGCGCCCCCCAGACTCAACCCATCCACCGCCGAGCGCATCGATGGGCTAAACCTTCGATCGATGGGCGCAATCGGGGCGCGGGGGGGAGCAACAAGAAGAGCGGCGTGGGGTGGGGGGGGGGGCATTAAAAAAAAAAAAATTAATTAAAAAAATTAATTAAAAGGGAAAATAACCCCATATCCATCTCCTTCGGCCTGCCAGGCTTACTCCCCCTCCCTCACAGGGCGTGCAAGGTTTAATTGGGGGGGGATAATTATTTGGGGGGGGGGCATTTTAGCTTCCTCACCCCCCTTTTTACCTTCCCCCCCCCGGCAGCCCTTTGGGCTGCCGGGGGGGGGAAGGTAAAAAGACGGATGGGAGACGTATCCCCACCCTTCCAGCAGCAGGTACACGGTACCGGGGGGGGGCGGTGACAGGGCCCCCCCCCCGTACCGGGGGGAGGGCCCGGCGGGGGGGGGCGGGGGGGGGCGGAGCTGCCCGCCGTACCGAGCCGTGCCGGCCCGGCATGGCTTCCCGGGAGCGGCTCTACGAGCTTTGGATGCTCTACTTCGCCAAGGTGAGATGGGCATCGGGACCCCCCCCTCGGGAAGGAGGAAGTGGGGGGGGGGGGCAGCACCTATTTATCCCCCCCCCCCCGGGGTTGCCCTGCCCGCACCCCCCTGCTTGGAGGGAGGGGGAGAGCTGCACTACCTTGGGCGTATCGTCGCACCGCCCCATTTTGGGGGGGGGGGGGGGCACCGCGTTCTTTCCACCCACCCCCCCCCTCCCCCCCGCACCCCACTGCTACTTCCCCCCCCCCCGCCCCATTTGGGGGGGGGGGGGGCACCGCATCCCCCCCCCCTGCACCCTGCTGCCGTATCCCGGGGTCCGCGACAACCCCCCCTCCCCTCCGGGCGACCCCCGTGGGAGGGGGCACCGCGTCCCGTTCCCCCCCCCGGACCCACCTGCCGTATCCCGGGGGTCACCGCACCCCGAGGTTCGCGACACCCCCCGTGTTCCTACTCTGGGGGGCACCGTCACCCCCCGGACCCCCCCGCGTCCCACTGTGACCCCCCCCCGCTGCATCCCGCGACCTCCCCCGGGCTCCCCCCCCCCTCTCCGGGGGTCACCGCACCCCGAGGTCCGCGAACCCCTCCCCGCCATGTTCCACCTCGGGGGGTACCGCGTCCCCCCTGGACCCCCCCCGTGTTCTCCCTGGACCCCCCCCCCGCTGCATCCCGCGACCCCCCCGGGCCCCAGCGCCGCATCCCCCCCCCCCCCCGCCTGTGCTCCCCACTTTACGGGGGGGCACCATGTTCCTCCTGCACCCCCCCGGGCCTCTCTGCCCCCTCCGGCGGCACCGCATCCCCCTGGACCCCCCCCCACCGCATCCCGCACCCCCCTCCACACCTCGCCCGGGGGGACAGGGCGGGGGGGCGCATCCCCCTTACACCCAGTGGGAGGGTCTGGGGGGGTCCGTGTCCTTCCCCCCCCTCCCAGGTCCCGGCAGCAGGTGCGGCCGCGGTGACATTGGAGCGCTGGGAGTGACAAGGTGGGGGGGAGGCAGGGGCGGTGTCCTGCTTCTGGGGGGGTGTCCTGCTCAGTGGGACACCCCCAGCCCCCCCTCGGCATCGCCACCTCCCCCCCAGCGTCCCATGGCCAGGGGTCCTGGGGGAGTGGGGGCGTCCCTGGCCGGCAGCCTGCAGGGACCCCCCCCCCCCGTCCCCCTCCCTGAGAGTCCCCGGTGCTTCGTTTTCTCCTTAATTATCCCTGCTCCAATTTGGGGTGGGGGACTGATCCCGCAGGACAGGAGACACCCCCGCCCCATGTCACCCCCCTGGCTCCTGCACCCCCGGGGCAGGGTGACCAGGTGGGGTTTTGGGGTGAAAAGGGCTTATTTCTGCCCCCAAAAGCCTGCGCTGTCCCCGGCACGTGGCTGGGGATGCTGGGAGGGACAGAGACCCCGGCGCCAGCTGGGGATGGGGACAGCTGTGGTGTCACCTGGTCCGTGGTGTCACCTCGTCCGGCCCTGCAGCGTCCCCTGGGACCCACCAGGCTTTGGTGGGGCAGGTCCTGGGGGCTTGTGCAAGGGACACGTGGGGTGACATTGGGTGGGCATGGTGGTACGGGGACAGGTGCCATGACATCGGGGGCCATGGTGGTACGGGGACGTGTGCGGTGACATCAGGGACCATGGTGGTACAGGGACAGGTGCGGTGACATCACGTGGGCATGGTGGTATGGGGACAGGTGCCGTGACATCGGGGGCCATGGTGGTACGGGGACGTGTGCGGTGACATCGGGGACCATGGTGGTACAGGGACAGGTGCGGTGACATCACGTGGGCATGGTGGTACGGGGACAGGTGCCATGACATCGGGGACCATGGTGGTACAGGGACAGGTGCGGTGACATCACGTGGGCATGGTGGTATGGGGACAGGTGCCGTGACATTGGGGGGCATGGTGGTATGGGGGCGTGTGCCACGCCGTCAAGGTGTCCGTGGTCATATGGGGACATGCACCATGCTGTGGAGGTGTCCGGTGTTGTACGGGGACACGTGCCACGCCATTGAGGTGTCCGTGGCTGTATGGGGACCTGTGCCATGCCATCGAGGTGTCCATGGTTGTATGGGGACACGTGCCACATCATCAAGGTGTCCGTAGTTGTATGGGGACACGTGCCACATCATCAAGGTGTCCGTAGTTGTATGGGGACACGTGCCATGCCATCAAGGTGTCCACGGTTGCGTGGGGACATGTGGCATTCCCTGGGGGTGTCCGTGGTTGTATGGGGACATGTGCCATGACATGGAGGTGTCTGTGGTTGCATGGGGACACGTGCCACGCCGTTGGGGTGTACAGGCTCACACAGGGGACACGTGCCGTGCCATCGGGTGTACAAGCTCATGCGAAGGACACGTGCCACCCCCCTGGGGTGTTCACACTCACACGGGGACAGGCGCTGCACCACGGGGGGTGCGTGGTCATACAGGGGACACGTGCCGTGCCACCAGGTGTGCATGGTCATAGAGGGGACACGTGCCACGCCATTGGGATGTGCATGGTCATATGTGACATGCCATCAGGTGTGCTTGGTCATATGGGGACATGTGCCACGCCATCGAGGTGCGCATGGACATATGGGGACGCGTGCCACTCCATCGAGGTGCGCATGGTCATATGGGGACACGTGTCACGACGCCAGGTGCACAAGCTTGCACGGGGACACCTGCATCGCCATCACGGGGTGCACACTCACACGGGGACACGTCCCGTGCCGTTGCTCCCTTGGTGACACATGCTGCACCACCAGGCTGTGTGCTCCTGCTTGGGGACACGTGCCACGCTCTCGTGGTGTGCCCACTCACCGCGCCACACCAACGAGGTGGCCGTGCCACCTCTGAGAGGCACCAGGGCCTTGGTGTCACCTCCCCAGACGGGTCACCTGCAAAACCATGGTGGCCTTCATCACAGTGATGTCCCCAAGCACCCCGCAAGGACAAGGCTGCTGGGACACGTCCCTGGCACCCGTCAACCTTCTGCTGTCCCACCACGGGGCTTGTTTGGAGGCATCAACCCAGGGCACCAAGTGATGCCACCAGAGTGTCACCTCAATGGCAATGTCCCCCTCCCCAGGCGGTGACATCAGGATGAGGGCTGCACACCAGGAGCGCGTGCGTTATCTCTCGTGGCTTTAAAATAGGGCAGAGCTCTCATGTCACCGTGCCACCAGGGGACAGGGATGTCCCCAAGGGTGTCCCACGGGGTGGCCATGCCATGGTGGGGATGGTGCTGGCCACGTTGTCCCACACCAGACGGGGAAAGGGACAGGGACCCTGATGGGGCCTCACTGTGGGGACCCCCAGTGTCACCCCCAATGCCAGGGAGGTGACAACCTGGTGGCTTTGCCACTGTCACTTTTTTGGGGGGGATGTTGGCGGCGCCGGGGAGGGATGGAGGTGCCGGCACAACGTTCCCAGGTGCCACTGCGCCAGCGGCCGAGCCCAGAAGCCACCCAACAGGCTCTGCCAGCCGGCAACCGGCTGGGACACGGCCACCAGCCCCGCCAGCGCCACGCCGGGATGGGACACCGGCTCCGGGTGGGTGCAAGGTGGCGGGAGAGGGGGGGGACGGGGACGGGGGGGGGGGGGGAGGCAGGACGACAATCAATGACATTGAGGAGGGGGGGGGTGCGCTGAGAACTGTCAAACTCAACACACCCCAGTTGCACAGACCGGGGGGTGACGGCGGGATGCGGTGGGTGAAACCAAAGCGGGCCGGTGCCACCCGTCACCCCACATCGTCACCACTGTCACCTCGACCCCCCCACCCCCCCCCACCCCGAGCATGCTGGGTGGGCGCGAGGGGTTGGGGACAAGCCGGTGACAGCCCCGAAGGGGTGGCGGGCGGTGGGAGGAAGCGCCGTTGGGGCGGCGGGTGCCGGGTGACTTGGCATTTCCTGATGGTTTGGGGTTGGTTTTGCTTTTTTTTTGGGGGTTGTTTTTGGGTGGCTTTTGCACAAGAGCGAAGAGGCGGGGAGGGGACAAAAAAAAAGAGGGGGGGGGGGGGACATAATAACACACACCCCCACACACACACTGTCACCTTGTCCCCAACCCGGCTGCGCTGGCGCGGCTCGGCGTGCGCCGGGGTCATGGATGACCGCGGTCACCCCCCCGGCCAGGTAACGGGGTGCTGGGGGGGGGGGGGGGGGGGATGGACACACATGGGGGTGACCCCCCCGCTGGATGGGGGGGCTGGCGGTACCCGGCGGGAAATGGGTGACGCGGGGGACGGGGTGGCTCAAGGTGGGAGCCGGGGTGGCGTGTTTTCGGGGGGGGGGACGGTGGTGGCAGGGATTGAGGTCCCCTTGGGGTGTTGTGGGTGGCTGCGGGGGGGTTGGGGATCCCCCTGTCCCCGGGGAGGGGCGGGGGGGTGGTGCAGGGAGGGGGGTGTCACCAAGAGGGGACGATCCCTTCCTGGGCTGGGGACACCCTGGGGTGCTGCGTGGGGGTGCTCAGGGAGATGGATGACACCAAGGTGGGCGCAAGTGGGTGTGGGTGACCCCAGGGTGCCGCAATGGGGTGCCTGGGGACATGGGTGACACCACGGGGCTGTGTTGGGGTGCTCGGGGACATGGGTGACACCAAGGGGGGTGCAAAGGGATGTGGGTGGCCCCAGGGTGCTGCATTGGGGTGCTCGGGGACATGGGTGACACCAAGGGGGGTGCAAAGGGATGTGGGTGGCCCCAGGGTGCTGCATTGGGGTGCTTGGGGACGTGGGTGACACCAAGGTGCCACATTGGGGTGCCTGGGGACATGGGTGACACCGAAGGGCTGTGTTGGGGTGCTCGGGGACATGGGTGACCCCAAGCAACTGTATTGTGGTGTTTGGGGACGCGGGTGACACCAAAGGGCTGTGTTGGGGTGCTCGGGGACATGGGTCACTCCAAGGTGCCACATTGGGGTACACAGAGACATGGGTGACACCAAGGGGTTGCACTGAGGTGCTTGGGGACATGGGTGACACCAAGGGGCTGTGTTGGAGTGTGCAGGGAACATGGGTGACACCAAGGGGCTGCCCTGGCGTGTTTGGGGACATGGGTGACACCAAGGTGCCGCATTGGGGTGTTTGGGGACATGGGTGACACCAAGGTGCCGCATTGGGGTGTTTGGGGATGTGGGTGACACCAAGGTGCCGCATTGGGGTGCTTGGGAACATGGGTGACACCAAGGGGCTGTGTTGGGGTGTTTGGGGACATGGGTGACTCCAAGGTGCCACACTGGGGTGTGCAGGGACATGGGTGACCCCAAGCAACTGTATTGTGGTGTTTGGGGACATGGGTGACACCAAGGGGCTGTGTTGGGGTTCTCAGGAACGTGGGTGACCCCAAGGTGACGTATTGGGGTGCTCAGGGACACGGGTGACACCACTGGGGTGCTTGGGGACATGGGTGACCCCAAGGAACTGTATTGTGGTGTCTGGGGACACGGGTGACCCCAAGGTGCCACGTTGGCCAGCAGTGGTCGTGCAGCTCTGGATGCTGATTGGTCAGTGGCTCCACAGGTTGTTCTGCTCTTGTTTCTGATTGGTCAGGAGCTCCACAGGTTGTTCTGCTCTCCTTGTTGATTGGTCAGTGGCTCCCCAGGTTGTTCTGCTCTTGTTTCTGATTGGTCAGCAGCTTCACCGGTTATTTTCCTCTGGATTCTGATTGGTCAGTGGCTCCACAGGTTGTTCTGCTCTTGTTGATGATTGGTCAGCAGCTACACAGGTTGTTTTGCTCTCATTGCTGATTGGTCAGTTGCTCCACAGGTTGTGCTGTTCTGGATTCTGATTGGTCAGCAGCTCCACAGGTTGTTCTGCTCTCATTGCTGATTGGTCAGTTGCTCCACAGGTTGTTCTGCTCTTGTTGCTGATTGGTTAACAGCTTCACTGGTTATTTTCCTCTGGGTTCTGATTGGTCAGTGGCTCCACAGGTAGTTCTGTTCTGGTTGCTGATTGGTCAGCAGCTCTGCAGGCTGTGTTTTTCTGGTTGCTGATTGGTCAGGAGCTCCACAGGTTGTGCTGCTCTTGTTGCTGATTGGTCAGCAGCTCCACAGGTTGTTCTGCTCCGATTGCTCATTGGCTGGTGGCTCCTGGGGGGGTGCTCACACCCCCCTGGTGCCAATAAACCGGTGGCTTCTGGGGGGGGGGACTTGACTATTCTGGCTGCTGATTGGCTCATACCTCTGTGGCGGTGGTCAGTGTGGGGTCTGATTGGCTCAGCCCCCCCCCCCCCCCCCCCCCGCCCCTTGCCCTTGCAGAAGGACCTCTCCTACCTGCAGCAGTGGCTGGAAGCCTTCGTCATGAACTTCGAGAAGATCATCGCCCTGCCCTCGCTGGAGCCCAGGAGGTGAGGAGCACCCCGGCACCCATGGGTGCTGCAAGAGTGACACCCCATGGAGGGGGGGGAGCGACACCCACAGCTAAATTTAGGCGGCTCATCCGTTCTCGGTGGTTTCAAACCATCCGGTCTGAAGCTTAAAGGGGGGTTGACGGGGGGGATGTTGTGAGTGGGGGGTGGGGGGTGTCGCATCCTGTCACCCCCATTTTCCACCCCCCCTGCCCTGGACCCGTCACAGGCCGGAGGAGTCGGTGTCGGAGATCCCGGTGCTGCCGCGGGAGGTGCTGGTGGTGCTGAGCCAGCGGCTGGGACAGTGCGTGGTCCAGATCCCGCGGGAGGAGGGCACTGGGAGCAGCCTGGGGCAGGCGCTGCTGCTCCTCAAGTTCTTCATCATCATCTGCAGGTGGGTGACATCCCACCACCATCACCACCACCACCACCCCCCCCCGGGGGGGGTCCTGGCCTCCCTCCTTCCCTCTTCCCAACCCAACCCATGGGGGTTCCTGGTTTCAGTCCTCCCCCTGCCCCAAATGCAGCCCAGCTCCGCAGCCAGGTGCTGGGGTGGGGGGATAATGAGGGGACACCCCCCATTGCTAGGTCCTGTGCCCCCCCTCCCCAAGTCTTCGCTGAAGGGACCAAACTGGTATTGCCCCAGTCCCAGATTGCCACGGTCCCAAACCACCTCCTGGATGTGCGTCCTCCCCCCCGAAAAAAACAGAGCACACCCCCCCCACACCTTGAAGCGCAGCATCCCCCCCTGCAGCACATCACACACACACACCCCCCCCCGAAAGTACAACATCACCCCCCCATGAAGTGCATCACCCCCGAAAGTGCATTCCCCCCCCCAAAGTGTAGCATCCCCCCCAAAAAAGCGCACCATCACCCCCCCGAAGCTCATCACCCCCCGTGAAGTGCATCCCATCACCCCAAAACACAGTATTTACCCCCCCCCCAAAGCACAGCGTGTCCCCTCCCCAAGTTCATCATTGATCCCCCCCCCACCCCCCGCAAAGTGCATCCCACCCCTCTTGGCCCTGTCGCCTCCCGCCAGCTGACGTAAGGTCATCCCTGGCAGCAGTGTCCCCACAAAGCCACCACCTCCCCGTCCCTGGGGGGACACACACACACACGCCATCCACCTGTCCCCCCCCCACCTTCCCAGCCATGGATGGGGTTCATCTGAGGATGTGCGCTGGCTCCTGCTGGCTGCCGTATTACCCCCCCCACAACGATGCATTAACCCCCCCCATAATATTGTAACCCCCATTCCCTATGCAATAAACCCCCCCCACCACCAATGCGTCAACCCCCCCCCCCCCCAAGGTGCATTAACCCCTCACACGATGCATTGACCCCCCCAATTCATTGACCCCCCCATCGTGATGCCTTAACACTCCCCCCATGGCACAATAACCGCCCCCCCGATGCATTAACCCCCCCATCATGATGCCTTAACACCCCCCCATGGCGCAGTAACCCCCCCCACAAGCAATACCCCCCCCCCCCCAAGATGCATTAACCTGCCCCAATGCAATACCCCCTACTCGATGCAATAAAACCCCAAGGGGCTTTAACCGCCCCCCCCTCCCAATGCATTAACTCTCCCCCCCATGCTTTACCCCCCCGGATGCCTTAAACCCCCCCCCAATGCAATAACCACCCCAAGGTGCTTTAATCCCCCCAGTGCATTAACCCCCCCCAATGCAATAACACCTCCCCCTCCCCGGATGCATTGAACCCCAATACTGCATTAACACCCCCCCCCTGGTATGTTATCCCCCACCACCCCCCCCACCACCTCCCCAGGAACCTGGAAAACATCCAAGCGGACAAAACCCCCGGCTTCATCCCGGAGGTGCTGAAGCTGCTGCGGGTCTGCGGGAACAAGGTGAATCCGGGGGGAACGACAGGAGGAAGATTGGGGGGGGGGGGCGGTTTGGGGTGGGTTTTTTTGTGGGGGGGTGGGGGGGTTAATCCTGCTCCGCTTTTCCGGCAGCTGAGGAGTACACAGGAGGAGGAGCGGAGCGGGACGCAGCTGGAGAGCGGGATGCTCTACGCCCTGCATCTCTGCGAGTGCCTCTTCGACCCCTACCAGACCTGGCGCCGGCAGCTCAGCGGGTGAGCAGGGACCCCCCGCCCCCCTCCAGCACCCCAAAAATCCCCCCACCCCGCAGCCCGGCCCCCCCACTTCACCCCTCTCTTTCCAGGGAAGTCATCAGCCCAAAGGAGAAGAGTAAATACAAGTTCGCCCCGGCCCCTTTGCCCCCCGAGTTCAGCGTCTTCTTCCAAGGTAAAGGGGGGGGTCCCGCGCCCCCCCATTGTCCCCTGCAGCCGGGCATGGGCTCGAGGGGCAGGGATGGGATCAGTATGGGATCCATGGGTGCATAAAACACCCAGGAGCAGGGATGGGATCAGTATGGGATCTATGGGTGCATAGAGCATCCCAAGGTGGGTACGGGGTCAGTATGGGATCCATGGATGCGTAAAATACCCAGGAGCAGGGATGGGGTCAGTACGGGATCTATGGGTGTGTAGAGCACCCAGGGGAAAGGATGGGGTCAGTATGGGATCCATGGGTGCGTAGAGCACCCAACGGCAAGTATAGGGCCAGTATGGGATCCATGGGTGCGTAGAGCACCCAATGGCAAGTATAGGGTCAGTATGGGATCCATGGGTGCATAGAGCATCCCAAGGTGGGTACAGGGTCAGTATGGGATCCATGGGTGCATAGACTACCCAGGGGTGGATGTGGGGTTAGTGTGGGATCCATGGGTGCGTAAAACACCCAGGAGCAGGGATGGGGTCAGTATGGGATCCATGGGTGCGTAGAGCACCCAACGGCAAGTATAGGGCCAGTATGGGATCCATGGATGCGTAGAGCATCCCAGGGTCGGTACTGGGTCAGTATGGGATCCATGGGTGCATAGAGCATCCCAGGGTTAGTACAGGGTCAGTATGGGATCCATGGGTGCATAGAGCATCCCAAGGTGGGTACAGGGTCAGTATGGGATCCATGGGTGCGTAGACTACCCAGGGGCGGGTATGGGGTCAGTATGGGATCCATGGGTGCGTAGAGAACCCAGGAGCAGGAATGGGGTCAGTATGGGATCCATGGGTGCATAGAGCATCCCAAGGTGGGTACAGGGTCAGTGTGGGATCCATGGGTGCGTAAAACACCCAGGAGCAGGGATGGGATCAGTATGGGATCCATGGGTGCGTAAAACACCCAGGAGCAGGGATGGGGTCAGTATGGGATCTATGGGTGCATAGAGCATCCCAAGGTGGGTACGGGGTCAGTATGGGATCCATGGGTGCATAGAGCATCCCAAGGTGGGTACGGGGTCAGTATAGGATCCATGGGTGCGTAGACTACCCAGGGGCGGGTATGGGGTCAGTATGGGATCCATGGGTGCATAAAACACCCAGGAGCAGGGATGGGGTCAGTACGGGATCTATGGGTGTGTAGAGCAGCCAGGCGAAGGGATGGGTTCAGTATGGGATCCATGGGTGCGTAGAGCACCCAATGGCAAGTATAGGGTCAGTATGGGATCCATGAGTGCATAGAGCACCCAATGGCAAGTACAGGGTCAGTATGGGATCCATGGGTGCATAGAGCATCCCAAGGTGGTTATGGGGTCAGTATGGGATCCATAGGTGCGTAGAGCACCCAACGGCAAGTATAGGGTCAGTATGGGATCCATGGGTGCATAGAGCACCCAATGGCAAGTACAGGGTCAGTATGGGATCCATGGGTGCATAGAGCACCCAGGGACGGGGAGAGGATGCTGGGGTTGGGATGGGATTCAGGAGCACATATAGGATCCGTGGGGACATAAAGTATCCGGGGAAGGTATATGATTTGAGGGCAAATATAGGATCCTATACCTGCCCCCGGAACCTCCTGTCCCGGGGACAGGTATAGGATCCTAAAGCCAGGATTAAATCGTACACGACCCAGGGAGCCTGTAAAAATCAACGCAAAGGGGATTATTTTCCGGGGAAGCCCCCAAAAATCCCCGCTTCGTGGCAAAGACGTTACAAAAAAAAAAAAAAAAAAAAAATCACCTAAAACTCCCAACGCGCCCAACCGCCTGTAAATCCCCCGACCGACCCCTATTTTTGAACAAAACCCCAATTTTTTTTTGGACCCAAAAAAAAAACCCAAAACCCCCCCACGGCTGCAATCAGAGCTGTGAAAAAATTTGAGCGTCCTCATCCCCTCCGTCATCAACAGGGGCCAGCGCCCGCATGGGCTGAATTGGGTTGAATTTGGGTAAAAAAGGGATTTTTTTTTTTTTTTCCCCTACATTTTTTTGCTGCTTCCTCCCCAAAAATTAATCTTTCCCTCTTCATCCTCACAGAGAGTTTCCAAGCTGGAGGGCAGCTCCCTGAAACGCTCCAGCTCCGGCTTATCCATCTTTTTGGGGCCATCCTCTCCGGATCCAAGGTAGACTCGGGAAAGGGATGGAGAAAGGACTTGGGATCATCGATTATCCGAGTGATAAACCCCAACCTTTTATTTATTCCAAGCGAGACAAACGCTGAAATTAAACCGCTTAATTTTCCAAAAGCCTTTCAAAAAACCATTTAAAATCCCAGCCCTAAATTCGCTGGGTTTTACCTTAAAAAAAAAAGAAATATAATTAAATTAGAGAGGGTTGAGCTGAAGCTGCACCAGTTCGGCTCCGGGATGGCAGATGAGAACTTCTTGGCGGAATAAATTTGAGCAGAAATAGGTTTTAATTAACGCAACGCTTAAAAATCAGAATTTAATTAATAGCTCTGCAATAATTTACCCTTAAATTACTTCGCATGCGCCCAGGAGCGGGGTGCGGTGAGATGGGCAAACCTCCCCCTTACCCCCCCTCGCCCAGCGCCGGAGCCGTCGGGCTGAGCATTAATAGCTTAAAAAAAGGATTTTGTATGGCGATAGGCGACATAAAAACCCGTCTTCCCCCTCCTCCATCCTCCCGACAGCCCAACGCGCTGCGGGCCATCACGCCGGCGGCGGTGGAGGTGCTGCTGGGGGTGCTGCGGCGGGGAGGCGGGGGGAACCCCCCAGTCCCCGGTTTGCTGGAGGTGGCGTTACGCGGCGTGGTGGCCGTGGTCCACGTGCTCCACGGCAGCAGTCCCGGCGCCGGCCCCGTGCCCTTGCGTGTCCTCCTGGATGGTTACTTCAGGGTGCTCAATTCGGACCTGCCCGTGGCTTCCTTGGCGCCGGAAGCGGCCGGTGGCCTCATCGCTCTCCGTGTCCTCATGCTGGGTAGGTGGCTGGGGACGTGGGGTGGGGCTGGGGACATGGGGTGGGTGCTGAGCCATCTCCACCTCGCCGTAGATGCCATCCCGGCCATGCTGAGCTGTGAGGACCGGCCGGTCCTACAAGCCGTCTTTCTCAGCAACAACTGCTTCGAGCACATCATCCGGCTCCTCCAAAACAGCAAGGTACCAGAGTGGCCACATTGGTGTCCCCCCTCCTTGGTGACACAGGTGGGGCACCCCCATCTCCATCCTCACCCTTCCTGGCTCTAAATGGTGCTGGGACAGGGTGGCTGCGCTGCAGAAGCTTCCATGGGATGGGGACCCTCCGTAACCCCCTTCCCTTTCCCCCACCCCCTACTGGGTGCTGTTCCCTGGGGCTGATGCCCACCCTGTGTCCCACAGCTCTACCTCGGCAGCTCACGGGAGATGGGTGAAGCCCAGGACGAGGTCCCCACACGGCCACCAGACAGGGATGGGCTCCAGCAGGTATCGTGTGGGGCCACCCCATAACCAAACCATCAGACGTGGTGGGTTGTGGCCCCCCAACCCCATGGCTCAGCAGACCCATCACCTCCATGTCTCCATAGGTCTTCTACAGCAGCTCTGATGCCATCGCGGTCCATGCCATCGGGGTGCTCACTGCCATTATGAGCAACTCACCTTCGGCCAAGGTTGGCGGTGGATGAGGGTGGGGGAGACACCCCAAAAATGTCTGGGTTTGGGGGTTTTCACACTGTGAGGTGGGCTGGGGTGAAAGCAGCACATGGTGGGGCTCGGTGCAGGGTCCCACATGCCCGGTTGCTTGCAGGAGGTGTTCAAGGAGCGCATCGGCTATGCCCACCTCTACGAGGTCTTGAGGAGCCAGGGCCAGCCCACCCAACGCCTGCTGCAGGAGCTCCTCAACATGGTGAGCATGCCCACTTCTCCTCCACGCCGAGCAAAGCCCTAGGTGCTGGTGGTTCATGGTGGAACTCAGACCCTGGCAGCCGCATTCCTCACCCCCCAAGTCCTCTCCACCCTGCTAGTTTCCCATCAGCTTCCTCCCGAGGGGTCCTGGGGCCATGTTTAGCTTGGATTCATGCTCAGCTTTGGGGAATTTTGAGCCCTTTCTGTTGTGGTAGTACTTGCTTGCTCTGGTACTGCTGGATGTGCTAACATCTCCAAAATGTTTGATGCACGGGGGTTTCCAAAATGCTTGATGCATGAGGGTTCTCCAAGATGCTTGATGCACAAGGGTCTCCGAAATGCTTGATGCATGAGGGTCTCCAAGGTGCTTGATGCACGAGGGTCTCTGATATGTTTGATGCGCGGTGGTCTTCAAGGCTTTTGATGCATGAGGGTCTCCAAGACTCTTGATCCATGGGAGTCTCCAAGGGGCTTGTTGCACAGGCGCTCCAAAACTGTTGATGCACAGGGACCTCCAAGATGCTTGATGTGTGGAGGTCTCCAAGGCTTTTGATTCACATGGGTCTCTGATAGGCTTGATCCATGGGAGTCTCCAAAGCTCTTGGTGCACAGGGTCTCTACCACCAGCCCAGGGTGACCAGGGGGAGGATCTGTCCTTCTCCATGGGGTCAGGGCTGCACCGACCGGCTCTTGTGTTTCGGCAGGCAGTGGAAGGTGACCACAGCTCCTTCCCAGTGCGCCCCATCCGCAACGAACAGCCCCTGCTCATCCTGCTGGCCTGGCTGCCGGCGTTGGCATGCCGGGAGCTGCAGGTCTTCCTCTCGGGCCAGCTGCGGCGGCTCTGCGAAGCCTCCTTGCCCAGCCGCCTCACCTGCGTCAAGGCGGGCATGGTGGGCTGCCTGCTGGGTGCCCTGGCCACCGAACCGGCCCTGCCGGTTGCCTGCTCGGAAAATTTACTGGAGCTGCTGCGGGCGTTGGGCAGCCTCTCCATCCGCCCTGGGGAGCTGCGGCAGCTGCTGCGGCTGTTGCGGCACGAGCCGAGTCGGGGACCGCATCCCTACGCGGCACCCGTCATCCGGGCGCTCTCAGGGATGGCGCGGGTCGAGGGACCCCCCCGGGCACTGCAGTGCTTCGACCTGACGCCCGGCATGGCGGGGATCATGGTGCCCGCCATCCAGAAGTGGCCCGGCGGTGCCTTCGCCTTCCACGCCTGGTTATGCCTGAGCGAGGAGGAACCCAAACCACTGGTGAGGCCGAAGAGGAGGCAGCTCTATAGGTGATGCTCAGTGGAGGGACCTGGCGGGCTGCGGTGAGGATGAGGGGGGGCAGCACCACCATCTTCACCATGCTTCTCCTCTACCAGCTTCTTCACAGCCGGCGGGACGGGCTTTGAGGCGTTCTTCACCACTGGCGGCGTGTTGGTGGTGGCCGTCTGCACCAAGAAGGACTACATGACGGTGGCATTGCCAGAGTTTGCCTTCAACGACTCGGCTTGGGTGAGCATCACCCCCATCCCTGTCCCCATCAGGGTGGGGTGGGGGGGAGGGCAAGAAGGACACCAGGACGCCTGACACCTCCTCTCTGTCCCTCCAGCACTGCGTTGACATTGTCCATGTTGCCGGCCGCCGGCCCTTTGGCCAGAACATCGTCAGCATCTACACCGATGGGCACCTGCGGAAGACGGCGCAGCTCCGCTTCCCCTCCCTCCACGAGGTGGGGGACTTCCCCCGGAACCCATCCCCTCCCCTCCCCATGGCATGGGGCTGGGGCCCGAGCACAACTCCTTCTACCTTCCAGTCCTTCACCTCCTGCTGCATCGGCTCTGCGGGCCACCGGACCACCACCACCACTGCCACCACCACCACCAGCCACCCGCCGGCATCCCATGGGCCGGAGATGGTCTTCCCCCCGCGCCCCGCACTCGGCCGCTCCCAGTCTGTCCCCGCTGCTCTGGGCCCCCACGCCTGGACCCCCACTCAGCCCCCCACCGAGGGGGTGGTGGCCACCACCGCAGCTGGCAGCCAGGACATGGAGTGGGGCAGCCCCACCTCTCTGGAAGGTCACCTGGGCTCCGTGGCCATCTTCTGCGAGGCTCTGCAACAAGCCCAGGTCAAGGCACTCTTCTGCGCAGGTACGTCAGGATGGGACACAGGAGACATCTTCAGGGGTGCTAGTGGCAACCGGGGTCTCATCTACCGTGCCCCAGCTCACCCCAGTCCTCTTCCCCCAGGACCAAATGTCACATCACCATTTACACTGGAAGGTGACTTGGCGGAGCTCAGCAGCAAGCTCTTGCTGTACTACACCCCACAGGTGAGGAGAGCCACCCCCCTGAGGACAGGGACAGCAAACACTGGTGGTCCCTCTGCTGTAGGTGACATCTCCAGGAGCATGAGGATACTCCCATGGTGCTCTCTTCTAGGCCTGCAGGAACAACATCTGCTTGGACCTATCTCCCAGCCACGGTTTGGACGGGAGGCTGACAGGGCACAAGGTGGTCAACTGGGACATCAAGGTACACTGGGCAGAGGGTGGCTTGTACTGGTCCATCCACCCCACAGCATGGAGGTAGCTGGGTCATTCCTGGGGTACAGGGCAGGGTCAGGACCCCCAAGGAGTGTTGGATGGCCATGGTGGTTCCCCTGGACCCTACAGGGACTCTGCTACATGGTATTGGGTCCACCAAGGACCTTCATGACCCGTGGGTCCACCAAGGACCTACATGCCCCATAGATCCTCAGCATCCAAGGTGGGCACCATGAGTGGTGCAGAAGAAGGGAACCTGTTTTAGGTTTGTGCTGTAGGATGGGTCAGGGCACACCCCGATCTTTGCTAGCCACAGGGCCTGGCTCTCTCTGGCTTGGGCTGAGCCCCTGAGTAGGCAGAATGGACCCCAGGTGCACGTGCAACCTCCTCCTCTACGCTGCTGTCACCGCACAGCACCCAGCAAAGCCTCTCACCTCCCTCTGGCAGGACGTGGTCAACTGTGTGGGTGGGATGGGCGTGCTACTGCCCCTGCTCGAGCAAGTGGTGTCCAAGAAGGAGGAGCCCGAGGATGAGCAGGAGACCAACGACCTGGTGGGACCAGAGCTGACGTCCTCCAGGAACGCCCAGGGCATGCTTATCCCGCTGGGCAAGTCCTCAGGTGAGGACCTCGGGGGACATGGAGTGGCTGCCATCCTGCTTGGGTGACTGGAGGTAACCCCGCTGCCACGTGGGTGCTGCCTGGAGTGAGCTGGTGTCTACCATGGGCTGGAGAGGTCTTGTCGGGGGCACCAAGAATTATGGGGTAATGGAGAAACCGTTGACATCTTGTAATGTTATTATGACCCAATTAGTCATAAACAAGCAGTTCTGGGAAGATGAGGGTGTCTCCAGCCTGCTTACCTCCAGCTTGCTTTTGCGTGGAGTCTCTGGTGTCTTATAGTAGGGCTGGGTTCATGCAGGAGTCTTCTCCTGCATAGGTGAAATAAGCTTTCTCCTGATACCCAGCTGCTTATTTCCAAGAAGCGCAGAGGAATGGAAGTTTCCGCTCACTTAAATTTGGAGGAAATAAGGGAACGGGCTGAAAAATTTGCAGAGAACTTTTACGGTGGGGTCTCCAGGATGCCCATTGCAGGCAGAGGCAGGCGGCGCTGTAGGAAGATGTTTGGGTGGGCGCAGGGCTCACAGCTACTGGTGGGGCTCTGCCCTGTGTCTTGCAGAGAGCAGGCTGGAGAGGAACAGCGTGGCCGCCTTCCTGCTGCTGGTGAAGAACTTCATCCAGAACCACCCAGTGAACCAGGAGAGCCTGGTGCAGTGCCATGGGCCGTCCATCATCGGGGCGCTGCTGCAGAAGGTGTGAGGGGCTATCAAAGGTTCCATCCCACGGTCCCCAGGGCCATTCCCCAAGGGGGACACCAGGGCTGCAAGTCTCCCCTCTCGCCCATGGCAGGTCTCCGGTCAACTGCTGGACATGAGCACGTTGATGGCCTCGCAGATCCTCATGGAGCAGGTAGCCTCTGAGGGCAGCGGGTTCTTGCTGCACCTCCTCTACCAGCATCTCCTCTTCGATTTCCGTATCTGGAGCAACAGCGACTTTGCCGTCCGCTTAGGTGGGAACTGCGGGTGCTTGGCGTTGTTCTCCATCCCAACCGGCTTCCATGGCTACTCACACCTTCTCCCTGCAGGTCACATCCAGTATCTGGCCAACGTCATCAAGGACCACAAGCAGCGCATCCGCAAGAAGTACGGGGTGCAGTACATCCTCGACTCCATCCGGATGTACTACGGGTGAGCCTCTGCTTGTAGCCTGGACCCCTGAACGCTGACGTGGCGGTGGGCTTCACCCCTCAGAGCTGCAGTTTTGGGGTAGACACCCTTTTCTTGGGGCAATATCCCTCCTGCAAGCACCTCATGGGATAATCTCCTGGTGTGGGAGCATGGTGGTGGGTGCATGACCTTCCACTCCCCATGGCCATGCCCCATCCCCAAGCCTCCATCCAGACCTGCAACTGGCCAGCCCCCAGATCCACCCCCAGCATCTCTCCAGCAGCAACCAAGAGCATGGTGGTTTCTGACACAAGCTGATGCCCTCTTCTTGTCTGACCCCATGCATTTCTGCACCTCTGTGGCACTGGGGGTGCTCGCACCGTGCAGAGACCCAAATGCATGGGTTGGACATTTCCCAGTGGGCAGGGTTGGCCAGAAGGGATGTCCCCACCGGGCTGCCCTGGAGCTCCTCAGGCTCCATGGTGGGATTTGGGATCATGCCATCAACGGGTGACAAAAGGTAGGGAGGTGGCTGTGCACATCCCTGAAGGGAATGCCTATGCACATCTGTCCATCAGCACCTCCAGGGAGAAGACCACAGCCACCGATGACATCAAGACAGTGCAGACATCTCTCTTCAGTCTGGTGAAGGACTTCTTCTGCAGGAGCTTCTCCGGGGAGGAGATGCAGAGCTTGCTGAGCTACCTAGCCGGGGCGCAGGATGAGCAGCAGGTACGGCACTGAGCCACCCGGGTCCCCAGACACCTCGTTGTGCCATGAGCTGGCCCAGCAGTGGGTGGGGAGAAGCCGCTGAGGTCCTGGTGGGGCACGTGGAGGGCAGTGACAACCAGCCCTGTGTCCTGCAGGTCTGCGGGGCGCTGGAGGTGATCCACAGCTTGCTGAAGGGCTCGCCTGCCCAGGAGCAGCTCTTTGCCTTCCTCTTTGAGCCAGGCCACGTGGAGGTCCTCTTCTCACTGCTGGTGCAGAAGAAGTTCTCAGATGAAGTGCGGGAGAGGGTCTTCAAGGTAAGGCGGGTCCCCAGCACCAACCTCTTGCCATCCCCAGCAGCCAGGGGCTTTTGCTGCAGCAGGGTGGTCACCTCTCTTTGTCTCACCAGGTCCTCTATAAGATGCTGAAGTATGAGAAGGTCCCTGAGCGCAGCAAGAACCGCCTGAAGCTGAAGGACATCGGGTACCAGGGGCTCATCACCTGCCTCAGTGACATCCCCGGCTCCATGCTGCTCTTCCGCTGCCTCTCAGAGCAGGTCCTTGGGGCAGGTACCATGTGCCCTGCAGAAACCAGGCTGGCCCTGGCCACCCATCCCAAACACATGCCATGGGTTCATCACTGGTGGCTTCCCATGAGGCTCAGCATGTCTTGGGGCTGGGGGTCTTTGGTGGCTTTTGGGGACCGAAGGACCTGTCCCACCACTGTGCTCTCTTTCCTTGTCCATAGACCCTCCCAACTACAAGGACTTGGTGGCCGTGGTTTACCTGTCCCACCGGGCTGAGCTGACCGTCCGGCTTGATATCTGCCGCAAGGTGAGCAGGGCTGTGGGCGCAAGGGGCTGTGACCAACTTGTCACACTGGGGTTGAGCTCCCTGGGCACCCAGCCATACCCAAACGCAGGGGCCATGGGGATGGTGGTGTGCCAACATGGAAGCCATGCACCCTCAGCACCCCATGATGGTTATGGAAGATCTGGGGTGCTCAGAACAGGGCTTCCTGCCCTTTGGAGGGGCCAACCCCCCAAGAGGCTACGAGGAATCGGGGCAAACATCATCGGGTCTCCCCCCTCACTTTCTCTTGCAGCTCTTCCACTTGATCTACGCGCAGCAGGACATGGTGAAGCAGCTGGCCAGGTTGGCCGGCTGGCAGGACACGCTCACCAAGCTCTATGTCAAAGAGTCCTATGAGTCCCGCCAGCACAGCCTGAGCATCGCAGGCAACGGGGGCTGCCTGGAGCTCCTCAACCTCTCAGACCCTCCCGGCAAAGAGGGGACGAGCCCTCCGCCGGCCGAGCTGCAGGAGCTGGATGTCTTCCTGCCACTGGGCTATGAGGCTTCAGACCAGGAGCTCTCCGAGGGCTTCTCCGACCACTCCATCTCCCCAAGCGGCCACACCAAGTCCTTCCACTCCTACAACTTCAAGTCTTTCGACTCCTCCGACCGGGCCAGCCGCTCGTCCTCCAACCCTGGTGATGGACCTCCCTTTGATGGCGTCTACCACCCTCTCTCACCCTTCTCCACCTCACCCTTCGACCTGGGGCTTGATCTGGCCAGCACCAGCTCCATCGCCACGGCCGAGAGTGGCACGCAGACGCCCGCCAGCGGCCCCGACACCCCCTCACCCCTGGAGAGCTTCAAGCCCTTCCCAGGAATGCGAGCACGCAAGAGCTCCAGCCTCTCAAACGTCTTAGATGAGAGCAGCTACCAGGACACACTGCCCAGCGACAACGTTTCCAACACCAGCAACCCCCAGGTGAGCCCCAAACTATCGTGCCCACCACCCTGGGCTATGCTGGACATTGGACCTCTCACACTTCCTCCCCATTGGCAGCAAACACCCGAGGAGGAGCTGTGCAACCTCTTGACCAACATCGTCTTTTCGGTGACCTGGCGTGGGGTGGAGGGCTGGGATGACGCGGCGTGGAGGGAACGCGGGCAGGTCTTCTCCGTCCTCACCAAGCTGGGGACAGCATGTGAACTGGTGCGGCCCCCCGATGAGATCAAACGCAGGTGAGTCCCGCTCAGGTCTAGAGTGGGGTCTGGTGGGGTGCACCCTAAGGGAGGACCACCCTACGGAGCCCACCTGCTCTCCCGCAGCCTGCTGGAGATGATGCTGGAGTCAGCGCTGACGGACCTGAAGGAGTCAGGGCCGACCACCCTGCCCGGTCTCACCCACAACGCCCTCAAGCTGCTGCGGCTGCTCCAGGACTTCTTGTTCTCCGAGGGACACAACAACCAGGCCCTGTGGAGCGAGAAGGTGGATGGGGCATGAGCAAGGGGTCCTGATCCCAAACCCAAGCTCTGAACCCTTAATGCTAACCCACGGACCCTGGTGGTAGCCCTAACCCTCAACCCTGCCTCTACCTGCAACCCTTGAACCTAACCTTAGAAAATAACCTGTGCCTTAATCCTAAACCCTAACCCTAACACTAACCCATAACTACTAAATCCAACCCTAACCCCTAAATCTAACCCTTAGCCCCAGCCCTACACCCTTGCCATGAACCCCAGCTCTAGCCCTCAGCCTTACCCCCAATCCTGCACTCTTGCTGTGAAGCCCGATCCTGTACCCTTGCTCTAAACCCTAACCCTGATCCTAAACCCTAACCCCTAATCCTGAACTTAACCTTAACCCTACACCCTACAACCCCCTGGCCCTATATCCGAACCCCTAACCCTAAACCATAACTCTAACTCATCACCTATAATCTAGCCATACGTCCATAATCCAAATACTAAACCTTAACCCTACATCCTTGTCATAAACCCCAACCCTTAAACCTAATCTTGACCCTTAACCCTAACCCTACACTCTTGCTGTAAACTAAAACCCCAAACCCTAACCTTAACTCATAACCCTACCTCCTAAATCCTAATCCTAAACCTTAACCCTACATCCTTGTCATAAACCTCAGCCCTGACCCCAATTCTATACCCCAGCCCTAACCCCAATCCCAACCCTAACCCTACACCCTGACTGTAAACCGAAATCCTAATCCTATACCCTAAACCCTAACCTCAACTCATATTTATAAACCTAACTGTACCTCCTAAATCCTAATCCTAAACCTTAACCCTACATCCTTGCCATAAACCCCAACCCTTAACCCTAATCTTGACCCTTAACCCTAACCCTACACCCTTGCTGTAAACCAAAACCCCAAACCCTAACCTTAACTCACAACCTGTAATCTAACCGTACCTCCTAAATCCAAATTCTAAACCTTAACCCTACATCCTTGTCATAAACCTCAACCTTAACCCCAATCCTAACCCTTAATCCTAGCCCTAAAACCTTACTGTAAACCTAACCCTGTATGTTAAGATTCGACCCTAAACTCTATCCCGAACTCATAACCTGTAAATCTAACCCTAACCCTTGCTGTAAACCCTAACCCTGATCCTAAACCCAATCCTAAACTTAACCTTAACCCTACACCCATACCATAACTCCAACCCCCTGGCCCTATACCTGAAGCCCTAACCCTAAACCATAACCTTAACTCATAACCTGTAAATGTCTGTGCCTCCTAAATCCTAATCCTGAACCTTAACCCTACATCCTTGTCATAAATCCCAACCCTTAACCCTAATCTTGACCCTTAACCCTAACCCTACACCCTTGCTGTAAACCAAAACCTCAAACCCTAACCTTAACTCATAACCTGTAATCTAACCGTACCTCCTAAATCCTAATCCTAAACCTTAACCCTACATCCTTGTCATAAACCCCAACCCTGACCCCAATCCCAACCCTAACCCTACACCCTGACTTTAAACCAAAATCCTTATCCTATACCCTAAACCCTAATCTTAATTCTTATTTATAAACCTAACTGTACCTCCTAAATCCTAATCCTAAACCTTAACCCTACATCCTTGCCATAAACCCCAACCCTGACCCCAATCCCAACCCTAACCCTAGCCCCACATCCTTACCATAACCCCATCCCCTCAGCCCCAACCCCTAACCCTCATGCCAAGCCCTGACTAGTTCGTCATTAGGGTCATGAGTTGGGGCTCTACCTTGTCCCTCAACCCTCATCCTGACCCCTACCCATAGCCCAAGACCACGTCAAGCAAAGCCAAGGCTGGCTGGGTGATGGGGACAGACCTGGTGGCTTTGCGCCCACCTGGCCGGAGAGGTGAGGGGGTGCGTGGCCAGGTGGGAGACTCATAGTGCTCCCCCCCCAGATCTACGAGGGGGTGAGCAGTCTGCTGGACAAGCTGGGAGTCTGGTACCACTTGGCCAATGGCACCTCCGACCTCAAGGAGATGGCCCAGACAGGTCTACGCATCCTCGTGGGCTACATCATGCTACAGGACCCCCAGGTGGGTCACCCTTTCTTGGGGCTCTGGGTGAGACCCCAACCCTTGGGGCAGGGCAGGTGGCCCCATCTGATGTCCCATGTCCCCCCCAGCTGCACTCACTGGCGTACGTGAAGCTCCACAGCCTGCTGCAGACCGCCTCAGCCCCCAAAAAGGACGAGGCTTGCTACTTGCTGGGCAAGCTGGAGACCCCACTGCGACGCTCGCTGGAAGCCAAGTCGGAGACCTTCTCCTGGTTGGTGCCCATCATCCGGACGCTCATGGACCAGTGCTATGAGACCCTGCAGCTGCAGCTCTTCCTGCCTTCGCTGCCCCCCACCAACGGCAGCCCCACTTTCTACGAGGACTTCCAGCTCTTCTGCACCACCCCGGAGTGGAGGGGCTTCATCGAGAAGCACGTGGGTGCCTCAGGGCATGGGGTGGCATCACTGTTGGGGGAACACCTTCCCAGGCTTAGAGATGGGTCTGTCCTGTGGTGGGGTCCCCATGTCACCACCAGGTTGCGACAGCCTGCAGGGGTGACCTCCAGGGCAGGGGATGCTCATAGCCTGGATGATGATTGGTGGGTGCCAAGCCCTGCAAATGCTTCTTCTCTCATCCCGCTTCTCTTGGTAGGTGCAGCCCACCATGGCCCAGTTTGAGATGGACACCTTTGCCAAGAGCCACGACCATATGTCCAATTTCTGGAATGCCTGCTACGATGCCATGATGAGCAGCTCTCAGCGACGGGAGCAGGAGAAGGCGGCCAGCCGCAAAATGTTCCAGGTACTGCCTGCTCCTAGCCCTGGGGACATCACCCTGGGGATGCACTCCGCATCCTGAGGACAAACTTCTCACCCCAAGGATGTGCTCCTCGCATCCTAGGGACATGCTCCTCTCCCTGAGGACGTTAATCCTGGGGATGTGCTGCTCATCCTGGGGAGACCCTCAGCCTGGGGACACATGCTCCTCATCCTGGCGACATCATTCTGGGGATGTGCTTCTCATCCCAGGGATGTCCTCCTCACCGTGGGTACATGCTCCTCACCCCAGGGACATCACCCAGGGACATCATCCTAGGGATCTGGTCCTCGCCCCAGGGATACAGGGATATACTACTCACTTTGGGAACATTAATCCTAGGGATTTGTTCTTCATCCTGGGGATGTCATCCTGGGGACATCCTCCCCAGCCTGGGGCCATTGCCCTCTGGATGTTCCCCTCATCCTGGGGATGAGTCCTCTTCAATATATTCATCAATGACCTCGATGAGGGGATAGAGTGCACCCTCAGCAAGTTTGCTGATGACACAAAGCTGGGGGGGGGCGGCTGACACACCGGAGGGCTGTGCTGCCATACAGAGAGACCTGGACAGGTTGGAGATCTGGGCAGAGAGAAACCTTATGAAATTCAACAAGGGCAAGTGTAGGGTGCTGCACCTGGGGAGGAACAACCCCATGCACCAGTACAGGTTGGGGGCTGACCTGCTGGAGAGCAGCTCTGTGGAAAGAGATCTGGGAGTCCTGGTGGACAACAGGATGACCATGAGCCAGCAATGTGCCCTTGTGGCCAAGAAGGCCAATGGCATCCTGGGGTGCATCAAAAAGAGTGTGGCCAGCAGGTCAAGGGAGGTCATCCTCCCCCTCTACTCTGCCTTGGTGAGGCCACACCTGGAGTACTGTGTCCAGTTCTGGGCTCCCCAGTTCCAGAAGGACAGGGAACTGCTGGAAAGGGTGCAGCAGAGGGCTACCAAGATGATTAGGGGACTGGAACACCTCTCTTATGAGGAAAGGCTGAGGGATTTGGGTCTCTTCAGTCTGTAAAAAAGACGGCTGAGGGGGGATCTTATCAACACTTATAAATACTTAAAGGGTGGGTGTCAGGAGGATGGGACCAGGCTCTTTTCAGTAGTGCCCGGGGACAGGACAAGAGGCAATGGGCACAAACTTGAGCACAAGAAGTTCCACCTAAACATGAGGAGGAACTTCTTTACCCTGAGGGTGGCAGAGCACTGGAACAGGCTGCCCAGAGAGGTGGTGGAGTCTCCATCTCTGGAGACATTCAAAACCCGCCTGGACGTGTTCCTGTGTAACCTGCTCTAGGTGACCCTGCTCTGGCAGGGGGGTTGGACTAGATGATCTCCAGAGGTCCCTTCCAACCCTATGGTTCTATGATTCTATGATTCTATGATATCATCCCAAGGATGTACTCTTCATCCCAGGGCTGTCATTCTGGGGAAGGGCTCCTCATCCTGGGGATTTGCTCATCATCTTGGGGATGTCATCCTAGGGATGTGCTCCTCACCCCAGGGACGTGCTCCTCACCCTGGGGACGTTAATCCTGGGGATGTGTGCTTCATGACGGGGATATCATCCTGGGGAGATCCTCCTCACTCTGGGGACATCATCCTTGGGATGTGCTCCTCATCCCAGGGACATCATCACAGGGACATCGTTCTGGGAATGTGATCCTCACCCCTAGGATGTCATCCCAGGGACATGTTCCTCACCCTGGAGACATTAATCTTCGGGATGGGCTCTTCACCCTGGGGATGTCATCCTGGGGACATGTTCCTTACCCTGGGGACATTGCCCTTGTGAAGTGTTCCTCATCCTGGGGACGTTGTTCTGGGGACGTGCTCCTCATGCCAGGAACATCATCCCAGGGATGTGCTCCTCACCCCAAGTACATCATCCTGGGGACGTTCTCCTTGCCCTGGGGATGTCACCCCATGGACATGCTCCTCGCCTCGGGGATGTCCCTGAGCCCCAGCCCTGCTATCACTTCATTCTCCTGCTCCCTTGGCAGGAGCTGGTGCTGGAGCCAGCAGCAAAGCGCTCTAAGGCAGAAAACGCCCGGCACGCCAACGTGCTCAAGCAAGCCAACAACCACCACGGCACCGTGCTGAAGCAGTGGCGGTCCCTGTGCCGCCTCCTCACCTCACCACGTTCCGCCTGGGCTGACCGGTGAGCCCCCCCACCTCGCTTCCCAAGGAGGGGTGGCACAACTGGGGGTCCCCGGGGTGCCTCACCCCTACCTACCCCTCAGGAACCCACCAGAGGTTCGCTGGAAGCTGTCAAGCGCTGAGACCTATTCTCGGATGAGGTTGAAGCTGGTGCCCAACCTGAATTTCGACCAACACTTGGAGGCCAGCGCCCTACGGGACAACTTGGGTGAGACTGATGGGAATGGGGCATCCAAGAGTCCCCCCCATGCTGTGGGCAAGGGTGCACCACCTGTTGGATGCACGTGGTGGCGTTGAGCTGGGAACTGTCATGGACCCTGTTGGGGTTGGGGGTGGGATGGAGGCCCTTTGCAGGACTTGTCCCCCAGCTGTAGGGGGCCAGGAGGGGCTGCTGAACCCCTCTTCATTTCAGGAGCTGACCACCTCCACAATCCCACCGAGTCCCTCCCACTCGCCATGGCCAAGGAGGCCAAGGTGAGTGAGCTGGAGGATGACCAACTGGCCGAGGAGGACCTCCCTGTCCTGGACAACCAGTGAGTGTCCCCATCCCCTCCCATGGCACTGGCTCGTCCAGGCTGGGGATGTCACCTGGGTCTCCTCACCCCTGGTGTCACCCAGGGCTGAGCCCAAGGAGCAGAACCAGCGGGAGAAGCTGGTGGTCTCAGAGGACTGCGAACTCATCACGACAGTGGCCGTTGTCCCCGGCCGCCTGGAGGTGACAACCCAGCATGTCTACTTCTACGACGGCAGCAGCGAGAAGGAGGAGACAGAGGGAGGTAACAGCATGTGCTCCTTGGGGGGGTCCCTGCAGCCGGGTGGGGTGAGGAACCCCCCACCCAACCCATCTCCTCCAGAAGCCCATCATGCCGGGTGCTGGTTGTTTTGGGGGTGGGCTCCTCCCAGCCCCAGGGCGAAGCTGGCCCCCATCGGGAATTGGGGATCCAGGTAGACAGTGATGTACACAGGGCTTTTTGCCCCCCTGTCTCCTCAGGGATCGGCTACGACTTCAAGCGCCCCTTGTCCCACCTGCGTGAGGTCCACCTGCGTCGCTACAACCTGCGCCGCTCTGCGCTCGAGCTCTTCTTCATCGACCAAGCCAACTACTTCCTCAACTTCAAAAAAAAGGTGGTGGCACCTACATCCCCCCCACCCAGAATCCCCCAGGGGATGCGGCACTGCCCAGGTTCTGGCCACTCCATGTCCTTCCCTCCATCGCCCCAGGTGAGGAACAAGGTGTACTCCTGCATCCTTGGCCTGCGTCCCCCCAGCCAGATCTACTTCGGCAGCCGGTCGCCCCAGGAGCTGCTGAAAGCCTCAGGGCTCACCCAGGTACCAGCCCCCCCTTGCCCACCCCCACCCCATAGCTCCCCTTCCCAGATGGCAAAGGGGAGGGTGCCAGTGTGGGATGGGGATGGCCATGGGTTGGAGATGATCATGGGACCAGGGATGGCCATGGGACTGGGGATGGCCATGGGATGAAGATGACTGTGGGACCAGGGATGGCCGTGGGTTGGAGATGACTGTGGGACCAGTGGGACTGATGGCCGTGGGATTGGGGATGGCCATGGGACCAGGGATGGCTACGGGATGGGGATGGTTGTGGAACCTAAGATGCCTATGGGACCAGGGATGGCTATGAGGTAGGGACATCCATGGGACCAAGGACGATCTGAGACCAAGGGTGGCCACAATTCCGGGGGTGGCCATGGGACCAGGGATGGCCACAGAATGGGGATGGCTGTGGGACCTAAGATGACCATGGGACCAGGGACGGCCATGGGGTGGGGACATCCATGGGACAAGGGGTGATCTGAGACCAGGGATGGCTGTGGGACCAGAGGTGGTTGTGGGATGGGGGTGGCCTTGGGACCAGAGAAGGTCGTGGGATGGGGGTGGCCTTGGGACCAGGGATAGCTGTGGTACCAGGGATGCTCTGGGATGAAGGATGGCCAAGGGACAGGAACGACCATAGGGTGGGGGTGTCTGCCCCCTCTCCTATCCCCCCCCAACCCTGAGCACATCTCAGCCACCCTCCCTTCACTCCAGAAATGGGTCCTGCGGGAGATCTCCAACTTCGAGTACCTCATGCAGCTGAACACGATCGCGGGGCGCACCTACAACGACCTCTCCCAGTACCCCGTGGTGAGCCCCATGTCGTCCCCCCCACCATCCCCCCAGTGAGCCTGGGACCCCCCCAGCCTCACCCACCTCCCACCCCTACCCAGTTCCCCTGGATCCTGCGGGATTACGTCTCAGAGACCCTCGACCTCACCAACCCAGCCGTGTTTCGGGACCTGTCCAAGCCCATTGGGGTGGCCAACGAGCGACACGCCCAGGACGTGAAGGAGAAGTGAGTATCCCCAAAAATGAGGGACGGGGGATGCAGGGAACACCTGGCTGGCTCCCGGTGGACACCCCCCGACCTCACCCCCAGGTACGAGAGCTTCGAGGACCCCACGGGCACCGTGGACAAGTTCCACTATGGCACGCACTACTCCAACGCGGCGGGCGTCATGCACTACCTGATCCGCACCGAGCCCTTCACCACCCTCCACATCCAGCTGCAGAGCGGCAGGTGGGCACCCAGCGGGTAGACCCCAGGGAGGGGATATCGAGGGGGACAAGTGGGCTCCAACCGGGTGTCCTGTGCCACCAGATTTGACTGCTCGGACCGGCAGTTCCACTCGGTGCCAGCGGCATGGCAAGCCCGCATGGAGAACCCCGTGGACGTCAAGGAGCTCATCCCAGAGTTCTTCTACTTCCCTGAGTTCCTGGAGAACCAGAACGGTAAGGGGGTACCCATCATGCCCACCATGGGGACAGCACCCATGGGAGTGTGGTGGGGGTTGGTGTCCCTCACCCCCTGCCTGCTCCTGCCTGCAGGCTTCGACCTGGGCTGCCTGCAGCTCTCCAACGAGAAGGTGGGCGACGTGGTGCTGCCGCGGTGGGCGCGCTCCCACGAGGACTTCATCTACCAGCACCGCAAAGCCCTGGTGAGATGGTACAGCCCATCCCAACCTCTCCTCCACTCCCACCCCTTGGTGGGGGGTCATTACACGGGGGTGGTGGACATTCCTGGCCCACCCTGATGCCCTGTCCTTGGACAGGAGTCAGAGTATGTCTCAGCCCACCTCCACGAGTGGATCGACCTTATTTTTGGGTACAAGCAACGAGGCCCGGCCGCCGTGGAGGCCCTCAACGTCTTCTACTACTGCACCTACGAGGGTGAGCCGTGGGGCAGGGAGATGGGTGGAGGGGGGGAGGGGCACCTGCTAGGTGGCCCCCCATGACCATCTCCATTCTCAGGGGCCGTGGACCTAGACGCCATCGCTGATGAGACGCAGAGGAAGGCTTTGGAAGGCATCATCAGCAATTTTGGGCAGACACCCTGCCAGCTGCTCAAGGTAGCTCATACCCCCACCCCCAAAAAATAGCCCCTTTCGGGGGGCCACGCCCCTTCTCATGGGTTCCCTCGTCCCCCCCCAGGAACCCCATCCTGCCCGGCTGTCCGCAGAGAGCGCTGCCCAGAGGCTGGCCCGCCTTGACACCCGCTCGCCCAACATCTTCGAGAACCTGGACCAGCTCAAGTCCTTCTTTGTGGAGGTCAGGACAACCCCGGGCGCGTCCCTGGCCAGGACTTGGCGGGTGGTGGTGGCCAGGAGGGTGCCCACCGGATGTTGTGTCCCCGTAGGGCATCAGCGATGGGGTGGCCCTGGTGCAAGCCGTGGTCCCCAAGAACCAGGCACACTCCTTCATCACTCAGGGATCACCCGACGTCCTGGTGAGTGCAGGGAAACTGAGGCATGGGTGCATGCTGCATGCCAGGGCCCAACCCCAGGAGGCCTCCAGTGGTGGGAGCTGTGTCACCTCCACCTCCATCTCTGCCCAGGTCACCGTGAGTGCCAACGGCTTGTTGGGGACCCATAACTGGTTACCCTACGACAAGAACATCTCCAACTACTTCAGCTTCACCAAAGACCCCACCGTCTCCAATGCAAAGTGAGTTGACGCGTGGTCCTTGGGGATGGTCCCCAAAGGTGCCACCAACCCACCTGTGGCTCTGCCACCTTGCCATGTCCATCCCCACCAGGACCCAGCGCTTCCTGCAGGGCCCCTTCGCCCCTGGCGCAGACCTCTGCTCCCGCACGCTGGCTGTGTCCCCCGACGGGAAGCTGCTCTTCAGTGGGGGACATTGGGACAACAGCCTCCGCGTCACCTCACTGGCCAAAGGGAAGGTCGTTGGGCACATCACCCGGCACATAGGTATGTCATCCTCCAGTGATGAAGGTCCGGTGATGCCTCGATGGGTTTCTAGGGCCATGGCAGGAGGCAGGAGATATAAGAGAGGGCAGGGGACATCTCCCAGTGTCCCCCATCTTCTGGGCATGGTCCAGGTTCCATCGCAGAGCTGGGCTGGGGTGAGGGTTAGCAGCATCTCCACACCCCAAACCCCATCTTGGTGCCATCCCATGGAGTCAGGGTGCCAAGCATGGTGGGACGGGACCAACAGCTCATGGTGTCCCTCTGGGTGTCACAGATGTTGTCACCTGCCTGGCGCTTGACCTCTGCGGCATCTACCTCATTTCTGGGTCCCGGGACACCACCTGCATGGTGTGGCAGGTCCTACAGCAGGTAGGGGTTTGACCCTTACCCAGTGCTCCAGACGAGGGGAGCTCATGGTGGGCGCTGCCACCAGGTCACTGAGGTCCCCATGTCCCCAATGCCAGGGTGGGTTTTCCTGTGGCTTGGCTCCCAAACCTGTCCAAGTCCTGTACGGCCACGACGCCGAGGTGACGTGCGTGGCCATCAGCACCGAGCTGGACATGGCGGTGTCGGGCTCCAAGGTGAGCTTGGGGTGGTGGGGTGGGTGATGGGGTGGGTGGCAGGGTGGGCAGTGCCACCATCACCACTCCACGTCCCCTCCTTCCCATAGGACGGCACCATCATCATCCACACCATCCGCCGAGGTCTCTTCATCCGATCCCTGCGGCCGCCCGGCGAGAGCTCACCACCCACCGTCCTCTCCCACCTGGCAGTGGGGCCAGAGGGGCAGGTGGTCGCCCAGACCGCCATAGGTCAACGAGCCTGCTTGAAGGTATGGCCAGGTGTCCCCTCCCTCCTCACCGTCAGCGTGTGTGTCCTCCCATCTTTGCTCTGTCTTTCAGGACAGGTTTGCGCTGCACCTCTACTCGGTGAATGGGAAGCACCTCTCCTCCGTCCCACTGGACGAGGAGGTGACGGCCATGTGCCTGACGGAGGAGTTCGTGGTGCTGGGGACCATGCAGTGCGGGCTGGAGATCCGTGACCTCCAGAGGTGAGGGACACCACCCACCTTGTCCCATCAAAACCTGGGGTTTTGGGGTGCTTGGAAGAGGTTCAAGGGATCCCATCCCACCACTCGTCTTCTCACAGCCTCAGGGCAGCCGTGCCCCCAGTGCCCATGCGGGTGCCTGTCCACAGCGTGTCCGTCACCAAGGAGAAGAGTCACATCTTGGTGGGGTTGGAGGATGGCAAGCTCATCGTGGTGGGAGCTGGGCAGCCCGCTGAGGTGAGCATGGACCCCCACCCCAAGTGGTGGTGGGGCTGGGGACGTGTCATGCCTCAGTGGACACTGGGTGCTGCTGGGCTGGGGACCTTTGCTTGTCCTCCTTGGTCTCCAGAGCAGAGGGGGACAGAGGTAGGGTGGGGGAGATATGGGGAAGGGGATATGGGAAAGAGAGGAGATGGGGATGAAGAATGGAGGTGGGAAAGGGGATGGAGGTGGAGATGGCGGTGGAGATGGTGGGGATGGAGGTGAAGGTGGGGAAGGGTATTGAGGTGGAGATGGTGGGGATGGAGGTGAAGGTGGGGAAGGGGATGGAGGTGGAGATGGAGGTGGGAAAGGGGATGGAGGTGGAGATGGTGGGGGTGGAGGTGGGGAAGGGGATGGGGATGGAGGTGGAGATGGTGGAGGTAGTGATGGGGAAGGGAATGGAAGTGGAAATGGGGAAGAGGGTGGAGATGAGGAAGGGGATGGAGGTGGGGATGGGGGTGCAGGTGGAGGTGTAAATGGGGGTAGAGCTGGGGAAGGGTATGGAGGTGGAGATGATGGGGATGGAGGTGGGGAAGGGAGTGGAGGTGGAGATGGGGATGGAGATGGGAAGGAGATGGAGGTGGAGATGATGGGGATGGAGGTGGGGAAGGGAGTGGAGGTGGAGATGGGGATGGAGATGGGAAGGAGATGGAGGTGGGGATGGGGAAGGGGATGGAGGTGGAGATGGTGGAGGTGGAGATGGTGGGGATGGGGAAGGGAATGGAGGTGGGGTTGGGGAAGGGGATGGAGATGAAGATGGGGATGGAGGTGGAGACAGTGGAGATGGGTATGGAGGTGGAAGTGGAGATGGTGATGGAGATGGAGATAGGGATGGAGATGGTGGAGGTGGAGATGGGGAAGGGAATGGAGGTGGGAGTGGGGAAGGAGATGGAGATGGGGATGGGGAAGGGGATGGAGATGGGGGATGGAGGTGGAGACGGTGGAGATGGTGATGGAGATGGGGAAGGGGATGGAGGTGGGGATGGGGATGCAGGTGAAGGTGTAAACGGGGATGGAGATGGTGGAGATCAAGATGGATATAGGGAAGGGGATGGAGGTGAAGATGGAGGTGGAGGTGGAAATGGGGAAGGGGGTGGAGATGGAGTTGAGGAAGGGGGTGGAGGGTGGGGATGGGGAAGGGAAAGGGGATGGAGGTGGAGAAGGGGTTGGGAAGGGGATGGCGATGGGAGAAGGGATGGGGATGAGGAAGGGGTTGAGCATGGATGGAGGAAAGGATGGGGTTTGGAAGGTGACGTGGATGATGATGGGGAAGAGGCTGAGGGTGGTGGGTGTTTGGAAGGGAACAGGGATGGAGAAGGGAATGAGGATAGGGATTTGGAAGGGGATGGGGAAGCAAGTGGACATTTGGAAGGAGATGGGGATCTGGGAAGAAGATGAGGATAGTGACGGAGAAGAGGATGGGGATGAAGAAGGGAATAAGGATGGAGATGGAGAAATGGATGAGGATTTGGAAGGGGATGAAGAGTGGGGTGAGGGTAGGGATGGAGAAGGACAAGGGGATGAGGATGGGGATAGAAAAGGGGATGAGAATGCAGAGTGGGATGAGGATGGGGATGAATAGGCAGATGGCAAGTTGGAAGGGAATTGGGATGAAGAAGAGGATGAGGATGGAGAAGGGGATGGGGATGCAGAAGGGGATGAAGAATAGGGATGAAGAAGGGAATAAGGACAGGGATGGAGAAGCGGATGGGGATTTGGAACGGGATGAGGGATGGGGATGGAGAAGGGGATGGCAATTTGGCAGAGGATGGGGATAGAGAAGAGGATGAAGATGGAGAAAGGGGATGGGGATGGAGAAGGGGATGAGGAAGGGTTGGGAGAGGCAGATGGCAATTTGGAAGGGGATGGAGAAGAGGATGAAGATGGAAAAAGGGGATGGGAATCTGGAAGGGGGTGGAGATGGAGAAAGGGATGAAGAATGGGGATGAAGGAGAGAATAAGGATGGGGCTGGAGAAGCGGATGGGGACGGAGAAGCAGACGGCAATGGGGAAGGGGATGGGGATGGAGAAGGGCATGAGGATCTGGAAGGGGATGGAGAAGGGGATGGGGATCTGGAAGGGGATGGAGAAGGGGATGAAGATGGCATGGAGAAGAGGATGGTCTTCGGGAAGGGGATGAGGATTCGGAAAGGGATGTGGGATGGGCTGTGGACATGGGGTCCGTGCTTACGCCCCCCACCACCCCACCCCACCCCTCGCCCAGGTGCGGCCGGGCCAGTTCCACCGGCGGCTGTGGCGTTCCACGCGCCGCATCTCCCAGGTGTCGGCCGGTGAGACAGAGTACAACCCCGCCGAGGGAAAGTCCTAGGCTGGCACCCACCACCCACCCAGGGTGTCCCCCACCCCCTGGGCGCAGAAAGATGGGGAGGGGGACACACCCCCCAGCGCCCCCCAAAACCCGGGGGCGTGGGTTGGGGGGGATGTCGGCGAGCCCCGCACTCTGCCTCCTCAGCCCATCGCCCGTGGCCTTATCCAGCTCCCCCGGGGGTGGGGGGGGTGTCGCAGAATCGCCCTCCCACCCCCCAATTTTAGGGGTGTGTCCCCCCCCCAATTCCCATGGAGGGATGGGGGCAAGGAGGAGGCGGGGACCCCTCGCTGGGAAGGGGGGTGCCATGTCGTCGTGTGTGTCCCCCCCCCCCCGCCGTGCCCGCTGGCCAGGAGCCGGCCGGTGTGTGTGTCCCCATCCGTTTTTTTCTATCCGTTTTTAGGTCTTTTACAGAAAAAAAAAAAAAAAAAAAAAAAAAAAGGAAAATTAATAATAATATATCTATGGGAAATTAATGTGTGTAAGGCCTTTGTCTGCGCCCCCCCCCCGCCCGACACTCCACCCCCCCTGCTGTGTCCCCCTCCCATGTCATCCCCCCTGTGGTGCGTCTGCCAGCCTGGGACATGCGGACACACGTGTCACGAGTGCAGGAGGGGGCTGAGCATGGAGGGGTCTCAGCAGCCAGGCACTGGCATGTCACGAGTTGGGGGGGGGTCTCAGCAGCCAGGGACCTACATGTCATGAGAGTGGGGGGTCTCAGCAGCCAGGCACTGGCATGTCATGAGCGTGGGGGGGGGGTCTCAGCAGCCAGGCACTGACATGTAACGAGTGTGGGGGTCTCAGCAGCCGTGCACCCATGTGTCATGAGTGTGGGGGGGTCTCAGCAGCCAGGGACCTACATGTCATGAAGGGGGGGGGGGGGGGGGGGGGGGGCGGGGCGTGTCTCAGCAGCCAGGAACCTATGTCATGAGCATAGCGGGGTCACAGCAGCCAGGCACTGACATGTCATGAGTGTGTGAGGAGTCTCAGCAGCCAGAAACCTACATGTCACGAGTGTGTGGGGTCTCAGCAGCAGTGCACCCATGTATCATGAGCATGGCGGGGGGGGTCTCAGCAGCCAGAAACCTACATGTCACGAGCGTGGGGGGTCTCAGCAGCTGTGCACCCATGTGTCACAAGTGGGGGGGGTGGTGTGTCTCAGTAGTTGTGCACCCACATATCATGAGTGTGTGGGGGTCTCAGCAGCCGTCTACCCACATGTCGTGAGCATGGAGGATGTCAGTAGCTGCACACACGTGTCATGAATGTGTGGGTTCTCAGCAGCTGTGTACCCGTATGTGATGAGTGTAGGGATTCTCAGCAGCCCTGTACCCATGTCATGAGCATGAGGGCGTCTCAGCAGCCCTGTTCCCATGTGTCACAAGTGGGGGGGGGAGGGTGGTGTCTCAGCAGCTGTGCACCCACATGTCATGAGAGGGGATATCTCAGGAGCTGTGCACCCATGTCATGAGTGTTGGGTGGTCTCAGCAGCTGTGTACCAGCATGTCATGACTGTGGAGTTTCTCAGCAGCTGTGTGCCCACATTCATGAGTATGGGGGGGGGGGGAGGGTGTCTCAGCAGCCCTGTGCCCCCATGTCACAAGTGTGGGGGTTCTCAGCAGCCCTGTGACCCCCATGTCACAAGTGAGGGGGGTCTCAGCAGCCCTGTGCCCCCATGTCACAAGTGAGGGGGGTCTCAGCAGCCCTGTGACCCCCATGTCACAAGTGAGGGGGGTCTCAGCAGCCCTGTGCCCCCATGTCACAAGTGTGGGGGGGGTCTCAGCAGCCCTGTGCCCCCATGTCACAAGTGTGGGGGGGGTCTCAGCAGCCCTGTAACCCCATGTCACGAGCGCAGGGCAGCTGGGCTCTCAGCAACCCTGAGTGCACGTGTCACGAGCACGTGTGGCCTCAGCCCTCAGCAACCCTGTGCCCACGTGTCACAAACGTGCCAGGTCTCAGCAGCCAGGCACCCACGTGTCACGAGCATGGGGGATCTCAGCAGCCCCATGCACATGTAGCACGAGCATGCCAGGTCTCAGCCAGCCTTCCTTGTTCCCCCATGGGGCTCTGTAGCCCGCCACTGTCCCCAGGGAGCTGGCAGGCTGTCCCTGTCTTGTCCCGCGGAGGCTGAGCGTCCCCGGCCACAGTGCCCGTGTCCTCCCCTGGCCCTGCCACCCCCGGGGGGGCCCCACGGCCGGCAGCGACCTCTGTCCCCGGCCAAGGCTGGCTGCGGGTGCCCACGGCGTCACGTGGAGCGGGCACCAGCGGGGCCACCGGAGCCACCAGAGCCCGAGTCAGGAGCAGCCGCAGCGCCGGACGGAGGGATGGATGGACGGACGGACAGGTGGGCAGGGGGAGGGATGGGTGCTCTGGGTGCCACCAGGACCTTCGCCCCGGACAGCCTTGCGGTGGGTGCCCTGGGTCTGGGTGGAGACACCAAGGTCACCCCGCCAGAGGGTCCAGGTATCACCATCCCACCTGGACCTGGAAAGGTGTCACTGTCCCTACATCCTGGGCCCAGGTGGCCTTGGTGGCCCAGTTCCATGTGTCCCAGTCCCAGGTGTCCCAGTTTCCAGTGTCCCGGTCCCAGGCATCCCTGTTCCCAGTGTCCTTACCCCAGATGACCCAGGTGTCCCAGTCCCAGGTTTCCCATTCCCATAGGTCCCAATCTCAAGGGTCCCTGTTTCCAGTATCCCTGTCTCAGCTGATCCATGTGTCCCGGTCCCAGGTGTCCCAGTCCCAGGTGTCCTGTTCCCATATGTCTCTGTTTCCAGTATCTCCATCCCAAGTGACCCAGGTTTCCCAATCCCAGATGTCCCTGTTCCCAGTGTCCTTATCCCATGTTATCCAGGTGTCCCTGTCCCAGCATCCCTGTCCCAGGTGCCCCAGATGTCCCAGTCCCATGTGTCTGAGTCCCCTATGTCCCAGTCACAAGTTTTCCAGTCTCAGGTGTCCCTGTTCCCAGTGTTCGTGTCCCAGGGTGACCCAGATGTCCCAGTCCCAGGTTTCCATTCCCATAGGTCCCAGTCCCAACTATCCCTCTTCCTGGTGTCCCTGTCCCATATGTTCCAGTCCCAGGTGTCCCTGTTCCCAGTATCCCTGTCTCAGGTGATCCAGGTGTCCCAGTCCCATGTGTCCTGGTCCCAGGTGTCCCAGTCCCATACGTCTCTGTTTCCAGTATCTCCATCCCAAGTGACTCACGTGTCCCAGTCCCATATGTCCCTCCCCCAGGTGACCCAGGTGACACAGGTTTCCCAGTCCCAGATGGCCCTGTTCCCAGTGTCTCTATCCCATGTGATCCAGGTGTCCCAGTCCCAGCTTTCCCAGTCCCTGTTCCCAGTGTTCCTGTCCCAGGTGACCCAGTGTCCCAATCCCAAGTTTCCTATTCCCATGGGTCCCAGTCCCAAGTGTCCCTGTTCCTGGTGTCCCTGTCCCATATGTTCCAGTCCCAGGTGTCCCTGTTCCCAGTATCCCTGTCCCCAGTATCCCTGTCTCAGCTGATCCAGGTATCCCAGACCCCAGGTGTTCCCAGTCCCATGTGTCCCAGTCCCAGGTGTCCCGGTCCCATACGTCTGTTTCCAGTATCTCCATCCCAAGTGACTCAGGTGTCCCTGTCCCATACATCCCTATCCCATGTGTCCCAGTCCCAGGTGTCTCAGTCCCATGGAGGTTTAGGTGTCCCTGTCCCATATATCCCAGTCCTATATGTCCCTCTCCCAGGTGACCCAGTCACAGGTTTCCCAGACCCATACATCCCAAATCCAGGTGACCCAGGTGTCCCTGTTCCAGGTGTACTAGTCCTAGGTTTCCCAGTCCCAGGTGTCCCTGTCCCAGGTGATCCTGGTGTCCCAGTCCCAGGTGTCCCAGTCCCAGGTGTCTCTGTTCCCAGTGTCCCTGTCCCAGGTGACCCAAGTGACCCAGGTGTCCCTGTCCCAGGTGCCCCAGGTGTCCCCGTCCCAGTGTCCTGCTGAAACTGAGGGAACACCCAGATTTTTGCCAAGCGGGGGGGGGGGACACCCCCCCCCCCGGGCTGCCCAGCACTGTCCCCACCCAAACCACCCCTCGCTGCTGGGTCCCACGGGGGGGGGCTCAGCCCATCACCCCCCACCCCACAGGCCCCCCCCCCCCAGGGCACAGGGACCCCCAACAGCCACCTCCGTGCCCACAGGGGCGGGTGCAGGATGGGTGCAGGTTTTCGGGGGGGGGGGGGGGAGGGATGTGCAGGGCAGGCTCCCTCTCTTCCTGCTCCCTGTGCCCCCCCTTTCCCCCTCCTCCGCAGCACTGGCAGGTGGCTAGGAGCCCCCCTGGAGCAGTTGCCCACCCCGGCGCTGACCCTGGACCAGGCAACGGTGTGGCGCAACGCCGAGCGCATGCGGGAGCGCTGCCAGGCCCTGGGCCTCCGCCTGCGCCCCCACGTCAAAACCCACAAGACACTGTGAGTGTGCCCCCCCCACCACCACCACCAGAATCCCCCTCACGCCCTCCTCCAGCATCCCCCATCTCCCCCCCCAGAATCCCAGCATCTCCCCCAGCATCCCTCCAGCAACATCCCAGTATCCCCCCAGCATCCCCCTCAGCATCTCCCACCTTTCCCTCCAGCATCCCCCCCCACACACCCTCCCCCTGAGCACCCCCCCATCTCCCCCCCAGAATCCCCATCTCCCCCAGCATCCCCATCTCCCCCCCAGAATCCCAGCATCTCCCCCAGCATCCCCATCTCCCCCCCCAGAATCCCAGCATCTCCCCCAGCATCCCTCCAGCAATCTCTCAGTATCCCTTCCACCATCCCCCATTCTCCTCCCTGAGCATCCCCCCCATATTGCCCCCAGCATCCCCCACAGTAGCCCTCCCAGCATGCCTCCGCCTTCCCCCAGCATCCCCCCACCTTCTACACCAGCATCCCCCATCATCCCTCCAGCATCCTCCCAGTATCCCTCCCAGCGTCCCTCCACCTTCCTGCCCAGCATCCACCCAGTATCCCTTCACCTTCCACACCAGCATCCCCCCTCCATCATCGCTCCAGCATCCTTCCAGTATCCCTCCCAGCATCTCCCCAGCCCCCCCTCAGCACCCCTCACCTCCCCCCCCCAGCACCCCCCCCAGTATCACCCCCAGTATCGCTCTCAGTACCCCTCCACCTTCCCGCCCAGCATCCCCCCAGCATCACCTCACCTTCCCCCCAGCATCATCCTACCTTCTACACCAGCATCCCCAGTATCCCTCCAGTATCCCCCCCAGCACACCCCATCCTCCCCCCAGCATCACCCCACCTTCCTTCCCAGCATCTCCTCACCTTCCCCCCCCCCCAGCATCCCCCCACCTTCTACACCAGCATCCCCAGTATCCCCCCACATTCCTCCCCAGAACCACCCCCCCAGCATCTTCCCCAACATCCCCCCCACATCCCCCCACCTTCTACACCAGCATCCCCAGTGTCCCCCCCAGCATCCTCCCACCTTCTACACCAGCATCCCCAGTATCCCTCCAGTATCCCCCTACCTTCCTCCCCAGCACCCCCTGTCCTCCCCCCAGCATCGCCCCACCTTCCTTCCCAGCATCTCACCTTCCCCCCCAGCATCCCCCCCACCTTCTACACCAGCATCCCCAGTATCCCTCCAGTATCCCCCCAGCATCCTCCCCAGCACTCCCCATCCTCCCCCCAGCATCCCCCCCCACCTCTCCCTCCCAGCACCCCCACCAGCACCCCCTCACACCCCCCCCCACCCCCAGAGAAGGTGCCGAGCTGGCGACGGGTGGCACCCGCCGGGGCATCGTGGTCTCCACCTTGGCCGAAGCTCGTTTTTTCGCGGCGGGGGGGTTCGACGACATCCTCTACGCTTACCCGCTGCCGGGGGGGCGGCTGGAGGAATGCGCCGCCCTGGCCCAACGCCTTCAAGCCTTCCAGCTCCTCCTCGACAGTCCCCAGGCCTTGGCCCTCCTGCGCCGGCACCCGCTGCCCCCCGGCAAGCGCTGGCTCGTCTGGCTCAAGCTCGACTGCGGCAATGGCAGGGGTAGGTGACTCCCCCCCACCCCCCCCCAAAAAAATAGCCCCCCAAATCCCACCAGCGCCTGGGGTTCTGTGGGGGGGGGGGGGGGGGAATGAAGAGATGGGGCATCACGTGCCTTCCCCAAGGGTGTTTTCATCCATCCTTAGGATGCTCAGTGGGGTGGGATGCTCCGTGTTCCCCCCAGCCCCATCATCTCAGCCAGGATGGGGCATTTCAGCCCCCCTCCAAAGTCATTCTTCAAGGATGCTCCATGGGAAGGGATGTTCCATGTCCCCCCCAGTGCCCTAGACCTACTATCTCCAACCAGAATACTGTCTCCCTCCTCTGTGGGGAGAGATGTCCCCCCCCAAGCCCCCAGACCCACCATCTCCAACCAGGATGGGGCATTTCAGCACCCCCTCGAAGTCATTCTTCAAGGATGCTCCATGGGAAGGGATGTTCCATGCCCCACCAACCTCAAGCCCCCAGAACTACCATCTCAACCAGGATGGGGCATTTCAGCACCCCCTCCCGAAAGTCATTATTCAACGATGTTCCATTGGGGATGGATGCTCCATGCCTCATCAACCTCAAGCCCCCAGACCCACCATCTCCAACCAGGATGGGGCATTTCAGCACCCCCTCGAAGTCATTCTTCAAGGATGCTCCATGGGAAGGGATGTTCCATGTCCTCCCCAAGCCCCACCGTCTCCAACCAGGATGGGGCATTTAAGCCCCCTCCAAAAGTCAATATTGAGGATGCTCCACTGGGGATGGATGCTCCATGCCCCACCAACCTCAAGCCCACAGAACCACCATCTCAACCAGGATGGGGCATTCAAGACTCCCCCCCCAAAGTCATTCTTCAAGGATGCTCCATGGGAAGGGGTGCTCCATGGGAAGGGGTGCTCCATGGGAAGGGATGTTCCATGTCCTCCCCAAGCCCCACCATCTCCAACCAGGATGGGGGCATTTAAGCCCCCTCCAAAAGTCAATATTAAGGATGCTCCACTGGGGATGGATGCTCCATGCCCCACCAACCTCAAGCCCCCAGACCCATCATTTCAGCCAGGATGGGGCATTCGAGATTCCTCTCCAAAAGTCATTCTTCAAGGATAGTCCATGGGAAGGGATGCCTCATCTGAAGGGATGTCCTCCCCATGCCCCCAGACCCACCACCCCCAACCAGGATAGGGTGTTTAAGACCCCTCCCAAAGTCATTATCCAAGGATGCTCTATCGGGGATGGATGCTCCATGCTCCATCAACCTCAGGCCCCCAGGCCCACCATCTCAACCAGGATGGGGCATTTCACCCCCCCCATCCCCTCGAACCCCATTTTCACCCACCCCCAGGATGCTCCATGGGGAAAGATGTTCCCTGTCTCCCCAAGCCCACAGACCCACCATCTCCAACCAGGACGGGATATTTAAGGCCCCTCCTGAAGTCATTATCCAAGGATGCTCCATCAAACTCAAGCCCACAGTACCACCATCTCAACCAGGATGGGGCATTTAAGTCCCCTCAACTCCCATCTTCACCCACCCACCACAGGGATGCTCCATGGGGAGGAATGCCCCATGTCCCCCCAGACCCACCAGCTCGACCAGGATGGGACATTTAAGACACACCCCCCCCAAAAAAAGTCATTCTTCAAGGCTGTGCCATGGGGCAGAGGTGGCCCAAAGCCCCCATGATGGGACATTTAAGCCCCTCCAGACCCCATTTTCACCCACTACAGGGCTGCTCCATGGGGGGGGGGGTGATGCCCCATGTCCCCCCATCCCCACCATCTCGCCCAACGTGGGGCACCAAATGCCCCCACCCCCCCCCCACCATGATGTCTGGACCGTCCTCCCCACCGGCAGCCGGCGTGCGGCCCACGGACCCCAGTGCCATGTCCCTGGCCCGGGCCATCGCCGAGGAGGCACCGGAGGAGGTGACACTGGTGGGGGTCTACGCTCACTGCGGGGACACCTACAGCTGCCATGATGTCCCCGCCATCCAAGCCATCGCCCGGGCCACCACCACCGCCGTGCTCGACTTCGTCACCGCGTGAGTGGCCCAAACCCAGCATGGGCAGGGTTAAGGGGGTTGTCTTGGGGCGGGGGGGGGAGGAGGGTGTCATGATGGCCACCATGGGGTGTGTGACCCCCCCCCAACCTTCCCCATCCCATAAAACCCCCCAGCGGCTGGTTGTAAATGCAAATCACCCCCATAAAAGGGGGCCTTACAAAGCCCCCCCGGGGAGCCGGAGGGGGATGTTGGCATCTCCGGTCACCTTTGATGTGGCTTTGGTGGAGGGTTGTGACCTGTGTCATTGTCGGCCTTGTCACCCCTTTTGTCCCAGCGGGGTTTTGCATCCTGGAGGGAATTGCTGCCGGATGGGTCTTACTGGAGGGGAGGGGGGGAGTCCCCTGGGACCTCCATCCCCACCGTGCACGGAGACGTGCTTGTGACACATCTGGGGTGCTCGGGCACATCGAGGGGGAAGGGGGTCCCTGGCACATCTGGGGGGGGGTGTCTCTGCAACATCTGGGTGGTCTCTGGCACATCTGGAAGGGCTCCCTGGCACATCTCAGGGGGTCTCTGCAACATCTGCTGGGGGTCTCTGGAACATCTCAGGGGGGTTTCTGGCACATCCAGGGGGGTCCCTGACATATCTGGGGGGGTGTCTCTGGCAAATCTGGGGGGGGGGCAGGTACAACTGGGGGTGCTCTGTCACATCTGGGAGCTCCTGGGCACATCTGGGGGTGCTCTGACACATCAGGGGGGAGTACATCCGGGGGGGGGTGGGGTCCCCAGGAACATCTCGGGGTGTTTTTACACATCTTGGGGAGTCTCCAGCACATCGGGGAGGGGGGGCTCCAACACATCTGGAGGGAGTCTGACACAGCTGGAGGCTCCCAGAAACATCTGGGGGTGTCCTGGCACATCGTGGGGGGGTGTCACTGGCACATCTGGATGGATCTCTGGCACATCTGGCATTTCCCAGGCACATCTGGGGTACCCCAGAACATCTTGGGAGGTCTCCAGCACAGTTGGGGAGTCTCCAGTACATCTGAGGGCTCCCAGAAACATCTGGGGGTGCCCTGGCACATCTGGGGGGGGGCTCCAGCACATCTAGGGGTGTTGTGGCACATCTGGGGGCTCCCAGGCACATCTGGGTGTGATTTAAACACATCTGGGGGATCTTCAGCTCTTCTGGGTGGGTCTCTGGCACACCTGGGGGCTCCTGGGCACATCTGGGGATGACTGGGAACATCTGGATGCTGTCCTAGGTCCATCGGGAGAAGTGCTCTGGCATATCGGGGCGGGGGGGGGGGGGCACCCTGCCTTGAGCATTTGGGGATCCTCTATTGCGTCTGGGGGCTCTGTGGCACATCCGGCTGGCTCCCATGAATGTCTGGGGGACTCCCTGGCACATCTGGGGCTTCCTGAGGCATCACCAACTCCGGTCCCTTTCCTGTGGCACCCAGGGGTGATGGACTCATCTCCAGTCCTGCTCCTGTGGCACCCACTGGTGATGGATCTATTTCCTGTCCTGCTACTGTGGCACCCTGGGATGGTGGACCCACCTCTGGTCCCACTTCCCATAGTGACATGGGGTAATGGACCCATCTCTGGTCCTGCTCCTGTGGCACCCAGGAGTGATGGACCCATCTCTGGTCTTGCTCTTATGGCACCAAGGGTGATGGACCTGCCTCTGGTCTTGCTCCTGTGTCATCCAGGGATCCTGGACCCACCCCTGGTCCCACTCCCATGGTGCCTGGGGGTGACAGACCAATCTCCAGTCCTGCTCCTGTGGCACCCAAGGGTGATGGACCTACCTCTGGTCCTGCTCCTGTGTCATCCGGGAGTGATGGACCCACCTCTGGTTTTGCTCCTGTGTCATCCAGGGGTGACAGACCCACCTCTGGTCCCACTCCCTGTGGTGCCTGGGGGTGATGGACTCACCCCTGGTCCTGCTCCTGTGGCATCCAGGAGTGATGGACCCATCTCTGGTCTTGCTCTTATGGCACCAAGGGTGATGGACCCACCTCTGGTCCCACTCCCCACGGTGCATGGGGGGGTGATGTCCCAACTCTGGCCATGCCCCAGCTACTCAGAGGGTCCCATGTGCCAGCAGGCTGCGGCAGGCAGGTGTGCCATGTCCCCAGGCCAGCATCGGCTCCACGCCATCCTGCAGCCATCCGGTGCCGGAGATGGCCCAGCTCACCGAGCTCCACCCAGGCAACTACCTCTTCTATGGTGAGCTGGTTGCAACCACCATCACCACCACCCTGGTGTGACAACCTCCCCCGCTCCCCCCCCCCCCGCCCAGGGTGGGGATGCAGCCCAACCTGGGCTGGGCACCTTCTTCTCCCAGACCTTCAGCAGACCCTGCTGGGTTCCTGTAAGCTGGAGGAGGTGGCCATCCGTGTCCTCACCAGGGTCATCGGTCACTACCCCCACCGCAACCAGCTGCTGGTGGACTGCGGGTGGGCTGCCCTCAGCCTCCACGGCCGCGACCAAGCGCCCACAGGCTGTGCCACCATTGAGGGGCACCCCCAGCTCAGGTGAGCGCCATGAGGGGGGACGTGGGTGGTGGTGGTGGGGACACACGGGTGGGGATGTGACGACGTGTCCCCCGCAGGCTGGTGGGGCTGACGCAGGAACATGGGCAAGTGGAAGCCATCGATGGCAGGTTGGACTTTGAGTGCTTCCCGTTGGGCAGCATCCTGGCTCTCATCCCCTTCCATGTGAGTACCGGCCCCGTCACGCCCTGTCACACCCCGTCATATCCCATCACGCCCCGTCACGCCGGCTCAGCATCCCTCCCCACCGCAGGCCTGCGCCACCGCCGCCATGCACCCCGTCTACTACGTCCACGCCGAGGGGAAGGTGGTGGAGCTCTGGCACCCCGTCCGCGGCTGGTAGGGAGGAGAACGAGGAGCTGCTGCCGGGGTCCTGCACCCACACCAGGGTGCTGCACCCACACCAAGACCCTGTGCCCACACCGAGACTCTGCACCCACACCAAGACTATGCAGCCATGCCAGGGTGCTGCACCCGTGGTCCTGTGCCCGCACCAAGGTCCTGCACCCATCCTGGGGTTCCACACCCATGCTAGGGTTCCACACCCATGCTGGGGTCCCACACCCATGCCAGCATCCTGCACCCACACCGAGGCCAGGCACCCAAACCAGGGTCCTCCTGCGCCCACGCTGAGGTCCTGCACCCACACCAAGACCCTGCACCCATGCCAAGACCCTGTATCCACGCCAGTGTCCTGCACCCCCACCATGGCCATGCACCCATCCCAGGGTGCTGCTGCATCCGTATTGGGGTGCTGCACCCTCTTGGAGACCCTGCACCCATGCCAACACTGTGCACCCGTGCTGGGGTCCCGCACCCACAAAGAACCCCAAGGTCCTGCATCCATGTTGGGGTGCTGCACCCACGCTGAGACCCTGCACCCATGCCAAGGTCCCGCACGCAAACCGAGGTCCTGCACCCACACCGGGGTCCTGAACCCACTTGGAGACCCTGCACCCACAACAAGACTGCACCCACGCTGGGATCCCCCACCCACGCCAGTGTCCTCCATCCCCCCCAAGGCCATGCACCCACACCAGGGTCCTGCACCCATGCCAGGGTGCTGCGCCCACGCTGACACCCTGCACTCACCCCCACACCGGGCTCAATAAAGCTGCTTTTGCCATTCCCAGACACTTTTTCCCCCGGGGCAGGGAGGGGACAGGCCGTGGGGAAGCGGTGGAGGTGAGGGGACACCCTGCCCCCGGTCCCAGTTTGGACCAGTCCGGCTCCACCTGGCCTGACAGCAAGGGGACGCGAACCGGCAGCCTCAAGAGCCGAGCCCGGCCCGAAGCGGACCCGAGCCCAGCCGAGGCGGGAGGGGCGGGGTCTCGCCGCTCGCAGCCAATGGCGGAGCGCCCCGCCTTGCCCGGCCCGCCGCGAGCCGCGCCCGGCCCCGCCCACCCGAGAGGAACCGAGCGGGGCCGATAGAAGCCGAACGGGGCCGAACCGGACCGAGCGGAGCCGAACGAAGCCGAACCGGACCGAGCGGAGCCGAACCGGACCGAGCGGGACGGGACCGGACCGGGCGGGACCGAGCGGGGCCGGAGCGGTTCGGTTCGGGTCGGTTCGGGCGGGTCCCGGGGCCGGTCCGGTCTCGGCGATGCGGCGGGACCGCGCGGTGCTGCCGGTGCTGCTGCTGCCGCTGCTCTGCCCGGTGCGGGACGGGACGGGGGCGGCACCGGGGACGGGACGGGACCGGGATTGGGGATGGGGACCGGGGACAGAACGGGACGGGGACAGGGGTGGCACCGGGACCGGGACCGGGAGGGGGTCGGGACCCGCCGGGCCGCCCGCTGCCCCCCGGGGCTCGGAGTGACTTCACCGAGTGGCCGCTGGGGGAGGGTCTGTCTGGCTCATCTTGCTTTATTTTATTTTGGTTTATTTTTTTAAACTCTTTTTTTTTTTATTATTTTATTTTATTTTATTTTATTTTATTTTATTTTATTTTGTTTTATTTTGTTTTATTTTGTATTTTATTTTGTGTTATTTTATTTCCTTTTTTTTTCTCGGGTTTTTTTTTCGTTATTTTATTTCATTTCATTTTGTTTTGTTTCATGTCACTTCATTATTTTACTTTATTTTACTTTATTTCATTCTATTTATGTTTCATTTTACTTTATTGTGTATTTTTCACTTTGCTTTTTATTTCACTTTTTTTCACTTCTCACTTTTTTTTTCACTTTTTATCTCACTTTATCTCACTTTCTTTCAATTTTATTTCACTTTTTTCACTGTATTTCACGTTTTTCACTTTTTTCATTTTTCTTAAATTTTTTATCTCACTTTATTTCACTTTATTTCAATTTTATTTTACTTTATTTCACTTTTTTCATTTATTTTTACTTTTTTATTTCACTTTATTTCAATTTTGTTTCACTTTATTTCAAATTTTTTCCACTTTTTTCACTTTTTTCCACGTTTTATCTCACTTCATTTCACTTTATTTATTTCACTTCACTCCGTTCCATTTTTTTTCCTTTTTAGTTCATCTCAGTCTCTTTTATCTCCTGCTTGCTCTTATTTTCCATTTAATTATTTTCTTTTATTTTTTTTTCAATTTATTTTACTTTATTATTTCTTTTCTTTTTTTTTTTTTTTTTTTTTTTTTAATTCCTTATTCCCTCACCCCACTCTATTCTATTCTGTCCCCCCCCCACCCCCCCACCCCGCGGGCTGCCCCGCCACCACCGGGGCCGAGCACCCCATGTACCTCCCCGCCCCGTCCCCCCCTCCATGTCCCCCCCCCCCATGTCCCCCCTCCATGTCCCCTCCCCATGTCCACCCTATGTCCCCCCCCAGTTCCCCCCGGGCTGCTCCAGGACCCCAAACCAGCCCCTGCCATGGGGGTGGGGGGGGTGGGGGCCACAACAGAGATTTTGGGGGGGGCAGTTGGGTGTCCTGGTGTCCCCCCCCCCCCTCGGGGCACAGCGTCAGGGGGAAACTGAGGCAGCCCCCCCCGCCCCGTCCTGTGCCCGCAGGTGCCGGGGGGGTGCGGGAGCGGGAGGACGACGGCAGCGGGGGGGTGCTGCCCCCCCTGCCCCCCCGCTTTCAGTGTCACCGAGCCCTGCGGCCACCCCGACACCCACTGCCAGCCCTGCCCCCACAGTGAGTACCCCCCCACACCCCCCCACCCATGGGCACCGCTTCCCCCAAAAGGGGAAACTGAGGCAGGAAGGGGGGGGGGGTTACCCCCCCCCCACCTCCATCCCTGTAGACGAGGAGCTGGAGCGCACGGAGGGGGCCCCCCCCGGGGAGGTGGTGACGGGGGTCCCCTCGCCCGCCGCCACCCCCGAGTTCATGCCACCCGAGGCCACCAGCAAGGACATCATCCCCGTCTACTGCTCCCTCCTGGCCGCCGTGGTGGTGGGACTCCTCGCCTACGTGGCCTTCAAGTGGTAGGTTGGGGGGGGCACGACAAGGTGGGGGGGACACGGTTATGGGGTCCCTGGGTGACAATCTCCCCCCGCCCCGTGGGCAGCTGGCACACGTGCAGGCAGAAGAAGCAGCTGGCCAAGGCGCGGGCAGGGGACTTGGGGACGTCAGCAGAAGGGGAGAAGCTGCACAGTGACAGCGGGGTCTTCCTCGACACCCACAGCCTGCAGGAGCCCCACCAGCCCAGCAAGGGTGAGCACCCACCACCCAGCGATGGGTTTCAGGGAGTAGGGGGGGGTGAGCACCCATGGCAGTGTGGGGTCCAGGAGGGTTTTGTCCCCCGATGTCATCAGGATGGGGTTGGGGAGCACCCGTGTTTGTGGGTGGGTGGTTCATGGGTGGATCTGTCCCCTTGAGGAGCATCTGGGTGGGGTTGGGGTGCTCTGGGGATGGGTTTGGGGTGCCACCATGGCCCGCGGAGGACCTACATGGGTTTTAGGGTGAACCTACACCCCAGGGAGCACCCACATGGACTTGGGGTGCCACCATGACCTAGGGAGCACCCACATGGGTTTGGGGTGCCACCATGGCCTGTGCAGTGCTCATATGGGTTTGGGGTGCACCTATGCCCCGCAGGGAGCACCCAGATGGTTTGGGGAGCATTGGAGAACCTTGGGGTTCATCCATGTGGGGTTGGGGAGCACCCATGCCCCAGGGAGCATGCAGAAATGGGGGTCAGGGAGCACCCAAATGGGATTGGGGAGCACCTAGATGTGGTCAGAGAGTACCTATGCCCTTGGGAGCACCCAAATGAGGGTCAGGGAGCACCTGGATGGGGTTGGGAAGTACCCATGCCCTGGGTGGCACCCAAATGGTGGTCAAGGAGCACCCGTGCCCCAGGGAGCACCCAAATGGGGATCATGGAGCACTTGAATGGGGTTGGGGAGCACCTGGGTGGGGTTGGGGAGAAGTATACCCAAGGGAGCACCTGGCTGAGGTTGGGTGGCACCCAAACGGGGATCAGGGAGCACCCAAAGAGGGTTGGGGAGCACCCATACCCCAGGTAGCACCCAAATGGTGGTCAGTGAGCACCCAAAGGGGGTTGGGGAGCACCCATACCTCAGGTAGCACCTGGATGGGGTTGGTTGGCACCCAGATGGGGGCCAGGGAGCACCCAAATTGGGTTGGGGAGCACCTGGATGGGATTGGGGAGCACCCATTCCATGGCTAGCACCCAAATGGGGTTCAGGGAGCACCCAAATGGGGTTGGGGAGCACCTGGATGGGATTGGGAAGCACCCACACCTGAGGTAGCACATGGCTGGGGCTGGGTGGCACCCAGATGGGGGTCAGAGGGCACCCAAATAGGGTTGGGGAGCACCTGGATGGGTTAGGGAGCACCCATGCCCTGGGGAGCACCCGAATGGAGGTCAGGGACCACCCAAATGGTGTTGGGGAGCACCTGGATGGGGTTGGGGAGCACTCATTCCACGACTAGCACCCAAATGGGGTTCAGGGACCACCCAAATGGAGTTGAGGAGCACCCATAACCCAGGTAGCACCTGGATGGGGTTGGTGGCATCCAAATGGTGGTCAGGGAGCACCCAAATTGGGTTGGGGAGCACCTGGATGGGGTTGGGGAGCACCCAAATGGAGGTCAGGGACCACCCAAAGGGGGTTGGGGACCACCCAAAGGGGGTTGAGGAGCACCCATAACCCAGGTATCACCTGGATGGGGTTGGTGGCATCCAAATGGTGGTCAGGGAACACCCAAATGGGGTTGGGGAGCACCCATGCCCTGACGAGCACCCAAATGGAGGTCAAGGACCACCCAAATGAGGGTCAGGGACCACCCAAAGTGGGGTCAGGGAGCACCCATGCCCTGGTCAGTGTCTCTGTCTCCCCCAGGACCCGGTGACACCCCCGGCACAGCCATGGCGCCGGGCGGTGACTTCGGGTGCCGACACCAACCCCCACCCCATTTCCCCCCCCCCCGCAGCCCGCCACCCCGAGGGCCACCCCGACGGCCACCCCTTGAGCTCGGTGTCCCCACAGCGTCAGGAGGAGCTGGAGCGGCTGCTGGAGAGCGGGGGGCCGGGGGGGGACTGGCGCGGCCTGGCCACCCGCCTGGGCTTCGGCCCCGACGCCATCGGCACCTTCGGCCGGGGCCGGGCGCCCGCCCGCGCCATGCTCAGCGCCTGGGCCGGCGCCGAGGGGGCCACGCTGGACACCCTCTGCCAGGCCCTGGCCGCCATCGGCCGCCACGACGTCGCCCGGCGCTTGGCGGCACCGGGGGACGCCACCTCTGCCGTGTGACTGTCCCCAAGGAGGGGACACACCCCGGCGGGGGCTCCCCGCTCGGGCCTGTGGGGGGTTTTTTAAGTGGGTTTTGTACTTTTTTTAGGGGTGGGGGGGGGGGTGGGGGGGCGGGCGTGATGTGGTGGCTTCGGTGGGGGGGTGGTGACAGAGGGCGGGGGACGTGGCTGGTTCCTGGGTGGGCGCATTAAACATGTCACTTGTGTCACCAGGAGTTGTGTCTTCAGGCGTCCACGTGTGTCCCTCAAGTGTGTGTCAACCGGGACAAGTGTCCCCACAAGCGCATGTCACTGGGATGTGTCGCCCCCCCCCCCAAGCTCATGTCACCGGGATGTGTCCCCTCAGGTGTCCTTGTGTCCCCACAAGCATGTGTCACTGGGATATGTGTCCATGTGTCCCCTCAAGCTCATGTCACCGGGATGTGTCCCCAAGCGCACGTCACTGGGATGTGTGTCCTTCAGTGTCAATGTGTCCCCTCAAGTGTCCATGTGTCCCACCAAGTGCATGTCACCAGGATGTGTCCCCTCAGGTGGCCGTGTGTCCCCACAAGCGCATGTCACCAGGACATGTGTCCCCTCAGGTGGCCGTGTGTCCCCACAAGCGCATGTCACCAGGATGTGTGTCCTTCAGTGTCCATGTGTCACCAGGATGTGTCCCCTCAGGTGTCCATGTATCCCACCACACGCATGCCACCAGGACATGTGTCCCCACAAGCGTGTGTCACGAGGCTGCCCCCCCCCTTAGGAGTCCCTGTGTGTCCCCAAGTGTGCGTTCCCAGGATGTGTGTCTTCAGACATCTGTGTGTCCCCAGGGGGGTGTGTCCTCGGATGTCCATGTGTCCCCAAACATGTGTCACTGGGATGCATGTCCTCAGGTGTCCGTGTGTCCCATCAAGCACATGTCACCAGGACATGTGTCCCCACAAGCGCATGTCGCCGGGATGTGTGTCCTTCAGTGGCTGTGTGTCCCCAAGATGTGTCCCCTCAGGTGTCCGTGTGTCCCTCCAAGCTCGTGTCACCAGGATGTGTCCCCTCAGGTGTCCATGTGTGTCCCCAAGTGCGTGTTCCTAGGATGTGTGTCTTCAGACATCCGTGTGTCCCCAGGATGTGTGTCCTCAGGTGTCTGTGTGTCCCCAAACGTGTCCCCAGGATGTGTCCCCTCAGGTGTCCATGTGTGTCCCCCAAGCGTGTGTCCCCAGGTATCCATGTGTGTCCCCAAGCACATGTCACCAAGACGTGTGTCTTCAAGTGTCTGCGTGTCCCCAGGATGTGTGTCCTCAGGCATCCCTGTGTCCCCCCCCCAAGCGCGTGTCACCAGGATGTGTCCCCTCAGGTGTCTGTGGGTCCCTGGGCTGTGTCCCCAGGTGTCCGTGTGTCCCCAAGTGCACGTCACCAGGATGCGTGTCCCCAAGCGCGTGTCCCCATAAGGACAGCGGGGGCAGGGGTGGGTGGCCCTGGGAGAGGAGACACCCCCAAAGTCCCCAAGGCAGGTGTCACTGGGGGATGCTAATGACAGAAAACAGCCGTTTTAACCCCAAAATGTGCCCAGACCCCCCCCACCCCGAGCTGGGTCACCCCAAAATCCCGTCCCACCCCCACCCACAGGAGTGAGAGGGGACAGATCCCCAAGCCAGGCCATCATGTCCCCACCGCTGCCACCATCGTGTGTCCCCCCAGGCCGTGCCAAACCTCTCTGGGGGCCGGATCCGGTGTGGATTTTTTGGTCATTTTTTCTTTTCTTTTATTTTTTTTTTTTGGGAAATTTTTTTCTTTTTTTTTTTTTTTCTTTTTTTTTTTTACATAAAAAGTTCCGTAAAAATTGGATAAAGTAAAATGATTTAAGCAGTAAAATCAATCTTATCAACATCGCACGAGGCCCTGCCAGAAATCCGGGGGGGCGGCCCCGCTCCGCAATATTTACAGGAAAACAGATTAAACCTGGCGGAACCGGGGTGGGGGGGAGAAAAAAAAATTAAAACCAAGGAACCAACCAAAAAAAAATAATTAATAATAATAACCCCGAAACTATCCTTACAAAGTGTTCCCGTGGTATCGGCACGTCTTGGGCTAAAAGCAACAAAAAAAAAAAAAAGAAAATTATCAATATATTCACATATAGGTTAAAATATAATACAGAGGGTGGTGACGCACGGGGCGCGTCCGGCAGCGCCGCCGGGTTTCGGCTGCCTCCGCGCAGCCCCGGCAGCTCCAGGTGCCTCCCGCCGTAGGGTATGAAGTTTCTTAGCTGTTGGGTTTGGTTTTTTTTAAAAAAAAATAATAATAAATTCACAGGTTGGTGGTTTAAAAGCGCAAATCCTGGCAGAATTGGGGGTTTCTTCCGAGGTTGGGCTGCGGCCGGTGTGGCTGGGAGGGTGGAGGAGGTGGTGGATGTGGTGGAGACGGTGGTGGAGATGGTGGGGGATGTGGTAGAGATGGTGGAGGAGATGGTGGACATGGTGGAGGACATGGTAGAGGTGGTGGAGATGGTAGAGGAGATGGTGGAGATGGTGATGGAGGTGATGGAGATGGTGGAGATGGTGGTGGATGTGGTGAAGATGGTGGACGTGGTGGTGGAGATGGTGGAGGACGTGGTGGAGGACATGGTAGAGGTGGTGGAGATGGTGGAGACAGCGACAGAGGTGATGGAGATAGTGGAGGAGATGGTAGAGATGGTGGTGGACGTGGTGGAGACAGTGGTGAAGATGGTGGAGATGGTGGTGGATGTAGTGGAGATGGTGGAGACGGCGGTGGACATGGTGGAGATGGCGGTGGATGTGGTGGAGATGGTGATGGAGATGGTGGAGGACATGGTGGAGATGATGGTGGAGATGGTGGTGGACGTGGTGGTGATGGCAGTGGACATGGTGGAGATGGTGGTGGTGGTTACTCCAGCTCCGTGTCCTCTTTGGGTTTGTAGATGGCCCCGAATTTCTGCATGTATTTCTTGATGTATTCCTTCGTCTTGTGTTTCACGTTCTCGTTGCACTCCAGGTCCTCCGGGTTCTTGCAGTATTTCAGCTCCTTGTTCATGACGCCGTGAGTCAGCTGCCGGGGAGAGAGGGGCCGGGGATACCCACCGTTATTCCCAGTCTTCCCAGTCATCCCAGTCTTGGGGATTCCTCAAGCTATTTTGCTATTATTTCCCAAATATTTACTCTCATTCCCAATATTCCCCAAATATTTACTCCAATTCCCAATATTCCCCAAATATCTGCTATTATTCCCCAAATATTCCCCTAATGCTTGCTATTATTCCCCAAATACTTGCTCTTACTCCACAAATATTTCCCTAATATTTGCTATTATTCCCCAGATATTTGCTGTTACTCCCCAAATATTCCCCAAAATATTTTCTATTATTCCCCAAATATAGGCTCTTGTTCCCCAAATATTCCCCAAGTATTCCCCATGTATTTGCTATTATTCTGCAAATATTCCCAAAATACTTCCTATTATTCCCCAGATATTCCCTAAATATTTGCTATTATTCCCCAAGCAGTTCCCAAATATTGGGTAATATTCCCAAAATATTGGCTATTATTCCCCCTGTATTCCCTATTATTCCCAAATATTGGCTAATATTCCCCAAATATTTGCTATTATTCCCCAAATATTGGCTATTATTCCCCCAATATTGCCTATTATTCCCCAAATACTCCCTATTATTCCCAAGTATTGGCTAATATTCCCCAAATATCTACTGTTATTCCCCCAATATTGCCTATTATTCTCCAAATATTCCCTATTATTCCCAAATATTGGCTAATATTCCCCAAATATTTGCTATTATTCCCAAAATATTGGCTATTATTCCCCAAATACTTCCCATTATTCCCAAATACTGGCCAATATTCCGCAAATATTTGCTATTATTCCCAAAATATCGGCTATTATTCCCCCAATATTGCCTATTATTCCCCAAATATTTGCTATTATTCCCCAAATAGTCCCTATTACTCCCAAATATTGGCTAATAGTCCCCAAATATCTACTGTTATTCCCAAAATATTGGCTATTATTCCCCCAATATTGCCTATTATTCTCCAAATATTTCCTATTATTCCCAAATATTGGCTGTTATTCCCCAAGTATCTGCTATTATTCCCCCAGTATTGCCTATTATTCCCCAAATACTCCCCATTATTCCCAAATACTGGCTAATATTCCCCAAATATTTGCTATTATTCCCCAAATATTGGCTATTATTCCCCCAATATTGCCTATTATTCCCCCAGTATTCCCTGTCATTCCCAAATCTTGGCTGTCACCTTGCGCGCCAGGTGTTTGAAGTCCTCGGTGGTGGTGATGCGTCCCACCTTGCAGTCGGGTTTGCGGTAGGGGTTCAGGCACTGCACGATGAACTGGGACATCTGCGGGAGAGGACACTTGGATCCAGCCCCGTCCCCCGGGGTGACACGTCCCCAAGGGACCCACCTCTCCCCCGCCCCCGCACCTAACCAGTGTCCCCATCCCCACGTGTCCCCACGAGATCCGGACCCAACCCAGGGGACACCTTGACGTCCCCACACAGTGGGGTGTCCCACCCCGGTGTCACATCCCCCGCATGGGATGGTGAACCCCCCTCCAGCGTCCCCCCTGGCTCATGTCACCGGGGTGTGACAGTGACAAATTCCCTGGGAACTCACTTCTTTCCTGAACACCTCTTTGCTCTTCTTGGCCAGCTCGCTGGACGTGTCCGCTTCCGCCGTCTTGGCCTTCTTGGAAGACTGGAGAGGGGACAACTGTGTCACCGGGGCGGGCAGGGCTCTGCCTGTCCCCAGCCTGTCCCTGTCACCATCCTGGGGACAGCGTGGCACCCAGCCCTGCCCCACAGCCAGGCAGGAAGCACGCGCTTCCCAGCTTGCTCCCGGTGAGCTTCCCAGCCCAGTCCCGGCACACTTCCCAGTTTGCTCCCAGTGAGCTTTCCAGCCCAGTCCCAGCCCAGTCCCAGTTAGCTTCCCAGCCTTCTCCCAGTGAGCTTCCCAGCCTTCTCCCAGTGAGCGTCCCAGTCTTCTCCCAGTGAGCTTCCCAGCCCATTCCCGGTGAGCTTCCCAGCCCAGTGCCAGCATGCTCTCCATCCCAATCCAGCCACATTTCCCAGCTTCATCGCAGTGAGTTTCCCAGTCCAGTCCTAGTGTGCTCCCCAGTCCAATCCTGGCAGTCCCAGTGGAGCTTCCCAACCCATTCCTGACAGCCTTTCCAGCCCGGTCCCCGTGCACTTCCCAGCCCAGTCCCGCTGTGCTTCCCAGCCTGATCCAGGCACACTTCCCGGCCTGGTTCCAGTGAGCTCCCCACGCCAATCCAGCCATGCTTCCCAGTCTGGTGGGCTTCCCAGCCCAGTTCCAGCAGTCCTGGTGAGCTTCCCAGCCCAGTGCCAGCGCGCTTCCCAACCCAATACCGGCATGCTCCTCACCCCCAGTCCAGGCACGCTTCCCAGCCCAGTCCCAGTGAGCTTCCCAGCCCAATCCAGGCATGCTTCCCAGTCTGGTCCTGGTGAGCTTCCCAGCCCAGTGCCAGCACACTTCCCAGCCTGATCCCACCCAGCCCAATTCCAGAGCGCTTCCCAGCCTGATCCCAGCACACTTCCCGATCCCAGTACGCTTCCCAGTGTGCTCCAGCCAGGCTGCTGGGCTGGGAGAGCAGATCCCGGGGAGATGCAGGGACTACTCCTTTTTTCCTTTGGGGAAAAAAAGCTGGAAAAAGGGTGCAAGCTGGTCCTGGGGGAGTTGGGCCAATGTGGAGTGGGGAAATGCTTCCCCCTCCTATTTATTTCCAATTATCTTTAGCTATAGCCCATCCCAGAAGAATAAAGTGAATTTTATAGGAATTTCCAGCCATTTCTCCAAGTACTAATCCCACAGCATCGGCTGATTTCATTTGCTGCCCGCGTTAACGGAGCAGGAATTGCATCCCAAGGAGCATCCCTTCGCCGCCAGACCCCCACCCCAGCATCCCTCCTCCAGCGCTGGTTTTTGGGAGAAATTTGGGAACCGTGGGTTATCCCGACTCGGATTTTAAAGACGGAGAGAGCAAAAGGGGCTGGATAAAGGCTTGCAAAGGCGGGGGAGATTTGCCTTCTCCTCCTGCTCTTTGAAGGTGTCCCGATATTCCTTTTAATTAAAAAAAGAAAAACAAAACAATTTTTAGAAGTGTTTCACACTGAAAAAAGCAGGAGCCATCCCATCTTTTCCAAATCCCTGGAAAAGAGCTGCAAATCTCCCGGATGCGAAATGACGCGGGGTTTAAATCAACCCTCGACGGGGACGTTTTATGAGCGAGGGCTGTCCCCGAGCGAGCGCACATCAAAGCCGCCCCTTCCCTGCCGGCGGCTCCGGTACCGACATCAAAAAGGGTTGAGGATGGGGAGCAGATGGCTCCCGGCCGGCTCCCGGCGCGGTCCCCAAGCCCTGTCACCTCCTGTCACCCCCCGTCACCAAACCCTTCTCCATCACCCACCCTTCTCCATCACCAAGCCCCCGGTTTGGCCGGCACATCCCCAATTTCTCTTGAATTCCCCGCACCGGTGCCAAGGAAAGAGTTATTTTTAAGGCGGGTCAGTTCGGTTAACGAGGGGATTTTAATTTAGCCCTTCAAGGATGTTAGAAATTACCAGCGCTAATTAGCTGGCTTAATTAGAGGCAGATGGATGGGTTTTCGGAGGAGCCTGCACGGCCAACGCCGACTAAAACTGAGCGTGAATAAATGCGTAAAGAAAAGTAAGTGCAAAAATAATTTCTGGGATTAAATATTCCTGGGATTTCGAGCTCCGACGCTTCACACCACGACTGTGAGGGCCACGTAGTGAGGGAAAAGGGGAAAATGGCACTTTTTGGGGAGTGGCAGAGGGAGAAGAAGTCCGAGGGGTGGGAAAGCCGAGAGGTGACGCCGGCCCAGTCCCTACACCGATGGGAAATCCTCCTCCCCTTGGCTGGAGGATGCGGGATGGGGGGAAAAAAAACAGTGCCAAAAATTTGGGAAGAGACACAGAAACTAGATTTCCCAGCAACCACTTGTGGAAAGGCGCTAACTTCTCCTTCCGCTAAAATTAATCTTTATTTTAGCACGAAAACCTCCTTACCAAAGGGCTTTAGTCTCCCTTGACGTGACCAGGGCGCTGCCCCCCCACAGCCCCTCCGAAGCGCTCCCGTAATCCCAAGCCGTGCCACTCGCCAGGAAAACTCTAAGGCAGGAAAAGTGCCCCCCCCCCCCAACACACACCCCAAAAAAACCGGTGGTAATCACATTGATCAGCCCCCTTGCTTTAGGCAAGGAGAGGTGGGGATGGAAAAGCCAGGGAAGACGGGAAAACCAGGCTGGGATGGGGTGATGGTGGGAGCTGAAAGGAGCTGGGAAATCCGGAGGAGTCGGCGCAGGCTGCTCTTCTCCGGCAGCACGGGATAAAGCTTTTCCAAAGGGAAAAAAAAAACAGGCTTTAAAACGTTCTTTAAAGGGAAACAGCGAGAGTGGTTTCACGCGCCTGTTGCTCCTTTCCATCAAAATCGTTATCCCGGCGTGCGAGCCCCAGGCGAGCTCAATTCCGTGCCCCCCCCCCCCTGCCCCCGGCCACGGTGGGGCTTTTGAGGGTATGGAAGAGGGAGCAGATGATGCTCGGAAGCGCATTGAACCCGCTCCGGAGGAAATAAAATACCCCGTTCGCTGCCGTCGCCAGCGTTTCGCCAGGACGAGCGGTGCCCCGTGGTCGGGGAACGCCAGGAATAGCAGCAGCAGCTGTTGGATGGCCGGAGCCGCGACGCCGGCGAGGTTTAATCCCTCTTGGAAAAGGTACAGGGTGGGGAGGAGGAGGAGGGTAAAAAAAATCCAAGGAATGCGGTTGCAATTTCAGGGTGGATGCATCCTTACGGAGGCGGCGAGCGAGCTAGGAGCACGTGGGAATTCAACGTTATTTCCATGACCGGGAAAAACCCAACTTTCAGGCCATCCCGGCCGAAGAAGGAAAAGATTTAAAAGCTCTAAAGTGAGTAAAAACCACAGCGCCGTGAGGTCAGCCAAAGCCGCGCGGCCGCTGTTGATGTAAGAACGAGGGATCGATGGCTTCGGAGAAGTTCTGCACCTGAAAATAGGGATTTTGGGGGTTTGAGTGAGGGGTGAAAACTCCGGGCAGGAGCAGGCAGCTCCAGGCAGGAACCCTTCGAGCATCGCCCCAGTCCTCAGCACCCCGCTTTATCCCGAAGGTTTGGAATCCGGCATGTAAACGCCTACCCACACTTAGGGAAGCGTCTTTTCCTTGCGCTGCCAAAACCCTCGAAAATCCATCGGAAAAAGACTCCCAAGCCGCAAAGCACCAGCAGAGTTTTATCGCTCAGAGGAGCCCAACCTTCTTCTCAGCACCTTCAGCTCATCCCAGGGACGTTCCCCCAGTATCTCCAGGCTGGTCCACACCAGTCGGCTTTCTCTCATGCAGCTGGAGAGGCAAATCCCTCCATGGGACTGTAGCTTACGGCTGTTCCAGATGAATAACACCTCGCCTTAACGCCTAAAATGAAGATCCGTCGGATAAACAGGTTCTCGTGTCTCGCTCTGCGCGCAGATATCCTTCAACAGCCATTTGCAACCCAGCCCAGGAGCACCAGTGCAGATAAACTGGGCCAGCAGAGGGAAAATCCTTCCCCCTCGCAGCGAGAACGCGCTGCAGAAAACCGGCAAAATTAGGAATATTTGTTGTTCTTTCAACCTGAGTCATCCGGAGAGTTTCGGAAAGCTGCACGAGCCGGTTTTAACGGTTTAAAGGGAGGAATCGGTCAGGAGCGGTGCAGCGCAAGGTCACGCACGCTGCCGAGGGATCCAGCAAGCCCCAGCAATCCCAGGACGCTCCCGTGTTTGTGAATCCTTCCAGGGCCACGACTATTTGCTCCTTTGCCCGCCGAGGTTCCCGAGGGATGCCGGCAGGGTATGCGTGATGCCGACCCAGGGACAAAAATCATTTAAAAGGCTTTTCTGGATTCCTCCGCGGAAGTAAAGGCTCCTTGGCCTCCTTTTCTAACTAACTGTTTTACAGGGAGATAAATATTTGCAAATTTAAGTGAACTCTCCGGGAATTCCAACTGAAGTACTCGTTACAGGGATTGGATTAACCCTTAGGATCCTGGCAGCACAGGGAAAAGGCGATGGCAGCGGAGCAGGAGATGTTCCTGGGCGCTGTAGGAGGGACGGCGCCTCCAGTACCTACAAAATCAGCCCCAGGTCCGTGGGTATCACCCGAGCACCAAGAGAATTGCTCCCTGTGGGTTATAACCGGACAAACCGTTCCTTCCATGGCTTTTCTCTCCTCTTTTTAGGGAATCAGAAAGGCACAAAGGGTGATTTATCTACAGGGGCTGAGCAAGCGCCACTCAGGCTCTGCCCTCCCTGCTTTGCAAGGGCTGGAAACCCACCCCGATGGCGGACGCGTCCTCCAAGGAGGCTCAAGCCAAGTCCCCTCCCGCCGAGGGCTGGGGCAGATGTGGCCGCAGAGGGACCTCACTGAAAATCAAGCCCCGTTTGGGGAGCAGCTCCGTCCTCGCAGGCGTTACCTTCGGCAGCAGGAGCGAGGGAGATGCTGCAGCACCCACCAGGAAAGCAGAAAGGTGGATGGTGGTGGAAGCAACACAGAGCTCCCAGCTCCTCCACTGCACCATTAGTTTTTCCCATTTCAACGTTATCCCCCCCCCCGCCGCCCCTTTTTTTGGCCGATTATAAGGTCATCTCCGCACATGAGGCTGCAGCGACACTTGGCATCTAGGGCAGAACATCAGCCGCCCCCTAAGGAAGTCCTGCGTTCACCCAAAGCCGCGGGGGGCACAGCCCCAGAGGTGAGCAAAGGAGCACCGGGGGCTTTACCGAGCCAGCGCCCAGAAGGACAAAGAGGTGAGGACACCACAAAAATCCCTCCTCGACTCTTCGTCACCAAGGCAAAACCTGGCAGCAACCAGGGGAAGCTGCTCTTCAGCGGGTACCGGGCGGCATGGCGTATTTCAGAGCGGCAAGAAAAGAACAATTTAACTCTCTTAATCCTCCACCCCTATTTTAAAGCACAAAACCCCAGTGGCCCATGGTCAATATAGACACTACGGCTTATCTCGGGTCACTTCTGTTCCTCCAAGTCCGTACCGACCTCAACAACAGCCCCAGCGTTTGCTGCTCCCGCTCGGCAGGACGGGATTGTCTCCATGGTCTGTCAAAGAGATGTTAACGCCGCGTTTCCCTCGCTGAGCCCCACGCTTACCTTCATGGGGTTTTCGTCATACGTTGGGGTCCCGAGGTCCATTTCAGCTTCATGTTCAAGGCTGGCGTCGTCCCCCGGGCTGTCCCAGGTAGGAGGGTCCCACTGGGTTTGCCTGGAGGAAGGCAGACAGACAGACCACCGTCACCCTCTTAAAAGTAACTTAAAAACCCTCTTAAAAGTACCTACTTGTTGTTTATCCCATCAACCGGGACGTCTGGTCTCCATCAGTCACAGAAACTCTTTACGTGGGTGTAATCACAGCCCTATCTTGCTATTAATGATGAGTTTTGAACCGGCTGCCAAGTTGGAGAAGGCTGAAGCCATGCGAGAAGAACTTAAAAAAGGGGAATTTGCACGATTTCCTATCACCGGTGACACTCAACGTGAGATCCAGGGAAGTCTGTCGCAGGCATGAAATAAAGGTCGGCGATCCCGGCGTGGAAAGACAGGAGAAATCCCAGCGGAGACCTTGGGGAAGGCACCGCTTCCTGCAGAGCAAGGGTCAGCGCTTGGCACCTCAAGCCAAGCGTTCAGCCACAGGTATCTCGTGGTGGAAAGGCCACAGACCAAAGGTCTTGAGAAAAGCCAGAAGAATGAGCAGGAGTTTCAAAAGATGGATGGAAGATTCCACAAAACTCATCCATGCGTTAGAAGAGGCTAAACGCGGGGCTAGAGCTCTCCGCGGCTCACTGAACACGGGAAGCACCATTTCGGCAGAAGCATCTCAGCTGAGATGGAAGAAGCCATCAGAGCCTGCTTGCGCTCGTCAGGCCAACGAGTGGGGAAGAGTCCCACCACACTCAAACCGGGGAAGGATGGGGAGAACTGGTCTGGATTTCCTCAAGGTGGGAAGAGGGGAGCGGGTATCCAAGGACAAACACAGGACGGTGCCGGGGAAGAAAACCACAGAGCAGGGGAGGAACACAACCAGGAGAAATGGGGGCCAGCAGGACAGACCTCTGTCTTCGCAGGACTAGGGTGAGTACGGGATTCTCCATCAGATAAGAGTCCTCCTGAAAGATGTCCCTGCTTACTGCAGGGGGGTTGGACTAGATGACCTCTAAAGGTCCCTTCCAACCCAACAGATTCTATGATTCTAGGACTAAACAAGAGGGATGCAATGGACAGATCTCCAGACCTCGTTAGGTTTGGGGGTGACCTAACGCGACAACTATTTTCCATCTCTAGGCTGTGTGAAGATGTGCGCTCTGCAGCTCAATACAAAGAAATCCTGAAAGTCTGCGTCAAAAGGAGACGCTGCTTTGAGTTTCTCGAGGTTTCTGATCTTGTATCACAAACCTTGTCCCTCTTTAGGGCTTTTTACTTTTCAGGACATGCATGAAAGTCATATTTCAAGCCCTCAGGTTCTTCATCATGCTACTTAGTTCTCCAGCTACCACTGAATATCCCTTACCTTGCACCACTACGCATTTCATTGGCAAATAGAATGAAATATTAAAATAAGAAAGCATGTCAACAAGTAAGATTTCCTTTCCTCTACTGGCCTCGTCAGCAGATATCCAGTTAAAAGAAGGGTTGAAAGAAACCTTCCAGCATGTGTTCCTCGAAAAAGTTCCAGATTTATTATATTTGATTAGTGGCTTCTCGCGTAGCTGCAGAAGATGCACGGAGGAGGGATTCCTCGCCAAGGGGGAAGGCGCAGGTTGGGTCTCCTCATCTCATTGCAAAACTTCTACAGGGCGGCACAAACCATAAATTCCTGCCCGACTGTCATCTTTTTCTTTCCGAGGTTTGAAGGTCTCCTGCTCGGCTGTTGGTGCAACTCTCGATGTGAAAGGTAGGGGGAAGGAGGCCAAACGGAACACTGAAAAGATCGATGGACGCAGAGAAACGTGTGCAAGTAACAATAACTGACATCAAGATAATCAGGACACATGAGAAATACTCAGGCTTAACCCTTTAAGAGAGGTGGATCCCCATACAGACCTCGCGTGGAGTTTGAAATTTAAAGAAATCCTTTCTAGAAGTCTAAAATTCATGATACTCACTTTAGATAAGTCCGTAAGTGTTGATCCGAATACCTGGCACCTTCCAAAAGTGATCACAAAGGTGTGGGGGAAACACTGGGAAACTCTATTTCTTGCTCCAGAACAAAGCAGAGGTTTGAAGATGGAAAAAAATGAGGGGGAGAAAACAAAGCCTTAGATGCCACACGCTGATCCCTCAGCCACCAAAGACCTCCTGTTGGTACGGCATGCCCACCACAACGCGCGCACACGCGTTAAAGCCTCCACAGATCGGGGTTATTTGCCCGGCAGAGCCACACGGGTGTTTGCAGAGCAGCAGGGACAGACAAGGTCTCTCTCTACCTCTTAATCCCGCGGCCATTTCAGCACCGTGTGGGACACGGTGCCTTCTGGCAGAGTGATGGGACCAAACGTGATGTCAGAATAACTAAATTCAACCTGACCAAGATGCTGGGGAGACAGATGTTGGAGCAGGGCCACAGGAGGCCCCGGAGATGCTGGGAGGGCTGGAGCCCCTCTGCTGTGGGAACAGGCTGAGAGAGCTGGGGGGGTTCAGCCTGGAGAAGAGAAGGCTCCGGGGAGACCTTCCAGCCCCTGCCAGTCCCTCAAGGGGCTCCAGGAAAGCTGGGGAGGGACTCTGGATCAGGGAGGGCAGCCATGGGACGAGGGGGAAGGGTTTTCCACTGCAAGAGGGGAGACTGAGATGAGATGTGAGGCAGAACTTCTTGGCTGTGAGGGGGGTGAGCCCCTGGCCCAGGTTGCCCAGAGAAGCTGTGGCTGCCCCATCCCTGGAGGGGTTCAAGGCCAGGTTGGACGGGGCTTGGAGCAACCTGGGCTGGTGGGAGGTGTCCCTGCCCAGGGCAGGGGGTGGGACTGAATGATCTTTAAAGGTCCCTTCCAATCCTAAACCAGTCTGTGATTCTATGTTGCTTTGATGGGACTTTTTTTTTGCAATGAGACATCAGAAGTGGAGCTCCTCACCACCTCCTTATCACACCAGGTTACAACTCAACGCGCGGCCGGAGTCATCGTTTGCAAGAAAATCGTTTGCCACCATCACACTTCTGCTCTCAGAAAATGGGGGTCTATCCCTGGGCCACATTTATGGGGGTGAAGGAATGGTTTTGAGCAATCTCAGCCTCCCACCCACCCGGCTAACGAGCAGCAACCCAATGAGTATGGGCTTTGTGGTGCCTAACGAGACGCCAAGGGCTGAACATCTATTTCTCTTCCACCCAATTCCTTCGCTTGAGCCATCAAACTCCAGCCCCGTAGCAGCCACCACTCTCACCTCATTATCACGCTCACCTTGTTACCACGTGATAGTAGTAGATCTTCCCCTCTGGATCTCGGGCTGTTTTCCAGTTGGGTGGGAGGACGATGGTTTTGGGTTTGGGAGGAGATGGTGGAGGCAAGTCCAGGAGGTTGTTGGTCACCACAAGCTCTGGCTGAAAACAGCGCAAAAGGGGTGAAGAGAAAGACGTGAGCGGCCGTGAGGGGTGTCAGAGCAGCCCTGAGAGCTCTTTCCCACACAACAAAGACTTTGTTGAAGGTAGAACTTAAAAAAAGGACATTAGTGTTGGCCCAAGAAGCGGTGAGGACAGTATCTTTACCTAGTTCTTCATGAAATATACCAAGCACCCACTTGACAACATCCCAAGCTTGTAATACGGACACTTTTCCACCCATGCTCTTAAATCCTCCGTGGTGGATGCCAAAACCATCGGTTCTGATGGAGGGGCTTCAGTGGTCAAAGCAGATCATGGAGCTTCCACGTGCCCACCCATACACAGCCTTCTCAGATGTGCTGGCAGAAAGCCCGAACACAACAGGATCTGGGCTCAAAACCCCCCAAAATGTGTCCGGAGACACATCCAGCCTGGAGAGCAGCATCCCGATGGGTGCCAGCATGCTGTCGCACGGGAAACTCCTCCAATGGGTACCACCAATGCTTTCACAGCATCCAGAAACCACGGGGAATCACGCAAAGCCAAAGCAGATGTAGAGGAACGTTCCCCATCCCTTCTGACCCACCAAACCTTACCTGCTGGATGGGCTGAGGCTGCCCGGCCGCGACGATCGTAGTTACTGCTGTCGGTGGCTGCACTATCACTCCCTGCGGATGAGCCGTGTAAATCTGCTGGCCCTGGATGTACTGGAGACCTGGTTGGGCGTAACTCTGAAATGGAGCATGGGGAATCACAAGTCAGCACGCTTTCCCAAAAAACCCTTTACTGGAGGACACAGTACAGCTTGCCTTACTGGGAATCGAGGCAAGAAGAGGATAATAGTCCTTGAGGACTAGTGGAGGATAACATCCAAACCAAAGAGCAATAACCAGTGACCGAGGCGGGGTTCCAGCAAACGACCTTCATATTCAGTTGGCCAATTTGCCCAGGAGTCGTACAATTGCCTACGTCTCGCTTTTAGGAAGAATTAGGCATCAGCAAGGTGCTGAACGCTGGTACCCTTGGTAAGGAAGACAAAGCACTTTAGTACGGTCATTTGGAGCTCCAGGCTGATGGAAGGGGACGTGTAATTCAGAGAAAACAGACAGAGAAAGTTGATCTGTTGGGCTTTTTGTTTGGTTTAAGGCACATAAGAGCTGGTAGTTCCAGACTCTGCTTCCAAAAGTCAACGCAAGGCGAGCTCACACCTCCACGTTTCACTGCTTACTCAGTCAGTGACAGTGGAAGCTCTTATCCAGAAATGTCCCTTCACCAGAATCAACAAAAAACCAATGTAACTTGTATCAACAGGTTAAAAAAAAATCTCTGCAAGCTGTAAACTGCTGCTTGGCCCCAACGACTCCGATATATGGCGTTTGTACACGGGAAATACGCTGCCTAAATGTGCTTTCCACGGACTCTTGGATGGGAATTTATCTGAGAAGCATTACTGCAGCTTGATATTAGAGCAAAGTAGGATGCTCTAATATTAAGAGCACTAGAAAACAGTGGGCAAATAAAGTGTACCGGGCTGGTACCCTTCGCTTTGTGGGTGTTTCATGCCACGCTGTGTCTGAAATGGTAATTTTACCTGTACAATCGGTGGGGTCGTCTGCGAGTAGGGGGACGTCACACCGTAAACAGTTTGACAGGTCTGTCCTTGGTAATATATGGCTGGCTGGGACTGGGCGGGCGAGTACTGCTGTTGTACAGCTACAGTCTGCTGGCTGGAATCCCACACCCCGTAGCTCTGGCTCTGCACCGGTCCCGGCGTGGCCACGGGTAGGACGGCCACGTTGGGTTCTTGATGGACCACGGTGTCGCTTTGTGCTACATACTGCGGAGTTGTAACCTCCATCGTCGTTGCTACATGTTGGACTACTGGTACCGGCTGAGGAGTAGTTAGGGTTGGTTCCACCGTGTGCCCAACCAAAGTCTGCGGGTGCTCGTATGCCGCCGGTGAGCACATGGAATCCATGGTGGGCGTGGGCAGCAGCACTTTGCCAGCGTTGGGGTTGCTGGGGTCTACGTAGGCTTGCATGGGGTAGCCAGGCGGGTAGCCGATAAAGCTGTGGTGGGGCGTGCCATAGCCCATGGAGTCGTAGGGCAGGGGGGACGTCATCCCCAGGTTTTGCAGTTGCTGTTGTTGTTTCTGGGCTTCCCGCTGGGCGACCTCCTGCTCAAACAGCTTCCTGCGCTCCTCCGTGGACAGCTTGTTGCGATCCTTAAGCCGGACTTTCTTCTTCGAAGATGCTGGTGTGTCATATCTGGGAGAGAAAGAAAAGAAAAGGCTTTGTGAGACCTCAGAAACCTACAGGTCCAGGCATCCAGAAGCAAAAGGACCACCACCAATGGCACGTAGACCTGAGGGAGGGACAAACATCCAACAGCAGCATCAGTTCCTAAAAACATTCATCAAGGGACCAACCATGGCAAGTCATAGAGAGAAGAAACACCCACTGGTCCTGCTCATCCACGAGCAAGGAGCCAGGGCAGAGGATGAGTTAAGCGGTCCAACTGGATTTATCAACTTTGGTTCAATGCTGGAGCTAATGGAGATGCAGCAGAAATAGTCTGGAGGACCTGCTAGGCAGCACCGAGAGACCCGCAGAGGGGAGACAACATCTCCAAGGCCAACAGGGAACCCAAGGAGAGGGCAGAATAAGCAGGGGAACAGGTTGGGTACCCGTGCTGGAGACCCTCTGCCATGGTTTCCCAATGCAAGACCAACGAATCATAGAATTGTCTAGGTTGGAAGGGACCTCCAAGATCATTGAATCCAACCATCAGCCTAACTCTGACAAAACCCACCACTAACCCACGTCCCTCAGCACCACGTCTGCCTGGCTTTTAAATACCCCCAGGGATGGCAACTCCACCACTGCCCTGGGCAGCCTGTTCCAACGCTTGACAACCCCTTCCGGGAAGAAATTTTTCCTCATATCCATCCTAAACCTCCCCTGGAGCAACTTGAGGCCGTTTCCTCTTGTCCTATCGCCTGTTCCTTGGGAGAAGAAGGGGTTTGGAAGAGGCTCTCCAAGCAGAAGGTGCAGCTCACACCACAGCATCTTCACCCCCGGAGACCAGGGCAGCTCAGCGATGGGGAGAGCACCCCAACTTTCGTGTCTAAGGACCTCCCCCCGCCACGTTGGAGCTGCAGACACTGCGCGTTTGCAGACATGGCGAAGAACAAGGGAATTACAAACAGCACGTTTCTGTTTAGAGTTATGCTATTTACTAGACCACAGATTCAGCTTAAAAAAAATAATAAATTGTGGATGGATTTTTTTTTAATTCTTTTTTTTTTTTTTTTTTTTTTTTTTTTTACAAATAAGAATTTTCATCCCGAGACGCAGAACAGCTGGAGGGATTTTTCCAAGGAGTTAAAGAAGGGGGGTGGGGGGAAGCCTAAAGGACTTTGATCAGACCTCAACCATGGAAAATTTCAGATCAAAGGTGGATATTTTGAGAAGTTATGAGTGTGGTAAAACAGGGATTACAAGCAAAAATGCTTTGCAGCCCTAATATAATGGATTCTACAAAGCATCCAGTATATTCTCTATATACTCCCTTCATGTTCCTGGTTCCATGTACATATCAAAAGCACATTGCTACCAACAGATACACTTAAGATGTTCCCTCGCATTCCCGGAGTAGCTGCAAGGATGCGTTAATGCAAACCTTATTGCCATGAAGAGTTCCATTTCAATAATTAAAGTCTTTCCTGGCACTGCCTGGAGAGTTTACACGAGAGGCAGCCGGCGTGAAGGGACGGGCAGGAGAAAACCAAGGGTTTAGGGTAGAGCGATGCTCTTGGCGTTTGCTCTGCTCCTCTCTCCGCCTATTTTATTTTGTCTTCTTAAATCCTTCATATAACAAATACAAAGGGCAGAGCATCCCCAGAGAAGGAGAAGCACCGCTCAGCAACAAGAACGTGCTGCAGGAGGGAAGAGCCGTGTCAGGCGACTCCTCACCCACAAAAGAGTCGGTTCTATTTAAAATAACACAAAAAATACGCTATTTATTCCAGCCTTCTCCCTAGCTCTCCGCACACCGTCGTTACCCAGCTCTGCTTCCACCCCCAGACCTCGGAGACGTTTCCATCCTCCAAATGGCTAATTACAGTAGTATAGATTTACACTGCAGTATTTGAGATTTACGTTTTCCTGTTTTATCCAGATGGTTTTTAAAGTTTCCCAGCACAGCTCAATACGAGGACAAAAGTTGCCTCGTCTGGCTGACTCACCACCAATTGTTCCCTAATTACCAAGCGGCTTCAGATCCTATTTAAGAGGGGCAACAGAAAACTGACTTCTTTAAAGGAAATTCCTTGGTATTCTTACTGCCTTTAGCATCCTCCGCAGTCTCCCTGAAATGCGAAGCGTGTAATATTTTCCTTCTCTTAATTAAGAAGCAGCTTTCGAGGGAGGGAAGTGGGTATCTGGTAACCAGCAGCCGCTGATTCACGCGCTGCCTTGGACCAGCCCTGCCACCACCCTCTTCTATGGCTCCTCCAGCCCCCACTTAAAATCTGGGAGAACAGCTAATAATGAAAAATATTTTCTCTTTCTGCCTGTTCCTCGAGCTGGGCAACTCACCAAGACAAAAGACGTCTACATTTCAGTTGTGTAGCCCTTATCTTTACTCTTCGGGAACAGCCATCCCACCAGACCTGCTGAGCAGAAGTGTCTCACGTGGAAGGGCACAACTCACACTTAGCACAACACAAATCAGTTGTTTTTATTTTCTATTTTATCTTCAGCATCTGCGCGCACTGGAATTTGAAGTATTTTGTACTTTCACTGGAGCTTACACACTTCCGTGCCTTGTTTCCCTAGATAACCTATGTTTAAAAATCCTTTTTTTTTTTTTCGTAAGATAGAATAGAATCATAGAATTGTTTAGGTTGGAAGGGACCTTTGAGATCATGGGGATATAAGTAAATTTGAAGTCCCTGCTCTCCCTTGTATCCATCACCTGCGAAACACACGCAAGGTGGGTGGGAATCCATCGGGCAACGGAGCGCCCACAAAAAAGAAGCACAAAATAAAACCCCCGCAAGGTCTTTAAAACTTAAGAGATGCCTTCTCAGCCGAGGCAGCGTGATGCCGCCATTCCCAGGGGAATGGCAGGAGGCACGGCACCAGCCTGGTGGGGTCATACCTACCTGGACCACTTTCCTTGCCCTCAACGGTTTTGGGGAACATTCACTTGGTCAAGGGGTTTGTTTTGATTTAGAAACCCTGTGTGGCTTGGGTACTGCTCGCGCTTGTACAGGCACGGGCTCGCTCGAAGTTTAGATTTCGAACAATCCCCAAGTGCACTGGGGAGAGGTGGAGGAGAAGAAGGGAAGGGGTTTTTGAAGGACGCAGAAGACCTCTTTGCATGAGGAGGGCTACATCCCTAATTTCTGCCGGAGAGCTGGAAATAGCTTCCCTCATCACCCATCTAATTCCCAAAACGTGCCTGAAGATGAAGGTGTGGGTTAGGTGAAGACGAAGGTGCGAGTTATCTGAAGGTGAGGATGAAGACGTAGGCTATCTGAGGATGAAGATGTGGGCTACCTGCGGATGAAGGTGTACGCTATCTGAAGATGAAGGTGTGGGCTACCTGAGGATGAAGGCATAGGCTATCTGAAGATGAAGGTGTGGGCTACCTGAGGATGAAGGCATAGGCTATCTGAAGATGAAGGTGTGGGCTACCTGAGGATGAAGGCATAGGCTATCTGAAGACAAAGGTGTGTGTTATCTGAAGACAAAAGGTGCGGGTTATCCAAGAGGAGAGGCCACCTAACGCCACCCAACTCGTGCATCTCACCACGCACAGGGGATTCCTCCAAGAGGAAATTTCCTTCCCCATCCCTAGGTGTTTTCAAACACCACCAGGACCATTTTTCCCAGCGTTTTTACCCAGGACCATTGCAGATCCGACACTCCCAGTCCACCGGTCAGAGCCTCAGCCCTGCCAACCTTGCTGCCAGACCACTTGCCTGTCCTCCGGCCTCTTCGTTCCTCGCTCGTACGCCGAGGACGGAGGGGACAACGAGTCTCTCCGTCTCTTCTTCTCCTTGCTCTGGCTCTGCCTCTCGGGATCCCGCTCTCTGCTCAGGATGGGGTTCTTCGGAGTCGGAGTCTGATCCTTGTGGCCGGCTGCCTCTCTCCCACGGTCAGCTGTTGGGGAAAAAATGGGTAAAAAGGAGAGAATTTTTATAATTTAGAGTATTTCTAGCTCTCCCCTCCTGCAGTTTCAGTAGCTTCTGTTAGTCAAGAGAGTCTTCATTCAAAGAAGTTGTAGGTTGCCCCATACATTTCCCATCACCCATCACTTAGATTAATTTCCCGATTTACAGGAGCTGTTTTTCAAGGAGTGGAAACGTTGAGCTTTGAGGGCAGAACATCTCTTGACATCCCCGAGCGGGAAAATTAGAGTAGTTTCATAGGAGCGGAGCGAATCATGGGGAAAACATGAGTACGTACCGCTGTTCTCCTTTTCTGCTTGACTCTTCTTGGGGATGCGGTACACCTCCTGCAAAGCAAACCACAAGGAAGGTCAGAATTTCAACTCCTCGCAAGAAGGACCCCAATATCTAGGGGGCTGCGAGGATCATAACACAGCGCTAATAATTTAACAACTCAATCATAATTTGAAAATAATTTAAAAAAAAACGTGTCTCGAAACAAAGTTCTGGTTTGGGGCATGGTATTGTGGAGCTTTTTATATATTGCCTCTAATCAGCATTTCATGTTTGATGAGTTTTGGTGGCTTTTTGGGCCAAGTGCTCCAGACAGGATCTAAGCTGGCCATCCCACCCATGTGCTACGAGCACCTCAACTTCCAGCTCTGCTGGAATACCAAAAAAAATCTGATTTTTGCAATTAAACAAGCTACCCTCCAGGTGCAAAACTGTGCCGTTCTACCTCTTGTTTTGTCAGCCCTCGTGCTCCCACAGTGACAATAGCTAGCACCGATCCCAGCTGAGTCTCTGTTGGGGCGTCTAAGGCCACCGATCCCTGCCCTGGCAAACAGAGCTGAACACGGGCATCTGACCTGTCCTCTAACGACACCGTGGTGACGTGCCTGTCTACCACCAGTGCCTAAAAACCTGCCATTGTACCCATCCTGGTCTTCAAGGCAGTTTTAGGTAGGCCTGAGAGTTGGACTCGATGATCCTTATGGGTCCCTTCCAACTTGAGATGTTCTATGATTCTACGACAGCCGCAGTTTCACCACGTTGGAGAAATAGAGACCACGCTGGTGACCATCACCTGCTCACCCATCTCATGAGCTCCCATGGACCATCCCTGGGCTTCTCCCAGCACCAATCAGCCTCATCAGGGACAAGGTCTACCATGTTTCCCATGATGTTCCCCAGATCAGATGCTTGATATCAGAGCACCCCAAGGGAAATGAGCAAGGTCTGAGTAAAACCCTTTGACCAAGCACCTACTGAAGGCTGCTGAGATCAGCTACCAACACCCACCACCCCTTCTCCTACGGCAGCCAACTCTGCACCTGTCTTCTTATCCAGCTCTGGGGTCTCAGCACAGGAGAGACATGGAGCTGTTGGAACGGGGCCAGAGGAGGCCCCGGAGATGCTGGGAGGGCTGGAGCCCCTCTGCTGGGAGGACAGGCTGAGAGAGCTGGGGGGGTTCAGCCTGGAGAAGAGAAGGCTCCGGGGAGACCTTCCAGCCCCTGCCAGTCCCTCAAGGGGCTCCAGGAAAGCTGGGGAGGGACTCTGGATCAGGGAGGGGAGCCATGGGACGAGGGGGAAGGGTTTTCCACTGCAAGAGGGGAGACTGAGATGAGATGTGAGGCAGAAATTCTTGGCTGTGAGGGGGGTGAGCCCCTGGCCCAGGTTGCCCAGAGAAGCTGTGGCTGCCCCATCCCTGGAGGGGTTCAAGGCCAGGTTGGACGGGGCTTGGAGCAACCTGGTCTGGTGGGAGGCGTCCCTGCCCAGGGCAGGAGGTTGGACTAGACGGCCTTTAGGGTCCCTTCCAACCCAAACCATTCTAGGGTTCTTTTTTATACCAACCCATATCACCCGGCTGAGCATCAGGCACAGGGACAGCCCCTGGAAGAAGCATCGTATCCCAGACAACCTGCAACTACCAAAGAAACTCACTTTTCCCATGTACTGAGCAGCCCCCCTGCACCCAGAGGCTTTTTGTATCCACGTTTTCACTACGAAAAAAAAAATTTTTGGGCTAAGCAAATATATTTTCCTTTGGTGAAATAAATGAAAGTATAAGAAATCCCATTGTGGTTTGTTCACATGACGCAAGCACTTCCAAAGTGTTGCTGAAGGTTAAAAAAAAAAAAAAAAAGTTATTTCTGCCAAGATTTTAAGGATTTTTAAAATATTTTTGCTTTTCTATAGAGCTTGAATGCAATGCACCACACACGTGCAGTCTGAAGTATCTGCAAATACCCTACCACGTGTGGTGGGACCTCTTCCAGCGATGAGAGGCTCCAGGAGCCTGCAAATCCGCCCTTTTTTAATTGTTCTTATTTATTTACATGTTTGTTATGGATCAAAAGAGGCAGGAGCAGGAAAACCAGATCGGGAGAGTCCAGAGCAGAGAGGTGGGACGCAGAAGCATTGACAATGCTCCCCTTTCCCTGCAAACCACCTTTTTCTGGAGCCCAGGCGTGCTGCCCATGCCCATCCAGCTCAAACCAACCCGCACCAAGCTGGGGAAGTCCCCAGTCATGGGGCAGGAGATCCACAGGGACAAGGACCTGTTGAGACCACAGTCACCGCACCACATGCTCTTAATACCATCTGGGCACCAAGGGCTGGAAGCAAAGCAGGCTATGATGCCCACCCAACGCGTTTCTGCATCTCCAAGACCCCCAAGCCCTGCCCGTGCTGTGCCACCAAGCTTCAGCCTGCTTTTGGTCCCCGTCCTGTCCCATCCCACCCACAGCACCGAGGGAATTCCCTATTAAAAACGCCCATGCTGTTACTCATCGCTTGTAGCACTTTTGATCTTCTACTACCCAAACACTAGCGCAACTCCTGGTACTAAGTCATGTATTTCAATCAAACGCACGTTTCTTCTGTCCATATTTGAAGGCAGGTCATGGTTCAGAAGCCGGAGCAGCTCCCAGCTCAGAATCATAGGATTTTTTAGGTTGGAAATGACCTTTAAGATCATTGAGTCCAACCAATAACCTAGCACTGCCAAGTCCACACAATCACAGAATGGTTTGGGTGGGAAGGGACCTTAAAGACCATCCAATCCAATCCCCTGCCATGAGCAGGGACATCTTCAACTACACCAGGTTGCTCAGAGCCACGTCCAACCTGACCTTCAATATTTTTCCAGGGATGGCGCACCTCCCACCTCTCTGGGCAACCTGGGCCAGGGTCTCACCACCCTCACAGCAAAGAATTTCTTCCTTATGTCTAGTCTAAATCTCCGCTCTTTTAGTTTAAAGCCATCACCCCCTGTCCTATTGCAACAGGCCCTACTAAAAAGTTTGTCCCACTGGCAGAGGAACCTGGAGCAGTTTTCTGCTGACCTGCGGGGCTTATGTTACAAAGCTGTTTTTTTTATCTAGGTTTTGTGTGCCTTGCAAGGGTCTCTCTGACCACTTCCTTTAATTATCATAGAATCACAGAGCGGTTTGGGTTGGAAGGGAACTTAAAGCCCACCCAGTGCCACCCCCTGCCCTGGGCAGGGACACCTCCCACCAGTCCAGGTTGCTCCAAGCCCCGTCCAACCTGGCCTTGAACCCCTCCAGGGATGGGGCAGCCACAGCTTCTCTGGGCAACCTGGGCCAGGGGCTCACCCCCCTCACAGCCAAGCATTATCCCGTCTGATCTTGAAGTGTATTGAAACCCCCCCTTGGTTTACTTTCCATCGTTATTATTTGCAGTAACGACCTCCCAGCTGCACCCCCACCGCCGTCCCCCAGGATTTCTGCCCACGCTGGGTTGGTCCCCAAATGCCACCGACTCGCGGCCTCCTGGGCAAAAGCAGGACCTTAGCCCAGGACAACCAGGGGGGGTTCCAGTCACCGCTGAAGAAAAGGTGCTGCTTTGCGACGGGCAATGGCAAGAGATGCTATCGCACTTTTAATTATTTATTGCTTTTCTGAGCCACCGGCAGCCCTGGCGTTACGCCTCTTGCTCTGTGCCCCATTTGTAACCGCAGGCAGCGATGGCACCGCAGGGAGAGAGGGGGGAAGAGGATCCTCAAAGCAAGCAAGCACAGAAGAGGGTATTTTGCTAATGCAATGGGTAATTATTTGCAATTTCAAGTTATTTGAGCCAGAAACCATTTCTCATACATATAAGGACGCCACACAACATGTCGCTGAACCCCAAAACCCACGTGAGCCGGAATAACTCATCAATACTGTCCCATTAGCTTAATAAAATGGGATGGGACTTGGGAATGAAGGTTAAAACTTCCCTTGTGTCCTGGACTTGCAAATGCTGGGACTGGGATTGCCACGGCTTAGCGCACAATCTTTGTTCAATGCCACCGGATTACGCAGCAACAGAATCACAGAATCACAGAACGGTGGGGGTTGGAAGGGACCTCTGGAGATCACCCAGTCCAACCCTTCTGCCAGAGCAGGGTCACCCAGAGCAGGTGGCACAGGAACGCCTCCAGGCGGGTTGGGAATGTCTCCAGAGACGGAGACTCCACCACCTCTCTGGGCAGCCTGTGCCAGGGCTCTGCCACCCTCACAGGAAAGAAGTTCCTCCTCATGTTGAGATGGAACTTCCCATGGTCAAGTTTGTGCCCGTTCCCCCTTGTCCTGTCCCTTGGCACCACTGAGAAGAGCCTGGCCCCGTCCTCCTGACACCCCCCCTTTCAGTATTTATAAGCGTTGATAAGATCCCCCCTCATCTGTCTTTTTTCCAGACTGAAGAGACCCAAATCCCTCAGCCTTTCTTCATAAGAGAGATGTTCCAGTCCCCTCAGCATCTTGGTGGCCCTTTGCTGTCCCCTCTCCAGCAGTTCCCTGTCCTTCTGGAACCGGGGAGCCCAGAACTGGACCCAGTGCTCCAGGTGTGGCCTCCGCAGGGCAGAGCAGAGGGGGAGGATGACCTCCCTCCACCTGCTGGCCACGCTCTTCTTGATGCACCCCAGGACCTCATTGGCCTTCTTGGCCACAAGGTCCCATTGCTGGCTCATGGTCATCCCATTGTCCACCAGGACTCCCAGGTCTCTTTCCACAGAGCTGCTCTCCAGCAGGTCAGCCCCAACCTGTCCTGGTGCAGGGGGTTATTCCTCCCCAGGTGCAGCACCTGACACTTGCCCTTACTGAATTTCACAAGGTTCCTCTGGATGTCACGTTAAACAAGTGCCTGTCACTACAGATTAGGCAACAGGTTTTACTGGTGCCGCTGTGTTTTCCATCATATTTCTAATTGCAATATTCTGCCACTCAAAGCGTAAATGAAGCTATCGCATTAGCGATGCTAACGATCCTACAGCATGGAAAACGTATAGAAACTTTTTATAACGTTGATGACCATCCAAGTTCTGGTAGCTTGGAAACAAAAAGCTCATTTTCTTTTAATTCTGGCTTGTAGCGAGCCCTTGCTCTGTTCCCTTCCTGAAGGAACATAGTAGTAGTTGACAAGAATACCCGGTTATTTGAAGCAGAATGTGAGGAACCAGCTGTTTTCTGGCTGAATACAACTGGTATGGTCAGGAGAAAGGAAATAAAAGCAAAGAAAGCAACTACGAAAAATCAAAGAGAGAGAAAATCCGGGGCATCCCTGATGGAGGCTGCAGCCCCATCCCAAAAAAAGGACGATTAATTCCTAAAAGATATACTCAGCGCTATATAAAGAAGCTGTTCTGGTGCGGTGTGTTGAGATCCCGGCTTTGCCAGGGCAGGATTTGTGCTTTCCTACGAGGGAAGATGGAGAAAAGCCAAAATCTCAGCAAAGCCACATCCACGACCATCAGAGTCTCCGAACGGCGTTAATTCTTCCTACTCGATGCAATGCCACATGCACCCATCATATCTTGATGTCTCGGGGGAAAAACACCGGGGATTTTCCCTGGAGAACTAAAATATCCTTTAATTTTGGGCATGGATGAGGCAGAAAGGAGGAAAAGACGCACAAAACTCTTACTGAGGGGAGAGAAGGCGGCTTCTAGTTGGGTATTTAAAGCTTCCCTGCGCTCAGAAATACGAAGCTTTAGCACGACTCTCAACCTTATAAAATGTTCGTTTTCTAAATAAAAATCCCACTTGATTTTTTTTATATTTTTTTTTTTTTTTTACAAGCTGGTTGGAAATGAATTAAGCGCCGTCTGCCCCGGGCTGCCCGCTTGCACCAGATCGCCTCACCCCTCAGCGACGGGCCCACCTCCAGCACCGCATTTAACGAGAGAGCCCAGGTTTGAAAGTCCCATTTTTATTGTTTTAGGGGGAAAAAAAACAACAAAACAAAACAAAACAAACCCACAAAAAACAACAACATGGGCCCCGTGGGCTAAGAAAATATATTTTCCTTTGGCGAAAGAAATGAAAGTCTACGAAACCCTGTCGTGGTCTGTTCACAAGACAAAACCACTTCAAAAGTGCTGCTGAAGGTTAAAAATGAAAGGTTTTTTGGCCAGGATTTGTGGGGTTTTTTTAAACACCTGTTTTGCTTTTCCATGGAGCCCGAACACAACGTGCAGTGTGAAGTGTCTGCAAATACGTATGCCACGATGAGAGGCATTAAAGGTCTGCAAATAAGCCCTTTTTGAATCGTTCTTATTTATTTATACGTTCGCTATGGATGTAAAGACCCCAAATCCAGCACGTTTTTAACTAAACGCAAAGGAACAAGGCAGCAGCTCACTGTTTGGGGTGGGGAGGGACGCGGAAGGAGCCAGCTGGGACAATAAAGCCTATATAACGCTAATTACTCGCCATCCAGCAGCAGGGATGATTTTTCCTTGTACTGTCTCATGCAGGAAGGAGAGAACCATGAGGGCAGCTTCTGCTGACCCAAAAGCACCCACCAGTGATGGATTTTCTCTATTCATTTCTCTATTTCTCCTGCTTCGTTCCCCAAAAAAGCTCGTTCTCTGACCCAGCATGGAGCAGAACATTCAAAAATTCACCCCGCGCTTGGCCCAAGCGGTGTCTCCATCAGCAGGAGAGAAGGCGTGATGAGGAGCCACCAAGCCATGAGATGATGGATGAACCAGCTGGGACAGCTCAAGGACAAGGCAGCAGGCAAGAGCTAATCTAGAGCAGCCTCCTCAGCTCCTAAAGATTTGTCCCATTAAATAGCAGGACATGCAATGGGAAGCTACTGGGAAAAAAAAGGGTCAATGGGAATAGGAGGAGGACAAGGGCCTCCTTGAGTAAGAAGACTCGGCAAACGCGGCACTGCCTGCTCCTGCCACACGTTGCTTTAGGTTCACCATGACACTGGTGAACCTGAAGCTAAGAAATACAGTGATTTCAACTCAACAGATATAATTAAGTCTAAGCTTTGAGGTCAAAGATGGTTGAACATCCAAGGGGCAAGAAAGCATCTGCCCTCCCTGAGTAGGAGAAAGCATCTTCCTCTGAAAGACATGGCTGTGACCACAGGGCCACGAGGCATCAGAGGGGGAAAATGGGTGAACCCACGGCAAGATCCATCCCATCAAATTGGATCGCCCTAACGAAGGTCCAGACGGCTCAACACAGAAGATAATTAGGAAGCGGGGAGCGAGGTAGGTCTTGCTGGAGAGCAGCTACAGATCTACCCAACAGGCTGCAGAGCCGCCAGCATGGGTCTGGTGAAGAGGGAGGCAGCCGAGTCTTTGAAGCAGCAACAAACGGAGGAATATGTCAAAATTGCTCCATGAAAACCAGATGGTGGTCAAAACCAGACGCGAGCCAGGGGGAACTCCGAAGAAAAGCCTATTTTATTTTTGGAAACGGAAGCTGCTGGCTCTGAGCGTGCATAGCTGCTAAATCAATATGACCGCCGCTAACGGAGTCCAAATGGCTCTACCTTCCAGAACCATTTTTAATGAGTTGCACAGAAAATTAAATACAGAAAGAAAAGTGATACAAGTCTGTTACAAACAAAGGAAAAGAAAAAAAAAAAAAAACCCAAAAAAAAACAACTCAGGATTTAGGCGGTCCAGCTGCAGACACAAACCATCCTTGGCTTGGGAAAGGCAAGAGAGCTACAGAGCGGCCTCAAGACTCAAAGGATGCAGAAAGGAAGATTGTGCCTAACTAACTCTCTCCAGAAATCCATCCCTTAGCTAGCAATTATTTCTGATTTAATGGGACTAAACTGGAGAAGACCAATGGACACCAGTGATGGGTGGAGGGAAAGAAGCAGCACGACCGGGTCTCGTGTTCGTGCCGACACAAGCACAGCGGGCAAAGGGGCAACCGCTCTTCTACGCCGACCTGCGCCAACCCCGCTGCCCACCGGTGCTTCAAAACCTCTGTCACTCAATTGGGGACCTGGCCCATTTCTCCTGGGGCCGAGGGGATGAATCCCATGCCTGGAAGTAGAGCTGGAAAGCCACCTGCAGCGCTCTGGAGCTCACGGTGCTTGGCAGAGTTTATGTGCTCCAAGCCAAGATGACCTACAGGCCGTGTTGTCTCACCTAACTCTGCTCTAGAGTACGTCAAACTTATATTGTTGATTCGTTGAAGAAACACCACGCAACTGAATCCATCCCCTACCAGGTTGGCTACCCAATGCTCCACCAGCCAGGGCTGGGTCTCCTCTTCCTTGCCTTCCTCCCTCCTGCGATGCTCCTTTCCTCCCTTCCCTCTGCAGCTCCCCATCCCCTGAAGCTCCAGCACGATGCCAAGGGATGGAGGAGAGCAAGAGAAAGGACTAACGCCACGACATCCCTGCCTGAAGGCCAAAAAAAACCCACGGCAAACAACAGCCTGGCCGCTCACCAGTGCCTATTGTTTTCACAAACTATTTCTTGCTCTAAGTTATAACAAATTATAAGCCTCCTAATGAAAGCATGTGATGGGCGTGCCGAAGCAAGAGCCAGTCACTCCAGGTCGGCTTGTCTGGGAACGGGACAAGCAGGAGCAGCTTCACAGGGCTGTCCTATCAAGACATATCAGACGTGACTCGGAAAGACCATCTCAGGGGAAGACGAAAGCTCCGTTTGCCTGGGTCACCAGCTCTGCTATCCCTGTTCAGGCTGATAATTAAGCTCATGGAACGGGTGTTTTCATCGCAAAAGAGAAAGTTCACCTTGGTCAAAGTTGAGGTAACACCTCAGCCTTGAACTCCAAGTTACTGCTAAATACTTCTGAGGCCAGAAGCGTCTAACTAAAACCTTGTAAACCCAAGACATCTGGCTCTTTCAAAAGGTTTTTCTTAAAAAAAAAAATCTTGTCCAACTCATAAGAGCAAGATCCTCAGCTACAACTCCTACCTGCCCCCTTCCGAGAAGGTGAGAGCATCATCTGCCCACCCAGGGGTGGAGGAAGATGCCAAAAGCTTAGTCCAACCTGCAGCAGAGCTTCCCAAACCACGCTAGCATGGTGGAACGTTCTGCAGGAGCCAGCGCTGCCATGCCAATTGTGTTCACGTGGCATTAGTCAGTCAGCAAAGCACGCAGGTTCGCTATGGGACACATTTTAGATGTGTAATGGGTCATCACAAGAAGCCTACAGCTTGGGTAGTGGAGCTGTAGGACCTCAAGGCCCTGCTTTGGCGTAAACGGCGAGGGAACCCCAACGGCCAAAACCACCCTGAAGCACCAACGCTACTAAAGCACATGCTACGCTCAAAGCCAAACATGCTCTCCTGTCCCTCAGCCTCAGCTACTGAAACATAAGCCATCAAAAGGACGTTGAGAAAAGCTTGCAATGCTTGGCGGTACTGACCCTACCGCTTGTTTCCGGAGATGCCGAGAGGGTAGAGTACCAGGATTGCTGGCCATCACGCCGCATGTTGCCTCCATCGCGGGTTTAGCTGTATGGATCAGTCCACGGAGCCTTACCTGAGCGCAATCCTCCAGCTGCAGCAGGCTGAGGCGCTTGGAAGAACCATGTTGAACCACCACCTACCCCCTTGCTGGGTGTCCACCAACCAGCCTTTGCCACCCGGAGTGAGTTTTCAGCATGGGGAAAGGTATGCAGCGCCTCCTCGGAGAACGGGAACGGCGTGCACAAGCCCAGGCTGAAAACTTACCCCGCTGGGGAATGTGAGTGTGTGTTGTGATGGGTGTGTAGCAGTGGCCAACACTCCTCGTGGTTTAAAGAATCAGAGTGTATGAGCCCTGTAAGCCGAGGACTTATAAATCCTGTGTATAGAGGTATAGAAAAAGATAGCTCACTTAATCCTTTCATGCCAGGAGTTGGGATTTTCCCGGAGCGACATCCATTGCCGGCAATGGACGCACCAAAATAACGTCGGCATCAATGAGTTAACCACCTCTGTCCTCTTTTCACCTATTATATTGCTCATGCATCATCCAGCTTCCCAACCATCTTCCCGTTTCTTCACCGTATGCACGCTATGTCCTCTCCCTTCTTCAGCACGGAGTTGAAAATGGAGTTGAGAAAAGGAGACACATGGTCAGCTCCTTGCTGCCCTGAGAAGCTAGATGGAAATGGTTGAAATTACAAGGGGGTCATCAGCAAGACTGGAGAGGACATAGCTTAAGTTACGAGGTTTCAGACCCTCCCGCCTCCCCCCCCGCCATCCAACGTCACTTATTGCAGATGTTCCACCACTCAAAACCAGCTTTTAAAAAGCTTGGACGTGCTGGAAAAGGCACCTGGCTTTCTTGCCACCAAGGTCACCGGCTTTTCCAAGGTGACCATCCATCCCCCTTCCACCTAAAGCAGGGCCCGGCCAGCTTAGTCTTTTCTTTTAGACATCGGCCACCTGCAGGCTGGGCTATGGTGGCATGTGAACAGGTGAGAGTCGGACAGAAGCAGTTAACTCTTAGTGCCATGATAAAGTCCAGGACAGAACGAATCCCCAGGTCACAGTTGCCCCACGAATGCTTTTCCAGGAGAGAAAGGAGTTTTCACAGACCCATGGCGTGATTCTGCTTTTTTTGGGGGTTGGATTTGCTGGGATTACTACAAAGCTAAGGCATCCCTACAACCAGAAACATACACCGCAACAGGCTATTAGCATCCTTGCAAAGACAGGAGGTTAATTAATTAAGTACACTCTAACACAGATAGGATGTGAATCCACATCTTAAATAGCAGCAGCGACGGGTCGTGACTCCACAGCCTGACCACGGGCTTCAAAAAGGTCTCTAGATACCTATGGCCGAGCTCCTCCAAGCTCAAAAGCAACCACACGCCTTGGTGATAAACCGACACCGTCAGATCAAATTTGGCCCGAAACCAACGTTAGGAAGAAGTCGCTCGTTTTGCGAAACTTCACACTTTTCATAAGCGTTTTTCAACGGTTTTTTCCAGGCTTTTTCAAGTTTAAACCCCACAGCGTGTGATCCTGGAAGCGAACAAATCTGGTTGCAAGGAGAAAACTGAGCCTGGAGGAGCCCAAAGCAAGTCCAGCTCCAAAGCAGTGCAGGACGAAGACTTGCCGTAGCCTTCAGCCTGAACAATCCCAGGTATCAGCAACGGATGGGAAAGGACTTTGTTTCAATTCAACCGTCAATTCAACCTGACAGTGTCGCTTCCATAAAGAACATCGCCAGGCCCGCACAAATTTCAAGAGTCTGCAAATTAACACCTAGTAAACGATGTGTCACAGATCCACTTGGTAAAGAGGGGAAGGAGGGGGGGGAAAAGGAAACACAAGCGAACTTCTCTACGGAACCATATTTTAGCTGTTTGTACAGTAAATTCTCGTCTCTTCTCCCACTAGGATTTATGGCACAAATGATTATGCCCAAATTCAAACGGTTCAAGCGTATCTGATTCTTCTGAAAAATTCAGAGATCACAGTAAGATTTCTCTTAAGACTTACAAAATCTCTAGGTACGTTTTATAAATGTTAATGTTTGTTGCTACGGTGGATAAACGGTGGTGCAAGCAAAGGTTCACGGACTCAAAGCTTGCTGTGGTTTCCTCCATCTGCGCGTGTCACCGCAGGATGCGCAACACTCCTTATTTTTATCAGCCTCTTCTAAATCGCTACTCATTATCAGATTCAATGGGTGAATCAACTTTTTAGCTCTATGATGCATCGTAAAACATGTATTTCCTTAAAGACTACTTCCAATAATTAAAACCAGACGGACACTTGGTTAAGAGAAGGGCAGAAGACCCTCCACAACCTCCTCCATGAAGGCCACAGCATGCCAGGAGCACGGCAGCACCTTCAATTCCTTTGCTGGATCCTCAGTAAATGCTGCTTTTACACTTCTTAAAGCATAAAAGCAACTTGAAGGCTTCCATCCCTCTTGCTCTTGAGTATAATATAAGGAATATAATCCTACAGAAGCAGCAGATGGGCAAGGAGTTTCCAAAGACCTAAAGAAACCCCAGGAAATGCCTGAAGTGTCGAGTGGCGACTTACTGGAACATCATGCTATGTCATAGAAGCATAGAATCATGGAATCATAGAATGGTTTGGGTTGGAAGGGACCTTAAAGATCATCTAGTTCCAACCCCCCTGCCATGGGCAGGGACACCTCCCACTAGACCAGGTTGCTCAAAGCCTCATCCCATCAAAAAAAAGCTGCTGGCTGAAGATGAAGTGGCCAAGTTGGCCATCTATGCTACACGGGGACAGGGGCCTGATTCTGGAGGAGAGATGGCACCCTACGGCCACGAAGTCCTTCTCTGAAAGAGGTTATCTGCTCGAGGAAGACCTCGATGGGAGCAAAACCCATGCCTGCATATTCTAGCGGTCTTTAAAGGCTCAAATAACACCCACAAATCCGAGTATTTACCCGATCTAAACACCAACTGCGAACACCCAGAGGCTAACCCAGCACTACTACTCTCGAGAGAACGCGATGCAGCCAACAGACCGGTTTCTGGAGGCTTTATACATTGCAGATGAAAAGCAGACGTTAACAGGATCGGAAACACTGACGAAGTTTGTGATAATTGAATTTAGCAGTAGACGGTTTGTCAATTTGTCTCAACGTTGATGGATAATGGGCCGCTTCAACCAAAAATGCTTGTGGCGCTGTCGCTAGCCTCTTTTTCTGAGCGGAAACTCAATCCCTTAGAGCTGCCCTCCCCCTGAAGAGCCTAAAAAAATAACTGGATAACTACAGTTTCTTTGAGGTGCCCAAACAGAATGATCTGCTGTTTTCAGCGTGCAACACACCACCTGGAAATCTACTGTAATTCATGTACCGGGCAGCTTGCAAGGAAAGGAGATACATAGAAAGCACACGGAGAAGCCCTTTTGCATAGAAAAGGCAATCTTGGTTGTCAAACGTTTACCAACAGGACGACAACCACAAACAGCTCTGCATTTTCCTTAGCAGGAGCAGAGGTGGTGTAGCTGCAGGTAGGTGCCTCTTACCTTGAGCTCCTTCCAGCTGTCGAGCAGCCTGGTGGCCAAATCGCTCACATCCACAATTTTGTCCGTTTGTTCTTGGCTCCTCTCGCTCTCCACGTCGGATACGCCTTCCTCTTCATCTTGAGATGGTGTTTCCATCGTAATGGGCTCTTCCAGCTTCGCGCTGTTGCTCTCTTTGACCTCTGCTTCGGGCTCAGCCTCCAGCTCGGCAGCTTGGGGTTTGCTGCTCTCCACCGGCGCATCAACAGCACCTTTGATCTCCTGCTGCTGCTGCTGCTCTTCCGACACCTCCATCGGAGCACCCTCCAGTTGGTCCAGGTCCTCTTTGCCCTCCTTCCCTTCCAGCTCACTGGTTGTATCTGAGATGGCACTGTCCATGCTGTTTTCACTTATAATTTTCAGCCTTCGAAATACCAGCTTCTTAGGGGTGTCCGTGTCACCCTCCACGCTCTGCTTGGCGGAAAGGTCCGGCGTGTTGAGTGGCGTGTGAGCCCGCGAGGTGTTCTCGCTCGAGTAGCCGTCCCCTTCGCTGAGCTGCGGGACAGCAGTCTTGGTCTGAGCCCAGCGCTGAATAACGGGAAGCACTTTGCTCTCTTCCAGCATGTTCTTGGTAGGTATCGGCAGGAGCTCCAGCGTCTTCATAATCTAATTGCAAAGACAAAAATCACAGTGTTAGAGCCACCGGAATGTAAAGCCATCTCCAACCTGGAACAATCTCCTTTTCTCAACAAGAAACCTGGACGAGCTAGAGAGGTGGGCCCGAGCCAACCTTATGAAGTTCAACCAGGCCAAGTGCAAGGTCCTGCACTTGGGTCGGGACAACCCTCATTATCAATACAGGCTGGGGGATGATGTGATAGACAACAGCACCCCTGCGGAAAAGGACTTGGGGGTACTGGTGGATGAAAAACCGGACACGAGCCAATGATGTGCGCTTGCAGTCCAGAAGGCCAATTGCATCCTGGGCTGCATCAAAAGAAGCGTGGCCAGCAGATCCAGAGAGGTGATTCTCCCCCTCTACTCTGCTCTGGTGAGACCCCACCTGGAGTCCTGCCTCCAGCTCTGGAGTCCTCAGCACAAGAAGGACATGGACCTGTGGGAGTGGGTCCAGAGGAGGCCACGAAGATGATCAGAGGGCTGGAGCACCTCTCCTATGAAGACAGGCTGGGAGAGTTGGGGGGGTTCAGCCTAGAGAAGAGAAGGTTCCGGGGAGACCTTATAGCAGCCTTCCAGTCCCTAAAGGGGGCCTACAGGAAAGCTGGGGAGGGGCTGTTGGCAAGGGCATGTAGTGATAGGACGAGGGGCAATGGTTTAAACTAGAGCAGGGTGGGTTTAGATTAGACATCAGGAAGAAGTTCTTTAGAATGAGGGTGGTGAGACACTGGAAGAGGTTGCCCAGAGAGGTGGTGGAGGCCCCATCCCTGGAGACATTCAAGTCCAGGCTTGATGAGGCTCTGAGCAACCTGATCTAGTTAAAGATGTCCGTGCTTCCTGCAGGGGGGTTGGACTAGATGGCCTTTAAAGGTTCCTTCCAACCCAACACATTCTATGTTTCTATGAACAAGAGGTAACTCTGAAATATCAATATGATGGTGACAGGTCACAGGTCAGGGATAGCGATGTCCCTTCTCAAGGCTGGGCTGCAGCCGTGAACTTCTGCTGAGAGCAAATAAACCACGAGTGGGTGGAAACCAGCGAGCACAAGTACTTAGCGATTAAACTAAATTAGCAATTAGTTGCAATTAAACTGATTTTCAAAGAGCTCAGAGGGTTACAGCTGGCCATACTCATTCCTAGGACAATCAATACAACAGAGCAGTTAGAGATGCTGCATGAAAGAATCATAGAATCGTTAGGGTTGGAAGGAACCTTAAAGATCATCTAGTTCCAACCCCCCTGCCATGGGCAGGGACATCTCCCACTAGACCAGGTTGCTCAGAGCCCCCATCCAGCCTGGCCTTAAAAACTTCCAGGGATGGGCCTTCCATCACCTCTCTGGGCAACCTGTTCCAGGGTCTCACCACCCTCATGGTGAAGAACTTCTTCCTAACGTCCAGTCTGAATCGTCCCATCTCTAGTTTTAATCATTCCCTCTAGTCCTACCATTACCTGACATCCTAAAAAGTCCCTCACCAGCTTTCCTGTAGGCCCCCTTAAGATACTGGTAGGCCACTATAAGGTCTCCTCGGAGCCTTCTTTTCTCCAGACTGAACAACCCCAACTCTCTCAGAGTCTGTCCTCATAGGAGAGGTGCTCCATCCTTCATCAGAAACGTCAAGATGTATCAGCAGTCAAAACAGAAGAGATTGACCCAAAAAAGTTTGCAAAGTAAAACCAGGAAAGCTTTTTCCTTGCGTGACAGAGGTGCCGTGGGCTGCAGCAGAAGCTGGAGCGTTACTGGTGTCAGCGGGAGGGAGACAAGTCTGCTCCTCATGGAGCTAAACCTTAAGCACAACGAGATATGGAGAACTGGGGAGCTCCAAAGCACCAGACATGGCGAGCATCTCTGACACTGATGGCACTTCCAACTGATTTAATCTCACCAAAAAATGAGGCTGCCGCGAGCACCTGCACTCCCAGTCTGACAACACGCTTCCAGCACCCAACAGGGCAGTCCCAGGAACGGGAATCCTCCGTTAGACACCGGGAAACACCTGGACGTACGAGATGAAGGCAACACAGCGCCAGAGATCACAGCACAGCTCATGCTACAGCGCTTTCCCCTACAGACCAGCCAAAAAACTTGGCCTCAACTGGGCTGCGTCCAAAGTCTGAGATGAGAAACAAGTTATTGAAAGGATCTTCAAAATCCTTGTACAAAAGCCGTCAGTGGGAACGGGGATCACAGGCACAGAAAGAAGCACCAGATGGTAAATGAGCACAACCTTTCCAGGACCCAGCAAGTGACTTCAGCAACTTCTCTCCCCGGATCAGAGTCCAAATCCCTGAGTTTGAAGTAAGAGATAACCAGCCCTTCTACAGGACTTTTCAATGCGTTCGCTTTCAAAACCAACCCTCCCAGAGTGACAGAAGATGGTTTTACGGTATTACGCTAATTTCTGCCATCTGATGGCCAAAAGCCCATTTCTTTTAAAAGAATGACAGGTTTTTTTTAAAAAGGGGGGAAAAAATACCGAAGCGTGCTCTGGCCCCTATCCCAAATCCCACTTGCAACTCAGTGAAGAATTACATGGATTTTAAAAGGATAGATCCAATCCACAAAACCCCACCAAAGTTGACAGTGTATTGTGACCAGATGCATGGAGAGCGGAGATGAAGCCACCACCACCGCATTGATTCAGTTTCCCTCTAAAAACTTGGGGGGAGCAGCTCTGGGTTTGAGATCAACGAGGTTGAGTACCTGAATCAATTCCAGGGGAAAAACAGAGTCTAACCTTAACTGGACCATTGATTTCTCCAAAGCTGGAGGTCAAAGATGAGTGGAGGTGAGCTACGTAGCAGCCCTGCGATGTCATAGCGCCTGAATGTCAGGTGGAAGCAAGGAGGGTAGGCATTACACATACAAAAATCCAGACTTGAGACTCCCTCGGAGCAACGGCTTCACCATGTATAACGTGGGATGGATCCTACCTACCCCAAAGAAGAAAATACTGCAGTCCCAAAGGGAAATAGCTCAGCTCCCTCCTAAGAGCAGTTACTGCGACAGATTAACTCCCTCCCTGTAGATTTTGTCTCAAAAGATCTTTCTGTAGCCATACAGGAACACGGGGGTGATGCACCACAGCGAGAGGAACGTTGACTCAGCAGCTGTCAAGCACCGCTGCTTCGCCTGGAAGTACTGCAAAGCCACATCCCATCAGCAGGAGAGAAAACTGGAGGCACCCGCTGAATCCACACCTTGCACCCAACGCGCGTGGCTCATCAGCACCGACACGCTCCGCACAGCGCAAGGCCGATGAAGTCTGGGGAGGTCTACTCAAACCCTACAAGTCTATCTTGCAAGTCTACAAGTTCTAACTTAACATCAGAGACCCCTAACCCAACAACACTAAAGTTTTCCAGGTATTTACAGCCCAAACTTCGCCTAAGTGAGGACAGATGAGGACTAGGTGGTGGAAACGGTGGCTTTCCCATAGGACACACTGCACAGAGGACAGATCTGCTGTCCCTCTCACCACCATCAGCACAGGGGCTTTGAGAGAAACCCAGAAGCATCTTACTAGGCCTGATATCGAGCTGGGCTCCAAAAATCTTCAGGTATCCTCACCTCACCCCAAGAGTTGAAGGCTCACAAAAGCACACGTAGGCAGCTTTTCACCTTCCGATACCAAGAGCGCCTGTTTCTCAGAGGGAACACCTGAACCCACAGTGTTAAAGAGGAGAAAGGGGTGAGTAGGACACGGCTCGTTCAGAAATGCTAAATACCAGCTCGGAGAAAAGCCATACTGAGCTAAGGAAGCGGGGTTGGGCAGGATTTGTCACCGCTCCTGAAAAACAAAGGAGACGTCACCAGAAGAAGAGGCGCCCTGAGTTCTAGAGCTCAGGTGGCTTCTGCTTCCTTGCTGCAGGACCGCGTGCGGCTCTCCGAACGGCACAGCAACCTTCTCGGAGAAGCGTCTTTAATAAAGGAACTTCCAGATGTCTTTTTGCACGCGATGCTGCAGCGCAAGCAGAAACCAGAAATATTCAAGTTCCACTTCAGAGCGTCAATACCTCAAATTCCCTGTGCGGTTCAGGACGGAATAAACAGCAATGGCAACGATCTTTATTTACGTCTGGCTCGTGTCACTAACTCAGAAATCTGAGAAAAACCACAAGAGCAAATTCTTTCCGTATATTAAGGACCTCCCTTAAAGCAGAAGTTTTAGGCTGCAGCTTTGAGGATACCTGCAGTTTGTTTTCAGGAAAACGTGGCGTATAATATGTATATTTAAAAGAAAAAGACAATCATCAAGCTTTTGCCCAATTAGCAAAGCTTCAAACCCGAGGGAACTACTGACCTCCAGCTGCAACTTCAGGTTGTTGGCGGTGCTCCCTCTCCCATCGCCCAGCTCCGTCATCCAAATCCAGAGGAGAGATAAGCCGTGACACTCCAGGAAGGACTTCAGGCAGGACTGCGAGTGCGTGTTCTGGATGAGCCAAAGTTAGAGAGAGGCCGTGGGACCCGTCAGAGACTTACAGGCAAAAAAAGAAAAAGCTTCGATTTCCCCCGGCTAAGGTGGCCAACTGCTTGACTGGGCTTGCGTTACCCGTCAAACCCATCGCAGAAGCCAGAAGTAGGCACCGGCACATTTAATGTAATTTAAATGGCCGTAACTGCCGGGTTCGGAGCAGTAACGCGTGCGGCAGAACCGTTGTAACCGCTGCCTGGTGGACAACTCATACTGGGGAATAAAACTTGACAGTAATGGATTGCACAGAAAACAGGCCGCAATTGATCTGCGCTCAGAGGTAAAAATGCAGGATAATTTTGGAGATAAGACACCCATTTTAAGCTGACAAACTACTCATTCATTTTCTAAAGCCTGATGTATTTGCATCTAGAAATGGGCACTTTGCGTCACCACCCACGCCAAGTTCCACCAAATATCAGAAGAGCAAAGGTTGGAGATGACCCAGGATCTATAAACCACAAAGAACTGCCCGGCTCGCGCTTGGGATGTTGGCCCAGGTGTGAGACCTTTCTCCCACCTTCCCCCTCTTGCTCTAATGAGAGCTCCAAGGACATGAGTTTCCTCCCCTTCAGCTGAGTCCTCCTCACCTGGATGAGTTTGAGGCAGGTGAGCTTCTGCTCCAGCGTTTCAATCCGAACCATCAACCGGGATAAGCTGAGAACTTGGTTCTTATCGGAGAGACCTTCTCCGTTCTCCAGCAGCGCTTCCAGCTCCCCGTCCACCTACCAATGTTAAAGAAAAACAACTCTCAGGTGGTGCCAGGCTCATGCCACCCAATGGTAATCCGCTCCCTGGCTCTGAGAACCAGGAGAAGCCTCTCCCAAGCAATTTGCCCATATGGAAAAGCCCGTATGGCTTTAATTTGACTCAATATGGGTTGGGTTTCTTTTAGCTGGCCTATTATGGGGGTTTTTTAGACCTTAAATCACAGAATCACAGAATGGCTGGGGTCGGAAGGGACCTCTGGAGATCACCCAGTCCAACCCCCGGCCAGAGCAGGGTCACCCAGAGCAGGTGGCACAGGAACGCCTCCAGGCAGGTTTGGAATGTCTCCAGAGACGGAGACTCCACCACCTCTCTGGGCAGCCTGTGCCAGGGCTCTGCCACCCTCACAGGAAAGAAGTTCCTCCTCATGTTGAGGTGGAACTTCCCATGTCCCAGTTTGTGCCCGTTGACCCTTGTCCTGTCACTGGGCACCACTGAGAAGAGCCTGGCCCCATCCTCCTGACACCCACCCTTTCAGTATTTATAAGCATTGATAAGATCCCCCCTCAGTCGTCTTTTTTCCAGACTGAAGAGACCCAAATCCCTCAGCCTTTCTTCACAAGAGAGGTGTTCCAGTCCCCTCAGCATCTTGGTAGCCCTTTGCTGTCCCCCCTCCAGCAGTTCCCTGGCCTTCTGGAACTGGGGAGCCCAGAACTGGACCCAGTGCTCCCGGTGTGGCCTCCCCAGGGCAGAGCAGAGAGGGAGGATGACCTCCCTCCAACTGCTGGCCACGCTTTTCTTGATGCCCCCCAGGAGACCACTGGCCTTCTTGGCCACAAGGGCACATTGCTGCCTCATGGGCAACTTGTTCACCAGGACTCTCAGGTCCTTCTCGGCAGAGCTGCTCTCAAGCAGGTCCCGTACAAGAGCGTCCTGTTCCCACCAGTTTATAGTGGGCTGGCACACGCGCAACAGGCAGGAATCCCCCAACTCCAACATCCACTTCTCCTAACGAGTGGCAGGTTTTAGATGTATAAACCCAACGCCCCGTGGAGGAAATTCCAGGTGTGAGCACCAAAACACTCCCAGTCGCAAGTTTATCTGCTCACGCAGGAAAACAGATGTGCACTACGAGATTATCTTGAATTGCGAATAGATTTACTTCTTCACTGGTGTTTATAATCTTTACAACCAGAGGCGCGTTCCTCTCCATGTGGACACCGAAAGAGCATCGTTCATAACTCAGCCTACTGCTCGCTGCCACCAATTAGCATTTTAAAAGCACTTATAAATGACTTATAAATAATTTCTTGGCCTCCTGACTCTCCGATACAGTAAATAAAAACAAAGCTGGCATTTTCAGTAGTTAGCTTCTCCCAAAAGAGCAGGTAACAAATCTTCTCTGTAGGAAGAGAGGTTTCTGTCTTCCAAGGACAGAACAATTACATCTTGTAGGAAGCGAAAAGAGCCCGTGCGGTTTCTTGCAGCATTTTTTTTTTTGCCCAGGAAAAACTCCTTCTGACTGCTTTGCTCGCACTTCTCTGCAGTTTCCTACATCTACCGCGTCAACCCAGCCCCACAACTCAACGTGGGGAGTAGGTCCATAGAACCGCTTAAGGATTACACGCATGAAAAAGCTATAAAAAGAGTTAAAAAAAAAAAAAAAAGGCTGGATTTAAGTTACATATTTCATTCATGTCCGTCTGCGAACACAACTGTAATAAGAGACAGGGCAAATACGACACGCGTTCATACAAGTTCCTGCTGGAAGCTGATGTGCCTCTAGGCCAAAGCAATGAAAAGCTTCAAATTTCACATCCCGGCCGGGAGACGGCAAACATCTGCGCCCTTCCAGCTGTCAAATTGCAGGTAACGGCCCAAACGGCGAAGGCGGTATTGCCCGTCTTCCACCGACGTTTAAAAATCACGCAACGCAAACCAAATTTTTAAAGGCACGTAGAATTTAGGATGCTTTTTAGTAGCATGAAGTACTGACGAGCAGATACCTGCGAAGGTCCCTTTCTGGTGGGACGTTGGGCTGAGTTACCCAGAGAAAGGAAATACGTGTTTAAGTAAAGCTGCAAGAATGGGTGACGGTTTTCAACTAAAAGAGGGGAGATTTAGACTAGATAGAAGGAAGAAACGTTTTACGCTGAGGGTGGTGAGACCCTGGCCCAGGTTGCACAGAGGTGGGAGATGCCCCATCCCTGGAAACATTCCAGGACAGGTTGGACAGGGCTTTGAGCAACCTGGTCTGGTTGAAGATGTCCCTGCTCATGGCAGGGGGTTGGACTAGGTGGCCATTAAAGGTCCCTTCCCACCCAAACCATTCTGTGATTCTAAGAAAACACAAGTGTTGAGGGTCCATATGAAATAAAACGATATATAAATACATCCACGGAAAAGACTGGACTTTGAGGTCGTTAGGAGTCATTGACCCCAGAAGACGACTCTAGAGATGACCTGAAGACTCACACAAAGAGGATCAAGCCCAGGGTCAACCCTTGGTTGCTGCTACTCTTAGAAATAAATAAAAACCACAATGGAGACTCAGACTCACCGAGTCCTTCTTCCGGGAGCGCTCCTTTTTCATTTTCCCTCCGGCAGCTCGGATGCTGACCCTGTTCTCTCCGCCCAGGTAACCCCGGCAGTTGGCCGAGCCGCAGAAACATTTCTGAGCCTCTTTGCTGTTGGTGGACACAAGCAACAGAGCAGCTTAATAACAGATCAGCCGCATCCACGGCGAGTTGTCTGACCTTACTCTTAAGTAAGGTGAGAATTAAGGTACTTCTGCATCCTCAGAAGAAAAGGACGGGAACTTCTCCGCATGGCAAGGCCATTCTGTCCACTGAAAATTCAAAACAAGTCTTTATTTCTTACATAGCTACCACGATTCCATGTTGTCTCAGCTGGAAACCAAAGCCTGCTTCACCTCCAGGCTCTTTGTAGGTCAAGAACCAAGAACCAGAAAGGGAAAGGTGGAGCTGTTGGGTCTGAGATCTTCTTACCACCCATTGCAATCAATCTATTCATTTTCCTAATGAATATATAATCAGGATTACATATCCATTAGGAAAAAGGCTTGCATTTTTATAGCTCGAAACAGACTAAAGATTGGGCTGAGGATTCGCGGAAGGTACTACCAAGATTCAGGTGGAAGATGGTTTTTTGCACAGACATGGAGCCATGGAGAGCAGAAGGGATTTAAATTACATTATATTCAGGCAATATTTCTACAAAGCCTCTACATTTTCTACTTCGCACACCACAAATTTTAAACTACGTGCCAAAATTGCTTGGGGAAAACACAGTGGTTTTGGAATGTGGCTCGGCAGTACCAGCAATAAGAACCAGGGAAGCTCCACTGCAGGATCTTCTAGGAAGCAGAACCGGAGCCCAGGAATGAAGCCCAGCAGATCAGAGCTGGAAAACTCCAGCGAGACAAGACTCATTCGCTGAACCCAAATATGTGAAATATCACAATGAACCAATATAGCAAAATTATTCTCCACCAGCGAGGTCCTAACAGGGCCATAATATGAAACCCTAATAATTTTGACTAAGCCGTACACAGATAAAAATAAAATTATGGGTGTACCGACTGCTTATTACCTGACATTCCCCAGCTTTAGAGATATTCCCACGTGCCTAGAAACCAAAAAGGCCTGGCTGCAAGAGCAACCAGACGGGCTGAGGCTAAGTTTGTCTGCCTTCCTGCGAGTTTGCACCAGGAACAGAAAAACTTCATGACACCACCTCACGCTTAAGCGCAAACAATTTTATAATGCAGCTAAAACTCCATTTCTGGTTCTCCTGCTTACAGAAAGAGCCATAGTGGTGGTGGTGTAGGCAGGATCCAGAAGGAAAAGGAAGAGACGCTCCTTAAACAACTGCATTCAGTAAAAAATGGGATTATAAAATATAAAAAAAAAAGGGGATTATAGAATGGATGTAGAATTAATCTCATAATTATATGCTGCTCCAAGCCTGTCAGACACCGTTTTGTGCTCATCATGGGGAAATACTTCGCCATACACCTGAACAAGCAGTAATACATAAATATATATATATATATATATATATAAAAAATATAATAAACATTAGGCTCAGGTTTAGAGAAGGGAGCCAAAGCCCAACACACCTGCACTTCTGGAGTGAGGCAGGAAGAGGGAACGTGCGGTTTGCTGGGGTTTTACAGCTCTGCAAGTATTTGCAAAGTCGTAAAACCGGGGTGGGTGGGGAAGAAGAGGCGTTATTGAAGGGTATTGCAAAGTCTGGAGCTTGGGTGATTCATAATTAGACAGAGGAAAGAAACAGTCAAGATAATTATCTGGGAAATTTCCACTGGGGAGAGATGGTATGAAGTGGAACAAAAAGGCAATAAAGCGACACTGGAAAAGACACATCAAATCAACGGGAAATTCTTCTCCCAATCTCTTGTGTTAGAAATGGAAGAAACTTTATCCCGGTAGCTTTTTATACAGTAGAATTCCAGTTCATTCACAACCGCTGTGTTAGACGAGGCTTTGCGATGGTTTGATCCGGAGCAGGATTTTTTCGTTGCGCCAACGCTCACAAAACCCCATTTCCAGCAGCTTCGAGAGAGCCGAAACGTACCCGTATCTCTGGAACTGGTAATCAAACGTCAGCTCGGAGCCCGAGGGGACCAGTTTGGTGGTGAAAAATCCAACTCTGAGCTGCCCATTCACAGTCCACTAAAGCAAGGAAAAAACCAAGGCGGTGAGTTATTATAAAAGCCAGGCTTGGCTCTGGTTTTGCTTTAAATTAACAAGAGGAATCCTTCAAATGCATCACCGATAAATTTAAAATTTGCTAACCGGCTCGGCAGCACTCCCCCATTTCACAGGCAGCTGTTTCCGTTTCACCAAGTTACAATAAAAACCAAAAAAAACCCCACCAAAACAAAGAGACATAAAGAAGGGAGAAATAACTCCGAGGCTCGCTAAGTCGCAGGGCAGCGGGAGTGAGAAGCCAGCAGCTTTGATCCAGCAGTTTACCTTTTGTGTCTCGCAGTTTGGTTCACAGCTGTGGTTCATAAAACGAGAGCAGTTTCCTTTCTGGGTCGCATCGATGATCTGTAAAGAAAAGAAGCGACAACTAGAGCGAAACGGCCTCCCTCTCTCCGCACCAGGCAGAAATACGCAGCAGTACAGCTACAGTCGCCGCGTTTCTGAACACAACCTGCGTAGAAGTCATCGCCCTTTCCTGCCCCAGCTATCGACCCCGTATGGTTTGCAGAACGGGTTTTATAATGACATTAAGCGCCCCAAAAAAGAAGAGCACGAAGCAGCTGATATACGGTGGTGACGAGTGGCGTTCCTCAGGGGTCAGTACTGGGCCCAGTGCTGTTTAACACCTTTGTCGGTGACATGGATAGTGAGATCGAGTGCACCCTCAGCAAGTTTGCCAATGACACCAAGCTGTGTGGCGCGGTGACGCACTGGAGGGAAGGGATGCCATCCAGAGGGACCTGGACAGGCTGGAGAGGTGGGCCCATGCCAACCTCATCAAGTTCAACCAGGCCAAGTGCAAGGTCCTGCACCTGGGTCATGGCAATCCCAGGCACAAACCCAGGCTGGGTGGAGAATGGCTGGAGAGCAGCCCTGAGGAGAAGGACTTGGGGTGCTGGTGGACGAGAAGCTCAACATGAGCAGGCAATGTGCGCTGGCAGCCCAGAAAGCCAACCACATCCTGGGCTGCATCAAAAGAAGTATGGCCAGCGGGGCGAGGGAGGGGATTCTGCCCCTCTGCTCTGCTCTGGGGAGACCCCACCTGGAGTCCTGCCTCCAGCTCTGGAGTCCTCAGCACAAGAAGGACATGGAGCTGTTGGAGCAGGTCCAGTGGAGGGCCACAGAGATGCTGGGAGGGCTGGAGCCCCTCTGCTGTGGGGACAGGCTGAGAGAGCTGGGGGGGTTCAGCCTGGAGAAGAGAAGGCTCCGGGGAGACCTTCCAGCCCCTTCCGGTCCCTCAAGGGGCTCCAGGAAAGCTGGGGAGGGACTCTGGATCAGGGAGGGGAGCCATGGGACGAGGGGGAAGGGTTTTCCACTGCCAGAGGGGAGATTGAGATGAGATGTGAGGCAGAACTTCTTGGCTGTGAGGGGGGTGAGCCCCTGGCCCAGGTTGCCCAGAGAAGCTGTGGCTGCCCCATCCCTGGAGGGGTTCAAGGCCAGGTTGGACGGGGCTTGGAGCAACCTGGGCTGGTGGGAGGTGTCCCTGTCCAGGGCAGGGGGTGGCACTGGATGAGCTTTAAGGTCCCTTCCAACCCAAACCAGTCTGTGATTCCGTGTGATTCTGTCTCCTGGATCACTGTGTCCTCCCTGTTAAAACTGGCAACACTCCCCTGTGCCCCCTTGTGACCACATCGCAATCCCACGGCAGCTACAGAAATTGCTTACTTTGAGGGGAAAAAAGAAAAGAAAAAGAGAAGAGAAGAAAAAGAGAAGAAAAAGAGAAGAAAAAGAGAAGAAAAAGAGAAGAAAAAGAGAAGAAAAAGAGAAGAAAAAGAGAAGAAAAAGAGAAGAAAAAGAGAAGAAAAAGAGAAGAGAAAGAGAAGAGAAAGAGAAGAGAAAGAGAAGAGAAAGAGAAGAGAAAGAGAAGAGAAAGAGAAGAAAAAGAGAAGAAAAAGAGAAGAAAAAGAGAAGAAAAAGAGAAGAAAAAGAGAAGAAAAAAAGAAGAAAAAGAGAAGAAAAAAAGAAGAAAAAAAGGCACTCGGGAGTATTTTTAGCTCATTTACTGTAAAGCTACCCAGCTCCAAAAAGTTTTGACAGCGGAGACAAGCAGAATAAGGTATTAGATTTCTATTTATACTCTGTTCTCAGCGAGGGAGGGCCTGTCGCCCAAGGTAAGCAACGCTGCGCTCTCTGCATCGCAGCTGCACCATCCCACAGGGCTGAAGCAAAGATAAAGAATTAAGAATTTCTGGTATATAGATATTTCAGTGGCAGTAATCCCACATTTAGGGACTCCACCGGCTCTAAGTGGCCCAATTTAATGTAGCCGGAGCGAGAAAACTTGGTTTATTGGGATATTTTCTAGACTGGTTTACTTGGGCATACAAGAACATTGAGTTTGGCTTGAAGAATCTCTTGGAGCTGGGACACAGGTGGGGTTTCTCCCCCACCGAGGTCTGCTCATGTGGAAGGGGTGGCCCATATTCCATCCCTTCCCTTGGGAGGACAATTTCTCCTCTCCAGGGACACTGGGATAACGTTAAACTACCAGATTTATGATAAACCAGGTTGAAACTAAGCAATGGGTTAAAAAAAAAATAAATACGTAAAGCATGACACCACAAAGCCAGGCAAAATTTCCTTTCCTTAGGAATCCCACTGCTCACCTCGTCATTCTTCAGGGCCATGAAATAATAGTGAATGTTCTTGTTCCGGGCATATTCCTTCACGCGAGCCTTGAATTCTTTGTGATCCAACACTTCTCCGCAGTACTCCAAGACGAAAGTGTTGCTGCAAAGCCCAAGAAGGAAAAAAAAAAAAACAAACATCACTCTGCGCAGCCACAAGCGAAAAACGTCAAGGAACAGAAAATAAACACCTCCAAGACGGGCTCTCCGAGTACAACCTGCAGCCTGGGCACCCTGGCGGTGTAGATGCCATTATTAGACGCCTCAATCTGAGGCAATTCTGATTAATTTATTTTTTTTACGCTATCACATGGGTAGGTATATCACAGGGAAAAGCCCAGACATAAGAATTAAGCTGCCCTTCGAGCAGGGTTTATTCCGTAAAAGAACCAAGACCTTCCTGGTCTGGTGGGTGAAACGAGGAGTCAATAAAATATCCTGTTTATCCGTAAGGAAAGGGGAATTTAAGCAGAGACGGAAGAGAGCAACTAGTGACCCCTATGCTCAGCCACACACCTCACAGATCGCATTCTGCAGCGCAGACGGGCTTTAAACCCTCCAGTCTACTAAGACGCATCGTGAAACTGCTGTCTTGGTGTCTGTCCAAAGTCTTCCCTTGGTTACCATCGCCCTGAACCCTTCAACTCTTTCCTTGTGCTGAACTGGGAGCACCAGGAAACCAAAAGCTCCTGCCCAGCTCCACTTGGACCGAGATCCAGTGTTTTGGGCAGGTGTCACTCACCCCATTTCCTTCCCATCATTAATCCCTCGCACAGAACCATGGTGGCCTTCCAGCCCATGGGTACAAATTATACCCACCTTCCCCTCCTCTGCGTCTACCCAAAAAAAGGTTCTGGTGCACTAATCTGCTCCTTCAGCTCATAACTCAGCCATATCTTTCTCCCAGATGACTCCACAGCCTGTAGATACCGACATGAAGGTGTCAGCGACGGTCTTGTAATGACCCACTGCTCAGTTGGGTGAGCACCACTCAAAGTCCCAACCGCAAAACTCCAAGCCTGGGCAATAAGGGGCCACAGTGGCAGGACAGTGAGGAGATCCGAGCTAGAAATATCTTTGAACAAACCCACATCAGGTGGGACAGGTCATCTTCTGGGTGTACAACTTCTCCACCCTTCGCTGGAGCTGTGACAGTCTACAGACTGTCTGGTGGGATGACTACCAAGACAACCTTGTCTTCTCCCAAGACAAGCTTTAGCTCCGCAGCGATGTTCTGACAGTCTGGAAATCTCTCTCCAAATAACAAACAAAACCAAAAGCAGTATTCACTCGCCACATCAGCAGCCACAAAGCAGACTTCACTTGCCACATCAAGTGTTGAGGAATCACATCCAAAGCCCTTGACACACATGGTCAACTGCAGTAGATGCTTCTGCTGCTCTTGTTCATTTATTTACTTCTTACCCAAGGCCGTCTTCACACCGCTACCTCCTTCCCATCTTTCTCAACATTCCCAATCATAGCACACCCAACTCTTGCTACAGTGCGCTCTTCACTATCAGCCTTATCATCACTACAACCTCCAAACTTTTGTCTTCCAGGAGCAATTCCTAAAACTTCACATACAACTGGACCTGATATTTCCATACGGGGCAGCAGCACTGCTTCAGTCCCCAACACTACCACTTCTCCGTGGATATGTTATTCCAAAAACAACAGGACCCTGCTCTTGCAAAGCTTAGGTCCCGCAGCACTAGGGACTCCATGAGGTTCAACAAGGCCAAGCGCAGGGTCCTGCACCCGGGTGGGGGCAAACCCTGGTCCCAGCACAGGCTGGGGATGAAGGGATGGAGAGCAGCCCTGCGGAGAAGGGCTTGGGGGTGCTGGGGGGTGAAAAGCTGGCCATGGGCCGGCCACGTGCACTGGCAGCCCAGAAACCCCCCACAGCCTGGGCTGCATCCCCAGCAGCGTGGGCAGCAGGGCGAGGGGGGGATTCTGCCCCTCTGCTCCGCTCGGGGGAGACCCCCCTGCAGCGCTGCCTCCAGCTCTGGGGCCTCAGCACAGGAGAGACACGGAGCTGCTGGAGCGGGGCCAGAGGAGGCCCCGGAGCTGCTGGGAGGGCTGGAGCCCCTCTGCTGTGGGGACAGGCTGAGAGAGCTGGGGGGGTTCAGCCTGGAGAAGAGAAGGCTCCGGGGAGACCTTCCAGCCCCTGCCAGTCCCTCAAGGGGCTCCAGGAAAGCTGGGGAGGGACTCTGGATCAGGGAGGGGAGCCACGGGACGAGGGGGAAGGGTTTTCCACTGCAAGAGGGGAGACTGAGATGAGATGTGAGGCAGAACTTCTTGGCTGTGAGGGGGGTGAGCCCCTGGCCCAGGTTGCCCAGAGAAGCTGTGGCTGCCCCATCCCTGGAGGGGTTCAAGGCCAGGTTGGACGGGGCTTGGAGCAACCTGGGCTGGTGGGAGGTGTCCCTGCCCAGGGCACGGGGTGGCACTGGATGGGCTTTAAGGTCCCTTCCAACCCAAACCAGTCTGTGATTCTATGAAATCTGGAAAACCAGGAACCAGAAAATGCCAGGATGCTCACGCTCTTCTTCGATACAGTTGCTGTGCAACAGAGCAGCGACGGAGAGCACTCGCTGGTTCTAACAACCACTCAACGCTGTTGTCTTTTACATAAACACAGTGTGAAGGCGCTCGCCGTTAAACATGTCGGGTTGAAAGCGCAGATTTGTTTTCACTGCATTTTAGATAACTTGGCACATCTCTCTAAAGCAATCAAAACTCTCCCCTGCATCTCCCTGTGAATTAGTCTCATATATTCGATACAGCAGTAAACAAAAAATCTGCCGTGAGACCTATAGCTTTCTGAAGTGTCAGAAACCCTGCTGGATTCCTCAGAGCTCCTTGTCTTCAACAAAAGCAAAAAAAAAAAAAACCAAAAAACCAAAACCCCCAGAGTTTCCGCGGAAACTCAGTAAAATATCCAGAGTTACAGACAATCTTTGCACAGTAAGTTCTAGGCAGATTGTTTTGAAGCTGAACAGCTTCACAAGGCCCATCCCACAGCCTTTGGAGATGGAAGTCAGAGCCTGGCGAAACCCTGAGCGCTCAGCACTGCTTCTCTCCCCACCCCCCGCCAGGACACTCCAAAAATTTCTTCTACGAAGTCTCCTGTTCACCTGCAGAGCAGCACAACCAACTTTTGCTGAGGGGACCCACACGACCTGCACACAAAATGGTGAGGTCTGAAGCTGGGGGAGAAGAAGCCACTCGGGTCTTGCTCGCTGGAGGAACATGGGGGTTCACCGCAGCCGCTCTCGCCTGGAGACACCTCCAGCTTCTCTCCCTTCTCCCAGAAAACCTCATCTTTGCCTCCTGCTCCTCCCACCTTGTGCTTCAGCCTCCAGCAGCTCTTCGAATGTCCTCGCTCCTTTCTCTTCTCCCACAGCCTCGCTTAAGGCTCTTTTTACTACCGGGAATATGAGAAAGCCACGGCTCGGCAAGGCAGAAGGCAACCCCTTGACTTCTCCTGCCTCCTGAGAAGGTGTTCCCATGCCAGACCCGCTCCTCGCACACACACATGTAGAGCAAAAAGTACCCAGCACTATTTATTTTCCCAGCCACGCTCACTTTTTGAGTGCAACCAAATTCCAAAAATATCGGCATCCATCCCACTGCCCACCGAGGAGGGGACCGATGGGGTCCAGCACCACGCACGCCCTTGTGTACCAGTCCCACCAGCTCCTCTGTGCCAGACAGCACCGATAAAGGCCTTGATCCAGGCACAACAGGCAAATATCATCCGGCTTGAGCGAAACAGAGATGAGTCAAACAGAGTCGGATCTGTGAGCACGGCTGATGTCAAACCAGCGCTTCGAAATACATCTGTTAACTACCAACTGGCTAACGAGGGAGGAAAGATCCCCACGGGATCTTCATGTAGTCCGAAGGGGAGGAGGACTCAAGAAGAGGGTAAGTCTTGCAGAGGTGGGAAGAGAAGAAGAGGAGACACAGCCAGAGCGTGCGCTCCTCTGACAGCGTGTAATGGGGACATAAAAGGAGGGAAGGCAGATTAAACACAAGACGAAGCTACGGCAAGACTGTCAGCAACCCTACTGAGAAGAGAGGAAAAGCAGCGTGGGAGACGTCACATGCAATGAGCGGATACGCACGTGCTGGTAACTAAAAGGGACACCTGACGGAGGACAAAGACAATATATAAAGCTGGAAGAACTTCAGCAAATCTACTAATGTCAGTGAAACAAAGAAAACGCAAGCAACTCGTTTTCCCTTCCCGAGGGAGTGAAATAGCACGAGGACGTCAGCCGAAGAGCAAAGGCTTACGATGGCAGATCTTTGGCAGCTCTCAGCCCCCAGCCTTTCTTCTCGGTGAGGATCACCTCGACATCCGCGTGCTGCTTCTTCTGGAAGCGCCTGTTGGAGCAGTAGTCGCCGTTTGGGCACCTGGAAGAACTAAGGGAAGGAAACGGAACAAATCAGTTCCCAGCAGGACAACAGCGATAACAGAAACGGCTCAGATGGGGAACAGATACCAAGGAACCATAATGAATTCAGTGTAAAACCTTCAAACGTGTTTTGCTATAAAAAGCATAACCATCTGACTGTCAACATGCAAATGCAGACAATTTATTTCTGGAAGGAAGATAAAAACATTTGGAATGCGAATGCCGCCGTACTTCAATGTCGTACAATCCAAATGGGATGATCCGGTCTCTTCTCCCCAGGTTTTTATGGGTTCTTCTCCCAAGATATCCCCTTCCCCTACACCTACTGCCCGGGCTATTAAATTAAAACCAAAGGGCAGGGCTTCTGCCGGGTAATTGCTCTCCTTCCACAAGGTGACAATCCTCGTTCCAGGGGGTGAATCCCACCAAGCGCCCTGTCCCTTGTCTCCCGCTCACATCTCCAGCTCCCCCTTCTCCAAGCCTCTTCCAGGAGGGAAAAGGGAGACAACAGCCATATCCTGGTGAGGCGAGAGAGATGCAAAAGGAGAAATGAGAGGAAAAAAGGGGCTCAAGCAGAGCTACATTTGCATTTCTGACTCCCTCCAACCACGCTTACGACGGACTAGAGTTAAGGCTGAGGAGCAGAAGACTCCAGGCATTTTTTTTAAGAGGAGGTTGCTCAGATCTAACCTCCTGCAGAAGATCTAAGGTCAGATGCTTGGCTCTGAAGACGTCTCCAACACCAGCCAGTGAAAATGAGTGTACAGACAGCTCGTTGTCACTGCCCAGGAAAGTCTGTACTCCTTTAGGGGGTCTCAAGTCATGTCGTGGACAACGTCGCCCAACTCTGGCAACTCATGAAACGTCACTTACCACTCTATCATGAGCAGGCGATTGAGACAGTCTTCTCCACAAGCCACCTCCCCCTGAGCTCGCTCTTCTTTGGAGAGAGGAGGGCACTCGCACAGCATTCGCTTAATATCCCGGTGAGACTTGTTCTTCTTCCTGTTGAAGAGAAGTCATTGACACACAGGTTAGAATCTGGGCGGAGAAATTACTCCTCAAGCTTTACCAGTTGTTACTGGCAGAAATTAATTTATTCTCGAGAAACTGGGCATACGGATTGATTACCTTCAGACAACCACAAGGAGGTTCAGGGGTGACCAAGGACACTGGTTTGAGCGGGAGGCGATGACTTTCCGATCACAAAAGCTGATTTCTCAGAAAGACATCCCAGGATATTTTTAACTTTTTTTTTTTTTTTTTTTTTTTTTTTTTATCTTCTCCTCAATATCCACAATTCAACTTTACTTCCAACGGAGACGGGCACACGCACGGGCACCTACGCCCAGAGGAAGGACTAAAACTCCTTCATTTTGTCATATAAGAAGCCAATTTACAGAAATTCGAGTTCCTGTTTTTTCTGGACAGAGGCTTTCTCACCACCCAGTACCAGTTCTAAGGTTTAAATTAAAAGGATAAACTCTGATTAGCCTCTCGTGGAATACTCTGTTCTGTAATCCTACATAATACGACGGAGACAATCTCCAGAGATCCCTTCCAACCTCAGCTATCCTGTAACAGCCACTTGGTTTCGCTCATCCCAAAGCCAGGAGAAAACCCGTGTTCAAAAATATCAACATATAAACCATCAGTTGAGGCGCACGTGCCATTTTTAAAACAGCTTTCTTTTAATAAAGCAAATGGGGGGGGCTTAGTTAAAACCTTGGCTTTACTGGCAAATAAGACGATGAAAAAAGCAAGGAAGAAAACTGCAGTTACAGAAAAGGTTGGGCATCAAAGGCATCTACTGAATTTAATTGCCATGAGAAGATGAGGGAGACGCTTTGGAGGGTGGATCCCAGCAAGGCAAAAAAAGGCGTAAGGAAAAAAACAAAACCTCGGATTGAAATAAACAGCAGGTTTTATCGGCAGGTAAGCGGCTGGTTTTCAGACCCTGAATCAAGAATGTCTTTCAAAACATGTTTTGTTTTGGGGTTTTTTTTTAAAAAAAAAAAGGTATTTTGAGTGAACACCATTCCTCAACCACCCTTTCTTCTCTCTCGGGCTACGAGAAGAGGAACGACGAGATGAAAGAGGATCATGAAGTTAAATGAAACGGCAAGATTTTAAACAGGCGGAATCATCAGAAGGCTTTACCACAGGCTGTGCCAGGAATAAGAACTGGTCACAAGCTCATAAGGAGCTCTCACCTACGCGTTAACGGCCAGGGCGAGCATTTTTTTTGGCAATACGCTTACTAATCATCCCTAAAACTCAGAAACAGATGATTTGATTTCCCAGGGATCGTATCCATCTGCAACATTCCCCTGCAAAAGGGAAAAGGATCATCTGCAGCCAACAGCGACCCTCTGATATTTCAAATTACAGTCTGTTAGAGCTAAAATAACTCACCTGAGATGACAAATAATTACATGCAGGTAACCAAAGCCTTTGGAAACACACATTTTTTTTGTCCAAAACCTTTCCCACACCCAGATAGATCTCCCTGTGCCTCCGGAGAGGGAGCGAGCTGGCATTTGGGGACACTTAAGAGACACGAACTGGCAAGCCCAGAGGTGATGCTGCTTTATGGCTCTGGGCTTTAATGCAGCATCCCCCCAAGTTCAGATGAACGGTAGACAATAGAGAAGAAGACAAAAAGCTTGGAAAAAATGTAATTACTCATACAAAGTCCCACGGGTACACGAATAACATGTTTGCTCGGTGCTGATGCCAGTAATCCCACCTGTGCAACTCCTGCCTGATACACAAATCAGCACTAGACCCAAATAAACCCCATCCCTGGAGGGGTTCAAGGCCAGGTTGGACGGGGCTTGGAGCAACCTGGTCTGGTGGGAGGTGTCCCTGCCCAAGGCAGGGGGTGCCACTGGATGGGCTTCAAGGTCCCTTCCATCCTAAACCATTCTATGATCCCTCTCCCTCTGTCCAAATCAACACTAGACAAAGGGGATGCTGCAAGATGACTGAAAAAAGCGTATAAATAAATCATCCTCCCCCCACAGCCTCCCATCTTCCACCTCTTCTCATCACTGGGGCCCGTCTGGGCCCAATCTGGGTTTTCTTTTCAGGAGAAGAGACACAGGGAGGTGTTAGACAGTTGTCCAGTAACGTCTCCTCTACAAGCAGCTTTGCCAGACATAGGGAAATGGGAGACATTGGGCCAGATTGCCCAGAGAAGCTGTGGTTGCCCCATCCCTGGAGGGGTTCAAGGCCAGGTTGGATGGGGCTTGGAGCAACCTGGTCTGGTGGGAGGTTAGGCAGCCTCCAACCATGGCAGGGGGGTTGGAATTAGGTGGTCTTCAAGGTCCCTTTCATCCTAAACCTATTCTATGATCCCTCCCCCTCCCTCCAATTTATGCCAATTTGGCCATTACAAAAGCTATCACAGAACCAAATGGAAGTTAAAATCTACAATTCCCATAGGTAAGGGAAAAAAGAAGGGTAAAAAAAAAATCAGTTACCTTTCTGTCAGGTACACATTCTCCTCAATAAGGTCAAAGTAGCAGGGCATCTTTCCTTGCTTGGCAAACTCCTTCCAGCGCTGGGGGTCTCTGAAGTCGTCCATGATACACAACCGACCCACCATGGAGGAGTCCTGCGGCGCCGTCTCCACCTGCTCTCCCTCCAGTTTCACCTTCTTCTTCTCCCTCGAGTCCACATCGCTCTCAGAGTCACTCTCCAACTCCGGGCGTCTTTTTTTTGGTGGACCTCGCTCTTTCACATCGTTTTTTTCCAAAACCTTCACCTCCTCCTTCTTCTCCCCACCAGGCACCGGCTCCTTGGTCGAATTGCTGCTGATCTCGTGTGCCTGCACGGAGCCTTTTTCCTTCTGTCCGGGCACCTGGCATTTACTCGAGGGGCTGGGAAAACGAGGTTTGCAGTCATCATCCCAACGGTCATCCTCTTCGTATTCCTCGTGATCCTCCGTTAGAGAATCCGGTACTTGCCCTTGAATTCGTTCATAATTAACTGCAGAAGGTCGGCTAGCGGACCTCGCATCCCAATAACCATTGCCTTGCCAGTAACTCTGAGAGCCACCGTACGCTCCCGAGCCCGGCTGGTAAACGTAGCCCGAGTAGACCCCGAAGCTGCTATCTGGCTGCTGGTAGGTGCTACTGGGCTTCTCCGGCTGGGAAAAGTCCCAGCCCAAACCACCCAGATCCTCCGTTGTATGAAAACCATCCAGCCTGGAGAATTCTCCGAGGCCAGACTGGTTAAGCCCACCCTTCCCTTGCCTACTGTCTGGCTTGGAAGAGCTCATCTGGTGTCGGGATTTATCGGTGCTTTCGAAACTCTCCGGCAGACAAAACGGCTGCTCGTCTTGTCGGCCAATGGGTCGCCCAATGGCCATCAACTCCTTCAACGTTATCCTCTCATCCGGGTTGGGTTTGCCGTGGGAGTCTGCCATCAGGTCTGCCTGACTCGTACTGTCAACACCGTCGCTCTGAGGCTGGCACGGATCCGGCCGCAGCTCCTCCATCTCCTTCCTGCTGAGCTCGGTAGAAGTTGCTGGACTCTTCTCCATCCCTCTAGGAGAACATCTGCTCTCTACTTGTGGCCCACTTTTACTCGCCATATTCTCCACCCTCTCTTCATAATAGGGTCTACTGGACTCAGGTCGCTCATCGTCCCAGTGGTCGGAGAAGCGCCGGTTGCCCTGGCTGCTCCGTGAGGAGCCGGGGCTGCTCTCCTCCATCGTTATGGTGGAGTTCTTTGGTACAACCACAACAGACTGCAGCCGTTTCCGTGGTGCGCCATCATCAGAATCCGAGTCCTCCGTGTCACTGTCTTCACTGCCCCCCTCGCTATCGCTCTCCCCCGTGTCAGAGTAATCGTCATGGCCAGCAGGAACAAATTCAGCGGCATTGCCACTGCTGTCGCACGTCGGGGCTTGAGTTACCGCCTCCATTTCTTCTGCAGTGACAATCACATCGCAAGAGGGAAACAAGGCGTCTGGAAAAGCCGAAGCCACCAAGGGCTCATTTTCCTCCTCCTTCTCGGCCAATACACCAGGACACTGAACTCTCAAATCATCCGCCCCAACTCCCTCGGTGGAAACGGCACTTTCTTCCATGACCTCTCTGCCACGGTGCTCCAGCGGCATTTCCGAATAGTACGAATGTTCATCTTTGAACGACGGCTTGCCTTTTGCCGAACCAAGATCAACGTGCTGAGCGTCCAACTCAAGCATCTCTTCAGCTTCCGAATGTGGCAGCAGCTCCTGGCGCCCATCTGGCGGTGGCACGTCCCATTTGGAAGAGATGCTTTCTTCCGGCACAGGATGGTCCAACCTGAGCCTCGGGGAACAGCCATCCTGGGAGGGATCCTGGCTCGAGCTCTCCACCGCCAAGCTAATTTTCTGCGAAGCATGTTCACGCTCATCGTCACAGGCAGACTTTGAGTGGAGATCCTCCGCGCTCTCATAACCGCACGTAACGGTCTGCGGCTCCACCTGCACATCCAGGAAAGTCTCGGATGTAACTTTTAAATCTGCTGGTTCCGCTTCGATTTCAACTTCCGAATGATACAAAGCAGGGGCGGCATCGTCTGAAACGTAGCAAAAAAGCGGTTCTTTGGTTTTGTTGCACGGAGTCGCCTCATCATCCAGCTTCTTAAGTACAATTTTAGTATGATCTACATTCACGATGGGCAAAGGGATGACTTCCCCTTGCTGCTGCGGGACCGGAGCCTCCACTGGCCTAAACAGGCTGTTGCACTCGCTGGACTGGACCCGAGAATCGTCCGGCTCTTGCTCTTGAGACACACACGTGCTCTCAAACCCATTAGATGGCAACGGATACGACGGACTCGTCTTCACGACAGGCGATGCTTCTGAGCGACACAGGCTATCGTCAGAAGATGCGGCGACATCCTCTGTTTTGGAGGCACTGGAAGTTGCCAAACCATCAGCCCTACCCTCCGGGGACCCATTTACACTCAGCTCCATGGGGAAACACGTTCTTAACTGATCGGGCTTCATCTTTAATAAAGTTTCTTGTTCCTTAACACTGTCATGGCATTCATTTCCTGCAAGCTCCTCAGACTTTGAGTTAGCAAAACCCACTTTCGATTCGTCTGCCTTTTTAAAAGCGGGCAAATCGTTTAACTGATTTAACGGAGAAAGTGTCTTTTCCCTTTCAAATTTTTTCACAATGGACACCCTGATCTCATTGCTTTTTAGACAAGAGGTCTCTAAATCTAGAGAATTAGAATGCTGTTTTATTTCTTCCATCGATTCTGCACAACAGAAAGAACTCTTAAATTTATCAGGCTTTGGTGCGGGGGTCTTTGAAGGGGTGGACTTATAACGGGAGGAATTCACATTACTGTCGGGCTTAGAATGGGATGTCCCCTTTCGATAGCCAAGCTCATCAAGGGGAGAGCACCTTTTGGTTACTTCACTTTCTGAAGTCCTTTTTGAATCTCTATCTGCTTTCGAAGAAGACCTTCCTCTCCTCTCCACGTCAGCATGAGACGACTCAACTTTGCTGTCCCGGTCCGACTTCGAGTAAGAAGTCCTCGAGTCTCTGTAGGAAGAGGAGGAGTAGGACGAGGTACGCCTCGAGTCGCTCGATCTGGAATGTGTCCTCCTGTACTCGTCCTCCGAGTCCGAGCTCTCTCGCGCCCTGCTGTCTGCGTACGAACGGGAATATCTCGACCTTTCCCTGTACGGGGAGCTCCGATGGTACCTGCGGTCGGATTCGTAGTAATGCGAACGCTCCGACCTCGAGTAGGAAGAGCTGGTTCGGGAGCCCCGATCCGATCGGGAACGGGAATGAGATCGGCTTCGCCTTCTCTCTCTGTCTGAGCGAGAGCGGGAGGACGCATACCGCGAATCTCTCTCCGATTTTGAATAGCTCGAGTACTTCTCATCCCTGTCTGACTTGGAGCGCGAGGAGGACTTCCCCAGGTCGTCACCTCTGAGGGACGTGGAGCTTCTTCTGGGATCTCTCTCCTTTTCCGTACTGGATACCTTCAGCTCGTGTGACCGCTGGCTGGAGGAGGTCCTCACCGAATCTTCGTCGGACTCGGAGCCCAGCAGCGTGCCGTCAGATTGGGAGAACTTCCTCTTTGACCCCTGCCTCCGGGAGCAGAGGGGAGCACCTTTTGAGCCATCGGAAACCTCATCCTCTTTCCCAATATGGGAATCTTCCTTCTGCAGAGTTATTTCCGTCTGCTCGGGTGTGTTTTGAGTTACGTGTTCTTCCGAACCGCGTGATACCGCATCCTGCTTGATGTCCGGCTCCAAAGCCTCCTTCGGTACCACGTGGCATGGCTCCTTCGAAACGGGGACTTCAACTTCCACGGGCGGCGATAGCAACAGCGTCGACATCAGCGTTACCGGCAGTTGTGGTAAGGCTACTGCTGCAGGAACCGGCATCAATGCTGCCAGCGATGCCGTCGGCGGAGGGGGAGGCGGGGGAGGCGGTGGCGTTGAAGGAAAGTCTGCGGCCAATGCCACCGGTTCCGTTACCGGTGCCACAGCCGGTGCTGGCGGTGGTAGCGTTGCTGCTGGAGCTGGCGGCGGTTTTGCCGTGACATTAAGCAAATGTTTTTTAAAATGGATCTTCCCTAATTCTACCTTCGGTTTGGGAGGTGAAGATTCCTCAGCTGCACCAGCTGCATCCCCCAGGTCCATTTTACTTTTGGGGTTAAAGTCAGTCTGAAGGGGTACTGCTGGGGAGTTCTGAGTTTCATTTTGTTTCTCGTTTCCGAGACCAGTCAGAAATCTATTCGGTAAGGTTTTCTTGGTTAAACTAAAGCTGAAAGACACCTTCTGTCTTCCTTGCTCCTCAAGGTTAACCTTGGTTTTGGTGCCTTTGGGCAAAAAGCGACTCGAAGCAACGCCTTTGAACACCGGGCCTTTGATAAAACCAGCTTTCTGCACGGTTTCAGGCTTGCCCTGCCGAAGAAAAAGAAGATGCAGTTAGAGGAACTGGTTTTTTGGGTTTTTAACTCTATTCTACAGGCACACCAAACAATTTTCTTTTACCTGGTGAATTTTTCATGACAATAAAATAGAAATTGATACCCTGGGCTGCAGTCTGGGATAGCGTAACCGTGCTGCCTCCTGCGCCTGGCGCTCTCTTGAACAAAATCAATTACCCAGTCATTTCCAGTTTGGAGCAAAACCTCCTTTGTGGTTTGGGCTGAGGCTTTTTAATTGACTTATTAATGACCAAACTGAAAGTCCTTTTTTCATTTAATTCTTATTTTTTTAAAAAAGAGATAGAGTTCAACATACAAAATGAACTGAAGAGATAGTATCGCTTTATTTGTGCTGTTTCTGTGGTCCCAGGCTATAAAATATCCTGCATTTTTAAGCTCTAAGTGCGTTTGTTTTCACATCGCAGGAGACTGCACCTGGATGCGTTTGGTTTCAGCATAAATCAGACTAACGGGAATTACAGCCGCAACTTTGAGCCCTGTCCTTTCCCACCAACAGTCTTATCTCAGTCTTCAGTAATTCCTAATAAGTTTCCAGGCTCGGGTGTAGATCAGTATTAACATAACGACCTCCAAGAATTCCCACCAGCACTCAGTGGTGCGTGATGACTCGTGTCACCTCCAAGCCAATGGACCGTAAGACCCCCCACGCGCATCTCACCAGCAGCTCTCTGCTGTCTCCTGCCCAGCATCTCGCTCCTCGCCTTGCAACGAGGACCGTGCTACAGGAAATCCGTTCGGTTTTGATGCTAACGAGCTGAAACTCATCTTCTCTAGGACATGAAGAGCTCAAGGATGTCCACCAAGAAAGCTGCTGTGACAGCACCCACAGCTGAACCCTGCCTTTGGAAATGGAGCACGTCTAGAGTAACAAAGCTCCTTCAAGACGGGAACCTCTTACCTTATAGGATGCATTTATCCAAGCCCCAAATTAGCAATTTTCAGAGCATAAAGCACCCTGTGTTTACCCGTCTTAGCATTTCTCCAACTATTTTAAAGCTTAGGGCTCATCTGCGCAAAAGCGGTGTCGCAGGAGCGCAGTCCCGAAAGATGAAGGTTGCCGACCGCGCTGAAAAGGTGTCGTTGTCGATACGTCTTTATCTCCACAAATCCAAATTTGCATTAGCGCAATTACATTTTGCGTGACAAGCACAACTCCAATGGAAAGAGGCGTATGAAAACCGTACAGAGCTGGGTTTTGCTCCCATAACTGTTGCGTGAACACATCTTTGGCAGCAGCGGCGGTTTCCTGCAACCCACTGTGAATTATTACGTATTTTGTTATCCTTTAACTTTTGTAAAACAATGCATGAGCTGCTCGGGCTAAAGGCACCACAGTAAATTATTAAAGAAGGTGTCGGTGGAATGGAAACCCCATCCCATTCTATTTGCAGCCTTGGACATCATATATGCAAAAATACTCTTATTTTTGATGAAACGCGTGGGGTTTTATTGTGATTGTGAAAAACACGTCACGGTCGCCACGCAGTTAGTCTTGGCCACCCAACCCAGCACCATGCACAGGTTTGATCTTCACCAGCAGATGATGAGCTGCATTGTGGAAAAAATGGGTGCAAAAAATAAAAGGTCCGCCTTTTAAATGGGTGTTATTTATACGGGTGCCATTTCACGGATGCTTTTAAACGAGTGCCGTGGCTAAAAGGGCACCCAAACAGTGACCTTGAAAATAAGGTCCACACATGGACTGAAACACATTCCTCTCTCCACAACTGTCTCACAACCATTTTTAGAAAGCCATGCTTAAAATACTATCCTTGTTTTTAAAATGCATACATCAGAAGTGACCCACAGACTAATACCCAAGTGTATATAAACTAATTCACGGAAGAAGAAAGGACAAAATCAAGTGTCCTTTGGTAGGAGTTTCTACACACCTTAATGCCACCAAGACCACCCTCCCATAGGATGCTGGGCTCAGCCTCCCGAAAAGCAAGGGAACATCAGGTTTTTGGGTTTGCTGGGGCAATTATCATCCCTACGTGACCAGAAATTCACACCCTTTTACCCCAACCCCTGGATATGCCTTGGCACAATGGAAGAGTAAGAGAGCACGTTCCCATCTTCAACCATACCCTTGATGTCTAACGGAAGGAGGTCTTCACAAATCTGAATCCAAATTCTTATCAGAGACTGGCTTCACCTATTATACCAATTTTATATATATATTTTAAAAATACAATAAATACAGTGCATCAGGATTCAAGAGTTCTCCTTCTTTCTAGAACTTCTGTGAAATCCTTTTCTGTGCAAAATTCACAGCTACAGAAACGCGCCGATGTTTTGCTCAAAACCTTCCCAACTTCAAGCGCGACAGATGCGAAATCCAAGCCCGCACATGAGTAACGGGGTTTGATGCATCCACCTTTATACCAAACACAGGACCCGAAGGCAAAAAAAAGAGCCGCTAAGCTTCTGTTCCTCCCCTTTTCACAGTCTATTCGGCAGAGATGATAAATTTCACAACAAATGTTTCACCCTCAAGCGCTCACCCTTCCAGGGATTATTTTTTTTCTTAAATAACACCAAGTTTAAAAAAAAAAAAAAAAACACATGACTTTTAGAGAATTTTAAACATACTCCACAGGTAGCTTTGGAAATTTAATAGGTAGCAATTACTGGCAAAAGCTCTGTAGTAGAAGAGGACTTGCTCCTTCCTTTAATGTTTTACAGAAAGGGAACGCTCCCCAGAACGTTGCTGTGGGTATTCTGCAGAAAGCAAAAGGCGACAGGAGCTCACTCTGCGTATTCAGCGAGATACTCGAGGTGCTGGAGCGAGGGCAGAGGAGGGCAACGAAGCTGGGGAAGGGCCTGGAGAATAAATCTGATGAGGAGCGATTGAAGGAGCCGGGACTGTTTAGTGTGAGGAAGAGGAGGCTGAGGGGAGACCTCATCACTCTCTATACTTGAAAGGACATTGTAGAGAGGTTGGTGCTGGTCTCTTCTCACAGGTAATGAGCGATAGAACAAGAGGGAATGGCCTCAAGCTGCAGCAGGGAACATTAGGAAAAAATTCTTCCCGGAAAGAGTGGTCAGACACTGGAATAGGCTGCCCAGGGAGGTGGTGGACTCACCATCCCTGAAGGCGTTTAGGAGTCGTTTGGATGTGGTGTTGAGGGATGTGGTGTAGGGGAGAACTCTGTAGAGTGGGGCTGATGGTCGGACTCCATGATCCCAAGGGTCTTTTCCAACCTAAATGATTCTATGATTCTATACGTGATTATTGAAGCTCCTGCAGCTCTCCGTTTGCTGGGAACATAGGGAGGACACAAGTATGCTCACCAGCACAACCAGATACGGTCCTACAGCATCAAAAATTATTAGCAACAGGTGTTCCTACACCAGGATGTTATAAACTGCTCCAATACCTCCAAGCTTCCTCCTTTCCCCTTACATTCATTGAGCCAGATATAGCAAAACTAATTTTTTTTTCCACAGATTAGGTCCTGAAATAATCATGTTCTCATGGTGCAGAAAGCACCTACCTAAAAGGAATGACTCAAGGGCACCGTCACGCTCTGCTATCGCATCCCTGCATGTAGATGGTAGAACGTGGTTCCCATCTTTCCTGGATTTAACCACTGAGCTACAGACACCCCAAGATAACATCAGATTTAAATGACAGATCACAGAATTGTTCAGTTTGGAAGGGACCTTAAAGATCACCCAGTTCCAACCCCTACCCTGGGCAGGGACACCTCCCACCAGACCAGGTTGCTCCAAGCCCCGTCCAACCTGGCCTTGAACCCCTCCAGAGATGGGGCAGCCACAGCTTCTCTGGGCAACCTGGGCCAGGGGCTCACCCCCCTCACAGCCAAGAAGTTCTGCCTCACATCTCATCTCAATCTCCCCTCTTGCAGTGGAAAACCCTTCCCCCTCGTCCCATGGCTCCCCTCCCTGATCCAGAGTCCCTCCCCAGCTTTCCTGGAGCCCCTTGAGGGACTGGCAGGGGCTGGAAGGTCTCCCCGGAGCCTTCTCTTCTCCAGGCTGAACCCCCCCAGCTCTCTCAGCCTGTTCTCACAGCAGAGGGGCTCCAGCCCTCCCAGCATCTCCGGGGCCTCCTCTGGCCCCGTTCCAACGGCTCCGTGTCCTTCTTGTGCTGAGGACTCCAGAGCTGGAGGCAGGACTCCAGGTGGGGTCTCCCCAGAGTGGAGCAGAGGGGCAGAATCCCCCCCCTCACCCTGCTGGCCGCACTTCCTTGATGCGGCCACAATACAGTCCACGCAAGTGGGGTTTAGTCTTGCAGTTTTTTTACCTGGACCCAGAAGCTCTCTCGACTCAACAAATCCACAGCTCAAACTAACCAGGTCGGGCCAACAGATGTCTCAGGGGCTACATCAAGAAAGAAAGGAATCAGTTTTACTCACCTCATTTTCTTCTTCTCTATTGCAATTCAGCCGAGAAAACATGCAAAAGAAAAGATAAAAAGAAGGTGTAAATATCAGGCAGAAACAAGAAACATAACATTAGATCCCTGGCAGTGCAAATGGGATGGACCCAGGGATGCAGAGCGAGGGTAACACCAACCCTACAAAGAATCCTGCTGCAAGAGGTCACCCAAGGGGTGACCAACGTCACCCAAGGGTCAGGCAGACACGCCAACCTCCTCCGAAGGGGAGCACGGCAGAGTTTTGAAGCTCGATAATTTGGACACTGAAAAATTCTGCACGGACTGTGACAGAGCAAACCTTTTTCCAGCAAACTGCTGTCTTGGTGTTGTCTTCTGAGGGTCTGCAAACCAGCCAGAACCTTATTTTGACAGATGCTGCGGGTGTAACGCAGATATAAATGTTTTGAAAATGAGATGTAGGAAGCTGAATTTGGTTTTCTTTTGAATTTAGTATTTTTCTTAGGAGACCAGAAACAGTTAAACCACCTGCCTCTCACCACCAGAAACTAAAGATACTTAAAAATGCCTTTTTGCTGTGTGACCTGCTATGGATCTGTGGCTCTGGCTATTTACCACAACGCTTAGAACTAATTAATCAGGACTTTGGCAGCCAGCCGCTCGACAACGAACTAATGGGGAGCATCACCTTGATCCCAACATAACCAGTGCCAATGCTGAGCCAACGGGCAAGCCCAACTTTTCCTCGCTTCCTTATATTCTTCACGCGGATACCACGAGCAAAGCAGATCCTCCTACAAGGAAGGAGAAGGAAGAGGACTGCTCTCTCCTTGCTTTGCTCCATACCTGAGAGAGCTTCAACGAGTTCCTCGGCCCCCAAAAGACAACTACAGAAGCAGATGTAAAAGTTTCGGCGGTTCCCAAAACGCCTAAACTGTCAACAGCTCATCCGTCTTCATCTGTTATTTCCTCTACCAGAAGTCCCAAAGCACCCTCCAGCGCTCCAACCTTCACGCTTGGACACAGAAAACCTTTTCCCCGTCTACCTTACAGATACAGGGGAACCTTTCAGCTGGACTTCTGCCCAATTTTATCAGCTTTTCCACCACAATTCGGCGCTGTCGTGGTGAGACGGTGAAAGACTTCTTGCAGAAAAGGTTCAGAGATTTCACTTCAAACACCAGCTAATGGAGAAGTAGCAGTTTTCTGGGGAAAAAAAAAGCCAAAGCTCTCGATTTCTGCGTAACCCGTCGCGGTGACGGCACGGCAATAACCACTTATTTCCCCATTTAAACCATCAGCAACAGAGAATTAGGAGCAACCTGCTCCAAAGACCTACCACCAGCGGTAATATACTACTGCCTCTACCAAGGCTCACGTCCAACTGATAAAGCTTCTTAATAGGCTATAAATTATTCTTACAGCAGCAAGAGCCGGGCTTGTTTTCGTTGAGGAAACACAAGCCGCGAGTTTAAGCAAGCTGCGGAGTACACGAGGGCACAGATGTGATTTAACGGGGTTAAGCAAGCCATGAATTCAAAACACTGCTGACGCAGAGGAGGTCAGAAGCCCTCCAAGAATAGCACTTTGACACCAATTAGTGCCTAAAAGGAGGTTTCATCTTTAGGATCACAAAAAGTGGAGTTTTAGACTTCCAGGACACCGACGTTGTTGATAATCACGTATTTTTGAGCGTTAAATGCAAGCGTTGACAAGGGGTGAGAACAGCACTGAGGTCTAGGCACAGCCAAGACCCAACACGAACGTTGGACTCGATGATCTTAAGGGTCTTTTTCCAACCTCAACGATTCTACGAAGATTTTCAATGCATCCGTAACCAGACGCGTTGTGATACAGCACAGAATAGCAACCAACAGATGAAAGCTGGTGGTCCTAAACCAAAAAAAAAAAAAAGAAATAACCGTCTCTTTATAGATAAGAACACAGATTTAAGTAGCTCTATGGTGGGAGACACGCAATGAAGTTTAGTATTTGTAATACATATCCTGCAATATATATGTAATATATATATAATAATATATGTGCTGTAAGAATAAAGTAAATAATTCCTCTTAGGAATCCGGTTTTGCTCTCGTTGCCGAAACTTTGCATAAAACCAGTATGAAGCTAAAATGCTGGCAAGCGCACAAAGTCGACGTCTCCAAAACCCAAAAGCTAAGAATAAAAGTTTCCCTTCCAAGAGGGCATGCCTACAAAACAGCAGGAATCGCGGCAGGATCCCCGCCAGCTCCACGTTCACATCCTGCCCTAAGCTTGCAGCCGCGGCAGCGGATTTCCTGAAGGAGACACCACCACGGTGGGAGAGAAGCCTCAGCATCTGCCGCCTGGAAAAGAGCTGCTCCACGAAGGCGGGCGGCAAAGCACCGGCACGGCAAGAAAACTGCAATACGCTGAAGGGGAAGAAAGAGCTCGTTGAGATCCTTCAAATCCCAGAGAAAATACTGCAGGGGAAAGTGAGCTGCATTAGGCTCTTGGTGCTCTAAAGGCACTTGGGAGGGAGACTCGTCAAGCCTCGGAGGGGAGGAAACTGCTAAAATTTGAGCAGCTTAAAGGGCGGCAAGTGAGAAATCAAAATATCGCAAGGTAGAAAAGAGTTAAGAAGGGACAAAAAAGATGATGTTGCATGAATTAAACTGGTTGTTTAAAATAAAGTATGTACGAACGAAGCAGATACGACATTAGTGGTAATATATCTTGTATACCCCTAGATGCCAATATGAACAATTTAATTTCTACAGGACGGAAAAGGAATTCTCAGAGCAGCAGTATTCCCTCTCTGCAGAGGTATTTCAGCCAGTTATACGCTTGTCCCTCCTGAATTACCCCTCCATCAGCGGCTAAAGCAGCAGAAAATTGTCCCACCTGGCTCCGGGTGCCCTCACGCCAGTTAATATATTAATTATACCTAATAAGGGAGGTACCTGCCTTGGGTTATGGATCCCGTTTCCATTTACAGCCTCTTCCTTCACCCCAGATCAAAAAAAAAAAAAAAAAAATTGTATATATATATAAAAATAGATTTCCAAAATTAGTGAATGCGTCGCTCTTCGCTCGAAAACCTATTGCCAAATTCCTCCCACGCTGGGTTTGAAGTTACATAAAATCCCCCCCCACACCCACCCCCCGGGTAGAAGCCTGAGGAAGGAGCTGGCACGCAGGAGACCCGGCACAACAAGAGCGTACGGGAGCTGGGGATCCATCATCCAAAGGCACAACCCGGAGGTTTTCCAGCAGGTTTCCAGCCCCAGAGGTTTAGATCAATCCCATTTGTTTCCCTCCGGCCGCACCTTGCTATCTGCAGGTACATAAAAGGAAGACTCATTAAAATTAGCATTGAATTTGTGCGCTTATTGGCACATTTCTGCGACCTTCGAGAGGAAGGGTTTGTTAAAACCCAAAATAAAACTCAAAGCAAAACCGAAGACCTCTACCAACGAGCGGTTAATAAATAAAATTTTTAAAAATTTTAAAAAAAAAAAAAACAAACCAGGGAACTGTACCGTCTTTTATTTATCTATAGCAGCCCTGTGTAATAGTATTTAAAAAAATAATAAAAAAAAAATAAAAATCAGTCTGCGCCTAAAGTAGAATTTAAAAGAACGATTTAGCCAGTCTGGGAGTCAGAGCTGATTAATTAAGGAGAAATATTGGCCGGGTAAGAGGAAGATGCGCTCGCACACACCCCACAAACGCACGACTGAACCCAGCACCAACCGCAGCAGCAAGTAAATCCCAAACCCCCGTGATGTACAGAGGAGCTTGTAGTTGCAGAAAAGGCTTTTATAAGGTTATGGATCCACATTTCGACCCAAAATCATTTATATTTTACATTTATTAGGGGCCTGGTAAGAGCATTCTTTTTCCATGTTTTTGTTCCTTCCGCTTTCCTACTCATGGAAATGTCCCAGGTTTGGCACAGGCATGATAATAAAAAAATAAGGTTGTATTTTAATTCTGAGGTTCCGCAGCTCCAGCATTTCTGAGATGCTTAAACAGCTGGCCGTGAGCGAGACACCTCTCCTTCTTAAGGTGTAATCCACATTGTAATCTGCATTATAGGCAGGTTTTGCTTATGCTAAAAAAAGCAAACAACAACAAAAAAAAATGCCTTCAGGCTTCTGAAGTCTAAATGAAAAGTGCTGGAAGAGCCCCACCTGCCCTGTGTCCTCTTTTCTTTTTTTTTCTTTCCCCCCCCCCCATTTTTGTCTTCTTTAAGAGAGAAAAATCTGGAAGCCTAAAGCTCTTCTTATCTAAAACATCTGCAAGACAACAACCCTGCGAGCCCAGAAAGCCCCATGGTGGGGAGGCATCAGCACACCTTGCTTTAAGCCGATGGGGTATTGTGCGGGCATTAGCATAGGTCCATCTGAAAGCCAAGCCACCTCGGTAATTACCTTTCTTTTCCAAAGAAAGGCAACAAAATGCAGATCCTCAGCACTCACCCCGAGGAAATCCCAACCTCCAGATTGTTTTGTTTAGCCCAGGTTCGCCAGAGATGTCTCACCAGCCTGGGGAACGTTGATGGACTTCCAGAGCTGCCCATGGATCCACCAGCACCTGCCACCACAACCTTCACCCGCAACACCGGGGCTAAGCCAACCAGAAGGAAATACAAAGACCTCGGGTGGAAACTCCCAGTTCCAGCGAGATCCTAAAGCCAAAAAGGAAATATCTCGGCAGATTTGGTGGCAGAAAGGGTAAGGTCTGGCCCAGCGATGGACGGCTGCGTCTCCCGGCCTCTGCCACCACCGTGCACCACCATGCTGTAGATGTTCACTCGCTCCTGCTCTCGTTCAGCTCCTGCCACCCTCAAAACCCAACGATTTCATAAAATACTTAAGAGGTCTGAAGTGCTATCGCCTGCTCGGCTTATTAGTCTCTAATAAGAGAGACTAGAGATAAAAAAAAAAAAAAAAAAAAAAAAAGGACAAACGTGCAACGATCCCTGTGATTAACTAAAATACGGCGCTAAACGGCTGTGAATTCTTTTGTTGAGTGCTGTGCTTTTAAGGCCCAAACGTGTCCCAAAAATACTGCACCACCAGATAATGTACAACCGGAGAAAAGGGAAAAAAGGGAAAAAAGGGAAAAAAGGGAAAAAAGAGAAAAAAGGGAAAAAAGAGAAAAAAAGGGAAAAAAGAGGAAAAAAGAGGAAAAAAGAGGAACAAAAAGGAGAAAAAAAGAGAAAGAAAAGGAGAAAAAAAGGAGAAAAAATAGGAAAAAAAGAGGAAAAAAGGAGAAAAAAGGAGGAAAAAAGGAGAAAAAAGAGGAAACAAAGGGAGAAAAAAAGAGGAAAAAAGAGGAAAAAGGGAAAAGGAAAAGGAAAAAAAAGGGAAAAGGAAAAAAAGGGAAAAGAAAAAAGGGAAAAGGAAAAAAAGGGAAAAGGAAAAAAAGGGAAAAGAGAAAAAGAGAAGAAAAAGAGAAAAAGAGAAAAAGAGAAAAAGAGAAAAAGAGAAAAAGAGAAAAAGAGAAAAAGAGAGAAAAAGAGAAAAAGAGAAAAAGAGAAAAAGAGAAAAAGAGAAAAAGAGAAAAAAGAGAAAAAAAAGAAAAAAAGGAAAAAAAGAAAAAAGGAAAAAAAGAAAAAAGGAAAAAAAGAAAAAGGGAAAAAAGGGAAAAAAGGAAAAAAAGAAAAAAGGAAAAAAGGAAAAAGGAAAAGAGGAAAAGGGAAAAGGAAGGAAAAAAGGAAAAGGAAGGAAAAAAGGAAAAGGAAGGAAAAAAGGAAAAGGAAGGAAAAAAGGAAAAGGAAGGAAAAAAGGAAAAGGAAGGAAAAAAGGAAAAGGAAGGAAAAAAAGAAAAAGAAGGAAAAAAAGAAAAAGAAAGAAAAAAAGGAAAAGGAAAAAAAAAAGGAAAAGGAAGGAAAAAAGGAAAAAAGGGAAAAAAGGGAAAAAAAGGAAAAAAAAGGAAAAAAAAGGAAAAAAGGGAAAAAAGGAAAAGGAAGGAAAAAAAGAAAGGAGAGGAAAAAAAAGAAAAGGAAGGAAAAAAGGAAAAAGGAAAAGGAAGGAAAAAAGGAAAAGGAAGGAAAAAAGGAAAAGGAAGGAAAAAAGGAAAAGGAAGGAAAAAAGGAAAAGGAAGGAAAAAAGGAAAAGGAAGGAAAAAAGGAAAAAAAGAAAAAAGGAAAAAAAGAAAAAAGGAAAAAAGGAAAAAAGGAAAAGGAAGGAAAAAAGGAAAAGGAAGGAAAAAAGGAAAAGGAAGGAAAAAAGGAAAAAGGAAAAGGAAGGAAAAAGGAAAAGGAGGAAAAAAGGAAAAGGAAGGAAAAAAGGAAGGAAAAAAGGAAAAGGAAGGAAAAAAGGAAATAGGACGGAAAAAGGAAAAAAGGAAGAAAAAGAGAAAAAAAGCGACAAAAGGAAAAAAGGAAAAAAAAGGAGAAAAAAAATGAAAAAAAAAAAGAAAGGAAAAAGAAAAAAGAGAAAAGGAAAAAAGAGAAAAAGAGAAAAAGGAAAAAAGGAAAAAGAGAAAAAGAGAAAAAGAGAAAAAGAGAAAAAGAGAAAAAGAGAAAAAGAGAAAAAGAGAAAAAGAGAAAAAAAAAGAAAAAAAAAAAAGCAGGGAAGTTAATAGACAATCCCGCTCCTTCCCCCAAAAAGCCATGGAGAGAGGAAAGGCTAAAGCACACCCAGGAGGGGGGGGGGGGAATCACTATCAATCACCTTATTTAAACAGAAGGTTGAAACCAAGCCAAGCTGGGCAGCAAATGAGGTCAAGGCAGCTGTGTGTATGTGTGCATGTACCTGGCCCCGCAGCACGTCCCCCAGTCCCGCTCTCCCATCCCCTGCTTCCCCAAACCAGCGTCTGCGGCTTTACACCAAGGTCTTCTCTGGGTTTGGAGTTTTAACTTTGGAGGAGGGGAGGAGATGCCATTTCTCCCCTGCTGAAATAGGAAAGGAGAGAGAGAAGACTGAACACGCCGGGAAAAGAAGGAGCGGAATATACTGAAAATAAATATTTCTTGTTTCATTTACAAAAGATAAGGGCTGAGCGACGTCCCGCATGGTCCCAAGCGAGCCAGAAAGGGATTTTTCTTTTAATAGAGATGACTGACCTATGGAGCCACCTGCAATCATCGGTGAACGCTCCCTCCTAACACACCCCACTGTGAAATGAACTTCATAAATCAAGAAAAACCCCAGTCACGGCCCATTTTAAGATGGCATGAGGAAGATTAAGAAACTCAACTGTTGCAGCTTCCACTTCGGGCCAAGCCAGGGCAGGGTGGCTGGAGAAGAGCCAGCGGGAGCAGATCCGAGAGGCGTTACAACACACTCTGGAAAACTTACGGCGCTATAAATTTTTTTACTATGAGCATTTACACCCCCTTCTCCGCAGCTGGGGAAAATATAGGCTAAAAAAAAAAAAAAAAAAATATATATATATCTATGGCACAAGTTAAAAATGCCTGTTCTTTGCCAGCTGGAAGGGCTGGCAAAGGGAATTCTGCCCAAACTGGGAATTGAGTCCTGGGTCCGGCAAAGCCTGGGCAGACCCTTCCCGGGGCAGGTCCGTCCGACAGCAACCGGACCCTGAAAAGAAGGGAAAGAAATAAAAGGGGGAAAGGATGATTTTTGAAAACAATTCGGTTTTGCTGCTGCTCCTCTTGTGAAGGAAGGAGGAGAGAGAAAAGAGACATTGGCAGGAGCATGTGGAAAGCCACAGGTTAAGGGTTTGGGGTTTTTTTTGGCTAAAGCTTAATTTATTAACTATTTAGCTATCTGTGCGTTAATAATATTAGCATTTTAGAGAAGCGAGGATTTTGCTTCAGGAAAAAGACCCGGTTAAAAAAAAAAAAAAAAACCAACCAATTTCCAGTGGTTTCCAGTCTTCTGCTCCAATAAAAGCATCGCAGCACCCTGTTCTTTCCCCAAAACTGCCCGGGAATTCCCAAACTCACCACCACGCACACGGCTCCCGCTCTTCCCTCTCCGCCCAGCGCTAAGGAAGAAATGAAGTTTGAAATAGTGACGGCGATGACCAGATCAGAAGCAAAGCTGTTCCCACGGCAGGGGTTTATCCCCAGAGCGCCAAGGGGAACGGACGAGGCCAGACGGACGGAGGGACAGAAAAGCGACGGTGCCAAAAAGAAAAGGCACAAACCCCCAGTTTAACTCGAAACCGCGGCTCCTGGCTCAGTACCATGGGAGCATCGGTCCTCGCAAAGCTGCTTCCTCCTCTCGGAGCAGGGAAGGAGAGATTTCAGCAGCAGCTTTCAGAGTCAGCATCTTCCCATCATCAAAATGTAAATGGCATCACTTTTCAGGTAATCCCGGCCTCAAAACCACCTCCTTTGGACACCAGCAGGCACAAAAGAGCCACAAAAGGCGGTGTTTCACACCTACCAGGTACTCTTAAACTGCCTTTTTCCCTACCTGATGCAATTAACTCCTAAAATGCGGGCACACCCCCGAGCCGGCCCTCTGTCCTCGCCCCTGGGGAAGGATGAGGTTGGGTTTAACACAAACGCAGTTCATCACCTCCAGAACCTCAAGCGGGGGAAGATGCAGGACGGCGAGATAAGGCTTCCTCCCCCGTGGGGTACCAGTTGGTGGGATGGACAAAAAAAAAAAAAACCCCCAAAAAACTACATTAAACCTGGCAGTTTTAACCATTCGAACCAGGGCAGCTTTACAAAGCGGCGCAAAGGCGGGCTCGTTATTTCCCTCATCATCCTCACCTCACAATTTAAAATTTCTTACAATTTCTCATCACTCAAAAGGCTGAAATTAAAACCTCCTTCCCACGGCCAGGCTTAAAAGCTCGGGGTCGGCTCCTACCTCAAGTCACTACGGTGGGGAGCCCCATTCCTAACTTTTTTTAACCTACTCCCCCCGCCATTCCCATCTCTATTTATTTCCAGGCATTTTCATACATCTATAACCAGCGCTGGCAGCAGCAAGACCCTGAGGCTGGTTTCAGCGGAGGCACTTCCATGGTACAACCATAGAACAAAAGCATTTCTACCAGCACAAAACCACTTTTAGGATTAAATTTGGCTTACACAGCCCGGCTACCCCCACCGCATGCCCTGGGGATACCGGCCCCACAAGCCAAAATTGCTCGCCACCACCCAGAAGCAGCCAATATCTTGTAACACCGCTGCAGATTTGTAGTAAATACAAATTCGTTAGGAAAAAAGGAGAGAAAAGCAAGCGCCAGCCTCCTGCAAAACTCCCTCTCGCGTCCGGCGTCCGCTGTCATAGTCCGGTGGGGACGGTCACGTTTGACGCAGCAACTGCAGGCGCCGCCAGGTTATTCACCGGTAACATTTTCAGGCTTGGAAGGAAAAGGAATTAGTGGAATTAGTAGGAAACAAACAAACAAAAAAAAAAAAAAAACAAAAAAAAAAAACCAGCTTTTTTTTTTTTCATTTTCCTCAAATCCCCATCCCATGCAACCACCGGGCTGCAATGGAAAAAGTTCGGCATGCGCTGAACTAAACTGCCCTAATGAAGTTAAAAGGCGTTCGATACCAGGAAAATAATTTCAGTATTTAAATCTGGATGAAAAGCAAGTGGCTACATCCAATTTCCACGCGGTACAAGGCTCAAGTTCTACCAAAGCTCCGCTAAAGCACTCCTCTGGAGCAACAGGGGGAAGCAGAGGAAGGCGAGGAACCTGAAAGCATCTCGAATTTTTTAAAATAATAATAATAATAATAATGTGAAATATCTAAGCTGACTTACAATCGTTACTCCTGGCCGCCAGCGCAGGGCTTCACTCTTGGCAGAGAAACGAGCAGCTGGACACGCAGAGACTTTGAGGCTCCATCCGACCTGAGCGATGGCTCTGGGTAATTGGGTCTGTGCGCTAAAAAAGGGGGGAAACCCCCCCCAGACAGAGCAGAAAAGTAATGTCCCTCCCTCTAGGGCACAAGGCTGGGGGGGGAAGGACTCTCTCCACAGGGCTGAGCCCACCGGCTCCCATCTTCTGCCCACCGCACCTCCTCGCCCACTGTATTTCTGGACCAGGGGAAAACCAGGGGGGTTTCTACCCCTCCATCACCTCCTGCACCATCAGCAGCGGGTATCGCCATCCCGCTTCACCTGCAGCATTTTCCTTCCACGGGCGAGCAAATTCCTAAACTGACCTTATCAAGGCATCACCCAGCCTGCATGACACATCCCCCCCTCCCCTGGCACTGCAGGGCACCTTTGTCTCCTCAAACACCCGGAAAATAAAGATTTCGCCCAGTTTTGGAGCGCAGGCTGGGCTTGCAGAAGTCTACCTGCTGGCAGGAGAAGGCTAACGGCACCGGTGGGAGGAAACGGGGAGGTCACGATGAGCCTGGTGGCACCAGGTGAGGTGGAAACATCTGCGCTGGCCACGCTGGGACGCAGGGGGATGCCACCCACATCACCCAGCGTGGAGACGCGTCACCTTCGTGGTCGCCGGCATCCCCTTCTCCCCAAAACAGGAATCAGGCAGGAGCAGTCCCGTCCCCTGCATCTTGAGCAGAAGAGGTTCGTGAAAGATGTCCCCTAAAAGCTTCACATGGAGCTAAAACCATTCAATTTTAGTGGACTTTTTTACTTTTTTTTTTTCACTTTTACTTTACTTTTTTCACCTTTGAGCCACCCTAGCGAGCTCACCTTATAACTCAGACACGCGCGCACCACCAAACGCTTCCATAATTCACCATATTAAAAGTCCACCTTCACAAAATGCCCCGTCCTTACCCTAAACTCGCCCCAAATTTAACAAGAAGATGCTTTCCCACCATCGGGTGGTCCCTAAATTCAGATTTCCCAGGGCAGAAAGGGCACCTCGCCCCGCGCGCCCCGAAAAAGTGCCGTTAAATAAAAACGCTGCAACGCCCCAGCCCAGCTTAAGGTGGCTGCTTCAATATAAAATCCTTAACGTATTTATTTCTTACGTGATTATAGATGAAGTTTAATCTTCTATTACAAAACCTGCCCGGCAGGTTAAGTCGGCGGCAGGAGACATCTCGAGAGCCGCTCTCAATTCAATAAAAGAAAATAAACCCAAGCTCCCCCGTAACACCAACTCCTGGCGAACGGAGAGTTTTAAACCAAATTATTTTAGTGAGATTAAACCCAGTTTAACACGGCGAGAAGAAACGAGAGGTAACGAGGGAAAACCTGCCCCCGGTTGCTGTGGCAATGCTTAAACCCAAGGTGATCCCTCCCAGGCAGGGAAATTATTGCAGGAACGGATAAATCCGACCCCCTTCAGCCTCTTTTATACCAGGAATTTGCGATAAAAGTGCAAGTTGGGAATGAGCAGCGCAAGAAAACTCCAAGCGCTACACTCCGGAGGTTGGTTTGGTTTTTTTTTTTTTTTCTGTTGGATGTCGATGCTACGGAAGGCTGTAAATGTTAAAAAGAGTTGTTTTCTGCTAAAAAACGCCAAGCTTTTCCTTTCTGGCTGCAAAACCTCCGCTGATGCATTTCAGATAGAGAGGCGACAGTAGACGTACAACGTGGAAACTGTAAAATCTTTGAGGAATCCACGTTTGGGCCTGAAAACGGTCTTTAAGGTCCAGCATCGCTCAGGCTCCAGCTCCTTCCCCAGCCCCAAACCTCATCAATATTTGGGGTGAAATTCTGACTCCTGACTCAACTTTCTCTCAAATTTCAGGTCCCGCTCCACGTCCCCGGGCTCTCAGGGAGATGCTCCGGGGCGACGGTAGCCTCCGGGATGGATCCCGAAAGGCTGAGGCTCGCTGGAGAGGGGCTGCTGCAGGGATGGAGCATTTTCATACAAGTTTACCAAAAAAAAAAAAAAAAAAAAAAAAAAAAAAAAGTAGGGAAAAGTCGGAAAAAAAGTGAAGAAAAAGAAAATAAATCTTTTTCAGCAAGTGTCCTACCAAAGCGGGAAAAAAACAGAGCCGCACTTTGACTTTCTCAAGGCTTTTTCTCAATGAATCCTATCAGGAAAAGAAGGAAAAAGGAAAACGAAGCGTAGCCCGGGATGCTGTAAAATGGGAACGGCATCACCGCTGCTGCCGGCCCGGCCCATGCGGCTGCGCAGACGCCGGTGTTGAACCCCCGGCGACGATCCGGGCCTTGGCTCCGCTCGTTAATAAATCTAAATAATCACCTAAATAATCAAACGCGGCCAGTCTATTAATCGGGACAAAGGTCAAATACACGCGGCAAACGTATTAATTTTTCTTTACGTTTCTAGGCCTAGTAAAAATAGGCGTTTGTAAATCCTCTCTCCCTCTCTGTCTAAATATACACACAAACAAATTATATTTAGAATTACGTCACCAGGTCTCTAACACAGGACACCGACGGAAGGCTGTCACCTACCCACTCTGAGCCACTGCAAGGAAAATATTCAATTGCAGAGGGAAAACGAGAAGTAATTAAGAGAACCACCTGAAAGCCTCTTCCCTTTCAAAAACCAGGGATTTCTCCACCTCTTTCCCGTGGGATCACCTAACCGTAGTATTTAGGAGAGCTGAGTTTATATACTAGCCGCTCTTGCATATTAAGTACGGAGTGTGTAATTATCCGTGCACGTGTCCGGGTGACTAAAGGTATGTGGAATGACTGGGAACTCAAAATATCTTGCCTGGGTAGCCTACAGCTGCTAAATTTCCTCATTTTTGAGAAACCCAACGGCTGGAGCACACCCTTCCAGGGAGGCATCCCGAGGCCGTGACTTTCCCTGTCCCGTTTGCGTGCGTCATTCCATCCTTACTCACTCCACCGTAGAGGAACGCCGACGATGCACAGACCTAAAATATTAAAAACTAAAGGAAAAAAAAGTATTCCCAGCACGCTCACACACCAGCCAGCGCCTGGAAAAATGCACGCTTTTCCGATTTCTAGGCATCTGGATTGGCAGAAACCACAGGGATCTCAACCACTCCAAGCCAAATTGTGGACCTATATTTTTTTTCCTCCTCCCTTTTTTAATTTCCCCTGAAGCTGAACACTGCGGATCTCCCCTGCCTGTGATGCACGGCGCCTTCCTGGACCACATGCAGATGGAAGAGGAGCGGTGAATGGAAGTTGCACAAGAATCCAGGGTAGAAGGCCAAGCCAAGAGGTCCTCCTCCCTCAAAACCCAACAAGGGTAAGAAGCCCCAAAGTTGGGTAACAAAAACCAAGGAGAAGACAAATTCTCCAAGAGCAAAGCTACAAACCTCAGCCTTCGTTTTTAAGAGAACTGGGCAACGGTACCGAAAATGGACTGTGGATGGAGCAGGAAAAAGGCAAGAGAAGAAGGGAACGGGCAACATTGCACGGCGTCCATGTCTCCTTCCTGGAGATCCCCAACCTGGAGATAAATGACCTCATTTAATTCAGCTCCACTGCAAGCAAAGAGCCTCAGAAAGTTCATGTCCAGCTGGGAATCGCTTCAAGACGACGTCAAAAATAATAAACCCAAATGGGAAATTTGTCTGATAACTTACTGGCCGGCCAGGGGAGCAGGTGAAGGTCTCCTCCCGCGACTGAGAGAAATTTCGATGTATGTATAAGGAGAATTTTCTTGAAATAAACTGACTTTTCAGAGCCATTAAGGCTTACGTGCGGAGCTGAAAAACCCTCAGATACGCTCGGGCAGCGAGAACCAAGTTTTTCCCTTTTCTCGATTTCGCACCCCGTGGGACCATCATTAGTCTCCTTAATAAAGGGGAGGAGCGTTCGGAGAGAAATACAGGGGTAAAACTGAGCTTTCCCTTCCACGAGCATCTCCCCGACGGATTGGAACAACATATTCGAGGACCCGAATTTGGGTATTTAACCACAGTAGGTTTGCCAGGAGCTTCTGCCTTGTGCCGAGGGCACCTGCGTGACCGATCGTTTTCCCTAGAGGAAAGCAGAAAATAGAATCCAGACGCCTACGAGAAGCAAAACATACTCAAGTCCCAAAGTGGCACGAACGGTGAACGGCCAACGAGTCTCCACAGCTGCAACGCGCATGAAAAAAACCACACTCTAATAGCCACAACCAAAACCCTGAAGTTTTAGACTGTTTGAATCCACACTGAGTCACATCAACAAAATCATTGGGCTTCTCAAAGGCACTGGCCCTAAACCATGGCCCCAGCAAACCACCCGTGAGTGCCACCAAGCTCCACCAGTGTCACCGGCCTGTGGAGACGCGGGATGGCACAAAGAACATCTTCCCCCAAAATGGAGCTAAATGCAAGCTGGGGAGGTCTACCCGCAGCAGAGCGCAGAAGCAGCAGCAGATAAATATGAAATATATTTATATTTCATGCCATGGAGTGAGCAAGGGAACCTGCTGCAGCACCTTCAGTTTCCATCATAACGTTCAGACGCCAGCTGAAGAACTCCTTGGGACTCTCAACACAATCCATCTCGCCCCGTGCCATGACCTCACCAACATGTCACTTGTTTGAGAGGGTTCTCCACCCTCGGAACACAGCCGCCAGGGATGATCTCGGTGTCTTCTCAAAGGAAGCGCTCACTCATTGCAGGTTTGGCTGCATCAGCCACACCACTACAGCTCTAGCAACAGCACAAAGAGATGAAGTTTCTTCTGCTCGCAGCCTAGGATACAAACATCCATCAAGTAGATCCAGGTCAGTGTCGGGCAGCTCCACGGAGAAGCTGAAGACCTCGCATGGAGCTTGGTAGCAGCTCCAAGCTCAGGGACTCAGGCTGGCCCCAATGTGAGCACCCAAAGAGGCGAGGCAAGCTGGTTTTGCTGGATGCTGAAGTTCTCAAGAACCTGAGCTCTGGCTGCCGAGTGGGACACGGAGAGCGACCAACCAGGTGAAAGCTGGTCGGGGTTTCTTTGCTAATAGGAAAATTCTGGTAAACTCCATCAGCACGTACTCAAGTCGCCCGTAGTCCAGCTCCCCGACTCGATATCCCACCTCCTACAGCCAGCGTGGAGCTCCACCTCAGCAACAACGATGCGCCAGCATTCAAGGTCAGATTGGACGGGGCTTCGAGCAACCTCATCTAGTGGAAGACATCCCTGCCCACGGGTTGGACTGGATGATCTTTAAAGGTCTCTTCCAGCCCAAACCATTCTGTGAGTAATTCCCATGAAAATTAAGGCTGAGCCTGACCATTTACCGGGCTCTGCTTGTGTCACCGGGCTGCGACCAGTGCCCTCCAAGCCCCCGCATCTCGCAGTAGCCCAACTCCAACGCTACGAGCTACAAAGACAATTACTCCAAAAAACAAACCACACAGACCTCCTCTTCGTCACACCACCCAGCAGGCACAGGACTGAGGGAAACCACCGTCTGCGGCAGCACCAAATGTCCCGCAGCCATCACGGTTTGCTTTCAACCACACTCTCCACCACAGCGACCAACTGCACTTTGGAAATACCGAACTGGCTCCTGGGACGCACCGTAGGAGACATTTCTAAAATCGCAACATTCAAGAGCGGGGAAGGAGATGATGAAGCACGAGGTACCTCCGCCTCTGAAGAAAACCGTCGCAAAGCCACTGCAAATAATCCTTTTCTCAAGCTGAAAGCACACGTGCACGCCCTAATTAAGACACAGCATCAACAAGGCAGCGAAGGCGACTCAGGCGCTCGGTGAAACACCAGGCTTCGAGGCAGGCATGGGGAAACAAGTCTCCTAAAAACATCCGAACACCTCCCAACAGCTTCCAGAGACCCAACTGGGAACACCCGCCCCAAGAAAACCCCTAAAGTCAGACCAATAAATTAGCATTTCTTTTAAAAAGCTGCTAAAAGAAACCGCTCTGGCTTCTTTCAAGCGCCCGAGTTTGCAACACTCCAGATCATTTTAGACAAGCGGCAGCGCGATATAATGTGTATGCTTCTAACCGCCACGCTGGCTGGAACGCTTGGTTTGACATCAAATGCCACCCCAGCCCTCGGGGATAGGATCCCCTGGCGCTCTAAACTAAAAAGGTTATATGCCTAAATGAGGCCAAAACTTTCTGGATGGATAGGAGAGTCGTTTGACCCCAGAGGGTGGCTCAGGATGGGACCGTCGCTCCCCACTGGGGTTAAGCTCAAGTAAATCAGGTGCGGGGCTGGCTCCAGGCTCTCCCGTCCCGGGGAGAAAGGCAGGAGCCACGTCTAGCAAAACACAACCTGGATTCAAAATGAAATCCTCCGTCTCTCACTAATTTTAGACGGGCGGGCCACAGGCACCGTTTCAGCTGAAACAGATCCTCAGGTGGGCACAGGCGGAACTCTGTTGCCTTCGCTCAAAAAAGGTTTGCTCTGCCATCCTGGGTTAAAAACGCGCCATTTTTAGCTTTGCCTCCAAGTCCAAACAGTGGCACGGAGGTGCCGCACGCCAGGTGTCTGCCTCCTTCCACCCCAGCCGCACGTCGGAGATGCCGCACACGCAAAGTTTTACCAGGCACCCCAATCCTTCACCAAGGAAGTCTAAAAAATGTAAAAATAGCGTTCAGAACCAACAAGGAGGAGGAAGGGGGACAGGGGGAGAGAAGGAAAGAAACCCCACTGCCACCAGCAGGAACTGAAGGGCTGGCTGAGAAGAAGGCATAAAGCTGGAATAAAGCAATGTCAGGGGGTGTCGGTGAAAATCCCCAGCGCAGAGCAGAACCGGAGTTCACCGGCCATTAAGGCTGCTTCCCCCCCGCTCCCCCCCCCCCCGGCTCCTTTTTTGCCTGCCTCCTTCCTCCTGTCAGAAAATGGGGTCAGTGCAGGGGCCGGCCGGGGGGATTGAAGGGGCGAAATACAGTTGGGACTCGGTACCTCCTCCGCACACCGGGGGGAAAATAATAATAAAAAAGGTGAGGAAAAAATGTCGTCCCCCCCCCCCCGCTTTCCCCGAGGGAGGCCGGGCGGTGAGTGCGGACGTGTCCCGGCCTCCCTCCCTCCCTCCGCAGGGCACCCCGGTGAGGGCAGGGGCAGCCCCCCGGCACCCCCGGCACCCCCGACCACTCCGCTCCACTCCGTTCTCCAGCCACCCCCCAGCCACCCCCAGCCCGGCCTCCGCCCGCTGGCGCCCGGCCGCGGCGCTCACGCAAGGCCGGGGATGCGCGGCCTACCCCGCCGGGCCCGCCAGGCCTCAGGCCGCCGTGCGGGGCCGGGGAAGGGAAGGGGGTCGGCCGGCGGCGCGGCCAGCGCTTACTCCGGGGTGGGGTGCTCCGGGTCGTAGAAGTCCCCCATGGTCGGGCGGGCGCTGTCCGGGGGACCGGGGCGGGGGGACCGGCAAGCGCGGCCCCTGGGGCGGGCAGGGCCGGGCCGGGCCGGGCCGCGCCGCGGGGGAGGGCCCCTTCTCCGCCCTCCTCCGAGCCCGGCGGGGGGCTCGGCTCCGCCGCCGCCGCCTCACATCCTCCGGCGGGCCCCGCGCTGCAGCGGCCGCCGGCGGGGCCCCGCCATCCGCGCCGTGCCCTGCCCTGCCCCTGCCCGCCGCCCGACGACGAGTCCGCCCCGGCCGCCCGGCTCCTCCCCGCCGCGCCGCCGCGCCGCCGCCGCTCCGCTCCGCTCCGCTCCGCTCCCCCCGGGGCGGGCAGCTGTGCCGCCGGGCGACGGGACGGCACCGGGCCGGATTCACCGGGACCTCAGGCAGGGCAGTCCCGGGGACACACCGGCATCAGCCGCCGGAACGGCGGGATCTCACCGGGATCTCACTCGGATCACCCCCGGGATCACCGGGGCCACAGCAGGCACCGGGGCCACACTGGCATCACCCCTGGGATCTCACTGGGATTGCACCGGGATCACCGGGGCCACACCGGGATCTCACTGGGATTGCACCGGGATCACCCCTGGGATCACCGGATCCACACCAGGCACCGGGGCCACACCAGCATCACCCTCGGGATCTCACTGGGGCCACACCGGGATCGCCCTCAGGATCACCAGATCCACACCAGACACCGGGGCCACACCAGCATCGCTCCTGGGATCTCACCAGGATCACCCCAGGGGTCAGCGGGGCCACAGCAGGCACCGGGGCCACACTGGGATCACACCGGGATCACCCTTGGGATCACCAGGGCCGCACCAGGCACCAGGGCCACACCAGCATCACCCTCGGGATCTCACTGAGGCCACAGCAGGCACTGGGACCACACCAGCATCACTCCTGGGATCACACCGGGATCACCCCTAGGATCCCCAGGGCCACACCAGGCACCGGGGCCACACCAGCATCACCCTCGGGGTCTCACCGGGGCCACACCGGGATCTCACTAGGATCACCCCCGGGATAACCGGGGCCACACCAGGCACCAGAGCTACACCGGCATCACCCTTGGGATCTCATCGGGATCACCCCCGGGATCACCAGGGCCACGGCAGGCACCAGGATCTCACTGGGGCCACACCGGGATCACCCCCAGGATCACTGGATCCACACCAGACACTGGGGCCACACTGGGATCTCACTGGGATTGCACCGGGATCACCCCTGGGATCACTGGATCCACACTGGGCACCAGGGCCACACCAGACACTGGGGCCACACTGGGATCTCACTGGGATTGCACCGGGATCACCCCTGGGATCACTGGATCCACACTGGGCACCAGGGCCACACCAGACACTGGGGCCACACTGGGATCTCACTGGGATTGCACCGGGATCACCCCTGGGATCACTGGATCCACACTGGGCACCGGGGCCACACCAGCATTACCCTCGGGATCTCACTGGGGCCACACCAGCATCACCCCTGGGATTACCGGGGCCACAGCAGGCACCGGGGCCACACCAGGATCACCCCTGGGATCACCGGGGCCACACTGGCATCATCCCCGGGATCTCACCTGGGCCACATGGGGATCACCCCTGGGATCACACTGGGATCACTGGGGCCACACCAGACACCAGGGCCACACTAGCATCATCCCTGGGATCAGCGGGATCTCAGCGGGGTCAGATAGGAAAGTCCCAGGGACACACCAGGATTAGCCGTGGGACCGGTGGGATCTCTCCGAGATCACACCAGCATCATCCCTGGGATCACCAGGGCCACACCAGGCACCGGGGCGATACTGGGATTAGCCATGGGACCACCGGGATCTCACCGAGATCACACCGGGATCACCCCTGGGATCACTGGGGCCACACCAGGCACCAGGGCCACACCAGGATCAGCCATGGCGCCCCCAGGATCACCCCCAGGATCACCGGGATCACCGAAATCTCCCTGGCATCACTGGAACCACACCGGGATCAGCCTCTGCACCACCGGCATCACCCCCAGGGTCACCAGGGCCACACCAGACACCAGGATCAGCCACAGGACCACCAGGATCACCCCCGGGATAACCACAGCCACACCAGGATCATCCACGGGGTCACCAAGATCTCCCTGGCAACGCTGGGACCACAGCGGAATCAGCCATGGGATCACCAAGATCTCCCTGGCATCACTGGGACCACACCAGGATCTCCTCAGGATCATCAGCACCTCAGATCACCGACAGCACATCAGGGTGACCCCCAGGATACCAGCACCCTGGGGAACTGGCATCACCAGCATCCCTCAGGATCTCCCGTACCCCAGGGCACCAGCACCCTGGGATCACTGGCACTCCCAGGATCTCCCCCTGGGATCACCAACATCCTGGGAATCTTCCCTGGGATCACTGGCACTCCCAGATCACCTCCAGGATTGCCCTGACTCCTAGACACTGGCACCATGGGACACCAACACCCCCGGGATCACCGGCACCTTGGGATCATTCCCGGGACCCTGGCACCCCGGGATAACCCCAGGATCTCCCCCAGGATGATGGGCACCCCTGGGATCACACCTGGGACAGCCTGGGGCTCTGCCCATTCCCAGGCCCTGCCAGCGCCCAGGCCGCATTCCAGAGAAAAAAGCCACAAAATTACTAAAAACTGCTCTTGTCCTTTCAGAGCTTGTTTTATTTCACCAGCTTCCCAAGCCCCGGGGAGAGCTCCCCCAGGAAGACGGTGCCGGAGCATCCCAGGAGCCTGTTTTCAGGGTGCAGTAGGACCATCCTGCTCACGCAGGAGCCACAAAACTACGTTTGCAGCATCCAAAATTGAGATTTCTTGCCTTTTTTTCCAGATTTGGGCTGGCGGGGACTCACAGGGATGGGGTGGGTGGCACTGAGCAGCACCCACATGGAAGCATGAGGGGGAAGGGAAGGAGGGGTGGATGGAGGAGAAGGTCAAAGGAAGGCGTAGCTCAGTTCACGTGGAAGCATTTTCCTGGGAAATTCAGCTTTATAAGCCTTTGGAAATGGATAATTCCAAAGAAAAGGTGGTTTCTCAGCTGTTCTCCACAGCACTGCTGGGGCGCAGGTGGTGTTACAGTAACAGGGGTGAGCTACAACAAATTAAACCAAATCCAACAGCTTGCACTAATTAATTTTCCCGGCATTCCATATAAACGGAGGTGGCATGTGGAAAACCTCTGACCTGGGATACTGTAATTCAGGGATGCTCCTGCCGTGGCTGGTGCTGGGTTTGGCAGCGGGGGCTGTCCGTTCCCCATCCCATGGCTCAGCCAAGTGCCAGTGGCTTTTCCAGTAACCCCAGTGACATGCCAGCGGGTTTTCCAGTAACTCCAGTGATTCACCAGGCTTTGGCCAGGGCGCTCCCGATGGCTACGGAGCATGGGATGCTACGTTTTGGTGACTTCCACATTATTCTTCCAACTCCCCAAATAATTCCGAAGCTCTTGGGGGCTGCGGCTCTGAACACAGACTGGACCCTGCGCTCAGCAGCACCCACCGGCTGGAGCCACAGAGGACAAGCGCCGAGGGCCACCCAAAATGCATAGTAGACACAAAAATCGTGGCTGACGCTTTTATTCCTTGCGGAGACAAGAAGGAGAAACCCCAAGGAGGAGCCGGACCCTAAGGAGCTCCTTTAAGCCAAGGCTGCAGCTTGACCGGCACGTATATACATACGTATATATGGCCCCACATCCATCCGCGGCTCCTCAGAGCCCCGGCTGCGATACAGGTGGAGAGGAGCGATGGAGGAGCCAACGCTGACAGCAGGTTGGGTTTGAGGAACTACCTGCGATCACCAGGGCTTCCCGAGAGGACACGTGCTGCTGTCATTGCCCAGGAGAACAGATCCATGTGCCCTCACATCATGGCAGCCAGCGGCACGGCCAGCCCACGTGTGAGACTTGCCCTGGGCGAGCTGGGTGTTGGAGGGAGCCCTGCGAGATCATAGAATGGTTTGGGTTGGAAGGGACCTTAAAGATCATCCAGTTCCAACCTCCTGCCCTGGGCAGGGACACCTCCCACTAGACCAGGTTGCTCAAAGCTCCATCCAGCCTGGTCTTGAACACGCACGTCTCTCATCATTTTGGGTAAATCGCAGGAACCGGCCCAGCTCTGCCCCAGCAAGACTGATGTGGTGGTGAACTGTTTGCAGCAGGAGGAGAAGATGGGACTCTCTTGGCTTGGGTATTTGGTATAGAAACTTCCCTGGCATGTGCCAAGCTGGAATCAGCTTCCCACCTCCACCTGGTGCTGGAGGAGGAGGAATTCCAGCAGGCCTTCAGCTCAGCGGGTGAAGATTACAGCAGCCTGAAATCCTCTGGAGCTTTCCAGTTGCTGGGCGCCGTGATGTCCCCCTGGATCTGAATCGCTTTCCCGGAAAGCAGCGGGCAAACATTGCCCTGTTCCTGCTGCACTGGGGTGGGGAGGCTGCCGTAAATCTCCCGCCAGGCAGGTGATGGGAACGCTGCTCTGCGGCGTGCGCCTCCCCAGCCCCTTCCTCTCGCCGGGAGGGCAAACGCCCCAGGGTTGCTTCGATCCAAGGGAGGACTCGCTCCCACCCAAACCTGGCTCCTCAGGATCCACCTCCAGAGCATCAAATTAGCAAAGATGCGACTTGACGCTCCGTTGAGAGCAAGGCCAGGAGGCCGTTGCCTCCGGCAGCAGGGAGGAGGGAGGCAGAAGCAGCCCAGGTTGTCCACAACACCCCTCTCTTGTCGGGACGCTGCGTTTTCCAGAGGCGCTCAGAAAAACAAGCGTTGCTGTTTGAACTCCCTGGCTTGCTTCCCGTCTAAACAGCGGCTTTGCTTACCAATAACTCAGTCTAGCTGCATAAAAGTTAGGGGGTTGGGTTTTTTTTTTTTCCCCTACTGTTTATTTTTGATAAATCTATTGTGGACATGAACGCAGGGCACTTTCTGAGGTGACGTTGCTTGTGTTGAATGCCGGGTTCCAGGCTGAGCCCGGATCCGTTACGTGACGTGCAGAAATGACAGGGGTTTATTCTTCCCAGCAGCTGTGACGAGCCCGGGTTTCTTGCGCATTTGCTGGAGGGACGACATGGTTCTGGTGTACGCGTGCTGGCAACAGAAAACAAAAAGCATTTTTGACATGAGCTCGGTTTTCAGAGCAGAATTCTCACCAGTAAAGCTTTTTCCTGAAAAAAAAAAAAAAACAAAAAAACCCAAACCCCAACACCTTCCCAAACCTTCCCAAGCGGTGCTGGAAAAAGCTGCCCAAATAAGCCCCATCACACCCAGCGTTGCTCTACTGGTGGCAGATCCCAGCAGGCTCAAAGGAGGGCACGAGAAGCCCTGGGAAATTCTCCTCCCAAGCACTGAAGGGCTGGTTTTGAGATTTTTTCCTTAAAAATATTAAATGATACAATTGTGCAGCCCCGTTACTCTCATAAACACCTGATCTTTGTGAAGTCCTGCTAAGCTCAGGGCCTCGGTGGTATTTTGCCGGGAAGGAACTTGCAGTGCGAAGTGCTGAGATTGGTTTTTAGCAGCAGACCAGCTGAGATATTACCTTTTGATCGGTCTTCATTTTGGCTTTGTAGAACGAGACCGAAGCCGGGCAGGCTGGCAGCTTTGTCTCCTGCATCCGCTCAAACATCTCCTGCTCGTCTTCCTCCTGCCAGCAGAAAGACAGACCCCGCTCTGTGTGAAAAAACCACACGTCTGGAGACACAGAGGTCAACCAATGCCGTTTGCCGCATTGAACGCTCTCTGAAGCCTTGGAAGTGAGAGGTCCTCCCTTCCAACGCCTGACATGAGCAGATTTGGGTAGGACTTTGGGCAAAATCTATCTGCAAGTGTAAAATCCCAAAGGGAGTTCCATCAGCTGTCTTCTCATGGCCACGCTCTGCCCTTAACTACTCACAGGAGAGTCTTCCTTCCACTGCAAGATAATGTCACAGCTTGGAGTAGGTCTGAGCTTCAGCGTGGTCCTCCCTGAGCCCAACTAGCTGATGTCCATGCCCACGCTTCTCCAGGGAACCGCCTGGAAGGCGTGAGCACACTGAGGAGGAACATGGGTTGAATGGAAGTTCAATTTTTTAAGTTATCACCTTGGGTATAATGTTTTCATGCCAGATTTGAGGCTAGCTCTAGCAGATTCTTAGGTCACCTCCTGGCAGGGTTCATGAGTAGCCTGGAGAAGGTGACACTGAAATTCCGGTGTGATAAAAGGCAAGTGGCCAAACCAAACCAAGCCAAGAGTAAAAGATGCACACCCTGGATGAATGGGTGAGAACGGTAAATGAAGAGCCAGTTTGGAAAATGATTCTAAGTAGGAAACAAACCTCCAGAGAAAAATGAGGTGGTTCCCTCACAGACCCAGTATGGGCCTTAGCATGGCCAGTGACACTGACTGGGAAGCTGCAATGAACTGCCCAGTAAGAGGAACAGGAGAAGAATCCTATGAGGACAGGCTGAGAGAGCTGGGGGGGTTCAGCCTGGAGAAGAGAAGGCTCCGGGGAGACCTTCCAGCCCCTGCCAGTCCCTCCAGGGGCTCCAGGAAAGCTGGGGAGGGACTCTGGATCAGGGAGGGGAGCCATGGGACGAGGGGGAAGGGTTTTCCACTGCAAGAGGGGAGATTGAGATGAGATGTGAGGCAGAAATTCTTGGCTGTGAGGGGGGTGAGCCCCTGGCCCAGGTTGCCCAGAGAAGCTGTGGCTGCCCCATCCCTGGAGGGGTTGAAGGCCAGGTTGGACGGGGCTTGGAGCAACCTGGGCTGGTGGGAGGTGTCCCTGCCCAGGGCAGGGGGTTGGAACTGGATGGTCTTTAAGGTCCCTTCCAACCCAAACCATTCTATGATTTTAAGAAACCAGCACTGAGCAACGTTACCAGGAACAGCGTTTATCCTCCGCCTGAATATTTCTGCCTGTAACATCAACAACTTGACACAGCTGCAGAGCATTGCTAAAAGGCACGCTTCATTCGTCTTCAGGCTTAAAATTGATGCGATGACAAGAAATCCAGGGCTGGAAACCATTAAGGGAGTTTCTATGAATACATTGAGTAACTTGGGTTAGTAAAAGTGACTACTAGTGATGGATTTCCTCTTTTTCCCCAAAAAGTGACCCTCCTGGACTTGTGCAGTCAGTCAGGGTTTTCCTTTTGACCTCATTAGGTGCATTGCTTTATCCAAAGGGATTTGGGTTGGGACGGGTTTTTTCCTCTTTCCCATACAGGTCTGTATCTGTAGCTGAAATTTTCCACCGTTTGGTAGATCACAACAGCCTGCTTAAAAGTAAACTCACTACATGGTTTTTTTCTCACATCATGTTTGTTATTCATACTCTCCAGGGAACTAATTCAGTAGGATGGGAAGAACCTGTCTCTGATCAGCTTTAAAACCCCTTTTATGCCTTTTCTCAATGGGAGTAAAGAAAATGCTTCACTGAGATTTACAGTCAAAATAATCCCACCTGGAGACAAAAGAGTTCCCTTTCTGTTTTCCTCCTAAAAAGCCAAAGCCATCCTGTCCCCCACTACTCAGTGGCTAGAAATGGGGGCTGTGCATTCAGGAACGGGGTCGCACAGCCCACACCCTGCTTATTCTCTTTCCCAAATACCTGCAGATGCCCCCTGCTCCTGGTGGGGACAAGCTCCTGGGAGAGATGGACTTAGGACCTGTCCCCACATGCTGTTCTCTGCCATCTGCTGAGGTTGAGCTGCAATAATGGAGATGCGTCACACCTACAAAGAAAGGGCTGATTCCCTCTTGCAGCCAGGGTGGGATTTCCCTCCTTGCCATGCACCGCTTCATGGTGTCAGACGGAGCAGAAGCACTGCCACCACGTTCCTAACAAACAGCATGAAGGTTTTGAGTCTTACCTTAACAAAAACTGGAATGACTTCAGAGGAGAATGACACAAAGAAGTCTGGTAAATCATAGAATGGTTTGGGTTGGAAGGGACCTTAAAGACCGTCCAGTGCCACCCCCTGCCCTGGGCAGGGACACCTCCCACCAGACCAGGTTGCTCCAAGCCCCGTCCAACCTGGCCTTCAACCCCTCCAGGGATGGGGCAGCCACAGCTTCTCTGGGCAACCTGGGCCAGGGGCTCACCCCCCTCACAGCCAAGAAGTTCTGCCTCACATCTCATCTCAGTCTCCCCTCTGGCAGTGGAAAACCCTTCCCCCTCGTCCCATGGCTCCCCTCCCTGATCCAGAGTCCCTCCCCAGCTTTCCTGGAGCCCCTTGAGGGACTGGCAGGGGCTGGAAGGTCTCCCCGGAGCCTTCTCTTCTCCAGGCTGAACTCCCCCCAGCTCTCTCAGCCTGTCCTCACAGCAGAGGTAGATGAGAATGCCTAAGAGAAATGAGAAGCTTAAGAGAAATGTTCTTTGTCAGGAATGACAAAAGCCCACGGTTACCCCAGAGTGGTGGTTTCTAAACAGACGGCTGGCTGGGTACCAGTTGCCACAACACAAAACACAATAGCTGTACACGTTACAGATCATACAGACTGGAAACGAGCCTCCCGACTACCCTGCGCACCTCTGGGCAGTTTGCCTGATTAGTGATACTCAGCAGATGACGGGGTACTTCAATCACTCTGTCCTATTTTAGCCTTCTAATGGTAAAGCTAATGTGAAAGCCAGATGTATCTCCAGATAGTTGCTCTCTGCATCATAGCAGATAGCATTTCAACGCCAGCCGCTCTGCTTAGAGAAAGGGGCAGAGTTGCCATGCCCTCCTCCTCCCACGGGCTTAGTTGTGCCCTCATTACCGTGCCACGTGCGGTTATCAAGGAGAATAAGCAGAACTGCCAGGACAACTCACCAGGCACATGACTCTGTTTATGGGAATCATTCCAGGTCTGATGTTGCCACCGGGCTTCAGAGCTTCCTGCACATCCTTGGGGATAAGGAAGGACTCGCTGTACCAGATCTCAAACTCTGCAAAGCAAAGTTGGGGCGGGATAAACAGGGCTGTAATGACCGAGGAGACAAGGGTGGGCTGCTTCTGGTTCCCTAGCCATGGATCAGGACCTCAGTGCTCTTAAACCCTCAGATGGGACCTCAGAACTCCACGCTCCCGAGTTTCAAACTATTAGAAAAGTTAGTTCAGAAGGACAGGGCACCGCTAGCTCTGCTGGGGGAGGCTGCTGCCTGTCCTCGCTGCCTGCCAGGCGGCTGGGACGTGGTGGCTGGCCCTGGGGACAGTCCCCCTGGGCTTGTGGAGCCCGAGAGGTGGCTGGCCGCGAGGTGGCACTGCTCCTGCGTCCCGGAGACGTGGAGCCATCCAGCTTGGAGCTGGCCATTTTGAGCGGTCAGCACATTTTGGGGGTCAGGTTTCAATTCCAAATGCTAAAGAAGCACAGGCGCTTTCCATCCCGTAATAGCCAGTGATAACAGACAGCAGGTGCTGCCATGCAGCAGGAATTCTGTCCTTATTAATCCTGGGCATTTCCCACGTGCCTGCTGCAAAGCGGCTGTGCTCTGCTCCGTTCCTCTGGCACGTTTCCCCATGGAGTGGGAGAGCCCACAGCCCCCGAAGAAGGCAGCGCCGCCCCAGAGGGACTCCAGGAACTTTCTGTCGTGGGAGTCATGAAGGACAAACAAGGTTAAAGGCAGAGCCCTGCTCTCACTCGGCACGGCCGACGTGATGCAACACCACTGACTTTTTCCCTTGATTTTAGCTCTGAGATGACCTTTTCTCTCCGGGCTGACACGGAGAGTGAATGAGTTCGTGCCTCTGTGTTTAAACAAACAGCAAACATCTGGAGCACCCAAAAAATGCCAAACCCGGTGTCCAACACAAACCAGTGGCAAAGTTTCCACACAATTATGATTTGGCCCTGTCTATCTCCTGGAACAAGCCACGCATTTCTTTCAGCGTGGGATGCACTGATGGACACAAGTTGTGCTCTGGCAAGTTTGTAGAAAATAAAGTGGTGCCATGTGCACAGCATCCAAATGTTTGGGACTCTGGCATTCGTACACCTACGGCCTTCCGTCATACGGGACAAATGTGGGGATACAACAGGACCACGCTCCTGTTACCACAGACCCAAGGTGAGCGTCCTGCAGCGAAGCACACCGCGAATTTGCAGGGATCACCCTGAGCAGAGGTGCGACTCATCACCACGAGGGTGGCGCTCGTGAAGAACACGCTAAAATGACCAAGCTCGGCTTCCTGCCAAGGTGTCCCTGCTGCAACGCTGGAACCTGAGTAATGCGGATCTCACGGGGGCCCAGAGGAGACATCCTAAATCCAGAGCCAAAACCCTGGCCCAGTGCAGATCCTTAGCCACCATCTCTATGAAATGAAATCCAGGGTGAGAACCGGGGCCATCAGCGGGAGCGTTATTGTCAACTTCATGGTGAAAGGCCTTTACCCACAGCACTGCATGTAGCGGCGTGACCAAGGAGCGGTATGTCATTATCTACGAGAGAGAATCTGCAGCGATTCGGTGTTATGTCAAAAAAAAAAAAAAAAAAAAGCCCAACCAAAAAACCCCAAACATCAATAAAAAACAAGTCTGGAAGGCAACAAGAGAAATGCCAACAGAGGATGATGGGAGCTTGGCTTATATGTACCGTGTCTGAGACGTGTTTTGGTACTGAGCTGCTCTCAAGCCCCGCAGCTAAACTGGAGGCTGTTCAGAAACTGCCCTGGCAACCCGTACCTGAGATGAGTTTGTTCCGGCACTGGTCTACCAGATGCTGGCAGTACTGGATTTCTGCCTTCAGGTCCTGCAGTTCAGCATAAGCAGACCTGTACTCTGCCTTCAGGTCCTTCAGTTTCATGATGAGTAAAAACTCCTCCTCGTCAATTATGATCTGTCCTTTGTCATCAACATACTCTCCTGGAGGGTGAGAAAAGGAAACGAAGGTTTCTTGTGAGGGTGGAGAGGGACGAAGAACAGTCATTATACTTCGAACCACACGGTAGTTACCCAGTTATACTGAGGTTAACCACACAATTGACATTTCCTTAGACATGCTTTCTACAAATAAATGCAGTGTTGGAGTGGTGTGGGGCAGAAATCACTGCTGAACTCTTGAACTCGTGCAAACATCAGTCCTCCCAGAGCGGGGACACGTGCAGATGAAGAGGAAGGACCAGATGATTAGGGGACTGGAGCACCTTTCTTATGAAGAAAGGCTGAAGGATTTGGGTTTCTTCAGTCTGGAAAAAAGACCACTGAGGGGGGATCTTATCAACACTTATAAATACTGAAAGGGGGGGTGTCAGGAGGATGGGGCCAGGCTCTTCTCAGTGGCACCCAGTGACAGGACAAGAGGTAACGGGCACAAACTTGACCATGGGAAGTTCCATCTCAACATGAGGAGGAACTTCTTTCCTTTGAGGGTGGCAGAGCCCTGGCACAGGCTGCCCAGAGAGGTGGTGGAGTCTCCGTCTCTGGAGACATTCCAAACCCGCCTGGAGGCGTTCCTGTGCCACCTGCTCTGGGTGACCCTGCTCTGGCAGAATCATAGAATCATAGAATCATAGAACCATAGGGTTGGAAGGGACCTCTGGAGATCATCTAGTCCAACCCCCCTGCCAGAGCAGGGTCACCTAGAGCAGGTTACACAGGAACACGTCCAGGCGGGTTGGACTGGGTGATCTCCAGAGGTCCCTTCTAACCCCTGCCACTCTGTCATTCTGTGACTCTGCAGAAAGACACCCACATGGCAGCCTGCTGGAGGGTATCACATAGAGCTTTTATGGCTGCTGCTGAAAAACTCCCTGGGTAGCCACGGTAAGGGTTTTTGAGACAAAGGGCCGGTCAGCCCTTTGGGGAAAGTTAAGCCATTGCTACTTCCCTGTGATAAACACCTTTCTTGGTTTCCTTCAAATCAGTTTATTCCTGTGCTTTCCAGCACCCACAACAAACCACCAACTGGTAGATGTCATCATAAAGTGTAAAAGCCCAAGAGAAGCAATGAGGCCATGAAAAGACAGACCCTCACTTCCATATGGATTCAAGGTGATTTGCTCATCATTTAGCCAAAAAAGCTTTGCATCTTGCAGGACCAGGCCCTACGGGAAGAGGCCCCTTGCAAAGCATGGTCATAAAAGTCTCTCTGGAGGAAGAGAAATGGAAGCCAGTTCAGCAGCATTCACCCCAGGTCTGACTCTCCAGCCCTCATTCGCCAGTCATGGCCTGCTTGCTGGTGACCATTTCTTTTCTCTCTCATTCCCTCTTACTTCCTGCTAATTGCCTGGCAATAATTAAGGCTGTATTTTCACAGAACTGAGTTGTTTTGCTGTCCTCCCTGCACGCAAGGAACACCACTGCTACTTCCTCACCATCCCAGGCAGAGCACTCCAGACCACTCCGCTATTAAAGCCATTTGTTTCAGATTTCTCTCCGTGCCCGGAGGCGTTTCTTCTCCGCTCCTCTGCAGAACGCAATAGCACCAACTCCTGGGAGTCCTGCTGCAGGGAGCACGAAACCTGACACACTTCCTAGTCTCATCCAGGCATATTCCACCTAACAAACATCTTGCCGCAGCAAAGTGGGAAAGTGCTTACCCCAATTTTTCCTCTAGTACCTTGCAGTTTGGGATTTTGACTTTCCTAGACCCTAATCTAGATGAAATCAAGCCATAGGAGATGCAGTACATCTCCACCACGGTAAGGGCAAGCCAGCTTCCCATGATTTCTGCACTGACTGATCCATCAAAGCATGGGGTGAGGAATCAACCTGATGGCAGCTCACCTCATTAACATGAAGCCTGAGTGGCACGACTCAATGAGGCTGAAATGTGGAGGACTCAAGTGGAGGAATCACGTGGCAAAACACAAGGCCAGCTGCAAAGCTGGGGCGTAAAGCCTGGCCTGTCCCGCTACCCTGGCAAGCGGCAGTGGTGGTCTAGTGGTCTCACCACCAGAATTGCTTTGAAACCAGCGGCTCCCTTCTTCTGTCGGATTTTTGCTGGCCAGTCTCCATGCAGCAACTTACCCTGCTGCCACCGCTCCTGCTTCTGAGCCTCCAGAGTCTTTTTGATGCTCTCTATCTCACACTTGATGAAGTTGATCCTCTGCGCCACTGTACTGCTTCTCTTCTTCCTGGCGAGGAGGATGCTTTTGTTCTCTTTAAAGATCCGGTTGATCTCACTTCCGCCCTCCTCCTTAAACTGCTCAAATGCCACGGGTTTGGATGGAGGGGAGCTGCAGCGGAATTCCAAGAAAGCACAGACATGGGGAGGTCAGTTTGTTCTGCCCTGCAGCGTGACACAGCTCAGGGGAGTGGCCATAGCTGAGGTTTGGGGATGATATTTCAATGGGACCTTTGAGGATCTCGCTGTGCCAGCTGCACCCTGGTACCGTCTCTGTGCCAACCCTCATACCCACTTTCCCCCAGTCCTGCTCCCAGAAGAAAGAGTTATTTACATAGAAACCACATTCCTCAGGAGATGTCTCAGAATTGAGGCTTCCCTGGAAAGCGGACCTTTAATGGTCTGAATTTTCAGAAGAATAATGAATATTGTTCCTCCCTATTGTTAAACAGAAACGTCTTTGCTGTTTCCTCGCTGGATCCCAGCACAGACCCGTCACCTCTGCCAACCAAAGCCCATAGCTGCATGCGTTGGCCGGCTCTACTGCCGCCCATGGCTTTTAAGTCTTGCCTATTTAGAAAGACTGAACTCAAAAGGGCACGTGTCAATCCTGACTTTTCTGTGAAATGGCTTTTTTGCAAACGTGCCCCCACGAACACCAGCTCTTACTTCATCACAAACCACACTGGGCAAAAGGAGAGTCCCTCAGGAGAACGTCACACTCCCGCAGACGCTGCTCTGGGCTGCGTAAGGTTGTTCTGGGTGAGCGGTCTGGATCTGGTAGCAGAAAGTAGCTACAAGTCACCACATTCCTCAGTCTAGACCGGTCGAAGCAAAACTCTGACTACTGCCTTCCCCTGATTGACCTCTTAAGGGCATTTTCAAACTCCTCAAAGGTTGTGTGAGACTGCTTTCCGTGCCAAACTGCTGGCAAAGTGCTGTAAACAACAGCCACTGGGCAGACTGCCACAGCTACAGCTTGGACAGCCAGCTACCGAGCTACTAAGGACTCTGGGTTGTGCCTTACGCAGCTGCAGCAGCAGCATTCCCTGCCAGCCACAGGACTTGTAGAAGAAGCCCTAAAACATGTGCAGAGGACATGGAGGAACACGATGACATCTTAAGGTTTTTCACAGAATCACAGAATGGTTCGGGTTGGAAGGGACCTTAAAGCCCACCCAGTTCCAACCCCCCTGCCCTGGGCAGGGACACCTCCCACCAGACCAGGTTGCTCCAAGCCCCGTCCAACCTGGTCTTGAACCCCTCCAGGAATGGGGCATTGACAGCTTCCCTGGGAAACCTGTTCCAGTGCCTCACCACCCTCACAGTCAAGAATTTCTTCCTGATATCCAATCTAAATCTACCCTCTTTCAGTTTGAAGCCATTACCCCGCATCCTATCATTACACTCCCTGATCCAGAGTCCCTCCCCATCCTTCCTGTAGGACCCCTTTAGGGACTGGCAGGGGCTGGAAGGTCTCCCCGGAGCCTTCTCTTCTCCAGGCTGAACACTCACAACTCTCTCAGCTTGTCCTCACAGCAGAGGGGCTCCAGCCCTCTGATCATCTCTGTGGCCCTCTGCTGGACCCGCTCCAACAGCTCCATGTCCTTCTTGTGCTGAGGACTCCAGAGCTGGAGGCAGGACTCCAGGTGGGGTCTCACCAGAGCAGAGCAGAGGGGCAGAATCCCCTCCCTCACCCTGCTGGCCATGCTTCTTTTGATGCAGCCCAGGATGTGGTTGGCTTTCTGGGCTGCCAGCGCACATTGCCTGCTCATGTTGAGCTTCTCATCCACCAGCACCCCCAAGTCCTTCTCCTCAGGGCTGCTCTCAAGCCAATCTCTGCCCAACCTGTATTTGTGCCTGGGATTGCCATGACCCAGGTACAGGACCTTGCTCTTGGCCCTTCTTCAGGACTAAATCCTGGGATGGCTTCACTGCGATGCTCTCCCTGGGTGGCAGGAACAAGCAAAGACTTGGTCATCTACGACTCAGGCAATGGAGGTGCTCATAAGACTTCAGAGCTGCAGCGCTCACAGCTTGAGGGGTCTCAGCCAGCAAAGATGGCTGGTGATGGGAAAAGTGGTGTCCCGACTGGTTTGTGTGGGGTCCTGGCTGAGCTCCTGGGAGTTGAACAGCCTTATGCTGTTGAGCACATCCTCCTGGAAAAAGCCCTTCGTCTCGATACCCGTAGCATTTTTTACCCCATCAACTCCATCCAGAATGAAATGCAATTCAGCACTGCCCTCCCATGCCAAATTCTTGTTGTGGCACAAGCAGATGACACAAGTTGCTGCATTTTTGGCCATTCTCCACTCTTCTATCTTGATGTGGCACCTCCTGCCATCATCTTGTGCAGCTATTGACCCATTTTCATGGGGGGGGGGGGGGGGGTTGTGGCTGGACATGAGGTCTCTCTGCACTTTTACTACTAACCAGGGGGTGAAGAGTGCTTCAATTTTCAGAGATTTCACACTTAATAGAGCAACTGAGCAGGACAGAGCTCAAAGCAGATGGAGAAGGTGACCACCACCAACATAATTTGGTTCACAGGGTGTCCTTACAACCACTGCTGTCCTACAATGTATTTCTGCATCCAAGCAATGAAGATCTCTGAATCTCTCCTCTTAACTTTGAAGCAGGTAGTTGTACTAGGGGAACACAATGCAATCACTCCGGTGTAAACCACCCTCCGGCAAAGAGGATATACTCCCTTACAGGGAAAGCTTACCTGGGCCGCTGGGAATCCTCCACGGGAGCTGACTTTGAGAGCTCTGCATCAATATGTGCTCTATCATGGTTCCTTGCTGCCTCTTTCACACCCAGATCCTTGGTGGAAACCGTTACCTGACTTTTTGATGGTAAAAAAACACCCAGATCTCTTCCAGAAAGAAAACTCCCGATTCCTTCCTTCCTAAAAGGGGTAAAAAGATGAACCAGATTAATTGATTTCTTAATAACAGGAAGCTGGAACCAAAACATGCTGCAGGTGCCAGCTTTGTTGATTCAAAAACTAGCAGTCTGGCGTTGCTTCTACCAAAGTTTGCAGTGAAGGAATAACATCAGCCTAGTTCTCACTAGGAAGTCCCTCACTTCCTAGAGCAGAGGGACTGCCTTGTGTAGCAAATACCATAGAGCACAGCGGAGGCTGGACTGGCTTTCTGGAGAAAGATCACCAGAACAGTCCCACCCTGTCCGGGTTGAGGCACACCTGCAGGCAGGAAGAGCTTCTCTACCTTCAGAGGAACCTGTAAACCAAATCCCCTAGGATTTCGTCTAACCGCACATCTAAATCAAGACCAGCTCGCTGTTCTTCTCCCGTCGCTCACCTCCACAAAGACCACCAGCCTTGTCTGCAGGGGACAGCGTGACTTGAAAGAGATAGAGAAAAGTGCTTGCCAAATCGCCTTCCATCTCCCCAAAAAAAGAACTGCACAGACGACTCCGCTGTGTCATGTGGATACTAAAGGCTTGGTGATTCCCCTCCTCTCTAACACAAGAACTTTGGGGAACCAAAGGAGGAACCAAGCAGATGCTCTTGGCCACAGAAACAGCTGTAGAAACTGCCAGCGCAGGGATCTCATTTCTGTAAATTGAAGAATCTTTCTCCGCTCTGGACTGCTTGTTCCCCCTTCTCTCTCAAAATCTCTTCTCCTTAGCTTCTCTTCTGTCCACTGTCCCTTCCTCCCTTTCCCCTTAGCAGATCTCCTTCTACCTAATGCTTTAAAGAAAAACTGCAGGTTTAACATGTCTTCTGACGCCACCACAGGACTGTACCCAGCCTGCGTGTCCACCTCTCTCCTCACAGGCTAACCCTGTCTGGGCTGGCTGCAAGTTCTTCAGCTCAAAGCCTGCCCAGCCTTCGTGTCCACAGCTCACACACAGAATCACAGAATCACACAGAATGGTTTGGGTTGGAAGGGACCTTAAAGATCATCTAGTTCCAGCCCTGGGCAGGGACACCTCCCACTAGACCAGGCTGCTCAAAGCCTCATCCAGCCTGGCCTTGAACACCTCCAGGGATGGGGCATTGACAGCTTCCCTGGGAAACCTGTTCCAGTGCCTCACCACCCTCACAGTCAAGAATTTCTTCCTGATATCCAATCTAAATCTACCCTCTTTCAGTTTGAAGCCATTACCCCGCATCCTATCATTACACTCCCTGATCCAGAGTCCCTCCCCATCCTTCCTGTAGGACCCCTTTAGGGACTGGGAAGGTCTCCCCGGAGCCTTCTCTTCTCCAGGCTGAACACCCCCAACTCTCTCAGCTTGTCCTCACAGCAGAGGGGCTCCAGCCCTCTGATCATCTCTGTGGCCCTCTGCTGGACCCGCTCCAACAGCTCCATGTCCTTCTTGTGCTGAGGACTCCAGAGCTGGAGGCAGGACTCCAGGTGGGGTCTCACCAGAGCAGAGCAGAGGGGCAGAATCCCCTCCCTCACCCTGCTGCCCACGCTTCTTTTGATGCAGCCCAGGATGTGGTTGGCTTTCTGGGCTGCCAGCACACATTGCCTGCTCATGTTGAGCTTCTCGTCCACACCCTGCGCAGCGCTCCGTGGTCTCTCTTTGTCCGTAACAGACACACGGACAAACCATTCGCAGTATATCTTACCCATAACAGGTCTGCCCCACCAAAGGCTGTGCTTGCCGGCCACACACATTCTCCTAACATCCTCCTGCCGGTGTTGCTGGTGGCCATAAGGACACCACAAACCCTTCCAGCACCATGCTGGAATTTCATCCTTGAGGAAACAAAACTTCCACATGTTAAGCCAGCTTCGTCTCTGCCTTCCTCCATGGGCTAATGTCCTGGTTTGAGGACATCACTGCGGTGACACATTATCAGAGAAAAGGGAGAGCTGGCTGGCTGCTTAACTCACTTGGGCTGCTCGTTGCTTTTCCTGGGTTTCTTCTTCCCACCATCTCTGGATGAAAAAGGAGCAGTTCTTGTCCCAGAAGCCTGTCCATCCTCTTCCTGCACCAAATAGCCATCCACATCAACCACACCTTCCTGGAAACAGGAAGAAATAAAACATGGACTGGGCAGCATTAGATCTGTAACTCTCTAGATCCCAAAAGCTACACAGCCCTTGCCCAGCAGTTACTCCGTCCTGTTGTACAATATAATCCAGAAATCTGTATGTGCTACCAAGTATTTCAGAGAAACACATCTATAAGGATGAAGTGAAAACTGAAATAGCACCAAAACTATCCTCCAATTCCTATGCCAAATGTTTCAGCCGCTTAGGGGGAGAATAACTTGAGTCTGGTGCCACAGAAATAAATGCACCGTCAGAAGTCTTCATTTAGTGAAAATACACACGAGGATTATGTTTCCTACACTATTTCTCATATTGCTTCAACTATAAAACAGAGGGGCCATTAGACGCTAAAATCTACCTAAATCAGGTTTCAGTTTTGTTTTCCACTTCTTTAAATAAAGACTTGAATAGGCCTATTAAAGACCATGTGCTTCTCTCTTACACAAATACTTCGCATTTTCCCTTGTGCCTTTCTTCCAAAAAAATTCCAAGCATCTTCAGTTAAGCCACAGGACAAGCGTGTGACTCTGCGTAACAGATAATGGTTATTTCATCTGCTGTACTGGGTAAAACCGAGGCAAGGAAATAACCACTTCAGAGAGAAAATATTTCACAGATGGAAATAAGTAATGAAAAATAGATTATAAACTGTAAGTTAGAGTCCACATCTGGATTTATGGTTTGGATATGATACATTTACTTTGCTCCAGTAATTACAAGGATTAAAAGAGGGATCTCAGCAGAGGCAGGTGATCTGACACCACCTCCTACAACCGATTGACAGACAGGTCACCTTCTAGTTTATATTTTCTTCATTCCCATTTAATACATTATTCTGTTCAGATAATGGGCCTAATCCTCTGCTGCTATGAATGCTGCTTTGTTAACCGGCGCACCTCTGCTCTCTGCAAGTTTTTCGACACACTCATCCCATTAAAATTTCTGAACTTCAGATTTCCAATGGGGAAAAGTTGAGAATTTGAGGCAATTCACGTTTCAGCAGCAAAGGAGCCAATTCTAAGCTGGATTCTGGACTGGGCATGAGCTCCAGGCGTTACCTTCTGAAGAGCAGCAACGGCCGCAAAGTCATTTTTGTCTATCAGAGCGTATTTGCTTCGTAATCTGGCCTCCACTTCATGCTCCTGTTGACTGGGGGAGAAAACAGCCCCTTACCATTGTGTTCAAGCAGGAGTATTTCCTATGTCAAAACCTGTAATACCTGCCAATATCAGATTTCCAAAGAAAACCAGCTTTTACCTGTGATCTCCTTTCCAAACACCCCACCTTGCTCCTTCTGTTCTGCCCCACAACCTTTTTCCGCTCTTCCTTTTTTTTTTTTTTTCCTATTATGTTCTTCTAGGCCTCTTAGATATGGAAGCTTTCTGATGGCTATTTTCATACTGAGCGTAACCTTTTAATGGCCCATATCAAATAATATTGCCCCCGTTCAGTTCCATCACCTTACTTTAACCTAGTGATTTTCAAACTGAGCGATATTTTCACTGAAAGGGAAGGGGTGAAGCATTGTCAGTCGGCTTAAATACACTATACAAGACCGACAATCATTAGAGAATTTGCAAGTTTAAAAAGCCTACTGTTTCAGAACAACAAAAGGAGTTCCAAGCTAAAAAAAATAATAATCAGGCAAAATTTTACCGTGAAACCCATTTTGGTCTTGGGTCCCAGCAAAAGCTGGCTGCCGAATCTGATGACGTACCACAGGCACTTGTGTTCACACAAGTTTCTCGAGGGCAGGCAGATTTTCTACAGCAACATCTCAACGTCACCCTTGTGAGTAGAAACCTCTACTGCCCAGCCAGACCACTGCTGCAATACCTAATACCCTTATTCTTTGTTCTCTTCTATTTCATGACATGGAAGTTCATTTTGTCCTCATCAAATTGTCCTGATTTTTAGGATTTTTTTTTTCCAGCCTGTCATTCACCTTCCCTCCTTCAAAACCAACTTTCATCACCCACTGGTGACATTTTCAAATAGCCACTTTCACGCTTTCTCCCATCGCACACCTCACACCAGAGAGCGCCTCGCTGGAAATAGCCACAGAGCCTTCTTACGATGCACCTCCAAATTGCTTTATGGCCTTCCTTTGCCATGATTTCTTTTAAAAAAAGTAAATCTGATGACTTTTAGGTGCTGCTGTGGCGAGACTGTTTGGAGACTGACCCCCAGATCAGTGAAGTTTACCATCAAGAGCCCTTGCACAGGACTTACGAGCACTGGAAGGTTAGAGGCAATAGTCTTCTCATGCAACGGCCAGCAGAATGTGTCCAGAATTGTGTTTTCAGTTACAAATGATTGCCTGTAATGATTCTTCCCCAATGTCATGGTGTGATATCACAGACAAAAGCTTGGTGGAATTTCTAAACTTTACTGTGAAAGGCATCGACTTTGGATATCTTACCTTACAACCAGTTTGAACTGCTTAAAAACCTCCTGGACTTGCCTGATGTTCACTATCTGGGGAAGAGATGCATACAGTGAAGATACAGGTAAGCATTTCTATGCTGTGGTCAGCTGCACTGATTCAAGTATTTCAGATTTTGAGGACTCTGCTTTCCACTTGCTGGGTATCCACGCTCAAGGAGAATTACCTTTATCCTGCACTTGAGAGTCAGGCTGGAGGTGGATACATTGCTCCCTCTGAGGAGGTTTTTAAAGAGAGGGGAATCTGATAGACTGGGGTAAATTCAATGGAGTGCACAGCTATCGAGGTAACCGCTTATTTACAATAATTTTACAAATGACATAGGTGGCATCTAGTGACCTTGCGGATTTACGATGCTACTTCACTTTTCACCGCTGCCCAAGACTGCTTGAGTACTTGGAACTGACAGAGCGCTATCTTTTGTCCTCTTCCCCATGGAAACAAATCAGTGCGGTCGAGCCATGCCGTTATCCCTGTTTTGGAGATGATGAGCAGAGGCATGGACAGACAAGTAATGGGCAGTCTGTCGCTGAGCAGGAATCGGCACTCAGCTCTCCCAAGGTCCAAAAGACCGGACCAAGCTATGAAATGCTCTACCTCTGTTCTCAACCCTCTCTCTAAAAGATCCTTCAGTGCCACTGAAAACATCCTTCCCTGTGTGAAACTCCTTAGTCCTTCTCTACCTCCCTGCTCCACTCACACCCGCATCACATTTGGCAGCCCAGGTGAAACACACCTTCACGTAAGACCTTTTTCCGCTCCATTCCTGCCTGCTGGAGGGAGAAAACAGGGACTTTGAGAGAATCATAGAACCATTTAGGTTGGAAAAGACCCTTGGGATCGTCGAGTCCAACCATCAGTCCCACTCTACAAAGTTCTCCCCTACACCACATCCCCCAACACCACATCTAAACGACTCCTAAACACCTTCAGGGATGGTGACTCCACCACCTCTCTGGGCAGCCTATTCCAGTGTCCGACCACTCTTTCTGGGAAGAATTTTTTCCTAATGTCCAGTCTAAACCTCCCCTGCTGCAGCTTGAGGCCATTCCCTCTTGTTCTATCGCTCCTTACCTGTGAGAAGAGACCAGCACCAACCTCTCTACAATGTCCTTTCAAGTAGTTGTAGAGAGTGATGAGGTCTCCCCTCAGCCTCCTCTTCCTCACACTAAACAGTCCCAGCTCCTTCAATCGCTCCTCATCAGATTTATTCTCCAGGCCCTTCCCCAGCTCCGTTGCCCTCCTCTGCCCTCGCTCCAGCACCTCGAGATCTCTCTCGTATTGAGGTGCCCAAAACTGGACACAATACTCGAGGTGTGGCCTCACCAGTGCTGGGTACAGGGGGACAATCACCTCCCTCCTTCTGCTGGTCACACTGTTTCTAATACAAGCCAGGATGCCATTGGCTTTCTTGGCCACCTGGGCACGCTGCTGGCTCATGTTCAGCCGCTTGTCAAGTAGAATCCCAAGGTCCTTTTCTGCCCAGCCGCTCTCCAGCCACACTTCCACAAGTCTGTAGCATCCATGGGGTTGTTGTGGGCCAAGGGCAGGACCTGGTGCTTGGCCTTGTTGAAGCTCATTCCATTAGCGTTGGCCCATCGGTTGGCCCAAGTCTCTCTGTAGGGCCTCCCTGTCCTCATGCAGATCAACACTCCCGCTTAACTTGGTGTCACCTGCAAACTTACTGATGATACACTCTATGTCCTTATCAAGGTCATCAATAAAGATGTTAAACAGAAATGGTCCCAACAATGGGCCCTGAGGAACACCACTTGTGACTGGCCGCCAGCTGGATTTAACTCCATTGACCACCTTTGGGACCGTCCATACAGCCAGTGCCTGATCCAGCAGATCTTATGCTCATCCAGGCCATGAGCAGCCAGTTTTTCCATGAGAATTCTATGGGGAACAGTAGATAAGGATTACATGAAATGAGAGGGAGTGTGTCAAGTGTTTTGTTTAAGCTAAAGGGTTATCTAACTGTTTGGAAAACAGTCTTCCAGCAGCTACTGCACTGTTGTCGCAGTGGCTTCTGTTCCCAACCAAACAGAACTTTACAGTAACTCTGAGTGTGCATTTATGACTTCCATTTTCTTTACATTTTCCTCTTTGCCCCTACAGGAATATTTGTATACACAGGACTTTTGCTGTTTCTTTTCGCAATCATTTTGGAGTCAACAGGTAGTTTCAAGTGGAGAAACCCTGCCCTAATGAACCTGTCTCTAAAAGACCGGACATATTTTGGCAACACACTTTGCGAAGATGTGGTTTGACATTGGCAGGGCAAAATTTCGAAATTCATTCTTTAAAGAAGTTCTAAATAGACCAATTCAAAGGGTTTCAGGACTGAGGAAAAGTCTCCTCAAGCTTCCAAAAAAAGTAAAAATGGGATGAAAACAAGGACACAGTCCTTAACAGGGGAAAAAAAAAAAATCACAATTCTGTAGCACTTTTAGGGTTAAAGACAGCCTCTTCAGAAGACTTTTTCATTGCTGCTGTCTTGGAGAAAAATGGGATGGAATCAGTATTTAAGTCCTTCTCTACTACAAAGCTACTTACATCAATTTCATCACTGTCTCCTTTTAGGTATTTATGGACTTGAGACTTAATCTCTGCTATCTGGACGTCAGTAAGAGGGTCATAAGTCACCAAAGAACGATTTACCTAAGAAAAAAGGTGAACAAGTGAGTATCAGTGAATAACAAAAAGCTAAGCAAGTATTAGTCTGGCGAACACCTGACATTGCTCTACTGTGCCCAGGGAAGCCTTATGTTTAATTTGTGATTGCGACTTCTCATCATCTGAGTCGACAGGCCTTGGGAGCGCGCTGAAAGCAATGCATTCCCCTCCACACTTCAACCAAAGAAGAGGAGGGCTTCAAGAGCTTGAAAGAAACATCTGTGGATGGGGACTGACGCTGCACCACAGCCTCACCGCATGGGATCTTCAGAACTCTGCCTAAACCCAGAAAACCAGTGCTGGAAGCAGAAGGAGGAATACAATCACACTGGACACCGAGTTAACTGGGGTTCTGCAAAACAAAGATCGTGACAAAGCCTTAAATAGGTCCCGTCCAAGACAGTGCAGCCTATTCCTTACCAAGCTGTCATGCATGGCCAGTTCCTGCTTCAGAAGAATAATCTCCTTCTCCAAAGCTTTCACTGTCCCCTAGCAGGAAAAAAAAAAAAGGGTGAGCAAATCACTGAATGCTACTGGAGAAAAAAACTGGTGAAAAGCAGCATTAAACTGGCTGCTAGAGAACATCACAGCTGTGTACCGGGCTTTGCTGTCAGGTTTGCATCAGTGAAGCTGTGAGTCTGGAAATCGCTTTGCCTTTGATTAGCTTCCAGAGAGACAGCTTCTGTGGTGTCCTGGGTGTGCTGCCTGCAGAGCCAGCCTAAGCCACCAGAAGAAGGGCCACCTGTTTTTTAATTTGATGCTTTCCTGATCTGGTTACTGTAGGGGCCATCAAGTTCTGGACTATGAGATATTATCTTGAAAGCAAAGTATTCAGGTGTCCACTCTGACCCTTACTGAGTTCTGACATTAACTTTAATAGAGGAGGGAGTCTCCTGTGGTGTATTTGATTGAATTTCTCCGTAACGTGGAACATCTTCAAACATTCACTACTTAGAAAGTGTTTCCAGAAAGGTGTGGGCACACAAATCTCCTGGGGATTCAGTGAGAATTGGATACTGAGCTGCTTTTCAAGTGACCTGTTGAGCATCGAAGCACAATAGCTTCCCTTAAACACTACGCTTTTGGCTATTCCTCTCCACTCCACACACCTCAACAAAAATGAAAGGGACTGAAGAGGAAAAGAGAGTTTGTTGCACAGCTTTTGCTGGAAGTGTGATACTTCTTCTGGAAGCTGTTGGAGGAAACTCCCCAGCTGTTTCTCCGCTTGCCAGTGAGGTGAAATACAGCCGGGTTCTCACACACCCCATGTGTGAAGGATCAGATCATTCTAAACTTGTTCTTTGGGCCATCGGTAATTCATAGAGCATTTACTGCTGCCAGCTCGGTTCCAGCTGTGAAAGTGCACTCGGGGCATCTGAAATACTATGATCGTTTTCTTTAAATTTCCTTGTTTAAACAAGTTCTGTATTTGTGGCAAAAATGTCTTGTAACCAGCAGCAATGGGGATAAAGCTGTGTAAAGCTGCAGGTAGGACCGGAGATGATTTCCCTGCATGCCAGGAGAGTAGTCCACAACTTAACATCTCTGTTAAGAGGTGAATCTTAGCACAAAAATTACGGACTCCTACGTATGCCGTCGAAAGAGTTACCACACGTCAGGGAAGATGTGACGATCTGCATGACTGTACCCTCGAGCATATTTGAGGTAACTGTATTTAAATACCAATGGAAAAAGTGTGATACTAATCCGTTTTATCGTCTACCTAAATTCAGCAAGCATCAGCTTGGCTGATGAGCGGTAATTCATTAAACCACCAAATTTCCCTCTGTTTTTTAAAGTCATTATCCTAAATATCAATGAACCTTGAGAAAATATGCCTTCTTCCACTCCATTCCTCTACATACCTCTCGGTCATATGTCTCATTGATGACTGGCTCCGTTGTGATCCATTTCATTCTGGTAGCAAAACGAAGAGAAGACAACTGAAAAAAAACATGTTTTTTTAAGTAACTGAAAGAGAGATTGGCAAGGAGATAATTTTCGTAATCTGTTACTACTTAATCATCTCAGATCCCAGCACAGAGAAATACAAAAGCTATTCAACTGCAGGGAGCAGTATAGGATTTCTCATTCCAGGAGCGTATCTCCTAGTGCTCGCTGGCTTTTATGTGATTAACCAGCTTCAGATCATCTCCTTGTGTTTTCTGTTCTGCACGCGGGCAGCTCTTTGTGTACCGGAGCTGTGATCGCAAAAACACCCACTCCCATTTCTGAGCAAAATTAACACATCCTAAAAAACTCCAAATCACGCATTAAAGGCCTTCAAGCTTAATTCCTGCAGTTGTGGTGTCTTGAGGGGAAGCCCCTGCAGGCTGAAAATCCTCCTCTCGACGCAAAGTATAGCAGCTGCCTCCTCAGTACTATTACAAGTTTTTAGGCGCTAACAGAACACACGGAGATGATAAAAACAACCCTGCCTTGAAGACAACTGCGTACCAGCTGTCTGTGTTTCCATTTTTTTTTTTGCTACATAAAACTTTCTTGGTGAAGAGCAAAGCCATTCCCTCCCCTATGTTACAGATGCGGTTAAGTCGATCCAGTTCACACAGGGAGACTTTCACCCATTTCATTATTGCGCAGGTTAAGAAACTTTACTCTTAGGAGGTTACTCCTGATTCCTGAACCAGCTGAAAGCCAGACGTGAACCAGCGCAATTCCATCGAACTTATTCTGTGATGTACTGTTCAAACACAGGCGTGGAGTGGAACCAAGAAGAATAATTAACACTATGCAGTGGGCTTAGATTTTAGCTGCTTGTGCCTGCTCTATTTCAAGCTCTATTTTCCCTTGGGCCGGTTACCGCTCGTCTGTTTGCATCACAAAGCAGGATGGTGAGAGCACTCTGTTTTCTGAGCCCTTGCGATAAGACTGAGCTATCCAATATTTCTGAGGAATTAGGCAAGATGTTTCTCTGGGAGTCCTGCCATGGCCCTCCAGAGACTATTCTTTAAACCCAGCTACGGCCAATTGCAACAGTAGCGGGAGGAAGACTTTAATTCTGCAGGAATCAGTTCAACTTACAGTCTCTTCAACATGCACAGCTTCCCCGCAGATATTTGCCACTAGGACAGTATTGCAGTTTCCCCCTGGGAAAAAATAATAATTTTTTTTAAAAAAAAGCAAAGAATATAATTCAGGGGGTTTTTTATGTTGTTTCCTGGAATGTATTATATTATGTGCTGACTAAAATAGAGAAAAAGAAGTAAGAAAGAACACAGGCAGTTTGTAACTGTCCCTCTAAAGTTCCCATGGGTACAGAAACAGCGGCACAGAATGACCTACGGATAAAGGCAAAATGCGCTTCTCGTGTGGCAGTGATGCAGTAAGAAGAAGGGAATACAAACTGTGAAAGCCTGAAATTGGGAAAACCGGAGCCGAGGATTTTAAAAGCCCTTGGCCTAAATCGAATAGCGGGCAACCTGGCAGGACATAGTCGCTGCCTTTCCGAAAAGCAACAACGCAAGACTTGTGCTGCTTGAAATGCCTCAAACTTCACTCTCATTTCTGGTGACTTCGGTTACTCCACACAAATGTCTACAGCCTATTTTCAGCTGCTTTCTCCTCCCACAAATCCAGTTGGCATTCCAAGAGCATAAGCCTTCCCTGTGGATTCACGATGCACCACAGCTTCGGGTTTATCATCTGCAGCCTGATGCTAAAGCAGGAGCATCCATAAAGGCTTGTAACGCACACGGGTTTTTTTGGTGGCAAGTTTTTTTTAATTATTCTAACTAAGGTTTTGTGAATTTCTACTGGTTTGATCCGTGTGGGCTTTATACCGTCTCCTGCGCCTGCTGTTGTATTTGACGAGGAAACACAGCCATCCTTTGAACAATGATGAGTTACATGTGTTTTGGCAGGGGTTAGAAGGGACCTCTGGAGATCACCCAGTCCAACCCCCTGCCAGAGCAGGGTCACCCAGAGCAGGTGGCACAGGAACGCCTCCAGGCGGGGTTGGAATGTCTCCAGAGACAGAGACTCCACCACCTCTCTGGGCAGCCTGTGCCAGGGCTCTGCCACCCTCACAGGAAAGAAGTTCCTCCTCATGTTGAGGTGGAACTTCCCATGGTCACGTTTGTGCCCGTTACCTCTTGTCCTGTCACTGGGCACCACTGAGAAGAGCCTGGCCCCATCCTCCTGACACCCCCCCTTTCACTATTTATAAGCATTGTTAAGATCCCCCCTCAGCCGTCTTTTTTCCAGACTGAAGAGACCCAGGTCCCTCAGCCTTTCCTCACAAGAGAGATGTTCCAGTCCCCTCAGCATCTTGGTGGCCCTTTGCTGTCCCCTCTCCAGCAGTTCCCTGTCCTTCTGGAACTGGGCACAGCACTCCAGGTGTGGCGTCCCCAGGGCAGAGCAGAGGGGGAGGATGACCTCCCTCCACCTGCTGGACATGCTCTTCTTGATGCACCCCAGGATGCCATTGGCCTTTTTGGCCACAAGGTCCCATTGCTGGCTCATGGGCATCCCATTGTCCACCAGGACTCCCAGGTCTCTTTCCACAGAGCTGCTCTCCAGCAGGTCTTAGGATTTAACATGCTCATTGCATCTAAGAAGCATATCTGGGGCTGTTGCAAGGCAGGGCTCTTACCTAGTGAGTCCTTGAGGACGTGAGTGAGCTTGCTCTGCCGGAAGGGGATGTGGTCCCTCTTAGGATCAGCCAGGGCAATGATGATTTGTTCAAGGAACGACAGAGACTTGTTGATGTACGTGGCTTCTTTCAGAACCTGTCCTTCAGACTGCAATGAACATCAAAAGGCAAAGCCTCCACAACACGTGCTTCTGGCTGCACCCCAGAATACAGCGTATTCCTTACCGAGGGGACAACTCTGCTTGACTGCAAGGGTAAGGAGCTAATTCAGACCCAATAAATTCATGATCTGGAGCTTTCTTCAGTTTGAAAACAAGTTTTAAGACTCAATGTTTCATTACAAGTCTGCCAGGACCATTGGCTTTGCTTCCCAAAGGGTAACTTGTATATTTGATGCGATTTCTATTCTGATCAATACAGAATGTGACACGGGACCTGAGGAGCTTTCAGTTGTTGAGCCCTAGGGCTCTAAGAAAGGTTCACCAGTTTGCCTGCTGTGACCAGAAGTGGGGGATTTGCATTGTGCCTCATGGAATGAAGAAGAAAATGAGGGGTTCTTTGTCTTAACAGTTGATGGCTCCGGCCTTTTCTTTTGTGGAGAAATCATAGACTCAGACAAACTAATGGAATTTGGGTCAGGTTGGAAGGCACATGCAGGATGGGAGTCACGTACATGTGGATTTAGAAATCACACACAGCAGTGGCAAACAGCTGAGCACTTTCTGATGTATTAATGTGACTTGCAACTCGTCACAGTCTCTCCTATTTATCACAGGCTGAATGCAGTTGTGGGGAAAACCCGTAATTTCACCTCCACCATGTTGATGACTGGGCTCTTCACCACGGACTGAAATATTTCTCCCATTACTTACTCCAGTCTTGCTCAGTCTCTCTGAGCCTGCCAGGTCTATTAAGTTGATTTTAGAGTTAATGCATTTGCCGTCTGAGAAAACTCTGAAACGAGACTGAGGGGGGAAAGAATATAAACTGTGCTTAGCAGCAGACAAAACTGAAATACAGTAAAAAACAGACATGTAAAGATCCTCAGCCATTTGAGTCCGTAAAAAAACCTGCTGGAGCTCTTACCTCGATATAAATAGTGAAGATGCAATGGGACCTGGACGAATTTTTATTCAGTGTGTGCTCTGTTATCACTCTGTTGGTCTCGCCCTGCAAATGAAGCCAAAATTCAAGACAGTGGTTTTAAACCTCTGCGTTGGTAGAACAAAGGAAAACTAGAAATCCACACAGTTAAATACGCAGAGCCTGTAACACCGATCAGTTGGTTGGAGCAGTCAGAGCAGGAGCTCACTGTATTTGCCTCATTTTCTTACTCAAAGGGCTCTCAAAGCATTTCACGCTGTGGTTGGTAAAGGTCACTGTTTACTGTAATGATGCCTTTTAGCAGAGACCACATTATCTGCATTTCCACTTTCAAGGCTCAGCTCACAGATCTGTGGCTCTTTGAGGAAGAGTCAGGCAAGCCTTGCTCAGCAGCAACACCTCCCTGGCTCTTTCAGTTTCTTTCTGCCCAGCTGGGAGGCAGAAAAGGAAATGGAAGGCTCTAGAGCATAGAAATGCACTTGCCAACAGGTTTCACAGCCTGGGTCTCAAAGGACAATGACCCCTGACAGCTGGAAAGTCAGTGACTGGCTCCACACTCGGGACTTTAAGTCATAGAATCATAGAATCCAGGAATGTTTCAGGTCGGAAGGGACTTTAAAGACCACCTCGCTCCAACCCCCTGCCCTGGGCAGGGACACCTCCCACCAGACCAGGTTGCTCCAAGCCCCGTCCAACCTGGCCTTGAACCCCTCCAGGGATGGGGCAGCCACAGCTTCTCTGGGCAACCTGGGCCAGGGGCTCACCCCCCTCACAGCCAAGAAGTTCTGCCTCACATCTCATCTCAATCTCCCCTCTTGCAGTGCAAAACCCTTCCCCCTCGTCCCATGGCTGCCCGCCCTGATCCAGAGTCCCTCCCCAGCTTTCCTGGAGCCCCCTGAGGGACCGGAAGGGGCTCCAAGGTCTCCCCGGAGCCTTCTCTTCTCCAGACTGAACCCCCCCAGCTCTCTCAGCCTGTCCCCACAGCAGAGGGGCTCCAGCCCTCCCAGCATCTCCGGGGCCTCCTCTGGCCCCGCTCCAACAGCTCCGTGTCTCTCCTGTGCTGAGGCCCCAGAGCTGGAGGCAGCGCTGCAGGGGGGTGGCCCCAGAGCGCAGCAGAGGGGCAGAATCCCCCCCCCTCGCCCTGCTGCCCACGCTGCTGGGGATGCAGCCCAGGCTGCGGGGGGTTTCTGGGCTGCCAGCGCATGTTGCCAGCTCACGTTGAGCTTCTCATCCACCATCTGCCCCAAGTCCTTCTCCTCAGGGCTGCTCTCCATCCATTCTCTGCCCAGCCTGGATAAATACTATCAACCCCACTCCACAGATGAAGAAACAAAGTCACAGCATAGTGGGCAGCTTCCTCAAAGCCGGGAGCTTCCTCTGTGAACTTAGAACCACAGGTAGATCTCATCTAAGGATTCCCAGGCATCACTTGCACTTCTGGTGGCAATAGATCTCAAGTTAAGCTGCGTTATCATCCTTCTAGTCTTTAAAAAGAAAATGTGAGCTCCTACGAATCACAGAGGGTGGCTTTAGGACACCACAGTCCCATTACTAAAAAGGCAAGTGAAAGATTTTAAGGGCACCAGATGGCTCCTGGTAAGAATGTGCTTCCTGCATACAGAACCAATTATTTACTCGTTTTCCTTATGAACTAAAGCACCCACAAGAAAAAGAAAGATGCAGAAATAAGTAAGCAAATTCCTTTCACAAATCTCACCCATTGTGTGAATGCAGTGCTGTAAAATCTGACAAACAGTACCTGTGCCACAACCATCCCAAACTATCTGCCAAAGATGTCACCGGCAAGACTCTTTTCTTGGAGCACGGACATGGTTAGGACAGGCAGGTGTGTTTTTCAGGAAGAAATTCCAGTGTAGGCCAGCTGGTGGGTCTAAAAGGATCCCAAATAACATACACTTTGTATAAAGTCACTCACTGACACCCTTATGTGATAACCAGGGTAATGAAAACAAGTCTTTTTGGCTGCCTGGGATCTCAGTCAGCTGGAGAGGCCGGTGAGGTGGCTGGTGTTTCTGACAAGTCTTCCGAAATGAAGGCAGATTCCGTGTCTGCCTTCACTATTTTGGTGCTGCCTGGAAGCTCCAATGCTACTACGTTCTGTGGTCTCATCCTGACATACTTCCCCCATCACTCGATTTGCTCTGGTGTACAGTAAAAAGAGGTTTTCTCCATGGAGATCTTCCAGAATCTCTGTGCCAGGGACATTTTCCTTGGAAAAACATGACTACAGAGAGTTCCAATTCTTCTACCCACAATAAAGAGAACAAAGAAGGTTGAACCTCCCTCCAGATGTCCTGGCCACCCACCTCCTGCTCGACTGCCTCCTCCCTCAGCTAAGCCAATAAACATAACAATCAGAGGAAGTGTAATATTTGTTTTCTCTTGCCTCAAAAAGGAGATTTAGAGCATCCTCCTCGTGGCTAACTGCATGTATAGATAAGCCCTTGACATAAACACCCTGTGGGCAATCCACTACAGCCATCTGCATGTCACTGGCCCCATTGCGCGTCATGGTGGCCAGAAGGTCAAACAAGGTCTCATTGTAGATTTCCAAGTAGGATATTCGGACAGTGAAGAAAGGATCCATGGAATGCGCAGTCGCTTTGAAGACCTACACAAAGACAAAGAGTTTGTCAGTGGCGGTGCTGGTTCACAAACAGAATTATTAGCTATTTACAGCTTTCCAGAGAAGCTATTTACAACTTTCTGAGCAGCTAGAAGCGCATCTGCGTGTGTGTAGCTAATTCTGCACTGTGATTGCCTGGGGGCTGGCAGGGCGAAGTCAACAGTTTTAATATGATTTCTCAAAATGACAGTTTTGAAAACAACACTTCAGAAGGCCTGCTTACATCTGGAAAGCAGCGACTTCTAGCTGCTTTATGTGAGCCAGTAGAATTAAAGAGGAACAACTTCTGCAAATGGCAATAAAGCGTAACTACAGAATTCCTTCCGTCTTTGTTTCAGGTTGTATGCGTTATCTCAGCCCCACACCGTGCGTGTCCATTGTCTTTGTGGGAGTGGAGAGCATTCTGCAGTATCACTGCCTAAAGATAAGCAGACCTGCCCACTAAGCAGTGGTAAACTTGCTCCTCTGGACAGGGATGTGTCTATGCAGCAACGGGACCGACAAACCAGCATGTTTCAAACCAACGCCATCCCAATGCTCTGAAATGTCACTGTTACCAGCACACAAGGTGTAATAAAACAAAGGTACAAATTAACTGTTTTACAGGCTCCTCCATTTCTTTAATGACCATCACTTAGATAAAATGATGGGAAAAAAAAGGACTGGTGGAGATAAACATAAAACATATTCACCATGTTAAAACACTTTTATAAATACCAGCAAGAGCTGATACAAGAGAAGAAGTCTGTGTTATTACTTCCAGCCTCTTTTCCCATTCAGATCCAGTACCTGCTGTATAGCCCGGGGTATGATTCCTCGATGCTTGTACTCGGCCGTCGCTCCCATCATCGTGTAAGTTTTACCAGCCCCTGTTTGCCCATAGCACATTATCGTGCCTAGAAAAGATTGAAAAGCAAAAAGAATAAAGTCAGGAGGGAACCTCTGCGTTTCTCAAATGGAACATCGAAAGGATCTCTCCCTCAGATCAAATCTCCACTTATTGTCAAAATAATAAAAGTAGCAACAAATTACCATTATAGCCAATTAAAGCTTCGGACACCAATTTCTTAGCCACGGTCTCATAAGCCAGTTCCTGGGAGGTGTTGTGAAGGACGCCATCCAGCCGAAAGGACCAATCAGTCTGCCTGTTGTTCACAACTCCTTTCCTGGCATCTTTTTTGACGTATATATCTATGCTCTGAAACCCAAAAAGAGACAAAGATAACTTCAATTAAGAGTTTCAGCAGTTATTGTCTGGGAAAAAAAAAAAAAAAAAACACTGAAGACCTGAAAGCAAGTGGAAAACGGAGCACAAATAATAATATAGTTTCACTGACCTGGATGGCATTTTCTGGTAATAGATATTTTAAAAAAAGGAAATGTGGCTAAGCTAATCTGTTTACCTTTCAGTGATGTGTCTGATTTTGTGTCCCAGGGAAATTATTGGTTAAGGAAGAGAAGGAGAAGGGAGGAACTTGCGTGTGGGGGGAGAGAAATAGACTGTACCCCAGGGAGACCTCTTAGGTTGGAATTGTGGTTCCCACTGGGAATTCCTCAAGGATCAGTCAGTCTCAGTCATTTTGAGATTTTCTCTGGTAGTTGTATCACAAGAAGTGTGTTTTCCACAGTCACACGTGCTGATAGAAAACCACAAGCCACTGTCAGCGCAGACAACAGCAAGCAGGAAGACAGGAATCAACGTGCACCAAAACGTTACCCATGGCCTTAAGGAATGGAAGAATTCTGCATTTCTGGGGGTGAAACTGAAACCAAATTCCAAACCTTTCATGCTTGCCATCTCTTTTTCTCTACCTTGTTGTCTGGCCCAAACTTGATCATATCTTGAGCAAAATCGGCTGTTGGCTTGACTCGCACAAATGTATGGACTCTCTTTGCTGCTGCGTCCATTCTAACTAGAGAAGAAAAAAAAAAAAAAAGGGAAAATCAACAATGTTGCACTCCCTAAAATTAAATGTGATATTATTTGTTACAAAAAGGCGAGCTACAGAGTAGTCAAATTTAAAAATAAAGTCTTGACAAACGTTCAGCTGCAGTTTCCATTCTTTATTAAGAATAACTGTGGGCAAACCGTTGCTGAAAATTCTTTCCAGCATTGTTCTGCTCAGAAAACCAAGCACGTCGAAAGAGAAGGGTCTCACTGATCATGATTTCCTCTTGTGTTTCAGGCACATTAGTGTTCGACAACACAAGCTTAGCCTTGCAAAGCAAAATAATGGCAGGAATATGAGATGGGTTTTCTTTTGTCTAGTGTTTTCTGTGCATGAAGGCTTCTGTACCATCAGTTCCCCAGCAGCCTGCTGTTTTAGAACATCAGTTCATGCAGAACTTCGTTCCAAGCTTCAGAGGCTTTGGGTAAGACATGTTAGAGGCGAAACCAAGCCTAAAAGAGATCCACAGCACTGCAAAAGGCCGTGCAGTCAGTTGGTACGCCAACATTTCCAATGCTCTGAGCAGCAATTACCTTGTTTACCGTCTGTATTGAGTATTCATTTCTCATATCTTTGTAACCCCTTCTTTATACTGATACGCAAAATATTTTTAAGTTCCTAGTGAACACCTGATCTTCAAGTTTCCAGAAGAAAAAAAGTCATGTGCCTGACAACTCCTGGAGTACTGTGTCCAGTTCTGGGCTCCCTGGTTCAAGAAGGCCAGGGAACTGCTGGAGAGGGGACAGCAAAGGGCCACCAAGATGCTGAGGGGACTGGAACATCTCTCTTATGAAGAAAGGCTGAGGGATTTGGGTCTCTTCAGTCTGGAAAAAAGACCGCTGAGGGGGGATCTTAACAATGCTTATAAATACTGAAGGGCGGGTGTCAGGAGGACGGGGCCAGGCTCTTCTCAGTGGTGTCCAGTGACAGGACAAGGGGTAACAGGCACAAACTTGACCATGGGAAGTTCCATCTCAACATGAGGAGGAACTTCTTTCCTTTGAGGGTGGCAGAGCCCTGGCACAGGCTGCCCAGAGAGGTGGGGGAGTCTCCGTCTCTGGAGACATTCCAAACCCGCCTGGAGGCGTTCCTGTGCCACCTGCTCTGGGTGACCCTGCTCTGGCAGGGGGTTGGACTGGGTGATCTCCAGAGGTCCCTTCCAACCCTGACCATTCTGTCATTCTGTGATTTTCTGAAATTCTTGTGTTGCTTTTCTGGTCAATGTGAATTCAATAAGTCGCTGGCAATAACTGGCAAGGGTAGAGGGCTCGTCCTCCAGAGAAGGACTCATGGGGTACATCCAGCTGCTAAAGCCCCACCTGAGAAACACGCACTGAGTATTTTTAAATCCCTGGAGCACATAGATCCTATGTTTTCTCTCAAATGTTTCCTACAGACGGTCTGTGCTCAATAGTTGGGTAATATCTAGCAACAGCTTTCAGACAGTCTTTTGTATTTCTGGTATGTTAAGTATTTTTGTGGTCTCTCCATTGCCATATCTGCTGTGACTGCTCTAAGAAGAAACACGGAGATATGAACCAAGACTTCTCTTTATTTAAAACAGAGGTCAGCATTTGAATGACTACCTGCTAATGGCATCGTGGGCGCCTTCTCCTTTTCCCAGACTACCACAGTGATGCCAACACAATGCCCGCCGTAGAATCCAAAATGGTGCTAGGTTACCGTGACCATAATCTCTTTGCATGGGAGACAGTCTTCAAATAAACGATCTGTGAAAAAGCACGGTGATAAAGAAGTGCACAGACGTCACCATAAGGATTGCCTCTAAGTGACACGCACTGAAAGCTGCCAAAAAATGTGCCGGCGCTGCATAAATAAAGGCAGGAGCAGCACAGGTACGAGCGAAATGAAAACAGACAGGGAGTTTCAAAGTTGGTAACCAGCATGGAAATGCTGTTTATCAGGACTGTTAGAAATCTCAAAACTCTGCTGCACAAATATAACCCAGTGTTGGAGGGGTACGAGCTTTATTTAGAATCACAGAATCATTTAGGTTGGAAAAGATGCTTAAGATCACTGAGTCCAACCGTTAACCTAATTTCTGCAGAGCTGCAGCAAGAAGCACAGCAGGAAAAAGGAGCAAGGGAAAAATTTAGGCATAAACTCATATATGAACCAGAGAGAGACAGAACAAATTCAGAACGAGTGGAATTTTCCTCACTGCAACAATGCCCATTGTTCGGCGTTAGGAGAAAGCAATTCCTCCTGGGAGTACTTACTAACGTTAGAAGATGGGAAGGAAACAGAGAAGCACCTCTCTGGCAGACTCCTAACCAACAGCGTAGAGAACAAAAGCTCTCCAGCTCATTAGCAATACCCCAAGCATCCAACCAATCTGATTATTAATTGGGTTTTTTTTTGTCTGCAGTGGATTTTTCTATTGAGGCACTATGAAGAAAACTACATGTTTATTGGCCAGCTCACCAAAAATGTTTCTGGCTGTTTCACCACTAAATCCTCCTCCCTCAGTTCAAACAATAAATGTTGAAAGGACAAGAGCGAGACCTTCGCTTATCATTCAGCACCCGTAACGTGAACCAAGCAAGCAAAGCGAACCACAAGTCGCAACTCGGCCTGTTGGTTTTGAAGCTCTTTATGACAAGGTGCCAAACCCAAGTTTCTTGGTCCCTCCTTATAGGGCAGCTGCAGCCAGCAGGACTCCCTTATTAGTTAGTCTCAAGACTAACGGATTATTTATGCTCAGAATTAATGGAAACACAATTATCTCTGCGATGACAGCAGATGCCAGTGTGTGTAGACAAAGATTGGTGCCAAAGGGAAATTTTACATGGAGATTTTGGGGCTGATTGGCACAGAAACGTGCACTCAGAGCAATGAAGTATGGCTTTTGGTTCTGCCTGAGAGCCCTGAGCTTATCCAGCATGGATGGACAAAAGCTTGCGACAAATCACAGAATCATAGAAGAGAATCACAGATTAGTTTGGGCGGGAAGGGACTTTTAAAGGCCATTGAATCCACCCCCACGCCATGAGCAGGGACATCTTCAGACCAGGTTGCTCAGAGCCCCATTCAACCTGGCCTGGAACGTTTCCAGGGATGGGGCATCTCCCACATCTCTGGGCAAGCTGGGCCAAGGTTTCACAACCCTCAGCATAAAACATTTCTTCCCTATATCTAGTCTAAATCTCCCCTCTTTTAGTTTAAAGCCATTAGCCCTTGTTGTAAGCATGAGAGGCAAACTGTGGAGGCAAAGCTGCTTTCAGGGGGTGTGACAGCAAGGCTGCCTCTAGAATTCAAACTCCAGTGATGCTTTGAGAGTCGAATCCAGCTGGTTGGATACTAAAAGTTGTGCCCCAGCACCTCAGGCCATCTGTACACCCAGGGCCACCCCTGCCCCGAGGAGAACGGGGGAGAGAACAGCCCCGAATTACCTGCTGCCTTCCCAGCTGAGTGCAAACAAAGCAGAGAGTGCAGGATATGAGGCGGCTGGTGCACGGCGGCCAGGAGAGATGACAGAAAAGGTGGGATGAGGATGTGTGGGATAATGGGGAACACAGGGAATGCCATGGATAGCCATGCCCACGGCCCTGCTTTCTGGGGACATGGGCAAAGGAGGATGATTTGAGAGGGGTCTGAGGAGGAGGGGGGCTGCAGGAACAGAGGAAGAATCACCCATGTTTGAGCAGACCTGGGCAGGGAAGGAGATGGTGGGGAGACAAGGCCTGAGGAGGGAAATAAGGTCTTGAGGAGGTGAGGACAGGGGACAGCGAGGCCTATGGAGACATCACCTGAGGTGGGGGGAAACAAAGCTTGAGGGGGTAACACGAGGCCTTGAGGAGGGGAACGAGGCCTTGAGGAGGGGAATGAGGCCTTGAGGAGGGGACAAGATCTTGAGGAAGGGGAGAAAGCCTCGAGGAGGGCACGAGGCCTTGAGGAGGGGAGGGGATGAGACTTTGAGGAGGGGGACGAAGCCTTGAGGAGGGGGACGAACCTTGTGGGGCTGATGCGGCCTGTGGGAACAACAGTGCCGGGAGAGGCGGGTGACAAGGCTCTGAGGAGGTGCTGACCCCCGGAGGGCAGTCGTCCCCCCCCCCCACCTACCTGCGACCCCTCCTCAGCCGGGCCCGGACGAGGGGAGGCCGCGGCGGCTGTGTACTCCGTTGCCATGGCACCAGCCACTTCCGGGAGAGATCAGGAAGTGGCGGGAGGCGGAAGTGGGGGGGGGGTGTGGGGGCCGCGCTACGGCGGCCGGTCGGGGACAAGGCGCGGGGGAGGCGAAGCGAGGCGGGGAGCGGTTGGGAAGATGTTGGAGGCGGCGGCAGCCGCGTCTGAGCCGGAGCTGGATCCCGAGGACCTGGTGCATTTCTCGGTGGGCGATTTGCCGAGCCGCGGTTACGGCGTGATGGGCGAGATCCGGCGGCAGGGCAAGCTCTGCGACGTGACCCTCAAGGTAGCGGCGCGGCCCGGCCCGGGGGAGTTGGGGACCCCGGCCCCTGAGGAGGGGTGTGGGGATGAGGGACCCCCCGGTCCCTTTGCCAGGGAGAAGGAGGCAGCTGGGGCCCCCTCGGGTGGCTTTGGTGGGGGGAGAAGGCTGAGGGTCCCTTTGGTGGGGAGAAGGGGGGAGTTGGGGTCCGCTCGGGTGCCTTTGAGGGGAGAAGGGGGGAGCTGAGACACCCCCCTCCACCCCAGTCCCTTTGGTGGGGGATAAGGGGATGCTGAGGCCCGTCCCCGCCCCTCCCCCCCCACCCCCCCAGTCCCTTTGATGGGCGATAACAGGACACTGAGAGCCCCCCCAGTACCTTTGGTGGGGAGAAGGGGGGAGTGGAGGGCCCCCCCCCTTCTTGTGGCTTTTGGCAGCAGAGGACGGTGGTGAGACCCCAGCACTCTTGGTGGTGTATCTGGGGGTGCTGGTCCTCCCCAGCCGAGGGTGAGGGTGCTCTGTGAGGCCCTTTTTGGGTGAAGGGGGTGCTGAGCACCTCCAGCCTGGGGTGGGTGCCAGGACATGCCGGTGACACCCCATCCCTGATGCTGCCCCTCATCCTGGGGACAGGGTGGGAGGTGAAGCCTCCATCTCCTTTGGGACCATCGTGGTTTTTCCAGCAGCCAGGCAGAGCGATTCAATAAAATGTCTTGTTTCAGGAGGAAACAGGGCCCCCCAGCCCCCCCACCACGTTCCGGTGGTGGTCCCAGGACTGAGGAGTAGTTTGGGAGGTGATGGTGCATATTTATGGACCAGCCTCTGTTCCAACCCATGGGCAAACAGACCTTTTCCCTAGGAAACCTTTATCTTTTAATAATATCTACTTTCTACATCAAAGAAATCGTCTATAACCTGGGTAAATCCTCAGGATTGCATGCCTGGCTCTGCGGGGTGGGCTCTAAGGGCTTTGAGAGTGGCCAACGCCGGGCAGGAGACTTCATGGAGTCCTTCCGACCAGGAGCTCATGGGCAGAGGAGTTTGTTGTGGGGTGGGTGCGACGTGCACCTCCTAGGATTGGTTGAGTCATTCCAGAATTAACTCTGAAGTTTAATTAAATGTGAAGGTGTTTCCCAGCCTACTCATGCTGAAACTTTTCACCTACCTCCCGCTGCCAAAGAAGGAGCTGGCGAGGGTTGTGCCTGTTGTGGGGACCGCAGGACGTGTAATTGGGGTGCACCCCTGGGCTACGTGGGGCTTCTTTGTCCCCATCCATCAGCTGTAGCCTCCTGCAAAGAGGGACTATGTCACAGGCTGAAAGCTCGTTGTGAAGAGCACAGCCCTGCGCTGATCCTCCTTGGCAGTGGTTGTTACCTTCTAAGATGAGGTATTTGCAATAGTCTGTGCCGTAACATAGACTCACAGAATGGTTTGGGTTGGAAGGGACCATAAAGCCCACCCAGTCCCACCCCCCTGCCCTGGGCAGGGACACCTTCCACCAGACCAGGTTGCTCCAAGCCCCGTCCAACCTGGCCTTCAACCCCTCCAGGGATGGGGCAGCCACAGCTTCTCTGGGCAACCTGGGCCAGGGGCTCACCCCCCTCACAGCCAAGAAGTTCTGCCTCACATCTCATCTCAATCTCCCCTCTGGCAGTGGAAAACCCTTCCCCCTCGTCCCATGGCTGCCCTCCCTGATCCAGAGTCCCTCCCCAGCTTTCCTGGAGCCCCTTGAGGGACTGGCAGGGGCTGGAAGGTCTCCCCGGAGCCTTCTCTTCTCCAGGCTGAACCCCCCCAGCTCTCTCAGCCTGTCCTCACAGCAGAGGGGCTCCAGCCCTCCCAGCATCTCCGGGGCCTCCTCTGGCCCCGCTCCAACAGCTCCGTGTCTCTCCTGTGCTGAGGCCCCAGAGCTGGAGGCAGCGCTGCAGGGGGGTCTCACAGAGCGGAGCAGAGGGGCAGAATCCCCCCATCGCCCTGCTGCCCACGCTGCTGGGGATGCAGCCCAGGCTGTGGGGGGTTTCTGGGCTGCCAGCGCACGTGGCCAGCCCGTGGGCAGCTTTTCGCCCCCCAGCACCCCCAAGCCCTTCTCGGCAGGGCTGCTCTCCATCCCTCCATCCCCAGCCTGTGCTGGAACTGGGGTTGCCCCCACCCAGGTGCAGGACCCTGCACTTGGCCTTGCTGAACCTCATGAGGTTCACACGGGCCCATTTCTCCAGCCTGCCCAGGTCCCTCTGGATGGCATCCCATCCCTCAGGGCTGACACCTTGACACTTAACTTTGTGTCATCCGCAAGCTTGCTGAGGATGTGCTCAATCCCACTGTCCTTGTCATTGATGAAGCTATTGAACAGTGCTGGTCCCAATATGGATCGCTGAAGGACACTGCTTGTCACCGATCTCCATCTGGACATTGAGCCATTGACCACTACCCTCTGGATGCGACCATCCAACCAACTCCCCATCCATCCAACAGTCCGCCTATCAAATCCAGAGGTCTCCCATTTAGAGAGAAGGATGTTGTGGGGAACCACGTCAAAGCCCTTACGGAAGTCCAGGTGGACGAGACCAGTAGCTCTTCCCTTGTCTACTGATGTGGTCACTCCAGCGTAGAAGGCCACTAGGTAACCTGGGAGAATTCTATGACAAAACTGGCATTTTATTAGATTTAAACTGTGTATTGGCGTGTCTGAGGTAGCTTTGTGTTGCAGAAGAAGACCCTCAGGTCCTGCGAGTCCCACATCTCTGGGATCATGGCATTTGCGTCTTCTCACTGGGCTTGGGCCGCTCTGCGTGTTCCAGAGGGAGACAATAGCAATGAGGTATACGACCCCGGCCTTATCTCAAATAAACGCCTGACCATTGTTCTGCAAAGCTTGCTTGAATAAGTTTTCCCATAGATTTACCATAGCAAAGTGCTTGTTTTTTAATCTTGCTTATCTCCCTCTCTATATCTTCTGTGGGAGAGTGGGGAAACTTAAAGTCTTGAGGGCTGAAGGAGCTGTCGGAATGAGCGCCCTGGTGGCGCTGGGCAGCTTTATGGGCGAGGGCACCGTGTTGGCTCCGCTTTCTTTTCCTTTTATTATATTTTGTTCCAGGGGCTGCTGTTATCTGGGGAGGGTGCGGAGCCTTTCACCCCTATAAAGGTTTAATATCTATTAAGAAAGATGTCTCCGTCATTCTTAAAATGAGTCTTAACTCTCTCTTCTGCCTGGTTAATTCTCTATTATGCCGAAGAGAGGCCCCAGCAGTGACTGATATGTCTGGCAGAGGGCTGACAGTGTGTTTCCGTGTCAGTTCAAACAGTCTGCCTTCTCCCTCGTACACACGCAGCCTCAGAATCCCGAGTACTTCGTTGGGTTGATTCCTCTTTGTTGGATTGAGTCATCGTGTCAAAATAACCCACCTCTTTGCCGCTTCTGCCTCTCGACAGCAGATTTCTCAGTGCCTGCGTGTCCCATGGCGATTGAATTAATGCTGCCTGCTGAATGCGAGCCAAGCTTTTCCTCCCCGTTGTTGGGTACAGGGTGTCTTCTCGAACTGCTGAATGTTTAAGAAGTCATTTTTCTTAGCTCGACTTCGGAGGTGGCTCGGAATCCGTTACCCACCATGAACGCGGCTGACGCAAAAACCTGCTCTTCCCCTGACCTTGCTGGGGAACGCTTCCCGCCTGCGTTGGTGAAGCTGTACATCCAGGGCGATGCCGAAGCAGCCTGCCAAGGCTGGCAGGGATGGCGTTTGAATACTCCTTACCCAAAATGAAGGTAGGAAAAAACACTGAGAAGCACTTCAAGTCAATACCCGAAGGAGACTGAAGTGGGTCCTGTTGCACCGCTGGAGCCAGTTTTTCACACTTAGTACGTTCAGGCTGTTGCCTCTGTAAAGAAAAAAAGCTGCCAAACACAACTTTGAGCCAAAATTTGGATTCCTCCTGATGTGGCCAGCGTTCAGGCTCACAGCTGAAATGGGAACAAGCTGCGTTGTTGCAGCAGGGTTCAGTTTTTTTAGCAGCTTCTTTAGCGCTATCAATGTTGGGGTCAATGGCTGTAAATGATTCTCCCGGCCCACAGAAGTGTTTGCTGTACAAACAGGCCTAAAATTGTTAGGAAGTGTCGGTACTCTCATTTGTTTGTTTTAATTATTCCCCTCATAAAGCCAGGCGAGCGTTCATTCAGTAAACAGGAGGGGCAGGACTTGTTCTCCTTTCTCAGAAACCGTCTCGCTGCAGTTTGCACCGCTCTGCGGGAGCCGGTTGCTGCCTCAGCAGTGGATGGCAGCTGGGTTTCAACGCGATTAAAAGCAAGAAGTGCTGATTTGACCGGCTCCCTTGGAGCTCCAGTTATTCAAACCCAGCTTAGGGAAATCTGTCACCGGTTTCTCGTGATCGCCCATGCGAAAACGAAGTGTCACGGTGCGGTAAGTGAGCTGCACGTCTTTCCAGCGGCTTAGGAAGCGTTCATTGAGAGCCAAAGCTCCTTTCCTGCGCGGATGGCTATGGATTTGAGAAGTCCTTTTCTATTCCTGTCTCTTAAATAGCTGGACGTCAGCGCTTCTCTTGAAGATGTTCCATCACGGGCATCTGTCCTTTCAATCTCCCTTTAGTGACTCTCTGAAGGGTTTACTTAAAGAATAATTTTGGGATGGTTTGGTAGAAACAGATGGGAGTAAACCGGAGGGAGCAGAGAAGCAAGGAGGCACACCTGATTCTGTGGTTAGTTCATTTTCCTTGGGTGAAAGCAGGATTTTTTGCTTACTCAAGCCAAATGTCTGCTCCTGCTCTCTTCGCTCAGGATCACTAGGTTGTGTCTCAGCGTGGCCTTGTCTAGTTAAAAAAACCCAACTCTCTGCCAGTTTAACCTGACCAGGGTAATATTATGGAAATCTCCTCCAGGTGAGACTTGCGGCTCTCTCCTCATCCAATATCCGTGGTGTTGGCAAAGTTGATGGTGATGGTCTGTGACAGGGAAACGCCAAGCCTGGAGCAATCGTCAAGCATGCAGAAGGGAAACTTCTGGACTTTGGTGGTGGGTTTTTTTTTTTTTTGAGTTTGCTGGGTTTTGAGGCTTTTAGCTACAGATATGGACCTGTCAAGCGGTTTGAAGAGTGATAGACTTACCAAATATTTTAGTTTTCAGTTTTGGACTGTACCCTTTGAGGCCTGATCATAGAATCTGAAATCAGGGTGTCCAACAAAACCGTCAGAGAAGCAGCTGTTCTCCAGGCACCTCCCTTTACCCTGCGTCTGGGGCCAAACTGGGGCTTCCAGTGGTGGAGCGAAGTTTGAATTGTCTGGATTTGTCAGGCTTGAAATGGGCTGTGAATGGCAAAGTCTGTAGAGGTGCTAGGGATAAATTCAAATTTAACGTGCCTGGCAACTCTGGCCGTGGAGCAGAACCTGCCGTAGCGACATCTCCTCTGGCTGCCACCTACTATGGGGCAGACGTTGTCGCAGTTACCGACAGGTGGCATTTTGGGGATGAAATCTGTGAGATTTGATTTCTGCGTCCACCTCTTCCCACCCACCCCCCCCGGAAACTGGGTATAAAACATTTTCTGTCAGGCTGCCTTCACGTTCGGGGACTTTTGGGTTGCTTTCTGGCTGCTCCTTTCCAGGCACTACTCCGCTTCTCCCCAGGGCTCTTTCTTCCCCGGAGCATTTCACCCTTAGCATCAATTTCTGCCTAAATGTGAGCTAGGAGTCTTCAGTTATTTCTACTCTCAGCCCTGCTGTTGATTTTACCATTTTGGTAGAAATTAGTTATCTTTTTATTAAGCTCACTGGATGAGAAAAGCTCTGCGTGAAAGGTTTGGGCCCTCATTGCTTTGGTTTCCTGTATGCAGGAGCATGGCAGAACCTTTCCCTTTTATTTTACAGTGGATTTGTGGTCTCTTTTCTATGCATGTGTGCGTCCTCAAAGCATTTTCGAGCTCGCAAATAAATGCTGCAAGAATTTCAGTTCGCTGGCGCGCGCAGGTATTCAAGGATGCTATTCCCTCATCTGGAGATCCTGATTCGCTTTTTAATTGCAGAAATGAAGCTACTCGGTATTTGTGTTCTTCCTGAGCATTGTTTGGTGGTTTGTTGTTTTCTTTTTTTTTTTTTTTTTGAAGACAAATATCCTCTGGAGATGAAGCTGCTTGGGCAGCTTTGTTTTCTGGAGTTTGCGTCTCTGCTTCAGGCCAAGGTACAAGTGCTCTCGGGGGACACATCAGCAGTTTGCTGGAAGCCTGTGCCACGCCGTAAAACAGGGAAGCAATATTCCTCCTGTTTCTTCATTAACAAATTTGGGGGGGGGCAGAGAAACAAATGACTTTATAGCTCCTGTTTGCTGCGGTCGGAGCCAGAAGAGAACGGAGTGCCGGGCTGGCACCTCCAGCGATCTTGGATGAACCTCTGGATAAAGGAGAGAAGGTTTGTGCCTTTCTGAACCCTCAAAGAGCGACGTTAATGCGAGCCCCTCCCATCACTGCTGCTCCTCCTTTGGTTTGGAATCGCTCAAATGCCGTATTTCCATGACTAACTCCAAGACTAATTGGAAAAGTCTCTTAAAAACTAATGCAAGCCTGTCAAGTTAAAATAATTCCAAGCTGTGGAGAGGTTATATTATTTATTTCACGTACAATGTGAATTGGACAGATAGGTGATAGTCCTGTTGGCTTTTCTCCCCTTTCTAATCACAGTTTTTTCCAAAGCAGACTGTTAACTCGAAACCTTCCAAAGCGGAGCAGATGCACCCAGGAGAGCTGCCGCCTGCCAAGCAGACGCAGAGGTGGAGGAGCCTCCCTTTGTCCCCGCCGTGGCAGATAAGTGGAATTCCAGACAGCTTCAGGCTGCCTGCATAATTTCAACGAGGTCCTCAAAAACCCTGTGCCTGGCTGCTCCGCAGACGTTGGAGCACGTTTATGAGATTCTTAAGGAAAACGAGCTCGGTGGGAGAGGGAATATCTTTTTATTTGAGGAGCCGATAGATTTTAAAAAAACAGATAATCTGTTGTGCACGTGAGACCTTTAGGTTAAGGATCTTATTTAAATCTTGTCATACAGCAGTAACGAGCTAATTGGGATTACGACCGGACTTGTTTTTTCACCCAAGGTCTCCGCTAGTGTAAGCGCTGTTCCACTTATATATGACAAGTATTTTTAGTGCTTTACGAAGACATTAAGCCTGAAGCGTTAGCAGAAACCACACATTTCTGCGCTAAGCTTTTTCCTTGGCTGCTTTGAGCATGGCAAAAACGCGCTACTGTCTGACTTCCAAACCCACTCGCACTGGGTTTTATTTGCTTTCCTTAAAACAAAACTTGTCCTGCAGCTTCAGGTGGGCTTCGGTGACCTGGGCATTTAGCTGGGTGTCTGGTGGCGGCACTGGCAGGTACTTCTTGCCCATTGAGGATGAGGATGCTGTGGGATGAGTTAAGAGCAGAGGCTGGGCGTTCTCCGTGTTGCCATAGGGGTTGTCGGAGTATGGGAGAGATTTGGGGTTACTGTTGTGAAGAGGTTGGGGGAACATGGCAGGGAGGGCAAAGAGGGTCCCTCAACTGCTGAGTTACCCTCAACTTTGGTTTTGCTGGTCCTTCAGGAGCGTGAATCACAGAATGGTGGGGGTTGGAAGGGACCTTTGGAGATCACCCAGTCCAACCCCCTGCCAGAGCAGGGTCACCCAGAGCAGGTGGCACAGGAACGCCTCCAGGCAGGTTTGGAATGTCTCCAGAGACGGAGACTCCCCCACCTCTCTGGGCAGCCTGTGCCAGGGCCCTGCCACTCTCAAAGGAAAGAAGTTTCTCCTCATGTTGAGATGGAACTTCCCATGTCCCAATTTGTGCCCGTTACCTCTTGTCCTGTCGCTGGGCACCACTGAGAAGAGTCTGGCCCCATCCTCCTGACACCCACCCTTTAGCTATTGCTGAGCATTGATGAGATCCCCTCTCAGTCTGCTCTTCTCCAGCTGAACAGCCCCAGGGCTCTCAGCCTTTCCTCAGCACAGAGATGCTCCAGTCCCTTCATCATCTTTGTAGCCTCCGCTGGGCTCTCTCCAGCAGTTCCCTGGCCTTCTGGAACCGGGGAGCCCAGAACTGGACCCAGTGCTCCGGATGTGGCCTCCCCAGGGCAGAGCAGAGGGGGAGGATGACCTCCCTCCACCTGCTGGTCACGCTCTTCTTGATGCCCCCCAGGAGACCGTTGGACGCCTTGGCCACAAGGGCACATTGCTGCCTCATGGGCAAGTTGTTGTCCACCAGAACTCCCAGGTCCTTCTCCACAGAGCTGGAACTGGAGAGACTGGGGTCCAGCAAAGCTCCTCTGAATTGGAAGGGAATTATCTGGGAGTGTGTGTTCGTGTTGTACATGCAAAAGGGATGTCCTTTCTGGTTCAAAGTAATTAGTTGCCATTGTGTCAGCAAGACTCTAATTAGTTGAGACCAGAAGGATGTGTGACTTAATGGGATCAGCCTCTTGCTTTTGCACATGCCAAGTTTGATCAAAACTCTTTCACGTCTTGTCCAGCTGCTCCTTGGGTGGGAAGGTGCAGGTGGGGAGGAAGGATATTTATGTGAATCTCTGAATTTTGACACAGGATCTCTTGAACTTTACAGTTCCATTATCTTCTGCCTAGCAAAACATTGCTACGCTGGCTTGGACATTAGCTTAATTTCTGCTGTGGCCTCTCTGTGGCTTGGATGTCAGGAAAGATGTATTTTTTTGGAGAAGATCTTTGCAGCAGAGAACTCGAGAGACTTAACTCTGCTGATGTCCCGAAAACAATAGATGCCTTTATTACACCTACACCATTTTTTCTATGGAGAAAGCTTCATTGTACCCTGGAACTTGTTAACGTTTTGTGGCCGTGGGAGTGGAAGGGAGAGGGTGCCTTTTGTTACTCATCTAGAGAACACGTTGGCAGGGAACTCGGTGATATTTGTGGTCAGAAAGGATGCTTTGCGAGCAGTGATGCTGTTCTTGTTTCTGGCAAACGGCATCTTTTGCCTTAAAAGAAAGGTCCCTGAAGTTACATATTGTAAAATAGCACATCCTTGTGTAAAGGTGGAAATCTTCTGAAAGGTGAGATATATTTTTCAGGCTGTGAAAGTCCTGCCCGAAGGAGTTATCCTCGAGCCTCTTCCCAGCGAGCTTGCTGATGTGGAGTTTCTGGGATATTTCTCTTTTTGGGGGCTTGTATAAACAGAGCCTTAGCAGCTAATTCTGGCTTAGTGATGTGGAGATGATTAAGTTTGCGGTGATTTCATTTGTGTCTGGAGACGGTCCTGAATTCCCGGCTCAAAAAGCAAAAGATAAATGCGCTGATTTGTGTTTAACTCGACGGGAGCGCCTGATTTCTCTCACAAGCACGGGCATCGCCGCGAAGCAGTCTGTTCTTGCAAGTGAGAGCTTCCACCTTCAGCTGCGAGCTGAAATCCCCAACCGAGACTCCGCTTCAGACGCACGTCCCGTGGTGACGCAGAGCCAGGGAGACCAAATAATGGAGGGACATCCCAACTTAACAGAGGTTTCTCGGCGGTTTGCCCCGTGACTCTAGGTAGGCGATAAAATCCCGCTGCCGGCAGGGAGCTGCTGCTGTCGGAGATGCCTGGGGTGTATGCAGCGGTATAGAAATATAAAATAAAAAGGAAGATCGTTCATTTGAGACAACTCTTGAATGCGGATGGAGAAGGCAGCCAGTTCCCAAGGCCTGCACGGCCAAGTTCGAGCTGCTCTGTAAAATCAAAACAGGAACCGAGCAGACCATCCCTGCCGGCTGCACTTAGGGAGGACCAAAAATGGGGTTTTTTTCTCAGCCAGACAAACCTTTTTCTATATATATTTTTTTTTTTTTTTTTTTTAATACATATATTCTGCTGGCACTTCTGGAATTAGCGGGCAGGGCTGTGATGGATTTTGAGCAAAGGGAAAGCTGTCAATGGCAGGGTGGAATGGTATCCAGAAGAGCATTAGCTCTTTTTACTTGTTGCGTTACGTGAGCGTAGCGTGACTCCGTCAGGTGTAGGAAATTTATTTGGCCAGAAGAAAGAGGGCTCATTTGGCTATGGAGAGTAGGGAGCAGTTTTTTGAATCCGGACATACAAGGATGAACCGAGGGGACGTGCACTGTGTGTTCGTCCTCGGGACTGTTTTTTACCTTCTACAGGAAAAACAGGTATTGTCGTTCGCCCGCAGCAAGAAATATAGCTGTTCCTTCGGGACTTGCCATTAAGTGCTGATGGTATGAACATAATGATAGCTTCTAGGCCAGAGATCCCCACTTATAAATCTCCCTGAGGGCCCTCTATTGTTACAGGAGCAAGTTTTTTTTTAAAAAAAATAAAAAAATTAAAAAAAAAATAAAAAAGGAATTGCAGGTTTTGTCTTGTCTGGTACCAGGAAATAGTTTCCGTTCAGCTGGTGGCGATCACAGCGTGGATCGCTCTCCCTGGATCTCGTTGCTGACAGGCACCGGTCCTGGTCCTCCCCCTTCCCTTGCTACGACAGCAGAAAATTATTCCCTTTTTTTTTTTATACAGCTTATTTCTGTTTTATTTCCCTGAACGGCGAGGTCAGGCAGGTGTTATTACCGGCGCAAGGGAAGTGGTTGTCAACTGTGTGGCTTCAGCTTTGCCCGTGCAGGGTCATCCCAGGTGCAGTTAATCTGTTAATTGGGGTGTTTTCCAAAGTGAAACCCTTTCCTTAACGAAGGGTGAGTACCGCAGCGGGGGAACCGTCCTGTCCCATGGGGCTGCTGGGCGGCTCGGAGCCGGAAGGGTGGTGCTGCCCAGACACAAGGTAACTCCATCCCTGTGATGATACAGCTCTCATTAACCTGTCGGGAATCTTGATGAATGACTATAAATGATGGCTTTTGCAATAACCGGGCGTATTATTTATAAGAAGGCTGTTCGGTGGCTACCCATCGTGGGGTGAGATCGCGGCGATGCATCCCCGAAACCGGAGGGCGGTGGAAAGCTTCACCTCTGCGCAAACCCATGGACGGCGCTAAAAGCTGTTGTGTTTGGACTTGGAGCATGAAGCGTGTGTTCTGGTTTGATCCCTTTCTGCCTTTCCTAGGGAGAAATGCAGGCAGTGGAGATGCGGTTTAAAATATGCATCCGTCAGAGAGGCAAGGTCAAAAAGAAAAAAAAAAAAAAAGAAAAGGGTTTTGCTGCGAGCGGGAGGCAGAGGTCTGGAGCTGCGGGGTTGAGTTCCTCGGGAGAAAAAGGGGTAGGGGGTTTCAGACTGTATTTTTCTGGTTCAGCGGTGACACTACTGGTGGCTTTCTATGTGCCACAGTCCTTCACCGCTGCCCAGAGTGACAGCACGATGCCACGCGGAGAAACACAGCACCGGCAAAGGACGTGGGAAGCGCCGATGAGCTCTTTGAGGGGTGGGAAATCCCAGGGCACAGCAGGCGGGATAAATCCCAGCGACCGAAATCGGTGAATTTAACCATGACGTAGGTGGTTGTTGCCCGACACAGATCTGTTTTAAAACTAAATCTATTTAAAAAGTAAATTTCAGACTGGTGTTACTTTTCTGATTTTCCAGTTATTTTCCGTTAGTACAGTTCTTTTCCAAAAGAGAGGGCTCTTTCTCAGTGTTGGGTAACACTGTAGGCTTGTTTATTTTGAGTAAATATAACCTTGCTGTTGAAATCGGTGTTTGCTTTAATCATGAGGTTAACTTTGCTTGTAACTAGAGCAGTCTGAAGCAGGTGTATCACTTTAGTAGGTGCCTATTCCATTTTAATACCACTTCTTATTTTTAAAAAGGTGAAATGACACTTGAATAGCTGTGATCTTTGGCAAATTGTGTTTGGGTGGAAACGAAATTCAGCTAAAATGTGTTTTTCCTTGCACGCTCAACCGCGCTCCGCACTGCCTGGATGGGAACGCTCATCCAAACACGTCTCGTAGTTAAGAGATATATTCATGCAAAATAAGTATTGCAGTTGGACTGACCTTCCTTCCAGGCACCACAACATCTTTCAAAATTTTAGAGATTTTGAATTTCGAGGTTTTTAAAGAGGCCTTGTTTCAAGCCAGAGAAATATCGAAAGCAAAAATGGAGCTTTCTTGGTTTTTTGGGATGTTTGAGACAGCCGGGAAGGGGTTTCCCTGCAGAAATCTGGGTGCTGCTGGTCGGTGACGCCCAGCGCTGCGCTCCTCTGCCCTTTAGTTGAAAATATTTCAGCCAAAAAAAAAAAAAAATATTTTAAAGAAATGTATCTCGCATGAAAGAAAATAGGCTGGAGTTTTTAATCGGCCCTTAACTAAGGAACAGACCTCTCTTGTGCTGGAGGCTTCATCTGTGGGCGCTTATCTCTTGCTTTAGCAGCAGTGTCTGTCCCCCAGCTCCAAAATCATAGAATCATAGAATGTGTTGGGTTGGAAGGGACCTTTGAAGGCCATCTAGTCCAGCATCTTCAACTAGATCAGGTTGCTCAGAGCCTCATCAAGCCTGGCCTTGGATGTCTCCAGGGATGGGGCCTCCACCACCTCTCTGGGCAACCTCTTCCAGTGTCTCACCACCCTCATTGTGAAGAACTTCTTCCTAATGTCTAATCTAAACCTCCCTTGCTCTAGTTTAAAAAAAATATGCTGTTAAAGCTTAGAACTTTCTCCGCACGTGGCAGCGAGGAGCTGGGGAAGTGACAAGGACGGGCCAGGTCATGCCACCGAGATAGCAGAGTCCTCCAGCAGCTTCTGCCGGGGCTGTGTGAGATGTCCCAGGCTGGCGGATGTTGTGGGCGATGCACGAGAGGTACAGCGTTAAGGTATGTCAATAATGAGACCTACTTCATTAGCTTCGCCCGTGTTTATTCCTCCCATCGATGGGCTGGTGGAGTGGCTTCATCCACGGGGTAGGAACAGCCGGGAAAAGTCGGAGCTTGCCGAGCAGGTCTGGCGTTGCTGAGCCTCGGGGCTGGAACATGGACGGGCTGAGCAGCGCGTTAATTCATCGCGGTCAACCAGGTCGTATGTCAATCTTCCCCCACGAGAAGTCCCAAACAAAGAGCGTCGGCAGACACGTCTCCTTGTTTCCCTGTCTTAATCCTCTTGCGTTTCTCTCGCGAGCGGCGCCTCGGACAGTAGCTCACGCGGAGAGACAAACAGAAGCGAAGCTGTTGGTGCGCACGCTGCGCTGGGCTTGGCAGTTAGCCCCGCCGAGGACGGAAATGAAAACCCCGCAGCCGTGGACACTGGGAGGTTTTGTCAGCGCTCAGGGGTGCGCAGGTTCTTGAATCGCTTCCTTCCTCTTACGGGCTTTTTCTCATTAACCTCCGTGGATTTATAAGCGTGTTTAAATATCTTGTGTTAGGGAGAGTTTGCGCACGCTTGCAAGCGGCTGTGTAAAGTCAGGGCTCTGCAAACGTTTGTCCCTTAAACTGGGGCTCGTGGCCTTGAGCTCGGTCCCCTCTCTGACCATGGGCTCCTTTGCGAGTCCTCCCACTCTCGACTCCTCTTGCCGGAGATTTCCCATCCCACTGCGAGCACCCAACGAAGCTGCTGATGATTTTGCACGGGCTGTGCCCGTACCCTGGTCCAGCGCTTGCTGCTGTAACACCAGTAGAGCTTTTATCTTAATTTCCATGCTTGTCCTTACCAGCTCACTGCTATAAAATATCCATCCTCTTGCTTTCCTTACCTTATTCTCTTCTGCGTCTTCCCTCTCTCTCCTGGAACATCATCTTAGCCCTCGTCTGCCAAGAAAACCCCTTTATTCCTGCCTGTGTCCCCACCACAGTCTGGCTCCTGCTCGGCTGTCTCAGGAGCTTGTCTCCTTCTCGGTGCCAGCGCAGGAGGTGGAGGTAAAGCACGAGATAAATTCGAGTTATAATTTATATATAATTAGAGTTAGCAGAGAAGGGAACGGAGCAGCAGAGTATTTGCTGGGGTTTGTGGCACAGCTCTCAAGTCTCGGAGCCTCTGGGATGTTTTACACGTGGTTTTGGGTTTGTAGAAGGGATTGATGCTGACCTTTACCCATCTAACCATCTACCAACTAACAAGTCACCGTACGAGTATATACATGAGGTTTTTTTTCCATCAGCTCTGATAGTAGAACCCATTTCACTTGCTGCTTTCGCTCTGGGCGTTGGGAACTCTGCAAAATCCAGGACGGCGGGGTTTGTCGGGGGGTAATTAATCCGGGCAGTGTGGCCAGCACGGGCAGGGGCGCAGGCACACCTAATCCAACCAGGACAGAGGCAAAGCTCTCCAGAAGTGATCCTGCTGCTTCCAGGCTGCAGCAAGTCTTGGAAGCCTTTTGGCTGGATGTTTGTAGCACGATTTTTTTTTTTTTTTTTTTTTTTTTTTCCCACGTTGGGAAGCTCGGGCAGAGCAGACGTGCCCCTGCAGCCGAGGCGCGCGGCGCTGCCAGCTGACCACAAGCTAAATGTGAGTGTTCGAGTCCCAGGCGTCGTGCGGGCAGGCACGCACGGCCAGCAGCTGGATGCTCAAGCTGGTTTTCTTTTAAAAATAAAAAAAACCCACCTTATAACAGCATTTGTGGCAGTTTAATACGCTTTTGTTTAAAAAGAAAGAAAAGAAAAAATCCCACCGCTTGATTATTCATCTTGCCTAGGGCCCGATTCTTCTTTTTTTTTTTTTTTTTTTATTTTTCTTTTATTGTGTCAGGAATTTTGCTTTCTAAATTCCCAGCAAGTCGTATTTACTGGGTGTGGGAGCTCTGGGCCTAGAGGGAGAGGGCAAGGCGCTGTTGGGAACCCTGAAAACCCTCAATGCAAACAACATTTTTTGTTGTTGTTGTTGTTAATAAGCTGCCTAGACGCAAAGCTTTTTGTAGAGAAGGACTTCTTGGATGACCTGGGGAGTGGAGGACCCGCTGTGCCGGCTAATCTTGGCAAAATGAAGTTCAAATGGGAAAATCATGCTTAACTGGGGGAAAAGAGTGGTTCTGCACAAGCTTAGATGGGCATGGACTGGTGTGAGTCGGGTTAGCCTGGAAATTAGGGGGTGGGGGGAAAAGCTCTGAACCAACAGAGAGAAGTAGATCTGTGTAATTCTGAGAAGGATAAAATATGGTATAGCGCCTGCAGGAGTGAGAACTGGAACTGGATGCAAGAAGCCGCTTCCAAGCCTTGCTCCGTGGCTCGGGAAGGCTCTTCAGAGGATATAAATGGGACCGTGTCTAGCAGAGCTGGTGTAAGTGAACCTGCAGAGACTTAAAGGAGATGAGGCAGTGTTGAGCCTCTAGGTTATAGTGAAGGTGACTGGCTCTGAGCGTCAGCTGAAGGTACCCGATGGGTGCCCGAGAAGGAAAGTGCGTGGGATTTAACCTGTAAGCCGGTCAGAGGAAGAAGAAACGGGCGACCGTGTCGCACAGCCTTTGGTTCTGCAGAATCACTGCAGTCCAGGACTCAGGTAGAGCCTTCGTGGCTGCGCTCGGTGTGTCCCTGGTGATTGCCAGATGTTGGGGTCAAGGCGTTATGATTCTATGATCCAAAGTGGGGCCCTAGGGGAGGATTTCCTGCACCGAACGGCTGGGGGAAGCAGGTCTGGGTTTGAAACCTGTGTGCACAGTTGAATACCGACTTGATTTGTGCAAATATATGGTTCATAGAATGGTTTAGGTTAGAAGGGACCTTAAAGACCATCCAGTCCCACCCCCCTGCCCTGGGCAGGGACACCTCCCACCAGCCCAGGTTGCTCCAAGCCCTGTCCAACCTGGCCTTGAACCCCTCCAGGGATGGGGCAGCCACAGCTTCTCTGGGCAACCTGTTCCAGTGCCTCACCACCCTCACAGCCAAGAATTTCTGCCTCACATCTCATCTCAATCTCCCCTCTTGCAGTGGAAAACCCTTCCCCCTCGTCCCATGGCTCCCCTCCCTGATCCAGAGTCCCTCCCCAGCTTTCCTGGAGCCCCTGGAGGGACTGGCAGGGGCTGGAAGGTCTCCCCGGAGCCTTCTCTTCTCCAGGCTGAACCCCCCCAGCTCTCTCAGCCTGTCCCCACAGCAGAGGGGCTCCAGCCCTCCCAGCATCTCCGGGGCCTCCTCTGGTCCCACTCTGACCTGGACCTTCTGTGTTAGCCATCTGGAGCCGCCCCACTCTTGAGCTGTAATACTGCTTTATCTTTGCCCAGTTGACCTCTCGTGGCGACTTATGAGTCTGGAAAATTGTATTTGGAAGTTTGAATTCAAGAGACGGGCTGCCGTCCTGTTTGCAAATGGAAATTGTCCAACTTCCAGCCCTGGGTTACTGCTGGGCTGGTGAGGCCGTGTCACAGTGAGTCATCTGGACCATGGGCCTGGTGGTGGACGGTGCTGATCTTCCCTTCTTCCCTTTTTCTCTCTTTTTAGGTTGGGGACCATAAATTCAGCGCTCACCGGATCGTGCTGGCAGCTTCTATCCCGTACTTCCACGCCATGTTCACCAACGACATGATGGAGTGCAAGCAGGATGAGATTGTCATGCAGGGGATGGATCCCAGGTAACGTCCCACGTCCAAGACACATGAGCAAGGGCATCCAGAGGGACCAGAGGCGCTCTGCGGGCCCCGGCATTGTGCGTGCAAGGCTTGCAAGCCTGTCCTCCATGTGAATGGCACTAGAAAAGGGTTTTCTGTTAGTAGGGTCCCATACTAGCTTGAATTCAGTGGATTTTCTGCTCTTTCTCCCCCTTTTTTTAGTGCACTTGAGGCTCTGATAAACTTTGCCTACAATGGTCACCTGGCTATAGATCAGCAGAACGTCCAGTCTCTGCTGATGGGGGCAAGTTTCCTTCAGCTGCAGAACATCAAAGATGCTTGCTGCACTTTCCTCAGAGAGAGGTAAGAGGTCATCTTTCGGCTGTGCTTACTGCTCCTGAACACCAGTGAGTTTTTAGTCACCTGTGTCTGGCTTGGGGGGAAGAGGGATGTCTCCTGCCAGCGCCATGAGGAGCTCGGTGTCTCCTGAGACTCACCATTCACAGAATCACAGAATGGTCGGGGTTGGAAGGGACCTCTGGAGATCACCCAGTCCAACCCCCTGGCGGAGCAGGGTCACCCAGAGCAGGTGGCACAGGAACGCCTCCAGGCGGGTTTGGAATGTCTCCAGAGACGGAGACTCCCCCACCTCTCTGGGCAGCCTGTGCCAGGGCTCTGCCATCCTCACAGGAAAGAAGTTCCTCCTCATGTTGAGGTGGAACTTCCTATGGTCAAGTTTGTGCCCGTTCCCCCTTGTCCTGTCACTGGACACCACTGAGAAGAGCCTGGCCCCATCCTCCTGACACCCCCCTTTCAGTATTTATAAGTGTTGATAAGATCCCCCCTCAGTCGTCTTTTTTCCAGACCATTCTTATTGCCTAGAAAATAACTTCTCCATCTTATGACATGCTGCAGGTGGGACACGACGTATGGCCTTGGCCAGCCGCGGGAATAAATACCTAGAGCAAAACAGAGCGAATATTCCCCTTTTTAACAGTTAGCTAGCGTGGTGCGTGACCGCCTCTGCCGCTAACAAGCCCATCCTCGCAGTAATTACCCTTCCTGCTCTTGTGTGCGTAAGAGGGGAGAAACAAAAGGGCTCGGCCAAGGAGCTGGACAGGAAGCCGTGGCAGAGCCTTAAATTGATCCCAGGTTTTTTGTTTCGTGCTGGTTTCTTTTGGGTTGTTTTTTTTTTTTTTTTCAATTCCCTCGCTGGTGTTTGGCCGCGAGATTGTTCTAGCAGCGTGATTTGGCAACAAAAGCTGGGCTATTCTTTGGAAATGTACCACACGCGTCTTCGGATGGTGCCAGGGAGTCTTACGTGTTTAATTCCCCCTCCCTTCCCCGGCTTGATTTCTCTGCAGCTGTTCAGTGTATTCCGTGGCGTGATGTTAAACATACCTACCAAATAAACGGAACATCTCCGCCAGTTATTTTTCTTTACTTCTAAATAGAGGTATTCTAAAACCGTGGGTTGGGGAGGAAAAAGAATGGTTTTCCTCCGCATTTAAGATGTCTCAATTTTCAGTCCCCTGTGCATCCTGAGTTTCTGCAGTTTGTTTAAAATTAGGTTGTGTAAGATCACAGGGTATTAATTTTTCCTGCAAAAAAACATTTTATTTGAGGTACTGGATATGACACCGAGCTGGAAAGAGTTGGGTTACATTGATTTTTATATTATTTTTTTTTTTTAGTCCCTGCTAGCTTTGGGTATCTATGTCTAGATGAAGCGAGGTGATTCGGTTCGTCAGGTTTAGCTGCCACGCTTCTCCCAAACCTGCCAGGAGCGATCGAGTGTCCTAAATTAAGCCCTGTCACTTTTGATTAATAACGAGAAAATTGGTGGACTCTGACTGTCCTGAAGAGCTGGAGCATGCGCGCTGGGCTCTTGTTTTTAAATGGAATTGAGATTTGGGATATTTTTAGGCCCCTGTGCACAGGCAGGTCCGTAGGGCTGTAACTGAGCCCTGAGAGCCATCCTGGCATGACGGTCCCCTGCCATCGGCGCTGTGGGTTTGCTCTTAGCCCAGGGCAGTGGCTGAAGGACAGAAGCAATGTCACATCCTCGCGTGCATCCAGACGCCGCTGTCAGCAGCTGAGCCTGGCTTTTGTGGGCTGTTAGGCATCAGAACCCAAGGTATTTTCTCCATGTAGGTCATATTTAGTTTAATATCTGATGATTAGTGCCACAAAACACAACTGTTGGCTCCTGTTGAGCAGTGAGATGCCTGTGCTGGGCAGGGCTTCTTGTTTGGACGGGAGCGTCCAGGACACATACCTGTTTCTGTAGAGCACACGACTGTAATTAATATTGTCTTCTCCGGCTTCTGCGTGCCACGGAGCAGCTTTGTGCAGTGGCTCTTTGGCTGTGCTGGAGAGGGATTCGGATCTGCAGCCGTACTTTTCACCGTCTGAGCTCCAGTTGCCAAAGCATCTTTGGTGATAAAGCCTCCTAAATCTCGGGAAATGGCTTTGTGAAGCTGTAATAGATGCTGTTCTGTGGTACTTTAAAAGATGTAAGATGAAAAAAGGAGGCTGATGGTTGGTATTTACACAACGTGCTTGAATCCAGCTTTGTCCAATACTGGAGTTAAAAAAAGAAGGCGCTCAATGCGCAGCCCGGGCACCCCGAGATGCAGGAGGGAGGGGTTGCTGTGCAGAGCCCCACACTTCCCATCTGCCGATGGCCTGCGGCCGTCACACAGAGCCAGCCCAGTCTGTCCAGTGGCTCCTCGGCGGGCCTGGGGGGAGATTTTAAAGTTGTGGTTTCCATCCTCTGGCTCTGCTGTGGATTCACCTTCAGATCAAGGCCAGGTTGGACGGGGCTTGGAGCAACCTGGTCTGGTGGGAGATGTCCCTGCCCAGGGCAGGGAGTGGCACTGGATGGTCTTTAAGGTCCCTTCCAACCCAAACCATTCTATGATCTCTGTGTAGATACGTTCATCAGTGAGCGGGAACCTGCCGTTGTTGAAGAAGACACAGCTGTGGCTTTCACTGCATCACGTCTCCTCTGAGGCTCACGTTGCTTCACTGAATCGGTTTGTAATTCTTTCTGTCCTTCCATTAACCTGACGTTACTTTTGCTCTCCTTTTTTCTCCCCTTTCCCAGACTTCACCCAAAGAACTGTCTGGGAGTGCGGCAGTTTGCAGAGACGATGATGTGCGCGGTGCTCTACGATGCTGCCAACAGCTTCATTCATCAGCACTTCGTGGAGGTATCCATGTCCGAGGAGTTCCTGGCACTGCCTTTCGAAGACGTCCTGGAGCTTGTTTCTAGGGATGAGCTCAATGTGAAGTCTGAAGAGCAGGTGTGTACCTGGCGTAGGTCGTGGCAGAGGCGGTTTTTTGCTTGGAGGGTTTCTGGTTGCTTGGGAATGGAACAGGATATGACCCTATTCCTGGTCTGAACGAAGCTGAGAAGATGTCCTGACATGGTGGGGACACTTAGAGGTGCTACCCAGAGCTGTGATGACTCCCAGAGCCCCACTTCTTGCCTGCACTGCCGACGCTACCCTGCTCTGAGAGTTGCCTGGTAGAGTTTCTCAGACCATAGATTTTGCAAAACATTGTTTTGAGGTGTTTTGATTCATCGGTGACAGAGGTGGAGCCTGGTGGGTCTTGAGGACCTTCAGCTGTGTCCCTTAATGGGTTGCCAGTCCCGGGGAAGAGAGGCGGAGGGTGTGGGCAGTAGCAGGGAGCCCTTCCTCACAGAGCCCATGTTCAAGTCCAAAGGAACACTTTTGAGGTGTAAAGAACTTGCTGTGAGTGCTGCAGAGTTTTGCAACGAATATTCCTCTGAATTTGTCATCAAGAGGCTCCTCTAGACTGTCTTGCTCCTAGAAAAAAAAAAAAACAAACAAAAAAAACCCCAGAAAGCAGAGCTGAGCAACCTTAGGGACGTTTCAATAGCCTTGAGAATCTCTTGGTGCTGGGCTGACAGTCCGCAGGAGAAACGGAACCTGTTCTCGAGCCAGGAAATCTGTCCTGCTCTTTCTGAGGAGGTGACAAATGAAAAGCAGACCTACAGCTATCTCCATGTAGGGTAAGAGAGTGCTTCGTTAATCAGGCTGGCCGAAACGCCCCAGAAACACGGAGGGAGGGGAACCTGCTTCACATTCCAACCATGTTTCTATATCGTACCACAAACTGGTTTCTTGCTGTTTTTTTTTCTGAGTGGATCCTTTATGGAGCAGGTAGGAGTGCAAAGAGTCTGTTCCCGGTGACATTTCCTCGTGCCCTGCCATCTGCCAGCTGCTTCTTCAGAAGTGGCAGTATTTTAGTGCAGTTCAGCCTATCTGCTGGTCATAAAGCACCTTGTAGAGCAGAAGTAAATTTAGGTTTTTTTTTTTTTTAAGCTCACCATGGTTCTGTTGAAGAAGTACTTTTGCACTGAAAACCTCAGGAATGGGGATGTGAGAGACTCCTGATCTCCACCGTAAAAGGACTTCATAATTTTATTCTGGTCAATGGTACTGCCGGAATTTTCCCCAGCGCCACAGGTTGCAATAAAAGACCACCCGAAGTGGGTGCAATCTGGTTTAGAGGGCAGCTATCCTGCGAGGTGCTGACCACGACCACAGTGACCAGTTCTCCTGCAGCTTCTGGGAGACTGCGGTGGGTTTGTGATCTCCCCGAGCTGAACCCATGAACAGGGACAAGGCTGCAGTGTGTGATGTTGGCCTTGGAGTGTGACCCCTGGTCAGCATGACAGCGGGGACAATGCGCTCAGTTGGGTGCTCTGCCTCGGGTGACAGTGATGGGACTTGGATGTAGTCATCTGGGTGTAAGAGTGTAGAGGGACAGCCCAGCTCAGGCTTTAACTGTGGGAGTCCTGTGGACCAAGGAGTGCGTGACTCTGGTTAAATTACTCACCAGGCTCCTTTTGTCATCTGGAGTCATCCAACACGGAGCAGATGAGTTGTCCTTTGAAGAGTTCTGCCTTTGCAGCGTCTGCAAACGGAGCCTGGAGGGACCAGCTCAGCTCTAGACATCTAATGTGTAGTTATCCAAACTCAACAGATGGATCCCTCTCATCAAAACTATCTTCTAGCTTTGATAGAGCAGCACCATCCTCTTTTCTTCCCCCGTTTGCTGATTTTTCACACTACATAACCAAGGTTTTGCATTCTGTCCCACCTTCTCTAACTAAACACTCTTCCCATCTCCCTCATCTCCCTGCACACGTTGGTACTAAACGGACTGTCTCATGGGACAATAGATCAGTGTTATTGCAGGCTAAGTCAGGGGCAGAGAAAGCAATACCAAATCAAAGAATGGTTTGGGTTGGAAGGGACCTTAAAGACCATCCAGTCCCACCTCCCTGCCCTGGGCAGGGACACCTCCCACCAGACCAGGTTGCTCCAAGCCCTGTCCAACCTGGCCTTGAACCCCTCCAGGGATGGGGCAGCCACAGCTTCTCTGGGCAACCTGGGCCAGGGGCTCACCCCCTTCACAGCAAAGAATTTCTTCCCAATATTTCATCTAAATCTCCCCTCTTGCAGTGGAAAACCCTTCCCCCTCGTCCCATGGCTCCCCTCCCTGATCCAGAGTCCCTCCCCAGCTTTCCTGGAGCCCCTTGAGGGACTGGCAGGGGCTGGAAGGTCTCCCCGGAGCCTTCTCCAGGCTGAACGCCCCCAACTCTCTCAGCCTGTCTTCCAAGCACCATGCAACAGGAGAGCCCACTGGTGCGATGCAGAACATCACCATTCTGTCCTGAAACAACGTCACCCGAGATCAGGAGAAGATCATTGTCAATATGTGGTTTCTCTTCCATCAGACAACTGGCAGCAGTAGAAACTTGCAAAAAAACCCGTCAACCCCAAAACTCCCAACTTCCCATGCTTCTCTTCTGCAGGTGTTTGAAGCTGCGTTAGCCTGGATACGGTATGACCGAGACCAGCGAGAGTCGTTCCTGCCCGAGCTCCTGTCCAAAATCCGCCTACCCCTCTGTCGACCTCAGTTTCTCACTGACCGCGTGCAGCAAGATGACCTGGTCCGTTGCTGCCACAAATGCAGGTGAGGCTTGGATGTGGGGTTAGAAAACCATCCAGGGGATGGTGGCCCTCGGTGGGGTGGAGGTAGCGGGAATGTGGTTTAGCAGTTTTGGAGAGTAAAATTTTCTCTTTTTGTGGACAGAGCACCTGAAATTGCAAAGAAACAAAGCACCCTCCCCAGTTTTAACCTGCCTTCTAGATTTATTGGCCACGGGAGGGGGAAAATCAGTTGCTGGCCCAGGTTGCCCAGAGAAGCTGTGGCTGCCCCATCCCTGGAGGTGTTCAAGGCCAGGTTGGCGGGGCTTGGAGCAACCTGGTCTGGTGGGAGGTGTCCCTGCCTGGGGCAGGGGGCTTCGTACTTCATGATCTTTAAGGTTCCTTCCAACCCAAGCCATTCTATGAAATCTTCATCTGACTTAAGACAGTCATATTTCATCATATCAACTGAACTCTTTAACTGTTTGGCTTTGATTCCAGGGATCTAGTTGATGAGGCAAAAGACTACCACCTCATGCCAGAGCGCCGGCCGCACCTCCCAGCGTTCAAGACCCGTCCTCGGTGCTGTACATCCATCGCGGGATTGATTTATGCTGTTGGAGGACTTAACTCAGCAGGTACCTTGCATATCTGCTCCCCGCAGTGGGGCGAGTGGCGTAGTTTGCTGGGTAGGATGAGGGGATCGTGAACTTCCCTCATGTGAAGCAGTTTCTCCTCCTGTGTGTAGCACTTCGACCCTTCCACTGAAATGGTCAAGGTGACTGTGCCCATAGTTTAACATCTTCCAGCGAGAAACTTTTTTCTTGGAGAGGTTTATTTAGGACAGTATTCTTGTGTATCTTGAAGAATGGGCATTTTGAGGATGGTGTCCTTGTCTATAGCAGCAAGCAGAACTTGGAGGTATCTAGGTGATGGTGGGGTTGTGGGATCACATGTGCAGACACAATGTGCAGGCATGAGCCCAGACATAGTGTAAAAAAGGGGACAAGAAAGTGTTCATGAAGATATCTGCTGGAGCTTCAACCAGCCTGGTTACCCCGGGATGTAGGGTCTGATTAGCAGGTGGGTGCTGGGCACTGGGTCATCGGATTCCGCACAAAATGGACATGGAGCTGTTGGAGTGGGGCCAGAGGAGGCCTCGAGGTGCTGGGAGGGCTGGAGCCCCTCTGCTGTGAGAACAGGCTGAGAGAGCTGGGGGGGGTTCAGCCTGGAGAAGAGAAGGCTCCGGGGAGACCTTCCAGCCCCTGCCAGTCCCTGAAAGGGCTCCAGGAAAGCTGGGGAGGGACTCTGGATCAGGGAGGGGAGCCATGGGACGAGGGGGAAGGGTTTTCCACTGCAAGAGGGGAGACTGAGATGAGATGTGAGGCAGAACTTCTTGGCTGTGAGGGGGGTGAGCCCCTGGCCCAGGTTGCCCAGGGAAGCTGTGGCTGCACCATCCCTGGAGGGGTTCAAGGCCAGGTTGGACGGGGCTTGGAGCAACCTGGTCTGGTGGGAGGTGTCCCTGCCCAGGGCAGAGGGGTGGGACTGGATGGTCTTTAAGGTCCCTTCCAACCCAAACCGTCCTGTGATTCGCACCCCAGTCACACACAACACGGCCGGTTTATCCTATGGAGAAGCTGGGTTCCCAGGAAGCAGCGACACCAACAGATGTGACATTGCAGGTCTCTGCTGCCCCTTTGAGGTTATAAGAGGCCCCACTTCCACAGCCTAGGACTTGTTGAGTCTCATGGTACAGACCACGGGCAAGCTTTGAAATGCTCTACGATCCTTTTGCATCGTGGCTTGCAGTTTATATGAGTTTTTCAGAGCAGGCTTTCATTGCAGGCGAGTAGAAATGCGGCTGGGAAATGCCTCCAACTTGACTTTGTGGAATCAGGGAGGCTGGAATAGGACTTGTGAGAACCCAGAATAGGACGCAGGAGAGCCCAGAGGTTTTCCCAGAGAAGAGCAGGCAAAATCCTTGTGTCAGCCCCATCTTCGGGGTCAGAGCAGCCACCGCTTATCCCTCGTGTGCCTCTGCCATGGGCCAGGCTTGCTAAATCAGTGTTTTATCGGGTCTCCCTCTTTTAATTTGAGTAGCGAATTTTTATGCAGGTGACTCGCTGAACGTGGTGGAAGTCTTTGACCCCATTGCCAACCGCTGGGAAAAGTGCCAGCCGATGACGACGGCCCGGAGCCGAGTCGGGGTAGCGGTGGTGAATGGATTGCTCTATGCCATCGGTGGCTACGACGGCCAGCTGAGGCTGAGCACCGTGGAGGTTTACAACCCGGAGATGGATTCCTGGTCCAAAGTGGAAAGTATGAACAGCAAGCGAAGGTACGTGCAGCTCGCTTACGAGGAAGGAGACCTTTGGAGAAGGAGGGAGGGGGGAGAAATGAGATTGTAGGAAGGCTGGAGGTGGTGGGTGGTGGTGGATGCCCAATGAGGAATCCAAGTTTGGGGAAGGAGCGAAAGAAGAAGGAGGAGTGGAGCGGTACGGAAGCAGGTGGGATTTGCTTGGCCACCTTTGGGGCAGGGAAGTCATGCTGAGTCTGGGCACTGCTTGCTGGTAAGAGGGGAAAACCGTCAGCAGCTCGGCGAAGGAGACACTGGAACAGGTTGCCCAGGGAAGCTGTGGCTGCCCCATCCCTGGAGGGGTTCAAGGCCAGGTTGGATGAGGCTTTGAGCAGCCTGGTCTGGTGGGAGGTGTCCCTGCCCAGGGCAGGGGGTTGGAACTAGATGATCTTTAAGGTCCCTTCCAACCCAAACTATTCTGTGATTCTATGATCTGTGTGTCACAGCGTTGATTTACAAGGAAAGCCGTTAAGACCTCGGTAATTAAAAAGCAGCTGAGCAGCGTGGGCTTCAAGCTGCAGAGATTTCAGTTTTGGTAGCATCAGGGGACGAAATCAAACTAAAAGAGAGTGATAAAGTTCTGCTGGTGAGGTCTGGAGTCCCAAAGGAGGTGGTCAGAGCCCCGTTTCTTCACGTTGTGATACTGGGTGGTAGGTAAAGCACTGGTGAGCCCCATGTAGGAAACCCCCGTGCTGCTGGGAGTCAAATAAACCCATTTTACCATCTCTGGCCAGCGCTGGCATCATCTTTCCCTACCAGAAAGCATAAGAAAATCACAGCTGGGAAGGAAAGGAGTATTTTTATCATCCAGGGAGAGGAGTTTTCAGCTAAGCAGAAGGTGTTTGTGCTCGATGAATGGAGCTGCACCGTTCGCAACCAGCCTGGGGACCGGGAGCTTACCCTGCCTTATTTTGAAAACCCACCTATTAAGTTGTGGGGTCGTCCTGTCCTCCCCGCTGCGACACGGTACCTGCTTCCATGTTTAAACATCTTCCTGGCATCCAGGGTTTCCGCTGCGGTTTTCTTTGCGCTCGTGGCCCGTCACCAGAAGTTGTTAAATTGTTCGCTTTTCTGCGAGCTTTGCAGCACTTCTTTACCATAATGGTTTGTTTGGCGTGTTTTGGGGGGTTTTTTTGTGGTCTGAGACATTGATCGCTTGGGTAGAGCACGCTGCGAGCGGCTGAGTACATGAAATCTTGGGCACAAGGCTCGGATTTTTAGCAGAAAATCTCAGTTTTTCCATAGCAATGGGGTTCCTGGGAGCTTTTCCCACAGTTGCTCTTCCACAGTTGGGTTGTTCTGCCTCAAAGCCAAGCGGAAGAAGTGTTGGATGCTCTCATGCAGAGGAAAATGTCGGTTATTGTACAAAGCGCTCGGCTCCGGCTGTAGTGCTGGGGTTTTATCGCTGAGGAGCGTGTTGCCGAGCTTTTACAAGAAGCTTTGATGACCACGTTTTCAAGGTGGGATTCTTGTCTATTTGGCAACCTTTGGGAGCCAAATATGTGATTTACAAGGTGTAATGAGAGGGTCAGGCGCCTTGGGTTAACGAGCTTTATGTTTGACAGCAATTAGTGCATCTCTGGAAGCCGTGCGGTGATGTCCCTCACCAGAGTTATCTCCCACCAGCAGCAGTGGGGAGGTCCTTCATGGGAAGCCGGAATCGCTTTACCCGTTATTTGGGTCAAAATTTCTCCATGTGTTTTGATTGAGGAAAACAGGGGGGGCTCATGCTGCGAGCCTCTTCTCATGGAGAGCTCAGATGGGATTGAGCTGGTTGAGCAGCCTGGAGGGTGAAGCCAGAGGAAGAGGAGCATGAACCTTCTTGGGGTGTGGAGCAGTCTGGAGGTGAAGCCAGAGGAAGAGGAGGATGAACCTCCGTGGGGTGAAGGAGGCCATGGCAGGCAGCGGGCAAGGCGGGCTGCACAGATTTGCCATGCTATGGACAGTGTGGTGGCACCTACATCCATCTCACGGGGGTCTTTCTCTCCCTTGCAGTGCCATGGGAACGGTGGTGCTGGATGGCCAGATCTACGTCTGCGGCGGATATGATGGAAACTCATCCCTCAACTCCGTGGAGTCCTATTCTCCAGAAACAAACAAGTAAGAGCTCGTCACGTCCTACAGCTTATCCATCTGTTTGCTGCTGGAGTAGTGCCGTGGCACTGCCGGGAGTCCGAGCTATAAAAGGAACACAGTGAATGAGGTGGAAAACCTTTTATATCTTGACAGCGGAGCAGCATCCCTCCTTGCAAGGGTTCACCTGGATGCAAGCAGGGAAAAAAAAACATGGTCTAAATAAAATAGGTGGTGAAAGGAGAGTTACTGGAACAAAGTCCTAGAAAATCTGATAAATAGAGTTGAAATAATCCGTGGGCTGTGTGTGTGCCTGCAGGACCTTTGCTAACCTCTCCCTTCTCCCGGCAAGGTGGACAGTGGTGACCCCCATGAGCTCCAACCGCAGCGCCGCCGGAGTCACCGTCTTCGAGGGCCGGATCTACGTGTCGGGAGGACATGACGGCCTACAGATCTTCAACAGCGTAAGTCTGCGGGGGGCGGGTTCCTGCAAGAAATGAGAATCATGGAATTGTCTAGGTTGGAAGGGACCTTTCAGATCATCGAGTCCAACCGTTATCCCAGCCCTGCCAAGCCCACCACTAACCCACGTCCCTCAGCACCACGTCTGCCCGGCTTTTGAATCTCTCCAGGGATGGTGACTCTACCGCTGCCCTGGGCAGCCTGTTCCAACGCTTGACAACCCTTTCAGTGTAAAAATTTTTCCTAATATCCAGTAAATAGTCACCTACTGCAGGTAGCCGAAAGGTCAGGCTGGGGCCGGGAAGGCTCAGTGCCCTTTCCCAGCGTGCCCAAAGCGCCCCAGGTGTTTGCACCACCAAATCCCATCATTTCCAGAGCCCTTTAGGAAGAAATGAGCCAGCCAGGTGCCCCGCTGGGAACTGCACTGGAAGTGCTGCTCTTGTTCCCAGCGCCAAAAGGACTGAGGTAGCAGCGTATTTTATTGTCTCCCCGCTTCCTTCACTTTTTAAAATCAATTTATCATTGCGTCCCTTTGAGCTCTGAAGTATCCCAGATGCCAGACCTCTGCTTTCTGGGCCTGTTTGATGGCTTCAGTGTCGGGTTGTCGTTGAAACAAGTTTCACAGCAGGGGGAGTTGGTGCTACGAGGCTGCCTGCCCTCTCCCACCCGCTCTGCGTTTCAGTTCTCGAAAGAAAAAAAACCTGATACGGGAAAGAAAAGACTCGGGAGCGAGAATGGAGGGAGCCATATTTGAGTTGGGTCTGTCACTGCTGCCCCCCTCCCCAGAATTTGTCGTAAAGGGTTTTGTTGGGAGCAGCAATAACCGTTTCTGCCTCGCTCAGCAGATCGGGGGCAGGCTGTTGTCTGCAGCCTGAGGAATCTCGGAGCCAAGAACTACAAATCTGCTTGTCCGAGCACATTCCTGAGCATGTGACGAGTTTGGGGCCGTGCAGGAGCGCTTGCCGAAGGGGTCCATCTAATGGTCTCTCTAGAAACGCAAGGGATACAAAACGGTGGTTGGTTGAGGGGTTGTTGGTTTTTTTTTTTCCCCCTGACGGGGAAAAAAATTATATTCTACAAACACACAGGGAGGAGATGTCAGTCGTTCCTGAATGTGGCAGGTTTCTGCATAGAGGAAGGACAGAGACCCTACCCTTGGCCACGGGGTGCGGGATGTGGGCTTCAGCTGCGTCAGGAGTGACGGTCATCCGACATGAGAAACTGGAAAGTTTGAAGTGTTACAGCTGAAATCTGCTGCCTGGGGAGAGCGGGGAGTCTCACTGGGGGTTAGGGGACACTCGGGGGACCAGGGCAGGGATTCTGCCCCTCTGCTCCGCTCTGGGGACACCCCCCTGCAGCGCTGCCTCCAGCTCTGGGGCCTCAGCACAGGAGAGACACGGAGCTGTTGGAGCGGGGCCAGAGGAGGCCCCGGAGCTGCTGGGAGGGCTGGAGCCCCTCTGCTGTGGGGACAGGCTGAGAGAGCTGGGGGGGTTCAGCCTGGAGAAGAGAAGACTCCGGGGAGACCTTCAGGGGCTCCAGGGGCCTCCCTCCAGGGGCCAGTCCCTCCAGGGGCTCCAGGAAAGCTGGGGAGAGACTCTGGATCAGGGAGGGGAGCCATGGGATGAGGGGGAAGGGTTTTCCACTGCAAGAGGGGAGATTGAGATGAGATGTGAGGCAGAACTTCTTGGCTGTGAGGGGGGTGAGCCCCTGGCCCAGGTTGCCCAGAGAAGCTGTGGCTGCCCCATCCCTGGAGGGGTTCAAGGCCAGGTTGGACGGGGCTTGGAGCAACCTGGTCTGGTGGGAGGTGTCCCTGCCCAGGGCAGGGGGTGGCACTGGATGGTCTTTAAGGTCTGCTGGAGAGCAGCACTGTTGAAAGAGACCTGGGAGTCCTGGTGGACAACAGGATGACCATGAGCCAGCAATGGGACCTTGTGGCCAAAAAGGCCAATGAGATCCTGGGGGGCATCAAGAAGAGCATGACCAGCAGGTGGAGGGAGGTCATCCTCCCCCTCTGCTCTGCCCTGGGGAGGCCACACCTGGAGCACTGGGTCCAGTTCTGGGCTCCCCAGTTCCAGAAGGACAGGGAACTGCTGGAGAGGGGACAGCAAAGGGCCACCAAGATGCTGAGGGGACTGGAACATCTCTCTTATGAGGAAAGGCTGAAGGATTTGGGTTTCTTCAGTCTGGAAAAAAGACAACTGAGGGGGGATCTTATCAACGCTTATAAATACTGAAAGGGGGGGTGTCAGGAGGATGGGGCCAGGCTCTTCTCAGTGGTGCCAAGGGACAGGACAAGGGGGAACGGGCACAAACGTGACCATGGGAAGTTCCACCTCAACATGAGGAGGAACTTCTTTCCTTTGAGGGTGGCAGAGCCCTGGCACAGGCTGCCCAGAGAGGTGGGGGAGTCTCCGTCTCTGGAGACATTCCAAACCCTCCTGGAGGCGTTCCTGTGCCACCTGCTCTGGGTGACCCTGCTCTGGCAGGGGGTTGGTCTAGATGATCTCCAGAGGTCCCTTCCGACCCCGACCATTCTGTGATTCTGTGATCCAGTGTGTTAGAAAAGCTTAATAACGATACGGGATATGACTGTATTTGGATGTTGGAAGAGTCTGTGTGGATCCGTGGGGTGTTGGTGGTTCTGGAGAAGGTCCCCTGACGCCGTGTGTTCTCTGTGACTGCAGGTGGAGTACTACAACCATCACACGGCTACCTGGCACCCGGTGGCCAGCATGCTCAACAAGCGCTGCCGCCACGGAGCGGCCTCCCTGGGCAGCAAGATGTTCGTCTGCGGAGGTTACGACGGCTCGGGCTTCCTCAGCATCGCCGAAGTCTACAGCTCCATGGCGGATCAGTGGTACCTCATCGTCCCCATGAACACCCGCAGGAGCCGCGTCTCCCTGGTTGCAAACTGTGGCCGTCTCTACGCCGTGGGGGGTTACGACGGACAGTCCAACCTCAGCTCGGTAGAAATGTACGACCCGGAGACAAACCGCTGGACGTTCATGGCCCCCATGGTGTGCCACGAGGGAGGGGTTGGCGTGGGCTGCATCCCCCTCCTGACCATCTGAGAAGAAAGTGGGTTGTTTGGGGGTTTTTTCTGGGGGGGTGGGTGGGGGGGTGTCATCTTCTCAACGACAATCCGAGGAGAGCTTCAGAGATGTGATATCCGCAGAGGTGCATTTCCAGGTGCTCAAGTGTCATTCACAAACCCACCCACCCACAAAAAAACTTGGCAAAACAACCCCCCACCCTTGGCTTTTTTGGGTTGTTTTTGTTTGGTTTTTTTGGGCCAAGGCTCCCGAAAGATCAAACGTGTTGAAAATACGGCGCGTCTACGTGCTGGTGCGAGCAAGGACCTGCCCGCTGCCCCCCACCGCCCCGTAGCCTGTGCCGGGAGCTGTGGCTGAGCCCATCCTTCCTCTCGCCGTCGGTTTTTCCAAACAGCCCTGCGGTCTGCGCCTTTGGGAAGGGCCGTTGTAGGCTTAATTGCGACAGAAAAACGGCCGCTTGAATGACTTTGGAAATACGTCTGCGCCTTCTGTCGGCAGCGAAGCGAGCCCAGTACCCCGCGGGTTCGATCAGCAGCGACGTTCGGGTGTCGCGGTGGGCACGAACGCATCTCACCTGGTTTATTGATACGGAAAAATATGAACCGACGTCGCTTCCCGGCCCCCCGTCCAGGTTTTCACGTTGGAAGGTTGCTTCTTACCCAAGCCCTCGCCGGTTTCTGGGAGCGGAGCTGGGCTTTCCTCAGCACGATGGGGAAAACTTGTCCGCAAGAGCCGCAGGATGGAGAAAAGGAGGAAGAGGAAAACCGGGCGGTTAAACTATCGCATCGTTTTTGGCGAGCAGGGGGAAGGAGGGAGAGAGAGGCTGGAGCGTCAATGACACTAAAGCAACAGTCGTAGGGTTTCAAAAGGGGAAACAGGCCAAGGGGTTAATTGTAAAGATCTCCTTTTAAATTAAAGTATTTGATATATTTTCAAAGCCGACGTCTAAGAGGCGGCTGGGGCGGAGTTGGGGCTAAGAAATAGGTGTCGAATTTGTCAGCTGTGGAAGCCCAGGCTGTGACGGTGTCGGGGAGAGGGACGGATGCCCCAGCGAGGCGGCTTCGGGCAGGGCAGGGAGAGCCATCCCGCGCGGGGACGCAGGGTGAGCATCTCCGCAAAGGACCTGGGGGGGAAAATGGCCTGTTGGATCCACGCCTTTAGTGTTTCCTGGTTTGCTGCCCTGGGAAAAGTCGGGGCGGTGGGGGTTTTTGTGCCCAAAAACATTCCGTGAGCGGGGTGAAGCAGCTCCTTCCATCGCATGGATGTGAACCTCCATCCCCCCGGGGCTGTCGTCCACCCCCGTCTCTTCCCGTGCCACCCTGCGGCAAAGCCATACCTCTTTGCGGGGGGGGGGGGGGGGGGGAAGGGGGGGGGCTGGCAGGGACAACGTGACACTAATCCCTTGTCCTGCCCCATCCCGGTGTTTTGGGGGGGGCTCGGAACCTGCCCCTCCTCTCTCCCCACCTTCCACCGAGCCGGGGGGAGCTGGACCCTCACCCTGATCCCCAAATCCAGCCCCCCCCCCGCCATGCTTGATCATCCCGGATTCCCAGCATCACTTGGGATTTTAACTTTGGGTGTATATGTGGATGTCGATATATTCAGGTACTATGTATATTTTAGGTATATATTATATATATATATATATATATAATGAGCGTATCTGGCTATAAATGTGATTTGTCGGTATATAGCTGTATTTCTTCCGTCTACATCTTCCGTGTACATCCACCCCCACCGGAGGGGGAATTCCCTTGGGGTTTCCGTGCTGCTTAAGACTTTAAAAAAGAGGAAAAAAAAAAACCAAACCAAAACAAAACAAAAAACCCAAAAAAACCCCACCCACGACCATTGGAATCCAAACAAAGTTGCTTTTGGGGCCGGGACTTGCAGGAATAACGGAGCTGGAGTTATGGAGGGGTCGCTGCAGCCCTGGGAGGGAAGGATGGGGCCGTGTTTTTCCGTCTCTCTGCTTGATTTTTTTTTCCCTGGGATTGAGCGTTGCTGGGGGGTTTTGTGTCGCTCGTGGGCCCGTGGCCTCATATCTCACACCTCGTAGCATCTTCTCTTCTCCAGGACACGTCCCTCCGATGGTCGCCCTGGGCAGAGGAGGCTTTGAGGAGCCCATGGTGTGTCCCTTCTCCCTCCCAGTGCTCCCAGCCGGGATTTTGTGGCCGTAAGAACATGAATTATTGGATCAAATACTCTTGCTTTATCCCCAGACCTGCTAAAGCTGGGGCTGGGGGTGACCCACAGGCTCCCGAGCTGGTGCTGGTGGCCCTGGGGGGGCACGGATGTCCCCAAACCGCACTGCTCGAGTTCCCTGGGTTTATTCCCTGGGGATTTCTTCGCTTTTCCTTTGTGGATGAAGCAAAGGGAAAGGGGAGCACGGCTGTAGCACCTCCGTCCTCGGCTCCGAACTGCTGCTGTCCATAAAGGGACAGAAAAATACTGAATCTGGGGAGAAACGAGCCCCGCTCACCCAAGGAGCGTCAACGGGGAGAGCGTGATCCACTGGGCGCAATCCGCGGTAAATCCCGTCTCCTCCAATTCAAGGAAAACACCCCCAAATTTTGCAAAATGCATTAAAAATCTTCGTGAAACCAGCCCCTTTCTGTGTCTGCAAACCAGCCTGCCCTCCTCGCCCCGGGGCTTTTGCTGCTTCTCCTCCCTGCGCACCCCAAACCCTCGTGTGTCCACCCCCCCCCCCCCAAAAAAGGGCACTTTTACTGTCACTTTTAACCTTTTTTTCTATTAAAATCGAAAAAAATTCATCCCCTGGGCGGATGGCGTGGCATCCTCGAGTGAGGTGGGGAGGGTTTCCAGGCGTGATGGTGCGATCCCCGTCTGGGAAGGGGGTGTTTAGCCAAATCGGAGCGAGAGGGATTTAAAAAATAGCCCAAAAATGGGAAATAAAGAGGGAGAGGGGAAGGGGGCTCCTGGATTTTCTCTCCCTGGGAGTTGGGGGGATGCTCTCCTTCCCGGCTGGGGAGGAGCGGGATGTCGAGCGTGGCTGCATGGATCCCAGGGAGGGGGGGCACCGCCAAACTGGGAGCGGACGAAGGGAAGGGGCCGGGAAGAGGGGGATCGACCCTTCCCGAGCCTCCGCCATCGCTGCGTCCCCGGCACGGCGCCAAGGATAACACCGGCAACCTGATCCCTTCCCCGCCGTGTTTATCCTGGAGGAGAAGCCGGCGGAGTCTGGGGGGCTGCCGAGGCCCAGTTCCATTTCCCAGCCCCTAATCCCATTCCCCAACCCCCATTCCCGTTCCCGTTCCATGGCGCTGGTGCTGGGAGCCGTGCTGCTGGCGGCGGGCGCTGCCGGCCCCCCGGGGCTGCCGGCTCCCCGCGACCTGGCCCATTCCGTGCTGGAGACCCACGGGCAGGACCTGCGGCTGCTCAAGCTGCTGGGAGTCACCAGGACGGTAGGAACAGGGTTGGGACCGTGGGATGGGGGGACATTTGGGTTGTGTCGTCCCCCCCCCCCCACCGGGAAGCCACCCACGGCTCCGTCCTTCTCTCCTTGGGCAGAGTTTCGACTGGGGCACCCATTTCAGCATCAACTTCACCGCCCGGCAGCCCGCCTGCCCCAAAAACCCCCCCGAGCGCCGCGGCGCCGGGTGCCGAGCCCGGCCGGGCAGGGTAAGAGCGGGTCCGTGTCCCACCCCCCCCAAAAAACAGGGGAGACAGAAAAATGTCCCCAAGGGGCTGAGGGCCACCACGTCCCCCAGGTCCAGCGCTGCACGGCCCAGGTCTCCGTCTTCGCCTTCCTGCCCGACGTGCCGCTGTCGATGGTGGAGTGCAGCCGGGAGCCGGTGAGGGGTCCAGGTCCCCTCGTCCTCGGGGTGGGGTGGGGGTGACAGCAGTGGGGATAGCCCCCACACACACTTTGGGGATGTTTTTTGGGTGAAGCCCACCCTTATTTCTGCCCCCCCCCAGCAGCACGGAGGCAGCACCCAGCCCCACGGACCCAGTGCCCCACCAGCCTTCGGCGCCAGCCCGCGTCACCCATCATCATCCTCATCATCACGGTCACCCCCGCGTCCTTGGCCCCCCACCGAGGGGACATCGCGTGGCCCCCTGTCCCCCGTGGGGCTGGAATAAAGATCTTTCGGGGTCGTGCGTGTGCGTGTGTCGGGGGTGGCGGCAGTTGGGGGTTGGGGGGGCCACCCCCGGCGTTGGGCAACAGGGATGGGGCAAGCGGGGCTGGGCAAAGCCGGGGGCGCCAACCCCACATGGGACACGTGTCCCACATCACCTGGGTCCCTGCACCCCCCCAGGAGTGGGGACGGTCCCCAAGGTCCAACAACTCCCCCCCACACACACACCCAGCCAAGGGGCTCCCGGGGTTGGGGACACCCCGGGGAGCGGGGCCGTGTCCCCGAGGGGGACCAGCCGTGCCACCACCGCACTCAGGACACGCTGAGGACACCTCACCCCGTGTGTGTGTGTCCCCCCCCAAAATAACTGCCACTCTGTGGGCTGGGGCCAGACGTTTCCGGAGGGGGGAGCCGAGTCCTGGTGGAGGGGGGGGGGGGGGTTCCTCAACTTCCCTGGGGTGGGGGGGAATAAAAGGGGATGCGGGTGGTGGGTGGCCCTGGGGACAAGGATGCTGAGCTGCTGGGCGCTGGTGCTGGCGGTGCTGGGGGGGGCCTGCGCCCTCCCCGCCCCGGCCCCCCTCGCCTACACCCAGGCGCTGACTCAGGCCGTCGACTCCTACAACCAGCGCCCCGAGGTGCAGAACGCCTTCAGGCTGCTCAGCGCTGACCCCGAGCCCGCCCCGGTGAGTGCCACCACCTGGGGACACCGCCGGGTCCCCCGCGGGGACAGCGTGGTGACCCCCAGGACCAATTCACGGTGGTGCTGGTGGGGGGGGGGGAGATTTGGGGGTGCGGGGTGGGATGCTCTCCCCATGTTGGGTCCAGGCGCCTGGCGGTGGGTGGCATCTCTCCCTGGCGGGTGCCACCACGCTGTCACCCTCCCTGTCCTTGTCCCCGCAGGACATCCAGCTCAGCTCCCTGCAGCGCCTCAACTTCTCCATCATGGAGACACAATGCCCTGGGCACTCGGGTGCCCGCTCCGACGCCTGCGAGTTCAAGGACGATGGGGTGAGAGCCAAGAGGGGGGTGGGGGGGCTCATAGTGGGGGGTGACCCCCCACCTCCCGTAGGGTCCCCGGCCTGGGGGACGGTCCCGGTGGCGTGTCCCCGCGCTCAGCAACCCGCTCTCCGCAGGTCATCAAGGACTGCTGGGCGCCTGTGCCCCAGGCTGGCGGCCGCCCTGGGCTCGACGTCACCTGCGTGGACTCCAAAGCGGACGTGAGTTAGAATCGTAGAACCATTTAGGTTGGAAAAGACCCTTGGGATCGTCGAGTCCAACCATCAGCCCCACTCTACAAAGTTCTCCCCTACACCACATCCCCCAACACCACATCCAAACGACTCCTAAACACCTTCAGGGGTGGTGACTCCACCACCTCCCTGGGCAGCCTATTCCAGTGTCCGACCACTGTCTGGGAAGAATTTTTTCCTGATGTCCAGCCTAAACCTCCCCTGCTGCAGCTTGAGGCCATTCCCTCTTGTTCTATCGCTCCTTACCTGTGAGAAGAGACCAGCACCAACCTCTCTACAATGTCCTTTCAAGTAGTTGTAGAGAGTGATGAGGTCTCCCCTCAGCCTCCTCTTCCTCACACTAAACAGTCCCGGCTCCTTCAATCGCTCCTCATCAGATTTATTCTCCAGGCCCTTCCCCAGCTCCGTTGCCCTCCTCTGCCCTCGCTCCAGCACCTCGAGATCTCTCTCGTATTGAGGTGCCCAAAACTGGACACAATACTCGAGGTGTGGCCTCACCAGTGCTGGGCACAGGGGGACAATCACCTCCCTCCTTCTGCTGGTCACACTGTTTCTAACACAAGCCAGGATGCCATTGGCTTTCTCGGCCACCTGGGCACGCTGCTGGCTCACGTTCAGCAAGTTGTGGGGGGATCACACCCTATGGGGCCTGGAGGGGGGGGACTTGCGGGAGGGGGTGTGTGTGTGGGTGGGTGTGTGTGTGTGTGTGTCCCCATCGTCCCCCCCCACCCCTGTGACACCTCCTCTCCCCGCAGCCCGTCCGCGTCAAGCGCTTCTGGCCGCTCCTGAGGGTGGCATTGCGGACGGTGAGCACCGGCATCAGCCTCTTCAACAGCTTCAGGAGGGGATGAGTCCCCCCCTCCTTGAGGGGCTGCCATCTCGATGACCCCCCCCCCCCCCACACACACACACCTACACACACACACACCTTGACGTCCCCCCCCGCCCCCCCCCCCCCCCCCCCCAAATAAAGCTGCTTCTTCCCTGCTCCGCTGTGGCTGTGCCTTTCCCTGCTGGGGACATGGGACATGGGGGACGGGATGGGGGGGATGATGCTGATGGTGGAGGCTGCTGGGGGGGGGGGGGGGCAGGGTCAGCCCCCCCCCCCCCCAAAACGGGCATCACCAGTTCCTCGGGGCCATGTCCTGGCACCAGGCTCGTGTGGGGGTCTCGCACCCCTGGGACAGGGTCCCCCCCCACTGCGCCCCGAGGCACCGCGGGGACCAGAGTGTCCCCCAGGAGCCTGCGCCAGCCGCGGGGACCCCACGGGGGTGGGGGGGACACAAGCCCACGGGGCCGCTGTGCCGTTGCAGGGGTGGAGGGGACAGGAGGTGACAGGACGTGATGGGGGGGGGGACGACACACATCCCCAGGGTCCTGTGGGGGTCATCGGAGCCGGGGGGGTGCAGCCACAACCCCGGGGGGGCCACTCTCGTGTCACGAGGGTCCCCATGTCCCCATCCCAAACCGCCGGTGACGGCCCCGGTGGCAGGGCTGAGGTCGATGCCCAGACCCCCCCTTGGGCAGGGACGCACCATGGGGGCCCCTCGGGACCTGAACCCCCCCCCCTGTCCCCCTGTCCCTTCTCTTGCAGCTCCCTGGGGGGGACACACAGCCCTGCTGCCCCCCACCATCCCTCCCCATTGTCAGCGCCACCGGTTTGGGGGACAAAACACTGTGGGGACGCGATGACGCCGTGGGGATGATGTGGGCTTGTGAACGGCTTCTTTTTTTTTTGGGGGGGGGGGGGGGAGTGCGTGGTGCCCTGGGGGCTCCCCAGAACGAATCCCCCCCCGCATCCCCTCGGGGGACGCCCTTGATTCCCAGTGTGGGGGTGTTGAGGGGGGGGGAGGCTGGGATGTGGGGTAGGCGAAGGATGCAAGCCCATCCCGTTCCTGCCCGCGCCTCCTCCCTCCCCATGTGCCTCAGTTTCCCGACCCCCCCCCGACCCCCCCGGGAGGCAGAGAAGAGGCCGGTTGTTGCGTTCCGGCCCTGAAGGGCCCCTTTATTGGCTCAGCCCACGCGGATGCAGGCCTTGGCGCGGACGCTGAAGCTGACCCTGGGCCGCAAGTGTCGGATCTTGCCCAGGAACCGCCCGAACCGGCCCCGCTGGATGAGAACCGGCTGCCGGAGGGAGAATGGGGTCACCGGGATGGGGAGGGGGACACCTTGCACCCAGGACCCCGCACCCCGGATCCCAACCCGGGACCCCGCACCCAGGATCCCACACCCGGGATCCCACCCAGGACCCTACACCCAGGATCCCACACCCGGGATCCCAACCCGGGACCCCACACCCAGGATCCCACACCCAAGATCCCACACCCTGGATCCCAACCCGGGACCCCGCACCCAGGATCCCACACCTGGGATCCCACCCAGGACCCCGCACCCAGGATCCCACACCCGGGATCCCACCCAGGACCCTGCGCCCAGGATCCCACATCCGGGATCCCACCCAGGACCCCGCACCCAGGATCCCACACCCGGGATCCCAACCCAGGACCCCGCACCCAGGATCCCACACCCGGGATCCCACCCAGGACCCCGCACCCAGGATCCCACACCCGGGATCCCACCCAGGACCCTGCACCCAGGATCCCACACCCCGGATCCCAACCCGGGACCCCGCACCCAGGATCCCACACCCCGGATCCCAACCCGGGACCCCGCACCCAGGATCCCACACCCGGGATCCCACCCAGGACCCTGCACCCAGGATCCCACACCTGGGATCCCACCCAGGACCCTGCACCCAGGATCCCGCACCCCGGATCCCAACCCAGGACCCCGCACCCAGGATCCCACACCCGGGATCCCACCCAGGACCCTGCACCCAGGATCCCGCACCTGGGATCCCACCCGGATCCTGCCCCCTGGAGCCTGCACCCAGGTCCTCACAGCTGGAATCCCACCTGGGACCCCACAACTGGGACCCCGCACCCTGCACCCAGGGCTTCACACCCGGGATCCCATCCAGGACCCGGCACCCTGCACCCAGGATACTGCACCCCGGACCCCCCCAGGACCCCACATCCAGGATCCCGTACCTGGGTCCCAGCACCCAGGACCCCTCCACACCTGGGACCCCATCCAGGACCCCACACCCAGGATCCAACACCTGGGAACCCACACCCAGCACCCAGCATCTAGGACCCAGCACCCTGCACCCAGGTCCCTGCACCCGGGACCCCCCACCCAAGACTCCCCCACCTGGGACCCAGCACCCTGCACCCAAAACTCTACACCCAGGACCCCATCCAGGACCCCCCACCCAGGTCCCAGCAACCAGGATCCCACACCTGGGACCCCAACCCAGGATTCTGCACCCAAGAGCCTGCACCTGCACCCCCACCCAGGACCCCCTCACCCCGGAGCCCCCACCCAGGAGCCCACAATAGGGACCCGACACCCAAGACCCCACCCTGGATCTCTCCACCCAGGACCCCATCCAGGACCCCACATCCTGCACCCAGGACCCCACCTGGGTCCCCAAACCTGGAATCACACCCAGGACCCCACCCTGGAACCCAACCAGGACCCTTCACCCAGGACCCCACACCCAAGACCCCCCCCACCGGGGACCCGACATCCAGGACCCCATCCAGGACCCCGCGCCCTGCACCCAGCACCCTACCCAGGTCCCCAAACCTGGAATCACACCCCGAACCCCCCCCAGATCCCACCCAGGATCTCCCCAGCCAGGACCCAGCACCCTGCACCCCCTCCAGGTGCCCCAAGACCCCCCCCCATCCCATCCTCCCCCTCCCATGGCCTGGCGCCATCGTGGTGGGACGCAGACGTCGGGGTGTCCCTTTTGGGGACAGCAGACCCCAAAGTGGCAGGGCAAGAGAGAGGACACCAGCACTGGCACCCCGGCACCCCACCCATGGGTGCTCCCCATCCAGCGGGTGCTGCCCCCCGCCCCCCCAACTCACGTCGTTGGAGGCGTCGTTGCAGCGCAGATCGATCTCGGGGGAGCTCTGCAGGAACTGCACCATCCCTGAGCACTCCTTGATGACCTGGGGGGGACACGGGACACCTGGCGTCACCCCGGGGACCCTGGGTGAGGACCCCCCAGGCCCCCCGCCCCCCACGGTGTGTGTGTGTGTGTGTGTCCCACCATCCTCATCCTCACCCCGTTCTCCTTGAAGTCGCAGTCGTCGGGGTTCACCCGCAGGCTGGGGGTGCACTCCGTCTCCATCATGGTGAAGTTGAGGCGCTGCAGCGTGCCCAGATCCACGCCCTGCGGGGCCACCGCCATGGTGGGGGGGGTGGGGGGGGGTGTCACAAAGGAGGGTGACAGCGTGGTGGCACCCGCCAGGGAGAGATGCCACCCACCGCCGGGCGCCTGGACCCAACATGGGGAGAGCATCCCACCCCGCACCCCCAAATCTCCCCCCCCCCCCCAGCACCACCGTGAATCGGTTCTGGGGGTCACCATGCTGTCCCCGCGGGGGACCCGGCGGTGTCCCCAGGCGGTGGCACTCACCGGGGCGGGCTCGGGGTCGGCGCTGAGCAGCCTGAAGGCGTTCTGCACCTCGGGGCGCTGGTTGTAGGAGTCGACGGCCTGAGTCAGCGCCTGGGTGTAGGTGAGGGGGGCCGGGGCGGGGAGGGCGCAGGCCCCCCCCAGCACCGCCAGCACCAGCGCCCAGCAGCTCAGCATCCTTGTCCCCAGGGCCACCCACCACCCGCATCCCCTTTTATCCCCCCCCACCCCAGGGAAGTTGGGGAACCCCCCCCCCCTCCACCGGGGCTCGGCTCCCCCCTCCGGAAACGTCTGGCCCCAGCCCACAGAGTGGCAGTTATTTTGGGGGGGGACACACACACACGGGGTGAGGTGTCCTCAGCATGTCCTGAGTGCGGTGGTGGCACGGCTGGTCCCCCTCGGGGACACGGCCCCGCTCCCCGGGGTGTCCCCAACCCTGGGAGCCCCTTGGCTGGGTGTGTGTGTGGGGGGAGTTGTGGGACCTTGGGGACCGTCCCCACTCCTGGGGGGGTGCAGGGACCCAGGTGACGTGGGACACGTGTCCCATGTGGGGTTGGCGCCCCCCGGCTTTGCCCAACCCCGCTTGCCCCATCCCTGTTGCCCAACACCAGGGGTGCCCCCACCACCCCCCAACTGCCGCCACCCCCCACACACGCACACGCACGACCCTGAAAGATCTTTATTCCAGCCCCACGGGGGACAGGGGGCCACGCGATGTCCCCTCAGTGGGGGGCCAAGGACGCGGGGGTGACCGTGATGATGAGGATGATGATGGGTGACGCAGGCTGGCGCCGAAGGCTGGTGGGGCGCTGGGTCCGTGGGGCTGGATGCTGCCTCCGTGCTGCTGGGGGGGGGCAGAAATAAGGGTGGGCTTCACCCCAGCACCCTCGGAGCCCCCTGTCTGGGCATGGGGGGGATTTGGGGGACCTCGGGGACCATCCCCACTCCCTTGGGGGGGGCGCAGGGGGGACGGGACGGCGCAGGGACCCGCAGGGTGACACCAGCAGCGTTGCAGGGACATTTATTGCAAGCAGAGCGCCCGGGCGGGGGACACGGGGCGGGGCGGGGACACACACACGATGTCACCCGCTCAGGGTTTGGGTTTTTTGAGGTTGAGCTTGTCACGGATCCAGATCTTCCCGCGCCGGAAGAAGCCCCTGAAACGCTCCTTGATCTTGGCAAAAAAATCCTTGAATCTGTTGATCTGGACATGGCCGAGCTGGGAGGAGAAGGGGAGATGGGGTGGGGGTCTAGGGGTGACCTTCCCCCCTGCCTTGGGGACATGTCCCACAGCAGCCAGGGAGGGGAGCGGATGACAAACCCAAGGGACACGGTGCCATTCCGGGCACCTTCTTACCGTGGCGGGCACCCTCTCGCAGGAGAGCTCGACCATGGGCTGCTGCTGTTCGAGGAAGACAGAGCCCCGGCACCAAGTCACCGTCTGCGAGGACACAGAGCGGACACGGGTAAGATGAGGCCACGAGGAGCCCAAACCCACCTCCCCGTGCCTCAGTTTCCCTGCCTCCCCGTTGGGGACGGCAGCGGGACGAAGCCTCACCCCGAGCCAGCGGCTCTTGCAGGCGGTGGTGGCCATGCCTGAAGCCTGGCACGTGGTCTCCTCGACGGTGAAGCTCAGCTCCTGTCGTTGCTGCAGGTCACCAGGCTGGAAGAGGGGACAAAATCCATCGGGGACCGTCGGCACCGCTGTCCCCAACACCCAGCCCCGAAATGGGCCGGATCCAGCCCCGAGAGGAGCCACATCCAGCCTGGAGATGGGTCAGATGCAGCCCCAAGCACGGAGGGCTCCATCCCCAAAGGGGGTCAGACCCAGCCCCAAAATGGGCTGGATTCAGCCCCAAAACAGGCCGGATTCAGCCCCAAAATGGGCCAGATCCTGCTCCCAGGACGGAGGAGCTCAGCACTCACCCAGCCAGGCTGGTGGTGGGCCTCCCGGAGCCGCAAGACGTAGGGACTGATGGCCCTGGCGTTGAGCAGCTCCACAGCGGCCGAGACGGCATCCCCGTAGCTGACGGTCCAGAGTCCGGGCGGGGATGGTGGGACGGATCCAGTCAACCCTGACGTGGATCCATCCGGCCCCGGCGTGGTGGCCTTGGCCAGTCCCAGCAGCAGAAGCAGCAGCAGCGATGCCACCGCTTGGTACGGCTTCATCCTGCCTCCTGTCACCCGCCGGGACGGGAAGCCCTTTTATGGGAGCTGCCCTGGATGCGCTAGCACTGGCGTTCCCTCTGCCACCAGGAAATTCCCAGGGGGATGAACCCGGCCAGGAGCCAAGTCCATCCCACCTTGTTTGCCGTGATATTGAGTCACAAGGTGGCCATGGAGGGTGCTGGCCCTGGGCACCATAAGCTACCACGCCGGGGCAAGGTGCATCCTGAGGGGACCACAAAAGAGCCAATCCAGGTTTGACAGGGACGTAGGGTGACACCACATCAGGGCAAGGTGCATCTCAAGGGGACCACCAAAGAGCCAAGCTGGATTTGGTGGGGACGTAGGGTGACACCACATCAGGGCAAGTTGCACCGCACGGGGACCACCAAAGAGCAGACCGAGTTTGATGGGGATGTAGGGTGCCACCACGCCGGGGCAAGGCGAACCCTAAAGGGACCACCAAAGAGCCAAGCTGGGTTTGATGGGGACACAGGGTGACACCACACCCGGGCAAGGTGCACCTCAAGGGGACCATCAAAGAGCCAATCTGGGTTTGATGGGGACATAAGGTGCCACCACATCAGGGCAAGGTGCACCCCAAGGGGACCACCAAAGAGCTGACCCAGGTTTGATGGGGACACAGGGTGACACCATGTAGGGTTTCCTTCCCCCATCCACGCTCCCAGGGCAGGATGAAGAAGCCACCGTGCCCCATGGCCGGGACTTTCCACCTGCCCCGGTGTGTTTTATGGCTGGGCGAAGCGGTGAGGACATCTGTCCCTCACGGCAAACAAGGTGGGTTTGATCAAACACCAGCCCTGGGAGCGGTCGCCCTCTCCGAGGCCAAGCAGGAACCTCCAGGAGGACATCAAGGAACCCTACCCAGAAGATGACCCTCTGTTCACCCCGCTTCTGCACCACCATGCACAGCGAGGGGCACATGCAAAGCCACCCAACAGGTTCAGCGCTCCTGGCTGGTGGAGGCCATCAAGGACGTTCTCCCAGTGGCTTGTAAATCAAGTGGGGACAAGCGTGCCCGGGTCAGGGCTGGTGGGTGGCATCTGGGAAGTCCCCAGGGTGGATGCTGTCAATCACAGACTCGTAGGACAGCCCAGGTTGGCCCTGGAAAGATCCAGGTCCAACTTTCCGTGGAGAAGGGATCCTAGGTGTGATTATCTCCCTCCCCATCCAGGTTCAGCTTGAGAACCTCCAGCAATGGGCACTCCACCGGGTCCCCGGGGAGGTTCTTCCAGTTAAAACTGGTCTTCAACTGGTCTCACTGTACAACCTAAGTTGAGATGAAACCTCTCCTGGTGCAACTTGTACCCTTGTCTTCCCCACGTGGCTCCTTGAAAGCCTCAATCCTTTGACCACTGGACTGCTGTGATGAGGTTCCGCCCAAACCTTCTCCCCTCCAGGGAGAAGAAACTCAACTCCTTCAGTCTTTCCTCCTACAGCAGGTTCTCCAGCCCTTTCACCATTGCCCTCCTTGGGACCCTCTCCAGTCTGTCCACGTCCTTCTTGACTTGTGGGGACCAGAACTGGAGACACCACTCCAGGGGTGGCCTGGAAGATGGCTTCCTGAGCCAGGCAACTGAGGAGCCAACGAGGAGGGGTGCTCTACTGGACCTCCCACTTACAAGCAAGCATGAGTTGGTTGGAGATGAGAAGGTTGAGGGCAGCCTCGGCTGCAGTAACCACGGGATGGTGGAGCTCAAGATCCTGAGAGGGAGCTGGGCAAAAAGCAGGATCACTGCCCTGGATGCTTCAAGGGAGAAGAATTTGGCCTCTTCAGGAACCTGCTTGGAAGAATCCCTGGAGAGAAGTGGGGTCCAGGAGAGCCAGCTGATTTCCAAGGATCATTTTTTCCAAGCCAAACAACGGGCCATCCTGACAGGCAGGAGACAAAGGCAGATGGCCAGCGGTCTGTGTGGACAAGCAAGGAGCTCCTGACTGAGCCTAAGGACAAGGGGGACACGTTCAAGAGGTGGAAGCCAGAACAGGTGATGTGGGAGGAAGATGGAGACACTGCCTGAGGTGCAGGGTTGGGTTTGAGCAAGCCAAAGCCCACCAGGGGTTGCACCCAACAAGACAGTGGTCAGGAACCATCAGCATGGACTGAAAATGGGCTCAACAGCCAGACCAAGGGGGTGGTGACCAGTAGCACAAGCTCCACATGGAGGCTGATCACTGGTGGCGTTCCCCAGAGGTCCATACTGGGGCCAGAACCGTTTCACATCTTCATTAATGGTTGGGGTGATGGGGCAAGAGCACACCCGCAACAGGTTGGTAGATGACACCAAACTGGGTTGAGTGGCTGATGGGCCAGAGGGTTGTGCTGCCATTCAGAGCGACCTCAAGAAGCTGCAGAGATGGGCCAGCAGGAACCTCATGGGGTTCAACAAGAAGTGCCACATCCTGCACCCTGGAAGGAACAACCCCAGGCACCAGGACATGCTGGGGGCCACCCAGCAGCTCCTCAGAGAAGGCCCTGGGGGTCTTGGCAAACACCAAGGTGACCATGAGCCAACACAGGAACCGGTTGTGGGGTCTCTGGTCTTGGGAGATACCCAAAACTCAACTGGAGGTGGCCCTGGGCAACCTGCTGCGGCCCGGCTCTTGGCAGGGTCTCTGCCAGCCCCTCTATGCTTCAACTAAAGACAAGCTTTTGGAGAAGACAAATTCCTTCCAAATGCTTCAATTATGCAGAAAATTGGATTCAGGTGGGACACCTGGCACCAGCGGCCCTTGCCGGACCTCCTGCCCCTCTATGGCACACCACCAAGGTGGGCAAAGTCATCTGCCTTTTATCGGAGCCAAAATCCTTCCGGGTATCAGAAGGGAACATCCAGCCAAGCAGCGACCGTGTCCCGTAGGGTGACGGCGCCTGACGCATGAGCCCGTGTCCCACGGGAGGGTCCACCAGGCCACCACAGGAAATTCTCTGCTCTACTTTTCTTGCAGCTTGCACTCGGGATTTAACAGCGACCAAAACCAGCATCAAGACCTCTAAATATTATTTTTAATTGTCTTGTGGAAACCCTGAGCAGGCTCGCCCCTTGGAAAACAGAGATGAAATCCTGCGAGGCCATTTTTGGCACAAAAAGAGAGAATCTGGTGAATTTTATTTGAGCTCACACAGTTACAGCTACGCTTTCCAGGCCAACTCCCCACCACTGACTGACAGGGGCGTTGTGTGTGCGTAAATAACACCCCCAAAACCAAACAGCGAGGCGCGGAGCCATGAGAAATACCCATCTCATAAATCAAGAGTCTCTCGCTTTGTTTGACCACCGCAAGCTTGAGCTGCCCCTCCTCATTCCCGGCAACCCACGTTATTTATTTGTCTTTTATTTGTTCCCAAAGCCGGGCCGTGATCTCTTGTTCGGAGTCTGATCCAGCAGGAAACAAAACGCAGGGGGGTGGGCGAGGCAGAACCCAGCTAACCTCACTGGTGAGAACCTCAGCAGGTAAAGCGAGGGCACGGCTGGTCCATCAGCCCTGGAGCAGCCCCAGAGAGGGCCAGGGTGGGGAGGAAGATCATAGAAAGGTTAGAGTTGGAAGGGACCTTGAAGATCATCTAGTTGCAACCCCTCTGCCATGGGCAAACACCTTTTTTTAACATGTAGAAAGTGAAATGAGGATGAGGGTGGGTTTTCTAACTTTTCCGTACGTCCCTATTCCAGCTCTCCCTCTGGAACAAAGAATAAAAACAAAACACAAACATAAAACAAACAAACAAAAAGTAACTCAACAGCACAATGTAACAAAACAAATAGCATTCCAACAGTTTGGCAAGTGATGAGTTCACCTGAGATCAAGTGATTTTTAGGCAGTCTGCAATAAAATGCTGCTTTGCACTAATAGCAGAAAGGCAACAAATTCTTAAAAGAAATCAAGCAAGCATACAATCTTGATGAAGCCCCTAAGTTTCTTTCTACTACCTCTCCACCCCCCAGCCCCACATCTGTTGGTTATCCCCCCTATAAGAAGCCAGGCAGCCGCATGGTCCCCCCCTGGGGAGGCTTTAAGGGGGCTGGGGGGGCACTGAGGAAGGAGGAGGGCCAGGGAAGGATGGCAGCGGGGCAGCACGAGGGCTCAGCGCCAGAGAGGGGCAGCCCCAACGGCATCTCCCGCTCGGCACCCCACAGCGACCCAGCCTCACTCCCCCTCCATATTCACAGACTGGTTTGGGTTGGAAAGGACCTAAAAGCCCACCCAGTGCCACCCCCTGCCCTGGGCAGGGACACCTCCCACCAGCCCAGGTTGCTCCAAGCCCCGTCCAACCTGGCCTTGAACCCCTCCAGGGATGGGGCAGCCACAGCTTCTCTGGGCAACCTGGGCCAGGGGCTCACCCCCCTCACAGTCAAGAATTTCTTCCCAATATCCAAACTAAATCTACTCTCCTTCAGTTTGAAGCCATTACTCCTCATCCTATCATTATACTCCCTGATCCAGAGTCCCTCCCCAGCTTTCCTGGCGCCCCTTGAGGGACTGGCAGGGGCTGGAAGGTCTCCCCGGAGCCTTCTCTTCTCCAGGCTGAACCCCCCCAGCTCTCTCAGCCTGTCCTCACAGCAGAGGGGCTCCAGCCCTCCCAGCATCTCCGGGGCCTCCTCTGGCCCCCGTCAAACAGCTCCATGTCCTTCTTGTGCTGAGGACTCCAGGGTTGGAGGCAGGACTCCAGGTGGGGTCTCCCCAGAGCAGAGCAGAGGGGCAGAATCCCCTCCCTCGCCCTGCTGCCCACGCTTCTTTTGGTGCGGCCCAGGATGCGGTTGGCTTTCTGGGCTGCAAGTGTGCATTGCCTGCTCACGTTGAGCTTAGAATCATAGAATCTGTTGGGTTGGAAGGGACCTTTAAAGGCCATCTAGTCCACCCCCCCTGCAGGAAGCACGGACATCTTCAACTAGATCAGGTTGCTCAGAGCCTCATCAAGCCTGGCCTTGGATGTCTCCAGGGATGGGGCCTCCACCACCTCCCTGGGCAACCTCTTCCAGTGTCTCACCACCCTCAGTGTAAAGAACTTCTTCCTAATGTCTAACTAAGCCTGCCCTGCTCTAGTTTAAAGTCACTGCCCCTCGTCCTATCGCTACATGCCCTTGCAAACAGTTTCTCATGCACCAGCACCCCCAAGTCCTTCTCCTCAGGGCTGCTCTCCATCCATTCTCCGCCCAACCTGGATCTGTGCCTGGGATTGCCCTAACCCAGGTGCAGGACCTTGCACTTGGCTTGGTTGAACTTCCCACCCCCTCCCTCCGTATTCTGCCTCACAAAATGTCGGCCTGGCGGGGAGACCGAGCCCAGCCTGACCCGCGGCCTCGGGCAGAGCCTCCCGCCGCGCTCCAGGCCCGGCCGGGCGGCGGGGACGGGCGTGGAGGCAGGCGGTTGGCCCATGGCGGATCATGGCGGCCGCCCTCCCCTCACGCTTCCCGCGCACCGGAAGTAGCGCAGGGCCGGCGCCGGCGTCTGAACCAATAGGCGCTGGCCGCAGGGCGATGACGCCATCAGGCTGCGCCGGCGCATACCCGCTGCTGGCCCGGTGTGCGGCTGGGGCGGGAGAGGTCAGGCCCGGCGGCGGCGGGAAGGGGCGAACCGGGCCTGGAGGGGGATGAACCGGGCCCGGGTGGGGAGAGCCGGGCCTGGGGGGGTCTGAGGAGAAGAACCCGGGGGCGAAGGGTCGGGCCTGGGGGGACTCTGAGGGGACTCTGAGGGAAATCGGCCGGGCCCAGCGGGGACAAGGCCCCAGGGGGGACGACAGGCCCGGCGGACTCTGAGGGGAATTATCCTGGGGAAGTGTGGGCCGGGCTGAGGGGATTATCGCCTGGGGAGGGGAAAAGCTCAGGGGCGTTGAGAAGCGCAGTCTGGAAAGGGAAGGAGGGAGCCCCGGGAGCGTAGTGTGGGGAAACGGAGCAGCTGGGGAAACTGGGAGCAGCTGGGGAAATGGGGCTTGTGTCTCTGGAGGTCTGGGGGAGGCTCAGTCGGGGCCGGTGAGGAGCGGAATGTGCTTCAAACTCTCTGGCAGACGCTCTGGAGCAGCTGCGTGCTGCCTCAGAAAGCTGTGCCAGAATTTGGAAGCCCCTAAGCGGGGCTGGGGGCAGGTTACCCCCAGCAGGGAAGTGCGTAGCCTCTTCCACAGCAGTGTTTTGCCAATCGATCACCAGAAAGCTTTTAATGCCTCTTCACATCCAATATTGCGGGTCAAAACACTCGTTTTCTCACAGAAACCCTTGCCAGAAGTTGGCCGTCGCCTCCTTTTTATCTCTGAAATTTTCCCTCTCCTAAAGAGTTTCTTGTCCTTTCCTAGTGCTCCTGAGATGCATCGCTGACCTCCAGCCAGTTACCGGCCTTCCTTCCCCCCCCAACTCCTTCCACCATGGCAGCCCGCTTGGTGCAACGCTGCTGCTGGCGGCACTTGGGCGCCTTTGTCTCTACTCCTTCGGCAGTCCCAGCATCTCTGCTGGTGCCAGCTGGGAAGGTGGTGATGGCGAGAGCTCTGCCTCAAGCACCTTTCGCTTTATTTCATACTTCCAGCCCTTCCAGCTGGGCAGATGGATTCTCAGTCAAAGAGCAGGTGGAGGACAGTGGAAATCCAGAGCACAAAGTGATCAGGGAACTAATTGAAGCAGCCACAAGCCCTCAGGAACTCTTCCAGTTGAGCGAACTCCACGATCTTAACAGCAACCAAGCCTCACTAATAATTACTCAGCTTTCCCGGCTCGCAGCGGAAAAAAAACTGGAAACAGAGAGTATTTTGCAAGATGAACGGTTCCAGCAGCTCATCAGCATCACAGATTCCCAGGTAAGTTCTCTCCTCACCACAGAAGTGTTTTGGGGAAAGAATAGGAGGTGTAAAGCGGCCGGTGCTCCTGTGATTGAACTGGTGTGACCAGCTGGAGCGGGCTGCTTGTTTAGGGTTTGTACTTTATATTTCCAAGTAAAAAAATGAAGTTGAGGGGATCAGGAGGTGAAATTATCAGCTATGGGCAGGACGCCTGATTATTTCTGTCAAGAAGCGCTGCTTTTTGGACCAGAGACAAAATGTAGCAGAGAGATAATCCTTGTTAAATGCAACCTTGCTCCTGCTTCCACGAATTTTCAGTTTTCTGGGTAAGATAAAGCTGCACCTTTGCCACTTAACGGCAGTCAGACAGCCCATGAGTCCTGCTGAGAGCTGCTGGTGCCTGCAGTGTCTCACCCGGGTGTCCTCCTGAATTAATCTGTGATTCTTCTCCGTGGTTCACAGCCCCAGAGAAGTCGCTGGGTAAGATGGGGCGTCTGAAGGGAACCAGTGCACCCCGCTCCGCATGTCATACTGTCAAACCTCGGCAGCCCTGTCACAGTCAGTGCCGTCTGCTGCAGTTAGTGGTGGCCCAGCCAATTGCTACAGAAATACCTACAGCTCACAGGCCCCATGTTGTGGGGTCACAGGATGGCTTGGGTGGGAAGGGACCTTAAAGATCATCCAGTTCCACCCCTTGCCCCGGGCAGGGGCACCTCCCACCAGACCAGGTTGCTCCAAGCCCCGTCCAACCTGGCCTTGAACCCCTCCAGGAATGGGGCAGCCACAGCTTCTCTGGGCAACCTGGGCCAGGGGCTCACCACCCTCACAGTAAAAAAATGTCTTCCTGAGATCTCATCTAAATTTACCCTCTTTCAGTTTAAAACCAGTGCCCTTGTCCTGTCGTAGAATCACAGAACCCAACCATTAACCCAGCACTGCCAAGCCCACCACTAACCCATGTCCCTCAGCGCCATGTCTACACATCTTTTAAATACCCCCAGGGATGGCGACTCCACCACTGCCTGGGCAGCCTCTTCCAATGCTTGACAACCCTTTCCGGGAAGAAATTTTTGCTCATATCCATCCTAAACCTCCCCTGGAGCAACTTGAGGCCGTTTCCTCTCGTCCCATGGCCTGTTCCTTGGGAGAAGAGACCCACCCCCCCTGGCTACCCCTTCCTTTCAGGGAGCTGTAGAGAGCGAGAAGGTCTCCCCTCAGCCTCCTTTTCTCCAGGCTGAACACCCCCAGCACCCTCAGCCGCTCCTCACAGGACTCCTGCTCCAGACCCCTCACCGGCTCTGTTGCCCTTTGTCACTACAGGCCTTGGCAAAAAGTCTCTCTCAGTCTTTCTTATAAGCCCCCTTTATATATTGAAAGGACACAAGATGGTCTCGCTGGAGCCTTCTCTTCTCCAGAGAGCGGAGCAGAGGGGCAAAATCCCCCCCTTCCCCCTGCTGCACATGCTGCTGGGGATGCAGCCCAGGGTGCGGGGGACTTTCTGAGCTGCCAGCGTATATTGGCAGCTTGTGTCCCATTTTTCAGCCACCAGTACCCCTAAGCCCTTCATCCATCCATCCATCCATCCATCCATCCATCCATCCATCCCCCAGTCTGTGCTGGTGCTGGGGATTGCCCCAACCTGTGAACTTGCCTTGAACTTGGTGAGGTTCCAGGCAGTGCTCGGGGGGTACAATTTTTCTGCAAATGTTTCATATTTCTCCTGATCCCTAATCTCTGCTCCCTAAAACCTGTCTAAGGATAGCACAGAGGTGGGATTTGTCCTGAGGGAGCCTGGTTAGCTCCATTGAGCTGAAACGCTTCCATGTCACTGTAGTTGGAGTGAAAGTACTACTCCAGCTGATCTACGTGGTCCTGTGTCACTGTCGCCATGGATCAAGGGAGTGTCGGTGTCCCTGGGGAGCCCTCATCGGGGAAGGGATGCCCCAGAGCTGGCAAAGCCAAGCTGTCGCGCTGCACGAGCGATATGACAAGTGAGGCAGCATGACTGAAGTGTAGGAAACTGCTAGGAGGGACGTGGCTGGGGAGTTTGAGATGTAACGCAAGCAAAGTCTCTGCAACCACGATTATCCTTCTCCAACGAGCTGTTATTGCAGCCGCAGTCATAGATAACTGAATGGAAGAGGCCGTTGTGTAGATGGGAAGATGCTCTCATGCAAAGAAATTAAAATGAATTGGCTTGCAATGTCCTTGTGTTGACAAGCCAGAGATTTTGAACAGATGAGGCGTCAGCCAGGACAGGGTTGAGGGAAAGGGCTCTTAACAGGCTGTGAGACGAGTTTTGTACGCGTGAATGGGTGAAAAAGGCGAGGGATCAGCCAGGGGATCAGTCTGATTCTCCTTGTGACCTTCTGAGTAACCTGGGGCAAATCACGAGCTCTGTTCCTTTTCCCAGCTTCATCCTGGTCTGTGATTTTTCAGACTTTAGCAGAGCAGCCCGGCAGCGTTCGGGTCGTTCTTGTGCCTGAGGTGCTGAACTGTGGCTGAGCAGCCCTTTAGGAATTTGCCGTGCCGGTGGAAATGCTGGTGTTTGGACAGGCCAGAGAGTTAAAGCCTTTGTTTGCCCAAACCCGCATGGTCCCTCCTGCCTGAAATTTATCGTCTCGCGGCACTGCCTCACTTTTAACCTCCTGCACACCCACTCCAAGAAGCAACTCCTTGTTTCTGAAATCATTTTGTAACGTTGGGATGTTGTCACGCAGGCCCTGTGCTCTGTACCAGGGTGGCTGGCACGGTGATGCTTTCTGAAGGGCTCGTCAGGCCCTCAGTTGTGCTAAGGATCAGGTTTGTTTTTATAGAAATCAGGAGAGCTTTCAGGCTGGAATTACGCGCTGCACGGCAGCAGCAGAGCACAGCTGGGGAAGCTTGGGCTGGAAATAAAGAGGTGCCGGGCATTCCCTGACAGACGCCGAAGGAGATGAAAGCTGGAAGACCGATTGCTGGTGGAAAACCACGAGCTCTGCCAGGGCTGCCAGTGGGAAAGCAGCCAGCGGTGGCCAGACAGAGAAGTTCGGTGGGCAGAGTGGGACTGGGCAAGTCTTGGTGTTCCCAGCAACCGGTGGGATTCGTGCCAGCCTCCTTTCAGAGACATTGGAGAGAAATTGGAGCTTTTAGGATAAGTTTCATCCAACCTGAGGTGCTGAGTTGGAGTCCTGTGGCATTCCCCATGAGACCCTCAAGTTTCTGTCCCTGAATTATCAGCCTTTCACACTGCCAGGAAGCTTAAGAGCCTCCAGGGAAGGGTAAAGTCTAGTTAAATATTTCACCCAGCTGGTAGCAAACCTGAGTAACTTCCTTCTCTGAGGCAGAGAGAGTTTGCCGCCCATATGGCAGCTCTATAAGTGATGTGGAATTAACCTCTCGAGGCTCATCTGTGCCGCTGGGATCAAGCGCATGGCTTCAGCTTTTGTGGTACAGGCATCGAGGTTCCTCTTCCTCACCAAGGCGCTGGGTCGCTCCGGTCTGTCTCTGGCTACTCCTGTGAGGAGGAGCAGAGGTCTCACGTCATGGTAGGGGACAGCTGGATGTCCTCGGACTGAGGAGGACACTCTTGTGTCCCCCTCAACGCTGTGCGGCTCTTTCTGTAGAGGCAGAGCATTGCCTGGTGTTTGGCGTGACTGACAACCAAACACTCTCATGCTGTCTCTCACCAACACCTTTTCCTTATTTCTCTCTGCTTCCCAGATTTCTCAGGTGTGGAATAACACTTTGGTGAATCTCCTGAAGAGCCTCTACTCCCTGGGGACGGACAGCAGCAGGAGGGAGATGCAGTCAGTGGAGCAGGAGGTGCTGTGGCGACTGCGGCGCCTCACCTTCAGGCAACTGGCCTCCCTGGCAGAGTTCTTGGCGGTCAAGCAGGGGAAGGAGAGCAAGCTGCTGAACGAAGTCATCAAGAAGCTGGAGCTGCGTTGGACGGAACTCGAGGGCACCCGAACCGTGGTGATGCTGATGGCCAAGGTCGGGCACGTCTCCCCGGCTCTGATGGACCGGCTGGAGGACAAGGTACGGGCTTGGGCTCTCCCTTCTGCCTCAGTTAGCTTCAGATGGGCCACCTCCCCCGGGTGACAGCAGCGGAGGGGACAGCCCCGTCCCCTTCAGCCCATCCTGTATGGGAACACTAATTCCACACAGACTGCTCTCGTTGCTGCTCCCGAGCACTTTGGTGTGCGCTTACGAGTTGCTGTTTAAGGAGCTTCCCGTCCACGAGTGCTTCTAAGAGGGGTTTCCATCTGAGGAGCCACGTAAATGGGAGAAGTTGCACTCACCAGCCCCTTCCCAATCCATACTGGTGCGAGTGGGTGACTCACACTGGTCTGCGCTGCTGGAAGGTGGGCTGAGCTGATGCGTTTTACTTTGCAGCTGCGGCAGGTTTGCAGAGAACACGCTCAAATTTCCTTAGCTCTGCTGGCAAGTGGTGACTTACAGAGCCAGCATAACACAGCTGCCAAAAACATCGCCCTTTGCTTCTCTGTGCAAGCCAGGCTGTGAGGGGAGCTGGAACAAGGAGTGTCCCTACTGTCCTCGCCTTCTGGCTGCCTTTGGGCACCCATTGTCTTCAAAGGGGGCAGATCTGTCCCCTCCAGTGCTCCCTGGGTCCCAGTTTCTGTCACTCGCAGGAGCAGGGAAATGTCCTTTGGGTTGGAGCCACTGCAGGAGCCCTGACTGCAGCTGCGTCAAATTCAGTCCTCATCCAGACAGTGCTGGGGACTGGCCAAACAGCTGCCACAGCAATATCTGTAGCTCATAAGCCCCGCTGTCCCTCTACCTTGACCCTGGGGATAAATAAATGCTACAGACAGTGGCGTGTGACGAGGCAGAACGCTGTAGCTGGATCTGACGCGGTCGTCAGCTTATGCAGAGCTCAAACTAACGATGTTGGGTCAGTGTCCTGCAAATGAAGCAGAAATTACAGTGGAAAGCAGGGTGCTGATCCAACAGGAGGTGCCTTTCCTCTGTCGGTCTTTGCCCGATGGCGTGTTACGGTGCCTGGACACACAACAGGAGTGGACACCGAGGTCCTGCCAGCTGAGGCAGAACCAGGAATGGGGAGATCATGGCCAAACTCTGCAGAGAGGATGAGGGTCTGCTTCCCCTCGCTTTCCCTCCGTGAGAGCCATTACGCTTGCTCTCAGCCGCTCAGCCTCACTGAGTGCTAAACACTCACCAGTTCCAGTCCCTGTCACCCTCGGAGGGGCTCAGTCGGTAGCGATGGCGTGTCCTGCTCTGAATAAAGCCTGTGTCTGCACCTCGCTTTGTGCTTTCCCTTTTACATCCCTGCTCAAAACATTTCTTGGCAGGCTCTGGAACTTGCCGAACAGTTCGACCCCGACGACATCCGGAAAATAACGTTGGCTCTAGCCTACCAGAACCGGCGCTGCGTGCCTCTGCTCCGAGCCTTGTCCTACCACCTGATCCAGAAGCACTCTGAGCTCAGCCTTAACATCCTGATGGACCTGATTTTCGCCTATGGTAAGCGGCTCGGTTGTATTGGAAGCTGCTGAACGTTAACGTGTGGTAGAGTCCAGCTGATTTTTGGTCTCACAAGCAGGGATTTGGTGGCATTGGTGGCACGGCATTGGGGACAGATGAAGGAGAAAGGCTGGCAGGGTACGTTAGGCTGGACCCGGGGTAGTTTCTAGCTCCAAGCACAGGCAGAGTGAACCCCAGTATTCCATTTTTCTTTCAGTGCATGGGAAGAAGGGAACTTGTGATGGGAGAGCAGTTTGGAAGGGTGGTTGGGGTGCCAGGTGCCCTGCAGCGCAGGCAGCTAGTGGTCCAGGATCTCCCAAATAGCTCCAAATCACCTCTCGCCTCCTCCTGTGGCCGTTGAGTTTCTCGGGGAGCCCTGGCCTCTGTTGCCTCACTTGCAAAACGCCAAAAACGAGAGTGAGAGGTGTCAGAAGGGCTGAGCAGGAGCCCTGGGGAGGGCCGGACTGTTTACGTGGGCACTAAATAGCTGATTTCTTTCCACCCAAGAAGTCCTAGTGACAAGTTAATTATCATTTGAGAAGCGCTGCGTGCTGAATTCGTGCTCTTCAGCGGCGGAAGTGCTACAAGTACTTGTACAAGCACTGACAGATGCTCTGGGTGAGGGCAGCCACCTTGGTGGTGTTCCTGACCACAGGGTAAACCAGAGCCACCAGATACATGATGGTGACATGATAATTTGGTTTATGATCCTTAATCCTCTGGCTCCTCTCTCCGTGCAATGTTGCGTGGTCCTGTTTTCCTTTGACCGTTGGTAGGCAGTGGAAAGCCCAGACAAGCAGGGACATAAGAAGCCAGGAGAGCCAAAGAGGACCTCTTCTTCCATTGATTGTCCAGCTTCTGGTGGTGGGAACAGCTCTTCTGACAACCAGTGGGGCCAGGACGGTCTTCGTAGGTTAGCTATACTCTCAAAATAAAGAAATAACCCCAGTAGACCTGGTCTTGGAGGGAGCTCGGGCTTCTCTCCTGGGTGTTACCAGCTTATTTGCTGTGAGGTTGATGAATCTGGAGTGAGTTTCAAGGAGAGTGGTGGACACTCCGTGTTGTGGCCTCCAAATCCCTGCCGGGCACCTTTCTCAGAGGCAGGACTGTGGCTGCTCCAGCTCAGGAAAGGCAGCTGGATGCTATATACGAGCCTGGGTCATATGCAGAGATTGGACCAGGTAATTCCAGCAGTTCCCCAGCCTTAAAACCTACAAAGTGGACAACCACAAGGGCTAGACTTGGTTTGGGAGCGAGACTGGCTCCGGCAGCGCTGTAGCTGCTGCAATGGGGAGGCTCTTGGCCAGGACGCTGGCACGCTGCGCTGACGTTTCTCTTTCATGCTTGTAGCTGCTGCCTCATTGCATCAGGATGGTTTGAATCCTGCCTTTCTCATGGGGACTGTCCCCTCCTGGCTGGTCCACACTGACCCGAGCCCCCCCGCCAGGGTTTGGTGCTGCCGGTGGCTGATCCTCGGGCCGGCGTGAGGTTCCCGGTAGCCTTAGTGAGTTGAGGGCTCTTCTGGCCGGATCAGGATCTCTAGCTGGAGGCACTGGGGCTAAAATTGGGTACCAGCACTGGGTGGAGGCTGGAGCCATGAGTTGGCACCAGGATTGAGAGCTGGTGGGTGCAGCAGGACACGGCAGAGACGTGGTCTGACCAGAAAGGATGGGGCCAAGCCAACTGGGGGAGGCAGTACCGTTCTCCGAGCCTCCTCTGCTCCTTAGGAACAGCTTTGTGCTTTCCCTTGTGCCGCCACGGCCCCTCCAGGCACAGCTCCCGTACCAGCTCCTTGTAAGTGGCTGCCGCTTTCTCTTTGCTCCTTTAAGGAAAACTGAATTTCCACCAGCCCCAGGTCTTCCAGAAGATAGCCACCGACCTGCACCCCCACGTTTCCACGATGACACCCATCGAGGTGACGCGCTGCATCAGATCCTTCGCCTTCCTCAAGTGGCTCAGCCTGCCGCTGTCTGAGGCCATTGCGCAGGTGAGGAGGGGGCTTGCGGGGGGCAGGGAAGCCCCCCACTGGCACCAGTATGACTGGTGACCCATCCCAGTTTTCCCAGGAGATGGGAGCAGGTTCCCCCCGCCTCTCCAGAGATGCTCCCTGGGATGTCGTCACTGTTTTCCCTACCCAGCTGGCGGCTGTAATCGAGTCTGACAGGACTCGCTGCTCATTTTCCGCTAAAGTCAGCACTGGGAATCTGTGCTGAGCTGGGGCAGGTCTCGGCTCCGTCTGAGCCTCCACTCCCGAGTGCCAGTGCTGCTTCTCTCCCCCTGCGCCTTCCCAGCTCTGCCCCAGTTTATATGCCTGCACTTTTGTGTCCGTACTGGGCAAGTGGGAATATTGCAGAGCATTGCTTCCACTCACAGCTTTCCCTTGTGCCAGCATAAAATGCTAAGGAAGCACTAAAAGATCTTTCGCTCGTGTTTTCCCATCTTGCCACAGGGCTGGATGCATCCTCGGCTGATGTTTTCAATCTTTTCATGACCGTGCTCACGTAGGACAGACCTAAACCTCTGGTTTTGCCCCCTGTATCTTCCAGTATGCCCTGGACAACACCAAGCAGCTATCAGTCACCCATCTGTGCAATATCATCCTGTCTTTTGCTCGCCTGAACTTCCAGCCCAGCGGAAGCGAGGACTTCTTCAACATGGTAACCTTCCTTTTCTCCTCTTCTTCATCAACCTTCCTCCCTCCCTAGTCAGCAGGAAGGACGCAGATCTCCTGCTAGCACATCCCCGTGTGAAAGTGCGTGTTGGGTGGCTCCAGCCAGCTGTAAAACGGTGTGAGAAATGGGAAGGGGGAGCCCAGAGCTCAAGCCAGGCTTAAAAACCCGCCCTGCGCTCGCCTGGCTGCGTGCCGGGGCTGAACCAGTTAGTCCATGACCAGCTCAAGTCCCTGCAGGCTCACTTTTCTACCAGACAAGAGCAGCGTGTGGGTGTTCACGTGCCCTCCTGAGCTACGATTGCTGTAATTAACTCTTTATAACGAGGCCATAGGTGTTGACGGTTGCACGCCCGTTCCTGGCAGAGCTGTGTGGCTCTCCTAGCCGAGTCAAACACCCACTCCGATAGCCCTGAAGCTGCTCCCCCAGCTCTGAGGAGCTGTCGAGGAGGAGAGAGGCTGCCACAGACAGACATGCTCGCTGTCTTCCTGCCTTGCGGGAAGGTTGCCACATCCTGGGGCGAGGAGACATGACCGGCTGGAATGGCCAAGTGGAGGGAAAGCCTCCTGGGTGGTTTAGCAAGAGGCTGCAGGAGGTGAGTATGGGGCAGATGCTCTCCTTGGCATCCTTCTGCCTTCCTTGGCTTCCTCTTGCCCTTCCCCAGCTCGTGGAGGCGGCCAGGCTGGCCTCTGACGCAGAGGAGGAAGCCACCTTGACCTCCCTGGGGACAGATTTATGCTGACGATTTCCAGAGGAGCTGCATTGTCGCTGCGTAAGCGAGCGTTCGCCATGCACCTGGGAGCCTGCCCAGCCATACGCGTGCGCAGCTGAGAAGGAAGAAGACCCAGATATGGGTGTTTCTGATCAGCAGGGCCCTGCATCCCACCACAGGGTAGCCTGTCCCTCGTGGCCAAACCAGCCTGGGGCAGAGGAGGTCTCCCGGGGACAGAGAGAAGGGCAAGGCCTGGAAGTAGCATCCAGGGCTCTGGGCTCCCCCTGCCAGCATTAATTGTGGTCACTGTGAAGGGGGATTTTGTGGCAAGTGCTAAACCGCTCGTTTTTGAGGCTTTGCAGAAAAGTTCTCCAGGTTTAACAGGAGAAAACCCTGTGGGCTGCAGAGCTCCAGGCTCTTGCTGTGATTCCTGGATGGACATCCTGACACCACCTATACAGTTTCAGATCCCTCCAGCTCCGTTTACGGCAGATTTTAATTGCAGATCCTGAAGAGTTTATCGTTTCCAGCCCTCCCTTTTCTATACGCTGCCCTCGGGGCAGAGCTGGCTGCAGTGGTGTGTTATCCCTGGCTGCTGCGGTTTGCTGCTGGGCTTTCTGATGAGCTCTGCCCCCGCCCCCCCCGCAGGAATGCAGCATCCTGAGCCAGCGAACTGCAGCTCATGAGCTGCAGGGTCACATTAGAAGGATCTTAAAGTCTCCCCTCTGCAAATAACCCCGGGGGAGAAGCACTGCTGTAGAGGAGACAGTGCACACAGAGTGCACCCTAACGCCTCGGGGATCTGTCGAGCTGCCATATCTGCGTGTTGACCGCAGGAGGCATCAGCAGCGCTGAGCTGAGCTGTTGGTTTCCCTCTCTGCAGGTTCACGCGGAGCTCCAGGACCAGCTGGACAACCTGGAACCTCACCTGCTGACCGACCTGGTGTGGTCGCTCTGCGTGCTGCAGCAGGCCAAGGCTCCCTACCTGCAGCGAGTGCTGGCGCCCAAATTCCACGCTCGGATCCGAGGTGAGGTGGGCCTCTCTGCTGGCGGGATGGGGATCGAGAACCTCAGACCTGGAGCAGGGAGTGGGGATACTGAGCCTGCCCGTCTAAATTTGAGTTAACAGGTTGTTAACTGTTAACCAGGAGGGAATCGATCTCGCTAGGAGTGGCTGTAATGGATCCCCCCCAACTCTGTGCAGGGTATCCGGGCAAGGGGAGCGCAGGGCAGCAGCACCAGGAGAGTTGGGCTAGTGAGAGCCATGGCCTCCAGCTCTGGCAGCCCCCTTGGCCTGGGGATTTGTGCCTGTGTGCAATGGGGGAAGGAGAAGACAGTGAAGGAGATCCGCTCAAGCCATCCTCCTCCGTGCCATCCTGCTCATGGCTTCCTTGTTAATTCCCTGTGCTCTCTTCTCCCGCCTTCCTCCCCGGGTCCTGCCCGTTGTCGGCTCTTCTGCCTCCCCAGCCCAAAGCTGAGTGTGTTACGCGGCTGGAGCAACACTTGCAGGGTTGAATCTCCGCAGGGTGACGTGTTGTCCCCAACCATGTCATGGAAATGGTGTGCCCCAAGGCACAGCTTCTCTGCTCCACCACTGCCCGTGTCTTTCCCCCAAGACCTCGAGAAGAGACGGGAGGGTTTGGTATTTCCTAAAATGCTGACTGCTGAGGAGGTGCAGCCCCGTCAAATTCAGTCCCTGCCTCCACCGTGGTGGGGACTGGCCAGCCGGCTGCCACAGCAACTTCTGTGAGCCGTGAGCCCCGTGTCCCCTCCTGTGGAACCCCGGGGATAAAATCACACCACAGACATCGGGCTCCGATGGAGCTGTCACCGCCGAACAAGGGCACTGTTTGGCTTGGCCAGTTTGTGGCTTCCTGCGAGTGCCTGGAGCAAGGCCAGGAATCACGACGTTTGGCCATTGGTGATCTGTCTCTCCATGCCAGTGGGCAGGGACCCATCACGGTGGAATCAGAACCAGGAATCCCAATCGGACAGGCTACACAGGCCATCGGATGAAGAGCCAGACCCCGCTGTGGGCCAGGGCTTTAGGATGTGTCTCTAGCTCTGCTTTCCTCCCCCCCGCCAGGCGATCAGTCCCTCAAGGCCCAGAATTTACGGCTGAAGCTCATCCATATCAACGCTGCTGCCAAGCTGGAAAGCCCTGACTACCGGGGGCCATTCCTGCCGGTGGAGATGCTGAACGCTGCCGAGCCAGCGGGGGAGAAGGTCACCCTGCTGCAGAGCAGCCTGCGGGAGGCATTGGCGGGGGTGCTGGGGAGCCGGGACAACGGGCGCTTCGACGTACGCACCATCTACGGCTGGCAGATCGGTGAGTGCGTCCTCTGTGGGCAGCGGCGGGACTTGGTCAGTGGAGGGAATTGAACTTGAGGGGCTTGGGTACGGCTACCAGGCTTTACCCCGCCTCATTCTTCAGCCTCACGCCCCTCTGCCTCCTCATCGCAGCTGCCCTCTCTCCTTCCCATCTCCTCCCACAACTTGGCTCCGAAGGCAGAGCAGAAACCGCAGCCCAGGGCACGGTTGTGGGCAGCAGATGCGGGAGAAAAGTCCATCTCCTGCAGCCAAGCAGCGTCGAGGCCAGTGAAAGGCTTCTGGCTCTGCCTTCCCTTGCCCTGCCGTGCCCCCAGCTCTCGCAGTCCCCCCCCCCCCTCAGCTCCCTGCTCCCCTGCAGCCCTGTCAAATTCGATCCCTGCCTTTCCCATGGCGGGGACCGGCCAACCGGCTGCCACAGCAACTTCTGTAGTCCATGAGCCCCGCGTCCCCTTCCCGTGGGACACTGGGGGATAAAATCAGGCCACAGACACATTTTCTGCCCGAGGAGACGCTTGGGAAGCAGACCCTGCCCTGCCGGTGGTGTGAGGGGGATGCTAGACCCCCGCTGCTCCATGGCTCTGGCAAAGATGGGGGTTTTTTGGGGAAGGGAGCAGCGGGACCTCACGTTCTCTGCGTCACCAGCCTCGGGGGAGACGGTGTGAGCAGCATCCAGGTGGGTCTCGGGAGTCCTTGTTTCCCCTCCTCTCCGTGCAGATGCCGAGATGGTGGTGAACAACGAAAATAAACCTCTCCCCTTGAAGGACTTTGCTGCTCCCCATCTGCTCCACTCGGAAGGGACAAAGCCGCTGCCACCGGGCGCCAGGAGGTGGGTCTGGGCTCAGCTGTGCCTCACTGGCGGGGAGAGGAAGGGGGGAGGCTCTGCCTTCGTGGTGCTGAGCATCCGTGGGCCCCACAACTCCTGGTCACCGCAGCCAGTGGCTCACAGCAGAGCTGCAGGGGCTACCAGTGTGCCAAGGACGCCATGCCCAGCTGCGTCCCCTCCCTTGTTTGGGAGCAGGAGGGGGTGGGCATGGGACAGAAATTGGGGTAGGGCTGTGCCAGCCCCACCCCCACCCCCCCCCCCCGGGGTAACGTTTTGGAGCCAGGGGTTGCTTTGACTAGCCAACGTGGCGGAATCACAGCAGGGGAGGGGGCTGGACGCTGGTCGTGGCAACGGTTTTTTCTCCAAAGAGAGCCTCTGCCAGGGCTTTCTGCCACGGAGCGCGGCTGCCTGCAGGGCCCTGGGGACTGAGCTGCCTCCTTCCTGCCTGGAAAAGGCGGCGTCGCCCCACTCAGCTTGTTGCCAGGCCTGGGCTGTGGATAAATTACACTTGAGCTGCTGTCCTGGTGCATCCCTGCTGGCTCAGAGGCAGGATACAGGCTCCAGCAGGACAAATCTGTGTCCTTCTGGCCGGGCGCAATCGGCAGAGCTGGAGCAGACCCTTCTGCCGTGGTTCCCTTTGGGATCTGGGCGCTGCTGCCAGCTCCGCTGGGGCTTCCCATGCTCAGCCTGACATCTCACGGCCTCCCCTTCCCCCCTTGTGTGTCTCCCAGGGTCGCCTTCCTCCGGTGGGAGTTCCCCAACTTCAGCAACAGAAGCAAGGACCTGCTGGGCCGCTACGTCATGGCCCGGCGCCACGTCCAGGCGGCCGGCTTCCTTGTGGTGGACGTGAGTAGCTGCGAGGAAGAGAAGGGTCTCTAATTCCACGGAGATGGAGGAGCAGAAACCTTCTTGAGTTGGGGGGTGGGGGGTTACCAGCGTCCTTCTTGCTCCCCTCGCCGTCTTCCTGCTGGCTCTAGGTCCCGCATAACAGGGCAGAGCCCCCCGTCACCCCCAAGCGCTCCTTGGTGCCCCAGCCCCGTGCGGGGTGGCTCGTCAGGTCGCCTGCCCACGCCGGGATTAGCCACCGTGATCCCCTCCAGGCCACCTGTTAGCCCGAAGGTGGCCAAGGGCCGGGAAGGGGGGGGGGATCAGTAATCGAGGAGGACATCAGACAAGGTCTTAAGGCGCTGATCCCCTGCAGCGGAGCCCTGTGCTCCAGCAGGGTCATGCATTATTTAGCTTCCCGGAGGTAATTATACCTCTCCTGGCAGGCGGCGAGCCCTGATCTGGGGGAGGAGGGTTGGTAGCCCCCCCTCTGCCCCTTGCAGCCCAGGCTCAGCGCTCTCCTGCCCCGGCTGTGGGGCTCCTTCCGGGCTGGAGGGCCACGTGTCGCCCCAGAGCAGCGGCAGTGTCACCCCACGGTGCTCTCCCAAGCCTCTCCCTCCCCTTCCTTGCGAAGCCCCCCGAGCTCCAGCACTTCCCTGGCATCCTCCCCCCGCCCCGGCTCCCTGCTCCTGCTGCTGCCCTTTGAGGCTGATGCGAAGCGAGGGTTGAGGTTCCCCGGCATTGTTTTTTCCCAGCCGCTTGTGTAATTCCCCCCTCCTCCGCTGCGCTGGCTGGGGAGGCTCAGGGGGGAGAGGGGAGGAGGAGGAAGGATCGCTTCCCGCAGCTTCGGCCTTGCCTGCTAAATATAGAGGCAGGGGTGGGTGTTGGGATCCCCCCCAGACAAGGCTGCTCCCTCGTACGGGGCTGCTGCCGAGGAACGGCAGCCGGGCTCCGGTGTTTCAACGCAGCTGGAGCCGGCAGCCACCAAGCCAGAAAACAAGCGCCGGGTTCCTGGTCCTCTTCCTTCCGCCATAAACATTTCACCTGCCTCGCGCCGGGCTGGGGAGGCGCAGGGGAGGAGGATGGGATGGGCCGCCAAGCCCCGCCACGTCCTCTGCGTGGGAAAGCGAAGCGGGTTTCGGCGCTCGGTGAGATCCCCAGGACTCTTGACGGCGGAGATGCTGCCCAAAATCCTCCCCTGCCACGGGGGAAAGGGTGCTTGGTCCCGCAGGGCTTCGTGCCGTCCCGGCTGCTCGCAGAAGCCCGTTGTTCCGTGGGGTGACACGGGTGAATCTGGGGACAGTCCTGAATTGTCCGCATTTCGGTCCCCTGGGTGCCGTTGCCACCATCGAGCTCAGGGTGCCCTCCCCCGTCCCCGCAGCCTCCCCCAAATTCGGGGCCATGGCGGGGACCATCCCAAGGGCTGCCAGAGCGATGTCCCCGCTCCGCAGGCCCCGTGTCCCCGGCGTGGGCCATTGGGGATCGAGATAGGATACAGACACTCCTCGGGGGGGGAGGGGGCCAAACGTGGGGCTTTGCTGTGCGTCTCCAGGCTCTGATGGCGTCTCCTCTTTCCCCCCGCCACCGCCGCAGGTTCCACACTACGAATTCCTGGAGCTGAAGCTGGAGCGGCAGCGGACGGCCTACCTCAAGGACAAGCTCAGCAAGGCCATGGCCAAGGAGATGGCGCGTTAACCGCGCCGCCCGGGCTCTCATGCCCACGTTCAAAACCCGGTCGAATAAACCCACCACTGTACAGTGCCACCCTTTGGGCTGCCGGTTGGCGTCGGTGCCGCTTGGGACGCGGCTTTGCTTCTCCCCGGGGTGGGAGACGGCTCCCTGCCGATGCTCGGTGGGACCCCGTTCGCCACAGCCGCAGCTCGGCTCCCGGAGGAAGCCGGCTTGAGCCAGGGTTTAGGATTAAGAGCCGGCCTGACCTCTCTTATTCCCGTTTTATTAATAGCAGGGCTTTGTCCCCAGGTGGCGGGAGCTGTGTCACTTCCACCCGGAGCAGCGGGACCCCCGCAGTGGGCACCGGAGAGCCCTGGTGGGCTCTTAACTGGGAAGGGTTGGATTCTGCCCCGCATTGTGCCCCCCTCTTACCCCACACACTCCGACACACGCACATCATGTCCCCTGTGTCCCACAGGACACGTGCAGGCGGGTGACAGCGGGGGGGGGACAGACACAAGGTGGGTCAGGAAAACCCTCCGTGCCGTGACGCACCGGAGCCGGCTGCCAGGAAGGGCTTTGGGGACGGATTAGCGGCCATCTGGCCGCGGGGACACTGCTAGGTCTCACCGCGTCCCTTCCAGCCCCTCTGGATGGGGGTCACAGCCTGGTGTCCCCCCGCTCCCATCCTGCCCCCTTCTCCCGGTGCTGTGCCGGGGGGAGGCTGCGGCAGTGCCGGAGTTACCGGGAGCTGCTGAGTCACGGCTCGGGGCTGCTCCTGGCACCGGCATCGCCGGCGTCGGTGCCAGCCTTGCTCTGTGCCCGGGGTGCGAGCCAGCCCCCCGCCCCCCCCCCCCCCCACGTGCTGGGCACCAACAGCCCTCCACGCTGTCGGGCCGTGCCTCAGTTTCCCCCCAGCATCCTTTGGCTTCCTATGGCATGGAGGGGACGATCTGGGAACCCCAACCACAACCGGGGGGCCCGGTCCCTCCTTGCCACCCCCATCCTGCCTCCCAAGGAGCCATCACTGTCCGTCCGTCCATCCAGGGTCTCCCCACTGGGGTACACCCCCCCCCCCAACGTTGCCAGGGAACCATCCTCATCCTCCCCATCACCACGGAGACAGGAGGAGGAGGAGACAGGCCGTTCCCATGGCGACAGCGCAGGCACCCATCCTGCCTCCCCAGTGGTACCCAGCCCAGGGGGGGCACACACCAGGTTCCCCCCCCCCATATATCTGCCATCACACACGTGCAGCCACTTCTAGGAGGGCTCTGGATGCCGCCCCCCCCTTTTTTTTGGGGGGGGGGGGGAGGGTGTTTAAAATTCCACCTCCGTCGACCTTCTCATCAATCAGTCCTGGGGAAACTGAGGCTGGGGGGGGGGATGTGTCCCTGTTGTGTGTGTCCCGTCGTCCCCCCCAGTTTCCTCGGAGCTGATGCAAGAGGCAGCGCTGGGGTGGGCCCTCCCCCCCCCCCCGCACCGCAGCATCTGGCACACACCCCGCGCCGGAGAGATGTAAAAAAAAAAAAAAAATATAATAATAATTTAAAAAATCAATAAATCGGGAGAGAGAAAGGAGAAGCAGGGACCAAAAAAAAAAAAAAAAAAAAAAAAAGGAAGGGGAAGGAAAAAAAGAAAAGAAAACCAGGGGGAAAAAAAAAATAAAAAAAAATAGGAAAAAAAAAAAATCCTGCTGACATCATCTGGGATGACGGGGCTGATCCCGCTGGCGGCCCCCCCGCCGGAGCCCCACTAATGCTGGGCTTGTGCCGGCGCAGCCGCCCTCGCCCAGCCCCAGCCGCGGGTGCCGGCGGGTGACGGGGTGCTGGGGGGGCAGGCGGCCGCCCAGGCCGGCCGGCCGGGCTCCTGGCAGCGCCATGCCCGGAGAATCCATCCCCAGCCAGGGTCTGGGGGGACTGGAGAAGGAAAACGGGATGCCGGAGGGATCGGAGGCAGGTGAGACCGAGGGGAAGGCCGCGGGGATGGAGGGATGGAGAATGGAGCGGGAGGGATGGAGGACGGATATGGGATGCAGGACGGATGTGGGATGCAGGGACGTGGGAAGAAGGGATAGAGGGATCTGGGATGGAGGACGGAGCAGGAGAGATAGAGGGATTTGGGATGCAGGATGTGGGGTGGAGGACGGAGCAGGAGAGATCTGGGATGCAGGGATGTGGGGTGGAGGACGGAGCAGGAGGGATGGAGGGGTGTGGGATGCAGGGATATGGGATGGAGAACGGAGGGATAGAGAGATCTGGGATGCAGGGATGTGGGGTGGAGGACGGAGCAGGAGGGATAGAGGGATCTGGGATGCAGGGATATGGGATGGAGAACGGAGGGATAGAGGGATCTGGGATGCAGGATGTGGGGTGGAGGACGGAGCAGGAGGGATAGAGGGATCTGGGATGCAGGGATATGGGATGGAGGACGGAGGGATAGAGGGATGTGGGGTGGAGGACAGAGCAGGAGGGATAGAGGACGGAGGGATAGAGGGATATAGGATGGAGGACGGAGATGTGGAATGCAGGGATAAGGGATGTGGGATGGAGGGTGGAGAAGGAGGGATGGAGGACTGAGGGATCTGGGCTGCAGGGATGTAGGGTGGAGGACAGGGATGGGGGGATGTGGGATGCAGGGATACGGGATGGGGGGATGTGGGATGCAGGGATACAGGATGGAGGGGTCTGGGGTGGAGGGATACAGGATGGAGGACGGAGCAGGAGGGATGGAGGGATGTAGGGATGTGGGATGGAAGACACAGGGCCGGCCATGGCAGCAGCTCCCACCACCCAGGGGCTCCGGTACCAGCCCCCCCCAGAGCCAGGCGGGAGGTGACTTTGGGGACACCCCCCCTTCACCCCCGTGTCCCCCCCCCCCAGTACCGGGGGGAGTCTCAGTGCCCCCGGGAGGCTGAACCCCGCCATCCTCCACCCCAGCCCCATCCCACCCCTCCCAGGGACCACCGGGTGGGGAAACTGAGGCACGGGGCAGCCCAAGGTCACCCTGTGCAGGTGTCCCCAAGGGCTGGGGACAGCCGGGGCAAGGTGGGGAGTGTGTGTCCCCTGATGCAGTTCCCCCCCCATCCCGGTGCCACCCCCCACCCCTTGTGCCTCAGTTTCCCCCCGGGAGCCGGGTCTCGGAGGGGGGGGGGGGGCGGTGCCTCCCCCAAAAAAGGGGGGGGTGAGGGTCCGGTTTGTGCCGGGGGGGGGGCAGATATCATGGGGGGGGGGGGCTTGCAGGGTCCCCGTGGCAGCTGGGAGCGGGGGAAACCCCAAAACATTCCCCCCCCCCCCGCGGTGTGGGGGGGTTCCTGGCCAGGCAGCAGTGGGGAAGGGGAGGGTTAAGGGGGTCCCAGCCCCCCCCCCTCGCTGTAGCAGGGAACCGGCCCCCCCCAAAATAGCACTTGGGGGGGCACAGCCCGAGGGCCCCCCCAAATTAACCCTTAAAGGGCCCCCAGATTCTAGGGAGGACCCCAGGAATAAGCCCCCCCCCCAGGGTGCCGGGGGGGGTGGGGGGGGCAGGCAGCTGCCTATTAAATACCCAGGTGAGGCCCCACCCCCCCCCTCCCAGCAGCCTCCGCGGCTGGCCCCGCCCCCTCACCCCTATATAAAGCCCCCGGGGAGGGGCAAATGGGTCCCTGCTGGGTTTGGTGCCGGGTTTGGTGCTGGAGCCGGGTCTGGGCTGCTCCTGCCCCATGGACCCGTCCCTGGGGGCACCAGGTAATGGGGGGGGGGGCGAAGGGGGAAGTGCTGATGAGGTGGGGAGGGGGCTTCCTGAGAAAGGGGGGGGCTGAGCACCCACAAACTCGGTGCACGGGTGGGCAGGGAGCTCCCTGCAGTAGGAACGCTGCAAGGGGGGGGCTTAGGCTTTGCTGTGCGGGGGGGGGGGGGGAGATGTGGGGTGCCCCTTGCATGGGGACACCTGGGTCTGTCCCCCCCTCCCTTAGTGCAAGGTTTTGGGGTGTCTGTGGGGTGGGGAGGGGGCTGCACCCACCCCCCCCTCTAGGCAATGGGGGGCTGAGCACCCACAAACTCAGTGCATGGGTGGGCACAGAGCTCCCTTTTGCACAGATACTGGTGGGGGGGGCAACTTGGGCTTTGGGGGGCTGGGGTACCCCTTGCATGGGGATACCTGGGTCTGCACCCCCCCCTCCCTTAGTGCAAGGTTTTGGGGTGTCTGTGGGGTGGGGAGGGGGCTGCACCCACCCCCCCCTCTAGGCAGTGGGGGGGCTGAGCACCCACAAACTCAGTGCATGGGTAGATAGAGAGCTCCCTGCTGCAGTGGTGCTGTGAGGGGAGGGGGGGCTTTATTGGAGGGGGCAATGTGGCATTTCCACCCGCCCCCCCCCATGGAGGGGTCCCCCTTGCTTGGGGACACCTGAGTCTGTGGTGTCTGTTGTCCCCCCCCCCCCCCCCCCCCCTCTTAATGCAGCTCCATCCCTGTACCCATAGAGAGGGACTGGGGTGGGGGGGGTGGAGGGGGGTGGGCAGCTATTGGTGTGTGTCACCCAAACCCTGGGGTGTGTTGTCGTCCCCCCCCACCACCAGGTCCTCTGGGTGGGGGTCACCCTGTTGTCCCACCCCTGGGTGGGGGGGTGACACCATCCTGGCTGGGTGCCCCCCCCGATGGCAGCACCCTGGGGGTCCCATGGCACTGAGTTGGGGGGGGTCTCTCTCTCTCTCCCCTCTCTCTCCGCAGCCCCCCCGCTGGCCGGCGGCCCCCCGCCGCTGCCCACCAAGGAGGAGGCTCGCCCGCAGCCCGAGGGGGCCAGCTGTGACCCTGGCCCCCCCGCCGCTGCCACCGCCGCCCCCCTGGACACCCGCATCGTCATGGGCGAGGAGACCCGCTCCCCCACCGCCCCCCCCGAGCTGCGGGGGGGTCCCGCTGTGCCTTGTCCCTTCCCCGCTCCCACCAAAGACAACCCCCCCCACCACCACCGCCAAGGGGCTGAACCCCCCCCTCCTGTCAGACCCCCCCCCACCCGCCCCCAGCCTGGACCCCGATCTCTTCTTCACTGCCCCCTCCACCCCCGTCAGGGTGGGGGGGTCCCGGTTACCGCCGCCCCCCCCCGAGGAGCAGACGGATGGGGAGAGCGAGGGGCTCTGCTCCCCGCCGACCTCCCCCTCCGGCTCCTATATGACGGCGGAGGGAGGCAGCTGGGGGGGGTCCTCTGGCACCGCCAGCACCTCCCCGTCCTGCTCGCCCAACCTGGTGGCCGAGGCCGAAGCCATGGCAGTGGCCGAGGCCGAAGGCGAGGAAGAAGAGGAAGACGACGCCATGATGGGGGTGGACACCATGATGGAGGTCAAGGCCATGGCAGCGCTGCCCATGGAGCCCCCTGAGGAGGAGGAAGATGGGCCCTTTGCCCCACCCGGGGATGATGAGGAGGATGAGGATGGGCAGACGCCGGAGGAGGATGAAGAGGAGGAATGGGGGGTGTCGGAGGACGCGGGGCTGATTCCGGCGGCCCTGCTGCCCTTCCGCGGCAGCCTCCTCTTCCAGGCGGAGGCAGTGGAGATCGCCCCGCTGCCCCCCGCCGCCGCCCCCCTGCCCCGCTCCGCCCAGGAGGATGAGGATGAGGAGGAAGAAGAGGAGGAAGAGGAAGGCGGCAGCACCTCGGCCTCCTTCCTGCGCTCCCTCTCCGAGACCTCCATCACCGAGGGGGTGGATGAGTCCTTCGCCTTCCGCGATGACACCTCCGCCTCCTCCGACTCGGCCGCCTACGATGGGGAGGAGGACGAGCGGCTCTACGGCACCGAGCGCCATGCCCTGGGGGCCGAGGGGGGGCCCCCCGCTGCCCACACCCCCCCCCACGGCGGCGTCGAGCTCCACCTTCACGCCGGCATGGCTCCGGCCACCTCGGCCTCGCCGGAGGAGTCCCCCCGGCACCACCACGGCCAGGAGCTGGTGGCCACCACGGAGGAGCGGGATGGCAGCGAGACCCCCTCGGTGCCCTCCGGAGAAGGCGACGTGGAGCCCGATGGCTCCTTACTCACCTCCTCTTCCTCCTCGGAGCCGGAGGAGGCCTCAGCCCTGGAGCACGGTGTCCCTGGGGGGTGTCCCCAGCTGGAGCCCCCCCAGGTCCCAGAGGAGGCGATGGCGGGTGCTGAGGAGGAGATGGTGGTGAAGGATGAATCCATCACGGAGATGGCGGCTGCTCCAGGGAGCCCCAGGACCCTCCAAACCCATGGGGACAATGTGGCACCGGCCAACGGGAAGCCCCAGGGCAGCCATGGGAGTGACGATGATGATGACAGTGACCATGAGCTTGGCACTGTGAGAGGGGAGAGCAATGAGACAGCAGCCACCAATGGCCATGATGAGTTGGACACCGCAGCCACTGACCTGGTGGCATCCGTGATGCCCAGCCCACCAGCCACTGTGACCACCAGTCTGGTGGCATCGGTGACGCCCAGCCCGCCGGCCACCGACCTGGTGGCATCAGTGACGCCCAGCCCGCCGGCCACTGTGACCACTGACCTGGTGGCATCAGTGACGCCCAGCCCGCCGGCCGCCGACCTGATGGCATCAGTGACACCCAGCCCACTGGCCACTGCGGCCACTGACCTGGTGGCATCAGTGATGCCCAGCCCGCCGGCCACTGACCTGGTGGCATCAGTGACGCCCAGCCTGCCAGCCACTGCGACCACCGACCTGGTGGCATCAGTGACACCCAGCCCACCGGCCACTGTGACCACTGACCTGGTGGCATCAGTGACGCCCAGCCCGCTGGCCGCCGACCTGGTGGCATCAGTGACACCCAGCCCGCTGGCCACTGTGGCCACTGACCTGGTGGCATCAGTGACACCCAGCCCGCCAGCCACTGCGACCACTGACCTGGTGGCATCAGTGACACCCAGCCTGCCAGCCGCCGACCTGGTGGCATCAGTGACGCCCAGCCTGCCGGCCACTGCGACCACTGACCTGGTGGCATCAGTGACGCCCAGCCTGCCGGCCACTGCGACCACTGACCTGGTGGCATCAGTGACGCCCAGCCCGCCGGCCACTGCGACCACTGACCTGGTGGCATCAGTGACGCCCAGCCCGCCGGCCACTGACCTGGTGGCATCAGTGACGCCCAGCCCGCCGGCCACTGCGACCACTGACCTGGTGGCATCAGTGACGCCCAGCCCGCCGGCCACTGCGACCACTGACCTGGTGGCATCAGTGACGCCCAGCCCGCCGGCTGCTGACTTGGTGACATCAGTGATACCCATCTCACCGGCCACCGACCCAGTGCCATCGGTGGCACTCACCCCGTCAGCCACCGTGGCCACTGACCCGGTGCCATCGATGACACCAATCCCACTGGATGAGCTGGCCACCGCGGCTACTGACCTGGCACCACCGGTGGCATCCATCCTGCCAGACGGCGTGGCAGCACTGTCCCCAGGCCATGCCCACCAGGAGCTGGCGGACGCGGTGGCCTCAACCAGCGAGTCCCCGGAGCCAGCGGCAACCCCGTGTCCCCTGGAGCCCATGGCGCGTCCCCCCGGGGATGCCGGCGAAGCCCCCGAGGAGTGGGCCGATGCCACCGCCTCCTCCGAGGAATCGTCCCCGGAGCTGCTGGAGACCTCCCGCTCCCGCACCGACTCCAGCTTCTTCACCGCCCCCGAGGACAGCGCGGGGGAGATGGCCGTCCCCCCCAGACCCCCGTCGTCGTCCGAGGAGGAGGAAGAAGAGGAGGAGGAGGAGGACGCCGCCCGCCGCTGCCTGGCCCTCTGCCTGCCCCCCTCGTCCCCCGCCTTGCCCCCCGCGCTCTTCACCGCCTCGGAGCGGGAGGTTTATGTCGGGGTCCCCCCGGCCCCCCTGGAACTGCTCCAACCACCCGGTGCCTTTTCGGAGAGCGAGGCGGCCTGGGAGGACCGCCAACGGGTCGCCGCCATGTTACGGGGTTCCTTCGGGGACCTGCCGGTCCCCCGATACCCCCCCAGGTCCCCCGAGCCCCCCGAGGTGCCGGCGGAACCCCCCCCCCAGCCACAGGGACCACCCGAGGATGAGGGGCTGGAGGAGCCCCAGGCCCCCCACGAGCCCCCGACCCCTCGGCCGGGTGATGAGACTGCTGGGGACACCGATGCCAAAGTCCCAGGGGATGGTGGCCCCCCGAGCCCCCCCAGTGAGCCCCCGGCCCCCCCCGGGCAGCAGGAGGAAGAGGAGGCCATGGCGGGGGCCGCATCCAGCCCCCAGCCCAGCCAAGGGGGGGATGCTCAGCCTGAGCCCCCCCAGGAGCCGGCAGGGGAAGCAGCCCCCCCCGAGCCCCCCAGCCCTCCGCCGGCCCCCTGCCCTGCTCCGCTCCCCGAACTCAGCCAAGTGCCTCCGCTCGCCGCCACCGCGCCCTCACCGCCATCGTCACCTGGCCCGGATCGGGCCCATGGCCCCCAGGACACCTCAGGGCTCCCCGCCGGCGAGGAGCGTCCCTCCGTCCTGCCGCCATCCAGGAAGCACCTTGAGGGTAAGAGACACCCCCCACCTCGCCCCCACCATCGCTGTGGGGTGTCCAGTGGGACCAGGGTGGGCATCACCCATGGTGGGGTGCTGGGGGTCCCCTTTGGGGGGTCCCAGGGTGGGTGATGGGGGTGATGAGGCTGGGTTCAACCCCATGGAGGGGGTTTTGGGGGGCACCACCAGCTCAGCCCCTCCTTGCCCCGATTGCCTTGGGGTAACACATGGGACCAGGGTGGGTGTCACCCATGGTGGGGTGCTGGGGGTCCCCTTTGGGTGGTCCCAGGGTGGGTGATGGGGGTGAGCAGGCTGCGTTCAACCCCATGGAGGGGGTTTTGGGGGGCACCATCAGCTCAGCCCCCCCCCCCTCGACCCCACCACCATGGGGTATTGCATGGGACCAGGGTGGGTGTCACCCATGGTGGGGTGCTGGGGGTCCCCTTTGGGTGGTCCCAGAGTGGGTGATGGGGGTGAGCAGGCTGCGTTCAACCCCATGGAGGGACTTTGGGGGGGGCATCACCAGCTCAGCCCCCGCCTTGACCCCACCAACACCGGGTATTGCATGGGACCAGGGTGGGTGTCACCCATGGTGGGGTGCTGGGGGTCCCCTCTGGGGGGGGGTGACAAGGGTTGGCAGGCTGCGTTCAACCCCATGGAGGGGGTTTTGGGGGGCACCACCAGCTCAGCCCCCCCCCCCTTCCCCTGCAGCCCCCGCAGCCCCCCAGCCCTCCCTGCGCAAGGAGAAGGAGCCCCGTGGGCGGCAGGCGGGGGCGGGCGGCCGGGGCCCCCCCCGGGGGTCCCTGCAGTCGGAGTCGAGCTCCTCCAGCGAGGGGGACGCCCCGGAGCCCTGCCCCGACATCCAGCGCCTGCGGGAAGCCGCCGGCATCGCCCTGCGCCAGGACAAGCAGCCCCCGGCCCCCCGCCGCTGCGAGGCCAACCACAAAGGTGAGGGATGGCTGGGAGGGGGCGGGGGTGGTCCCCCACATATTTTTTGGGGGGGGTCGGAGAGGTGCCCGTCTCCATCCCACCCCTCTGCTTGGCCGCAGGGTCGTGTAATGAGTCGGAGAGTAACGACGAGTCCATCCCGGAGCTGGAGGAGCCGGAGGGCTCGGAGCCGCAGCCGGCCCAGACCCAGGTGGGGGATATTTTGGGGGTGATGGGGGGGGTGATGGGGACCCCCCCCTACCACCCCTGGTAGCCGGGGGGGCGCTGGGGCTGCCCTCACCCAGGGGTCTGTGGCAGGCGCAGCTCACCCACTCGCTGGGCACCGGGGAGGAGACCGTCAGCAAGGCCAAGCAGAGCCGGAGCGAGAAGAAGGCCAGGAAGGTGGGATGGGACCCCCCCCCCCCCGCCCGGGTGGGTTTGGGGGTCCCTACGTGGGGCTGGGGGTCCCCCATGGGACTGGGGTCCCTGTCACATCGCAGGGTTTTGGGGGGTAAGGTGGGCTTGGGCTGGGGGGGGGAGGTTGCCCTGGGAATGGGGCAGCAGTGGGGCGTTGGGGGACAAGTCTCCGCTCTGTGGTGGGGGGGGGTGTCTCCATGTCAGGCTGGGGTGTCCCAGCACTGGGGGGGGGGGGGTGGGGGGGTGGTGTGATGTGGGATCCCCCATTCTGGGGGGGGGCTCCATCTGGCTGTGCTGGGTGACAATATTGACCCCCATCCCTGGTTTTGCTGTTGGCCAAGGGGTTGGGGTGGTGGGGGGGGGCTGGAGACACACACCCCCCCCCCCCCCCCATCGGCTGCTCTGGGTGTTGTGATGCTGGATGGGGGGCCGTGGGGTGACCCTGTGGGTTTGTCGTCATCCCCCTCCCCGCCCCCCCCCCAAGGCCATGTCCAAGCTGGGGCTGCGGCAGATCCACGGCGTCACCCGCATCACCATCCGCAAGTCCAAGAACATCCTCTTCGTCATCACCAAACCCGACGTCTTCAAGAGCCCCGCGTCCGACATCTACATCGTCTTCGGGGAAGCCAAGGTGATGGCCAAGGAGGGGGGGGTGGGGGTGTGTCTGGGAAAGGGTGGGGGGGGTGGGAAAACCCCATCCGTGGTGGCCGGTGGGGACAAGTGGGGTGACCCTGTGTCCCCGCAGATCGAGGACCTGTCGCAGCAAGTGCACAAGGCGGCGGCGGAGAAGTTCAAGGTGCCCATGGAGCACTCGCCCCTCATCACGGAGACAGCCCCCACCCTCACCATCAAGGAGGAGAGCGAGGAAGAGGAGGAGGTGGGTGAAGAGAGATGACACCCCCCACCTCCACGCCCGCCACCCCCCCCCACCAGGTGTCCCGTGGGGACAGGGCGGTACCATGGGGGGATTGGTGACGGTGATGTGTGTGTGTGTGTCCCACCTTGGTCACAGGTGGACGAGACGGGGCTGGAGGTGAGGGACATCGAGCTGGTGATGGCCCAAGCCAACGTCTCGCGCCCCAAAGCCGTGCGGGCGCTTCGGCACAACAACAACGACATCGTCAACGCCATCATGGTGAGTGGATGGGGATACTGGGGGGGGGGGGGCACTGCAAACTGGGGGTACACCCCTGCCCCCATCACCTCTCCCAGCATGAACTGGGGGTGCCAACCCCCCCACCCCAGGGTCCTACGGGGGGGTCCCTGACCCTCTGCTCTCTCTCTCCTGCAGGAGCTGACCATGTAGCGGCCGGGGGCATCCCGGCCCACCCCCCCCCCTCCCTGTATAGATGCACAGTTACTCCCCCCCCCGCCCCCCTGCCGCCATCCTTCTTCTAGGACCCCCCCATACTCCTCCTCCCCGTCTGTAACGCTCAATAAATGGCCTCATGTATCACTTGGATCGCACAAAGCTTCTCAGCCTGGTGATTTGGGGGGGGGGCGGGGGGGGGGGCCGGGCTGCCCCATGGCTCCCCCAGTGTTCTGTCCCTGGGGGGGGGGGGGGGCGTGGTGGGGGGGTGAGTGGCTGAGGTGACCAGGGCGTAGAGGCCACCGTGGTGGGACAGGGGGCTGGTAGCCCTCGGCTGGGTGGTGCTGGGGGGCACCAGGTCCTGGATTTGGTGGGGGGGGGGGGGTGTGTGTGTGGGGTGCAGAGTCCTGGGAGGCTCCTGAAGCCACCAGGGCTTTGCCCCCTCCCCTGTCACTAATTAGGGAGGGTGATTAACGAAGCTGGGCCCCTGGGGGGGGTGGGTGGGGGGGGTGAGCGAGGGCTTTAGCAAGGAGCCAGACCACCGTGGGGTGCAGGATTATATTTACCTGTAAAAAATATTCCGTACAGAAATCATACATACACAGCCTTGTGTCCCCCCCCTTCCGCCACCCCCACCCCCCCCCCGTGTCCCCCCCAGTGTCACCGGGGCTGGCGATGGGGTAATGGAGGTGGCAGAACCACACACCAACCCCCCCCCCCCCCCCCCCCCCAGCCCCCGGCTGCTGCCACCTACTCGCTCCTAGCACGGAATTAAGTTATTTCCAGAATTAAGTCCCATTTCCCACTAAAGTATAAAAAAAATCACCACCACCACCCCCCCCCCCCAAGCTGTCACGGCGTGCGTTTATAGCTCTCCGTATAAATCACGTCAAAAATAGGGCTTTTCCTTAATTTTTTTTTTTCCTTCCAAATTCGAGTCTTTAACAACTCGAACAGCCACACATGCAATTTTGTTTTCCTTTTTCTTTTTTTTTTCTTTTAAATCTGTAAATCGGAAAAAGGCACTAAAAAAACCTGCCCCCCCCCCCCCCCCCAGCTCCGAGCATTCCCAGGGCCGTGCTGCTGCCTCCCAGGCTTAAAGGAGAGGGGAAAAATCATCGTCCCCCAAATCCTGGGGACCCCGGAGGTGTTGGGGGTGGGGGGGGGAGACCTCGGGAATTGTTGTGTGTGTTTCCCCCCCCCCCCCCCCCGCATGTCCCCTTCCCTCAAAAAACATGTGCCAGGAGGAGGAAACCTCGAGCTTCTCCATCCAGGTTTGTTCCCAGGGAAGATGGTCTCCAGGATGGATGTGTCCTGGCCAGACCCTTTCCTCCAGGGGCTGGGGGGGGGGGGGCACCCTCTTGGGGACACACCCCCCCCCCCCCCAATTATGCCGCTTTGGGGTTTATCTGCCTGGGAACTGGGAGGAAAGGAAAGGGCTGTTGTGGGGGGGGGAGGGGACACATGCATACACTGTCCCCAATCCCTGTCCCCTGGCATGGGGGTGGCTCGGACATGGGCCCCTTAAAACATAGGGTAAGGGGGGATGGGGGCCATGGGGGGCCCCCCCCCCGGAGAGAAGAAGGGGGGTGGGGGGGTGTCACCCTGATGATGGCTCCGTGCAGGATCGTACCGAGGGCCAGCGGCTGCGATCCCAGGAAGGGCAGGTAAGAACTGGGGGGGGGGGGGGGAAGCTGGGGAGGGAGAGGATGGAGGGATGAAGGCTGCAGTGAGACACCAGTAAGGGTACTGGTTAACTGGGGAGGGGGGCTGGAGTATGGCCCTGGGGGGGGGGGCTGTGAAGGGTTAAAGGCACTGGGGGGGGGGCTTTGGGGACAAACAGGGGGATGGATGTGACCTAAACCTGCAGAGGAGGTGGGGACCTCCCCCCGCCCCCAAAACTGCTGAGCCAGTGCCTGGCCTCAAAGCCCCTCCCCCTCCGCCCCAGCACCAAGGACCCTCTGGAGGCCCCCCCATGGGTGCTGTTGTCCCATCTCTCCTCCAGCCCCATCCGCCTTCCTCCCGCCTGGGGCTCCAGGATAATTGGGGACACCCCCCCCCACCCCCCCAAAATGGCACCTCACCCAGGGCTGGGGGGGGGGGTGGGGTGGGGGTGTGCAGCCGGCACCTCCCTCTGGCAGGGGGGATATGGATTAAAAAAATAAGTGTGTATTTATACCTGTATGTAAAATATATACAACATGTACACCCCCACCCCCCCCAAACCTCCCAGAGTGGGGTGGGCTCTGCTGTCCCGGGGGTGGCCCTGGGGGGACAGCATGGTCCCCAAGGAGCCGCAGCAGCCCCCCCATGACCTCCTGCCACCACTACAATGCCAGGACGGGTGCTGGGGCGGGGGGACGACACCATGGGGGTCCCCCAAACTTGGGGGAGTGAGGCTTGTGCTCGAGGGTGGTGCCTCCCCCGTGCTCGTTGGCACACAGGAGCCTGTTGGCACGTAAAAATGGTGTCTGTGTGTCATTGTCACCTCCCCAGGACATGCCCCCCCCCCAGTTATTCCTGAGCGAAGCCGGGGTAGGGGGGGGACGGGACACACAGGGGGTTTCCTACCTCCACGGCTTCTCCCGCGGGGCCGGAGCCCAAAGGCTTCGCCACCATGGACAAATAGGTTTAAATAATTCACATTGTGGTAAACTTCATTCCAAACCAGGGGGGGGGGGGGGGGGGCAGGGAGGAGGAGGAGGAGGAGGAGGAGGAGGAAGAGAGCAGTTACAATAAGGATACCATGTGCAAAACTGTAAACCAGGCCAAGAGGGTTGTAGCTGACTTGTGTGTGCCCCCCCTTCCCCCCCCCCCCCCCATCCAGGTCTTGCTCCCCATTTTGCCGGCAAAACCAAACCAGGGATGACTCCTGCACCGGGGTCCTCTGCTGCAGCCGTTGGAGGCGTTAACGAGGATGGGAGATTAACTACATCCTGATCCAGCCCCAAAAACCTCTTCTGGAACCGACGGTCAGGATACAGGCACTGCTGCGGGGGTCTCTCCGGGAGGGTGCGGAGTTGTTCTCCCCCCCCCACCCCTCCCCGGCTCGCTCTCAGGAGGAATCGCGGTCCATGCTGCACCCCAGGGCTTCGATGTCGTTGCTGATGTGGGAGATCATTCGGTCCCACTCGTCCTCCTCGGAAGGGACGGATTGGTCATCCGAGCTGCCCGCAGCGCCGTTGCCGTTGGTGGTGGAATTGGAGGTGGTGCTGAGCGTCCGCCTGTACCTCCCGAAACTGTCCGTGATGATGCCCCGGCCGTCCTTCACCCCGATGGTCTCCAGGAAGTTCTCAAAGTGTTGGCTGTCCTTCTCCGGGATGAAGGGCCGAAGACCTGGGAAGAAAACACGAGGAGGAAAACCATTAGCATCATCGTGCGTTTCGGACGGGCTCAGAGGGGAGACGCCTGGGGCAGGATTCCTCATGGATTTGCTCGGCTGCCTGAAATTCCCCAGGGCTTCCGAGCCTTCCAGCAGAGCCCAGCTCCCCAAAAATGCGCAGGGCTCAGTGGAGGAGCCCGTTTTGGGCGGGATGGGGCCCCCTGGAGTCTCCAGCTTTGTGGCCCGATCTCACATTTCTACTCCTGAGAACTGCCCGCCGAGGATAAAATCCCGCTAAAGCCGGATTTATTTTTTCCCGAGCTCAAAAGGCTCGTCTGGTAATTCCTCCCCGAAACATATTGCTCGGCTTTACCGAGCTTAGTGCTCTGGCGGCAGCAGGAGCGCAGGCAGGGCGGCTGCGGGAGCATCCGTCCCCTCTCCCTCCGCATCCCGCCAGGGAGCTGTCACCCCCTGCCACGCGGAGACGGTCAGCGGGACACAGCTTAGGCAGCCCTTGAGGGTTTGAAGTAACTCACTCCTTTTTCTCTGGAATTAGAGGCGGGGGAGAGTCCTCAAGAGCAAGAGTTTAAGCGAAGACTTCTTAAATGTGTGGGGTTTTTTGTGGTTTTTTTTGTTTGTTTTTTTCTTTTTCTTCCAGATGGGCCCAATCCCGCTCCAGCTGCAATCCCAGGGCAGCTGCCAGGCTGAGCATCGTCTCTCTCTCTCCCTACACCCTCCATGGTGCATGTCCTTAGGGCCAAAAATGACATTAAACCCCCGCCTCCAACACCCCTTCCCAGAGCCTGTCACTACCCAAACCGCTGGGAAGAAAACCCTGGGTGCTCCGAGAAGGGTTGGACTCGATCTTAAAGGTCTCTTCCAACCTAAAATGAGTCTGAAAACTGAAAGTAAAAACCTTTACCGGCGGTTCCCAGCCTGGTCGGAGCCCGGGCAGAAGGTCTCCTGCTCCTCGCCTCTCTGTCTCGCACCTCCCAGGAGAGAATGGCTCCGGTGCCACCGCCCAGGCTGGGAAAACTCGGCATCCGGGGTTTGGTGACACGCAGCCAATATAAAATCAGCATCCCAGCACCGTGACCCCGCTGGTGCACTGGCTTCGCTATGGGTGACATGAAAAGCAAGGCGGCTGCCTGCGCGAGGCTGGAAGAAAACGCCTTTGTGCTGCGCTGCTGGATTCCCCGGGACAAAGGGAAGAGAAGGCGGCTGGCGGAGAGCTCGCCGGGAGCTGCCCCTCTCCCCGGCGGCAGGCTCTCAGCAGCTCTGCTTTCAAAAAAGGGTGAAAACACGTGGCATCGCGTCTCGGCAATGCGAGGCATCTCCCTGTTTGAACCCCCCCCACCCAGCGCTGGGGCAGGGACAGCTGAGCCCACCCCGCTGCTGGAGGAGAGACACCACGTCAGGCCCATGTGCTCCTGTCCCAACCCCGGATTCAGATTATTAAAGCCAAAATGGAAGCAAGGAGTTTGAGCAGGAGGGACTTAAAGAGCCCCCAAGGCCCCCTTTTAATGAAGGGGAATGAAAGATTCTCGTTAGACTAGAATCCTAGAACAGAATCATGGAATCGTCTAGGTTGGAAGGGACCTTCAAGGCCATCGAGTCCAACCGTTAGCCCAGCACTGCCAAGCCCACCACTAACCCACGTCCCTCAGCACCGCGTCTGCCCGGCTTTTAAATACCGCCAGGGATGGGGACCGAGGGATTGTTCCCTTGCCAGGGTGTGCACCTTCCCTCCAGGACGGTGAAGTCCCCTCCAGGGAACACAAGTTCAATACGCTTGGATAAATCATAGAATCACAGACTGGTTTGGGTGGGAAGGGACCTTAAAGCCCACCCAGTGCCACCCCCTGCCCTGGGCAGGGACACCTCCCACCAGCCCAGGTTGCTCCAAGCCCCGTCCAACCTGGCCTTGAACCCCTCCAGGGATGGGGCAGCCACAGCTTCTCTGGGCAACCTGGGCCAGGGGCTCACCCCCCTCACAGCCAAGAAGTTCTGCCTCACATCCCATCTCAATCTCCCCTCTGGCAGTGGAAAACCCTTCCCCCTCGTTCCATGGCTCCCCTCCCTGATCCAGAGTCCCTCCCCAGCTTTCCTGGAGCCCCTTGAGGGGCTGGAAGGTCTCCCCGGAGCCTTCTCTTCTCCAGACTGAACCCCCCCAGCTCTCTCAGCCTGTCCCCACAGCAGAGGGGCTCCAGCCCTTGGATCATCATAAATGACACATCCAATATCAGAAGCGCCTGGTGTCAGGGACCAGAACCCTCTCTTTTACTACCAGCAGGCATGGAAAAGCCTGGAGGTTGGTCTGGAGGAGGTACCCAGGCTCCCTCTGCAGTCAGGAGGAAGAGGTGAGCACCTCAAGAGATGACTCTGAGATGGGGGCCTGAGCTAGACAGACCCAGCTGCCCTCAGGATACAGGTATAACAGAATCATAGAATCACAGAATGGTTTGGGTTGGAAGGGACCTTAAAGACCATCCAGTTCCAATCCCCCTGCCCTGGGCAGGGACACCTCCCACCAGACCAGGTCGCTCCAAGCCCCGTCCAACCTGGCCTTGAACCCCTCCAGGGATGGGGCAGCCACAGCTTCTCTGGGCAACCTGGGCCAGGGGCTCACCCCGCTCACAGCCAAGAAGTTCTGCCTCACATCTCATCTCAATCTCCCCTCTTGCAGTGGAAAACCCTTCCCCCTCGTCCCATGGCTCCCCTCCCTGGTCCAGAGTCCCTCCCCAGCTTTCCTGGAGCCCCTTGAGGGACTGGCAGGGGCTGCAAGGTCTCCCCGGAGCCTTCTCTTCTCCAGGCTGAACCCCCCCAGCTCTCTCAGCCTGTCCTCACAGCAGAGGGGCTCCAGCCCTCTGACCATCAAAGGAGATGATGGATTGTACCTCCAAAGAAGAGACGGATTGAGATGTTGCTCCTCACTTGGTGGCACCCCAAGGAACCTTTATGCCGCCACCCACATCCCATCAGGCTGCCCAAGCGGAAGGTCGATGCCTCAGCGATCGGTACCAGGCAGGTCACGAGGGCTCAGGAGAAGACGGATGCCAGCTCTGCCCCTCCGGTCGGTCACCCACAATGAATCCCTGGCCCCTGACACTCACCTAAGAGCAGGAACTTCCTGCTGTCCCCGTAGAGCTGCTTCAAGTTGATGCAGAATTCATGGATCGAAGCCCCATTGCGATACTCGTGCAGGAGCATTGCAAACTGCTGGATCTCTTGGGACGAGAGTTTCGTTCGGAGCTGCGGAAGAGAAGCACAACCGCAAACATCGCTGATTTATTATCTTTTTTTTTAGGAGGAAGAGAGGACGGGAAGCCTGGGAACGGCGTTCACCAGGTTTTTATTGCTATTTGGCATGAGCTGCAAGTAATGAGCCAGCTCATCCCGATGGAAAAGCAGGACGGGCTGGTGCAACCTGCTGCTGAGCTGGCAGCTTTCAAACGGGGACAACGTGGGGACCGTGACTCATGAAGTGAGGGACCTGGCACACCGTGGATGGCATGACATGCCCGAACGCCGGGACAGGGGACAAGGGGGTGGGGATGATCCTGCAGGAGAAGGATGTGAGCCCATGGTTGGATCCCGTGAGGCCTCTGAGAACAACTTGTATGAGGGGAGGTTTAGATTGGATATTAGGAACAATTTCTTCCCAGAAAGGGCTGTCGAGCATTGGAAGAGGCTGCCCAGGGCAGTGGTGGAGTCGCCATCCCTGGGGGTATTTAAAAGCCGGGCAGATGTGGTGCTGAGGGACGTGGTTTTGGCAGTGTTGGGTTGCTGGTTGGACTTGACGATCTTAAAGGTCTTTTCCAACCTAAACGATTCTATAATTCTATGAAAAAGAGGAGGATGGGCTCTTCCTACACCAGCACAGGCTCATGTTCTGCACACTGAGGTCACAATCCCAAATCCCAACAGCACTCAAACGCCTTAAAGGGAAGAAAACCCCCTCAACCCTGTCCTGCAAGCCAAGGGCACCCTACCGTCATCATATAGTCCTGGAGCAGCTCTGTCGCCGTGGTGCTCAGCTCGCTCTCGCTGACTGTCTTGATGTGTGGAGACTGTTGCGTGGAGAAGGACGAGGGGGAGTTGTCACCCGCATCCAAGGTTTCCGGAAAGGAACTGAAAGGCAAACAGACCTTGAGTCCTCCAGAGCTCCTCGGGCACCTTCCGCATCGCCGTCGCCGGCAGTTGTGGCTCGGGAAAGCCTGGAAGGGTGGAGAGGGACGTGGAGACGGGCTCTCTCTGCAATAAGGCTGGCAGCCTCCTGCTCCGGAGGGCATCCGAAGCGTCCCACCGCACCGAGGACTTGAACTACATTGGTTTGGTGACCCGTTGAAAAACGAAGCCCTACGTGGGCATCGACCCCGCTCCAACTGCTTTCTCCTTTTGGAACAGTGTGGGGGGAAAAAGATCTCAAACCACCTTATTTTGGTGTTAAATGTGAAATTTTCAAACAGTCAATTTCAAATGACTGGTTTGGTGTCAGGTTTTCAGGCCACAAACGCTACCGGCGTTTTCAGCGCTCACCAACTCAGAAGGCAAAAATGCTTCCGAAACGAAGGGGTGACAGGGAAAAACATTTCTCCCGACTCCAGCTGGACTTCACCAAGGCAAAGGAGCCGGGCAAATGCCGCGTCCCCGCTTTGCTGACGCAGGGGATGCACATACGGTGCGTACGTGACCCGCTCTGGAAACCCGCGGCGTCAGAACAATCCAGCAGCGGACGCTGCGGAGGCAGGGACCACGGCACCGCACGCGGACAGTAAAAACACCGACCCATGTTTCAGCCAGACTGAGCAGAAGCTTTTCAATGTGCAGACGGCAGCGGTTCCTGCTCTGGGGGCTTTAAAGCCGGCAGCGAGGCTGCACTAATTAGCGCGAGCGCTGAGCGAGCTCAGCGCGCCACGTTTACACTTACAAAGTGCTTGCTTCCGTTTCGTAAGATTCCTTAACATCCACTTTTGTCGAAGAGTCGTCTGCAAGGAAAACATTCGAGACACGGGAGTTTGAGAGGCTTTTCCCAGCCCGTGCCCTACACAAACACACTGATTTCCGACTCGGCTTTCACAGCAGGGAGGGGAGAGGCAGCAGGGTTGAGATGATGCTGAGCGGCGCTGGGTCCGGACTGGATACAGGCTCAGCAGGGATGCAGAATCGCAGAGGGATCGTTTTATTAAGTGCCTGCACCCCCCCGTGAATGGAGAAGCAAAGGGTTTGGGGGACAGGGATGACGGCTGAGGTCCCGCAGCCCAGCTGGGGAAACACCTGCAGGCGGGAGACAGCCCTCCTGCCCTTCCAGCCCACAGGCAATTAAAGCAGAGGAGGGTTTTTTTTCCAATACCCTGCAGGAGGGAAGCCAGCAGGCTGGCTCTGACCTCATGCGGTGGCAGGAGGAAAGGTGACAGACGTTGGTGAAGATGGGGAGAGACCAGAAAGCCCCCAGCGGCCTGGGCTGCATCCCCAGCAGCGTGGGCAGCAGGGCGAGGGGGGGATTCTGCCCCTCTGCTCCGCTCTGGGGAGACCCCCCTGCAGCGCTGCCTCCAGCTCTGGGGCCTCAGCACAGGAGAGACACGGAGCTGTTGGAGCGGGGCCAGAGGAGGCCCCAGAGATGCTGGGAGGGCTGGAGCCCCTCTGCTGTGGGGACAGGCTGAGAGAGCTGGGGGGGTTCAGCCTGGAGAAGAGAAGGCTCCGGGGAGACCTTGCAGCCCCTTCCAGTCCCTCAAGGGGCTCCAGGAAAGCTGGGGAGGGACTCTGGATCAAGGAGGGCAGCCATGGGACAAGGGGGAAGGGTTTTCCACTGCCAGAGGGGAGATTGAGATGAGATATTGGGAAGAACTTCTTGGCTGTGAGGGTGGTGAGCCCCTGGCCCAGGTTGCCCAGAGAAGCTGTGGCTGCCCCATCCCTGGAGGGGTTCAAGGCCAGGTTGGACGGGGCTTGGAGCAACCTGGTCTGGTGGGAGGTGTCCCTGCCCAGAGCAGGGGGTGGCACTGGGTGGTCTTTAAGGTCCCTTCCAACTCAAACCATTCTATGATTCTATGGCCCTCAGACAGAGTAAGAAAGAGGCAAATGGGGAGAGCACGGACTTACCGCTGTGTAAGGACATGTGCCGCGTCGGCGTGGACGCCCCATCAAATATTGCTCTGTCCAAGAAGTCTATCGTGGACTCAGTGTAAACAATCTGGAAGACTTGGCTGAGGAGTGAGCACAGCTCCTCGGCAGTCACCTGGGGAGGGAGCAAAGAAGGGTTGGTGCAAGGCAGAAGACACCACGGTGGCCGTTCTCTTCATCTCCCTACGGTGGGCACACCGTGTGGGCCAGCAGTGTGCTGTATTTGTCCTCCCAGCGAGGACAAGGAACCCACTTGTCCAAGACCCAGGACACTGCCTGACCCGCAAGGTCTCCAGGGCTGGAGGTGACAAACCTTAAATCTCATCGCTACCTCCCCTGAGCTTCTCTTTGGTGCCAGAGGAGACGAACTCCTGAGATGTATCACCCCTCATCACCCTCCCATACAGCCAGAGAAACATCCCAGCCCTTTTCAACCGGCCAGTCCCAAGCAATCGGAGATCGGATGCTCTCTCATCAACTCACAACTATTAATTAGCACCCAGATTTCATGCCGATGCTCTGTCCTACTCCTCCGTTCAGCTCCCTGGGGTTTTGGCTACATAACCTACATCCCAAATAGGTGCAGGCACCCCAGAGAGTGTCAGAGACAAAAACAAGGCGAGCAAAACTCCACCTTAAAGGCAAAGGGTTCCTGCTGTAGAAGCGGGAGCACACAGGCCGAGATCAAAATCTCTGGATACAGATACAGGATGAAACAAATTTCCAGGTCAGCATGAGGAAAATGCCCCAGTCAGCAAAATCCTGTGGTGGGAGAGATCCAGTTGTCTTCAGATTCCTTCTGCTGGAGAAGGCACCGGGCAGCAGGCACCACCACCAAGGGAAAACCATCTTCTGATACCTTCTCCTGTCCAAACCAGGTCCCAGGGCTGGGGCAGGGACCAGGTTTTCTCCTCCAGGTAGCACCTTGTGAGCCAGCAAAGCCCAGTCCACACCCTGCAGTCTTAAAACTGGGCCTTTGTGTGTGTCACACAACCTACGGTGTAAGCATCTGGTCACGTAACAGAGGGGACACTTGGTGAGAGCAAGATGAAGCCACCCTGGGGCTCGTGGCTCTCCTGAGAGGTCGTGGCCACCCTGGTCTAAGAGCCAGAAAATGTCCCAGTAACCCCAATCCCAGCATTGTCGCAATCAGAGAGTGACTCCAGAGGCCACCCCAATGCGGGAGAGACTTTTAATGGAGTGTTTTGAGTCTTACTTTGTTCTCCGTAGCCAGGACCACCAAGCAACAAGCTTCGATGGGAACCACTCCGCTCTCAGACAGTGAGCCCGAAGTCAGGGCTTTGGAGCTCTCGGCGCAGAGACTCTGGCTTGGGGAGATCCCGGGGTCCTGAGCTGAGAAAGAGAAAAGTCGTGACGGGAAGGTCGAGTCAAGGAAGGGAACAGCAAGGAGACATGGCACGGCGAGCTGCCCTCCGAGCAGGCTGCGTGCGGGGACAGCAAAATCCCCCCCAAAGCAGGAGAGCAGAGGGTCCCACAGCCGGGAGGAGGGAGCTCTCGGGAACCCGGTAACTCCTACCTGAACACTGCACGGGGCTAAAGTCTTTGAAAATGAAAAACCTACAATTTAGAGCCAGTTTCTGACAACTCTGTAAATCGCCGGTTTCATTTCCCCGGCTGAGCCAGCCTCAGAAATCCACCGGCAGAATTACAGCCTGCTAAGTCACTTACTCCTTTATTCTCTCGACTGTCCTTTGCTGTCACGGGGTTTATAATCCGGTAAGTCTCTGTCATTACATCCTCTAAGTGGCTCAGCCTTCCCCAAAACACTCCAGCCCAAAACCAGGCAGGTTTTGACACACGCCGAGCTGCCGGGGATGCATTCGAGGCCCTCCCCGGGTATTACAAGTAGTGAGATGTGGTGGAAGCGGTGGGTATCACCCCGGTTGTTCAACACGGGCATTTAGACACCCAGCACCGCGACGAAAACCTCCCAGCAACCTGCACAAGGGTTGCAAAGAGCAGGGCAGGTCCGACACACACGGGGACCGAGCTGGAGGAGCTGCCTCTACCCGTTCTCCTTGCCTTTCCTCCTTGCTCCCATCCACAGAGGACCCTGCAGACCGGAGCAGGACGGGCAGCGCAGAATAAACTACTACACTTCAAAGATCCCGAACTTTCCTAGAAGTCAGTAAACGACAGCTCTCGTTGGTGTGGTTGTTGGCAGAGGACAGGCTACGGGAGGAATTTCTAAGCCGTACGCGAGCCTGCCGTTCATCTCCAGCCACAGCCCAACATCCTTCATCTCTCCCAGTGCGCTCGCTCGTCTGCCAGTCACAGCACCCTCAGGGAACACGCGGGAACCCAGTCCTTCCTCCGCCCCCGCCTAGGCAAGGACGGACCAAAACAACTCAAGGCAGCAGACTAGATATAGGGAAGAATATTGTACGCTGAGGGTGGTGGGACACGGGCCCAGGTTGCCCAGAGAGGTGGTGGTGGATGCCCCCATCCCTGGAAACATCCAAGGTCAGGCTGGATGGGGCTTTGAGCAACCTGGTCTAGTTCATAGAATCATAGAATGTGTTGGGTTAGAAGGGACCTTTGAAGCCCATCTAGTCCAACATCTTCAACTAGATCAGGTTGCTCAGAGCCTCATCAAGCCTGGCCCTGGATGTCTCCAGGGATGGGGCCTCCACCACCTCTCTGGGCAACCTCTTCCAGTGTCTCACCACCCTCATTGTGAAGAACTTCTTCCTAATGTCTAATCTAAACCTCCCTTGCTCTAGTTTCAAATCATCACCCCTTGGGAATGTTGAAGATATCCCTGCTCATGGCAGGGGGTTGGACTAGATGGCCTTTAAAGGTCCCTTCCCACCCAAACCATTCTGTGATTCTATGAAGGACACCAATTATTTTGCTCTGTTCTCACCCAACATTGCCTTTGTCCTGTTTCTGGTCAGGCTGGCTGCCGTCCTCCACGAGGGCAATACTGGCTGCTGTGGGGCTCAGCCCCACAACCCCAAAACACACAGCAACCCCAAAACACGACGCTACAGCCAGCCCGTGCTGGCCACAACCTACCTGTTTTCAGCACGACCAAGTGAGAGGAGTCATCTCGGATGTAGGAAACAGATGCGATGTCGTGGATGGGGACCCTGAGGATGAGATCTTCTCCATCCCTCCACACCAGCTTGATGTTGTAGGCAGAGAGACTGATGACAGCATCGTGTTCTTGGGTCAGCTGCCCTGGGAGCTGGTGCGCTCTCTAAAATAAATGTATTTCCATTGCTAGGTTGAACTGTTTCCCTTTTGGTAATGGTCTGGTAACGGGCTTCCCTCCCACGGGATGGAGGAGAAGAGTCAGAGCAGGACCCAGCCCCGAGGAAGCTCCACAAGCCTTTTTTTTTTTCTCCATCCACGTTAGATAGAGACTACACAAAGTGGGTCGTACAGCAGGCTGAGCGCTCACCTTTGCGTTATCGATCAAATGCAGGATTTCCGTACGGCTGGAGGGATTCAGGTACCCTGGGATGGATGTGAGTTGACCTAAATACTGGAAAAGAAGAACCGAACCGTTACCACATCACATACACCCTAGGCATGTCCCCAAACACCGTTAAGAGAGACACCACCAACTCAGCGCAAAGGGCCGGCGCCCCAAGCCCCTGTTTAGAAAGTGCTAAATGCACCTCCATAGGGAAGATCTCTCATGCCTTTAAGTTATCGTGATGCTACATATCTGTATATCTATATATATCTCGATATAGAGAGAGCAGGAGTCTTGTGAGGAGCGGCTGAGGGAGCTGGGGGTGTTCAGCCTGGAGACAAGGAGGCTGAGGGGAGACCTTCTCGCTCTCTCCAGCTCCCTGAAAGGAGGGGACAGCCGGGGGGGTCAGGCTCTTCTCCCAGGGAACAGGCCATGAGACAAGAGGAAACGGCCTCAAGTTGTGCCAGGGGAGGTTTAGGATGGATATGAGGAAAAATTTCTTCCTGGAAAGGGTTGTGGAGCATTGGAACAGGCTGCCCAGGGAAGTGGTGGAGTCGCCATCCCTGGGGGTATTTAAAAGCCGGGCAGACGTGGTGCTGAGGGACGTGGGGTAGTGGTGGGCTCGGCAGTGCCGGGTTAATGGTTGGACTCAATGATCTGAAAGGTCTTCTCCAACCTAGATGACTCTATGATTCCATGATTCTATATATAGTTACATACGAGCCCCAGCCAGGCAGAAGTTACCTTCACTTCTTTCTCGATGTAGTCGTTCAGCAGCACGTCCGGCTCAACGCGGTCAGGCAGGGACACCACCACCGTATGCAGAGGCCGTCTCTCCGTAACCTTCTCCTGGGCTTTTTTATCCCGACCTTTTTCACCCTTCAGGAAGACTCGTTTGAAAGGAGACACTATTCCAGGCTGCGGAGAGAAAGGGAAATGCTGGGTTAAGGGAGAGAGAGGGATTTTCTGCACCAAAACGGGGGGGAAACCGGCAGCACCCACTGCCCAGTGCTCCTCCAGCCCGTCCATCTGCGCTCTCAGCCTGGTTTTACCAGCCCCAGCCACCCTGTGGACAGGCTGCTTTTAGAGCTATGAATCCACAAGTGCAAGATCTTCCACTGAAAACCCCTTTCCCACCACATGTTGCAAGAAGAACGCAAGCGCTGCTAAGCTCCTTTGACCAAAACAGGATAATTTTTCACGTAAAGTCATGATGTCCAACCTTTCAGTTAAAAAAACCCAACAAATATACACTCAGATTAAGAGGTGTAAGAGTGAGTGAGCCATGGCCGTGCGCAAAACCAGGAGGCTTCCTCCTCACCTCGGTGCAATTTTCTATTTCATCCAAGCATATGCAGTGAGGAACTCGATGAAGAGATGCTGCCAACTTGGCTGAGGTCTCCAGGGAGACCCACAAACATGAGTGCAGGACCCAGGAGATGACCTCTCCTGGGAAAAACAGGTCTTTGCGGTTCGTGAACCATTGAGTGGCGGGTTTGGAAGAACATCGGAGCCAACACAAGTCAAGCCGGCAGCAGCATGCACACACGGGCTCCCAGCTATAGAGGGAGCATCACCACCGTTCTTCTACCACTGTTCTTCTACCGTCATGGGGCGGGCAGCCCCGGAATGCTGCACGCCCAGAGGCCATCACAGCAGAGCCAACCCGTGGTAGATCCCCATCAAGCTCCACGATAGCTTGCCTGATGGATAAATGACTGGGACTGTGTGCAAACTTCTCCGATGCCAAGTTTAGCAGCTCAAATGGATGTTTTGAAGTAGGGAGATCCAATGCTTGGGATTCATAGAATCTCAGAATGGTTTGAGTTGGAAGGGACCTTAAAGACCATCCGGTTCCAGCCCCCCTGCCCTGGGCAGGGACACCTCCCACCAGACCAGGCTGCTCCAAGCCCTGTCCAACCTGGCCTTGAACCCCTCCAGGGATGGGGCAGCCACAGCTTCTCTGGGCAACCTGGGCCAGGGGCTCACCCGCCTCACAGCCAAGAATTTCTGCCTCACATCTCATCTCAATCTCCCCTCTGGCAGTGCAAAACCCTTCCCCCTCGTCCCATGGCTCCCCTCCCTGATCCAGAGTCCCTCCCCAGCTTTCCTGGAGCCCCCTGAGGGACTGGCAGGGGCTCCAAGGTCTCCCCGGAGCCTTCTCTTCTCCAGGCTGAACCCCCCCAGCTCTCTCAGCCTGTCCCCACAGCAGAGGGGCTCCAGCCCTCCCAGCAGCTCCGGGGCCTCCTCTGGCCCCGCTCCAACAGCTCCGTGTCTCTCCTGTGCTGAGGCCCCGGAGCTGGAGGCAGCGCTGCAGGGGGGTCTCCCCCGAGCGGAGCAGAGGGGCAGAATCCGCCTGCCCTATCCCACGGTACACATGCTCTCTGCTTCCCACCCCTCAGGACAACCACACTTTGGCTTCTCTGATTCTCACAGGCAAGAAAAAGGACTGTACGATCTGCAGAGGCAGAAAAGATGCTTCGAAAGGAGAATTAATTACATATAGACCTGCTCAGAAAAGCGTGCAAAAAACCTCAAAGAGCTGCAGCCACCAGCAAATTCAGCTCTTCTCTTGCTGCCGTCCGCTGCGGGACCTCACCTTGGAAACCACCGCCAAGAACTGCTGTGAACCCTTCACTTAAACCACAAGAACCTTGACGTAGGACAATATATTTGGTTTGGGGGTGTCACCACCATGTCACCTACTCCCAGCAGCGTCCCTCCCCGCACAGCCGTGTTCAGGTGTATGCGTGGGACCTGCTGCCATCGGGCAGCTCCAGCCTCTCTTGTTGCTTTTCTCAACATAGACGAGAGTGAAAAGATCTACAGGAACAAGAGAGATCGAAGCCAGACCGAAAGAATTTTGAAACTATTATAGTAGGATGGGAAATTGGGATGGAAAAGCTCCTGGTTGAATAGCATTCACCAAATCCCAGAGCGAGCCAGGCATCGCAAGGACGATGGCGACAGCCCGGCCTTAAATAACGTCCCTTGGACCAGGGAGATAAAAATAGAGTGAGTTTATAGGACAAATGGGATAGAAAATAACAGCTACACGGTGCTGGCCTCGTGAAACAGCTCTGCCTTCACAGCGGCAGGAGCAGCACGGCCCAATGCTGCAGATTTTAGGGGCAGCATCTGTCCCTTCAGCTGGGGTCCCGAAACGGAGCATCGCCCTGCGCCGTGCAACCCAGCTGGTTCCCGCCCAGGGGCTGAGAGACCGTTCCCGGCTCCAGAAAGAAGAAAATCCTGAAAGAAACGGGTCTTTTTGCCAAAATCAAAGCGTGGGGCTCAACCCCAGCTCTGCCACCTCAACTACGAGGCTGTCCGACCCCAAACCTGGGTTGCCGGTGCGGAAAGGCCTCACTCCACCAGCATCTTTTAGGAATTAAAAGCAGGGAGATGCAGAAATCTTGCACCAGGGTCAGGGCTGTACCACAATGGTCCAATCCCCCTCCACCAGCCGGTCTCTGGCTCGATTCACCTCTCCCAGCCCGATCCGTACGGAGCAAATCAGAAGAAACTCTTGCTTTTCCCTGGAGGGTGCAGGCAGCCTCCGTAGGGCTGGGAAGATGCTCCAGAGGGATTCCCCACCACCTTGAGCCCCGTAGGGAGGATTTGGGGAGCCCAAATCCCAGGCGAAGGCGTCCCCCAGCGTGACGCAACGCGGAACAACAGCTTCTCCATTTCTGGCAGATGATCTAGAAGCGGCACCTACCTCGTTCTCCATCAAAATACCCGGCCACGGAGAGCAGAACCAAACCCTGTCGGCACAGAACCCTTGGTGGCTTCACTGAAAGCAACCTCCCAGGGGATAGAGAAGCTGCGACCCTCGTCTCAGGGGGCTTCCGAAGGGGTTGGCAAAGCCACCAGCTTTCATTCGCCTGCCGGCTCGCGGCCAGGAAGTGTGATAACCGCAGTTTCCTTCTGTTAGAAGGCAGCAAGAGCGACAAAACGTTGTTGTTGGTTAAGAATCGGTGAGGTTCGTCAGCAACGGGGCCGGGCGCAAGGCGTAGAAGCTCGTTTCGCAAAGCTCAATCCCATTCCTGAATTCTGCACCCTGAAAAGCCCTGGAAACTCCCCAAAAAGCCTTTGCCGCTACAGCCTGGACTCGCACCTGGGGTTGGAAATATCCCCAGCCCACAGGAGTCTTCAACCCTGGTCTCTCCTCCAAGTTTCAGAGCGACTTTGATCTCCAAGGTCCAACAACATTTATCGAGACTGAGGGCTGTAAAGCTTTTTTAGGGCCCATATTTTGAGTCTTGAAGTTTCCCATTAGAAAAGCGAAGCTCAGAAATGAGGGTAAGAGCTCCCTGCCCGAGCCAAGGCCTCCCAGGAGGCACTTTGGAAGAGCACCAAGTGTTCCAGCGAGCCTTGCTGGGCTCCAACGCCAGCCCAAGAGTCGGGCTCAGAGGATTTAATGAAAGCAAGCCGCTAATTTCACAGACGGAGAATCAAATTAAAAAAGGTGAAGGCGGTGATTTCCCCAATGGAATCTGCTCATCAAGCAGAAGCAAGAAGGAGGTCGGTTGAAGAAGCACCCGAAGACCTGCAGCGAGCAGATTCCCATCTCGGGATGCAAGCAAACTCCTCTGGCACACTGTTGGGGAAGAGAAGGGTCCCATTTCTCCTTAAAATCCATAAAATCAAAGTTTGTTTTCTTTTTTCCCCCCACCTCCTTGCCCACAATTGCAATCCCTGAAGGTGATTTCCCAGCCCACCTCCAGCAAGGTGGTCCAGAGTAATCTCCTGCGGCAGAACTTGAGCATCTGCTGCAAAAGCCACCGGCATGGGGAGCATCCCAGCTGTCAGGAGCTCATTCCCACACCCTCCACGGTTTGCTTCTCAAAAGCATTTATGCCTTGAAGTCAGGAGAAGAGGCGGGGAAGGGGTTACGTGAAGACCTTGTGCCAACCAGGACTTGGCATTTCATAGAGAGCTGCAGCTCTTGGCAGAGGTCAGACCAACGTGGTCACTCCTCAGGGCCTCCAGCTCCGAAATTCAGGAGGAAAACAGTCATTTTGTCCACTTAACAAGGCATTTAAGACTTGACTAATTGAGAGAGAGCATCTCAAAGCTGGGTTTAAGCCACCAGGCCAGACGGACAGAGAAAGGCTCGCCATCGGGCAGGGGAGGGGGCTCTATGAACAGCAGATGGGCTTTGGTTGGATTTTTTGGGGAGACCCAACTCACCCAATGTACGTTCACATACGTTTGAACAAGGAACACTGGTGAGGAACTGGGGTGGAGCGTGTGCCACCAGTCTCCCCCCAAAACACCCCAGGACCAGGACACATGGCTCTGGTGGGTGCCAGGGACCAGCTGCCACCAGGCTCCAGGGACCTCCTGGCCATGGCCAACCCTTCCTCGGATTTGGTGGCCCAGGTGGAAGAGGTCACCTTGGTCAAGTCACCTGCTGCTGCTCCAGGGGCTGCAAATTCAATGGAAATAGGACAAACACTCAGGAAAAGCCTGTGAGACCAGCCTTAGTCGGGGGCTAAGCCCCCCAGCCTAGGTTGGACACGGCCATGAGCTGTCAGGAGAGAAATGGAGACACGGCACCATCCAGAGAACCCCTCACCATCCTGAGCTCACATCTGCGTCGGCGTGTTTTGTCCCTCTGATGCCATTTCAATCCTTTTGCGCAGAAAGCCCTGGGTGCCGGAAGGGCCAGGGGAGGCTGTTAAGCCAGTACTTAATCTCAGGGAAGACGCCCTGACCCATCCCCAAAGCTTCAAGATGCTCTTCAAGAAGGAAGCTCCATGCTCTCCTCCCCTCAAAAGCTCTCGAGGTGACTGGCATTGCAAGGAATTAAATCAAAGGCGTTTGTAACCTCATCAATACCCCAGTAAAGTGCTTGCAGCTCCCTGCACTCCCCCAACATCTCACAACACAGACACTTCAAAAACCACTTTATTTGGTGCCCCAAAGAAGGAGTCCCCACCCTCAGGGGGCAAGAGCAGGGCTCTCCCAGTGTAAGCACGGTGGTCTCCGGTCCCATCAGAGGTAGGACGAGTGACGAGGTGCACCGTGCCCTTACTGCTGGGAAATAATCAGGGTCCCCTGGATCATCATCAGCAGCCACTTCAGTAGGAAGAATTTAGGAAAAATTAGGGAAAAAGGAAGAATTTACACGCCATCTAGACCATTATTACTCCAGCTGGGAACATCAAGGGTTTGGTTTTTTTTTTAAATTTATTAGGCTGCTTTCACTTGTTTGTATCCATGCAAAAATCAATGAGGTCTTGGACAGCCCCTTTAAATACGTTCAAGCCTTTGACCTGAACACAAAGGAGAAAGAGCATCCCCCTCCTTCGGAGCGGAAACCGCTGCTTAATCCCCTCGAGTGGATTATCTCAAATGCAAATGTGTAAGGCTAATTCTCCCCCAGCATCTGCTTGGAGATTAAGGGAGGCCGAGCTCTGAACAGCCACCCAGTGCCGCTGCTGGCCAGGACGTCCCCAAGGGCAGCCTGCATCCCAAATCCAGTTATCCTGTTCCTAAAGGGATGCGGGACACGCTGGTAAAGCCAGAAAGCTTTCCTAGAGAGCTACCGGCAGCCCCCCAGGACCAGGCTATGTCTCCGAGCGGATCAGAAAGCCAACCTGGAGCGTACCGATGACGCGAAGGCTCGGCGCAGGAAGCATCCGCACCAAGGCAGCGCGTGATGACGGCGGCAGGTGAAATAATTAACCGAGCCCAAAGGGGCTCCGGGTCAGCTCGCCACCAGCAGAGGAAACAAGGGAATGAAGAAAAGGAGCACGGTGGCGTGCGTGGAAGGGCAAGAAGTCATGGGAGGCGCCTGTAATAATAAAACGTGAAACCAAGCAAGAAAAACCACATTCAGCACGTTTAGAGAAGACTCAGCTGTTCAGAAGTGAACTCCAACCAGCCTCCAGCGTGGAGATGCCAGGGAAACACGGGTTCTCTGGGTTCGGCTGTGCCTGGGCACAGCTGGAGCCTTGACCAGGCTCCGCAGCACCGGCCACCACGGTAACAGCCACATCCTGATGGCAAGCGGTGGTTTGTGGCCAAATGGCTTCCTATTCCTCAGCCCGGTGGCCAAAATAAGCCCTAACAGCCTTGTTTGGCTCTGTCTGAGCAAGGCGGGTCCCCGTCCAGGCGGCGAATTGTTCGGGGCTTTCTCCAGCCCTTTAGCCCAACAGAAAAATTGCTCAGACAACGAAACACCAGCTCAACTCCTGACCCTGATGGGGTTACAGCAACGGCTGCTTAAAAACCATTTTAAATCCCAGCAAATACCGCGCTGCCTTGGGAACAGACCTTCCACAGCCCCTAACTGCTGGATTTCTCCACCCCTCCATCCTTAACAGCCAGGTCTGTACGGCAGCGTCACACATTTAGGGGCAGAGAGGCTTGGCCAAGAGTAATGGGGGGAAGGAGAGGGTCCAGGCAGGCTTTGAGCATCTCCAAGGACCTGTGGGCTCCAGGCCAGCCTGTCCAGTGTTTGACCATCCTCACACTAAAGAAAGTTTATTAGGGTTGAATACAAGTCCCCGTGTTTCAGTTTGTGGCCGTAGCCTCTTGTCCTGACACTGGGCACCACTGGGAAGAGCCTGGATCCTCCTCCTTTTCTTCGCTGCCCCTATAAGGCATTTATATAAATTAGTAAGATCCCCTTGAGCCTTCTCCCAGCTCTCTCAGCCTTTCCTCCTACGAGAGAAGCTCCCAGCCCTTCACCATCTGCTGGATTCACTCCAGTACACCCCCATCTCTTGTACTGGAAGCCCAGTGCTCCAGGGGATCACCTCCTGCCAGGAGGCTGGTGGCCATCCCTGCCATGAGGACACGTTGCTGGCTCACGCTCACCTTGGTGTCCACCAGGACCTTCTCCAGCCCTGGATGTGAACAAGGCAAGAGGACTCGACCAAGGACCAGGAGCAGCTACGGGCGCTCAGACGGATGTGACGTTTTCTAGGTCATCCTCTCCCTGTAATTAGGTTTATTTTGACTTGGCCGGTACTCAAGCTCTTCCCCAAAGAAGCCACATACTTGGACTTGCAGGGGGATGGTCAAGGAGGAGATTGCTCCTGCCCTTGCTACGCAGAGGATCGAGCCGCTCAGCAGGCTGCCCTCGAGTGCCGTCTACAAGCCAAACACCTGAGTGCAAGCCAAAATTCAGGCTCCACAAGCAGCTCAACGCAGTTGTTTGACTTGCTGCGGCATCCAGCCCACCCCCAGCAGTGTCGAGCAAGAGCCCCAGGTTCCTGAGCAGGGAGGGGAGGCTGTTAAGTGCCACCCAAGGAGCAGGACCCTCTCATTTAGCTTCACAGAGGTGGTTTCATTGAGGAACGTCATTTGGTGCTGTCAGGCTGGGTAGGAAAACAGCTTTCAAGTAAGATGGGATGGTTCCCACCACCCCAGGACTCCCAAATGCACCACTCAGACCCCACCACTGCAAGGAAAAAACACATGTAGAGCTCAGCGACTCCGCAGGAGCCACGGAGCCAGCTTGGGAACCCCCTCAAAGCTCCATGTGGGATCTGGACTGAAGACCACCCATGGGACATCTTCCCATTACGTGCTCCTCTTCATCCTGCTGCTGGGTTCAGAGCATCAATGCTACAGCATGACAGCTGGCAACATCTTCGCAAAGCCCTTTTATTCCACTTTTCTCCCATTTTTGTCAACGAGGAGAATTTGATAAAGTGATAAAGTGGCATTGGGGGGCTTATTCACATGGGAAGCACAGCGAGATGTGTCAATATTTGGCTTGAGAAACTCCAGACAGGGCAGCTCCGGCTTCAGCGCCGGACTTGGCACGCCGACATCGCTGCAGAAGAGCCGCTCTCCTCCCCACAAAGATATCCAGACGCTAAAACATTAAATCAAGCCGTTATTCAAGGGATTCCTTTTTGAAGCCGAGCACTAAGAACAGCTTCAGCTTTTTATCAGCTGTAGCGGAACGCGACAGCAAGGATTTAAGAGGGCGGGGGGGGGCTCTGGATAACGATGCCAGGCACGGAGTCGAAAATTAATCAAGACCAAAGCTGCAGGCAGGCTGCCAAGGCAGGGAGAAGGAGGGCAGGCGGCGCAGGGCTGGATGCCACCCTCTGCTAGCTCCTGTCCCTCCGCAGGCCACGGACCTTTCCCCCTTGGCACTGGGAGGGTGGTGAAGCCAGATCTGCAATGCCTGCACCCCAACATGGTGCATGGGCACCACAAAGCATCCTCGGCTTCGTCTCACTTCACGGAGCTGCATGGACACCTGCCAGGATGAGGCTGGTGGAGGAAGGGACCTTCAAAGCCCATCCACGGCCTCCCCGAGGGCAGCAAGCTGGCCAGAACGGCATTTCGAAGCCACTTTCAGCCCAGGTGCGCAGCCACAGCTTTGCATGTGGAGCGAAAAACAACGTATGGAAGCGTCCTCCGGCGATTTCCAAAGCAAGCAGAGCAGGTTCCGTCTTCAGGAGGATCCATCCAGGCAGAGAAGTCTCCATTGCTGCCGCAAGACTTCAGCCTCCCCATGGGCGAGACCTACCTGTGCCTGAACCAGATAGCGAAGCCCAAGGAATATCTGAGCAAGGAGGATGCAAAGGATCACCTGGGGACCTGCAGCTCTTCCTACGTCTTGCTGAAGCATCTTCGACAACTCTGTTTCCGGGATTGGCAGAGCCAGCGATGCTCAGGCTTTGCATGGGGTTTCTCGGTTTCATGCGGCTTCTCCGATGGAAGATCTTACTGCAAGGTGACCACCGGAAAGGGCAGTTGTAGCAGTGTCCCCTCCATCCTTGAGGAGCTGAGATCACAACCCGATGTGCTGGGGGTCAGGAGAAGAGGGATAACGCTCCATTCCTTCGACAAGGAGGCTCCAGACCTCTTGCAGCCTTGCCCGCAGAACGGATCACGTGCAACTCATGTTTTAGCAACAGGTAAAAATAGTTTTGTGCTCACCGGGGCACAAAGGAAGGGTTTTGGTCGAGGTCACTGTCCCTTCTCATCCCATCCTGTGGGCGGTTTTCCAGTTCCGTCGAAACCACGTTAGTTATCCACCCCCCTTCTAACCCCAACTGCTCTCCTCCAACATGGATCTTCTGGGAGATCATCTTGACCAGCTCCTAGGAAGGTTCTGGAGGTGATCCTGCCCCCCTACCCAACAGCCTGCTGGTGGGACACCCCCTCCAGGTCCTCCAGAAGATGTGGCTTCATCTCCACTGGGCTGAGACAGGAGTGAGAGGTCCCCGCTGGCCCTGGGACCTCTCATTCCTCCCCAGCTCCCAGCAGTACGATGCGGGGCTGACACTCAGAGTGAAATAAATAAAAAAATATTCACATTTCAGCCAGAAACGCTGTATTTGATTTCAAAGCCGCTCCTTCAAACAAGCACATTATTAAATCTAAGTAACGTAGAAACACAATTTTCCTAAAAACAGTGAGCTGGCGCCCAAGTCTGTCTTAAAAACAAACCCAAACAACGCAGCAGCTCAAGACTAGAGGCGACGGTTGCACAAAATCCCATTTCCAAAACAAGGCTCAGCTCCGTGTTTTCACGTTTCGGACCGTCTTGCCAGCTAAGCTGGGCTCCGGCCTCCCCGCCAGGATTTTCCTCTAAGGCAAGAGGAAAGGAATTTTCCCCGGCTATTTTTAGCAGAGCCTTGTTCCTCCCTCCCGGAGAAGAGATTCCTACCGCCCCGGCTCAGCCCTCTCCACCCACGGCTTTCATCTCCGGGTGCGCAGCCGAGCCAGGCTGGAGCCGACACATCTGGAGCGAGAAGCCGGAGGCAGAGACGCATGGGGAGGTTTGCCTTGACTCAGCTTCGCAGTTCGCAGCGGATCCTCCGACAAAAAGGAGAAGGCATCCATACAGCCTCCGACGAAATCCTCCTCTTCCGAGAGCAGTAATTCCTAAGCCAGGCTTAACCCAGGCTGTCCCTTAGTGCAGCTCAGGGCTTAATTTAATCTCTCTCTGCCTCCTCTTCCCGATTTCAGGAATTCCCATCTGCAGGACTGGGCAGAATTTAAGCATAGATTAAATTCCAAGGTAAATTTAAGCACTGTGGGAAAGAGAAAAGAAGCCAATACCTTCTTGCCCAGGGGATCCAGACCCAGCACGTCCTCACCGCCTCTCCCACTCCGATATACGTTGATATTGAGGGGTCTTGGCGGTGGGAAACAGCTTTCTGCTGGTTCCAGCAGCACCTGGAAACAGCCGGCCAGAGGAGGGTCTGCAAGGGTGTAGGGGCAGTACCGGCTAAGTCCTTCAGCTTTAGCCTTTATTGATATTTGTAGGGGAAAAGGGTGGTAAAATCAGTTTATTTGCAGCCTTATCAGCACCGGGAGCACACTTTGGAGGGAGAGTTCCTGTTTTTCTATAGCTTCCAGGGGGTCCCGCCAAAATTCAGCGATCAAAAAGGTGACAGAGAGCAGAAACCAAGCGGAGTTTTAACACGAGAAAGCCCCGGAGCTGCCTGGCCAGAGGGAAGTCCATTCTCTTCGGATACAGAACCGTATTTTCCATCGCTGGCTGGGAAAGGGAAACAGGAGCTTACCAGCTTCCCTGGCTCCAGCCGATTCCTTGGGATGTGATGTCCTCCCCTTTCCCAGAGGAAAACCAGTCACACACAGATGATCCCAGCAAAGCGAGGCAAGAAGGAAGCAAGCTCGCTTGCCCTCTTCTCTTTTCCCTATTTCCCCAGTTTTTGGCTGCACATAGCGCCAATAATGCAGGACACTAGATCGCTTTGGCTCAAGCATTAAGCCCCCTTCTACTCAATACCATTAACATCAGCCTGCAAGATAAACATTTATTTATGCCAAAAGTGGATCTTTAGATCTAGAACCCTATTTACAAACAAAGTGGAGTGACCCCAGTTAGCCATCCATCCATCCATCCACCCACCCACCCACCCACTACAGGATTTAAACACTCGCCTTTTTTCCGAGTTTAAAGATTTGCTTCACATCCCTAAGCTTTTTTCTGCCCAAAAAGGTTTCTGTCCAGGGTCATCTTCTCCTTAAGTCCAGCTTCTAGAGTCACGTCAAAGTTGCAGCTTCATGCAAACAAACTCAAAAGACAAGGTTGCCATACGTCCATCCCCAAAGCCTTGAGGTTTTCCAGCATCAGAACCAGCTCCAGGAGGTCTCTCCCAGCTCCCACCATTTCTGTACCAGACCAGCAAGCCGTGCAGCAAAGATGGAAGAGGTCATGGAAGCAGCCGGGAATAACATAGCCGTTTTAATTTGTGTATTAAACACGGCCTATGGGCCTTCCCGGGGAGCCTGGCCAGAGCAGTGCCATTACTCATGGTCCTTCATCCACTTAGACAACTCTTACAGAGATCCATCAGCATCAGCCAACGCTTCGGCACAACCACCCCCTGGAGACCACACATCATCCCGGTGTTCCCAGGTCCCTGCTAGCTGCAGGGATGATTTGAAGACCACATTCCCCAGCCCAGTTGCCTCTTCAAGCCTCAGAAGCAGAGGTGAAGGCCACCCACACAGAGGAGATCAATACCCCAGGTCCAGGAGGTGGCCACCACGGGAAGGTCAGGTAGGAGGCCACAGACACGACCACCAGGCAGCCACAGAGAAGGTGAAGTTCTGCCTTACTGGTGTTTTTCATTTGAGGTCTCTTCCCAGTTGCAGGCCACCCAAGACCCCAGTAAGGCAGATAGCTTTGGTTCCCCAGACACCAAGGACAACATCCAAGACGTTTTTGGCCTAAAACCAGCCTTTTGGCATCTTCCACAGACAACCAAGGCTATGGATTCACCTCACAAGAGTTCGCAGCACACAAAAGCAAGGTTTATGGGAAGAGGGACATCTGACAGTGGATGTCACCACCATCAAGGAGAGAAGCTTTGAGACTGAGGACTGTAGGACTGAGGATTTGGGGCGGGACAAAGCTCCTCATTAATTATCAGAACCAAAGGACTGCTCAACCTTGATGCCGCACACAAAAAAAGCATTGGGTAACAGCGACCACTCCGAGCCCAAAGTCCTACAAGTCGGGGAAGGGAAGGAAGCGGTGGCCATGGGAATGTCTAAGCTCCTCCGCACCCCATCCTCCGGCACAGCCATTTTAGTTCCACTTTTCAGACGACTATTCCCATTCTTTGCATACCCAAAGAGGAAAGGCAAAAGCCCCAGACCTGTAATCACGTAGTTTATGGCTGGCTGCTGAGAAGATTCTTTCACAGGGAAATAACCTTCGCGTTGACTCACTGTAGACATAAACTGCTTGACAGGTTTTTGTCTAGACTGTCAGATAAAGCATCTGGGAAGGTTTCTGGCAGTAAGAAATAAGGTCTGGTTTGTTTTAGCATGTTCTCTGGGATTCATTTTCGTCTGTCCAAGGAGCCAAAAATCCCTGCATTAAGAACATGTGTTTGCAGCTTAGGCACCTTCAAACCTTTCTGTCCTTCTGAGGACACAGATTGCACGCAGTACCAGGGGCACCGAGGGACCTCCTTCTTCCCTTCCCATAAAAATAAAGGATGCAAAGTGGCACCAGCTCCTTCGGGAGTCCTTATAGAAAAGGGGGTTTGTGATGCAACGGCAAAGGACTGCACAGAGTCTAGTTGGAGGTCAGCGACGAGTGGTGCTCCCCAGGGGTCAGTGCTGGGTCCAGTGCTGTTCAATACATTCATCAATGACCTGGATGAAGGGATAGAGTGCACCCTCAGCAGGTTTGCCGATGACACAAAGCTGGGGGGGGTGGCTGACACATTGGAAGGCTGTGCCACCATCCAGAGAGACCTGGACAGGCTGGAGAGTTGGGCGGAGAAAAATCTTGTGAAATTCAGTAAGGGCAAGTGCAGGGTGCTGCACCTGGGGAGGAATAACCCCCTGCACCAGGACAGGTTGGGGCTGACCTGCTGGAGAGCAGCTCTGTGGAAAGAGACCTGGGAGTCCTGGTGGACAATGGGATGACCATGAGCCAGCAATGGGACCTTGTGGCCAAGAAGGCTGATGGCATCCTGGGGGGCATCAGGAAGAGCGTGACCAGCAGGTGGAGGGAGGTCATCCTCCCCCTCTGCTCTGCCCTGGGGAGGCCACACCTGGAGCACTGGGTCCAGTTCTGGGCTCCCCGGTTCAAGAAGGACAGGGAACTGCTGGAGAGGGGACAGCAAAGATGCTGAGGGGACTGGAACATCTCTCTTACTAAGAAAGGCTGAGGGATTTGGGTCTCTTCAGTCTGGAAAAAAGACAGATGAGGGGGGATCTTATCAATGCTTATAAATACTGAAAGGGGGGGTGTCAGGAGGATGGGGCCAGGCTCTTCTCAGTGGTGCCAAGTGACAGGACAAGAGGTAACAGGCACAAACTTGACCATGGGAAGTTCCACCTCAACATGAGGAGGAACTTCTTTCCTTTGAGGGTGGCAGAGCCCTGGCACAGGCTGCCCAGAGAGGTGGGGGAGTCTCCGTCTCTGGAGACATTCCAAACCCGCCTGGAGGCGTTCCTGTGCCACCTGCTCTGGGTGACCCTGCTCTGGCAGGGGGTTGGATGAGATGATCCCCAGAGGTCCCTTCTGACCCCGACCATTCTGTGACCCCTCTGCAGTCAGACACTGCCTTTGCCCTGCTGCTCATCCGGGCACGTACCAGGCACAGAGACCGGTGGACTGATGCTGCTGGTGGCCAGGGAGCCAACTGCAGAAGATCTCCAAGCTGCTTTTCCATACCAGAACCACTCAAGGAAACCCATAGAGATGCCCGATGTCCCATCTCCCTGCTTGGCTGCTGTGTTGAGCTGCACAGCTAAAAGGTGGTGGGTTAACACCTGCATACCTTCAGGAGAACCCACCTAATGATCATATTTTGGGCAGCTCCCTCAAGAACAAGTTCTCCGGATCACCGCTCAGGATGTCCATCCCTTTAGTCCCACTGAGGACACAGGGAATTCACAACGTCCCTGGAAAGCCCCAGCACAGTGCAAATCAAGCACCACTCTGAGATCATAGAATCTTCATGGTTGGAAAGGACCTTTGAGATCATCGAGTCCAACCATACACATGCAAAAAAAAAAAAACCACCCTACAATCTCTGTCGCTAGAGCACGCCCCGAAGTGCCGAATCTACACGTTTCTTAAATACCTCTAGGGATGGTGACCCACCCACCTCCCTGGGCAGCTGTTCCAGTGCCCGACCACTCTTTCAGTAAAGTCATTCTTCCGAATCTCTAACCTAAACCTCCCCTGCCGCAGCTTCAGACCATCTCCTCTGGTCCTGTCATTGTTCACCTGGGAGAAGAGCCCAACCCCCACCTCTCTACACCCTCCTCTCAGGTAGTTGTAGAGGGCAATGAGGTCTCCCCTCAGCCTCCTCTTCTCCAGACTAACCATGCCCCGTTCCCTCAGCCTCTCCTCATGGGGCTGGGTCTCCAGACCCCTCCCCAGCTCGGTAGCTCTCCTCTGGACACGCTCCAGCACTTCCATGTCCCTCCTGGACAGAGGGGCCCAGAGCTGGACACAGCGCTCGAGGGGAGGCCTCACCAGTGCCGAGTACAGAGGCACCGTCACTTCCCTGCTCCCGCTGGCCACGCTGTTCTGATACAAGCCAGGATGCTGTTAGCTTCTTGGCCACCTGGGCACACTGCTGGCTCATGTGAAGCTGGCCGTCCACCTGCACCCCCAGGTACTTTTCTGCTGGGCAGCTTTCCAGCCACTCTGCCCCGAGCCTGGAGCGTTGCTTGGGGTTGTTGTGACCGAAATGCGGGACCCGGCACTTGGCCTTATTAAACCTCATACAATTGGCCTTGGCCCATCGATCCAGCCTGTCCAGGTCCCTCTGTAGAGCCTTCCTACCCTCACGCAGATCAACACTCCCCCCTAGTTTGGTGTCGTCTGCGAACTTACCGAGGGTGCACTCAATCCCCTCATCCAGATCATCGATAAAGAGATTAAACAAAACTGGCCCCAAAACTGAGCCCCGAGGGACACCACTGGTGACCGGCTGCCAAGAGGATTTCACCCCATTAATCAGAGCTCTCTGGGCACGGCCATCCAGCCAGTTTTTAACCCAGCGAAGAGTACACTTGTCTATGCCATGATTCGCCAGTTCTCCAGGAGAATGCTGTGGGGGACGGTGTCAAAGGCCTTACCAAAGTCCAGATAGACATTGTCCCCAGCCTTCCCCACATCCAGAAGGCGGGTCACATGGTCATAGAAAGAGATCAGGTCAGTTAAGCAGGACCTCCCTTTCCTAAACCCATGCTGGCTGGCCCTGATCCCTTGGCTGCCCTGCACTTGCCGTGAGAGCTCACTCAAGATGATCCTCTCCATGATCTTTCCTGGTACCGAGGTCAGGCTGACAGGCCTGTAGTTCCCCGGATCCTCCTTCCAACCCTTTTTGTAGATGGGCATCACATTAGACACCCTCCAGTCATCTGGTACCTCCCCTGTTAACCAAGATTGTTGATAAATGATGGAGAGAGGCTTGGTGAGCTCTCCCGCCAGCATCCTGAGGACTCTTGGGTGAATCCCATACGGCCCCATAGACTTATGTGCATCTAGGTGCAGAAGCAGATCATTGACTACTTCCTCCTGGATTATGGGTGGGTTGTTCTGCTCTCCATCCTTATCTTCCAGCTCCGGAGGCTGAACACCCTGGGGATAGCTGGTCTGACTATTGAAGAGGGAGGCAAAGAAGGCATTAAGTATCTCAGCCTTCTCCTCGTCCTTGGTTGCAACTTTCCCCCCCGCATCCAGTAAGGGATGGAGATAAACGTGTACAATTTACAGCACAGAGGAGACCAGAGGAGTCGTGTGGGGGCAAACTTGGGTTTGTGTCCACATAGCTCAGGGATGACTTCAACTCAGGGACGATGTCCCAAGCTATTTTAAGACACCCTAAGACTACCTCCTCCCAAACCCAATCTCCCCCTGTGCCCAAAGATCTCCCAGCCAGCGTTCTCCATGAAGGAAGCCAGCTGAAGATGCAGGGGCACTGGTTTCCCCTGTAGAAACCGAGCACCAGTCCCAGGTAGGTCCTGCAAGGAACATCTCCCGAGGTGACATCCAGCTCCTCGAGGGCAGAGCTGCTCCCCTAAATCCAGCGCTGTTCCAGCTTCAAGGACACCACCAGCTTTATTTAAAGCCTTCCAAAAAGCAGCTTGCAGCCTGTCCAGACCCCCAGAGCCAGGCATTCCCGTCAGAGCCGAGGCAGACAGCTCTACCTTGGATGGATGCAAACATCCTTCAGACAGGTCGCACGTTTTCCAGTGGGGAACAACAAAAAGCTTTTCCCCACAGGGAGGCACCTCAGCCTTTTTTCTTTCGTGTCAAAGGCCCAAGACTTCACGGCACCTTTGAAGAGGACTTGGCAAATCCAATTTTTACTAAGTTCATCCTGGTCCTCCTAGTATTGTCCCGGTTTGAGGTAAAGCAGAACCAACTTTCTGTTCAGTAATTTTACTTCTCAACTAGGCGTCTTCTAACTCTCCGAAATGAGCCACATGTCGTGCTGAAAACAGTTCGTTCTCAGAGTGATAAGACCACTGCTTACGGTTTGCACCACGGAACGGTACGCAGAGAGGCTCTTGCTTATCCTTATTGCTATAACAACCCAGGTCAGCTGATTTTGTTATTTGCCCCGCTGGAGGGTTGGAAGCAGAAAAGCATAGAGGGGTCCCACCCGCAGGGAGGAGTGGACAGGACAGGTGACCCAAAATTGACCAACAGGGGTATTCCGTCCCATCTGCCCCACGCTCAGTATAAAAGGTGAGGGATCAAAGGGCCAAGCTCTCTTTCTTCAATGGCCAACATCCGAGGAGGACCCTGTCTGTTCATCTGCCTTTGATCCTGATCCGTGTGTTCCTGACTCCAGCTCTGGAATCCAGTTCCCACCCGTCGCTGAGTCCAGCCTGGGACTTCCTCAGTGCCTGCCGGTGACGTCATCCTGGGAGCTTAATATGGTTTTGTACATACTGTATCTATTTCATTATTTTCCTTTTTATTTTATTATTAAAATTTCATTAGTTTAGTTTCTTCTAAACTCATAACTCTCTTTATCTCTCCTCCTCCTCTCTGTGTACGAGAGGTTGGGGGGGAGCATCTGTTGCCAGCCGTTGGCCAATTCAGCCAAAACCACAAGTATGTACCAGCTCCTGCCGCAAGGCCAGGCTCTCCAGAACCCCCAGGCAGGCACACCCTGCCAAATCTGATATTTTAAGCCGCTGCTTTACAAGAAGATTAATGACCTTCTCAAAGAGGCACCAATTTTTAAGAGATATGGACTGTAGCCACCACGCTAACCCAGCCACCCTGGCATCTCCTGCAACACCCAGAGCAGGCTGATCTTCAGCCTGGGTGTAGAAGGCTCCTCCTTCCCCACCAAACAAAGCTTTTGGCTGACACACCGCACTCATCCCACTAAAGCTCTTGGCCTCACCAGCTCTACCATCTTCTTTAACAGCAATATTCACAGAAACGTGCCTGTCAGACCCATCCCCACCAGCCCCGCAGGTTGTCATGGCCAGCACAGGGAGGAAAAAAAAAAAGGGATTAGACCTTCCCCTTTGGGCAGCACCGAGCTGCCAGACTAGGTCAAGTCATCTCAGGTGACTTCCAACGCTAAAAGCTCAGCATCGCAACCAAGTCCTCAACCTCCTCCTCCTCCAATTTTGCCTCCAGTTCAGGGCTCCATTCACCCAGCACACCACACTTCCCCAGCTACGCACCTCCCAACACACACGGGAGCTTAAAAAAGGAGTCTGTAATGGCAGCAGGATTTCACAGAGGAAGGCGAGCCACGTTTGTTGAGCTGTGTTCAGCTTCTGACCTCTACCAGCAGCCGATGCCCAGAACTAGATGATCTTTAAGGTCCCTTCCAACCCGAACCATTCTATGATCCCGTGTCCTACATGCTGGTGTCCCACAACCCCAGAAACCACCTTCCAGTGCTGGGTCTCATCCCTCATAGCCATGTCTCCTTCCCACCGCTGTACCCAGGTCTCCATGATGCCTCAGCAGAAGACAAGCCCTTGGCATTCTCCAGGCTTCGCACAAACCCACCTTGCCCTAAAGCCCTTCCTGGCAGCCCGGAGCTATGCAGATACCCTGGCGACGTTACTAATTAATCCCTCTAGTGCAGCGCTAACGAGGCCTCGGCTTTCGGTTCCTGCAAGAAGAGGATGTGGATCCCCAAACTCTCCCACCCAAGAGCAATATGAGTAATCGACAGCTGGAAATCACTTCTAAGGAGAGGTCGCAGGATGCATGCTTTGGAACGTAAAGCCCCAGATCTGCTTCAGCAGCAGGGCCCCTTCAATCCCCACCCGCAGCAGCGGAGAGAAACTCTCCAAAAAGGCTTCACACCTCAAATTAAACCAGGAAAGGTGGCCATTTCCTCTTTTTAATAAAGAAATTGCTTTATTTTACTGACCTAACAAGGTCACAAAGCAAAAGCGGGGAAGCCCTGAAGTTCACTGTCCACATCCAGCAGCACAAAGTGCACTTTCAGTGTTGGGTTTTAGAGCTTAGAATATTTGCTTTGGTTGAGAAAAGTCTGCTTGGTGAACTTCTGTATCAACACTAGAACGGTTTGGTATTGTGCTTCTGGCTAGGTAAACGCAAAAAAATAGCTGGGGAGACAAGGAGAAGCCTACTAAAAGGCTGGCGACCAAAGCCGCGCTAGTCAGACGAGGCTAAGTAAGGAATTTGAAGGACTTTATGGAAAACATCGCTTTTAAGTCTCTGTTCTGAATGGCATCAGAGCCAGTAAAACAGGATGAAGCAGAGCAGAGTTTTATGCGAGTCAAACTAAATTTGCAGAGACATTTCAAGAAGCTTCTAATCGCTCTTCTGAAGAGCTGGGCTTACCAGATACGCCCTACGCTCTTCCCCGGCTGGGCTCCCATGCGGTCCCTACGTGGGTTTAGCCATCCATTGAGCACAGACACAGAAAGTTGAGCTGGTTGGAAGCAGAGAGAAGCCACACCGCAAGACAACAGCTCCTGGGGACACGATCGCTCGTTTCCAGAGGGCAGGTGACAAGGCAAGGGGGGAAATGCCCCAAACCACCCTCCTCCAGGGTTCACCCCGCTCTGATACAGCGGCACACAAGCTCCCGAGCCGGCCTTGAGCAGAGTCCAGAGCCTACGCTTCCACCACTGCTCAGTCTGGCTCCTGCCACCTCCTCCGTTCGGAGCCAACCACTCGAGAATATTTATTTACTTCAAATTTTGCCAAGGCTTTGCGAAACCAGGGATTTCAGAATCCTTTTTACCATTGGTATTCCCGCCCAGAGGAATTCAGTGGCAGAGGGGGAAGCGGGAGCTCTCATTACACAGCCCGCGGGCGGGTCAGCCGGGCTCTGACCTCTGCGTTTCGCAGACTCCGGTTTCAGCAATTGGCTTGGCAGTTCCATTGCTTTCCATAAATCCTTTGACTGCTTTCCTGCCAAAGTTCATCTATTTCAGATTTTTTTTTTTTTTTTTTTTTAAGATTTATTTACGGTGCTCTCCGCCCTGTAAATACACAGGCTGACCCACCCAAGACCACAGCTGCCTGCTACGGGTCAGATCCAGACCTCCCATTTCGCCCACTTCACCCACCTATAATTGAGAGCTGCGTTAAGGAAATCACCCAAGCTCCCCTCACGCTACAGAGTAATTAATCCCCTTTATTTCAGCCCCTACTTCTGCTTTTACCTGCCTTTAAGGCACCATAAGACAGAGACACCGGGCGATTTTACAGCAGCTCATCTTCCCTTGGAAACACCAATGGAGCTGACGCAGTGAATTTTTGGTTATCCTACCTTGCCTCTGGGGAAATCTTAACGTCTTAAAAGCAAGGCATCAACATAAAGATTAAGGCAGGAAGCAGCTGTAGTTTGAGATGAAGCATGGAAAATAAGTTAAAAATCCATGTCAGGCTCCCTGTGAAGTCCTTCACCGGTGTCTGGGCTGGTCCCATTGGCACCGAGCCTCCCAGTTCCTGGAGAGGAGGAAAGGGCAGCCCCACACCGTGTGCTTCAGCCTGGGGAAATAAGCCGTTTATAAAGCAAAGCGCAGAGCGTCCAACTCCCAGCCTTTCATCTCCCATCAGAAATGGGTACACCCGCCCTGCAAACAGACCGACCGAGTGCCCTTGAGCTCCTTCTTCATCCAGAGTCTCCTGGTTGAAATCCCAGTTTCTGGCTCACCCCGTTGAGCGTTTCCGAAGGGGATTTGCCAGGCGGCACAGACAGTACCCCACAGAACACCCTGCAATGCCTCTCTCCCAATGGCTGCCAGACCCAAACCAAGATCTACCTCCTCGGTCAGAAGCTGGTGCTTCTCCGCTGGAGGTACGGCTCCGGACACAGGTACATCACAGCACAGGGACATGCAACAACCAGGTCACATCCTCCGATGTGGAGGATCATGAAGATTCTTTGGAAAGAAGAGAAATGGAGCAAAGTCACCCAAAACTAATGATCCAAGGGATGAAACACCTCTGCTGCAAAGACAGGCTGAGAGAGTTGGGGGGGGTTCAGCCTGGAGAAGAGAAGGCTCCGGGGAGACCTTGGAGCCCCTGCCAGTCCCTCAAGGGCTCCAGGAAAGCTGGGGAGGGACTCTGGATCAGGGAGGGGAGCCATGGGACGAGGGGGAACAGTTTTACACTGCAAGAGGGGAGATTTAGGTGAGATATTAGGAAGAAATTCTTGGCTGTGAGGGGGGTGAGCCCCTGGCCCAGGTTGCCCAGAGAAGCTGTGGCTGCCCCATCCCTGGAGGGGTTCAAGGCCAGGTTGGACAGGGCTTGGAGCAACCTGGGCTGGTGGGAGGTGTCCCTGCCCAGGGCAGGGGTGGCACTGGATGGGCTTTAAAGGTCCCTTCCCACTCAAAGCATTCTACGATTCTAACAGCAGGAGACTTACAGACTCAAATGGATGCAGAGTTAAGATTCAAGTGTATGAACCCGCTCACCTTTGCCAGGTGTATTGGCTGGGGAGAAGGTTGCTTCTGCTCTGCTCTATATCCGTGGACCCTCAGCAATATCTTGGTCACACAGAGCTCTCAGGATACTTATTGCTACATGAGAACATCTTATTCCCACCCTAACTGGCTAGAAAATACCTGCATGGGTCAGGCTGGGTGACTACTACAGGTTTCTAAGAGCCCAAGCCAGAGAAGATTACCAGGAGCTACTGTCAGAGAAGCCATCAGCAGCACAGAACACAAGACCTCAGGCAGATGTGAACACAGTTGGGTGCCGTGGACCATAGCTTCCATTCCAAAACCTAAAACAGGCATAGGAAAACTTCCCAGTGTCGGCCAGCTGTGGCTTTGCTTCCAGGAAACTCCAGCTGAAACCCAGTCCCGGAGAGTGCTCCCCAGGTAGCAGCACCTTCCCACAAAGCAGAATTTGCCGCTGTATTTTCAGCCCTTTCTGCAGGCTTGAGTGTAAATGAGACCCAAAGACCTTTGCTGAACACGGGGCTTGAGGTCCCCGAAGTTTCACAGCAATGCAGATCCCTCTGCATCGCCTACAAGTATGTTCCGATTACCTACCAGGATTTAGTGGTGTGCAACTGTTTTTCCCTACGGTAGCCAAGTAAAGCACCCAGCTAGCCCTGGATGAGTGCAACTTCATACCTCATTTTCCCCTGTTTGGTCAGTACGAGGGGAGCGTTTTTCTGTGGCCACCGAGAGCATCATGAGACTCACGGCCACCTCTCCTTACGCCCCCACAGCGCAGCTCCGGAGCCAGCTTAGACTCTGTGCTTCTGCAGAGCACGTTCTCCTTTGATTTGCCTTTTTTTTTTTTCCCCTGTGACTAAATCCTAGGGTGAAAGGATCAAAAGGCACCGGAGACTGATATGGCTTTGTGAAAAGTAAACTAAATGGAGATTAAGCCTGTGTGAGACCAAAACGCTGCCCTGGGAGCGGGATGCTGCAGGCTGGGGAAAGGTTTAGGGCTCTGCAGAAGAGCCACCACCAAGGAGATGAGTTACTAACTCTTTTTTAAGTCACTGCTTTAAGACTTGTGATCCCGGTGGCCCCACAGCAAACCTGGGGGCTTCCTGGTCATATGCCTGGAAAACCAGGCTCTGCAGCCTGCCATGGGTCTGTGGAGATGAGCCTCCGACCGAAACACATCCCACAGGGCAGATCTTCGTGTCTGCCAGCTCAACCAGCCTGCCGAGTCCCCATGCATCAAGTCCATGTGTCGGAAATGTGAGAACTGCTCAAGTTCAGGCGGGTCTCTGGGCTAAAGAGGCACCATCTCACCCCATAGTGCTACTCCTGCAGGACTTCAGGCTTCCACCAGCACAGAAACAGGCCGCACCTCTGAAATAGAAATATTTATCTCCTTTCTGGATGTTACACACAGGAAAGGGAGACTTTAGAGGCTTCAGTGCTGCTCCACAAAACACAAGGAACCGGGGCTGCAGGTTAGGGATACCTCACGCCTTTATGTGGGGCTGGACTCGGACTCGTGGTGGGTCAGGGCTTCCATCGTGGAAAGTTTTACAGAGTGAGAGTTACATTTTTGAAAGACGGCATCATTACTTCAGCCGGCATCTTGTGCGAACACCACAGTTTTAGGCAGACTGAGCTTTGTCTGCCGTTCTCTGACCAAACAGCAAAGCAAGTATTTACCCAATTACATGGTAGAGTTATTTTGTACCGAGCAAAACCCACAACAGGAAAACTATTTCAACAACACAGGCATGCGAGCCCAGGGAAAGTCTGTGGTACATTAAGCCCTGCTGCAGGATCTGTCCTTTCCCATGCCGGCCTCAGCAGCAGTGGGGTGCGCAGTGGAGGTTACCAGAGGGTGAAGGTCCGAAGTGGGACCATTAGCTTCCATGGTTGTGAAGCTTTAACCCTGAACAGAATGACAGAACGATTTGGGTTGGAAGGGACCTTAAAGACCATCTCATTCCACCCCCTGCCCTGGGCAGGGACACCTCCCACCAGCCCAGGTTGCTCCAAGCCCTGTCCAACCTGGCCTTGAACACCTCCAGGGATGGGGCAGCCACAGCTTCTCTGGGCAACCTGGGCCAGGGGCTCACCCCCCTCACAGCCAAGAAGTTCTGCCTCACATCTCATCTCAATCTCCCCTCTGGCAGTGGAAAACCCTTCCCCCTCGTCCCATGGCTCCCCTCCCTGATCCAGAGTCCCTCCCCAGCTTTCCTGGAGCCCCCTGAGGGACTGGAAGGTCTCCCCGGAGCCTTCTCTTCTCCAGGCTGACCCCCCCCAGCTCTCTCAGCCTGTCCCCACAGCAGAGGGGCTCCAGCCCTCCCAGCATCTCCAGGGCCTCCTCTGGCCCCGCTCCAACAGCTCCGTGTCCTTCTTATGTTGGGGGCTCTAGAGTCAGACCCAGTACTCCAGGTGGGGTCTCAGCAGAGTAGAGGGGCAGAATAAGTCACCTCTATCACCCCCAGGCCATGGTCATTGATTGCCCTGGATGAGCTCCCCCAAAAGACAATCCCCCAGCAACGCCCCTCACCACCAGCCCCACTCCCTCATGCTGCTCCATCCTTAAAATTCATAGGAGCCACAACCGGGACATGCACAGAGATGGAAAGCAGCAGGAGTAGAGACACCTAGGCAGCAAGAAGCAGCAGCCACCAGGATGCTCTCCCTCTGCTTCCCATGATCACCCAGGAGAAGACAATGCATTCCAGCTGCATATGAGCATCAACCAGAGCTTTCAGAAGAGCTATCTCCCCAGCTTCAAGGAGGTGCCTCACTACCACCCTAGAGCTCTATTTGGGCAAGTATTTCTGCACATCCTTGCAGGTGTAAGCAAATACAAAACAACCAACCCCCCCCAGCAGCTGCTGGGAGCCAGAGCAGCCAACACAGGGCATCCGAAAACACAGGTCGTGGCCAGCTGGAAGGTCTTTCCTATAGCTGAAGCAGAGCTTTGTCCTCCCATCTCAGCGAACTTGCCTCCAGTCACAGCTGCTATTCACATCCTGGTGCCAGCCAGCACCAGGGAGGACACGAGGATGGACGGGTAAAGGGAGGAGGAGCTGGGAGCCCCTGACCAGCAGAAAGTCTGTCTTTGTGGTGGGGACGCCATCCCAGGAACCTGCACTGGTCATCTGGAAAAGGGACATCAGTGAGGTGGCAACATTCACTGAAAACATCACTTATGCAAGGGTAGAAATGAGGACAAGAACAGAACATTTCAGGTTTGTCTGTGGCCAAGCAGCTGGGCAGAGGCAGAGCCTGGAGCAAGGCAGACAGCACGCTCCCCACCACACCGACCCGGCAGAGTCTCACCTGCTTCCACCCAGGAAAACACCACATTTCTTGGTATTACCACCCTGACACCAAGCTCTGATCTTCCCATCTCCCAGGGATGGGGGAAGACTGGGAAAGCCAGGAAGGTGCTCAGGATGGGGCTGACCACAGGCCCAAGAGGAGCTGCGTAACTCAGACCAAGCCTCCTTCAGCCTGGACAAGCAGCAATGCCGAGGAGATGCCACCTGCAGATCCCTGCAAGTCGGCGATGTGTTTATAACGCTGATGGAAAGGCACTGGGTCATCTCCCAGTTCAAGATGGGGGAAGTGACACAATCCTGAGCAAGGTCAGCCCAAGGGTGAAGGAGCCACGCTGCTGCCCAACAGCACACCATGGAGAACTCCGTGGGACACGGTGGAAACCTGGTCTGCAGAGCAGTTTATGAACCTCAAAGGTCAGCTAGAGACACGGCACCGGCTCAGTACGTCCACGATTCCAGGAGGGAAGCAAACTGGGAACGTATCCCTGTGTCTGCTGACCTCCCTTGCTGGTTTTAGGGTCTGCCTCAAGACGAGGGAGGCTGGCCACAGCCCTGAGAGCAGACCCTCTTATCTAAGTGGCCGCCTGCCAGAGGAAAGGGCTGTCCTGCTGCCACCACGGCACACATCAGGCAGTGCAGGAAGCCGGGTGGGCAGGAGACGAGCCCTGGAACCAGTGCCAAGGACGGGACAGGAGCTGGGATGGAGGGAAGCAGGGCTGCCCCTCCCAGCAGCCTCACCGCCCTCCGCCACAAAAATGCCAGGCGTCTTGTGTTTAACCGAGTCAAGTGGTGGGTCTCAAGTGGCCTCTCAAGCTTCCAGTGTCCCTATTTTGGGGATGTACATTGTGTTTGAGACATGCCTGTGTTCCCACCCAGCCCCCTGAGACCCACAGCAGCAGTACACCACCGCAGCCACACGACTATTGAACACGCCGGACGATCCCACCTACCACGAGAGGCACAAGGTCATCGGGATACGAGCAGTGTGGCAAAGACAGCCCTGCTGTGACGCCCTCCTGGTCCTCAGGGTAAGCTCCTCCTGAGCGAGCACCACATGAGGTGGGCTCCATGCCCACCTACACCACAGCTCCATGCCCACCTACTGCCACTCTTTGCCCTCCAGCCAGGAGGTGTAGACCTAAGGCCAGGAGAGGGGCTGCTGGACATGTCCCATACCACAGTTCTCACCACAGCTGAGACCCCCGAGCTGGAAGAAGTGACCCACCACGCAAGGAGAGGACTCCACCAGCATCTCAGAGCACTGGGAGAGGTGGGAGCAAAGCTCCATACACTGCAGGATAACACCAACACATTTTTCCAGAGTCTTCCAGTCCTTCATGACACCACAGGTCCTCACTCTGCCCCAGACAGGGCAGAGGGTCTCCAAGTAGGACACGGGCGAGACTAAGATGCACCCTACAAGGAGACAGACTCACACTGAACTTCAGCTGGGTGAGCCCCAACCTTCACAGGCCTTTAGAAGCACATTGACATTTAATTTTTGAAGTAAATGCTTTTAAAAAAAAAAAAAAAGAGCTGCAAGTTGAACAAGTACAGTTGTGTGGCGCCACAAGGTCCACCAGAACCGTCCAAACCTCCATGCCAAGCGGCAGAGGTTCAGCAGCAGCAAGAGGAAGATGCCACCACCCCGAGCAGGGCATAAGACCTGCCCTGTTTGAAGCCAACACACCAGAGTCCCATCTCTCCTGCCCCTTTCCCCCTCTAGCCAGCTTTTACCCCACATCTCCCCGCCTCTAGCCTAAACGCAAGACAATCCCACCTCCATTCAACCTCTGCTCATTTTCCAGAGGATTTTTTGGCTTCCTCCAGAGGCAGGAGGAAACCCTGAGAAGAGGAAAAAAGAACAATTCCCTGCTTGCAACTGGGTCGAGGCCAAAAGCAGCCAAGAACAGCAAGGACAGGACCATCCCGCTGAGCCCCACGGCCAGCCAAGCGCCGGCACTTCAAAGGAGAGCAGCTGGTAAAACCCAGTCTAGCAGGTCGGCCGGCTTCCCCACAAAGACCTACATCATGCGATGGCTCTCAAAAGTGAAAAAGCCCATTTCCCAACCCAGAGGCCATCCCTTCAGAGGGAGCAGGGACGCCCAGTTTACTCCTGGTTGAGCTGCTGAGCACAGGCAAGAGATTTTAAGCGCAATTAGGGAAAACATCGAGTTGCACTTGGGAGTTTTCCCAAGCTTTGCCTGAAACAGCACTGGGGTTTGTAACTGTGACTGTTAAAGTTTAACGGGATAAGCAATGGAAACCCAGAGGGTGTCACAGAGCCGTCTCGCAGATCTTTGGTTGTTCTCACCTGCACGAGTCCCAGCGAGGCTTGCACAAAGCAGTACAGCAGAGAGATCAACTATTAGCCACTTCAAATGAGTCTGTCACCTGGAAATGTCAGCTACGGTACACAGCGAGTGATGTTCTGGCCACAGAGGAGGACTGGAGACCACTCTCCGAGCAGGAGAGCCAGGGATAGCCTCATAAACACTGTTCGGCTCCACAGCAGCCGAAGAACCCAGGCATTTGAATTAGAGCACAGAGTAGGAAGGGCAGCGCCTCGACCAGCAATTCTCATTCCATCTGTTCCCTGCTTCGGGAGCCTGGTGCATCTCAAGGCTTGGTAAGAGGAGTCTCAAGAGGACCTCTCACAGCTGGATCCAAGCTGTACTTTAAACCACATTATTTTAATCAGCACAAACACTTCAAGCTAGATCTGTCAGTGAGGGGAGCTCAGAAGCCAGGCTCCTGTCGGCAGATACTTGGGCAGCTTCTGCCATGTTGCCACCACGAGTCACATCTCCTCATGAGCAGCAGCGTGAGCCTGGGGACAAGGGACATGCCAGGAGCAAAGGAGAAGGCAGCAGCGCTCCTGGTACCATGGACTCTGCCATTACTCCGGAAAAAGGTTTTCAGATTACAGCTCTGATTCCTGCACAGGTACAGGGATCAGAGAAAGGAGCTAAATACCCCTCATCGCACCGGCCCACAGCACAGCTTTGGAGCAAGGCGTGAGATGACCAAGCAGCCACCAGTGACAGCAGCAGCTTTATCACAAGGAGTCACAGCCCACCCGACAGATTTACTCATCCCAAAAGGGCTGGGGGATCAGGTCTTGGAACAGAAAAGAGCAACGGGGGACAGAGCCTACAGGAATGCTCTCCCCACAGTTTGCTTTACCTGGAAGTACAGACCCAGGCCCTGTACACAAAGCAGTGTAGGGTCTGAGTCGATATGGATGCTTTCATCAGCCTAAAAACTCCCAGCAAGCTAAAAATACAGAAACTGCATTCACTCAAATGGCCTAAATAAGTGAAGTCATGGAAGAACCATTCCTGCAGTAATAGAGTCTCAGACAGGAATGCGAGTGAGGGGCTTGTCAAAGCCCAGTGGTTATTCCGGCATGAACAAGCTGGATATTCGGGATAGCAAAGGAAGCTCAAGCGACTTCTGAAAGCAGAAGCTGTGACTTCAAGCTCAGCCCCTCAATATTTTTTATATTAAGGCTGGGCGCTCGCCCTGCAGCCAGCTTCAAGAAGAACCGTCTCTATTTCAGCTCTTTAATAACCACTTTGCTTCCCCCCCAGAAGCTTCTTGGCTTTCCATTCCCTCCCACAAACACCAGCACGGAACAGGACCCTGCCGCCCAAGTCCTCTGGCGTGGAGCAAAGCACACTTCGAAGTTACAAGCTCAGTTTTGGCAGACATTTCCCAATGATCTGCACGAGAAGGAATTGCTGGACTGGCCAATATCCTCAATATTAACTGGCATTTAAAACCACAAAGAATTCACTGCCACAGATCGAGATCAGCTTTACGAGGAAGATCTGGCAACTGCCAAAGTGGCTGCTGCGAGAGGCCTGGGAAGAGGCAAAATGAGCGAATACCAGAGATCTAGGGCATACCTGAGCTGGAAAAGTCAGGAATTTTATGCTAACAAAAATGAGCGAGGGGCTGGAGCCCCTCTGCTGTGAGGACAGGCTGAGGGAGCTGGGGGGATTCAGCCTGGAGAAGAGAAGGCTCCGGGGAGACCTTCCAGCCCCTGCCAGTCCCTCAAGGGGCTCCAGGAAAGCTGGGGAGGGACTCTGGATCAGGGAGGGGAGCCATGGGACAAGGGGGAAGGGTTTTCCACTGCAAGAGGGGAGACTGAGATGAGATGCGAGGCAGAAATTCTTGGCTGTGAGGGGGGTGAGCCCCTGGCCCAGGTTGCCCAGAGAAGCTGTGGCTGCCCCATCCCTGGAGGGGTTCAAGGCCAGGTTGGACGGGGCTTGGAGCAACCTGGTCTGGTGGGAGGTGTCCCTGCTCATGGCAGGGGGTTGGACTAGATGGCCTTTAAAGGTTCTTTCCCACCCAAACTATCTGATGCCACCCCCAGAGAATTACTTTGGGAAAACCACACAGGCACTCTGCACTGGATCACCTGTAGCAGTCCGACAGCCACCCTTCAGATTTCCCATGTTCTAAGAGCCTCCACGACAGAGACCAGCAGGAAAATCCTCTCTACAGGCAAATAATAACCAAGAAATCTGCCTCCGTCCTCCCTCCACCTCTTCTCTTTCCAGGAAGGGGCGTGCCAGCAACATACATCCTCACCCAAGGCTCCCAGCTCCAGGCAGATTCCCACAGCCCAGCTGACTGCACCGGCAAGAGTCAAGGAAGCCACATGTCCTCATGGCGCAACCAGAGCCAACGTGCTCTGAATCGATTCACCCTTGCTCAGAAAATAAGCGAGAAACTGGTGTTTTATCCCAAACCTGCTCTCGTGACCATAGCCAAAAGCAGGCTGGATGTGCTCCATCCCACCACTGCCATGTTCCAGTTGGGATAACCTGGTTGGCATGAGCCACCGGAAGCGAGAGTCAGGGAACACAAGCTCCTGGCAGGATTTCCAGGGCTCCAGTTTACCAAGTACATGGTTTGTCTAAAGCTGGAGTCAGCCCCAAAGCAGGGCTGGGATTTTTCTCCCTAGTCCTGACCGAACCTGCCCTAATATCCCTTCGGAGCAGCACTAAAGAAACTCAATTGCCCTGTTTCAGCCCAAAATGATGCTGGCTGAGGGCTGAGCACCTGCCTTTTGGAATAATCCACAGCATGTGAAAAAAAAATGGGAAGAAGAGTTTTTCCCCTGCAGCTGGGAACCTTTGCAGCACAGCAGATGAATACACCACTCTCCATCACCAAATTAACCATGTTTGGTTAATTAAAGCTCAAACAAGTCACAGGCACCCACTCCGAGGATTAATTAACCACCACTATGATGGAAAACTCGCATCAAGGAAGCTCCATAAGCCCGTGCATTGGCCCAGGAGATGCCACCTCTGTGCAACACCGAGTTTCCCAGCTGAAGCCGCACTCCTGCGGGCCTCAGGGAGCTCCTCATCCATCAGGATCACCTACAACACAGCAGGGAAGTCGGAGGCGGGGGGCTTGGGGGGGAGTGGGGGCAGACAACCAGAGCAGCCAGGTCTGGGGTCACCAGTACACAAGAGACAGGAACATGCAGGAACAGCTGCAAGGAGGGTTTAGGGATCAGAGCATCTATCACATGAGGAGATGTGGGATCATCCAGCCTGGAGGAGGTTGGGGGGATCACATCAGCATGTACAAGGACCTGGTGGGGGAAGAAAGAAGAATCCACCCAGTCCCTCCATGTCCTGTCACTGCCCAGTGACATGAGGGAATAGGCACGAACTGGAACGCAGCAAATCCCATTCAAGCATAAGAAAAAAACCTCAACAACTTTATTTTGCACGAGGGTGAACACAGAACAAGCTGCCCGCATAGACTGCGGAGTCTTCATCCTTGGAGGCACTCAAAACCCAGCAGGACACGGTCTGCTCCCAGCAGAAGGCTGGATTAGGCCATCCACAGATGTCCCTGCCACCTCAGCCATCCCAAGAATCCACAACTCCGGGAGCTGTCTGCTTCTTCCCCCACTAAAAGCCCCCAGATGGCAGCACAAAGGTCCCAGATAATGCCAGCCGGTACAACAGCGCTCTCTCTCCAGACACAGAAATAAACAGCATTTCAGGAAAGCACCATTTCCAAGGTAAAACCACCCAGATTTCTCCCAAATGGCAGAAAAACAGTTTTCAGCAGAGTAAAGAGTTGATTCCACTTCTATAACTTATCACATCTTGTCTACATATTTGAGTTGAGCACCGCTTCCAGCCCTGCAGTCACTGCCTACCACAAAGAACAGGCATTTACTTACATCTAAAGTTACCCTACAATTATCCACAGCCCCAGGAGGGAGCATCTGGGGTTGCTTCGTCCAGAAAGCAGGAACACAACATATCCAGATGAATAATCCCCCTTCCCACCTGTGCTGTAGATCCTGCCACACCACACACGGGTCACTAGACATCGCAAGGGGATGTCATTGGTTTTATTTTCCAGCTTTGGGAAGCCTGTACGGTAACTCCAGAAAAAAGCCCCACTCCACATTTCTAATTCTGTAATTATTCTGATCACTTCAAACTAGAGCTTCAGCAGGAGACTCTGCTGCCACCTTCTGAAATCGCTGTTACTGCAGGTGCCCCCAAAGTGAATAAAAATAACTTGTTCACCCCCCAGAAGTTATGTCATCAAACCAAGGAAAGGGTTTATTTTGCAGAGAAAGAGACAATTCCACACCCCCGCTCAGGGAGCATTGCTTGCAGGAAGCCTCAGCCTTCAGCTCGAGCTTTGCCTCCCCCACACGACATAAAAATGGGTTAAAATAGGAGAAACTAGAGCAGCCTGGTTGCAGTCAACGCAGACGTAGCTTGCAGACCTCTGAGGCGCTTACAGCGCAGCAGCCCTGACTATAGTTGACTCAATACATACATATACAAACACATAAAACAGGTACACACATAGAGCACTCCCAGTTTAGTACCACAGCCAGTGGATAAGACAATCTAGCATTGTTTCACAAGATACATAAAGCCGTTTCATTAACCAACCACCTCGTTTGCAGCCTGGGTAGAGAAGCAGAAGGGTAAATCAGTCCCCAAGCCTTGACGGGTGCCAGGACACCAGAAGAGCAGGGTGATCTGAGCATGGGGGGGTGGCAGGAAGGCAGCGAGGCCATGGCAGCACCCCCCCAAGCCCTACGCTTAGAAAAAAAAGAAGTTTTTTTAGTGGAGAGAATCACAGACTGGTTTGGGTGGGAAGGGACCTTAAAGATCATCCAGTGCCACCCCCTGCCCTGGGCAGGGACACCTCCCACCAGACCAGGTCACTCCAAGCCCCGTCCAACCTGGCCTTGAACCCCTCCAGGGATGGGGCAGCCACAGCTTCTCTGGGCAACCTGGGCCAGGGGCTCACCCCCCTCACAGCCAAGAAGTTCTGCCTCACATCTCATCTCAATCTCCCCTCTTGCACTGGAAAACCCTTCCCCCTCGTCCCATGGCTCCCCTCCCTGATCCAGAGTCCCTCCCCAGCTTTCCCGGAGCCCCTTGAGGGACTGGCAGGGGCTGGAAGGTCTCCCCGGAGCCTCCTCTTCTCGAGGCTGAACCCCCCCAACTCTGTCCTCACAGCAGAGGGGCTCCAGACCCCTGGAAAGCGAGGCCCCAGCCCTCAGAGCTGCCACACCACCAGGATGACGCTCAGCTCAGCCAGGACCGAGCCTGAAGCCACTCCAGTAAGGGAACAAGACCTGGAGAAGCCAAGGGGGGCTCCAGACACCCCCGGGCGGGCTCCAGGACCACAGGCCGCAGGCCACAGAGGACCCAGCCAGCCACAGCCCATAGGACGGGGCAGGCCCAGGGCTGACGGAGGGCCCTTCTCCAGAGGGCACAGCCGTGCCTCACGGCGGCGAGGAGCCCCAGGGAAGCCCCACTCTCACCTTCTTGCCTTTCTTGCCCTCCTCCTCCATGTCTCCGGCGGCGGCGGCCCGGGCCCCCCCTGGGGCATCCCCGCAGCGGCCGTGCTCTCCCGGCCTGTGTGCGCGGCGGGGCCCGGCAGCCCGGCCTCACTGCCCAGGAGCGGCCATGGAACCCGCCCGGGGCTCAGCCCCGGCTCCCAGCCCGCCCGAACCCGCCTCAGCCCCACCGACAACTTTTCAATCCTGCCGCCATCTTGGGCGGCGGCTTCCCGGCGTGCCCCGCGCGCGCGCCCGGAGGACTGACGTCAGTCCTCCCCGCTCGACGCACTGCGCGTGCGCTGCGCCGCCGGGCCCACGACCTCTAGCCACGCCCACCGCCCCAAGCCCCATCCTCTATTGGCTACTGCCTATGGTCGTGGCCCCGCCCGCCACTCTGTCCCCGCCCACTCATCGGTCTGGCTCCGCCTCTTCGCGCATGCGCGGACCTCCCACCCGCCGCCAGGCCGTGCTGCCCCGCGGCGCGGCGCGCTGACGTCACACGCCAGCGTGGCTCCCGCCCTCAGCAATGGCGGTGGCGGCGGAGGCGGGTTGGGGAAGGTTGCGCGGCCTGGCTCCATCCGCCGCCATCCGCCACCGGGGCCGGTGCCGGGGACCGGGAGGGGAGCGGAGCATGGCGGGGCGAGGCGATGCGAGGCGCCTGCGGCACCGTTGGGCCCTGCCGCCGCTGTGAGGTGATGAGGGGCGCGGCGCATGCTGGGAAGGGTAGTCCTCCGTGGGCCGCGTGTGGGGCCTTCACCGAGGGGGGACGGGGATCACCGCGGGGGGAAAATGGAGTGTCCTCGGGGGGAACGGGGATCACCGTGACGAGGGGGTGAGCTGCATGACCCCCCCTCCTCCTCCCCCGCAAACCTTCCAGCGTGGGGGGGCCTGGGGTGGCCCCCGCCATTCCTACAGCGCTTGCCAAAGCAGCCGCGGGACGGTTTGAGGCCTCTCCCCGCCATCTCCGGGGAGGGGTTATAGAAATCCTGGACAACCTCGTGTCTGAGGGGAGATGGGGGCCCAGGGGATGTTGCCTGCCACCTCCTCTAGCCGTATTGATGCCGTTCTTTCCCTCTCCCGTTACAGGCTCTGTCTCTGATGATCCTGGAGGGATGTAGGAAGCCGCTGGGAAGGAGGATGTGGGTTCAAGGGGCCTGTCCTGTGGGGGTTGTGTTCCACACTCCCCCTTGTCACCATAATTAGCTTAATTTTCTGTCATCAGCTCTGCTAAACGCAGCTGCAAAGGCCTTGTCCCGTCATTAACCACCCAGCGAGTCTCTTGGGGCTGAAATCCCACGGGAGAGCTGTAATCCGGGAGCACGGCGGGACACGGAGAGCCGCGCAGCCCAATCCTTTTATCCCAGTGGGATTTATTTGGCCACCACCAACGTGGTGGGGCCCCCGTTGTGCTTCCTTGCCGCAAGCCTTCCAGCGTGGGGGGGCCTGGGGTGGCCCCCGCCATTCCTACAGCGCTTGCCAGAGCAGCCCCGGGACGGTTTGAGGCCTCTCCCCGCCATCCCCGGGGAGGGGTTATAGAAATCCTGGACATTCCCGTGTCGCAGGGGCGACGGGGGGTGCAGGGGGGGAGCCGGCTGCTGCCTTCTCTGGCCCTATTGATGTCGTTCTGTCCCTTTCCCGTTACAGGCTCCTGCTCCGATGATCTGGAGGGATGTAGGAAGCTGCTGGGAAGGAGAAGGTGGGTTCAACGGCACTGTCCTGGCTACTTAATCTGGCTACTGCCATAAAAGACAATAAAAAAATGTTTCTATAAATTCATTAGCAAGCAAAGGAGGGCTAAGGAGGATCTCCAAGCTCTATGGGATGGAGCGGGAAACATCCTGAGAAAGGCTGAGGTATTTATTGCCTTCCGTGCCTTGGTCTTTACTGCTGGAATCACAGACTGGTTTGGGTTGGAAGGGACCTTAAAGACCATCTCTGGTCTCCACCCCCTGCCCTGGGCAGGGACACCTCCCACCAGACCAGGCTGCTCCAAGCCCCGTCCAACCTGGCCTTGAACCCCTCCAGGGATGGGGCAGCCACAGCTTCTCTGGGCAACCTGGGCCAGGGGCTCACCCCCCTCACAGCCAAGAATTTCTGCCTCACATCTCATCTCAGTCTCCCCTCTGGCACTGGAAAACCCTTCCCCCTCGTCCCATGGCTCCCCTCCCTGATCCAGAGTCCCTCCCCAGCTTTCCTGGAGCTCCTGGAGGGACTGGCAGGGGCTGGAAGGTCTCCCCGGAGCCTTCTCTTCTCCAGGCTGAACCCCCCCAGCTCTCTCAGCCTGTCCCCACAGCAGAGGGGCTCCAGCCCTCCCAGCAGCTCCGGGGCCTCCTCTGGCCCCGCTCCAACAGCTCCGTGTCTCTCCTGTGCGGAGGCCCCAGAGCTGGAGGCAGCGCTGCAGGGGGGGGTCTCACGATTTCATGTTTTGCCTCCGTCTTTACTGGTAACACCAGTTGTGCTCCGGTTACCCAGCCCCTGAACTGGACGTCGAGGATGGGGAGCAGGATGAACCCCCCATAACCCATCTCAATCCCTTCATCCCAGCGGGATTTATTCACCCACCACCAACGTGATCTTCATTTTTAGGTGAAAATTCGGCAAGATCACACATTTTCAGCCCAACCGCTGGGAAAACCGTGTGGCAGCCCTCCGGAAAAACTCACCGCGTTCCTGGTTTGCTCAGTAAAGAGGTTTGGTTTTTTTTTTGGTTACTGGGCTTTACTGGGAATAATTTCTTGGTTAAAAACTGGAACTGGGAATACTGGTGAGTGCTGGTTAGCCTTGATAATGGCAAGTGGAGCTGTGAAATATGTATCCTGGTGGTGAGGGGCTGTTGGCCGAGTCCTTCGTTAATTCCCCGCCTCGTTAGCGCAGTAATCCTCATTATCTTAATGATTACCCCCCTTCTTTTCCAGCTGATACCGGCACGGGGGTCCCCTCTCCGTTGATCCTCGCCTTGACTTGTCCTCCCAGATTTAACTGGGGATACTGGGATGACAACGGGCGATTCTGGCATCTTAATAAACGATTTCCCATTTTTGCAATAAATAGCTGGTTTCCTGGTGGGATTCTCTGGCACGGTGTGGAAATGGGGAAGGGGACACATGGTAACGGGTTTGGGGGACGCCACGATGTCCCCAGCGACCATCACCGCGGCATCCCCACCGGATGCGACCAGGCGCCGGATCGGCACCGGAGGGAAGTGACACCCCGTAACCGCAACCGGGGGACAGGGGTGCGGTGGCTTGAGGGTGACGCAGCCCCATGGCGCCTCTGCCCCACACATCCCTCGCCCACCCTTCGCCGTGGGGCTGGCTGCCAGCGCAGGGATGGTCAACATCCACCCTGGGGGGTGTGAGGCGAAGTCCCCCACCCCACAAATTTATGTGTCCCCAGCCCCAGGGCCACCCAGCCGTCACCCATGGGTGGTGGCAATGACACCGGGTCTCCTCTGCGCCTGCGCGGTGGCCTTGGCGGTCGTTGGCGGTGCAGGAAGCTGGCAAGGGGTGGGGGGAAGTGGGTGCGCGGCGGGCGCGGCATGGCGGAGCTGGAGGGTCCCGAATTCGGCAAAGCCGACTTCGTCCTGCTGGATGAGGTGACCATGGAGCAGTTCCTGGAGAACCTGCGCCTGCGGTATGGGGACGGGGCGCGGGGGACGCACCGGCGGGTGGGTGGGTGATGCCAGGGGCACCCCGAGGTGGGTGCTGGTGGTTCCCGGTACTATGAGAACCAACGCCCCCCCCGGCATTGCCCACACGGCAGCTGGGACGTGGGTCCTGGCATCGCAGTGATGGCAGGGGCACCAGGGACCCCATGTCCCCCAGGGGATGCGGAAGCGCCCGGTACCAAACCCCGGCTCCTCAGGAAGCATCCGGGCGGTGCCGCGCTGCCGGTGGGGGGAAACTGAGGCACATCTGCCCCCTGGAGCGGGTTGGGGGGCTGGTGTGGGGAGGGGGGTGCAGATCCACGTGTCCCACCCAGGGGTCCCCCCGTGTTTCCTGACCACTCCAGCGCCTGCAGGTGCTGCCTGCAGGAAGAGCCACTCTCCCGCTGCCCCACGGCACCGCCCAGCCCCATGGTGCATGTCTCTGCCCCATAGCGTCATTCTCGGGGAGGGTGGGTAAGCCCCGCGGAGTGCCCCATGGCTCTGTAGGGTGTGCATCCTGCCCCACGGCACATCACCCCACAGGATGCCACCCTGATGCACAGTACCTCATGCCGTCCCGCCCCATAGCTCAGCGCCCTGCAGGGTGTCACCCTGCCCCACAGCACAGCACCACACAGACTGTGTATCCTGCCCCATGGCACAGTATCCTGCAGGGTCTGCATCCCACCCCATGGCACAGCGCCCCACAGACTGTGCATCCTGCCCCATGGCACAGTATCCTGCAGGGTTTGCATCCCACCCCATGGCACAGCGCCCCACAGACTGTGCATCCTGCCCCATGGCACAGTATCCTGCAGGGTCTGCATCCCACCCCATGGCACAGTGCCCCACAGACTGTACATCCTGCCCCATGGCACAGCATCCTGCACAGTGCCACCTCACCCCACAGCACAACACCATCCTGCCCCACGGCACAGGGTGGCATCGTACCCCGTGGCGCAACGCCCCACAGAGTGCCACCCTATGGTGCAGCACCCCACAGGGTGTCACTCCGTGGCACAGCACCATCCTGCCCCATGGCACAGCACCCCACGGGATGTCACCCCACAGCACAGCACCATCGTGACCCGTAGCACAGGGTGCTGCCCCATGGCACAGCACCCCCCAGAGTGCCACCCTGCCCCACAGCACCATCCTGCCCCATGATACAGCACTCTGCAGGGTGTCACCCCACGGCACAGCACCATCCTGCCCCATGGCACAGGGTGCCACCCCATTGCACAGCACCCCGCAGGACACCCTGCCTCATGTCATAGGGTGCCACCCCATTGCACAGCACCCCGCAGGACACCCTGCCTCATGTCATAGGGTGCCACGCCACAGCACAGCACCCCGCAGGGTGCCCCACCAGCCCCACAGCTCGCCCCACGGCCACCCCTCTGCACAGGTTCTCGCAGGGCTGCATCTACACCTACATCGGGGAGGTGGTGGTGGCCGTGAACCCGTACCGGGCGCTGGCGCTGTACGGCCCACCGGCAGTGGAGCGCTACCGCGGCCGCGAGCTCTACGAGCGCCCGCCCCACCTCTTCGCCCTGGCCGATGCCGCCTACAAAGCCATGAAGCGCCGCGCCAAGGACACCTGCATCGTCATCTCGGGTAGGGACGTGGCGGCGGTTGTGGGGCAGGTGGGTGGGGGGACACCCTCTGGTGGGTGCCCTCACCTAGCCCCTGCCCTCCCTGCCAGGTGAGAGCGGGGCGGGCAAGACGGAGGCCAGCAAGTACATCATGCAGTACATCGCCGCCATCACCAACCCCAGCCAGCGCGCCGAGGTGGAGAGGTGGGTCCAGCCCCACAGCACCGGTGGGAGGGATGGGTGATGGGGCACAGCCCCCATGGATCTAGGGGGAGGGACCCCCTGCCTGTGGGGTCAGGATGAGGGGGAACAGGGTGCCCCGTGCCTGTGGGCTGGAGCAACCAGGGGTGCCCCATGCCTGTGGGGTGGTTCTGGAGGGTCCTGGTGTGCCCCATGTCTATAGGGACAGTGTGGGGAACCAGGGGTGCCCTGTGACCATGAGGTGACCCTGGGGTGCCCCATACCCATAGAGAAGGTGTGGGGCAACCAGGGGTGCCCCATGCCTGTGGGGTGGTTCTGAAGGGTCCTGGGGTGGCCCATGTCTGTAGGGAAGGTGTGGGGTGACCAGGGGTGCCCCATGCCCTTGGGGTGGTCCTGGGGTGCCCTATGTCCATAGGGATGGTCTGGGGCAACTAGGGGTGCCCCATGCCTGTGGGGTGGTTCTGGAGGGTCCTGGAGGGTTGCCATGTCTATAGGGATGATGGGGGGACGAGGGTGGTCGTGGGGTGGCCCATACCCAGAGAAATTGTGGGGCACCCAGGGGTGCCCCATGCCGGTGGGGTGGTCCTGGGAGGCCCTAGGGTGCCCCATGCCCATAGGGATCGTGTAGGGTGACCAGGGGTGCCCCATGGACCTGTGGGGTAAGCAGGGGTGTCCCATGCTCGTGGGGAAGGTGTGAGGTGGTCCTGGAGGATCCTGGGGTGCCGCATGCCCATAAGGATGGTCCAGGGTGACATGGAGTGCCCCATGCCCATGGAGTGCTCCTGGGGTGCCCCATGCCTCTGGGGTGCTCCTGGAGGGTCCTGGGGTGCCCCATGTCCATAGGGATGCTGTAGGGTGACCAGGGGTGCCCCACAGACCTGTGGGGTGGCCCTGGGACACCCAAAGGTGCCCCATGCCCAGAGGGGGGTGTGGGAGGACGAGGGGTGTCCCATGCCCATAGGGAAGGTGTGGGGAGACTGGGGTGCCCCATGCCTGTGGGGTGGCCCTGGGACACCCAAAGGTGCCCCGTGTCCATAGGGGGTGTGTGAGGAGCTTGGGGCACCCCATGGCCATACAGGTGGGGGCGGGGCGCCCAGGAGTGTCGTGTCCCATGTCCATAAGTGAGGCTGCAGCCCTGCAGTGCCGTGCCATGCTGTGCCATGCCATACCGTGCCATGCCAATGCCGTACTGTGCCATGCCATACCATGGCATGCCATGTTGTGCCATGCCAATGCCATACCGTGCCATGCCATGCCATACCGTGGCATGCCATGCCGTACCGTGCCATGCCATGCCATGCCATGCCATACCGTGCCATGCTGTACTGTGCCATGACAATGCTGTGCCATGCCATGCCGTACCATGCCATGGCATGCCATGCCATCCCATGCTGTACCGTGCCATGCCATGCCATCCCGTGCCATCCCATGCAATGCCGTACCATGCCATCCCATGCCATGCCGTGCCGTGCTGTGCCATGCTGTACCGTGCCATGCCATGCCGTGCCATCCCATGCAATGCCGTACCATGCCGTGCCATCCCATGCCATGCCGTACCGTGCCATGCCAATGCCATACCATGCCATCCCATGCCATACCGTGCCATGCTGTGCTGTGCCATGCCATACCGTGCCGTGCCAATGCTGTACCGTGCCATGCCATACCGTGCCATGCCGTGCTGTGCCATGCCATGCCACCCAGGGTGAAGAACGTGCTGCTCAAGTCCAACTGCGTCCTGGAGGCCTTCGGCAACGCCAAAACCAACCGCAACGACAACTCCAGCCGCTTCGGCAAGTACATGGACATCAACTTCGACTTCAAGGGCGATCCCACCGGCGGCCACATCCACAACTACCTCCTGGAGAAGGTGCGGGGGTGCCGTGGGGGGCACGGCTGGGGAGGGGCTGGTCCCACGTGGGCACCGCCCGGCACCCAGCCCCTGCTCCCTCTTCCAGTCCCGAATCCTCCAGCAGCAGCCGGGAGAGAGGAACTTCCACGCTTTCTACCAGGTGAACCAGGGGATGGGATGGGGTGGGGTGGGATGGAGACAGGAGGGATGGGATGGGATGGGATAGGATGGGATGAATGGAATCTATGGGATGAGATGGGGATGGGGTGAGAAGATTGTCATGGGATGGATGGGATCTACAGGATGGGTTGAGGATGGGATGAGAAGGTTGGGATGGGATGGATGGGATCTATAGGGTGGGATGAGAAGGTTGGGATGGGATGGATGGGATCTATAGGGTGGGATGAGGAGGTTGGGATGGGATGGATGGGATCTATAGAATGGGATGAGGATGGGATGAGAAGGTTCGGATGGGATGGATGGGATCTATAGGATGGGATGAGGATGGGATGAGGAGGTTGGGATGGGATGGATGGGATCTATAGAGTGGGATGAGGAGGTTGGGATGGGATGGATGGGATCTATAGAATGGGATGAGGGTGGGATGAGAAGGTTGGGATGGGTGGGGTCTATAGGATGGGATGAGGATGGGATGAGGAGGTTGGGATGGGATGGATGGGATCTATAGAGTGGGATGAGGAGGTTGGGATGGGATGGATGGGATCTATAGAATGGGATGAGGGTGGGATGAGAAGGTTGGGATGGGTGGGGTCTATAGGATGGGATGAGAATGGGATGAGGAGGTTGGGATGGGATGGATGGGATCTACAGGATGAGAGGGGGATGGGATGAAAAGGTTTGGGATGGGATAGGTGGGATCTATAGGATGGGGTGAGGTGGGATGGATGGGTTTGATGGAATGGGGACAGGATGAGATGGGGATACCATGGGGATGGGATGGATGGGATCTATAGAATGAGATGGGGATATGATGGGGATGGGATGGATGGGATGAGAAGGTTGGGATGGGAGGTGGGATCTATGGGATGAACTGGGGATGGGATGGATGGGTTGAGAAGGGCAGGATGGATGGGATGGGACAGATGGGATGGATGGGATCTATGGGATGAGATGGGGACGGGATGGATGGGATGAGAAGGATGGGATGGGATGGATGGGAGGTGGGATCTATGGGATGAGATGGGGATGGCACGGATGGGATGAGAGGTGGGATCTATGGGATGAGATGGGGACAGGATGGATGGGATGAAAAGGTTGGGATGGGATGGATGGGAGATGGGATCTATGGAATGAGATGGGGACGGAATGGTTGGGTTGAGAAGGACGGGATGTATGGGGTGGGGATGGGATGGATGGGATCTATGGGACGAGATGGGGACGGGATGGATGGGATGAAAAAGGTGGGATGGGATGAGAGGTGGGATCTGTGGGATGAGATGGGGACGGGATGGATGGGTTGAGAAGGGCTGGACGGATGGGGTTGGGATGGGATGGGACAGATGGGATGGATGGGATCTATGGGATGGGGTGGATGGGATAAATGGGATGGCGATGGATGGGACAGGGTGAGATAGGACAGGTCAGGATGGATGGTGTGGGATGGCATGGGATGGGATGGGATGGGGTGGGACAGGACAGTATGTGACAAGGCAGGGGGACACAGCCCGTCACCAGACGGGCCAGGTGGGGGACACCCCCCACCCCCGCGGTGCTGACACCCCCTCTGCCCCATAGCTGCTGCTGGGAGCCCCGCCGGCGCTGCTGGCCGCGCTGCACCTCTGCCGCGACCCCGGCGCCTACCGCTACACCCAGGAGGGCGCCCAGGGCAGCGTGAGTGGGGCTGGGGGGGGATGGCAAGGGGGGGGATGACCCAGGGGTCCCAGGGGGGGGGGTCTCGGCCCCTCACGTGTCCCCCCCACCCCCGACCCTGTGCCCAGGCCTGCGGGGACGACGCGGGCGGCTACCGGGCGGTGGAGGAGGCGATGACCGTCATCGGCTTCTCCCCAGAGGAGATGGGCTCCGTGCGCCGTATCCTGGCTGCCATCCTGCACCTGGTGAGACCCCCACCAGTATGGACCCCCCCCGCACCAGTATGGCCCCCTCGTACACCAGTATGGCCCCCCACACACCAGTACGGACCCCGCTGCACACCAGTACACCCCCCTGCACACCAGTATGGCCCCCCCCACACCAGTATGGGCCCCCCGTACACCAGTGCAGACCCCACACACACCAGTATGGCCCCCCCCCCCCCCCGAGTACGGACCCTCCCTACACCAGTATGGCCCCCTCGCACACCAGTATGGCCCTCCCGCACACCAGTACAGGCCCCCCCCACACCAGTATGGCCCCTTCGTACACCAGTATGGCCCCCCACACACCAGTACAGACCCATCACACACCAGTACGGACCCCCCCTACACCAGTATGGCCCCCCCGCACACCAGTACAGACCCCCCCACACACTAGTATGGCCCCCCCCGCACACCAGTACAGACCCCACCCACACCAGTACGGCCTCCCCGCACACCAGTACAGCCCCCATGCACCAGTATGTCCCCAGTTAGACCAGTATGGCCCCACACACACACCAGTATGGTTCTGGGCATACACATACAGACCAGTATGGCCCCAGTTAGACCAGTATGCCCCCCCCCCCACACACCAGTGTGGTTCTGGGGATACACATACAGACCAGTATGGCCTCTCACACCAGTACAGCCTCCCCCCACTGGTACAGCCCCCTTCACACCAGTACAGCCCCCATGTTCCAGTACAGCCCCCATGTTCCAGTACAGCCCCCTCCACACCAGTACAGCCCACTCCTCACCAGTACAGCTCCCACGCACCAATATGGGCCCCTGTGCACCAGTACACCCTCCCCCATGCACCAGTATGTACCCAGGCAAACCAGTATGGTCCCCCCACCACCAGCATGGCCCTGGGCAAACCAGTACAGCCCAATGCAAACCGGCACAGCCCAATGCAAACCAGTATAGCCCAGCATAGCCCAATGCAAACCAGTATAGCTTAATGCAAACCAGTATAGCTCAATGCAAACCAGTATGGCCCAGCAAAGCCCAATGCAAACCAGTATAGCTTAAGGCAAACCAGTATAGCTCAATGCAAACCAGTATGGCCCAGCAAAGCCCAGTGCAAACCAGTATAGCCCAATGCAAAACAGCACAGCCCAGCTCAACCCCATGCAAACCAGTACAACCCAACATAGCCCAATGCAAACCAGTATGGCCCAGCAAAGCCCAGCACAGCCCAGTGCAAACCAGTATGGCCCAGCACAGCCCAGTGCAAACCAGTATAGCCCAGTGCAAACCAGTATCGCCCAGCAAAGCCCAGCACAGTGCAGCCCAGTTCAAACCAGTATGGCCAAATGCAACCAGTATGGCCCAGCAAAGCACAGCACAGCCCGATGCAAACCAATATAGCCCAGTGCAAACCAGTTTAGCCCAATGCAAACCAGTATGGCCCAATTCAAACCCAATAGTATAGCCTGGTGCAAACCACTGTGGCCCAGCACAGAGTAGGATGGCGCAGCAAATCCCAGTTCAGCCCAGTGCAAACCAGTATAGCCCAGCAAAGCCCAGTATAGCCCAGCAAAGCCCAGTGTAGCCCAGTGCAAACCGGTACAGCCCCATGCAAACCAGTATGGCCCAGCACGGTCCAGTGCAAACCAGCACAGCCCAATACGAACCAGTACAGCCCTGTATGTCCCAGCCTGGGGTGTGGGAGGGTCTGGTGCCAGGACACCCCAGCCCCTTTCCGGAGGCTCCTGGATGTCCCCCCAACCTTCATCCTCCCAACGTGTCGTGCCCGGGCCCCCCCCAGGGCAATGTCAGGTTCTCGGCGGAGGGCGAGACAGCGGCGGTGGAGGACGCGGCGCAGCTCTCGGTGCTGGCCGAGCTGACGGCCACGGCCCCGGACAACCTGCGCCAGGCGCTCCTGACCCGCACCGTGGCGGCCGGCGGTGGGGAGCTGATCGAGAAGGGCCACAGCCCCAAGGAAGCCACCTATGCCCGGGACGCCTGCTCCAAGGTAGGGAGGAGACATGGGGTGATGGGTCCTCCACCCAGCACCCTTGGGTGCCCACCAGTCTGCCGTCCCCAGGCCATCTACGAGCGGCTCTTCTGCTGGATCGTGGGGCGCATCAACGCCAGCATTGCCGCCCGTGGCTACGATGCCCGCCTGCACGGCAAGAGCACCGTCATCGGCGTCCTTGACATCTATGGCTTTGAGATCTTCGACACCAACAGGTGACCTGGCCCAAGGGTGGGGGGGGGGGGGCACCTGGAGGGGTCCAACAGGACCTGGGAGGGATGTGGCGGGGGGATTGGGGATGGGAAGGACATGTGGAAGGGACAAGGAGACATCCGGGAGGGACACCTGGAAGGGAGAGGAGTTGGGGGATGCATGGGGAGAACAGGGGCCCAGGAGGGACACATGGAGGTGACAGGATCTGGGAGGGACACAGGGAGAGGATGGGATCCAGGAGGGACACATGGAGGGGACAGGGATTGAAAAGGATGCGTGGAGGTGACAGGACCCGTGAGGGACATGTAGCAGGAGGAGGATGCCCGAGGGACACATGGAGGGGACAGGACCTGGGAAGGACACAGGGAGGAGACAGGGTTTGGGAAGGCCACATGGAAGGGTTGGGACTTGTGAGGGACACATAGCAGGGGGACGATGCCCAAGGGACATGTGGAGGTGACAGGACCTGGGAGGGACACAGGGAAGGGATGGGACCCAGGAGAGGACCCATGGAGGGAACAGGGCTTGGGAGGGATGCATAGCCGGAGAGGAGTCCCAAGGGACATGTAGAGGGGACAAGACCTAGGAGGGACACATGAAGGAGATGGGACCCAGCAGAGATAGGACCATGAGGGACACATGGAGGTGGCAGGACCAGGAGGGAGGCATGGAGGGGTTGGGGTTTGTGAGGGACACACAGCAGGAGGAGGATGCTCAAGGGACACATGGAGGGGACAGGGCTTGAGAGGGGGACATGGAGGGGATGGGACCCAGGACAGACACATGGAGTGACAAGACCACAAGGGACTCATGGAAGGACAGGACCAGGAGGGACCCATGGAGGGGACAGGACCCAGGAGGGACACGTGAAGGGGATGGGACCCAAGAGGGATAGAACGACAAGGGACCCATGGAGGGGACAGGACCCAGGAGGGACACGTGGAGGGGATGGGACCCAGGAGAGATAGGACCATAAGGGACTCATGGAAGTGACAGGACCAGGATGGGGACATGGAGGGGTTGGGGTTTGTGAAGGACACGTAGCAGGAGGAGGATGCTCAAGGGACGCATGGAGGGGACAGGACATGGGAGATGCACATGAAGGGGATGGGATCCAGGAGGGACAGGACCACAGGGGACCCATGGAGGGACGGAAGCCAGAGGACCAGGACTATGTGGCTCGGGGGACCGTGTGGCAGGGCAGGGTGGGCAGGGGACATGGTGTGGGGCCGGGTGGCGGTGGCTGGCCTGACCTCCTGTCCACAGCTTCGAGCAGTTTTGCATCAACTACTGCAACGAGAAGCTGCAGCAGCTCTTCATCGAGCTGATCCTGCGGCAGGAGCAGGCCGAGTACCAGCGGGAGGGCATCACCTGGCAGAGCGTGAGGAACATGGGGACATGGGGACAGGGGGGCATCGCCTGGCAGAGCGTGAGGAACATGGGGACATGGGGGGACATGGGGACAGGGGGGCATCACCTGGCAGAGCGTGAGGAACATGGGGACATGGGGGGACATGGGGACAGGGGGACATCGCCTGGCAGAGCGTGAGGAACACGGTGGGGGCATAGGGGCATCACTTAGCAGAGTGTGAGGAGCATGGGGGGACATGAGGGGGACATGGGTGGCATCACCTGGCAGAGCATGGGGGGGTTGGAGGGGGGGGCATGGCGGGGGGGTTTCATCTGACAGAGCATGAAGGGCTCAGGGGGACAAGGAGGGGACATGGGGCATCGCCTGGCAGAGGGTGAGCGGCTTGGGGGGACATGGTGGGGACATGGACGCCATCACCTGGCATGGCCAGATTTGGGGTGCCCAAGGCGGGGGGGGTCAATTTGGGGTGCCCACTCCCTCGCCCCCCTCCGGACCCCCTCTGCAGATCGAGTACTTCAGCAACGAGCCCATCGTGGAGCTGGTGGAGCAGCCGCACCGTGGCATCCTGGCGCTGCTGGACGAGGCCTGTCTGGCCGCGGGGACCGTCACCGACCCCCTCTTCCTCGCCTCCATGGACACCCGCCTCGGCCACCACCCCCACTACACCAGCCGCAAGGTGCTTCTTTGGGGGGGGGTCCAGGGGAGCTGGGGCGGGGGGGCGGTCTGCGGGCCAGGGACTGACACCCCCCTGCTCCCCAGCTCTGCCCCACAGACAAGACCATGGAGTTTGACCGGGACTTCCGCATCAAGCACTACGCTGGAGACGTCACGTGAGGGGGGCGTTGGGGGGCTGTGGGTGTCATCAGGTGGCTGGGGGGCTGTGGGGCACCACGGAGGACTTTGGGAGAGCATAGGGGCCGTGGGGAGGCCACTTGGGACCATGGAGCTGTAGGACTCTTGGAGGGTCTAGGGTTGACCATGGGGCCTTGGAGATCCATGGGGGACCATGTGGGAGCATGGAGAGGTGGTCATGAGGGACTATGGGAGGTGGTTTGGGGTCATGGGGGGTCTAGGGTTGACCATGGGGCCTTGGAGATCCATGAGGGACCATGTGGGAGCATGGAGAGGTGGTCATGAGGGGCTATGGGAGGTGGTTTGGGGTTATGGGGGACCATCAGGCTGTGGGGATCATGGGGAACCATGGGGGACTGATGAGGGGTCAGTGGGGCCATGGGAGTGTGGGTGGCCATCAGGGACTATGGACATCCGTGGGTGGCCATGGCATTGCAGTGGAGTCATGGAAGAACTGTGGGGCCATGAAGGACCTTGGGAGGGCATGGGGGACCATGGGGGGCTACTTGGGACCATGGAGAGCCATGGGGGCCCCTTGGGGGACTATGGGTAGCCTTGGTTGACCATGGGACTTTGAGGACCCATGGGAGATTGTGGGGAGCCATTTAGGACTGTGGGAGGCCATTTGGGGGACCACTGGGGTCCATGGGGTCTGGGAGGTCCCCAGAGGCCACATGCAGCAGGACGGGCTGTGTAGGACATGCCATGCCATACCCTGGGGACAGTGGGAACAGGGTCGGGGGACTCTGTGTCCATGAACACTGAACTCCTCAGTCTCCTGGTCTCCATGAGTGCCCCCAGGGCCACCCCCAGGGCCACATGTCACCTCTGCATGGAGCTGGGTGCTCTCGGCAGCCCCTGTCCCACCACGGGGAGGAAGGACTGTCCTGACACCTGGGTCCCTCAAGATGCTGCTCCCCGCAAAACACCGCAGGGCGGCTGGAGGAGCCCCCCAACGTGGTGTCCCTGTCCCTCAGGTACTCGGTGGAGGGTTTCCTGGACAAGAACAAGGACACACTCTTCCAGGACTTCAAACGGCTCCTCTACAACAGGTTGGGGACACGTGGGACACAGCTGGGGGGCTGGTGGCACAGCCGTGGGGCGGGAGCAGGGTGCCCGGTGCTGCCAGCCCCACGCCAATGCTGTCCCCAGCGCGGACCCTGTGCTGCATGCCATGTGGCCCGACGGCGAGCAGAGCATCACCGAGGTCACCAAGCGCCCGCTGACCACCGGCACGCTCTTCAAGAACTCCATCGTGGCCCTGGTGGAGAATCTCGCCTCCAAGGTAGGGGACCGGGGACAGCCAAACGTGTCCCTGTGCCACCCTGGTATGTCCCTGCACTTTGATGTGTCCCCATGCCAGTTGGGCATGTCCCCAACCCATATTGGTGTGTCCCCATGGCAGCCGGGCATGACCTCAAGCCATGTGGGCATGCTCCTGAGCCAGACAGACATGTCCCCAAGCCAGCTAGGCATGTCCCCAAGCCAACCTGGCATGTCCCCAGCAAGCCAAGATGTCTTTGAGCCATCCTGGCATGTCCCCAGGTGAGGCAAGATGTCCTTGAGCCAGCCAAGCCTGTCCCCGAGCCAGCCTGGCATGTCCCCAAGCCAGCCAAGCCTGTCCCAAGCCAGCTGAACGTGTCCCTCTGCCAGTCTGGCATGTCCCCAAGCCAGCTAGGCATGTCCCCAAGCCAGCCTGGCATGTTCCCAGCCAGCCAAAATGTCCTTGAACCAGCCTGGCATGTCCCTGTGCCAGCCTGGCATGTCCCCAAGCCAACCAAGATGTCCTTGAGCCAGCTGAACGTGTGCCTCTGCCAGTCTGGCATGTCCCCAAGGCAGGTAGGCATGTCCCCAAGCCAGCCTGGCATGTTCCCAGACAGCCAAGATGTCCTTGAGCCAGCCTGGCATGTCCCCAAGCCAGCCAAAACATCCTTGAATCAACCTGGCATGTCCCTAAGCCAGCCAAGATGTCTCTGTGCCAGCTGGGCATGTCCCCAGCCAGCCAACATGTCCCTGTGCCAGCCTGGCACGTCCCCAAGCCAGCCAAGATGCCCCAGTGCTAGCCAGACATGTCCCCAGGCCCCTGAGCCCTCCTGTCCCCGTGCCACTCATGCCCGGTGCAGTCTCACCCTGCGTGCCCGGAGCCCCCCATCCCAGGACACCCGTGTGCTCAGTGCCAGTGGCGGGTGTCACCGCGATGCCACCCTCTCCGTGTCCCCGCAGGAGCCCTACTACGTGCGTTGCATCAAACCCAACGACCAGAAGTCGCCGACGCTCTTCGATGAGGAGCGCTGCCGCCACCAGGTCTCCTACCTGGGGCTGCTGGAGAACGTCCGGGTGCGCCGCGCCGGCTTCGCCTACCGCCAGCCCTACCACCGCTTCCTCCTGCGGTACGGCCCGTGCTCCGGACCCTCCCCGGGGACCCCCGGCACCCGCCCCCCACGCTCCCTCACCCCCCTCTGCCCCCCAGGTACAAGATGACCTGCGAGTACACCTGGCCCAACCACCTGATGGCCAGCGACCGGGAGGCCACGCAAGCCCTCCTGGAGCAGCACGGCTTCCAGGACGACGTGGCTTACGGCCACACCAAGGTCTTCATCCGCACGCCCCGCACCCTCTTCTGCCTCGAGCAGGAGCGGGCGCAGCTCATCCCCATCATCGTCCTGCTGCTGCAGAAGGTGGGCACACGCGGCACGAGCTGGCTGGGTCTCAGCTCCGCCGGGGTGACATGGGGTCAGGGGGACACCCCCGCTGCCCGCATGGGTAGCAGTGGCAGAGCAAGCGGGCATGGGGAGCTGCTGGCGCTGGGGGGCTTGGAGAGGGGTGGCAGGCTGCTCTGGGTACGGTGTGGGGCAGGGTGTGGGGCACAGGGTGGGGAACATGGCGGTGGAGAGCACGAGCTTGGTGTGGGCAAAGCGTGGCGTGGGGCATGGTGTAGGGCGTGCTGTGGGGCAAGGGATGGGGCATGGCATAGGGTGTGCTGTGGGGCAAGGGATGGGGCATGGCATAGGGTGTGCTGTGGGGCACAGGGCATGGCACGGGGTGTGACATGGCACCTGGCACGAGGTGCGGCATGGGGCATGCTGTGGGGCACAGCTCAAGGCATGGGGTGTGACATGGGGCATGGCATGGGGTATGCTGTGGGGCACAGGGCATGGCACGGGGTGTGACATGGCACCTGGCACGGGCATGGCATGGGGCATGCTGTGGGGCACGGGGCATGGCATGGGTTGTGACACGGGACATGGGGCATGCTATGGGGCACAGGGCATGGCATGGGTTGTGACCCAGGACACGGGGCATGGCATGGGATGTGCTGTGGGGCAGGGCATGGGGCATGCTGTGGGGCAGGGCACCAGGCAGGGCCTGGGGCAAAGCACAGGGCCATGGTATGGGGCATAGTATGGAGCAGGGCATGGAGCATGGCATAGGGCACGCTGTGGGGCTGGGCACGGGACATGGCGTGGGGCATGACATGGGGCAGGGCATAGGGCGTGCTGTGGGGGCATGACGTGGGGCAGGGCATAGGGCGTGCTGTGGGGCAGGGCATGGGCTGTGACATGGGACAGGGCTGTGACATGGGACATGGCATGGGATGTGACATGGGGCAGAGCGTAGGGCATGCTGTGGGGCAGGGCATGGGGTGGGGCATAGGACGGTGTGGGGTATATGTGCAGCAGGGTACAGGGCATGCTGTGGGGCATGGCATGTGGTGTGAGGTGGGGCAGGGCATGGGGCATGCTGTGGGGCAGGGTATGGGGTGGAACATGGGACATGGTGTGGGGTGTGATGTGGGGCAGGGTACAGGACATGCTGTGGGACATGGCGTGGTGTGTGACATGGGGCAGGGCATGGGGTGGGACACGGCATGGGGTGGGACATGGGGCATGGCATGCGGTGTGAGGTGGGGCAGGGCATGGGGTGTGACATGGGGCAAGGCATGGGGTGGGACATGGCATGGGGTGGGACATGGGGCATGACCTGCGGTGTGAGGTGGGGCAGGGCATGGGGCATGCTGTGGGGCATAGGGCATGGCCTGCGGTGTGAGGTGGGGCAGGGCATGGGGCATGCTGTGGGGCACGGCATGGGGTGTGACATGGGGCAAGGCATGGGGTGGGACATGGCATGGGGTGTGACATGGGGCATGGCATGGGGCACAGTACGGAGCATGGCACGGGACAGAGAAGAGGGCACCGCATGAGGCTCAGCGTGGCACGGGACCCCACGTGGGGCAGGCTGTGGGGCAGGCTATGGGGCAGGATGCAGGGCTGGCACAGGGCACAACGCAGGACATTTCTTCAGAGCCGGGCACGGGCCACAATGGGGAGCTTTGGGGTGGGGAGAGCAGAATTTTGGGGACGCCCCGGAGCCGCGGTGCCGGGCGCCCACACCCTGGTGCCCCGGCCACGCTCCGGGGGTGGGGGCGGATCTATGGGGCAGCGCCTGCCCTGACCCCCGGCATCGGGCAGGCCTGGCGCGGCGCCTTGGCACGTCGGCGCTGCCGTTACCTGCGCGCTGCCTACACCATCATGGCGTACTACAAGCGGCACAAGGTGAAGGCGTATCTGCGGGAGCTGCTGCGCCGCTTCCAGGCCGTCCGCACCCTCCCGGATTACGGCAAAAGCGTGGCCTGGCCGGAGCCGCCGGCCGTGCTGACGCGCTTCCAGGAGGCCAGCCAGCGCCTCTTCCGCAGGTACCCACATGCATCCCGCTCCGCTCCCGCTGGGGGATGGGGAGGTGGGATGGGGACGTGGGATGGGGACGTGGGACGGACGGGGAGGTGGGATGTGGATGTGGATGTGCGACAGGAATGGGGATGTGGGATACGGGATGGGGATGGGGACATGGGATATGGGATATGGGACGGGGATGGGGATGTGGGATGTGGGACGTGGGATGGGGACGTGGGACGGGGATGGGGACATGGGATGTGGGATGGAGGTGGGGAGGTGGGATGGGGATGTGGGATGTGGGACATGGGACAGGGATGGGGACATGGGACAGGGATGGGGACATGGGATGTGGGACAGGAATGGGGACGTGGGATATGGGATGGGGATGGGTGTGTGGGATGTGGGACGTGGGATGGGGACGTGGGATGGGGATGGGGACATGGGATGTGGGATGGAGGTGGGGAGATGGGATGGGGATGTCGGATGTGGGACGTGGGACAGGAATGGGGAGGTGGGATGTGGGACAGGAATGGGGGACGTGGGATATGGGATGGGGATGGGTGTGTGGGATGTGGGACGTGGGACAGGGATGGGGACGTGGGATGGGGATGGGGACAGGAATGGGGATGTGGGATACAGGATGGGGATGGGGAGGTGGGATGTGGGATGTGAGACAGGGATGGGGACGTGGAACAAGGATGGGGACATGGGATGTGGGACGTGGGTGTGGGACAGGAATGGGGATGTGGGATATGGGATGGGGAGGTGGGATGGGTATGTGGGATGTGGGACATGGGACAGGGATGAGGAGGTGGGATGTGGGACATGGACATGGATACGGGACAGGAATTGGGAATGTGGGATATGGGACAGGGATGGGGAGATGGGATGTGGGATGTGGGACAGGGATGGGGACACGGGACAGGGATGGTAGAATGTGGGACGTGGGACGGGGATGGGGATGGGGACATAGGATGTGGGACATGGACGTGGATGTTGGACAGAAATGGGGACATGGGATATGGGACATGGATGGGGAACTGGGATGGGGACGTGGGATGTGGGACAGGGATGTGGATGTGAGATGGGGATGTGGTGCAGGGATAGGGACATGGGACATGGACAAGGAATGGAAACATTGGATGGGGATGTGGGTTGGGAATGTGGGACAGGGATGTGGGATGGGGATGTGGATGCGGGATGGGGACATGGGACAGGGACGTGGGACTGGAATGTGGGTTGAGGATGTGGGATGGGGATGTGGGACAGGGACATGGGATGGGAATATGGCACAGGGATGTGCGACGAAAACATGGGATGGGGACAGAGACATGGAATGGGAATGTGGGATGGGGATGTGGGTTGGGAATGTCAGACAGGGAAGTGGAATGGGAACGTGGGATGGGGACAGGGATGTGAGATGGGGACATGGGGACAGAGGATGGGGATGCAGGACAGGGATGGGGATGTGAACATGGGACATGGACGCAGGACAGGGACACAGGATGGGGACGTGGGATGGGGATGTGGAACAGGGACATGGGACTGGGATGCGGGACAGAGATGTGGGGATGTGGACATGGGATGGTGACATGAGGGCGCCATGTCCCCCCCGCCGCAGGTGGCGAGCGCGGCAGATCGTCAAGAACATCCCTCCCTCGGAGATGGGGCAGATCCGGGCCAAGGTGGCCGCCATGGAGGCGCTGGAGGGATTGAGGCAGGACTGGGGCTGCCAGCGCAGCTGGGCGCGGGATTACCTCTCCTCGGTAAGGGCTGGCAGCGGGTTCGGGGTGTCCCATGGCGTGCCCCGGGGTGTCACCTCCCACAAGGTGTCACCCCATCCCCACGTCCCGGCTCCCCACAGCCCAGCGAGAACCCGGGGCTGGCCCTGCCCTTCGCCCGCCGCCTCCAGACCCTCAAGGACAAGGTGCATTTCGGCTCCGTCCTCTTCTCCTGCCACGTCCGCAAGGTGAGGGGGGAGGTCCTGCCTGGCCACCGCGTCTGTGTCACCCCCTCCCCCGGCGTGTCCCCTCACTTGTCCCTGTCCCCACAGATCAACCGCTTCGGTAAGAGCCGGGACCGGGCCATCCTCGTGACGGACCAGCACCTCTACAAGCTGGACCCCCGGCAGCAGTACCGGGTGATGCGGGCGCTGCCCCTCAGCACCGTGAGTGTCCCCAGCCCCACCGGTGTCCCCAGGGTATGGGAGGGGCAAAGCCACCCCCTACACCCTGGCCTGGGTCAGAGGGACACAGGTGTCCCGGCTGCCCTGCTCCCACCCAGAGGTTGGAGACCCCTCCATGGTCCCCATGGCCACACGCCGGGGCCATCCGTGTTGGCACGGTGAAGTCCCCTGAGACAGAGGTGTGATGTTGCTGTCCCCACCACGCTGTCCCCACCATGCTGTCCCCACCACCCTGTCCCCACCACGCTGGCTGTGCCATGACATCCATGCCATGACATCCCCACCATGCTGTCACCACTCTGCTGTCCCCACCACACTGTTCCCACCACGCTGGCCGTGCCATGCTGTCCCCACCATGCTGGTTGTGCCACACTGTCCCCACCATGCTGGCCACGGCACGCTGTCCCCACCATCCTGTTCCCACTATGTTGTCCCCACCATGTTGGCTGTGCCACGCTGTCCCCATCATGCTGTCCCCACCACACTGGCTGTGCCATGCTGTCCCCACCATGCTGTCCCCACCACGCTGTCCATCGCATGTTGTGCCCACCATGCTGTCCCCACCATGCTGTCCCCACCACACTGGCCATGCCATGCTGTCCCCACTGTGCTGTCCCTACTGTGCTGTCCCCACCATGTTGTCCATGTCACGTTGAGCCCACCATGCTGTCCCCACCATGCTGTTCCCACTATGTTGTCCCCACCATGTTGGCTGTGCCACGCTGTCCCCACCACGTTGTCCCCACTATGCTGTCCCCACCACACTGGCTGTGCCATGCTGTCCCCACCACGCTGGCCATGTCACGTTGAGCTCACCGTGCTGTTCCCACTACGTTGTCCCCACCATGCTGTCCCCACCGTGTTGACCATGGCACGTTGTTCCCATCATGCTGTTCGCACTACATTGTCCCCACGATGCTGGCCATGCCATGCTGTCCCCACCATGCTGACCATGTCACGTTGAGCCCACCATGCTGTCCCCACCACGTTGGCCATGGCATGTTGTGCCCACCATGCTGTTCCCAATACCTTGTCCCCACCATGCTGGCCATGCCATGCTGTCCCCACCACGTTGGCCATGGCACGTTGAGCTCACCATGCTGTTCCCACTACGTTGTCCCCACCATGCTGTCCCCACCGTGTTGACCATGGCACGTTGTTCCCATCATGCTGTTCGCACTACATTGTCCCCACGATGCTGGCCATGCCATGCTGTCCCCACCATGCTGACCATGTCACATTGAGCCCACCATGCTGTCCCCACCACGTTGGCCATGGCACGTTGTGCCCACCATGCTGTTCCCAATACCTTGTCCCCACCATGCTGGCCATGCCATGCTGTCCCCACCACGTTGGCCATGGCACGTTGTGCCCACCATGCTGTTCCCACTGTGTTGTCCCTACCGTACTGTCCCCACCGTGTTGGCTGTGCCACGCTGTCTCCACCATGCTGTCCCCACCACACTGGCTTTGCCACACTCTTCCCACCACGCTATCCCTACCATGCCGTTCCCACCATGCTGACCATGCCACGCTGTCCCCACCACGCTGTCCCCACCATGCTGACCGTGCCACGCTGTCCCCACCACACTGGCCATGGTGCCATGCTGGCCCCACCACACTAGCCCCACCATGCTGGCCATGCCGTGCTCTCCCCACCACACTGGCCGTGGTGCCTTGGCCGTGGTCCCTTGGCCGCGCCACAGTGGCCATGCCGTGGCCCTGAGCCCCCAACGCAACCATGGCCACAGCGGTGACACCCAGACGTCCCCGCAGGTGACGGGGCTGAGCGTGACGAGCTGCCGGGCGCAGCTGGTGGTCTTCCACACCCGGAGCCAGGAGGACCTGGCCGTGTGCCTGCACAAGACACAGCCGGCGGGGGACAACCGGGTGGGCGAGCTGGTGGGCGTCCTCCTGGAGCACTGCCGAGCGTGAGTTGGGCAGGGGGGGCTGAGGATCTGGGGGGGTCTCAACACCCCACGAGCCCCCCCATTGATGGCGGGATGTTGTAGGACCAAGCGGGAGCTGCAGATCCACGTCTCCGACTGCATCCAGCTGAGCCTACGTGGGCGCCGGCGGCTGCTGACGGTGGAGGCGCGGACGGACGCAGCCACCCCTGATTTCGGCAAGAGCCGCGACGGTTTTGTGCTTTACTGGCCCAGGAGATGAGGTGTTGGGGGGCCACCGCTCCGTCACCCCCCCAGCCACATCCTGCCTGCCCCACTGGCCTCTCCTCAGGACCCCGCGCCCCACTGCAGTTCCGTGACCCCCAACTGTGTGTCCCCATGTCCCCCCGGGACAATGCCAAAGCCTCTGTGTGCACTGGGAATAAAGAGCTGGATGGGACCCCCAGGCATGGCCGGGACCTTCAGGTCCCCCAGCAGCCCCAGATAGGGCTGGGGTCCCCCCAAAAACTGCCCCACAGCCTGGGTTCCTGCTACCCGGGGGCCGGGGGGGGCCCAGATCTGATGCAGTGGGACTGGGATGGGGGGGGGCATGGCTGGGGGTGGGGTGGGAATGGAGTGGTGGAGGTGGGATGGATGGATGGATGGATGGATGGATGGGGTGGGATCAATGGGATAGCATGGGGTGGCATCTCTGGGGTGGGATGGGGTGAGATGTATGGCATTGGTGGGATGGGATTAGTGGGATGGAATGGGATCAATGGATGGGATGTATGGGGTGGGATCTATGGAGTAGGATGGGGTGAGATGGATGGGATGGAATGGGATCAATGGATGGGATGTATGGGGTGGGATCTATGGAGTAGGATGGGGTGAGATGGATGGGGTGGGATGGGATTGGTGGGATGGAATGGGATCATTTGGGATCGGATGAATGGATGGGATGGAATCTCTGGGATGGGGTGGGCTGGGATCTGTGAGATGGGGCGGGATCCATGGGAAAGGGTGGGATGTGGTGAGGTGGATGGAATGGAGTGGGATAATAGGATTTATGGGCTGGGATCTATGGGGTGGGGTGAGAGGTGGTGAGATGGATAGGCTGGGGTGGGATGGGGCCAGATGGACGGATGGGATGGGATCTGTGGGATGGGGTGGGATCTACAGGGTAGGCCCCGCACCAGACACCCCCCGCCCATGCTGTCCCCACGGTGCCACCACTCAGCCGGGGGGCTGGGGCCACTGGGACACGCGTGATGGGTTCTGGAGTCCCCGTGTCGCAGGTCCCCATGGCCCTGACACCCGGTGTCCTCATGTCCCTGACACAGTGTTCCTGTGCCCTAGTGTCGCTTTGTCCCAGGTCTTGATATCCCTGTGTCCCAAGTCCTTGTGTCCTGGGCCCCTGTATCCCTATGTCCTCAGGTCCCAATGTCCATGTCTCCTGGTGTCCCAATGTCCCCATGATCCCCGTGTCCCGGGTCTCAGTGTCCCCTGACACCAAGTATCCTGATGTCCCCATGTCCCCGGCTCTGGGAGTCCCCGTGTCCTAAGTCTCAATGTCCCTTGACTCAGGTGTCCCTACGTCCCCATGTCTTGATGTCCTCAACACCCAGTGTCCTGACGCTTGTCCTTGACAGCTGGTGTCCCAGCATCCCCATGTCCCATGGTCCCTAGGTCCCCATGTCCCTGGCACCCAGCGTCCCAATGTCCCCATGACCCAGATCCCAAAAAATGGGAAAACGGGGATTTTTCACGGATGGCAGAAGGTGGGTGCCGTCCTGCCAGGATTTGGGAACCCGCTAACGAGCCGAAGAGCTCGTCCTGTCCCTGAACCCATCAAACAATTAAATTAGTGGGATATTATAGGAAAAAAATCCCGTTATTATTCTAAGGCTCGGCTCGGGCCTGCACTAGGGCCAGGCCTGACAGGGGAGTGGCCGTTGCCATGGGAACCGCCCGTCTCTGTCTCTGTGTGTCTCTCTCCCCCCCCGCCCCGGGGGCGGAGCGTCGCCATGGGAACAGCCGTCACCGCCTATCAGCGAGCGCGGCGTCGCCATGGGAACAGCAGTCTCCGCCTATCAGCGAATGCGGCGTCGCCATGGGAACAGCCCTTGCACGGCCCTTGCCCACAAGCCCCGCCCACAGGAGGCGGGACGGAGCGTCGCCATGGGAACGACGCCGGAAGGGGCGGAGCGTCTCCATGGTAACGGAGCCGGAAGGGGCGGGACGGCACCGGGACTCGGTTTCCCGTGAGGCGCCGGGCGCGGTTCCGACGGGCGGGCGGTGCCGGCGGGCGCAGGCCGGGATGGAGGCCGTGCCCCGCATGCCCATGATCTGGCTCGACCTCAAGGAAGCTGGGGAGTTCGCCTTCAACGCCGCCGTCAAGAAGGTGGGGGCTGGGGGGGTCGGGGGGAGGCGGCTAGGGCCGCCGAGGGGCCCGGGGGAGGGGGCGGGAGGGGCCTGTGAGGGGCGGGACGGGAGGGGCCTGGGAGGGGGAGGGGGAAAGGGAAAGCGGGGGCCTGTGAGGGGGGGACAGTCTTTAGGGTGGCTGAGGAGGGGTAGAGTGGGGTCTGTGAGACGTAGGGGGGAATCTGTGAGGGGGGACAGTGGTATGGAGGCGGGGTGGGGAGCGGGAGAGAGGGGTTTGTGTGTGGAGGTGAGTCCTTAGAAGGGGCTGAGGAGGGGTACAGTGGGGTCTGTGAGACGTGTGGGGGGGTGTCTGTGAGGGGGGACAGAGCTATGGGGGGTGTGGGGAGGGGGAGAGAGGGATCTCTGAGGGGGTGAGTCCTTAGGGAGGGCTGAGGAGGGGGAGGGTGGGGGTCTGTGATAGGTGAGGGGGGTCTTTGAGGTGGGACAGTGCTATAGGGGGGTGGGGAGGGGGAAAGAGTGGTCTGTTTGGGGGACGAGTCCTTAGAGGGGGCTAAGGAGGGGTAGAGTGGGGTCTGGGAGACGTGGGGAGGTGTCTGTGAGGGGGGACAGTGCTTTGGGGAGGTGAGTAGGGAGAAAGTGTGGTCTGAGGTGGGGGGGTGAATCCTTGGAGAGGGCTAGGGTAGGGGAGTCGCGGGGGGGTCTGTGAGTGGTGGGGTCTGTGAGGAGGGACAGTGCTTGGGGGGGGTGGGGAGGCGGAGACAGCGGTCTGTGAAGGGGGTGAGCCCTTAAAGGGGGCTGAGGAGGAGGAGGGGGGGGGTCTGTGGGAGGTGAGGGGGGTCTGTCGGGGGGACAGTGCTTTGGAAAGCAGAGGAGAGTGCTTTGTGAGGTGGGGGAAGCCCTTAGGAGGGGCTGAGAAGTGGGTCTGTGAGAGGTGAGGGGGTCTGTGAGGGGGTATATTGCTTGGGGGATGTGTGGAGGGAGAGAGAGGGGGTCCCTGAGGGGTGTGTGGGGTCTGTGGGGGACGGTGCTTGGGGTGTGGGTCGGGGATGTGTGTCAGGGGGCTCCATGGGGGGAGTCTGGAGTCTTGTGAGGGAGGGGAGGGCATGGGATGTGGGGCAGGGGAAGATCGAGGGCTCTGTGGGGCAGTGTTTGGGATGCACAGGGAGGAGGAGTGCAGGGTGCGAGGGATTGGGGGTGGGGGGGGGGCTGGTGTCACGAGGAATTATATCTGGGGAAGTGTGTGGGGGCTGTGGGTCAGGGAGTCGTGACCCCTGGCTTGGACCCGCTCGCTTCACTGCCTCCTTGGGACTGCGGGACCTTCCTTGGCTGCTGGGGTCGGTGGGTGATGCTGGGGAGGCAGGGGGGGCACAGTTTTGGGAAGGAGGGAGTCCTTGGGGCCCTTCCCATCCAGGGCAGAGCTTTCCCCAGCCTCCTCAGGGGCGAGCGGTGAGTTGGCAAGTCCATCCCCACCACATGTGACTGCGCTGACTCCTTGGTCCCCATGCCACAGCCACCCTTCTCTGAGCCACGCTGCCCGATCTGGCCTCCACCGTTATTAATGCCATGGGGGGTGTCGGTAGGAGATCCGGGCCAGCGATGGGTGACACCTCATGTCTCTTTTCCCTCCGATCTCCTGTAAAAAGGGGGAACTGAGGAGGGAGGAGCTGATTCTTCCACCACCAGCAGCCCAGGCTAACTAATTGGGAGTCAATTAAAAGTCCCCATCCCTTCGCAGCGCTGTCAGAGGAAGGTTGAGAGTACAGTGGGTGCGAGGTGACAGCTGCTTCCTTGCTGGTGGCCACCAAGGGCTGTGGGGGGACATGACCTGCCCTTGCCACCCAGATGGGGACTGAACTGATGGCTTAAGTGAGGTGAAGTACTTAATTAAGCAGCTGTAAACAAGCTCCACCTATGACTGGTGTTTTCTAGTGCCGCCTACGGATGAAAATCATGATTTATTAATGTGGAAGGAGGATGGGGGGGGGGTTCTCCTGTGTTTGTGTCAGCACCCACTTCCTGCTCTGCTGTTTTTTTGGGGTGCTGAGGGGGGCTGGTGTCCTGACGGATCCCAGCAGCGGTGTTGGTGTGGCGGGGACGTCCCCGTGCCTGGAGGAAGGTGTCGCGGGATCGTCGAGCTGAGTCATGCCATGCCGGCCGGGACAAGGTGCGGCGGCCGTTGGCGTGGCTCCGGCCCCGCCGTGCCTGTCAGCACCGGTGGAGCCGATGGTGCCATGGGGTGACAGAGGGTGCAGGCAGCCCCTCAAATGTCCCCAACCTCCTTTAGCCTGCTGGGGTGCATCAAGCCCTCAGTGTCTGCCTGAGCTGGAGCAGAGTGGGGCTGCGGGTCCCCAGCTCTCCCTGCGGCTGCCAGGAAGGTTGGATGAATCCTGCCCGGACCCTTGGAGGATCCCGAGCTGCCTGCACTCGGGAAGGGCTATGCTTGCCAACAGCATCATGATCTGAGGGATCTCGAAACCTTCGCTAGAGGCACGTTTGGGGACCTCTGTCCCTACAGCTCCCTCCACAGCGGCAGGGAGACATAACTCATCACTGAGCACCTTTCTCGGGGATGCTGGAACATTTTTGGCCAAGCCAAACTCCACTCCACAGTGACACAGGAGCCTCCACCAGGGGCCATGGTGCCGTGCTGTTTGGTGCCGGCATGCACTACCCCGTTTCATTTCCCTTTTGGCCCTCGCCATGATGGGCTGCCTTCCTGGGCGATATTCACCCTCTGACGGTCAGCGAGGGGCTCTGCTTTCATCCAAGCACAGCGGGGTATCGGTTGTGAATCCAGAGTGACTTCAATTCGATCGGTCCCGTTCACTGGTGACTCCTCAGGACCTTACAGCTGCTTGATTCTGGGTTTTCCACCTCAGCTCCGAGGTCCCCATTGGCTCCTGGCATGTGCCAGATCAGTGCCTCTTCCCTGGGTGTTGTCTGCACAGGACCCCGTGTCCTGGCCTTGCATTAAGCTGAGGTTCAGCAGCAGCTGGGCAAGATTTGGGAGGTTTTAGGGGGGCAAACAAGCTCCGAACCAGGAGATGCAAGGCCTCGAGCCAGCGCGTGCCCCTTCATGCTGTCAGACCTGCCGCGGGGGCTTCTCCTGGGCTTCCCTGGAGAGCTGCCGGTTGTAGCTCCGGGGCTGGGAAGGAGGCTGTGGGTGTCGGGACAGGGCCAGGCTCTCACCCCTCTCTTCCCCCTCCAGTTTGTCCTGAAAAACTATGGGGAGAACCCGGAGAACTACAATGAAGAGCTGCGGAAGCTGGAGCTGCTCCGACAGGTAAAGCTGGACTCCAGCCTGAATCACTCACAGCCTCAGTGAGACCTGCCAGAGCCAAACTGGGGGGGAGTGGGAGCTCCCTGGACCAGGAGCTGTGCTGTAACGCTGCCGTGGCTGCTCCTCTTCCTCAACAGTGGCCCATGGACGAGGCCGTTGACAGCCAGGCTGCGTCCTGGGCTCCCCGGATGATTCTGGCTTCCCAAGGAGCATGCTGGGCTTGGGTGCTGGGGCTCTGCTGTATCCGCTTCCCTGAATTTGGGGTGTTTCGTATTGAATACCAGTTCCCTGTTAGATGGAAGGAATTGCTTTGTCCAGTCGGGCTGGTGCCTAAGGTCTTCACAGGGAATAAATCAGCCCTTTGCTCTCAGCTCTGCAGCCCAAACACTTGTGTTAATCATTGGGGTCACCAATTTGAGGGCTGCTGAGCAGGTTAGAGACAGCCTCGGCCCTGGGCAGGTGGTGGCTGAGACACGGGTGGTAAAACCAGCTGGAGATGGTCAGAGACTCTCCCTGAGCCGGGTCCAGTGCCAGTTTGTGCCGTGGCACAGTTTTGTAGCGAGGCCGTAAGCCTGATGCACAGGGTGGAGCTGGGGTAACTTATGGTGTTGGCACTGGGGTCATGTCACCAGTGTCTCCAAAGCACAGCGGTGGTGGCTGGGTGCTTAAACGGCCCCAGCCCGGGATCTGGGGAGATCTGGCCTCTACCCATGGGTTTAACCCCGAAACAGGAGGTTGGGAAACCTTTCCAGAGTCTTCTGCTTTTCTGTTCCTTCTCCCAGCACAGCTTTGCCGTAGCAGCGGGTCCTGTGCCCTCTCCAGGACACCACCGTTTCAGTTGCTCCCAAGTTGCTCCCGTTTATTTCACCCTCAGGAGCCTGTGTTGAGGGGAGCGGAGACTCTTCCTCTCCAAACCGGTTGCTCTGGATCCATAAAGCGGCTCCCTCCAGCCTCATTTTTAGGTGTTCAGACCTGTTTTTCTAGCTGTGTTACACAGGTGTTTTCCATAAGGGCTTGCTCCTTCCCGTGGGGCCGCTTCATCCTGGGGAGCCGGCCGATGCCCGGCTCTGGCCGTCCCCTCCTGCCTGCAGATCTCACCACGAATCAGGCAGGCTCTTGTTCCTGCCTGGCACCTCACCCGTGAGCACGGTCCTGTCCTCGGGGCAGCCTCTTCCTCCTCCTCTCTCCCCTCCAGAGCGCCGTCAACGTGCCCAGGGACTTTGAGGGCTGCAGCACGCTGCGGAAGTACTTCGGCCAACTCCACTACCTGCAGAGCCGCATCCCTATGGGTGCCGAGCAGGAGGCGGCGGTCCCCATCGCGTGGTGAGCAGGAGCTTCTTCCCCGTACCCTCTCTCCGGCGTGGGACTGGGGTGTTGCGGATGAAGGATTGGTTCCCAATGGGAGCTTCCTGAAATGCGGAGGCTGACCCAAAGCAGAGCAACTGCTCCCTCTTCCCTGTGCACATCCCTCACCGGCATCCGATACGCTTCTCCCTGAAGCCCAGTGGCTGTACCTGGGTGGCACTGGGGTGTCCCTTGGGAAATGGCATCCTGCCGTGGGGGATCTGGCAGAACATCTCAGCTCAAGCCATAAGACAACACAGTTGGCTCTGAGGAGACACGAGGCAGAGCCAGGACAGCATCACCATGCAAGGTGACAGCGCTGAGATCCCCTGGGCTGGCGAGTTGCTTGGCTGGGTGTAAACGGGGGTGTCTGTGTGCTTACAAAGACAAAACAAGCCCACCACGTGGAGACGCACCGTCCCACCAGCTCCCACTGCCTTCATTTGATGCCCAGCGTGACACCAGGCAGGAGGGCCCCTTCTCCGAACCTCTGAGGGAGCGCGTCTCCTGACAAATCCTTCTCCTGGCATGTGTCCCACACCCAGGAACACCAGTACCTCCATCTACAGCCAGTAACCAGGCTTCTCTCCTCGCAGGACTGAGATCTTCTCGGGCAAGACGGTGACTCATGAGGACATCAAGTACGAGCAGGCCTGCATCCTCTACAACCTGGGTAAGGGCCTGGGAGACCGGCTGCCCTGGGTGTGAGGGATGTCCCACCTCTCTGCCCGGCCTTTGCTCCACATCACCCTTCCTCGGAGCAGCCAGGCAGCAGCACGGGCCCACCTGGTCCCACCAGCAGTTGTGGCTCAGCCTAGTTGTGCCTCTTTCCCTGCTCTACAGGACTGGGTGCTCAGCCTCGGAGCTGCACGAAGGGTTGACTTTGGCTTTTGTCAGAAGCCGCCTCTCCTTTCCTCCCGGTCTGAGCGCACCCTGGTCATGTGCTGCCCTGGGTCTCGGTCAGAGGTTGCACCGAGGAGGCCGACATCAGGTTGTGGCATTACAAATGCCCTTTCTGGCATGGTGACAGCCGCAGTCAGGCTTTGTCCAGCTCATCCAGTGCCCCGTCTCCTCAAAAACAGCAAATGTAACCCTTGTACCCACTCCCTTGCTCTCCAGCTGTGGCTAGTCATGGCTCAGAGTGGGGGTTTTTCTTGGTAGCCCCAAAGGGAAGGTGATGCTCAGCCCCTGGACACTTAACGCAGCTGAAAACACTCCCATCCCTGGTGTTGCGGCTGCCCCAAATGCTGCAGCTCAGGAACTGACTGCGCTCTCCCAGCCCACCATGCACAAACCTCATGCCCAGCCCAAGGCAGCAGGAACTGATGTGGGGCCTGGGCCCCTTTCGAGAGGTCGCACCTCCCTGAATCTGGTAATATGTCTTATTAAACCAGGAAGGTGTTAGAAACTCACTTTTTAATACTAAAGGTTTCCAGCCTGGGAATTTTCTGTGCTGAATGACTTGGGTGTGCAGTCTCACGCTGGTGCCCTGTGAGATGGGCATCCGGAGTGCCATGGTTCCCTGGCACAGAGTGCCAGCTGAGAGCTGCTGGTGGCCACCTTGCCGTGGATTTAGGCTTCTCTGGTGCAAGTGCCTGGGGGCTGCCAGGGTGTGCTCGCCCTGCTGAGCTGCCGTCCTCTTTCCGCAGGTGCACTGCACTCCATGCTGGGCGCCATGGACAAGAGAGTGTCTGAGGAGGTAATGATCCCTCCGTGCCTTTTCTCTCCTACGTGGTTAAAAGCTTCGAGCCGGTAGCCCTGACGACTTCTCCTCCATAACCTGAGTGGTTACAAGCGTCTCTACCAGCTCTGGTTGTCTGCTGTGAGCCAGTATTGCCGGAGAGCGTTACGAGGAGGCACCTCTTCATGGTTGTGTCCCTCCCTGCCCTATCATTGCTGTCCTTGCTCCAGCAACACTTTGCCTGTTTGCTGGCCAGGCTGACCTTCCACCCTCAGCACGCAGGGCCAGGAGGGGAGAGATCTGATGCAGCTTGGGGTTTGCGTGGCCAGGGGAAAGCACCGAGCCATTTAGAGCCCTGTGAGCCCCAGGGACTCGCTCCAGCCTTGTGGTGGCTGCTTTTTGGGGTCTCAGAGGAGGCATAGAATGGTTTGGGTTGGAAGGGACCCTTAAATACCATCCAGTTCCAACCCCCTGCCCTGGGCAGGGACACCTCCCACCAGCCCAGGTTGCTCCAAGCCCCGTCCAACCTGGCCTTGAACCCCTCCAGGGATGGGGCAGCCACAGCTTCTCTGGGCAACCTGGGCCAGGGGCTCACCATGCTCACAGCCAAGAAGTTCTTCCCAATATCTCATCTAAATGTCCCCTCTTCCAGTTTAACACTGTCCCCCCTTGTCCCATGGCTCCCCTCCCTGATCCAGAGTCCCTCCCTAGCTTTCCTGGAGCCCCTTGAGGGACTGGAAGGGGCTCCAAGGTCTCCCTGGAGCCTTTGCTTCTCCAGGCTGACCTCCCCCCCCGCCCAGCTCTCTCAGCCTGTCCTCACAGCAGAGGGGCTCCAGCCCTCCGATCGCTTTTTGTGGCATGAGCAGTGTGGGGAACATCTAACCCCAGTGAGCTGGGGTTTATCACCCCAAACCCCACCATGTGAAAGGAGGTTGCTGCTTCTCCAGTCTATCCGAGTCTCCACAAATCCCTCGTGTCCGGCAGCACTTGCCCATGGACATCGGCTGGCTTGGCGTGCGTGCGAGAGGGCTGCACATGCCTGACGCGTGTTCTCCCATCCTCTCAGGGCATGAAGGTTTCCTGCACCCATTTCCAGTGTGCCGCTGGGGCGTTTACCTACCTGCGGGATCACTTCCCCCACTCCTACAGCGTGGACATGAGCCACCAGATCCTCAACCTCAACATCAACCTCATGCTGGTAGGAACTGGGTTCTGCCTCTGCCGGGGCGCTGGTCCCACTGGGATGACTCCTTGCACACCTCGGGGGCAGCTGCTGCTTGACTGGGAGAGGGGTGTCTGTCAGGTTGGGTGCTCCCCACTGAGTCCAAGTGCTTGGAGCTGGGCGAGACAGGACCCCAGTGCCCCATGGCGGGTGATTGTCTATGGGTTCTGGGCTGCTGTAGGCAAGAGGAGCTCCGTTCTGTGGGAGGGAAGGAGGTTTTGGGAGACAGCAGGGAAGAGGGAAGGCTCTGTGCTGCTCTGCTCATCCTGGGCTCTTCAAACATCCCTTGGGGCTGGTGTTTACTGTGCTCTGCTGACCCTGTAAGAAAGGGGCTGTAACTGGTGGATTCTGCCAGGGGCCGGGGCCTGGCACTGGCTTGGATACAGGGGGGTGTCCCCAAGTGTGGTGGAAACCAAACATTCCCCTCTTCTCTTTGTCAGGGCCAGGCACAGGAGTGTCTCCTGGAGAAGTCCATGCTGGACAACAGGAAGAGTTTCCTCGTGGCCCGGATCAGTGCCCAGGTGAGCTCCTGGACAATCCCTGCTATGCTCGACTCTGGCCCCTTCTGCCTCGGTGCTCGCTGTTCCCAGCACAGCCCCACTCCTGCTGCACGGAGCGACGGGTGGGATTGGGAGCTTGGGGAGGGTGTCCTGGATCCTGCACGGTGTCAGTGCAGTCAAACTGTGGTATGGGTGCTGCCATCACCCCAGGCTGTGAGCACAGCCTGCAGCTCCTCAAAGGAGAGGGTAAGATACTCTAGAGGGACAAGATGTCATCCAGAAGGACCTGGACAGGCTGGAGAAGGGGGCCCGTGTGAACCTCATGAGGTCCAGCAAGGCCAAGTGCAGGGTCCTGCACCTAGGTCAGGGCAACCTCTGGTCCCAGCAGAGGCTGGGGATGGAGGGATGGAGAGCAGCCCTGCCGAGAAGGGCTTGGGGGTGCTGTGATGGGGGAGAAGATGGCCATGGGCCGGCAACATGCACTGGGAGCCCAGAACCCCACCACGCTTCTGGGCTGCATCCCCAGCAGCGTGGGCAGCAGGGCGAGGGGGGGGATTCTGCCCCTCTGCTCCGCTCGGGGGAGACCCCCCTGCAGCGCTGCCTCCAGCTCCGGGGCCTCAGCACAGGAGAGACACGGAGCTGTTGGAGCGGGGCCAGAGGAGGCCCCGGAGATGCTGGGAGGGCTGGAGCCCCTCTGCTGTGGGGACAGGCTGAGAGAGCTGGGGGGGTTCAGCCTGGAGAAGAGAAGGCTCCGGGGAGACCTTCCAGCCCCTGCCACTCCCTCCAGGGGCTCCAGGAAAGCTGGGGAGGGACTCTGGATGAGGGAGGGGAGCCATGGGACGAGGGGGAAGGATTTTCCAGTGCAAGAGGGGAGATTGAGATGAGATGTGAGGCAGAACTTCTTGGCTGTGAGGGGGGTGAGCCCCTGGCCCAGGTTGCCCCGAGAAGCTGTGGCTGCCCCATCCCTGGAGGGGTTCAAGGCCAGGTTGGACGGGGCTTGGAGCAACCTGGTCTGGTGGGAGGTGTCCCTGCCCAGGGCAGGGGGTTGGCACTGGATGAGCTTTAAGGTCCCTTCCAACCTGAAACATTCTGTGATTCTAACCCTCTGTGTGGGGTTGGTGTATCAAGGTGATGTCACTAGTCCATCACGCCAACGCAAAACGAATCTTCACATTCCCCACCGGCCGTTTTGCTGTGCTTGTTGGGAGATCTGAGGCCGCGGGTACAAACTCTAGTGCCAGCGAGTCCTCCTTTCCCTTGCTGCTCTCAGTTCCACCTGGGATCCGGCTTTCTACGGAATTTTCCAACACCCGTCCCTCTCTCCATAGGTGGTGGATTACTACAAAGAGGCCTGCCGGGCGCTGGAAAACTCAGAGACAGCCTCGCTGCTGGGAAAGATCCAGAAGGACTGGAAGAAGCTGGTTCAAATGAAAATCTATTATTTTGCCGCTGTGGCCCATGTAAGTGGGGCAGACCAACCTGGGGGGGCTGTTTGGCTGCGATGGGGAGACCTGCCCTTTGCTCCCACCCCGGCTTGGGCTGCCAACGCCCGCTGTGGAGCGGTGCTCACCACAACAAGACCGACGAAGGGGCTTGGGTTGCTTTGTGGGGTTTTCTTGCCCGTTTCCAAGATCTCCCTGGAATTCAGGAGCTCTGACACCCCCGATGCCTGTTTTTCTTGCAGCTGCACATGGGAAAACAGGCCGAGGAGCAGCAGAAGTTTGGGGAAAGGGTAAGCAGAGCCGTGTCGGCCCACCCCGTCCGCTCCAGGCTCTGAATCGCGGTCCTGTCCTGGGAGGGTTGAGTCCTGAAAGAGATTGTTGTGCTGGTGACAGTGGGCATCCTCAGCCCTGGGGACATGAGTGTGTCACCGATGTCCTGCCTTCTGCAAGCATTTGTGGGTGCTCTCGCAAAGCCCCGTTACGCTGCGGGAAGCCGCGGCCCTCAGGGACTGGTGGTGGTGTTCCTGTGCAAAGCAAGGGCACCTGCTTTTGTGCCAACCCCAATTCCTGCTCTCGCTGCAGGTCATCTACTTCCAGAGCGCTCTGGATAAACTCAACGAAGCTATCAAGCTGGCAAAGGTGTGTTCCTTCTCCATGTGGTTGCAGTAATTTAGGTTTTTAAAGTTATTGCGCTCAGGCCAGCGGGATGCCAGGCTGAGAAGATGACAACTGGTGTCAGTTTAAAAGTCTTCTTTGCCGTGGAGTAGGTTGGCAAACCTGTGCTGGCTTCCCAAAGCATCGCTTTGCTTCCCTCTGGGACATCCAGCCAAGCCCAAGGCTCTGGGATCTCTTGGTCTACCAGGGATTTAGAGGGGGTTGTGTTGGTTTTCATCACTCAGGGGCATGTGGGCAGCTCCAGAAGGGCCGTGGGTCTGCAGCGCTCAGCCCTGCCGCCTCGGTGGGCTCCCCACGGAGCTCCTGGTGCGGGTGCTGCCATGCTCGGGAAACCAAGGACAGCCCTGCAGCAGGGTCTGCGTGTGAAACAGGAACACGGAGGATGCCTGCAGGCATCTCCGTTCCTTTATGGGGCACACAGAGAGATGGCTGGCGAGGCTGCTGCTGGCTCTCGGGCACAATTGGGCTGTGGCCGTGGCCATGGGACAGCGATACGCGTTCCCTGCCTGTGCAAACTGCCTTTCCTTTCTGCAGGGCCAGCCAGAAACCGTCCAGGAAGCCCTGAGATTCACCATGGATGTGATCGGTGGCAAGTGAGTCTGTGCCCGGGGCACCCCTGGATGTGGCCATCCTGCATCTCTGGGAGTCAGAAAGGCCTGGTGGCCGGAGCACCCCAGGGCAGTGTCCCCAGTGTCCCCCAAGGGGCAGAGCCATGCACGCTGTGCTGCCTGAGGCTCTCGTGATGTGTCGCTGCTGTGGAAATTGCTCTTGGCTCTCCTCGGAGCGAGCCCAGGAGACCCAGGGCCTGACCTTCTGGGAGCAAGCTCAGGGAGCCGGGGATGCTGCCTGCTCCTCGCCAACGCGGCATCGCTTCTCATTTCTAGGTACAATTCGGCCAAAAAGGACAATGACTTCATCTACCACGAAGCTGTGCCTGCGCTGGACACCCTGCAGTCTGTGAAAGGTGAGGGTGGGCAGTGCCCTCTCCTGCCAACTCCTGATGGGAGAGGGGCACACGGAGTGACACACGGTGGATCCATGGGGCTCTGGGACCCCTTGGGCCGGTGGGGCTTTGTGCCGTAATCCCCAGGGACTGGGGGAATGAAGGTGTTGAGCAGGAGGGTCCATCTTGGGAATGATCAGTTTTCCGTGGAGGTTTCAGGCGTGTGTTGTGTCTTCGACCCCCAGGTGCCCCGTTGGTGAAAGCCCTCCCCGTCAACCCCACGGATCCGGCTGTCACCGGCCCCGATATATTTGCCAAGCTGGTGCCCATGGCTGCCCACGAGGCCTCTTCCCTGTACAGGTGTGTCCTGGGGTGCTGTGGGCGGGCACAGCTCCAGTCAGAGCAGGACGGTCACGGAGCTGGGGACGCAGATCTCCAGCACGGAACTCAGTGAGGTCCCCCCAGGCTGAAGGGAGCCAGAGGGGACCCAACCAGCCGCGGTGGTTTCCTTGGGGAACCACCAACATCCCCGAGTTGTCCTCATGTCTGGCTCCTGTCCCGTGTCTCTTCTGGCGGCTGGAGCTGGTCTTGCTGGGACGGATGAGGCTCTGGCTGATTCCTGCGGGGCTCGGAGCACGTGTGATTTACGGTGGAGGTTTCCCTATTCCTGGCATGGCACCGAAGGATTGTTTGTTTGTTTGTTTGTTTGTTTTTTCTCCTCCATCACAGCGAGGAGAAGGCCAAGCTGCTGAGAGACGTGATGGCAAAGATCGAAGCCAAGAATGAAGTGCTGGAGTACGTGAGAGCCGTACCGGAACAGGGCCCCGGCCAATTCCTCGCCCAGGCAGCACTGGGCGCTCCCTCGCGTAGGGATGTCCCGATTGTCCCCTTGCTGGGTTTCCCACCCTGGTGCCGACAGGAACACAGACATCCCTGATCTGTCACCTTCATGCCGAGCACCATCAACTACCAGTTTGCCCAGCTCTGGGGCAGTCCCCCAGTAGGTTCCAGTCCCAGCCACTGGTCCCCAAGTTCATCCTGCAGTTTTGCTCAGGCCACTGTGAGCGATTCTGCAGTGCCGCACCCGGAGCTGGCTGCGGTTTGGGATGGGGGGGGGGGACCTGCAGGGAGGTTGGGGGGAGGCTCTGCCACCGCTCAGGGGCTTGTTCTCTCTTGCCTGTAGCCAGTTCATGGACTCCATGCAGCTGGACCCTGAGACCGTGGACAACCTGGAGATGTACAGCCACATCCCCCCCGTCCTCATGGAGAAATGTGCCGCGCTCAGTGTGCGCCCCGACACCGTCAAGAACCTGGTCCAGTCCATGCAGGGTAAGGACACGGGGGATGTACTGGGGGGGACCGGGGCTGTCTGGGCTGGCCCTGGGGACAGGCCACGCCGCTCCCTGGACGGGGCTCGGTGTTGGGAATGGTTGATTCTTTTCCCATATAAATTCCTGCACCCTGAAGCATTTTTCCCTGTTGGCCGCTCGTGGGGGATGCTGCTTCCTCGCAGGCCAGGCCAGGTGTCACCCTACTGGTGGCTGCGGCCCCGTGGGCCATCTGGAGCCCACTGTGGGCATCTCCACAGCACAAACGAGCCCTGAACCCAGAACCCGGGTGCTTGGGCCATCGTGTTCTTGCGTCCTCTGGTCGCCCACAGCCAGATTTATTCCTCAGGCTGCTGTGTCGCTGCCTGGCTTCAGGCTTGGGGCAGGTGGGGACCGGGAGAGCTCGTAGCCAGGAGTCCCCAGAGGTGGTGGTTCAGCCCTTCGCCAGCCTCCGTGTCTCTCCCGCGCAGTGCTCTCCGGGGTCTTCACCGACGTGGAGGCTTCCCTGAAGGAGATCCGAGACCTCCTCGAGGAGGATGAAGCTCAGGAGCGGAAGCTGCAGGAGCTGCTTGGGAAGGTCCCGCCGGCCCAGGGGTCCCCCCCGCCGCCGTCCCCGGGGCTGGCCGAGGTCAGCAAGGAGTGCTCCAAGTACATGGAGGTGCACGAGAAGGCCAGTTTCACCAACACCGAGCTCCACAAAGCCATGAACCTGCACATCGGCAACCTCCGCCTGCTCAGCGGGCCCCTGGAGCAGGTCCGGGCCGCGCTGCCCTCGCCCGCCTTGACCGAAGGTGAGCAGTGCTGCGCCCTGGAGGGGGGCGGGGGGGGCTGGCCATGCCCTGGGGGGGTTGGCCCAGCTCGGCGGGATCCAAGGTGGCCGCTCAGCCCTCCCTGTCCCCCCAGACGACAAGCAGGTGCTGCAGAACCTGAAGCGAATCCTGGCCAAGGTGCAGGAGATGAGGGACCAGCGGATGTCCCTGGAGCAGCAGCTGCGCGAGATGATCCAGAAGGATGATATCACCACCTCGCTGGTCACCACCGACCGCTCCGAGATGAAGGTGGGTGTCACCCCCAGTGTTTGGGGAGCCCCTTCGCGTGCCACACGTCCCGGTCACAGCTGCAGCAAGAGCTCTGCTCTGTCCCAACCTGCCCCTGAGCCTCCCCGGCCCCTCAGAGCCTCCCCTCTCTCACAGAAACTCTTTGAGGAGCAGCTGAAGAAGTACGACCAAATCAAGGTCTACCTGGAGCAGAACCTGGCTGCCCAGGAGAACGTCCTGAAGGCCCTGACGGACGCCAATGTCAAATACGCGACTGTGCGCAAGGCCCTGGCTGAGGTGGAGCACAAGTGAGTGGTGTGTGGGGTGGGTCGGGGCGTGGGGCAGAGTATTCCCCGGTGGGGTCTGGGTGCACGGGAACAGCCCTCACCCACCCCAGGGAGAGGTGTGAGGTCACTGCCAGCTTCTCTAGTGTCCCTTGTCACGTCCAGCTGCTGGGAGGCTGCTGGTGGCTGTTTGTCCTGCACCCGGTGTCTGTCCCAGGTGGGGGCTGGTGGGTTCCCCAGGTCCCAGGAGCAGGAACGCCCAGCTTTGGCTTAGTGTCATGTCCCTGCTCAGCCTCTCCGCCCCGTCTCCCCAGGTGGAACACCACCGTTCAGACCTTGGTGGCCTCCTACGAAGCCTACGAGGACCTGATGAAGAAATCGCAGGAGGGGAAGGACTTCTACACCGACCTGGAGGGGAAAGCCGCCAAACTGCTGGAAAAAGCTCGCGCCGCCTGCCAAGCCGCCGAGGCCAACAGGCAGCAGATCTTGGAGAAGTAGGTGGCGCCGTGCCCCTCGCGGAGACGCAGAGCCAGGGTTGGGGTCCCCACTGTGACACCCCCCGGAGGCGGGCAGCACCTTTGGGTGCTCTGGGCTGTGTCTCAAGGGTTTGGCTTCGGTGGGGTGGCCCCGTGGGAGGCGGGCAGCCCCGCGCTGAGCCCCTGTTGCCCCCCCTCCCCGGCAGGGAGATGAAGAAGCAGCCGCCCCCTCGGCCCACGGCCCCCAAGCCTGCCCTGCAGAAGAAGCCGCCGGAGCTGGAAGCCGCTGGGCTGGATGCCGGCGACCTGCCGCCGCTGGGCTCCCTGGTGCTGCCGGAGCTGCCGGAGGAGCTGCGGAGCCTCCCCCCCGACGTGCTGGCCGGCCACCTGGCCCGCTTGCCCCCCAACACACTGGCCGCCCTGGCTACCGGCCTGCGGCCCCCCGAGCCCTTCTTGCCGGCGGCCAGGCTGGCCAGTGCCCCGCTGCAGCCCTTCGTGCCCCCCTGCTTCCCAGGGCCCCCTGCCCTCCCCGGGCACTACCGTCTGCCAGCGGCACCCACCGTGGCACCAGGACCCTTTCCCCCTGGTGGGGGGGCCCCAGGGCAGCTCCTGCAGCCCACCGCCCCCCAGACGGCCGGGCCCCCCCAAAGCTCGGCCCCGGCCGCTGCCCCCCAGCTCTTCCCGGCCGCCCCGCTCATGCGAGCCCCGCTGCAGCCCGGCTTTGGGGGGCCCCATGTTCTCCCCCCACGCTCATCCCCGCAGCATGGCCCCACTCCCGCTGCCTCCTATGGCCTGGGCCAGCCAGGGGTGCCCACGCCTGGCCCCCTCACACCCCCCGCCCTGGGGCCAGCACCTGTGGGTGGCCCCGAGCCAGCCCCAGGGGCCCGGCCGGCCACCACCACGGTGGACAGTATCCAGGCCCCCATCTCCAGCTGCACCGCTCCCCCCCGGCTCCCCGTGCCCCCCAGCCCCTTCCTGGCCCCACAGCGCCCAGGGGGGGGCCCTGCCCCCTTCCCCTATGCCCAGGGGGGGCTGCAGCCCTTCGGGCAGCCGGCTCAGCCCTCCTTCCCCCCCAGGCAGCACCCCCACACCTTCGCCCCGCCAGCGCAGCTCCAGCCTGGCATGGAGATTCCGGCTCGGGCCCAGGGCCCCCAGCAGTTCTCCCAGGCCCCCCCCTTTCTGCCCCCAGGGAGAGCCCAGGTCCCCCTGCCCTTCCAGCCCCCTGCCCGGCCCCCGCTGCCCCCCACCCAGCCCCAATTTGCCCAGCAGCCCTTTGCCACTGGCCCTGGGGGGCAGCCTCCCCTGCCCCCCCAGCTCTACCAGCTCCCTGGGCAGGATAAGCTGCCCCCGCAGGGGCTTGCCCCCCCCACGGGAGCCTTGCCCTTCCCCAGGCCCCCCAGCCAGAGTGGCCCCCCCCTGCATGCTGCTCTGGGGGGGCTGCAGCCGGTGCCTGCCAGCTCCCCCGCTCTGCCCTTCTGCCCCACCTCAGCCCCCCCCAGCAGCCAGATGCCCCCCGGCACTATGGCCCTGGGCCCCCCCCAGCCCACCCCCGCCAGCCAGGCCGGCCCCCACCATGTCCCCCCCTCTCCCAGCCCCGGCCTGAGCCAGATGCCGGGCGCGGTGGTGGTCCAGGGTCCCCTTGTCCCCTCCCCAGCCCCCTCCCCGCAGCCGGCCTTGCCCATGCAGCCCCCACCGCTGGTGCCGGGGCCGCAGAGACCCCCCCCCTCGCTGACGCCGGGCACAGCCCCGCTCCCCCAGGGCCCCAGCGAGGTCCCCTTCCAGCGGCAGAGCTCCTGCACCGATGACCTGCTGTCCTCCAGCCCCGAGAGCCAGCATGGGGGCTCCAAGGTGGCGGTGGGCCAACCCCTGCTGCAGCCCACCAAGGCGGACGCCAAGGAGGGGCAGAAGCCCAAGGCCGTGCAGCTGATCGAGAACGATCCCTACGAGAAGCCGGAGCGCGTCCTGCGGCTGCTGGCGGAGCTTGACCACTTCCGCGGGCTGGTGGAGCGGCTGGAGCGGCCGGGGCCTGGCGGCGGCACCGAGCTGGACGCGATGTGGAAGGACCTGCAGGACGCGCAGGAGCGGGACGCCCGGCAGCTCTCCATCGCCATCGCCCGCTGCTACTCCATGAAGAACCGGCACCAGGACATCATGCCCTACGACAGGAACCGCGTGGTCCTCCGCTCGGGCAAGGATGACTACATCAACGCCAGCAGGGTGGAGGACCTCTCGCCTTACTGCCCCACCATCATCGCCACCCAGGCCCCGCTGCTGGGCACCGCTGCCGACTTCTGGCTGATGATCTACGAGCAGAAGGTCTCCGTCGTCGTCATGCTGGTGTCGGAGCAGGAGCTGGACAAGGTAGACCCTTCCCTGGCAGAGCTGGTGGGGTGGGACTTGCTGTGGCCACCAGGGATGGGACTCTGGCATCCCTCACCCTCTCCTCGTGCGCTGGTTGTCACTGTGCGGCATCTCCAGGCCCTGATGGGGACCAGGGAGGGAGAGGAGGGTCCCAGGGGGAGGTGGTCGCCCTAGTGGGGTGTTATGGCTCCTGATGCACGTCCCCTTCCCTCCCCACAGCAGAAGGTGCTGCGGTACTTCCCCCCGGAGCGGGGCCAGCCCATGGTGCAGGGACCCATCACCCTCATCCTCACCAGCCTGAAGGTGGCCCCCACCCATGTGGAGAGGATGATCACGCTGCAGTACCGCGACCAGAGCCTCAAGCGCACCGTCGTCCACCTCCAGTTCACCTCCTGGCCTGAGCTGTATGGCACTGGGGGGCACTGGGGGGGTGGTGGGGTGCAGCTGGTGGGGGGCAGGTCTATGTGGCGTCCCATGGGACCCCTGCAACTGCTGCTCCTCTGTGGGGGGCCCCAGCGTGGGGTGGGTCTGATCCTGCCTGGGGGGTGTTGAGAGTGGGACACTACCCACCCCCCGAAAATGAGTGTCCCCCACCACAATGAGAGAGTGTGTGTGTGTTCCAGGGGCCTGCCCGACAGCAAGGGGAGCCTCCTGCGCTTCATCCAGGAGGTCCATGGCCACTACCTGCACCAGCGCCCGCTCCACACCCCCGTCGTCGTGCACTGCAGGTCAGCAGGGCTTGGGGAGGGATTCCTGGGGGGGACCGGGGCTGTGGGGTGCCCCCCTCTCCCAGCCCTGTCACAGCATGGTGTGTGGGGGGGGTTTCTCTGCAGCTCTGGGGTGGGCCGTACCGGGGCCTTCTGCCTGCTGTATGCGGCCATGCAGGAGGTGGAGGCCGGCAACAGCATCCCTGACCTGGCCCAGCTGGTGAAGCGGATGCGGCAGCAGCGCAAGCACATGCTGCAGGAGAAGGTAATGGGGTGGGGGGAAATGGGGAGGGGGCTGGAATCCCCCCCGGCGTCGTGGGGGGGGGGGCCACTGCATGTTGGAGGGACTCACCCTGCCCTTCTCTTCCTTCTCCCTGCAGCTCCACCTCAAGTTCTGCTACGAGGCCGTCCTGCTGCACGCCGAGCAGGTGCTGCAGCGCCATGGCGTGGGTGCCCCCGCTGTCCCCAAGGCCACCAACAGTGCCTCCCCCAAGGTGCGTGCGGGGCTGGGGGGTGCTGGGGGGAGGGGGAGGGCTGTGTCACCCCCAGGGCTCACGGGCCCCCTCTCTCTACAGCTCTACTTCCACCAGGACCCCCAGGATCTGGTCCTGGGGGGGGACATGCCCATCAGCTCCATCCAGGCCACCATCGCCAAGCTGAGCATCAGGCCAGTGGGGGTCAGCGGGGAGCCCGATCCTGCTCCCCCTGCACCGGATGCTGCCGACACAGAGGTGATGCCAGTACTGCCCGACGGCGTGATGGACAGCGTGGGTCCCCCTGAGCCCTCCCCAGCAGGGCCGCCCCTCCCTGAGCCCCCCGCTGACCCCGAGAGCTGCAACGACCTGGTGGAGAGCCCCGAGCCCCCCAGGGAGCAGCCAGCAGCAGCCCCCACCGCCCCCCCCTCCTCCTCGCTGGAGCTGCTGGCCTCCCTCACGCCCGAGGCCTTCACCCTGGACGCCTCCCTCAAGGGCAAGCAGCGCATGAACAAGCAGAACTTCCTGCAGGCACAGACGGGTGAGGGGCTGCGGGGGCCCCGGCCCAGCGACGACCCCCTCAGCATGCTCGACCCGCTCTGGACACTTAACAAGGCCTGAGGGGGTGGAGGGGAACCCCCCCCCCTCCCGGTCCCATCTCCCCCCCCAGTTCCTCCCTCCCAGACCCAGCACTACAGCCCTGCTCCCCCTGCCTGCGGGTGCTGCCGTCCCCGGGGCACCCCACTTTGGGACAGGAGCACCCCAGGCAGTGGGGGCTGGGGCACCCCAGGGGCGGGGGGGGGGGCGTTGGGGGGTGTGTGGGGGGGACACCACCTTCCCCTATGGCCTGCCCTCTGCTTTGTACAGATGTAACATTGGCGGTCGCCACATTATTTGACTCCAATTAGAACTGATTTTTTTTCAGCTCTTTGCTACTAAAATAAAGAGAGTTTGATCTGCAGCTGGCGTGGGGGGGGGTGTCAGCTCTCAGACCTGGGAGGGGGCTGTGGGGGGGGTTCAGGAGGGGGTGGGCAGCGGCGCAGGCACGCTCGGGTTAGTTCCATTTAATAGAGGTGTCCTCATACATGTTATAAAACACAATCTGGTACAAAAAGCGTCCCCTGTACAGTACAAAGCGTACAGCTGGGCTAAGGCCACCCGCGGCAGAGGGGGGGGCCGGGGGGGGGGGGGCTGCTCCAGGGAGCACCCCGGCCTTGGGTCCCTCTGGGGCCTCCCCACCTGCCCCTACAATCACCGGGGTTCAATTAACAGACATCAAGGGTGGTCACTTGAGGGAAGAGAGCGTTGGAGGAAGGGTTCGGCCCCGGGGGGGCTGCCGGCTCTGAGCCCTCCCCGCTCCCCCTGGCGTCAGTCAGGCCATTCCACCCCCTGCCATCCCAAGGGACCTTCTCCCCTTTTCCCGCAGGGAGGATGGAGCAAGGGCTGCCTGCCCCCTCCCAACCTGAGAAAAGCCTCCTCTGGCCCGGCCACAGGAAGAGGAGGAGGAGGAAGGTGCTATTGCTGCAAACGGAGCGGAGGGCGGCTCTGCCACGGCGGTTGGTGGAGTGAGGGCGGGCGCTGCTCCCGCGCTCTCCTGCCACAATAAATAAATATATACAGCACATAAATAAATAGGGCAGGGACGGCCGCGGCACAGAGCCCTGAGGGCTGGGGCCCTGCCCGCGCTCTAAGGCACGTGGAGGCCAAAGCCCAGTGCCCTGCGGGCTCAGCCCCCTCCTTCCCCCGGGGGGAACCAGGGACTCCAGCCTCCCCCAGGGATGGTGGCCCCCGGCTGCTCTGCTCTGGCCCGGGGCTCACACTCACAGCTGCTGCCAGGCCAGGCTGGGCATGCGGGGCTGCTCTCAGTGCCCCGGGAGCGGGCGATGGGCTGGGACGGGCACTGCAGGGTGTCCTGCCCACCACGGCCCCGCTCCTGCCCCAAGCCGGGGCCGGGCTCAGCTGCTGCAAGGCACCGCCGCTCCTCCAGCACCCGCTGCCGACACTCCATCTCCCGGGGCAGCTCGGGGGAGCCGCCACCACCACGTGCTGTCCCCACCTCCTGTCCCATCCCGAGCAGAGTGCCGGAGTGGAGCTCAGCATTCTGTCCCCACAGCCCCTGGGGACCATCGCGCCTCCGGGGAGCCCCAGCAACCGCACGGAAGATGCTGGAAACGGGGACAAGCGGCGGGCTCGGGTCCTGCAGACCATTGGGTGACAAGAGTCCAGCTTACGAGGCGGGGAGGTGACAGAGGTGCTGCAGCTGGTGTCCCTAGACCCACCCCTCGTCAAGGGAAGGGGCCCGGGTGCCCCGTCCCACCTTCCTCGCTCAGCCCCGGCTCCAGCGCCTGCTCCTCCTCCTCCTCAGTCCAGCTTCTCCAGCACGGAGGGCACGTAGACCAGGCTGAGCTCGCTGCCGAAGTTGCAGACGATGGCGGCATTCTCCAGCACCAGGATCTGCCGGGCCGGCTGCGACTCGTTGCTTTTTCCCAGGTAGACGGTCTGGAGCAGGTCGCCGTAGCCAATGTCCCAGAAGGAGACGCAGCCCTGGCCTCCCGTCACCAGCAGGTTGTCAGAGATGACGCCCAGGCTGGCACCGCAGCCCATCTCCTGCGCGGAAGGAGAGCAGGTCAGCGAGCCAAGCCTGCGGCCAGCCCTGGCCAAAGCGGGCAAGAGGCCAATTAGCCGCAGCCCCTCTGCCAGCTCAGCCCCAGACGTGCTGGAAAGGGGCCACAGAGCCTCACCGTGGGATAGCACCGTTTGGCCAAGCAACAGATTTGGTCTTTTCCAAGCTCTTGCACGTTCTATTTACAAACAGGGGAAGTTTTCCAAAGCGTGTGGAGTTTAACTACAGCTCCCTTCACACTGCAGCCCAGCAGAGGTGGGCTGCGGGGTCTGGTGGGGTCCGGAAAAGCACAGGAGCACCCGTAACCTTTCCCTGGCTACCAACCTGCTGGATAGAATAGAGCTTGATCCCCGAGCTGCGGTCCCAGATGCTGATCACGTCGTCCAAGCCACTGCTGATGACGCAGGACGTTGTGCAGGTGAGGGAGGTGACGTCCCCGCGGTGGGCGTACATGTGGCTGACCTTGCTCCCCGTCAGCACGTCCCAAAGGCAGATGGCCCCGTCCTGGCCGCCGCTCGCTAGCACCATCGTCTGCAAGGACATGGGCAGACGCAGGTCAGGAACCTCAGCGGGTGGCAGACAGTGCCCTTTCCATCCCACCCCGGGGCTTCGCAGCGCCATCGCCACACAGAGACGCTGAACACACATGACCTTTCTGTAGGGAAGTGGGTCCCGTGCTCTGGGCACACTCCCAGGCTGCAGGAGGTCACAGGAACGAGGGATGGAAAGCTGAACAGCCAGCTCCATGGATTCCCTGCCTTTGTACCTGTGTTTGAGCAGGCTGGAGGTAAGAAAACCCCAGCCTGGCAGGACTCCCAGCTGCAGAGAAACCTCAATTCATTTATCAGAGCTGTGCAGCGCCCAGGTGTGTCTCTCCCGCTTCTTTCCGAGGGGATGAGGTCCAGAAAGCCTTGGGGGGGGGCTCACAGCAGAGCAGGGCCCTGTCCTTAGCCCTGCTCTCCTCTCCGGCCCAGCCTATGCTGCCTCTCCCGGGAGACAGCCAGTCCCCGGGAGGGCAGATATCCGCGGGACAGGGAACATTTCCTGGGCCAGTTTCAGCCCCCGCTCCCGGCTCTGCCTTCGGAGCTGCATTCAGAACGGAGCCAGCAGCACAGGCGCAGCGGGAATGGGGCTTTCCTGCTGCCAACAGGGCAGGGGGACAAACCCCCTCTGGGGAAAGGGATTGCTGTGCGCGCAGGGGGCTGGATGGGAAATAACGGTTCAGCTTGTAAAGCACATGGTGAGCACACTGTTACAGCGGCCAGAGAACCCTCTGCGTCCTCAGAGAAGCACAGATGAACTTTTCGGCGTGTAAATCAGCAAAGGGGCCCAGCTCTGGCTGACCCCGTGGCTCAGCAGCCGTATGTAAGGATGTTCTCCGAGGTGCAGACCCAGACGCACCCTACCTGGTCGATGTACACAGCCGTGATCGCTCCCGAGTGACCCTGCAGCGTGAACAAACAGCACGAGTCTTCCAGCCGAAACACCTGCAGGGCAGACGAGGCAGCCGTGAGTGTCAGCAGGGGCAGCCGTGCTGCAGGACGACGCCACCTGAGCCTTATCACTCTTGCTAACGAAGCAACACATCTCACTTTATCTTCCTCACTGCCATCCCCCTCTCACGGCAGAGCCAGAGCCTGTCAGGGATTCAGGACAGTGAGGTCAAGGGATGCTGACGCCAAGGGCAGGGGAAGAGGGTGATGCCTGTCGGGCTGTGACAGGGCAGGGAAGCGATGAGCTGGAAGGGACAAGGAGAAGACAGGCGAAACCTCAGGAACCAGACCCTGATGTTCATGAAGTCACCCAGCCCTAAGGCAAGAGGATCTCGTGTTCTGCTCAGGAAGTCAGCTCCCCCGGGGCTCTGTCCTTCTGACTCCACCCAGGGGCCACATCGACAAATAGAACATGGGGAGCTTCAGGCACGCGCTGGACTGGGCTCCAACCACACCACCCCGAATACTCACCTACCTTTGTGCACGTACACATGTCAGCTTTGCCCCCCACCCACGTAGGAGACAAGCGCACGTCCCACAGCGTCCACAGGATGGACAAGCGCCCACAGCCCAGCAGAGCCCCGAGGAAGCCTTACTCTCAGCGTGTGGTCCTGGCTGCCAGTGACCAGCCGTCCCGCCGCAGCCTTCAGCGCCGTGATGGGCTTCTGGTGGGCGCAGGACACGGTGTGGGTGAGCTGACACAGGACGATGTCGCTGCTGCTGAACACCGGGGAGGATGGGATGCTGCTTCTGCTCGGGGCTCCTGTGGCGAGACACGCAGGTAAGTCCTCACTGCAGCAGACACAGCCCTAACGCTTCTCATGTCAGCCAGAAACGGTGTGGGATCAGGGACGTCTGGATGCTGAACTTTAAGGAATCTGAACCTGGTCCTCCAAAGAGCCAAACACTCGGTGCTCTGGCTGACACCAACAGACGCTACAGCCGCTCAGCGCCCATGAACAACCGGGGTGAGAGTCTCCAACAGGCTCCTCAGCAGCAGAACTCCCTGCTGCACACCAGTGCCCCTCTGCAGTAAGCCTTCTGCAAGACTGAGATCCCCGAAGCCCAAAAGCACTGCGATTATTAGCCCTGTCAGAGCGGCACAACAGCTGGGCACGAGACTCTATGGGGAAAAGTCATTTCCACAGCCAGTCCTTTCCTGCAGAGCCTGCTCCACTTCCAGAGCTACAGCTTGCATTCCAGGAATGCAACCATTCTCCTGGAGTAAGGCCAGAGCTTCTCTCCCCTCCAGGCCGCTCCAGAACCAAAGGAGCCGCTGCACTGCAAACCAGTTACCACCACGGACTGGTTTTGTGTGGCCGACGCCCCAGGCTACATCGTGGTTGCGTGGGGCTACGTGGTGTGCAAACAAGCGAGAACAGACCTTGCTGAAGGAGAAATATGTGAGAAGCAGGAGAGGAAAGAGGTACAGGGCAGAGCTGCCCGTGAACGCAGGCCTCAGCCTTCAGACCTGGAGAAAACACTGGAGAAAACGAGCGGGGCAGAGCTCAGAGCGGTGCACGGGATGCTCGGACGCTTGCTTACCTCGGAACTGCAGGTGGTTCAAGGATGTGTGTGTCTCTAGAGAAAAGAAATCTAAAGAGCCATTCAGCCGGGCAGCGACGATCCTGAGGGAGAAATACAGGCATGTGAGGAGAGGCCTTTCCCCGCTCTCACGGGGCAAGAAGCCCCGAGACCAGACCCCTTCCGAGGCAGAGCGCAAACCACGCAGGGTGCCCTTGCGAGGAGCACTCCCGATGGCAAGGAAGGGGGCTCGGAAATTATGTTAAGCTCAGGCCGCAGAATAAACTGGCAGATGGCAATGCCTCTTGAATAACTGCACACAGAAACCAGCGACCCAAAGGCCCCATCGCCCAGCCCTGAATCATTCTGGACATTCAGCTACCAGAAAGACCGAACATCTGTATGAAGTAGCAGCTGGAACAGAGACGGACCCGGGAAAGCTCGCTCCACCGTGCGCAGCTTTGAGAGGTGGACACGTAGGAAGGAAGAGAATTCCCAGCTGAGCCTCTGCCATCTGGAGCGGTTCCACCACCATGGCAGGAGGGTCAGGGCTGGGGTCCTGGTCTACGCCTCATGTTCTCCTCCCCTCGCAGGAGATCATCAAGCACAAATGCAATTACCTGTTGTTCAGGAAGACGAGCGCGGTGATGCCAGATTGACCTTCATCATTACTGCTACGGAGGGTCCCCTCAATAGCATCCCAAACCTGGAAGGAGAAGGGGTTAGTGCCGTGATCCTGACCAAAGACCAGTTGTACATCGAGGAGTTGTTGATCCACGCGGCAGCTAACCTGTGCTGTGCCACATACACCCCCGGCCCCCTCAGCTGTCCCATCTTAGTAAAGGAGCCTGGAGGCAGCTCCCACTCGGCACCAGTGATTACACCACCCGCGTGTGCTTGGATCTATCTTCAAGTGAAGCAGCAAGTTCTCAAGTGAACATCCTTTTGTTCCACAGCAGAAACGATAAACAGAATTCTTTTTTTCAAAGAAATCATCAATGACATATACATGGGATCGAACGCACCCTCAAGTTTGCCAATGACACCAAGCTGCGTGGTGCGGTGACATGCCAGAGGGACGGGATGCCATCCAGAGGGACCTGGACAGGCTGGAGAAGGGGGCCCATGTGAACCTCATGAGGTCCAGCAAGGCCAAGTGCAGGGTCCTGCATCTGGGTGGGGGCAGCCCCCAGTCCCAGCAGAGGCTGGGGATGGAGGGATGGAGAGCAGCCCTGCCGAGAAGGGCTTGGGGGTGCTGGGAGGGGGGGGAAAGCTGGCCATGGGCTGGCAACGTGTGCTGGCAGCCCAGAAATCCCCTGCAGCCTGGGCTACATCCCCAGCAGCGTGGGCAGCAGGGCGAGGGGGGGATTCTGCCCCTCTGCTCCGCTCTGTGAGACCCCCCTGCAGCGCTGCCTCCAGCTCTGGGGCCTCAGCACAGGAGAGACACGGAGCTGTTGGAGCGGGGCCAGAGGAGGCCCCGGAGATGCTGGGAGGGCTGGAGCCCCTCTGCTGTGGGGACAGGCTGAGAGAGCTGGGGGGGTTCAGCCTGGAGAAGAGAAGGCTCCGGGGAGACCTTCCAGCCCCTGCCAGTCCCTCCAGGGGCTCCAGGAAAGCTGGGGAGGGACTCTGGATCAGGGAGGGGAGCCATGGGACGAGGGGGAACAGTTTTACACTGCAAGAGGGGAGATTTAGATGAGATATTAGGAAGAAATTCTTGGCTGTGAGGGGGGTGAGCCCCTGGCCCAGGTTGCCCAGAGAAGCTGTGGCTGCCCCATCCCTGGAGGGGTTCAAGGCCAGGTTGGACGGGGCTTGGAGCAACCTGGGCTGGTGGGAGGTGTCCCTGTCCAGGGCATGGGGTGGCACTGGATGATCTTTAAGGTCCCTTACACCCCAAAACAGTCTATGATTCTATGGAAACCCCCTCAGAGCTCTAAGGACCACAGCACCATCCGACCTCTCCAGGGACACAATCGGCACGGTGTGCCCTGCTCCGACCGGAGCTCTGACCAACAGAGCATGGGGCTCCCCACAGCGGGAGGGACGTAAGATCACACTACCCTCTTTTTCCTTCTAGCGTTACTGCCAATAAATGCTATTTTAATCAGTACTTCAAAATCTGCATGCCTTTCTTACCGGGGTCATAACGAACACCAGCCCCACTCCCAGCTCCTCGCTTCCTGTCAGCCCCACATCTGCCCTGTTCCGAGCATGAAGTGCTCCGGATTTTGAAGCAATATTGTGATGTGGACTGGAAACAAGATTCAGCAGCAAAATTCAGTCAGTGTCTCAAGGCAGCTGCTCGGGAGAAGGGATCTGAGCTCAAAACCATATTTAAAGGATAAAAAACCCCAACGGAGTGGCCTCCCTGTGGCTTTGTTGGGAAGAGTGAGAGCTGCTCACGTGCAGCACAGGCAAAACAGGTCAAAAATCATTAAAAATTTTTACTTCAAGATGTGTTTGTTTAAAAAAAAGACCCCTGCATTTCTTTTGAAGTAAAAATTCTAACTTAATTTCCCACAATGAAATTAAAATTAAACGAATCCTGAAAGTTTCTCATTGCAGGAGATTTAAATTTCTGATTAAAAGTTGCTTCAACACCTGTATCTTTCCCATAGAATTTCTATTCGTTTTTCTTCACTTCATGACTGACCAGCAACATGACTTAATGACCGGCAATATTTAAGCTCCTTCAGTCTTAAAGAGTTGCTATTATTTAGCACCAGCTGAAGAATTTTTTTCCTTACACGAAGAACCTCCTTTGAAATGAGTAATTTCAACACTCAAGAACCAGAAAAGCAGATAAGCAAAGTACTGATCAAATAAGAAGCTGTTTCGAATACTTTAAAAAATGATTGTAGGTCATAATAGCCACTTCACCGTAATTCCTGTTCTGTTCTAAAAGCGAATTAAGCTGAAACGCTGAGATTTTCAGTGCAGAAGAGGAATTTCTGGTCTGGGCCTTGTCCTAACCCATGCCCCAGTGGCGGCGTGCCTGGTGCTGGTGGTTCTGGTACAGGCGGTGTCACCAGCTCTGCTCAGAGCCACCGCGGCGCCAGCAGCTCGCCCAGTGCCTTGTTCCTCACCTCCAGCTTCCCGTTACTCCGGCCAGCCACAATGAGGTTCCCCTGCAGGTCCAGGCTCCAGACAGAGCTCTCCAAGTCTCCTCCCCAGGAAGGAAGAAGTGACGATTTGTCAAATCCCGTAAAAGACTCGTCCCCCAGGCTCCTCCTGCGGCTGCCGCAGCCTCCCTCCTCGGTCCCGCAGCCCAGGGAGCGGGGACTGCCGCTCCCCACGCAGAATCCAGCCTGTCCATGCGGGGCTGAGAGGCCGGTGAAGTTCATGCAGTTGGAGGAGCCGTGCTCTTCGTACACTTTACCAACCAGGCTGCTGAAGTCATAGCCGCTCTCCTTCTGTCGACTGCCCACCGCACGGAGCCGCGTCTCCGACTCGGCCACCTTCACCTGCTCAGAGAAGTTCGTGTCAATGAGAGAGGTGAGGTCGGGCTGGTCACAGAAAAGCGGAGGCTGGGGAGGGCTGAGCATCCTCTTGAGCTGGTGACTGTTCTCAAAGGAGTCATCCAGACCATTCTTGCCATCCGGACTATGATCCCAGCTCTCCTGGTAATCAAAAATGCCACTGCTGTCTCTTCGCAACCTGAAACACAGTAATAAAAGGTCAGTCCTCCCACCCCTACTGTCAGAGCTTCTCATTTCTTACAGACGGGTTTGCACCAGCTGCTGAGCAGCGATTGTGGAGGCACCTGCTGGTACAGACACCACGTACCTGGGTTTGGGAATAACGGTGAGGCAGTCGCCAGTCTGAGCGTCCCACACACGGATCTGGCCCACCAGGCAGCAGCTGACAAGCAGCATCCCATCACTAGCCAGACATTCGATGTCCTGGGAAGGAAGAACAAGCACAGCTGAGCATGTAGCACCACCGAGGCTCTGGACTCCGACAATCACCTTGCGTGTGGCTGAGGAACTATATAGATGATAAATTTTATGTCAAAACTACATGGCTGGCTTAGCAACCTAGGGATACTCTGATAACACAAATACATCTTTGCCCAGAGTCCTAGATGTGCACCAAAATGCTGCAAATCAAACAGACTCTGTCTGTCTTCCCTTTTCCCGACAAAGTATCGCTCAAAGAGACAGTAGGATCAGGAACAGAGGTGCAGCTTCTCTGGAAGACATGGCACAGCGCTGCAGACTCCACCTGACTGGATGCTCAAGTGCTTTGTTTCATCTCAGAATAGGAAGAAAAATCTTTTCCCTCAAGAAAAATGAGTGAACTGAGCAGCAGCACGCTTCCGTGCAAACCCACGGATGCTTTTAGCACTGGAAACAACATTAAACAGCTCAAACCTATGCACTAACTTTTGGGAAGCAGGGAAAAAACGATCCAGTAGGCATTAAATATCAGGAATATAGAGCTACCCCAGCAAGGAAGGCTGGATCGGCCCAGCCAATAAAAGCCAACAGTTGGCTACAGAGAGAAGGTAAGAACAGCAATTGCAAAAAAGCTCAGAGCAAGTCCCAGGAAGAAATGGAGAAATCCTTCAGGAAACTTCATGCTACAATATCCTACTATACATACATACATAGAGAGAGCACGAGAGCATTTGCCCAGGTGCTGGCCTCCACAGCTGCATTACACGAAGGCTGCAGAGCTGTTCTGTCCTTTGCGAGGGCTGTTATTTAAATAAACCAAAGAAAACGAAAGATGTGTGGCGCAAGTCAGTAAAATGCCGTTCTTGTAAGGACTGCACCCATCCCACCTACCATGAGGTGACCCCTGAGAACCAAGGGGACGATCTCGGTCTCAGGCGGGGAGTAGCCGTAATCGTCACAGGGCAGGTCCCCCCTCTTCCTCCTGCTGTGCGAGAGCCCGTTCTGCCCATAGTTCTTGGGGCAGAACACCCTGTAGAGGCAGAAGAGCAGGAGGACCAGGATAATGCCCGAGGCCAGACCCAGAGCAGCCACCCTGGTGGGAGAGACAAACAGATACAAAGACAAAAAGGAGGTGAGATAAAAGACCCAATTACTAGTCCACAGACAGAGTTTGAAAAATACTGTGAAAGTATTACAGGTGTTGCTGCTCTGAATTTTTCAGCTGAGCACAATTTCCAATAAGCTACAGTGATTTCTAAAAAATTAAAGGATTTTTTAAATGGGAAATGTCAACGTCAATAAGATTTTCAGACTTCTCAATAAGAAAAGTACATCGTAATTAAGACAGTAAGAAAAAGACGGGGATCGGGATGATATAAAGTGCATTCAACACAGCCAAAGGAGAATTGCAGGTTCCGAGGGCAAGCTGGGAGCCCATCCTCTCAGTAGGAAAGGAAGGTCCCTGCTTGCATGAGAGTTTGATCTAACACCCAATAAAGCATTACTGAATCACGACGTTTGTTCCCAAAGGCAAACTCCTATCCCTGTTACCCAGCGATAAACCCCCTAATGCATCATGTGCGGTGCTAGGAGTAACAGTTTGAGCATCGCCAAGCCATCCAATTAAAATACATCATGGCTTAATCTTCCAAATACGTGACTGATTGCACAACGGTTACTAGATTATAGCGATCACTTGCATATCTATCAAGTCTGTACGCCATTTGTCCATAGTCACCAATATGTATCGACAAGCAGCTCCCACCAGCAGCGACGGCTGTTAACAACCTGGGCTGCACACACTATCTCCTGCCAGGGAATTACAAAAAACAGTGCCAGGAGAAATCAATTTAATGCCGCGCTAGCTGAGATAGAGCGTCCTGAGCATTATGGGATTCTGCACTGAAGCTTTGTAAATATTTTTTGTTCTCCTTTTTCTCCCTCCAGGAGAAGAACCAAAGAGCAACCCGAGTCTTCAAGGGAGTTAAGGCACAGTCAGAAGGCTGCATCAAGGACTCTTTTACTTGTAAAGGGTGACATCCTGGTGTCCTTGCAGCTTGGATGAGGCTTGGTCAGGCTGAGCTTCCGAATCCAGCTTCCCACTGGTGGAAGATAAGAAGGGGTGGTAGCGGTTGGCCTCCTGGGGATGCCGCACTTCTAAGGCCTCTTGTGGGTTCAGGTACAGCGTGACAGGGATTGCTGGAAGGATGCTGATGTATCTGAAGGAATGGAAAGATGAGAACAGCTTAGGAAGAACAAACACAAAGACACAAAACCCTTAATAGGTTACCCAGCCCGTCTTCTCACTAGCAGCCAAGGTAGGTCTCAGGATGTACTTGCAGTCCAGTAGTTTCAGGTATTCTAAACTAAAGACCTCCTTTGAAATATTTTTCTTTAAAGATATTTCCCACATCTTAACCTCTAACTCCGTGGAAGAGGTTAAGAGCCAACAGTGGCATGAACTACTGATGAGATCAAATGGATCACACAGATTTAAGTACGGATATAATGATCTGGGCCAGCTTTCTGTACGCTGCAGGCCAGAAGATCTCACCAAGAAGTTTCAGGTCAGCTGTCTCTATTCCTCACACGTACCATCCCCATCACTTACAGATGATCATATACTGTTTTACAAAATACTAAACGTCACTTCCAGAGTGAAAGAAGACAACAAACAAATAATAGACCCAAGGGCACAGGAGAGAAACACAACCCTTATTCTCAGACAACAGTCCAGGAGAGTTTGTCTCCACCTGAAGACACATTTGGAGTAAGCCACGTGGAACACAAGGTATCTAACTGAGAAGGATGAGGGACAAAAGAAAGAAGAACACTTGGGAGTCAATTCCATGAGGAAATCAAAGTGTCCGCAGCACTTGATGCCAGCCCACTTACCTTTTGGCCAGAGTGATATTGTAGTAGCTGAAGAGGGATGGCCAGTGTCTGAAGGAAAGCTTCCTCCAAATCTCCTCATCCTCTGCTCCCCAGGTAACCTCTGCTTCCGTTCCAAGCTCCGTCTGTCCATTCCCTTTGCCCTCTGGTCCTTGGGCCCAAGTGTGCCGGTTTGTCTCCAGCCCGTTCAGGGACTCCAGCCCTGACTTCTGCTCACGCTGCTGCGTCTGGTTTTCCGACAGCTGTATAGGGTCCGACGGGAAGACTGAGAGATCAATCTTGGGGTCCCCAGCAGGTAGGACCCCGCCAGGAACAGGCATAGGAGGCAGACCTGCTTCACCCAAAGGACTTTGTTCAGTGACCTGTGACGTGAGGTAGGTGCGGAGACCAGCAGGATCCGTGTAAACCAGGATTCCAATCCAGATCACCGTCCCAGCCTGCAGATGATGAGCAAGGAGACAAGCTCATTTATAACATGGACTTCACACTCCTCCTCCAACACCTCATCAACCGTCTGAGGTGATCAGCAACATCCCAAGGGTACGCCCTCCACTCGGTTATGGTCTTACTCCTCCCTCTAAGAAGATCGGGAGAGATTTCACAGCACACGCAAAAACTGAACGCTGCTTTCTGTGAGCCATCCAACTCTACCTGATGGTGGGAACCCCACTTCTCCCACAGAAATGCACAGCAGGGAAGAGACTCCTTGCTGGCGGCTGGGACCAGCAGGTCCGCAACCCTCAAACAGGGCTGGAAAGGCTTAATTTGGGGTTCTGGGTTGTGGATTCTGCAAGACCTACTGCAGCAGTCACAGTTCACAGACTGATGTATTAATTTAATTTCAACTGCCATCGATGTTAGTTGACAGTAACAGACTGGGCTGTGGTTTGTAGAGCTGAGGAACACACACATTCCTCTGCTTCCATTACAGACATCCAGAACAGAGATGGGGGGGAGCAGTACAAGCAGGAGCAGTAACTGGTGTAACCGCTGCAGTTACACCCGCAAAAGGAAAAGCCTTAGTCTTTCATGTAGCAAAATATCTCCATGGCTTTAGACCACATTATCTGCAGGAACAAAACATGATTTTTGCTCTGTAAAAATGTTCTCTCTCCACTCATACAGTCCCTGAAAACCTGTTTATGTAAAAGCAGATTTTTGTCTCAAAGCAAATATCAGAAAATTACCCAGTACCACCCAAACATCATGCAAACAGCAGAGCCCTGGAGCTAATGCCTGCAGAGGGATGTTCTTAGGGAAGTACTTCTTGAACTGTATTTATCACGGGGCAGCATAAGTCCTGGAGGGGAATAAGGATGCAAGAAAATGTTGGGCTTTTTTTTTCCCCCCTCTGGAAGCCGATTTGGGCTGGGTTAGCATCCAGCAGGAAGGGGCCCCGGATAACAAAACACCACATGGCATACCATGATGAGTCTCTGGGCCAGCCGGGTCCTGGCAAAGAAATAAATCACCCGCAGTCTCTTTGGCAGGCGCAGATTCCTGAAAGACGATGGCTGCAGGGTGATGGTGTGGGGAGTGGCAGGTCGCATGGCGGGCTGGCGTTCGTAGCGCTGAGAGCGGCTGACAGGCTTCACTGGAGGCATGCAGGCTTCCGCTGGCAATCGTTTGTTCAGGTCAGCGAGCTGCCAAGAGAAAAGCAACAGTGTGAGAGCCGCGGTGATGAGATCCCTCGAGAGAAATGCGTGCAGAGACAGCTGTCTTTGATACACGCCCACGTCGGAGTTCCCACCTTCACCCTCGGGTCAATCTGTCCCAGCTTCTCTCCAGCAAACATTCTCTTCTTCGTCTAGCCATCATCACCTCTTTGTGACTGTGTCTCCTTCCAGCCTGTTTATCCCAAATCTGCATGTTTGTATACCTGAGGGCGTCTCGTTCCCTCAAGCATCCTGCCCCCAATTCCTGTGTACGTGTAACCAAGCAAGTACTGCCCCAGAACTTTTACAGCTCGGCCTTTTCTGTTTAGAAAGTGAAAACCACAGGCTGTGCTTCCTTTAATCCTTCCACAATAGCAGAGAAGGAAAATCCAAGGCAAACGCTCATGTTCCTGGCCCTTCCTTACCTCCATACGGCGAATGTCAATGGACAGCACGGTAGTAAAGAAAAACATCTGCAGAAAGAAGTCAGACACCAGGCCGACCACAGCAAAGAGGCAGAACTCCTGCAGAGAGGACACATTGATTAGCTATGGCAGCTACGGAGACAATGGTATTTCAACTTCAGAAAAGGGGAAATCCAGCAAACTCTTGCCCAGAGCACAGGCCTGAGTCCATTTTACTGAGAAATCCTATTATTGATATTTTGTACTAGTTGAGTTTGATGCTAAAAAGGTCCATGTGAGAACTAAAGAGCGTATTTATTCAGGTTCACATTCTTTGTTCTTTTCAGCCATAAAACATCAAAGCGCCACAGGAAAAAAACAGCAGAGGATGTTTTCTCAGTTCACAAAGTCGTGGCAGGGCTGCAGCCTGAGCTCTCGGCCTCCTGCCCATGCGTTCAAATCACAAAACCAAACAGCCTCCAACGGTGACAGTTTCCTGCACATTCCCGCTAAACCTCAGGCCTGATTTAAAATTCCTCCAGGAACACAGTTTGCTCAGGAAGCGGATCAATCGTTCTCCACTGTACATCTGTGTACTCATCTCTAGCCATTCTCCAGGATCCCAGCTAAACCATTTCTGCTTAGATCACAATTTTGGCTGATGTATATTTGATGGGCAAATTTCATTCCTATGCCTCTGGAAGAAAGGTCCCATATTCACTGTCAGAGGTCTCTAAACAACAAATACATGGGAAATAATGTTTGTAAAAGACAGTGTTTCCTAAACTTCCTGTAATTCTCCACTTTCCCCAGCAGGTGCCGTTGCAGAAATAAAGATTAAAAGATTCTGCCCAGCAGCAGAAAGGCAGTCAACTCCCAGATCATCCCTATAAAAAACACACTCTTACCCTAATCCCCGTTAGTGCGAACTGCCGTCCCCTCTCCCCCACTACAAAACTTCAAAGCAAGATAGAATTAAAATATTTTTGAGGTGTCTTGCTTCCCTTGGAGGTATAAATTTCTGTCAGGACCTGTCAGGACCCAAAAAGGATCTAGTAAACATGGAGAGATCAAGGAAGCTTAACATAAGCAGGAGTCAAAACCTTAGGCTAAACAACGGATTAAAGACTCCGGCCCTCACTTGCAGAACAGAGCTGGCAAACACTCACTGCCATTCACTGCCTGCCTGCTGGCGTGGTGGCATGCTCACTACCTGCAGACCAAGCCAGGATACATCCACCTAAGGGGAAGGAGAGAGGCCACAAAGATTAACTTCTTTGCCCCCCTCCTTCCTACGCCTGCCCCAGCTTCTTGCATAAGGCTGGAGACCAGTATCGGCACAGTGAAATGAAAAGAGAGCGTGGAAGGCTATCTATAACCTCTAAACAAACCTTGAAGCCTCCCCATCCTGTCCAAACTGCTCTCGAAACATAAAGAAATCAACTGCTTGTGATTTAAAAGTCAGTGTGATATGAAATGAGATAACACAGCAGGTCAGCTGCCCCTCCCCAGACCTCCCAGTGACAACAGCAGCACAAGGAAGCAGGTTCCGATCAGGTTTTTCTCTTTAGCCCCTTCCCCAACATCTGACATGAGGTTTTGGAAAGGGATTCATGAGGTTTCAAGGGTTCCATGAGGGATGAAAACACAACACGGGTTCCCCTCTCAAGGAGGAAACCAGAAGGAAAGCAACGTCCATCTGGATTTCACCCAGACCTCGGCAAACACAGACTCCACAAACAGCAAGTTCTACCTCAAGAGATATTAATTCTGTTAATACCTCCACTTACTCCACTTAGGATTAGAGAAGCTGCTAGCCCTGGAAATCTAAAATCTTCTTATACTTGGATACTGCACACCCTACGGAAAAACCCAAAGTGATTTCCGTGGGTGCAGGACTGGGCTATCGGTGTGTGAACTTCAGTGCAAGGTAGCTGTTAAGAGATGAAAACCACAGGATGAGCGCTCAGCACGCGCCCCTGCAACATCTCAGGACCATCAGCAGTGACACTGTGCCAGGAGAACAGGGGTCTCTACCCACCTGCAACGCAAGGCAAGAGGATTTCATTACTGCTCACAATTACGAGGGATTTAAAATGGAGGCACAATTCTCATCTGAAGTCAAACTCTATTTTAGGACAAGGAGAGCCATGGAAAACATAGAAAATTTCCCTCTGCTAAACAAGGTGCACCACCAAGGAGTAAGTGAGAAAAATGACAAGATCTATTACAGCCCTTGGGGCAGGTGAGAGCCTTCAGTGAAGAAATGCCTCCCTCTTCTGCTATTCCCCATAGCAGGTAGCACCCGAGCGACCCCAGCACTGCTCCTTCTGACAGCCTGGAGCAAAGGTCCCTGCCAGATTTACGCAGTCTGGCTCTCTTTCTGCCAGATTCCTTGGCAACGCGAGTACAGCACATTATCTGTACGGTGTCCTTCACTCTCAGGGACGAAGATAAAGGAGCGTACACCAGCCTCCAGCAGAGCAGCCGTCAGGCTTTAACAGACAGCATCCCCGTGAGACCCTTCCTCTGGAGAAAGCAAGCATCCAAGGAAAGACAGGATCACAGGGAGAGCAGAGAGTGGATGTCAGCACATGTGTCGAAACGCTGTAAGAAACGGGAGGACTTTAACGGAGATAACATGGGGGTGGGGGCATGGTGTCACTTACGCCATGGCTCTACTGACACTGTTATGTGGCTCTGCCCCGGCCCTTTTATGAGACTCCTTTATCTCCTGTCATCAGCGCACCCCGCAAGCTCCTCTACAGCAGAGTGCAACAAGAAAGCGAACTGTTCCAGTGGTATCCACAGGACAGGGCACTACGCTCGCTTAACAGGTACTGTCAAGCTTCACTTTCTGAGGTCAAGCAGCGCAGCAATGAAACAGAGGCCAAAAGGTCCTACCAGACCATATTAATGAGCCCAATTTAGGCCCAAAGGATGGATCATGCCAGCATTTGAGCTCAGCACATCTCTGCAATCAGTTTCAAATAAAAAAAAAAATTAGGCCACAATAAGTGGCTGGCTGTAACCTGGGGAATTCTACTGTAGCTCTTCTCTTGCTGTCCTCTTGGATACTGAGAGAGAAGCTCGGGAACTGGCAAGTTCAGCCTGCAATGCTCCAGTCCAACCTGAATGTTTAATCTTCTTAGATTATAATGCACTTTATCTGCAGTCTGTGCTGGTGAGTCCCTGATGTTAAAGTAAGGATAGACACAGCCCACCCTTCTTCAGGCAGGTCACGCCTGGACAGAGAGCACCGAGCGAGGGCCCGGAGCAGCCTCCAGCGACGTAGATGTTGGGGTGCTCCTGCCTTCGCTTGCTGACTGCGCCTGCTAGAAATTTCCGTGGACAGCAGGCTGACACCTCCCTGAAGTCTGGCTGCAGAGAGGTGCTATAGAACTCGTGACGAGGATTTGTCTAGGCAGCACTTCTGTTCACGTAGCTCACCAGGAACAAGCCCCACATCATCAAGGATCAGAAATCAAAGGGTGTCAGCTTCCTGATACAACTCAGAAAGCACGGTCCTCCTGAAAAGGAGACTGTGCAGCAGAGAAAGTACCACACTGTGAGGCAGAAGATGCTATTTTCAGCGCTACACAGACCCAACAGCATGACCCCTGACAGGTCATTCTACCTTCAGCTTTCAGTTTAGCCATCCATGAAACAGAGGCAGTGATATTCGTGGTTGTAAAAACCTAAGATTCATCAATCTGGTGGAAGAGCCCCAAACAGACTGTCCAGCCTAATTCTCTGAGCAGCCATCCTGCACTAGAGCCTTTTTTTTTTTTTCCTTCTCTCCACTTATAAAGTGGATTAGCCAGCCCACAAAAAGGCATTTTTAGGTTGGAATAAAGGTATCCCCACAGCAAAGGCACTGGGCAGTGTTAAGTTCTGTGATAGGAAGCTCATTTCCACAAACACAAGAAACAGAGATGGATGGTCGGGGCAGGGGGGGGAAACGAGCCCCTGCTCTGGCTCCTGCAGCAAAGTGATCAGTCCCATGGTCTGGGGGTGAGAGCCATCACGATGAATCTATGAGAGAGGCTCTCTTTGTGTCTGTGGTGCCGGCAACTGGAATGAGCAGGGTCTAAGCGCCAGCAACTGGAATGGGGACCATGGGGCACAGGAGCCCATGTGTCTGGGTCACCAGCAACTGGAGCGAGTCAGAGTATGGGTGTCAGCATGTGATCACCAGTGGGTACCAGCTGGTGCGCAGGGTGAGAGGCTGGGGAGCCAGGAGAGCTGGAGGAGCTGGTTACCAGACAGACCAGGGGATCCAGACCAACTGCCAGAGGGACTGTGGGGCGCCTGAGACACCCACTTCCACACATGTATTTGTGTAACTGGGGAGAGCAAGGATCCAGGACCAACTACTGGATGAACTGAATGTGTAAACCCAGCTACTCAAAGGATCCCGACTGGGCAGACTGGGGATCCACGGGCAGCTGCTGGACAGAAGGCTCGCTCCCAGAGGGATCCACATCGTTTAAATGTATATATTTCCCACTAACAGACTCTTAATCCAATCAGCCAGAGAGGGGAGCATAATACTGCACACTGCATTCCTGAAAACTCAAACCAATCGACCATACTCACCTGGATGGCCGGGACAAGGGTGAAATATCCGATCAAGATGATCCCAAGCTCTGTGGCCATGTTCTTCATAATGGACCAGCTCTCATTGCTCAAGCCTGGAGAAACAACATGCAAAAGACAGGTAAAAGGAGAGTGCTCAGTGGCGGGCAGACATGAGCATAGCAAAAACCACCTGGATTTCCCTTCTTTAAAATTAGGCATCTATAGACAACAGGTAAAAAAGGCACTTTCAGACTAAAATTCAACTGACCTCTTTTGAATATCTAAGTCAAAGAATCGGACTGTAGACTCCCAATGTCTTTATTAGCAGGATTACCATTAACTACAGAGGGAGCTCAGATGACCTTCTCAGCTCACAAACTGATGTGAGCAGTCAGAGCATGCTGCACAGGGCGATACAGGGATTCAGAAGTGTCAAGGACCATTGAGTTTTTGAGTCCTGTTTTCCAACTAGGATACAAACCACTTGTATTTTTAAAACTAGGTAGATTTTTCTAGGCATCACTCTAGAACCTCTCTTCCCTGATGTTTAGAAACATCTTTTAAGTTCGCAAACTCAATTTATCCGTGGTTTGAGCACGCTCAAATCATTACACAGGTACGGAGTGTATCTATAATAGAGAAGATAATTTTGTCACAGACTCAGCAGAACTTCCTATGACCCGTGGACTGCACTCACGATATTCACGACACGAGAGGACAAGGTGCTAAATATCTATACCAGGAGTTACAGCTCTCACTTACTAACACTTTTTTAAACTTGTTTAGCCAGCGCTTCAGACAACAACCTTAAAAAGCAGTGCCCACAATTACAGGTTTATATTAATTCTTGGAATTATCAAAACCAGTACAAAACGACTAATAGAAAACAATTCCGAATTCACATTCGTTCTTGTTTCCTTCGCAGACCAGAATTAAGATTATTCTCCACCTCCCAGTCCTTGGGTTACCCTAATTTTCCCTCTCTCGACATTTTTCCAGAGCAGGCTGCGTACCTTGGGCAATGCGTAGCTTCACTTCCAGGTCAACGGGTGTAGAGACGACTGACTTGGTGAGAACCAACACATTCTCTAGGCCAATGACTACAACCAAGTATGGAAATATCTCTCTAGAGGAAACAGAACCACAACTGAGAATGAGATCCTTGGTGAAAAAGAAGGGAAGAATGCAAGTTAAGCAGCAAATATGTATCCTAGAGTCAAGGCCAGGAAACACCATCCAGTGCTCTCAGCCAAATCCCTTCTCGTACAGTATTACTCTGTGATGAGGTAAGTGTTCTGTATTTCATCTGCTTTGGATGAATATTAACACTTTTGCATGTTTTTCTGGAAAATGGCCATCGCAGACCATCACTAAATTAGTCTTAATTCTTCCCAAAGTTGGGATAGTGCCCCTTGAAGAGTCTCTCCAGCATCTAGTACAATGAGGTGCAAATCACAAAGATGGAGTTTGAACAACAGTGCAATAGACTCAGGAATAATTAGTCAGCGGGAGCGCATTACAACAAGAGGGTAGAGAGCACGTCCCACCATCAGCAGTGAAAATGCTGATAAATCACAGCTAAGCATTAAATTAAGCAAAACTTTAAAAAAAAACATTCTCAAGTGAAGAGCACAGGAGTCAAGAAAACACTGAAATGGATTTGCCCTTCAGAATATATGCACACAGCAGAGTAAGACTACCCAAGGTTGCCACTGTGACTTTATTCAACTCCTCTTCTCATGCCTACACTTTTTTCTCTCTTTTGAACTACTTGCAGTCCAGATCAGAGAGAAAAAGCTGTTCCATGCCAGAACACGGTAAATAGTAAATCTCTTCATTTCCCTCCAGCTAAACTTAAGCAAAAATACTAAAGCTTTCATTGTGGAGGGTAATGGATTTGTGCTGTGCTGGTACGTGCGGATCCAAAAGGAGAATGTGCGTGCATGCACACGCACCCCTTGGCTAATCACTAACAGCCAAGACAGGTAAACAGGATTTCAGAAGAACATCTCCTGCTTTCTGCCACTGCCCCGCCATAACGCCCAAGGACCATCTCTCCAAATGCTGCTTTCGATTGCCTGTGGCCATCTGACATGGGCTTCAGCAACATTTTCACACATAGAGCTGTCAGCAGCCCATACCTTACAAGCTCAGCTGGGGAAAAAAACCCGTCTGGGACCACTGCTAACTCAGCTATTTCATTCCAATTGATTCCCTGAACAAACGGCAAGCTGAAACAGCAAGAGCTCCATTGAAAGCAAGACTACAGACATCCCCCCAAACCAAAACACAAACTCCACGCACCTTTCTACAGGTATCCTAACCAAATTTTAGCTCTAACAATTGCGCAACACACTCATTCATTCACCTCCTATCCAAAACCTGTGCAGGAAGTGAATTTCTTTAGCGAAAAAAAAAAAATAATAATACATACAAGCCTCTGATGGGCAACTTCCTGTTAATGTCAAAGAACCCAAAATCTAGAAAGTACAACTCAGTCCTGCCTTTACCTAAAGCATTTTCAGTTCAGTCTCTCCTCTGAGCAGTACTTTAGGACTGGAGACAGATGTGAGAAAAGCTCTTTGTAACCCTCAGGGACGGAAATCTCTAAATAAATACAATGCAGCAAACAGGAGGTAAGCTCTGCTGCCCGGCACAGCACAGCAGCCTCCTGCAGAGCGTGTTATCTGCAAGGGTACGCTCTTGCAGAGTCCTTGCAGAGTCCTGACCTTATGCCCAGTCCTGCAAGATACACAGGGGGTCTAGCACCATTTCCAGATAAGCTGCAGTGAGCCTTCACAAGGCAGCACAAATACAGAAAAGAAAACTCATAATTCTCTCATCAACTATGTCCTACTTAGACCATAGCTTCTACTGCAGGAGATAATTAACTAATAGTCCCAGGTTATGAGTTTCAATAGTCCCTGAAGAGTCAGCAGTTTTCACGTTAAACGACCAGCACTTTAAAAGGAACGAGACATTAGGTTTTCTTGAAGAGCAATGCGACTCTGCGCGGGACAAACACAACCTGTTCACGCCCTGCAACTCCAAACCCTAAGTTCATTTGTCTCCACTCAGAATAAGGAAAATGGCAAGAAATCCTCATTATATTTTCTGCCATACAGTGCCAAGCACTGAGAAAGAGCTTCCAAGGAGAAGAGGAAGAGCGAGGGGTGATGCTGTATCGTGCCCATTGACTGAAACATTTACACTCCACTTATCGCTTTGATGCCAGCGGGTGCTGCATCACAGCATGATCCAGCCCCCAGAGTCAGCAGAACCACTACTGTTAACTTATAAAGAAAACAGATCTTCTCTGGCTCCATGTATTTGTGAACAGAGACAACCTCTGGTTTATGCAAAACGTTTAGAGGACTGAAGAATTTATCACACCAGCTTCTCTGATCTAAAATGCAAATGTTCACATTTCAGCTAGTCAGTTTAGGTCTTTTTTTATAGGCAACAAGGAGGAGTAATTCATCATTTCAGACCATGATTCCTCTAACCTAGCTGAGATGGGTTAGTGGGTTGTGCTCTGGACTCTAATCTAGAGACTCTCCCAGTCCACCAGCTCCCAGGAATCCCATGCCCAGTGAACTCCAGGCATTTTCCTCAACTCTACCATTTATTCTTTCTTAAATCCTGCATAGATCATGTCACCTATGTCCACTTAGTTTTGTTTTCCATAAAATAAGACTGTCTACCTCACCTGTAATTATTTTACTTCATTTTAAAGATGCTTGATAATGACCAAGGTCCAGTTTATATATCATATCTGTAGCAAGCGAACACCGATCTCTAATCAACAAAGCTATATTTTAACGCCTCACAAAAACCAGCGAGGGAAAAAGGCTTATCATAAGCACAGGTACCATTAAAAACAAGCACACCCACATCTGAAAGGCTCTGCTATAAACAAAACGGATAAAAAAGGCTGGAAGTCAGATCAACGTTTAACCCTAAGCTGGTCAACTCCTACCACGTTGCCACTGGTATATGACACCCCAAGAACACTCTGTCCCCAGTCAGGCATCAGGTAACTGGAGGGAAAGTGCTCTGCCAGACCCCGGGGAATCAGGAAAAGGTCACTCACCAAAAGTTAAAAAAAACCTCAATGTCATCAGACCCCATCACTGCAGAATCCAAGGGTCTTCCATCCAATTAGACATCATTTATAAAGTATTGCAAGAATTAAGTTTCAACCCCAAAGGAAGCTGCCTGTGCAATCATTCTGAGTCAAGGAAATTTTGCCAGAAAACTATTTTTAGAAATAAGGACTGAATTAACTCTTTCTACCCTGTAGGAGGAATACCTCGATTAGTTTAGCCCTTCTGTGTGACAACGGTAGGACTGACAGTATACAAAGCCCTTCATCACTGCACTAACCAAAATGGTTCTCTTGGATTTCCCATGTATCTGCATCCAAATATTGCCTTTTTTCTTGCATGAAAATTATAAGCTCCCAGTGCATCCTGTCTGTTTTACTTGAACAGTTCACAGGATAACATGGTCTTGATCCACAATTAAGGTTCCTAGACACCACAGCAGTAAAACCAGAAACAACACATATTTCAATTTCTGAAGTCAATTATTCATAGCTCTTTTAAGCTTCTAGAGAGGAATCCCTCCATCTAGGTCTGGCTCCCGGTAAACTATCACCAGCATTGAGGAGTCTCCCTCATGGGTGAGACTCTTCATCGTTCCTGTGGTGTACAGCTGCGAGGAGAAGATGGGAAGAAAAATGATGGGTGTTTCCTTAAATACTTAGAAAAGGGATCTGAAAATCAAAAGAAAAGATTCTGAAATGAACTTTAATTAATGAGAAATGAACAGTGTGTAGAACTCAGGTAGGTGAGGTGCCAGTTAGAGCTTCCTCAGGGGTTTTCAGCTTGACACAAATATAACGTGTGGTAGTAACCACGTCACAAGTCCCAAACGCCAACTCTAACGTGCACAGGAACCCCAGTTAAAAGAAGAGCCAACAACTATCAGCTGTGGGTGCAAAATCACCCAGGTAGCCTCCCAGGCAACAATACCGCAGGTCAGTTCCGCCACCTTCAAAGATTTTTCTGAGTAAAAGGTAAGGAGCCTCCATCAGCCAGAGAAACGGTAACAAGCTCTTTTGGATGCTACGACAAGTCACTGCAGGAGGGAGGTATGTGAGTGCCTATCTAGCTGCCAGGAAATCAAGTTACGAGTAAGACGTTGTCCCAACAATTCCTTCTGCTTTAGGCAGAAAGAGCCAACTGCTAAGCAATAAGGCGTCTCCACGAAGACTGGGATCAGGTCTATTTGCTGGCCATCAGAGAAACACAGCCCTTCCGCCCAGGAGAAGGCCTCATCATAATTTTGCACAGCAGTGTGTAAAATAATATCATGTAAGCTTGTTTAAAAAATACTAGATCTTACAGACTAAGCATTTAACAGCTATTTTCAAACAATTTCACCCTCCATCTACCCTTCTTTAGAAAGAGGTTTGGTGCTGGAAACATACCCTCCATTAAGAGTAGGCGTCAAACCAAAGAGCGTGCACAGCCCGACGGACATGAGCAGAGAGCTGAGCACCGTCACGACCGCTGCCAGTGCCAGGCCCCATTTCGATTTCACCATGTCAATCTTCCCTGAAAACCAGAATGCAAAGTCTCGGTTACCAAGCAAAAGAAAATGACATATTAATAAAAAACCAAGAAGGGATGCTCATCCTGACTTATTTCAGCAGGTAGCTTAATACCCTGCAACCCAGAAGGAATGGTAGTTCAGCCTCGGTGTCTGAAATGCAGCTCCCAGACCATCCCAGTAACAAGGGTTATGATGCATGGCTTGCAGCTCAAGCTACTTCCAGTACAGCACTGTTGAGGCATGAAAAAAGGAACTTAAATGTGGCTAGTAAGGTCTAAAACCACCAGCTCAGAACATGCATTTGATCTGTCTGGCAAGGAGTTAGTCTCTCTATACTGGAAAAAATGTCATTATTGTGGCATTTAAAACAGCCTAAGACAGAAAACACCTCAGAAGATATCACAAGGAACGCCACCACACTGGCTAAGAGGGACAAATTAGCCGAAATCAGATAAGCAGGACTACTAATTCTCTACATAACAGTTCAGGGTAAAATTTCAATGCCACCTTTCCTGCTGAAACAGGATGGAACTGCAGTGCTATGGACAGAAGTCTCTTATCTGTAACTAGGGAAGGGGCACCACACCACCAATCCCTTACATATATTCAGTTGGCAGGTGGCTTATTAGCGTGTTTGCCCCTCAAGGCCCTCCACCCCACAAACCTACGTGTGGAGAAGTAGATGTAAGCGAAGAGTATAATGTAGGTGGTGACGAGGGGTATCAGCTCGGCGATGCCAATCTCTTCCTTGAAGTGGACGTGAACGATGTTCTCCTCTCGCAGCGTGCAGTTGGGGCTGGGATGAAGCAGCTTGAGGCGAGAGCGGAGGCTGCTGAGGAACCTGAGATGAAAAGCAAGCCGGAGGATGTCACTGTAACCCAACAACCAGCACGCAATTCCGAGGAGCAGCTCAGTGCATCAAGCAGGAAGAAGCTCTGTAGATTCACACAGTTCTCTCCAGGCCTGACTGCTAAGTCTGTTCCACTGTGGCCTAAACTACGTTTACCACAGCCGTACTGCGGCAATCTTACAGACCTTGATTTCTATGAAGATTCCAAGATAACAGTGAAGACTCAGCAAAACTATTTAAAGCAAGGCCTCATCATCCACAATCTTGTCCCCAGGGAACAGATCATGCTGTAGTCTCAAACGTTGCCTGAATTTTACGTAAGTATGGCTGACGAAAGGTGCTAAATGACAGTCCTCAAGGCTGATGGGTTCTTGCATGGGCAGCAGCAGAGCAAGTTTCGACTACTGCGCTGCCAATTCTGTCCTAGGCATTCCTCGGGGAATTCTGTGCGGCACTGAGCAGAGCGTTTAATCCTCAGATCCACTCCATTCCAGCCAGCTTTGCCAACACTGCCAAAGGGGTTTCACAGTTGGTACCAGCTGAATTAGTGCTTACTGGAAAGCAAACCACTCTGTGTACCGGGAACTGGGTCAAAACAGACCTACTGGGCCTTGGCTGCAACAGTGACAGCTCTCTGTGCAGATGAAGCCATCATCAGAGGAACTCCCACTGGCAGCTTTGGGTATTATATATACTTTCTTAAAGAGAAACTGAGAACTGGTAGTATTTTATCAGTATTTCCTTAAAACACAGCAAGTTTTCTCCCAAAAAAAAGCACCCTGTTTTTCTACGGAAGGTTCAGAAGATCCTAAAATACTCTTAAAACACAAGAAAATGGAGATTAAAGAAAAACGTAACAATAATCAGAGTAGAGAAAACAGCAAACTTGCCAAGAGTTGACCAAGGGATCCTGAACACAGAAACAGCACAGCTAAAGCTCCTTACCTGGAATCATACCGCTGGAGACCCAGCGTGACAGTGTACGACACCACGCGCTTCCTATTATAGAGGTTCACCCCGCTGTACTTCCCAGGCAGCCCAAACAACAGATCTGCAAAAACACAGTGTGAACTGAAACATTAGGATAACAGCAAAAGAAACACAAAAGATGGGATACAAGAGGTGTTCATTGGGAAGAATGCTGGGTGAGAACTACCGTTCTTACAGGAAGCACTTTCTCTGTGCTCTGGTGAGACATTATCAGTGCGTATAAATACCCCGTGCAGGGGAGTAAAGATGAACTATCTCTTCTCAGCGGTGCCCAGTGACAGGACAAGACGCAACGGGCACAAATTAAAACATGGGAAATTCCATGGGAAAAAACAGAAAAATCTTCCTTCCTACGGGGAAGTTGTCTGTCCTCATCTTCTTCCTGACCAGGCAGTCTGTAGCAGGCAAGGTCTGCCCTCTAATCCTAACCCCTAAGCTCTCAGCTAGCTCATCACCCGTTCCTAAGCAAAGCTCCACGCGTTGCTGCTGCTCCCTCACACAAAGGACAACTCCTCGCCCTCCCGGCCTGTCCTTCGCCACCCCATGCCATCCCTGTGAGCTGGGGGAAGTTGCAGCCCTCCAACTGCACACACATCTCTAATTCCTCCTGCTTGCTCCCTGTGCTGTGTGTGTTAGCGTTATAGGTACGTCAAGTGGGTACCCAATTTGTCCTTCAACAGAGGAGACAGGCATTATCTTTAAGGACACAGCCAAAGAAATCCTTGGACACTTTTTGTGCATGTTGGTGTGTGATCTGAACCAGGTTCCAGGAAGACTTGGCGCCACAAAGGACTATTTAATGTCTCTTCTGTTAATCTTGTGCTCTAAAACGCAGCCTTAAAAAAATTATGCATTGTGATGAACGCTACCACTGTTCTCAGGAATTCCCAGGATATTGTGGACCTCTGTCTTGTTTGTGAATGAGTGCTCAAAGAGATGCTCAAAAAATAACCTTTAAAACAAACTTACTTCAGGGTTACAACCCTCCTTTTCAGACATGGCTTCCTGACACCTACAAAGTTCATTTAAAAACAAAGGAACAGCATTTCCTCTGGCCTTATGGAAATACTAAATAATGTGATCCCAGACATGGTCAGAGCGCTGTTGTTTTTTTAATTAAGAGAGAAAAATACTTTTATGATATCCAGTGTCAACTCGAGGTATAAGCAAGCAACAATCAGCGAAATGCACAAGAGGGAGCAGGGTGAATGTTCATTTATCTGTGACAATGAGACAGTCTTTGAGTAAGACAGACAATGGCATGAGGGAAAAAGATAGGTTAGCGCATACATAGAGTAAGAGGAACAAAGACTTGGACTAGTTACCAGCTATTTTTACACCTATAGCAAGGAGTCTGACTGAGCGGAGTTATTCACTTTCCACAAAACCAGAACTGAGTTCAAATACGGGTATGAAATGAGAGATGACATATATTTGGTAGCTCCGTTTCAGATGCTGTGAGAAACAGAATGCCACCCAATTTGCTAACATTAACAATCTAGATGTTGGAGATACTGAGGATAATATAGCGATGCAAGCTGCAGGCATTTCTCACAGCTTCCTCGGCACTTCAGCCTCTTACCTTTGAGAGTAGCGGATGTTTGTAACGTCTTTGGTTCATGCTGGTGGATGGTTTTGATGATATCTGGGTCAGCATTGAATCGCTCTCGGTCGTTCTGCCAGAAGTTGCCCGGAGACAGTAACAGACAGCCGTGCTCGGGAAGCAGATTTCGCAGCTTCTTGAGGCCAGGCAGAAGATCTGTTACCTGAAGGCAAACTTCCTCCAAGCTTTTGACACCAGAACTGAAAGGCAAGCAAAGGTTAGACAGCGTTAGGTATGTTGCAAAAAGGCAAAGCTGCTGAGATGAATACCCCAAGGACCTGCATCACCATGTTCCTGCTCTTGTTCTTAATAACTATGGACCAAGAGCCTCAGGCCACAGCCCGGGATCTCACTGTAACACGTGTAACACTCCAGAACCCCGTTATCATTTCTCTGCGTGCTGTCTGCCCATATAGCTTTCACTCTTCACCCGTCCTAGGTGCCACAATTTTCAGTTCCACATTTAAGATACCTCCAGTCTACAGAGAAACTGTCTCCCTGGAATTCTCCTTCAAAGCCCTTAAACTCCTCTGCGTACTTCTTTCCACACATGCAGTGGGACGTGTTACAGAAATCTTTATTAGCCTTCCTGCGGTGGATTATTTAAGGTGTACAGACTGCTCTAAAATGTACAAAGGATTCAACATCTGCAACTGTGCAACATGTTTTCAGAATTCCCCTGCATTGTATGGAAAAGCAAATGCCTCACAGGTTCAGAAACCAATAGAGGTGGAGCTGGCATGAAAAGGAACTTGTGTTTGTTCCCAAACTTCATTTTAACACAATTACATAATCCTTACCAACCTGTAACTCAAGCGAGACTCAACTTGGGCTCACAACAGGATCTGACTGTGAAGGTTTAGTGACAAAACCTGTCAGCACGCTATTTGGCTAGAGAAGGAAGAGCTGCTGATCCAAAAGAGAACGCTTCCCTCAACGTGACATGGGCAACTGGTGGGATTCGCACAGGAAGGGTATATTTAACAAAGCTTCAGCCTCACAGATTACAGAGAAGGTGGCTCCAGAAGAGAAATCAGTCAGGGTCCTATCATAAAATGCCTTCTCTAGAGGAGGCTTTTTCAATAGTGACTACAAAGAGCAAAGATGGGAACCAAGCAATGACGATTCGAGCTGTGTCTTTGTGCACAGTCCCTCCAGAATCTATATATGGCAGGACACCTAGAAAACTCACACTTATCAAAAGAAAATACTAGAAAATACTGTGTTTATAGGACCAGAAGCTTTCTGAAAGAAAATTTAAAGGAACTGATGTAGCGATACTTCCAATAATAGCTCCAGGAAGAGTAAGACGACTATTGTTCTATATTTCAGCTTTAGCTAACTCTGAAATATAACAATGACAGCAGCCTATAGTGCAGATAAGCTATGTACGTTCTTCTTTGGGAAGTGAACGCACAATGTCCCTACCAGTGTGTTGTGGATGCAGGGCGATACCACAAAACATGAACTGGAGCAAACTACAAATTTCAGTTCACTTCTGACTGATTACAACTGATGACTGCTCAAAGTGTTTCCCATCCAGTTGTCAACGAACTTCTGTACTTTAGTACAAAAGAACACCTTTTTTTCACATTAAGAAAATTATCTGCGCTTAACTTTGATACTGCCAACAAGGAACTTCATAATGACTTTTGAGGTAATTTTAGAACCTATCTCAAAGTTAGATGTTTCCTGAAATACCCGAGTCCGTCACCAAAACGGGAGCCCTTATCTCAAGGTTTAAGTCTAAGTGCTTAAGTCTTTTGTTTTTCTAGTGGCTATGTAAGTTTAATTTTGCTTCCACACTGCATCACTGTTCATCAAGAGCAACACCAAGGGGAGATAACGAGAAGACAACACACGTCCCGGGAGCCAGCTGTCTCTAACTTGTCATTGGCAGCTATACATCGACTATTATCTAAAGTTACACATATGATACAGGAGGAGATGAACTGAAAACACAGAAAGAATGTCAGTGCCAACGCTTTGTGAGTTGGTAGGAAACAGCAACATATTTAATGGCATAAATGGCATTTCTGAAATATTACCACAGAGCGAGCAGGCAGCAAGCTTGCAAGGAATGGTTTAAAAAAAAAAGGACAAATCATCAGGTAGAACAGTGAAGTGGACACTCTCAAAACTGAAGCAATGAAGGATGCTGTCAAGGAAGTATGAACAAGCAGTAAATCTTCCCTACCCGTGTGAGTCAGAGGACAAGGAATGAAGAAAGCTCCTGGCTGACAAGCTAGGAGATGATCAAAGACTCTCATCTCACCATTTTTCACCACGCTTGGCCTGTTCTCAGCAGCATTATTCTCACTGAACACAGACAGACAACGAGGAAAGCATTTCTGTCCTTAGACAAAAACTTATTTAAAAAAAAAAACAAACCAGAGGCAACTTAACGTGTATAAAATGTATTTTTGATTTACAAAGAGAGAATAGGCCAAACTAATCTGAGCACTCTTTTATTAAAAATGCCTGACTTCTTGGATGGGGAAAGCACAGCAGATCTCATCTACTTGGGCCCCACTAAAGCTTTTGATGCAGCACTACACAGAAAATGCACAGGAAAGACCAAAGTTAGCACAAAACTTGCCATGCAGTAAAGAAGGAGGTTAACAGGAAAATGGCCATGGGGCTGCTGAAAGGGGAACCACCGGTATTGAGGAAAACAAAGTGGAATTTCTCACAGACAGTTCGGAGGACCAGGATTATTATATATTTTTATTAATAACCTTGGAATAAGCTATAGGGACATCTGCCAATGACACAAAATACAGAAACACCGTTAATACAGAAAAGGAACAGAATATCCGAAATGGATGATGGGAGGGCTGTAATAAATTCAATCACCCTTCTATTAACAGTACAAAGTGCAAGACCACGCACCTGGGGACTAACGAGAGTTTCTGCTATAAAATGGGAGTTCATCAGCTGGAAATGACAGAGAGGGACATGGCATCGCTGATCAGTCACTTCATAATGGTAAAATTGATGTGACTGGCCATGAAAAAGGGACCTGCAATCTCACTACATGTCAGGAAAGGCATTTCCATGGAAAATAGCACACAAATGAGACTTCTCTGAGAATACTGTGTACAGTTCTAATCTCCCACGTTCAGGAACGATACACTAACACCAGTGCCAAGAGGAGCAACCAGGATGACGAACTGAATACAGAGACGTCTTACCAGAGTAAGCCAAGAGTTTCATAATGTTTAGCTTAACCAACAAGGATTTGGGGTAGGGAATACAAGTTCTCCCTGTAAATATCTGGAAGCAGAGGAAAGCTATTTTTGTACAAAGAGCGTGTCAGGACAAAAATAAGCAGGTATAAACCGGTCCAAAGTGGAAAGTCAGGAGAAGGTTCCTGACCACGAGAAATTCTAGAAGAGCTTCAACAATAGCCATGGTGCAGTCAAATGAACTTGCTTTAATACGAAGCTTGCACGCTTATGAAGGGATTATATGACGCTGCTATCTGCTGTAACAGTCCTCTGCCTAGGACTCTGCCTGGAAGGTTCCCAACAATTCCCAGTGACTAGAGGACAGGCAAGCTCTCCAGCACAAAAGCTAAACTGCTGCACGCGCAGGATGGATACGATGTCACTTGTTAACAGTGATCTCTCATTTCCTTTTAATTTTGAGAATCTTATAAATTCAGAGCTAACAATCAGACTTAGGAGGCAGTAATTTAGAAGATGGGTGTGTGCAACAGTGGGTCAGCCTGCCTTCTACACAAACTTTAATGAACAGTCATTACCTGTCTCTCAGGGCATGGTTTCTAATCTCCTCCACTAGCTGGAAGACGCGGGAGAGGGGCGAACGAAACACATCAACAGCGAGGAAGTTCTTCTGCCATGGGGAGACGGTAGCTTTCACAAAGATCTGCTGAATATAGGCCACAGGAGCACCAACATACTGTGGGGAAAACCAGAGGGAGAATGAAAACACACGGTGAGTGGGAAGCTGCTCAGCAGAATTAGAGCACAGCTTGGCAACTTTTCAGGAAGGGGTTTGCCAGACTATATATTCCTTTCCCAAACGAGAGGTGAAACATGACAGCACTAACCTAGCAAGAACAAAAAGAGTCTGTTTCTCAAAGAGGCAAAATGCCACTGACCACTTTGGCACCAGTCTATTGCATTTCTTTGTGAGGCAGAGGCTCCCAGCTCCGGCTGAATTTGGTACTGGAATGAAAGGCAGGAGCAGGGACTCACTGCCTCTCACAACGCTGCGGTTCCCCCAGCCTGTGCCGGTTCTGCTGTGTGCCATTTAAATCTTCCTGGTCTCTGTGCCCAGGCTGCTGAGTCTGCTCTGGGCATTCCACGCTGACATGCCGTGGCAGCCAGAACTTTTGTGCTCTATTAGCTGAACTAGGCAACAAAGCAGAAGGGAAGATTTAATCAGTCAGCAGCAGCCCGAGTGAACAGAGTAGTGCAAAAAGCTCTCAGTGGCACCAGGGAGTGTAGAAGGCTGCAAATGATTTCAATCACAGTGAGAAGAACACACGTGGACAAGAGAGCTGGAGGCATCAAGAGCATTAAGCCAACAAGTAAGTTGTACTTAGGAGAGACCCTACAATGAAAAAGAACAATGCAGGCTACAAAGGATGATTTTAGAATTTTTTCCTGATTTCCTGGACCAGGTTATCAGCCTTCTTGGAAAGCATCAGGGCTGCAGTTTGCTCATGCAAAAAAAAAGTCAATTCCTTACCCTTAACATAAGGTTATAAGTCTAGTTTACCTGCATGATACATACCAGCCAAATAAAGACAAACAAAACCAAACCCCACTTTTAGATTATACTCAATTCACCAGGTTCTTCAAGCATCCCTATGTTCCCTAGTAGCTAGCTCCACAGTCTTTGGCTGTGGAAATTCAAATTCAAATGAAAAACTCTTGATGGTGACTTTAAGAAAAAGCCTGTGTCTTGGAGGTGAAGCCTAGACTACCTACATCATCAGAAAAAAAAGCCCTGCTAGATGCAATATTTTAAAGCCAAAGGAGAGAAAATTGCAAGCGCTGAGGAGCCGGACAGTCTGCCTTCCACCTCCAGGCCAGACATTCCCATTCTGACAGCTAGTTAGTGATCTTCGAAGGATAAGCTGGTTGATAGCCAGAATCATGATCCCTTTGGAGAGAGGCTGACAACACGGTAATCACCATCGGAATTACTGGTAGCATCTCCACAGACAGTTAGAGCAGTAAAGGCTGACTAAATCCTATTCTCACCCTTCAGAGGCGGCCAAGGGCAGGTACGTGAAGCAGTGTGTGTCAGTGGGAGGCTTGTCCTCCCAGAACCCATCATTAAACTTACTTAAAACTTAATAATGCTTTAAAAAGTGTACTACTTGCCTTAGATAAAGTTATCCTTGAAAAATAGGCTCTTAAACACCATTTCGGAGCTTCTAGCTCTTCCAAATGCCTACTATCTGTTTTTTCTGATAGAGTAATACAAGACAAATACAGCCTAAACTTAGCAATTACACAAAGCAACATGTCACCAGAAATATTTTCCATTGTAAAGCATAAGTAACGCAGTGGGGGTGTTTCACCATCTCATCTCCCCCTGACAAACCCCGGACTCACCCAGTCAGGACGCTCGCTGAGATCCCCTTGCTGCAGAGCCACGTCCAGAGAGGGTGGGGAGTAATCCTTCACGGGGGTGCTGTACTCCACAGGTCCCGTTCCAGGCAGCGGCAGCTTCAGCAGCGGGTAACTGTGGTTAAGACACGAGCAAGGAACATTGTAGTTGGTTTTTTTTAACTAGGCTTTTAGACAGAAGAGCTCAAAACATGGATGGGTCATAAAAAATGAGCCCACTCCAGGTTAATCCAACCTCTGCAGGACAGGAGACACAGCTGCAATGCAAGAGGGCTTTAGCTCTCGTAGGAACTGTTTGATGGATTTCCCCAATGCAAGAGATAATCGGTCGTTCTCCCTCAGAAAGGGGTAACTGAAAGTCCTGGGAGAAAAAGAAAGGGAAGTTCTTGCAGGAGCTCATCTGGATTACTCTCCATCACCTGAAAGTCAGTGGGGCTAAAAACATTACGTACAGCCACGTCTCAACTATTCTGCAGCCCACACAAAAATGCGACATTCACTGTATTCACATGGCAGCTTTCCTGACCCAACCCCCATACTAATCACCCCATTTTCCTCATTAAGATTTAAACTATTTCCAATATTTGTCATTAACTTCACTGGTCCTCAATGCACTTTTAATAGCAGCAATGAGACACCAAATCAGCTATGCAATATTTATCTTTTTGCTACTACAAGCTTCAGATGATTGTAGCAGCTACCCCACAACAAAGACTTCAAACTATTTGAAAGCTGAGAAACTGTGGTTTCAGAGAGTTTAAAATATTGGTTTCAGCTCCGGAGGTTCTTGAAAGTGATTAAAAATGTATCAGAATTGAACTGGTGGAAAAAGCAAGGCTGCTGTCACAGAGATATTGACCAACAAACTGGAATTCTCAGCACCAAAATGAACCAGAGACCTGAATTTCCCGGGCTCTCTGACGATAGAACTTCTGTCTTTTAGTTGCCTGATGCATGACAATCTATCAGGCCTTACATTTCTGACATATTTTCCCATTAATAGATGAACTTTTCTTGTAGTATTGCCAGAATAAATATTCTTGGGATTGTTTTCCTGCAATACTCTGCCCATTTCATTACAGATTCGCCTGAATCATCAAAGGCCACGGAGGGGGCAAGCAACAGCTAAAGACTGAACAACAAAAGGCTGAAAAAGAACAATGAAATCCGAAGCAAGGCTTGTTGGATTTGCTATTTTATTAGTCTGACAAAAATACAACATCTAATTATTATTATCATTTCATTGTGCAAGGGGAGGGAAGAGAAAAAGGAATAATAAAACCGTGTCATAATACATCAGAGGTGAAAATGCCCAACAAAAGGCACAATCTGGAGACTCAGCACATCCCCTATTCTCTCACAATCAGCAATCAGTTTTAGTCCTCCTAAATGACACGTAGCACCTGCTTGTCACAAATGATCCGCTGAAAACAAAAGCCTGGGGGAGATGCACACTGCAATCATCCTGCCCCGACTGAGGCCGAGACAGACATAAATTAAAATAAAAAAAACGAGTATACGCGATAAACAAAGCAGAATGAGTTGAACAGGTGACCGAGGAAGAATGATTTTTCCACTCAATGATTGTGATGTTGATGACTGAGCGTGTCCAGAAATCTAAGGAAAACAATTTAAATTCATACTACATGTTCACCCAGAAGTGGATTTCCCTGTGCAACCGCCTGTCAGTTTTAAGGAGTTCAAACAATAATCTTTTATAGAACTTAACTCATTTAGAGGCACTGAATCTAAACAGCCAGTGCGTTGCAGGAGCAACAATGGGATGTGCTGGTTTTGCCTCACCAGCACTGGTGGAGCAGCTCAGGCTTCAGAAGTGATGATTCTCCGGTTGAAGGTTCATTTCTTGGACCAGGCTACTGTCAGATACGCCGGAACAAGCAGCACCCGGTGCCACACCTGATCGGGAAGCCTCCATATCCAGAAGCTGCGGGGAAGGCTGAGAGCAATGCTGCTGATGGTCTGATCTCCATGGTCCATGGTGAAGACCTGACCACTATGTGCACTTGCAGCCCAGAAAGCCAACCGCATCCTGGGTTGCATCAAAAGAAGCGTGGGCAGCAGGGCGAGGGAGGGGATTCTGCCCCTCTGCTCCGCTCTGGGGAGACCCCACCTGGAGTCCTGCCTCCAGCTCTGGAGCCCTCAGCACAAGAAGGACACGGAGCTGTTGGAGTGGGTCCAGAGGAGGCCACGAAGATGACCAGAGGGCTGGAGCCCCTCTGCTGTGAGGACAGGCTGAGAGAGTTGGGGGGGGTTCAGTCTAGAGAAGAGAAGGCTCCAAGGAGACCTTAGAGCCCCTGCCAGTCCCTAGAGGGGGCCTACAGGAAGGACAGGGAGGGACTCTTTATCAGGGAGTGTAATAATAGGACACGGGGTAACGGCCTCAAACTGAAAGAGGGGAGATTTAGATTGGATATTGGGAAGAAATTCTTTACCGTAAGGGTGGTGAGGCACTGGAACAGGTTGCCCAGGGAAGCTGTCAATGCCCCATCCCTGGAGGGGTTCAAGGCCAGGCTGGATGGGGCTTTGAGCAGCCTGGTCTAGTGGGAGGTGTCCCTGCCCAGGACTGGGGGGTTGGAACTGGATAATCTTTAAGGTCCCTTCCAACCCAAACCATTCTGTGATTCTGTGTGATCGCTGCCAGAGGTCACAGCTATGGCACCAAGCGAAGGGTGATGGAAACGCTGAGCTTTCCTGGATGCCAAACATTTCACAAGTACTTTTCCCTAGTTTAGCTACCTCCCAAGAAGATGACCGCATCCCTCCCTTCATCCCAGTCGCCCACAATCCAGCCTAGGGAGCAAGCAGCCACCCTCCCTCACCCTGTTCATCCAGTACAGCACCCCCAAATCCAGCATGAGCAGGGGGGGTTGGACCAGATGAGCCCCAGAGCCTCACCAGCCTGTGCCACCACAGCTAGGTCAGTGGAGGCCACCAAAATGGTGATGTGGCAGGAGAACACGGGGCAAAAGAAGACACTGGGTGAACTGGACTCATCCAGCATGGAGGAGACTGAGGAGGGAATCTAAAATGCGGTTTTCAGCTAATTAATTAGCGGTTACAGTGAAGATGGCCCCAGGCTTGTCTCAGGGGTGCACAGGGAAAGGACCCAAGCGCTGCAAGGGAAATTCCAATTAGATAAAAGGAAAAGATTCTTCACAATGAGAGCAGTCAAACACTGGAAGAGTCCAGAGTAGCTGCGGACTCTCCAACCAGAGAAAAGCCAACCAGACAGGGCTGCGAGCCTAACTTTGGGGTTGGCCCTTCTTTGAGCAGTGATCTCCAGACATCACAGAACCCCTGTGTGGAAAGGAGCTCAGGGAGGGGGCGCTCCAGTGCAAACTCCTACTCAAACCAGGGCCATCAAGAGCAGGTTGCTCAGAGCTATGTCCAGTCTGGGCTTGCATATCTCCAAGCACTGAGGTCCCACAGCTTCTCCAGGCACTTATTCTAGCATTTCATCGCCCTCATAATGAAGATTTTTTTCCCTCAGATTTCCTTAGATCTATCAGAGTTTCCCATCTGTCCATTGCCTCTTGTCCTTCCCCTGCATACCTGAGAAGAATCTGCCTCCATCTCCTCTACACCCTCCCAGAAAGTGGTTGTAGGGCAGATACTCAGCCTCCTGAGCCTCTCCTTCTCCATTATACGCCACAGCTCCCCACTCCGACAGCTCCACTGGATGTGCTCCAGTACATCAATGCCTTCCTCCTACTGCAGAGCCCCAGTCTGGACGCAGGACTGTGGTTTCACAAGGGCCAAACAGCTGGAAGACTCCCTTCCCCTCAACTCTGCTGGCCACACTTGCTAGTGCAGCTCAGGGCGCAGTTGGCCTTTCTGCTGCAAGAACACGCTGCCTGACCAATGTCCACCTTGTCCTTTGCCGCAAAGCTGCTTTCCAGCCTTCAAGGGCTTATCCCATCCCAGCTGCAGGGCTCTGCATTTGCCTTTTTGCCTTTGCTGAGCTTTCCGAGGTTCTCCTCAGTCCTTCTTCCCAACCTGCCAAAGCGTCTCTGAATGGCAACCGTGCTCTCCCACATCTGGTATGATCTACAAACTTGGTGAGCGCTCTGCTCCTTCATCCGGGTCATGAACAGCGATGTTAACTAGACCTCGCCCCTGTTCGTGGATTAGGGAATTAACGTAAACTGCTGGCAGAGCTGTGGAACCAGCAACTTGCAGTAGAACAGCTGTGGAAGGCAAAGAACCTGAAATCTCCACAGCTGTCTGCAAAATAACAACCTGGCCATAATCACAGATGTTTTGCCAGTACTGAGCATGTCACATCAAGCAATTCTGGATTCTGCTATTCCCTTTCTGTGCTTGAGGCCACAAAGGAAGGCCTTAACACGCCAGCTTACATACCACAAAAACTTGGGAAAAAAAAAAAAGAGTATTTCATGTTTTTAAAAAAATAGCCTCTGAAGATGATTGTCAGTTGCTCCACCATGTTGGTTCTCAGCCATTAGTATATTTACATCTGAATAAAACCACTTCATTGCCAAGAAACATGCCTGCTGCCAGAGTGGAGATGTGTGTCAACTCCTCAACTATCGAAGGATTTCTTCCTACAGATGTACCGGCTGTTGACGGTAGCCTTGGCTTTAGCTACGGAAGCTACCTGAGAAGTTGGGAAGGAGGAAAGTTCACCTAAACATTGGCAATTTGTACACAGCTTCCAGTGGGCTCAGGGTTGCATGAGACCTTAGAGAACGATGCAAGGCACAACAGGCTGCTTGACGGCCGCTAAGAGGAAGGTTAGCTCAGAATCCCCTATTTGTTTTTTTCTGTTGTTAAAAAAAAAAAAGGTTTAATTTTCTGTAGAAGGGAAGAAACAAACCACTCCCATCCTGGAAGTCAAGCCACCTCCCAAAATACTGGACACAGCAACTCACAGCTCCTTAACGGCATTTTTGAATGATCAAGATTTTTGTTTTGTTGGGTTTTATTTTTCATGTTAGCATTTTCAAACTTGCCCAAAAAGTTTGGAAGTACATGCAAATGCAACAGAGGAAAGGGTAAATAGCATTTCTTGGAAAATTCAAGGGCAACAAAATGAGGGGGAAAACAAAAGGGGAATTTTTGACAGAAGAAAAAAAAATAATCTGGAGATGTCTGTGCATTGCTGAGGACTATATCCTACTGCAGCTGTCAGCAAACCATGGCAACCGAGACTCCCATATTCCATCATCCTCTTCAGGCCTGGCATCAGGGTAGATCTGTCAATACCTGAACTTCAGCATTTCCCTGCAATTTGATTAAATCATGACTCGGGAACAGGATTTATGCTGTAGGAAGAGATTTTTTTGCTCCCTCCAATCTGTATTTTTAAACCCTCCCTAGAGCAGGCAAGGAAGGGGAAAGCAGCATCTACCATTATTCAAACTGTTTGCTTCTTGTTCCTGCGATGCAAAACAGTGTTGGATTTTCTCCATCCAGTCTGAAGCTTCCTGCAGGTCACACCGATGGGCTCCTTCAGCTTCTTCTACATTTCCAGGCTGCTCAGTCAACAAAAGCCATACTGCCAAGTAGTACATAATTCTTTTCATTTCCCTATAAGCTAATGAGTCCTGATTGTTACACTAATTACTGTTAAGGACAGTGAGGCATAACACTTTTCAGTCACAGCTTTACTCTCACAGGTTATTACCTTCATCGGGAGCAAGAGCTTTTGTCTTTAGTGATATTATCTGTATATTCTGAAAGAGGGTAGGTTTAGACATTGGGAAGAAATTCTTGGCTGTGAGGGGGGTGAACCCCTGGCCCAGGTTGCCCAGAGAAGCTGTGGCTGCCCCATCCCTGGAGGGGTTCAAGGCCAGGTTGGACGGGGCTTGGAGCAACCTGGGCTGGTGGGAGGTGTCCCTGCCCAGGGCAGGGGGGTTGGAACTGGATGGTATTTAAGGGTCCCTTCCAACCCAAACCATTCTATGATTCTATATTTACTGAGACTAGAAGAGCTGTGGCAGCTGTGGTATTAGAAGACACTGATGTGTACCCATCAGGAGCAGGACTTTCTAGCACACCGAAAAAAAGCCCTGGAACTATTTTTGATTATGATTGATTTTCAGCAGCTATCTTCAGAGAAAAGGCCCCACGGGAAATTAATTTTAAAAGGTTAAAAAGGTTAAAACAGACCCTGTAGTTTGTGCACACCTATGTTTAGGTCCTACAGCCCTTATCACAACATGATCTAGATAGTGTAGACTGCTCATGGTACTGTTTTGCAGCAGAGCTCAGGAACAAGACTTACTATTAGGACTCTCATCAAAAGTTCCCTTATGCTGAGCCAACTACAGCATAAATGTATGTCCCCGTAAGGGAAGCAGGGACATATATTTACTTATATCACTATAATATTTGAGGATTCATGTTTATGAAAGGTTTTGAGAATATCTGATGGAAGACGACACAAAGTATGCACTCGAGATTATACTTATCATTTCAGTAAGATGCTAAAACATTAATTCTTGAATTTAATTAGCCTTATACAGGCATGTGGTACCAGCTGATCTAGTCAGTGACACCTGAGACAGACTGACAGCAGAGACAAAAAAGGGACAGAGAGAAAGAACCACACAGTGATACAGAGCAATTCACTAGACCTACTACTGCAGACAACAATGTTAAAGCATCTTTTAAGTAAAGAGATACTTAAAAAACCAAACCAAGAGCTGCTGCTGAGCTGTCAGAAGCATCCTGGCTTGCCGCAGCCACTGAACGCTGCAATGATTGGGAGATGTGACAGGCCTTGGTCCCTTCCATGTGCACCATGTAAACACGAGAACTGCTCCAAGTGCATTACAGTGAAGGGATTTCTAACACTCAGGTTTGATTCTCCTCACATTTGTCTTTGTTAGAGATTTTTTTTTACCATCAAGGAAAAAGGGGAAAACAGAATGGAAAGGATAAAGAAAGGAGGGAAGAAAAGTAGGATCCAAAACAGACGACATGAAAGCTCAACAATGTTTTGGTTTTGAGAAGGGCTCTTTTGAGATGCTCACGTATAGTGCACCCTGACACCCTTCTGCAAAAATAAAGGAAAAATAGATCATCTATAAATTGGTATTGCTGAATTTGAGCAAGAATACATTTTAGTTACCAAGCGTGAGGTAGGTTCAAGCAAAAATGCTCATCCAACTACTTTACATATTTTCAAGACAGCTTAGAGAGCCAAGGTGGAGAACTGCCAGGTCAGCCCAAGGCAGCTGGCAACTCAGGGAACCGCAAACCCTACAACTGCATATTCCTCCTTCGCAGAATCAAAGCGGAGATCTCCGCCACCCCAGAACAGTCTTTGGCTGGTGAGTATGAAGGGAAGTAGAGAGCTGCCAGGTCTTAGGTAACAGGGAAGGTGGTGATATATTGCCTTAAAACAGCCACCACCTCCATTTTGCACACTCTAGAATAAGCTTTTAGCCTATTTCCAGCCTAAAGTATCACAAAGATAGAACAACCTGAAAATCAGTTGCTAATGAGAGATATGAAGTCTGATTAAAAGGGTCTTGCCAGAGGGTAGAGAAGGCCAGATATTTGGCAGCAACAGTCCCCTTTTTAGCCTCGGTAAGTGCATAAACAACCTGTTTCTGAATAAATGACATTTGCTTTGCTCTGTTTCCCACTGACAGGACCCTCAAAAAATCTGCACTGCAGAAGTAAAGATTCCCCTTGCTCTGTGCTGCCAGTTTCCTTTTTTCTGTGAAGCAGAAGAGAGGTCTCGTTACACAGAACTTGCTGCTAGTTTCATCATGCAGTCCCACAGGAGACTCTATTCTCTATAGATTTAGAACATGAAGAGTCTGAAAGCAACCTAACGACTCTGGTTATCACACAAGATACTATCAAACCTGTAAAATAGTGAAATGCTCTTTTATAAAGAAATGTATGTAGGCACACACACAAAAGGGCTCTGGTTGCAGATAGCTCTATGGTTCTTTAGCAGCAGAACCGAGTGCTTCGCCCAAATAATGAACCCCTGCGAAGACTCACCTTGTGTGTAATTCTCCTAAGCCTGCTTCAGAGTCAACTGGTTGAGTTTAAATTCTTACTTTAACTAAAAACTGTTCTTCAGAACTACACAGGAGTTTCAAATTTACCCTGATTACCAGATTTATAGGTATCATCTGTTCTTCTCTGATCTGGGGAGGAGGAACTACTCTTGTGCCAGAGAGGCTTAAGTGGCACTCCCATTCTACTGGAGGACAAAAAAAAGGGAAGCACTCAGGTAAGTCTGTCCCTGTAAAGAACAGGAATGTTTCTTAATGCAGCTCCATTTAAGCGGGATGATGAAAATTAATGTAACTTACAAAGGGATATATAGTAAAACAAGATGTTAACTAACAAGCCCTACACCTGTGAACAGTTAGTTTACCAGAAAAGCCTCCCTCAAGTGAAGACTAACTTGGATTTTCAGACTTTCATTAAAACTATGGAGTAAGAAGGAGCCATAAGTATTTTTGCTTTTAAATATTAATTTACTAACAAAAATAGATACGCTATGTCTTTAAGACACATTAAAAATAGTGTCTACGCAAATTACCTCCAAGACAGAATATGTTCAAACAACCTGTAACAGACACTCTGTGGTGCCTGTGCTGCCTGATGCTTGAGACCCGACCTTTTTACAACAGGAGTGACACCCGCACGTTAACTGCTGTCACCTTTATTGAAAACCAGAAGTGATGCTAGATAAATTGTGGACCATGTCATTTATTTCAGCTTTTAAGAAAAATTACCTAAACACAAAGATGCTCATGTTTTACTGAGGTGCAGGGGAGGAAAAAAACCAAACAACTGAGTTAATTTCTTCTACAGTAGAATGTTACAAGCTCTCCTTGATTCTACGGGCATACCAGTGAGAAGAGAAAACTCCATTTAACCTCTCTCCCTTTCAAGAATTCAGGATGCAGGGTCCACCGTTGCTTGCTTTAACAACAGGATTTATTTATTAACCATGTTTAAGGCTGAAAAATAGAGAACGCTTCTTTTTCGCTCTACTACCTTCTCCTTTTTCCACCCACTTCTTCAGGGACAGGGACTAACCTTCTCAGCAACGTCAAGGATGATCCTGTTGATAAAAGTCAGCATGAAACCACTGGATCACTTGTGTATCTTCTTTCCTCATTATAAAGACTAATAACTTAATTGGTCCATGCTTGTTTCAGACACTAATCTGCATTACTACGCAAACAGTGCCGAGGGTCTCTTTATCAATCATGTCGCACAGAAATATTGCCTAAGTGACCTTCTACCCCAAAGCTGGGCCTTGATTCTTTCCACCAGCTTCTTTCTCCAAATTTCAGCACATTTCTCAGTCATTTTTGCAGTGAGGTGGATGAGGTGAATCAGTGAGATCTGTCCCAAGAAAATGGAACACTTCTGAGGAGCACAACTTAAATCCCAGCAGTCAATGGGTGCCAAAGACCCTTACTCAGAGTCCTCACAATATGGCTGCAGGAAGAAATGCAGATGTGACACTTCGTGTCCATCAGTGAGTTCTTCTCCGCAGCCAAGAGAAGCTTCCACAGGAGGTGGCCATCCAACAGCTCCTGTAAGCAATGGTCTGCAGCAGCTCCTGCAGACAGCACCCAACCCACACGATGTCATGCTCCACAGCTGCCAGTTTTATGTTCTGGAAGGCTATCATAGAATCATAGAACCATTTAGGTTGGAAAAGACCTTTAAGATCATCAAGTCCAACCATTAACCCAGCCCTGCCAAGCCCACCACTAACCCATGTCCCTCAGCACCGCGTCTGCCCGGCTTTTAAATACCCCCAGGGATGGAGATTCCACCACTCCCTGGGCAGCCTCTTCCAACACTTGACAACCCTTTCCGGGAAAAAATTTTTCTTCATATCCATCCTAAATCTCCCCTGGTGCAACTTGAGGCCATTTCCTCTTGTCCCATTGCCTGTTCCTTGGGAGAAGAGCCCGACCCCCCCTGGCTACCCCCTCCTTTCAGGGAGCTGCAGAGAGCGAGAAGGTCTCCCCTCAGCCTCCTTTTCTCCAGGCTGAACACCCCCAGCTCCCTCAGCCGCTCCTCACAGGACTCCTGCTCCAGACCCCTCACCAGCTCCGTTGCCCTTCTCTGGACACGCTCCAGCCCCTCCATGTCTTTCTTGGCGTGAGGGGCCCAAATCTGGACACAGCCCTCGAGGTGGGGCCTCACCAGTGCCCGGTACAGGGGGACCGTCACTGCCCCAGTCCTGCTGGCCACACTATGGCTGACACAGGCCAGGATGCTGTTGGCCTTCTTGGCCACCTGGGCACACTGCTGGCTCATACTCAGCCACTGTCCACCAACACCCCCAGGTCCTTTTCCGCCGGGCAGCTCTCCAGCCACTCTGCCCCCAGCCTGGAGTGTCCGTGGCGTTGGGGTGACCCAAGAGCAGGACCGGGCACTGGGCCGTGTTGAAGTTCAGATGGACGTGATTTAAAACAAATACACACCAGCTCACTGTGCTGGGTCAGACCAAGGGTCCATCTGCCCAGCAGCCTATTTCTTACAGCAGCCAATAGGAGATGCCTAGGAAAGACTAAATAATAGGGCAAGCATATAATGAATTAAATGTCCACCACATGACATAGTTCCAGGACTTAACTTCCACCTAAAAGGAGTTAGTATATTCACTAAAAATTCATTTTCCTCAATAATTATTATAATATTTTGAAGTTTCCTGCCCCACCCCGTAGACAGCCAGCAGTCATTGAGACAACTGTTGACCGCTTCTGTGTCCCTGTTCTTTCATACCATTTTATATATTCAGGTATCCTGACTAAAAAAAGAAATTATTGTCCTTTCTTTGGCCTTGGCACCCTGCCTCTCCAAAGAACTATAACATTTCGCTAAATCTGATGAAAAGACTTCCTTAGAAGGATTCTAGTGCAGTACAGTCTGAAAAGTTACTATCTTGCTCCATGTTTATACAGTTGTAGTCCCTACTCATTTTTTAGGGGATTAGCTTTCAACAGCTATAGCTGCACAAGCCACAGAGCTAACAACTGTGTGCAGCCACACACTACAAATATCAGATTATTCCACATAGAGCGAAGGAGGAGGAAGCATCTCTCAGACTTTTAATGATATTTATCAAGTGCTCGCTGTAGAGAGCAGCCCTTGAATTTGAGCTCTCGCAAGAATATGCCCGAATTCTAGTACAAGCCAATGAACCTGAAATACGATACAGCTGGTAACGTAGCTTCATTGTAAGTGGATATAATAAGTTTTATTTCTTGTTTTAAATGAATGAACAATATGTGGGGCCGTAACTGCAAAGCTACCTAGCCCCAAGAAAACAGCAGTTACTCTCAAATCACTTGATAGCAAGGACGTGCGTTCCCCCAGGCTTCCTTTTTCAGCCTGGAAAAAGACAACAGAAGGAAGGAAGCATGGGGGGAAGGGGGTACTGCCAACACCTTGATAAAGCAACACGACTCTTGCACTGGAGAACTGAAAAGGGAACTTAAAAAGAATTCACCTAAATCATTTTGCATTGCACAGCTCCTTCATAAACCTCACAGGCAGACTAGAAAGCACACAGACAGAATGACAGACAGTTGAAGTTGGAAGGCGGCTCTGGAGGTCAGCAAGGCTAAACCTGCTCGGAGCAAGGCCGGCCACAGCAGGTGGCTCAGGGCCGTGTCCAGATGGCTTCTGACCATCTCCAACAATGGAGCCTCCACCACCTCTCTGGGATACATCCCCAAAAATTGCTTCTAGAGAGGGAGCACTTTACCCGCGCTGCACTTCAATTGTTTGCCGCAGTCCTCTTGCTCTCAAAGGGTGTCACAGTATTTTTAAACCCCTGTCTCTCCTAGGGCCATTATTTCGGTTTCTAATGAGTTACTGAAACTCATTAAAGAAAACATAGTTATTCACTTTACGATTGATTATGCCTTAGACAAGTTTCTGCAGTCTAAAGGAAACCAGTATCTGCAGAATCTTCAAATATCAACACCACTGAAAACAATTCCACAAATACACAATGACCAGCAGCTAATCTGCCAAAGACAACCTGGTTTGAAGCTTCAGGGACTTAGTGGAAACACCTTAATTCACACCATTCTAAACATACAACTACAAAGACAGGACAGACACAAGTTCTGACCTGGTGGGCACAAGGTTCCCAAGAAGAATAAGGACAGCTGCTAGCAATCCTAAATCAGACTTCCTCTTGTCTGGGAAATCCTAAATTTAGGAAAGGGAGCAAGCCTGCAGTTTTTGCTTTGATCCCTCCCAAAATGCAACATTTGTATGGATAAACATTTTCTACTGAAGCAGTTGTCCTGCATTTACCCCAGTAACAGCACCTGAAAGGTAACAGAAAATAGGAGCCTGATACCACTGGAAGCACTGATGAAGGTATTAGCCAGCGAGAGTGCTGTGGCGCGGCAATTCAGGACTCCTGGTGGAACTCTGTTTTGGCTAACGCAGGCCTGACACATGAAAGCAGCATCCAGCAAAGCTGAAGTCAAAAGATAGAGCAAAAAGATAGACAAGATCACAACCACATCAAAAGATAAACAGGGCGTAGAATCCACTTCCTTGGACCTTGTAGATGCTTCATATTTCTACAGAACAAGACATCTGAAAATAAAACTATTATTATTGACAGTTAAAAGAATTCATACGAAGCAGTGAAAAGTCAGGAAAGCAACGCCTCGATTGCTGCTCACAACCTTGAGGAGTCACAGGCAGGAGAAGTGATCTCACAGGTTTTTGAGACATGAAAATAATCACTTCAATAATATTTTTTAACAGTAGATGTGAAAGAAGTTTGTCTTATTCTCAGTGATGCTTGAAGAAAAATGTAAGTCTGTATCTATATCGACACAGGTGGAGCACAGAGGAGTAGAGTACATCATCACATAGGGTTTATTTTCACTAAAAGAGACAAGATACTTAGATTTAAAACCTTGATGACAGAATCCATCTCTGCACGTGTTTGTGCCCAAACCTGAGCACAAAAATTTTCTCAGCTCCAGTAATAATATTGCCTCACTGGAAATGATTAAGAGGCCCATGTAACATTTCTGATCATGAAAATATATTCAGCTGCAACTCATATCCAAAGAAGAGTCCATAAGGAGAACAGAGAATTTATAAGAACAAACAATACATGCACGCCAAGGCAAGGGCTGCAAAAGAAGAGTACAAGCTTCAGGGAGAACAGAATAGGCAAGTATGGAGAGAAAGATCAACTTTCCTTCTCCCCATTTTTAATTTATGGCTTTGGAGTCCCCCACCAGGTGTTTGGGGATTACTTTTATCTTACTTATTGCTTTACTTACTTCACTTTTTCAATCAGTTTTTATTATTAACTTACTAAACCACACACAGATACTTCATCCCTGTGTTTTCTTCTGTCCCTCACAAAAAGATAATAAAAGCCTATTACGTTTAATAAAAGGGAAAAAAAAAACAAACTTCTAGGATAGCCCACAAAACAGGGAAACCTGAACCGGTTCATGGCATCACTCTGAAAACCCCACAAACCAGCAGAACCCTGTGACAACAAGTACTTAGCGTGACTCACCAGCAGGCCAGAATGCAGAGCCCAGTAAAGAGGATGATGGGAATAGGGTAGGAAGCACACAGCAGCCCGTGATTGTAGAACGCCCGCGATATCCTCTCGCGCAGTTTTTCAGTCAGGGTCATCCTCAACAGTCGTCACCTAGTTGCCATCCCGGAACACATCAGGGGGACAGGCAATTCCAGCATGTGCAACGCTTCAGCAAAGGCACTGTATCCAGCTAGAAATTGGAAAGAAACCAAGCTGGTGAGAAAAATACATAAAGAAAATAAACATTACCAACTTGTTTCACAAAGACTTCCAGCATCGTACCTCCTCAGAAGGGAAAAACAGACGCCACACACTGAGCACTTGTTATGATCCTACAGGCAATTTGATCAAATTACTGGTTTTTGCCTGGGGGAAGGAAGGGCAGAAAACACAAGCAGAGAAGGAACACCAGCCGAACAGACGTCAGGCACCGCTGCCACAAGCTGCTGGTCAGAGGAAACACACAGGAACAGAGCTAGGAACCAAACCATCTGAAAGGAAGGAAGAAAAGGAGCTTAGCAGTAAAAGAATTAAGCAGTACTCCAAGGAGATGCCAAAATGCCAATTAGAAAAGAAGGACTGAGGCTAGCTGTCAGCAATGTGGTCTTAAGGGAAGTGCTCTTGGACACCAACCGAAGCACTTTCAGTGCTTTTAACTATTAGCAACACACCAGTAACAAAAGAAGAGAGCAGGACAGGCTTCACCACTCAGACAATCTAAAGAAAGTTATTTTTGCATGGGGAACGAGGGAGGGAGGGAGGCTTAAGCAGCCACAGTTCAGAAGACTAAGCCAGAGTATGCCACACGGTAAACCAAACTAATGCAGACACATCTCGTCAAAACATATTTTGACTTGCCTGTCAGGATTACGACTAGGCTGTTTGCCCAGTGCAAACTGAATTGCAGATGTCAGAACCGGTCAACTTAAACTTGCCGTTTGATTTACAAAGTATAAAAAAAAATGCAATATAAAAAGCCCTAAGAAAAGGTTAAGATAATACATTAAAATAAAGCACAAACCAAATTTGTAGGAAAGATGGAGCAGAAGCTGCCTACCGTCTAAGTCTTTTTTTCAAATCTCAGGCTAAATGCAAAGCATGTGGTTCACTACAATGTTCTGAGAAGTGAAAGGCTTGAATGCAAGACAGATTTTTTTTTTTGTACAGTTCAAAGCTATGATTATCCAAGATTTTTATATTTTTATCTGAGAGGAAATAAACATATTTTTCCTGGCTCCTCCAGAATAAGGCTGAGACAGTAAGAGACTCAAAGCATATGAAATAAGTAATTTTGTCCACAGGAAAATGCCATTAATGATTGCGCCAGAGAATTCAATACAAGACCTAAACCCAGGCTACCCATTAAAACCAGCTGGTAATATAATTATTTGGAACAACTCACCCTCACCATCCTAAATGGAAAAAATACTAGAGGAGAAGGTCCGATAGGTTCACACAGGTAAGAAATCCATTAAGGGTTTTTAAACATATCTCGCTTAAGAATTCTGTAAGCCTCAAATATTTAGAAGCTGGGAAAAGCATCACAGACGCTATTTTGTTTTATATTCTTTTCTAAGCATCTACTTTCAGCTATATGGGAGAGAGAATAAGAGGGAAGACAAACCCTAAGCAGAGACATTACGCTTTTAATTTCAGATTAAATACTATTTAATGCCCACAGGACTATTTTACAATGTTCTACCTATTTTTTCCCCAGTAACGCAACTAAAAATAATCAGACTTTTAGCAACACAAGCACCAGTACGTTGGCCTAATGACCAAATGGAAAGCCTTTTAGCAAGGCATTACATCTTTCCGTAAGAATTACTATCACTTTCTTAGTCGTACGCAATTTCCTTTTGCCTGCAGTCCAACACCAGCAGGAACATTCCAGGATTTTGGGAGAGGGGAGGGATAACAAGTGTGTTCTCACTGCCTGGAGACCTTCTAGTGCCAAAACGCTATATATCGCATTCATGCGGAATAGAAAGGTTTTGTCTTACAGTCACACAGAGAACCTAAAATACAGTATAACCTGCAAAGGAACAGACATATGGCATATAGGAATACGTTTAAAAATTGCAGAGATTACATCAGAAAAAGCTCCATTTTTAACCTTTAGCTTGTTTCGGTCCAGTGGCAAATAGGACCTGTTCAAATCAAATCCAAGGCAAATGTAAAAAAGACAATTAAAAAAAAAAAATTTAAAGCTGCACTGAAATCACCAGAAATGCAGACTTTCTATTCTAGCTCTCAAGAGTGAGTAGAAAAATGAACAAACTTTAATTTAAAATTTCAATGACAAAACCATCTTCCAGAGCTGTTCATAGAGTGGCAAGTAACGTAGAAAATCCCTGCACCCACAACCTACTATTCAGAACAGACCACTGAAAATAATAATACAAAAAATTCATTTTGAATATATGGCAGTAACCAAACCAAAAATCCGGTCTGTGTTAGCAGAACTGGAAAGGAAGTTGCGAACAAGCATATTGGAACTGAAACACTCACGGCTTCATCCCACTGGTGATTTTTCTCAGCGTGAGTGTGGGTATTGCTAGAGCTAGAGAGCATTATGTTGGGGCTCACACAGACAGATCGTATCCCTCATCTAAGGGCAGAAGACAAAAAGCAAATATTAAACAGTCCTTAAAAGCAATGTGAACGGTGAGCACACTGTGAAACCTCTGGATTTCAGCACCCAGACTCCATGGCTGTCCCATCGCAACAGAAGATCTTATCCCATGCAACAGGATGCAAACTAACCCGATTGCCCAGCCTAAGCAAGCAGGGAGGGGAAAATAATGTTTCAGATCAGCCCCATTTACATTAGTAATAAAATCAATGAATGCTGCAAGTGCAAGGATTGGGATGATGAGAAAAGCTTCAAGCACTAGAAGGCAGTTGGACTAGATGACGGTTGTAGGTCCCTTCCAACTGAAATATTCTGTTCTATTCTAATCAGTCACAGAAGCTGGGAGGGGGCAAAAACCCCCCAGTTTAGACTACTTAAAAATTCAAGTGGATATACATAGCATACACAACATAAGGAATAGGTCAAACGTGAAGAAAAATTCTCATCCCTAAGAGACAGCATCACCGCGGCAGCGTTCAGAACAAGGAAGGCTTAGACGGACACCGCACTGGCACAGCTGGGCCACTTCTGCTTCCCCTGCTGCCTTCTGCAGCAGCTGGTCTTTGGCCTGGGACAGACCTCAAGAACCAGTTTCCTCGCACGCCGGGCAAACGCCACCCTGGCTTCATCCCCATAATGCAAGTATGTGGCATTTGATTCTCCACTTTTACCTTAAAAATGTGAATAAACCACCATTTCCGATGCACGCAGGTCTCTAGAGCAAGAGCTCCTCCCCATAACTAACCAGTCACCTGGGTGTCCACAAACACCTGGGTGTTGCAGTCTAGGAAGAAATGACCGAGGTGTCAGGACTGGACCATCCCTTCCAATCCCTGCTCTATGGATAACTTGGTAACAACACATATTCTACTTCTGTGGCAGAAACACGCCATGACTGGCTCCTTGACCAGCCTCGCCTTCTAACAGCAATTATTAGCATTGCACTGAGAACCATTTCTACTAACTGCAAAGAGGAAAACTTTGCATGTACTTCCTTCACCTGATGTGAAACATCAGCATTTATTAAGAAGAAAACATTAAGGATTCCAAAGCTAATATTTGCTATTTGGGGTTGCATATTACATTCTGAAGTCTTTATTAACTTTACGCTACAATAATGCTCATAAAAGTTAAAAGCAGGAACCGTTCCTATTCAAAGTCATTTTTGCAAACAAATATTAGCTAACGCAAAATAAACCCTCCAATCACAGGACAAATGAAGGAGAATCCTTTCAGAGTATTTCTTTCCTTTTGCATGACTGCAAATCCAAGACAAAGTTTGACTGGAAACAAGAGGACATGAGGGTGTTCCCTTAACATTGCAACACAAGATGTTGCTTTCCCGGTTCACTTCAGGTAGAAGAGACAGATCATAGAAAACACAAAAGCAAACAGCAGGCTTGAGAGAGCATGGTTTGGTTTTTAAAGTCTTAAATTCCAAACAGAGTTCCACATTAAGCAATTGCATAGATGCTCTAGTCCTTCCTTCCTTCCAAGCGTAAAACATTATTACTGCCAGCATTACAGAAATTCAGCTATACACAAGCGTGATTTCAGTTAGGATGCTTTCTCACAAAGACACATCCAATTCCAAGGTTTTGTTTAGCCACAGCACTCCCCATGGTCACTGTTAGCCAGGGGTGGTCCGGGAAGGACACCCTGCACCTAGGTTATTCATCCGTACTTTGAGAAACAAATCTTTCAGTGCAGCCTTGACAAATGTTTCATATGAGATACAAACACAACACTCAGGGCACAAATTTGTCACAAACTGGAAATTCAGCGCTGCAGACAGAAAACAGGATTTAGATTACAAAAAATTCGCAACACCTGGAGAGTTGCAGAAGAGTGAATTAATCTACCTTGTGAACAGAATCTTTTCCCCCATTCTTGTGTTACACCATCTGAAACAACCCGATTGCCACAGTCTAATTGGTAATTTGCTGCGAAGCACAGCAGATTACACTGGGACTAAGTGTACACTTCACAGGGGACTAAGGGACTAAGGACGCTTCACAACCAGGGCGCATGGCACAGCTCAGACATCCACACGTACCACAGCTCATCTGCTGAGAAGGTCCTGAACCAAAGCCTGAAAATCTTGATAGCCTGCGAGCAGTTGATGCAGCACCATAAGCCAGGTGAGGGCGAGGCACCAGAGCTAGTGTCCTCCCCTTCTACCACCCCATCAAGAAAAAGCACAATCACTTATTTGCTCTTCATTCATAATGCAAGACAGGCAGAGAGAATATTAAATGCCCACAATACTCTTAGAGCCCCAAGGCCACCTTTTTTCAGGCTGATCCTTACCCTGATTAGAAAGTGTTGTGTTATATACCACTAAATTCATAATATACTCCATGCTGACTGCTGTCATAAGACAATGCAACTTTTGAACCAGAATTAAAGCACTGCATCACGCCACCTGCTCCCAGCCCCACCAGCCACCCCCTCAGCCTAGGCCAGCACAGCACCTCTTCTTCCAAACCCCTCATAAAAACTAATTCTGGCTCGCCATAACTTCCAGCCAGCCGACAGCAGGTCAGGCTCTTCTATTTCACACCTGGCCAAGAGCTGAACAGATGATTCGCTTTCTACCTTCAAAGCTTTTCTCTAACGGAGAGTTGATGGTGGAGCACTTTCAAAATATTCAGCCTTCCAACTTTGCACCAGGTAACACAGCTGGACTGGAGCTGAACCCAGACATTGCAGCACGGCAGAGGTTGGCAAGGACCTCTGGAGTTCACGCAGGGTGACCCGGGGCAGGTTGGTCAGTGCCGTGTCCAGTCAGGTTTTGAGTGTCTCCACTGATGGAGACTCTACAGCCTCTCTGCAACTGGTTCCAGTGTTGGACCACGGGAAAAGAGCAGATGCCAAGATCTTCTCCAGAGGTTAGTCCCCCGGTACGTTGTATGAAGCCTCTACACTGAAAGATTTGCACTGCTGCTTCACACACACGGCAATGTTCATTAAACACAAAATAATCAGTCTTAATACAACATTTTTGGTAGCCCGCTCTGTGGTTCTACAAGCCTCACTAAGGTTTAAGAAATATAGCACAAGATCTCTATGTACAGAGAGAAAATCTTCATCCTTACCTGTACCAGCACACGAGGTTTGCAACGCTCCGACATGGAACCAGAACAACCTCCTACATTTCCTCACCAAATGAGCGTATGACCAAGAGAGTCCAGACCGAGCGAGTACTAAACTGTCCCTCAAATGCAGGAGGCTTTTCCATAGTATTATGGATATTAGAACAATTATACTTTCTTTGAAAACTCCTACTGTTGCAGTAGTTTGCTGGGTCTACTGCAAATTCTTTCAAAAAACAAGACTGACCAGCAAAGGAAGAAATGTAGGATTTCTTCTTGCGGGGAAAAATAAACTCAAACTAAGAGATGCTGAATGATACTACTTTTTCCAAGACAAAGGCTTTTATCTCACTTAACAATAGTTACGTGTTCCAAATTCTTTACATTTCTGCCCAAGAGCTTTTTACAGCCCTCACAGGCGGCCTCCTTTTACCTTTGAAGTGCAGGAAAGCACAGCTCTCTCGTATGTAGATAACAGCAGCTCAGACACCACAAGCCCACTGTGAGCTTAGAGGCAAAATTATCAAATGGATGAAAACTTTTCCCTTTATAATAAACAGTAACCTGTTTGTGTTTTTTTGAAGTCTATTCAACATCTCAGTTTTCCATAAAATGTTCTTGAAACAGGCCTTAGCATTAGGTAGCCATAAAAACATATTACTGAGCTAGTAAAGAGTAGGATAATATATATATACATATTAAAAAAAAATTAAAAACATCACTGTTCTGTGGTAATTCTTCTTGCGCTTCAATACATACAATAATCTGCTCCATCTTATTGCCTACATCTAAACTTCCAACTGAATTTTAACCCAGCATTTTCCAGTTAAAACACTGAGCTTGGTAAAGTAGGAACAGATCCAACATGGTCATTCTGTCACCCCAAACGCCTACCACCAGCTGCAGCATGCCCCCCAGGACCTTACATTTCAAACGCGTGACCTGTCTCTCCAACATACCTGCTCTTCGCAAGGGCAACAGCACATCACATCAATGTAGCAGCCCCAGATCAGATGCAGAATTTCAGAAGCTTTCCTGCCACGGCTGTGTATTTGGGGAAGGAAAGGGGAGGGATGAAGGGGAAAGAAGAAAGAGTTTATTAAAAATTAGGGTTTACAAAGGTCACTCAGTGGCTCTCTGCTGTTGCCAATGGAGCAGATCAATTTGCTCTTCTCTCGACACCTGAGGGCAAGGTGTGCACATGGACCATTAGCAATAATCCACCCTCCCAACACTGCTGTGGTCATTTTCCACATATCCGTCAACCCAGCACAGGCTCCCTGGAGACAGCAGAATTAGGGGAGCAACCTTCTGCCTTTAAAGTTATCACAAAACAAGTGGAGACAGCAGGATCGATACTGCTAGAGGTACAATTAGCTAGACAACTTCAAATCTGTACTGCCAAATGAGAAAAATTTTTATGTGGGCTCCAGTTAAGATCTGTAGCCACAAGAACAGAGGGTCCATAGAGGACAATGCCTCTTCCATACCCATGTGCCACCTCCTTCACATGGCAGCACTTTCCACAGCCTGCAGGGACACATTCACACACACACAGCTACAGGTATTTCATGCATTCCTGGGCTATACCCAGGACACACAAAGCAGAAAAGCAGGAATGATCAGTGATACTGACTCTACTGTCTGATTTACAGCCTCTACTCCACCTGCAAATGTCTCCCTGAACTCTTTTCAGTCCTCACTACAGCTGTGATTTCCTGACAACGCCAGAAACTCAGCACCACAAACACCCTACGAAAACAAGTGAAATTAAAGAGTTTTCCTGCAGATAGAGAAAACAGCTAGGTATTAGATCACTCGCACACCAGCAAAGAAAAAACTGATTTTCTTGCCCTTTGTTGGACTGTAGAGGTGCTTCCTATCTTCAAGATGCTTGAAGCTATCACCGCTGCGATCCCCTCAGTAAAATGACTGGTGGCAGCTGCTGCAGGAGCTCTCACATCCCAGCATCAGCAATAGGGAGATGGAGAAGGAAGAGAGGAACAGCCCTCAGGAACCCAGTTCTCCCACTCCTGGAGTGTGGATTCTCCTCCAATGAGGGCCAGGGATGAAACATTCCTCTGAAGACTTCAGAGGTGGGAAAACAAGAAATATGCTCAAGACACTAACCTCCCTTCATAGAAATGCTACACAATCAGCTCTAACACCAAGTTTCTACTCTCCACTCGCATTCCCATGAGAAGAATAACGGGCTTTGTGCTGTTCAAGGACACAGAGGTCACGGGGAACAGAATACTTCCTATGGGAAAATCATGACCAGCACACTAACCTCCTGGAGGCTGGTGTCTGGAATGGGTTAACCCTGACACCACCCCTTCAGAAACAAGGCTCCAGAACAGCCTGTATGTTCTCGGTTGATTATTCTTCATAGAAGGGTACTTTTCATATTCAAAAAGTTGAAACTCTTCAATAAATTAAATTTCAGGTTGCATTCCCTCCATTCTAGCTGTATGGCCAAAACAGTATTTAAGTCGGAACTGAGTTTTTGAACCAGATTTCAATAGACAAAACATGCATCTAGCTCAGGATAACCAAGCACATGCATCCTCAGTGCAAGTCCCACCTTCCTCTGGTCACAATGTGGTCAGGAACAAGCTAGTTTTGACGGGAGCTGAATGTTTGAGTTCTCAATAGTACAACACTGCACTGCAAGGATCAAACATCTCCAACATACCCTTCCCTTCCCATTTATCCTTCTCCGAAGACACCTCAAAGCTCTTCGCACCAATCTGATGTTTGGACTGTGTGCTCTAAACTTGCTTGGCAACTCACTTCCCTCAGTCAGCTAAAAAAAAAAAAAACCCAACAAAAAAAAAACCAAACAACCCACCAAAACCGAATAAAAGCATGTTTGCCAAGAACCTAAGAGGTTTCAAGATCTAGGAGTTACACACATCTTGATACAAAATTCTATACAAAGTAACAGTAACCACTCACTTTGTTCTCACCTTTTTGCCTGTTTTCCTCTCCCTACAATATTCATTTTGGTTTGAGAGCTTAAAAATCCGTAAATTATCTAAAATAGACCCCATTTTACAAGTGGTATTTCATTAATTTTACAAATTTTTAAGCATATCTTGAGATGCTTGAGTAGCAACAGTGGCAGAGAAGCACTCCCACAAAGATTCAGAAAGAAACCACTTAAATAATCTCAACATCTCAGATAATGGTTAGACTTCATGATCTTAAAGATTTTTTCCACGCTTAAATGATTCTATAATATGTTATCTGCTACTAAAAAAAGGACTGATGTTTCAAGTAAGTTTCCCAATCTATTTTCAGGACATAGACATTTTGGACTTTGCCACAAGAGAAGAACCTCAACTAAACTCCCGCTTAAGAAAAGCGATTCACTGAATGTAGTTTCTATCAAATGTTCTTTCTTGCTTCCTAAAATAATTCCAACAGCATTAGACAACAACTTAGTGGTGTGGATGCAATGATAGGATTTTACATATGTGGAACCATAAAACACAGAAGTTTGAGATACGTAACAAAAATAGAAAGTATCCAAATTTAGAAAAACAAAACAAAACTTCAAAGTTTACCCTTCTTTTTGCATCCACCCAAAGGAAGCTTATCAAGTATATTGACAGTTTACCAAACACAAGAAAACGTTTCCCAATCTCTTCCTCCTGACCCCAGAGTTCTTGCCCAAACTAGTTCTTGTTAGCAACGATCTGGTCTCCACCATCTGTTTACTATGTAGAAAGAAACACGATCTCCCTTAAAACACGGGTTTAGCCTGTTTTAGCATCATTTATTACAATTTCAGAAATATTATTAGTATATACCTCACACAGGTCAGGTAATGGAGATACACGACAGAAAACCTGCAAAATTAGTTAGGACAAGGGTTAATCTGGAGAAGAAGAGATTCAGGACTCACACCATAGAGAGAATTCCCAAATTCAATTTCCAGTTCTGGCATTAAACTGCTGAGCAGATTTTGGACAAACGACTTGTCCTCTCTAGACTCACTTCTCTCTAATCTGTAAAAGGAAAGTAAATTATACTGATTCCATTAAAAAAAAACGTTAAATATAGAGCTAAAGAATGACAATTCAAAAGCTGCTACTGTAAATATTAGGAAGACATGCATCAAACTCTTACTTTCTTCACAGTTTCACCAGAACGTGCTTTTCTCTAACAAGCGTGCCGAGCAGCATTTCAATTCTCAGAGAGATAAGTCTGTAAGCATTAGAAAGCCATTGCTTTGTCTGTCAGAGGATTTCTAGCGAAGGTGGATTTTTTGCCACAATACCAACATATCACCTGCACCTGAATTTTAAAAGTGCACCACAATGTTATATTTCTTCCAGGCCTTAGGCAACTGAGGACTAAACTCCCACTTTAATGAGACAAAAGCAGAAAAAGAGACAAATCAGATTGCAGTGTTTGGTTTTTAATTTAATTCTTGGATTTTTTACTGTAGAAAATAGACATTTACTTAGACAGATAGAAGTTTACAGTTGTAACGCTATAATTAAAAACTACCATGAGTTTTGGAAAAGATATAAACTCTCAAGTTTATAACAAAGCATCAAGTTTATAACAAACATTTAAACAATGGTAGTTGGAATGTCTTTTGAAAAAGACTTTTTCAAATGCCTCGTAAACCTCCTCTACCATCTATTAGCAAAGACCATACTGAACCGTGAAGCGGCAATTCCTTCATTTTATCAAGGAATTTATTGAGTTCAGAACTTGCCATCCAATGCGTTTTTTCACTGAACTTCTCTATCAATAAGATCAACACCAATTCATTATTATTCGGTCCACTAAAGGTTCTTCCATCATTATTTTTGCTGTATGGTTGGTTCTGCAGCTAATAGCCAAGCTCAGCTCAGGTGTTGCGGCTTTAGTGCACTTCTCCCCATTGGTATTGTCATGGCAGGGCATACAGAACCAGGCCGGAGTGTAATTCCTTAAAACAGTCAACAGAAATAAAAAAGAACAAAGATTTGAGCTATCATTTGGTTAGATAGCATCTGATTTCCTTCATGTGTGGCATCATCTCAATGGGATCACACCTAAGTGGTACTTGAATTAACTCTGTATTTAAAACTCCCAACAAGCAAAGCACAGAGAAGCAGGTTTGGACAGTGGCTCTGCTTTTACAAGAAAATCTCATTTGACAACTAAAGGTATATCTTTCCAGGAGTAGAAGTCCCAAATAAAAACCCACTGCTTTGCATAATGGGGAAGAGGGGGAACTACATAAAAAAGTGTGTTTAAAAAAAACTTATGGGGAATAAGTAGAGGAAAATGTTTGGAAGTGACAGAGGCTACTTAGAGATATTACACGGGAAGCTGAGAAGAAATGCCTATCACCTATCAAAAAAATAAGTGAAGAGTTGAACACGTGTCCAAATGAGGAAAATAAGGAGAGAGGTTCTTGCACACTATGTATGAGAACATTATACTGCAGGTCAAAAAGGAGCCTGAGGAACAACCGGGAAGAGGCATAAGAACTAATAATAAATGCTAATTCAGATACCATGAGCAGCAAGTCCCCCAGAGAGTCTGTAGGGACAACAGATAATCAGGAGAACATGGAGAGAACAACAACAAAAAAAAGTCATAGAAGAAAAGCTGTAATAATATTTGAATTTATTTTCACAGAGAACAAGTTAAGGGGAAGGAAGCTTCTATCCCTAAAGAAGGGAGGGACATCAGGCATGTCAGTGGCAGGGTTACAGAAGGAGATGTTACACCAGCCAGGCTCCCGCACCAGAGGGTACTGTTGCAAGAGACTCAGAGGAACTCCAACATCAAACAGCTAAAGAAACACGTAACCTTTTGTCCCAATACAGTTGCTGAAGGCGGGAAGTATTCTGCCTACTTTCACTAGGGAATACCTGGGACATTACAGATCACTAAGACAGATATTCTAAAGAAATCAGTAGAAAACAGCAAACAGAATTGTTTGATGGAAGGAGAGTTACCACACATTGAGGAAGAGTCAGCTTCACAACTCTTAGACTGAATTCTCCGGAGGAACAAACAAGCACGTAGAGCCGAGATCCAATTTAGAAAGTCTACCTAGACTGCTAAAAATGTCTTTAAGAAAACTCCTCGTGGGGGACTTCTGAAAAACTAAGCTGTTGTGCAATAAAGGGGGAGGGCCTTCATATGGATAGAAGTTGATTTCAAGAGAGGTTAAAAAAGGATCACAATGATGTCTGATTCTTTTAATAGAGAGAGGTAATCAGACAGTGCCACAGGGAACTGTGCTGTTTGACATATTCACAAGTTACCTGGAAAAAAGGTGCAATGTTGACATAAATAACACTTTCCGTTGTCTGTTATTCACAGTGGCAAAGATTGGGCTGACTGAAGAGTTGGCAGAAATAATTCCACACCAAGTGACCGGGTAACAGAATGGCAGATTAAGTTCAATGCCAATGAATGGTACTTGACACATATGGGGAAAGTAATGTTACATGCAGAGGAACACATTCTTGAGTGGCTATCACCACTCATGAACAAGATCCTGGGGTCCTAATTGTTAGCTCTCTGAAAATGTGAACTCGATACAGTCAAAAAAAGCAAATTGTATATTAGGAATTGCTGAGAATGGAACGGAGAACCAATAGAAAACATTACATGACTATGTAAACCTGTGCTATGCACATATCAAGTGTTATACACACTTCTGGTCATCCTTCCTCCACCTCCGCATCTCAAAAAGGACGTGCAGGAGAACTAGAAAAGGTACAGAGAAGTTCAACAAGGATGATTAAAGATACAGAGCAGCTTCCATAAAACAAAAAAGAATGGGAAGATTTTTCAATCTGGAAAAGATTTTAACAGCAAAAGGATCATCTCTAAAACATCAGAGATGATCTGAGGAAACTGAAGAGGGGAGAGCTGCCTCTTTCAGTACAGAAATAATTCAGCATCAAACGCAATTACAAAGTGGCGGCTCAAAATAAACACACAGTTAAGCTGTGGAAATCTTTACCCCAGGACATTGTCTATGTCACATGAGTTAAAAAAGCAAGTGGATGAGTTTTTGGAAGAGAGAGTCATGAAGCACCATTCAGTACAAAGCCAGGGCATTCCCCTGGCTCAAGAAGCCCCTCAGCCACTTCTCCCAAACACCGCATTGGCTGCCAGCACCCAACATATTTGTATCGTTTGTACGCTCTTCCACTCTGCTAAATACTGTCCACACTCAGAAGCCAGATACCAACCCAAACAGGCCATCAGTCTGACCCAGCAGCTGTCCTTACACAACGCATCTCACATGATCACTTTTGGAACAGTCCCGCTTCTTTTTGTTTATCGATGTAGCTGCTTTTACAACAAACGGCTAGGGAATCACTTTCTCCTAAAAATACCAAAAGACTGATGCAACGCCCACATGCAGTTACACATCAGAGCTTTAGCATTAAATCCACCTCTCATTTCAGCGAGAGCGTGCTGGCCCGTTGCAGTGTGCCCCAACTCAGTGGCCAGGCACAGACACTGAGGAATTCAATCAACTTTTCACTCTCTGGCCGCTCCTGACTCCAGCTATAGAGAAATTAATTATCCAGGACTTAAACAGTAACCAACAAAGAGCATCTCTGATCTTTTTTAGGATATACCTTGTCTACATGAGTGCACTGATCAGGCACCTTAAACCCAGATTTTAAAACTTCCGAAGTATGGAAAAAACTCATTTCTATAAAAATAATATGGACTCCAAGTGCTAAATAACTGTTCTTTAGCTTCTTGTAGGTCTTAATCAAGCTCCATCACTGTAATATAAAGTATCTGAACCTGTATTTGCACTGCCACCTGAATACAACATCATCCGTTCCGCTCTTTCTGTAACAACCACTGTGGCCTGCATATCATTGCAGCGTTTTACACAAGACTTCCGAGAGCAGCGCACAAGCAGCTCAGCCCGCACAGACCTTGTCTTTCTGCTACGGCTCCTGTTTCCACTAGTGTTGTTTTCTAAACCTCCCTACAGGATCCAATTTAACATCTTAGCCCATGCCTTTTGTTTGTGACATATAGAGAATGCTTTTGGATGTCATTTGTGAAGCAGTAACTTTGTTAGATCTATCCGCAGCGCCATTTCTGAAAAGTTTCCAAGTACTACAGGTATTATGGACTAGCAATAAAGAGGCAAAACCTCCCAAGAGCAGCCCTCACACCCCACTAAAGCATGCAAATTGCAAAAAAAAAAAAAAAAAAAAAAACCACCCAACCAAAACCTAAAATCAAGATAAACACTTCAGCATAACCATGACAGCTTTTTGTGAAGACCACAAGGCCAGACGTACATTTCTGCACCGAAGGACGCATACTTTTTCTTCCATTTCGCGTGCCTTGTGCCTCATTCTATCTGCAGCAAAAGGCACTAACCACAAGGCAGGCTGCCCTTCGCCTGCGCCATTCATCCTGCCCCAGCACTCGCCCAGTCATGGCCAAAGACCCACCGCATGGAACAAACCTCGTTAGTGATTACAACTCACATGCGAGAGAAGACAGGGCTGGAAGGGACGTTGAGGGCTCTAATTCATGCACCTCACAAAGCGTTATGAGTTATACCTAATTATTCCCCAACAGATGCTTATCCAACTTGCTCTTAAGCATTTACTTGGAGACTCTAGTCAACACACTCTAGTACTAAGCTTTAGATCACTTTTTTTAACATTTTACCTGTGTCTCTCCCTGATATTTAAATCCACACTTTTGTGCTGTTCTCAGCAGGCATGGAGAACAGGACGGCCTCAGCAGCAATTCGTCAGAGTAAATTCCTTGAGTCTCCCCAGGGCATGCAGCTCTCCATGATCACGCTTTCCAGAGACCGACTGCTCCGCTTCACAGTCTCTCCGCTTGGTTCGTGTCACTTTTCCAGTGCCATACCAAAAGCAGGTCACGGGGTGTCCCAATAAAGCTTTACGGGCACTGGGTGGAACGCAAGGATTACGTCAGAACCTGCAGTTTATTTTCTGGTTTACGTACCCTAACAAAACTTTTGCCCCCCCTCCTCCTTTCCCCCCAGGAGATCATTGGTCACCAGGGCAGGTGAAAACCCTCCTTTAATTCTGAATTATACCTAACCAATTATTCCAATGCCTGCAGCTGGTTATTTTTGCTTGAATATAAAACATTAGCTTAGTGACCTCTTGCCAATTTTTCAGGCAACATTTAAGCCATCAAATCCTTTTCTTGATTTTAACCCTGTTGTATGGCACACTTGCAGTCCTTCCCAGCTTTATGTCATTTACAACTTTAATAGGCATAGTTTGTGTCTACCACTCAAATCACAAATGAAAACCTATAGCCCCCAGAGTAACCCTCTCAATACAATCTTCCGTTTTAACAAGGTCTTCACCGGTACTCTCAGTATGTTTATTTAACTAGGTTTGTATCCATCACATAGCAGCCCTAGGTTTTAGGGGTTTTTTTTAAACCTTACCTATTTGAAAATCTTATGACAAAAAGCAAAACCTCACTGAATGCAAGATACATGGACGCTGTAGTTTCTGCAGCCAGGAACAGACCGGAGATCCTATCCTAGATAGAAAGAATGAAACTCGCTTTGCCAGGGAAGTACCCATGGCAAACCAGCACTGGCTGTTAGATGCTCCCGGTAATCTTTGAGGTGCTTACACATCACTTGACTGCTTGCTGCAGGATTTTAAGATGACTACTACTCTCCATTCTCTTCTTCCCACTCCTCCACCTACACAAACCGCTTGCTCTTCTCTAGGCTTTCAAAACATCACCTATTTTCTATTTCTCAAAAGACGCCTACTACAGCTTTTAAGATTTTTTTTTAGTCTGTACTTTAAGTACATAGACGAAAATATCTCACTTAGATGACCGTTTGCAAACTGCTCTTTCTTTTTTTCTAGTCTATCACTAGCATTAGTTGCTCGCCAACTCACTTTGGACTTCAGTAAGAATCAGCTACAAAAGATACTGAACACTTCAGTTTTGGTGACACTGGACAGTAAGTTTTCCTCTCTGTTCTTTCCTCCATCATCTTCTTGATAGTAAAACATTCGCAGAATAATTTTTGTATCCCTTGATGGCCTCTGCTAGTCAGGTTTGATCTCTATCTTAATTCCTCTTACGTGGTCTTGCTACTCTTCAAATGAAAAACGGAAACACCTCTGTGTCTGAATAAACACACATACTGCAGGAGTGATGAAAGCAGCATTTGCAATTAGTACTTTAAGAATGTGATTTCTACCCAGCTCCAGCACTGCTTTTTTGAGACAAAGTTCACGTAACTGAGAATTACCTATAGCAGACGTTTATCATCACAACACACCCATTGGAGAGTCATTCTATTTTTCTCAACAGTGCTGCAGCTGCAATTACTTATTTACCTCATCAAATAAGTACTTGAAACGAGCATGACTTCTTTCCTGTTTCTTTATCTATAGCTGGGGCTCCTTTCCCTGGAAAGGATACACTTCCTGGTTCAAAACCCTCCTTCAGGACAGAAATCAGAATTAGTGGTTAATGATCTCTATTTAAAAAAAGACTAACACATTTAATTTAGGCCCACAGATTCTGACTGTATGGTTTTCATTTCTATTTCTCAAGTAGACTGTCTTGTTTGTATGTCTGAATAGTTCCTTCTACTGCAACTATTTTTTTAAGAGATCGTGCCACAATAAATGCTTAACATCCATACTTCATTCAACAGTTTTACAGGGTATGTAAAGTTAAATTGGACAATAACATTTTTTAAAAGTGCCCATAACAGGCAAATAGACTCCCAAGAAGGAAATGTAGTTCATTTAGCAGCCCACCATACCATTGCTTATGTTTAGGTTGCTACTTCAGTCCTGGGTGCCACAGATAACAGTGGGTTTCTGAAACCCTTCCCCAGTAAGCCACATCTACGTAAATACTTCTAGCAGACTTCTGCATTTTCCACGTACTGCCCCACTTCCCCATACAAAGGTGCAGTCCCTCCACCACACAGAAAATGGTTCTGGCTCGGATTTTAACAGAGGAAGGGCAGAAGAGCTTTTTTAGGTATCTTCCTTCTCCCAAAATTTGCATTGTCAGCATAGAAGTTTCAAGCACCTTTTGCATCACCACCATTTTCATCATTGCTCCCACAATCCTTTGGATTTATCTCACCAGCTCGCTTTGGTGATCTCTGCTGATGCAACAGCAGTAGTATTATTTTTCTGGTTTACCAAGATCACAGCTTCTATCCGGTCATTTGCCTGATTCCCCCCCCAAAACACTCAGAAATAGCTTTGGAGTAAGCCACTCTGTCACATTAAAAACACCCCTCTATAACAAAGACCAGCTATCACTGGCAGAATTTTCCTGACTAACCATAATTAGAGTTGGATCAAACTAAGTTTATGTGTTAAGCACTACCGTTTTCCTGAAAAATATGCTGTGGAAACATATAAAACAATAGTCTTCCCATTTCAGAAGCAGGACTTGGCTTTTGTAGCACCAGTTGGGTACCTTCTGGCAGCCATCAAGCTAAGGGTTTCTAAAACGTCTTGGTTTGGCAGAAAAACAGAAGTCTACCTTTGGCACTCTGGGGAAACACACTTCCTTTTCCACGCAGACCCTCTCTACAACTCCCAAATGTTAGAGCTTAAGTGGTATTTTCACTCTGAACTCTCGAATGCTGGAAGTTTTGGCTGTGACCATCATCTCATTAACAGGGATCCTCTCACAGGCAGGATGCTAACAGAAAATAAGGGAGACAACAAACACAGCCAACGAACCCAAGTTTGACCACTTAATCCATTAAACAGAAAGCAAAAATCAAGATATAAACTTCAGCACATGTTTCCCTGCATTGTTCCCTCAAAAATAAAAACATCAAACCTTTAATCAGAACAGTTTTCATTATCAAAAAAAAAAAAAAACCAACCCAAAAACGTAAGCCTGCACTTTAAGATCTTTCAGGTTTGAGAAGCGCCCTGAGAAGGCACAAGGGAACACAAGCATCTGTAAGGTGACTCACTTGCACGGGATTGATTTTCAACAGGTTCTAGGTTACCGAAGCAACGTTTGGCAAGCCTGAATAAGCTACCAGGACTCCCAACATCCGATAAGGGAGCTTTTTGTCATCTCTAGCATCACACAGAACTAAATATTTTTCTTTCTAATAATCATCAGTTAGAAACCCAGGATCTGCAAATCACTAAGCTCTTTCTTCCCAACAGCGAAACAATCCCAAAACTACTCTGTTAGATGAGTCTGAAAGTCTGACTCAGGCATTGTCTTTTGAAAACAAACCAACTATTATTCCCCTGGCATCTTTATCACAATGGTTCATACAAGATTATTTCAGTTTTTAACCAAAGAAACACAACCCTCCTCATTCACCACTGCTCTCTTGCTGAAACTTCCTTTTACTGGCAAAAGCCTTAGAATTTTGCTTTTCTTCCCAAGGGAACACCATTACGCAGAAATGATACCAGCCATTCTGAAACGCTGGGACTGTGTCTTCACCTGAGGACACAAATGAAAAGATTCACTTGAAGACAACCACCTTTAAGTCCCTGTTCCTCCTCCTCTTTGATATGTCGGTTGTGAGGATAGCTTACAGACATTGAAACAGAAGGCTGCACAACCACAGAACTGCCTCGTTTTCCCTAAGATCTTTCTTTCTTGCCCTTTAACACACCATGTAAGTTTCAGAGGAATTATAACACAAGATATTACAGCTAAGGAATGCTTGTAAAGCTCAGTTTACATCTACCTCCGGTTTGGTTCTCATTTCACGCTCAAGACCAAGTTCCTCAGCCCAATCGCCGTCGGTTCCTCCTTGCTCATACAGCACCTGGTACAGAGGAGTGTGGTCCCCGTCACCAGGGCTCCACGCTGCCACCGCATGCTGTAAAATATCTGTTGTAAAATGGGGGAAAGCTGCCTGCAGCTCCCTGGAAAGGCAAGGGAGGTGTGTCAACTCCAGCAGCGCGGCACAGAAAGTCAGCCGCGGCGAGACTAGGAAGGAGGATTCCCAGGGCACAAGATCTGTTGAAATTGCTGTACCACTGCGACTCCCCTTCCACTCATTTCTTACTACGCTGCACTACAGACAGGTAAAACTATTTTTGTTTGTCAAGCTGCACCTATTCTAGTTTTCAAACTCTTTGCTCATCAGAGAGGAGGGAAAAAAAAAAAAAAGACTATTCTGTGCATCATGATATGAACTCTGATGACAGACAGGCCTAGCAACGCTCTGTATAAAAATAACATTGAATAACTCAACAGCTTTCTTCAGAGACAACTTGACAAATCCATTTATCGCTCAGATTCTGACACTTAAAAAACTATTTTAATGCTCCTGAGACAGAACCCAATTCTTCTTTGCTCTTTCATGATGTTAGATTTGAATCACATTTGGAAAAATAAACAGGTTAAGCTTTGTAACTGGAAATACTGAGCAGAATCGTTTTGGTGGAAGGACTCAGGGGCTAACAGCACAGCTCTCTACGTATCACACATTCAGTGAAAATCCCAGGGTGTTTTTCCTTTCTTCTGAATTCAAGTCAGCTAATCTCCTTTCTGCATTACACAACAGCTCATGTAATCCTAAATTTATCACACTAGCACGCTGTCATAGCAGTTAAAGGTTTCACAAAGAGTGAGATCATGCCTCATCTTTGCCCCTTTCATGACAGGAAACTTAAATTTGTCTTTCAACAATCCTGAAAATTAAACGGACATTGCATTTAGGAAATTTTGGCATTAAGGCATTAAGTCCTTTCCTCAGGATTCTCCTAAACACAAAGCCACAACCACACCACTTCAGGATTCAAACGGTTCCTTGCTCATTATATTGGAAAATAACCTAAATGTTCATTCAATCTCAAATAAGGAAGCTGATTGCTAACTTTAACCAAACTCCAAAGACTAGGGTGATCAGCCAGAGTGAAAGATACCTGCAGCACCGTGCCGTCATCACAGAGCCAAGTCTCCACAAAACCAAAGCAGCGGAATAGTTCTGGTTACGAAGTGGTCAGCAACTACCTACCGATGTGACAAGCAAACCCACGGAGCAGAGCTCTCTCCACATTTCAGTCATGCCCTTTGCACACACAGTCATTTTGCTTCTTTCCTATAAAGCATCTTCTCCTGGTTCTGCAGCAGAGATGATTAACTCCTTCGTCTCACCCTCTTTACTGGTTTAGTCGCGTCCCAGCACCTCTGACACACCAAAACTTTCTACATTCCTCTTTCAGACACATTTCCTCATGCTTTCCCTCCCTTCCTCTCTGCTCCCTGCTCTCCTCCGGCACAGCAATGCCTCAGGTTGACGACTCCCGCTTTCCTAAGGGCTAAACGTTCTCCGTTTTGATTCCAATTCCTTCCAAATCCAGTCGCTACGCCGGGCCCTCAGATCCTCTGCACAACCCCAACCTTCCCACAAACACTGCTTGATTCTTCACCTTCAGGTGCGCCGAGTCCCTTCTTCTGCCCACCTCAGGCCAGCACACCACCTTCCTTTTGGCAAAAAGCGAACGAAAAAAAAACCCCAATTTTCACTCTTTTTGCCACACTTCTGCCAATTATTAGAAAACACAGCATTAAAACGTAACACGGCCGTAAAAACCAAACATAGCCACAAAACCCCCCCAGGAAGGTTTCCACCACCTTCTGTAGCCCGATCCCTGAATTCAACCAGCACCTGAAGCACCACAATGGGGAGGGGGGGGGAACACCCCAAATCCCCTCCCCTCAAGACACCCCCACGGTTGAAGGGGCCTCCCCTCAGGCTTCCCGCCGGGGTTGAGAGGCCTGAAGGCCGTGTTTTCCTCAGGAATCGTTAAAAAGGCCGTTTTAACGGGCGTTAAATGGCCCTTAAAAAGGGGGAAGGGGGAGCGGGGGGGGGCGGCGCGCGCTCTCCCCGCACGCACGCGCGCGGCCCTGAGGGGAAGGCGCGCGCCCAGGCCCGGCGGGAACCGGCGCTGAAGCCACCGGAGAGGGGGCGAGGGGGGAAACCGGTGACCGATCGCTCTCGTCCATCTCTCACCTCACCGACGGGGAAGCGTCTCCCTCCTCCCGACCTTTGACCTCTCCGCCGGGCGTGAGTCGTTTAATTCTTCTTTTTTTATTATTATTTTTCCTTCTTTAATTTATCTCGGGCTTATGGTTTAGTTTATGAAAAACACACACCCACCCCTCCCCGGTCCTTTTTTTTTTTTTTTTCCGGGCCTGTGGTTTTCCCGGTCCGGTTTACCCACCCCCTCCCGCCCTCCCCCCGTTGCCGCCGCCGCCGCCGCCGCCGGGCCCCACGCGCGCGCGCAGCGCCGCACACCGGCCACGCCCCCCGCCGCCGCCGGCGTGGCCACGCCCACGCAATTCAAGCCACGCCCATTCCGTTTTAACCACGCCCACAACGCCTAAACCACGCCCTGCATGGGTCTAACCACGCCCCCATCGCTTTAGTCACGCCCACATCGCCACAATCACGCCCCCTCCGGGAAAAACCACGCGTTATTTAGCATAACCACGCCCCTTACCTGCCAGACCACGCCCCTAACACTTTAGACACGCCCCCTCCGCCGTAAGGTCACGCCCCGGCGGGGCGGGCGCGCCTCTCGCTCGGTGGCGGCGGGAACACGTGGAGCGTGGATGGGGCGGGGGGGCGTCGGACCGGGGACACAGTGGGGATGGCAGGGACGGGGCAGATCCGGGGACACGGAGGAGATGGTCCGGGTGCCGGCCACCCTGGGGTTGAGGGAGGAGAGTGGACCTGGAGGGAGGACCATGCAGCCGGAGCCCTGGGAGATAGAGGCGAACTGGATCCCCAGGGGTGGGCTACACACCGGGAGCCCTGGGCACAGAGGAGACGGTGGCACATGGTTTGGGCTTGGGAAGGAGAGTGAGAGCCCTCCGGGGCAGCAGGGCGAGGAGGGATGTGCCCAGGGGAAGGGGCAGGTGGTACCCAAAGACCAAGGGATCCCATTTTTTTTTCCTCCAGGAATGCCCATGCTGTTCCTGCCAGTGCCAAGCTGCCACTGCCCCACAGCCAGTCGACCCCACGCTGGTGCTGCTGGCCCAGTGGTCACCCCCCAGCACAGCTCCCAGCTGCCAAGCATCATTCCTGAAATCCCGGGGGAGCCCTGCGAGGACAGAGGTCATGTCAGAAAGGTCTTGGTGGAAAACTAGAGCATGAGGCACGGAAGGAGCATAAATAGGACAGGAGAGAAGCAATCCCTGCTCCTTCATCTCCTGGGTCTGAAAACCTCCACATCCAGCCCCTCCAGCATGCCCAGGACCCCATGGTTTGGTGACATCCCATGCAATGCACAAAAAGTTTTCCTTAAGCCTCATTTCTGAGGTGACGGTGCATCTGGCCAGGAGGTGGGTGCACCGGAGGTGCTATGGGCTGTCGTACCCAAAATACCGGCCTTTTCCAGGGGCTTTCTTGCAGACATCAGACTCTGATGCTTTCTGACAGTCCATGCTGCCAGCAGCCCTGCCCGATACCACCACATCTGACCCTCTCCTGGGGGACCTGCACCCCTGTCCCACCAGTCCCAGCCTTGGCGGGCCTTCCCCTGGCTGCTGCCTGGCCAAGGCCCCGGGCTGCTCCCACCGAGGCCAAGGGAACAAAGACCAGAGACCTCGGGCCAAGTCCCACCTGCTTTATTGGTGGAGACGCAGCATTGCACAAGCTCTGGCTCACAAAGAGCTGCGCGTAGCGGCCGCCCCGAGCACACAGATGTTGGCTGACCCTGGGCAAGGTCACCCTGTTCTGCCATCAGCCCCATCGCTCCTAATCGCCACTTTCTGCGCTGCCTTCCAGCAGCGTCAGCTCCAGAGTAAGGTCTTGGTTCGGTCATGGCCACACTGGGTGGCCTTGGCTCAGCAGAGCTGCCAGATTGGCCTCTGGCTCCGCATCCTGATGGCAGATGCCACCTCTGGATGTTGGGCAGTGATGGAGGAAATGCTGGGCTTTGTCCTCGCCGTGAAACCGGAGCCCCCACAGGTTTCACCTCCCTTTCTCCAGGAGGCATCTCCCAGATGATGCCTGGCCAAGCCCTCACTGGTGCACAGTGCAGGCGAAGAGCTGCTGGTTTAGAAGGACCTTGGATCCTGGGGAAATGTCAGGGGACATGGGGACACCGGGGGTCGGGGTGCTGCTCCCCGCATGGTGCCCTGACTCTGAGCCCAGGGCAGCCTCTGGTTTCTGGCTTAGATGCAGGCATCGGTCTGGGCAAACGCCACCAGTGACGTTGCAGAGTCACCCTGCCAGTTTGGGAGGAGGGAGGCAGAGCCTTGGAGCAGGGATGTTTTGGGATCTCTCCAAGGGAAAGCTAATCATACAGGTATTACTTCAATTATACACCATTACGTGCCCATTACAGCTGCATTTTAAGCAGCCATAGTGCCTGCAGCGACTGGAGCCAGCAGCTCCCTTCCCCATGACCTACAGGTCGTCTCATCCTCCCTTTGCAGATTGTGACCAGGCATGGTCCCCCGGGCACTGCCACCACACTGGGCCAGCAGCAGTGGCGCTGGGCTCTGCCGCTTCCACGGCTGGCAGCTGAGAAAGGCGTTTTACCCCAGCAAGGCACAGCAGGCACCAGCCTGAGGGTTCATGTGACAAGGGACAAGACCGAGCCAGCAGGAAGCTTCCCAAGGAGCGCTGGGCTCTGTGTGCAGCTCAGGGGCACTCGGGACCCCAAGCCATGGCGGTGTCCCCAACTCTGCCTTCACACAGAGGTTGGACAGGGGTTTGAGCACAGCAAGATCTGGACCCAGCTGCTTCCAAGCTGGCTGCGCTGGGCATCCCAAGCACCACTGACACACCATGCTCAGGATTTGGATGTCTGCCTGGGATGTGCCACAGGCAGCTCAGGGATCATCCACCAACCTCCAAATGTGCCAGGGCCCCCCAAGCTCAAACCAAAGGGGACCGTTCCCAAGCCTGTGGCAGGATTTCTGCATCAAAAATGCAGAAACACGTCCCACGGAGTTGTTACCCCACCTCTGGAGCTGCAAAGGACACGGCAGGTCGCTCTTGTCTCTCACAAGCGGGATGTCACTTATCCACCACTACAGCCATCTACCTGGAGACCTCCAGGTCGGCTCCCGGGGCTGCGCTCGCATCCGTGGGGAGAGGGACCTAAAGCCATCTCCTCCCCCAGGCTCAGGAGATGCCTGTTTCGCTCCTCTGCCAAGGAGCCTGTGGGGAGCGGTTCCCGTAGAAATCCACGGTTACCTCATGACTGCACCCTTATCTAATTAAAATTAGTCATTAGTCCCCAGTAGCGCGTCAATATAGGCAGGTGATATAACTGCTAGTAATGATTTGTGATTGGGAAGCAGTGGCTGAGACAGAGGCTTGTGTACCAGCGTCTGTCCATCACCCAAAGCCAAGGACACGCTTGGGAAGCCACACGCTAAACAGACACACACAGGCACGGTGGTTTCACGTGAAAAGAGGGAAAATAACAAAACAAAGCAAGGGATCCAACCAAGCAAAGCAGCCTTTAGGTCTTACAGCAGCACGGTGAAGGACTATACACGTAGCTATAGATTTTTTTTTAATTCTGTGGAAGTTGGGAGTTGAGCAAATCTCTTCTGTGCTAGAGCTGGCAGAAAGGTAAGAATTGCAACACGCTCCCAGACCATCCCTGCCTCCACCCGCTCTGTGTCATCTCGTTTAATGCCAGCGGGAGGGTGGGGTGATCCCTCCACCAAGCAGCGCCTGGCACTGCCATGCCATAATACAGGAAAAGGTGAGGCACGCCCAGCCCGCGGGGCATCTCCCCTGCTTGTATTTACACGCTCTGAGGGCCATTCTTGCAAGTTTTTGCTCTTCCTCTTGGCCAGCGTACATTGGGAACGGGGTGAGAGGACAAAAGGATGCGGCAAGCTCTGGGCAGGCTAATCCCCTCGTTGGCATGCAGTTCACCATGCGTTTAAGCTTCCCTCCTGGGCCAGTTTGCCGCACTGCTCCTAGAAGGCGCTGGTGACGCAGCCAGGCTGGTTTGGTGGTACGTCCAGACTAGAGGTACTGGCCTCTGCGTTGCTCTCTCAGCACTGTGCAGTACCATATCACAGGACTGCAGCTGACAGCCCCCTAGCAAAAAAGGTGACATTCTTGTCCTGGATCTTATACTGGTAGATCTGGACATGATCCTGCTCCGCCATTAGCTCCAAGGACACTCTCCTAATTATTTTAATCTGCAAAGGGAAAGGAACAGGAATATCATCCCTTTGGCTGCCCCAGTCACAGCATCCTCACCCCATACACCTCTTGCTGGCCTGCAGGGAAATGGGATCATCAGACAGCTGCCGTCCCTTTGGTGGCAGCCCGATGACAGATCACCAGGCCACAGCAACCCAGCTGCCCTCCCAGCCCAGAAGAGATCATGACAAGCCAAGCTAAGATCCACAAACAGGGTAGTTTGGGGAAGCCTACCAGGAACTTGTAGTGATAGGACGAGGGGGAACAGTTTTAAACTGCAAGAGGGGAGACTTAGATGAGATGTGAGGCAGAAATTCTTGGCTGTGAGGGGGGTGAGCCCCTGGCCCAGGTTGCCCAGAGAAGCTGTGGCTGCCCCATCCCTGGAGGGGTTCAAGGCCAGGTTGGACGGGGCTTGGAGCAACCTGGGCTGGTGGGAGGTGTCCCTGCCCAGGGCAGGGGGTGGCACTGGGTGGGCTTTAAGGTCCCTTCCAACCCAAACCATTCTGTGATTCTAACTAGGTATCCCTCTGCTGTCACCCTGTGACCTGCACTGCAGCTGCCGTATAAATCTCCTTCCAGCTTCTAGGGGTGGGTGAGTCCCCAGGCAGCAGGATGTCCCTGAGCATCCCCACAGGTCACAGCCAGGTGCTCCAGTAGATCTGGTGACCGCAGCAAGGCTGCTTGTTAGTCCTTAGCCATGCTGCAGACCAGGCTGGTCCTGGGTCATCTCCCGTGGGGCAGATGGAGCTTGTCTCGCCTTCCCTTGTCCCGCAGGCGGTGCTGTATGTGACATTAACATGTGCCACCTCTCCCTGCTCTCCCGTGTGTTACCTGCCCATGAACATCCTTGCAGAAGCCGGTCGCCAGCCCCTCCACCCACAGGATCAGGTCACTGTGATGACACAGGGAGTTGACAACCAGTTCGTTTTCCTCGTCTTCTGAATCCTCGTTGCTGTGAACCAGCACCACGATGTTCCCCTGGAACAAGAGCACCAGGCAGCAGTGAGCCCCTGACTGATTCCCAGTGCTCAGGGTAAGGAAGAGGAGACACCAACGGGAGCTTGCACAAATGCTAAGACATCCCCCAGTACGGCAGCTGGTTCTGAGCTGAAGTCCACTGGGAAAATAAACAGTAGATACATATATAAAACTCTGAAACAGCTTGCTGGGTATATATTGTGTATACATATACACATACACACGTACATATCTAATAGGCAGCCTAAAAATACATCAAGCCGTTGTTACAAGGCAGCTGTCTAGTTAAACCAGTCTGTCAGGCCACACACATGGCAACTCTCTGAATGAATTCAGAACTGCTAAATAAAGATGCGGCTGAACGGCCGCCGCCAGAGCTGCAATGCTCAAACCTTCACAGCTCTCGCAAGGAGCAAAGAACTCCCCAACGCAACACCAGCTCTATTAAAAATACATCCCCGGAGCCTCTGTCTCAGCCCATGCAGGTCACCGAGAACTTAAAATAACATGAAATTCCCAATCAATTAAAATCTACTTTAAAGCTTCAGAACATCCTATACAGAAATAGAAATGTGTTAGCACAATTTATCATCTTTTTTTAGCTGTTTTGGAGGTAAATATTCTCAGCAAGCAGAACATCCCCTGTCAGCATTTACAGCACAAACACCCTGGCACCATATGAAGTGCGGGATAACAAAACCTGACACCGTCTACTTTTATTTCTCACTCAAGCAGAGAGAGAAGTGACCAGGGTGGGGGGATGCTGCAATGTAAATAGCAAGGGATGGATGTGACTGTAACGATTTTTGGCTGCGATGCTCTCAGAAGTTAGCACATCGCTGGGGAGATCTTTGTAGAAGCGCTGCATTATCACACGCCCTTAGAAACCGGCCGGTGCAACACACAGCAACGCTGAGAACTGGCAGAAGCAGAGACTCGCGTGCCCTCCAAGTGGACCTTCATCTCTGTCCCCTGCGAGACTCATCAGGCCCTCACTACCTCCCTAACCCGTTTCCTTCCCTGCCCTCCCACACCCACAAACCCAGGTGTCAGTAGAGATCTCTGGAGAGCCAGAAGCTCTAATAAACAGTATTTCACATTTTGGAGCTCTGCTCAGAAGTCAGGGTCAGAGAGAACCCTTTCTCCTGAAAAACCAGTTGCAAATGACCCTACACAGCTACTCCAGGGACTAACACAACTCCTGAGAGTGGCCCTAGAGCAATGATTTGAATTTCTTGGACAGCCAAAGCCTTCTAAAACCTCTTCATGTGCATGTGGAAGAAGAAAAGAAAGCCAGGCTTTGCTCCAGAGGCTCTTTTGTACGCGTAGGGTACAGGAGGCTGCATGCAGAGGGAGCCATACCTTCAGCTGGGAGCACACCGTGACTCTGCAGTAGTGTATGAAGTCCAGCACCGCCACCGGCGTGGCACCCAGGCCGAGCAGGACGCTGAGGTCGTCCACCAGCAGCACCGGGCCCTTCCAGGAGTCGCTGCCGGTGGGAGTCAGGGAGGTCCGGACAAAGTCAAACAAGGCTTTGAGGTTGGACGCATTCTCACTGGAAGGGAAGAAGGAGGTCTCAAGGGGCTTGGCCCACACATGCATTGTGTGTGCCCCTCCTCAACCACTGACCCAATGTGGGGAATGCCAGCCTGCACCCTCCCTGCGGTCCCCACGGCAGTGACAGTCACCAGGTCCTGGACTTCCCTACAGTCACTTCTCCTTTATTCACCCGTGTGCGGTGAAACCCTCCTGCCCTGGGTGTTTGGGTGGGAAGGGACCTTTAAAGGCTATCTAGTCCAAGCCCCTGCAATAAGCAGGGACACCTTCAATTAGTTCAGGTTGCTCAGAGCCCCGTCCAACCTGGCCTGGAATGTTTCCAGGGATGGGGCAGCCACAGCTTCTCTGGGCAACCTGGGCCAGGGGCTCACCACCCTCACAGCCAAGAAGTTCTGCCTCACATCTCATCTCAATCTCCCCTCTGGCAGTGGAAAACCCTTCCCCCTCGTCCCATGGCTGCCCCTCCCTCATCCAGAGTCCCTCCCCAGCTTTCCTGGAGCCCCTGGAGGGACTGGCAGGGGCTGGAAGGTCTCCCCGGAGCCTTCTCTTCTCCAGGCTGAACCCCCCCAGCTCTCTCAGCCTGTCCCCACAGCAGAGGGGCTCCAGCCCTCCCAGCAGCTCCGGGGCCTCCTCTGGCCCCGCTCCAACAGCTCCGTGTCTCTCCTGTGCTGAGGCCCCAGAGCTGGAGGCAGCGCTGCAGGGGGGTCTCACAGAGCGGAGCAGAGGGGCAGAATCCCCCCCTTGCCCTGCTGCCCACGCTGCTGGGGATGCAGCCCAGGCTGCGGGGGGTTTCTGGGCTCTCAGTGCATGTTGCCAGCCCATGGCCAGCTTTTTACCCCCCAGCACCCCCAAGCCCTTCTTGGCAGGGTTGCTCTCCATCCCTCCACCCCCAGCCTCTGCTGGGACCGGGGGTTGCCCCCACCCAGATGCAGGACCCTGCACTTGGCCTTGTTGGACCTCATGAGGTCTGGGTCTTGCCAAAGGTCCATCCACCCCAGCATGAGTCTGAAACAGCAGAGAGCCAGGAGCACACAGGAACAGAGCGAGCACACGGCCACCCTTGCCCAGAAGCTGCCTGACCCAGTGGTGGCATCTTCCATTTCAACAGCCCTCAGTGGATTTTTTTCTATCAAATCATCAGGGACATGGAGAAAGTGAAGTGGGAGTAAAAACAAAAGCCAGCATGGTTAAAGCAGCATTGTTCTCTTGGATGAGAATAAAACTCAAAGTAATAATAAAAAGGAACAAAACTGCTTAGATGGAGTTTTATTTGACACAAACACATTGCGTGCTGAAATAAATTTTCTCTAGACCTGTAACATGCTTGGCAATGACGATGGGGGCGAAAATTGCCCCGAAGTGCTGGAGAAGGGGGACAGAATCTGAGCAGCAGGGAGCGACAGGGCAGGCCAAGCACAGCAACATGCACGGCGCTGGCATTTCCCTTCACTTCGTGTCCAGCTACCGAGTCCTTGGGCTCCGGAGGGAAGCCTGAAGGGAGCCGGGTCTCAGCTGCTGCTCTTGGTGTTGGCTGCAGTGGCGGGGGACACGAGGGGGTAAACGCTCTGTGCTGGGGACCCTGCTGAGCCTCAGCAGAACCACCAACTGCTCAGGTTTACCTCATAAACTGGAGAGGACTGGGCTGTCCCGACTGCTCCTCCTCCCCTCCAAACACGAGGTCAAGGCAGGACTTGAGGCCTTCCAAGAAGACAAGCTGTCCCCGCTCTTTGGCAGCTGTCAGACTGACTCCCTCGAGAGAGGAAAACGTGATGTTGCAGAGTAAACAGCTTTGGAGGAACGGTGCAAACAGAACCAAGCAGATCGACAGCCAATTTTTATCAGGTGTTATCCAAATGCGCTACCAACGTCAGTGCCTCAGTGACTCCTGCACAGGGGGTGGAAGAGGCGGTTCTGTTACACAGACCAGTGGACACATTTGCTTTCCTGTATTTTGCCAGGAGGAAAAAAAAAAAAAACAAACCACTGAGACAGGGGGCTCAAATATCCTGAAATTACTTTTGGGAAGACAACAGCATTGTCGCATGGGAGAAAAACAGCTTCTTATCCAAAGGCAGGGAGAGGATGGGTACAGACTTCTCCACACTGCCCCGAGGACCCTGCCATGAACAATTTCTTTGCCCTCCCTTCTTATGTGCTAAAAGCCTTTTGTTTTCACTATCTCTAAATCATCGCTGCAGCAATGATTCCCCAGCACAACCCACGCGAGGCACAGTCCGGATCTGGACAAGGCTGTGGGCTGGGCACCCCGACGCTAGCACAATGCCCGGGAGAGAGCAGCCTGGCCGGGGCTCCCACGGGAAGCAGCCTCAGCCCCAACTCCCCTTCGGAGAAGGAGGAGAGACCATGACAAATTGCCTGGGGCCACAACTCAAACGCAATTCGACATTTCCTGCTCTCAGCCCTGCTTCACGATGAGGCTGACCAAGAGCCACACGCTGGGCACATCCAGCCCCAACGGAGAAAACCCCGGAAGAATCGCAGCATCATGCAGAAGACCCCAACTGGAGATCTAGTTCCCGAACTCCTTCCTCATCCTCCTGTCTTCCATCAGCAAGGGCTACTTTCGCCAACCTTCCTACAGTTCCTCAGCTTATGGGTAACTGCATCAGTCCACCTTTCAGGAGAAAATTTAGTAGCTGCTACTGACATGATCATACAGAGACAGCTCACGCACACAGTCTTCAAACCTCAGCCAGACTGTGTTTTCCCCGGCAGGAAGAAGTGCAAATTTGTTCGGCTTTCCGATGTGGGTTGCTTCCCACATTTCACAACGGGACTGCCATCTCTTAAAATGGAACCAAGGAGCATTAACGCCAAGACTCGCAGCGTCTCGGCAGCCTGGAAATAGGGCTATTGTGCAACGCAGTGGGTAGGTGGACAAGATGGCGAGATAGACGGTTTACAAAGAGTTCAGGAAGATTTAGCTCAATGCAGTATTGCTTGACAGGCAGCACTGGCGAGGCAGAGGCCAGGAACCAGAAATAAGGATCCTGAGAAAGCAGTTCCCACATCCTCCAAGAGGAGACATGCCTTCGGGATGCTGCGAGATTTTGAACCCTCTGAAAAGGGTGTCTGAGCAGGACTGGTCCGAAACAGAGGCAAGTCCTAGGGCAGGAGTACGAGCCCTTACCTTAAACCAGGACTGGCTTCTGCCGGAATGCTGGAAGAGGCGCAGTGCTGCTGGTTTTGATCAGGAGCGTTTTAAGCATCACAGAAAATACAGAATTTTGCTTATTTCCTAAGCAATCGTGCTGGGAGCTGCAGGACACTTGAGCAGAGTCTATTTGAGTTGCCCAGCAAGGGGAAGGCTCGTAACAGCTCTTCCCCCAGGACCTCGAGCACTGAAGAGCGTTGCGCTTGGCACTGTCCCAACACCTTCTTTTGAAAAGACCTTGGAGGTTTCCCAGCATTTCCCAGTCCTCACGACACCCCAAGAGCCACCGGGCTCTCTCTGCTCACACACGAGAGGGAGATGCAGGAAAGCGATGCGTCCGCTTCTGCCTCCTGCTTTCTACCCTTTCTTTTCACCTGCGCAACCTTCCTGTTATTCTGACATAAAAATATAAGTGCCAACATTTTAAACCCCCTTTTTTTTCTCTTTTTCTATTAAAAAAAAAAAAAAAACAAAGCCACATTTTAAGCATCTGATCAATGAGACAATTCCTACAAGGGGCTGGGCCCAGCTGCTTTGTGGCATTTTCACCGGAGGACCTCCAGAGAGAAGGTCTGGGTAGATAAGGAAGAGGTCTTTTCCAGGAAGATTACCCCCGAGCTCCTGCAAGGCTTATCAGTTGCCACACGTTCAGTGCTAATGAGAGGAAAGACAGATTTCCACTGCTTTCCCTCCCAGCTGAAGTGCAAGGGGGAGAGGTCCATTCATCAGAGCTGCTGCCAGAAAATGCTGTCTACAGCAATTAGGAAACAACGGATCGGAGGCAACGTCTTCTATCATGGCCAGGGGATACTTTGACAAGTGGAGGCTACGCTGGGGCAAAGGCTGTCTGATATGTCCCCACCTCAGTTCCAGTTTTTAAATCATCCCTGAGCTTGCCCTTCTTTTTCCTGATCTTCCACACATGCTTCTGGGAGGAAATTAGTCCCACTTGCCACGAAAACTCCAGGAAGGAGAGCCTGAGGCAAGGCACCAGCCAGCACTTTTGGACATAACCTTTTTGTTTTCAAGCACCTTCTCAATGAACAGCATTAACCCGCAAGTGTTGCGGCACACTCTTGCCTCATCTGATCCGCATCGTCTCTTCTCTTTTCCCAGGCAAGTCAGGAGCAGTAATTCCCAAGAATGAGACTCTAGAAGAGCATGGACCCTTTGCTCTCCCTGCCATTATCTCCTGCCGGTGCCCAGTCCAGCAGAGGCTGATGTGGCTAAAACCATGCCAGAACGCAGGGCAGGAACAGAGAGCTAAGGGAAGCCTCTCGGGCAATTGCAAGCACCCACGATGGAAAAATTTGTAGCCAAGGACAGAAGAACCTTTATGTGGCTGGCCAGGAGCGGGGAACGGCCAGCGAATACCTGACGTGCCATAAAGAGGGGCTGGGTTGCACAGAAGCCTCACAACCCTCACCCCCTCCTGAATTTTTGGAGCCCACAGGGCTCGGCACTTGCTGAAATGCTTTGCTACAGCAGTGGCTAAATTCACTATTAATGTCAATAATTCAGAAACTGATGTTAACTTTGCTTCAGCCATTTCCTCCTGCACACAGAAGCTTTTTTCAGAGCAGCAAGAAAAAAGTGTCCCCTCTTGAAAATATCCAGAAACTTCATGTCGTTACACCAGGGCCTGCCTGGATGACAGAGAGAAGGGCCACAGCATGAGGAAAGCAGCCGGGGCAGTGTGCTTGTGGGTCAGACCAGGAATTCAATCCCCTCCATGCCATGAAGTTCCTGGGTATACCCAGCGAGTTCAGTCTCATTTTCCAACTGGGGAACCAGGTCCCAGAAAGACAGCGTTGGATGGAGACCTGGACTCACCCCACTGCAGTCATTTGCCACAGCAAACCTCCGCTTTTCTCCCAGCTAGCAGCCCACCTGATGTAACCTCTGGAAGCAGCACGGGAAGCATCAGACAGCTCAGAGATGGTAGAAAAGTGCTCAAAATGGCCAATGGCACCTGCCTGACTGTCACAGACACTACAGACGTCCCTGCTGTAGAGCCACAGTACTGCAGAGCACCCGAACAGCGTGCATCACCAGCCCTGAAAGCTTTCATTATCTCACAGCACCACGCTCCATTATCACCAGGAGCACATAGACATTATCTCTGGCAATCTGTCATTTATCGATCAAGCCCAGAAACTCTTCTGTAACAGCAGCTCAGGGTGACTGGAGCTGCGAGCTCCGCAATGGAGCACGACTGTTCTCATCCATCCAGGATGCTGCCAGCCCGGCAGTGTGGCAGCCCACCGGCCTGCCAGCAGTGACGTCCCTTCAAACCAGAACTGCCGCTGGCCATTTCATAAGGGAAAGCAAAATATTTGCAGGAGAGAACTAGTAATGGAGCATGTGAGGCAGCAGCCATTAGCTCAAACAGGGAATGCAGCTGTGGTACAAAGTGCGACAATCTGTGACCAGGCAACGGGCCAAGGTCTCTTCTCTAGTACAACTACCTGCCGGGGAAAGCAGAGGTGACCAGGCAATGTCCTCTGGTCTGTGATCTCAGCGCTGTGGCAGGGGACAGGGGAGCAGGTGAGAGGGAGACCAAATGTGGACAAATATGTTTTTCCTTTAAAAGAAAACAAACATTGTACAAATGAGGGTGGAAACACCAACCTGGCAAGCTGCCCTGGTGCCATTAGTCTTGCTATGGCCCAGCATGTTCTCTACAAGGTCATGACAAATAACATTAACTGTCCCTTAAAACTAAGTGCAGATCCTCATGAAAAGAGCGGGATTTGCAGAAAAGGAAAAGTGTGAAGCCAGTTTTGCAGAGCCAGCACAAGCACAAAAATCCAGGGAAGCTTTTCCCCACGAGTAAAAATACATCATTGCATTTAGCTAACACATAAGGAACTGGTTCTGGACTGTAAGAACTGGCAACACTGCAGGGAAGCCGCACGTAAGGTAAGTCTTACTTTAAATATGTATAAATATTCAGTATATCACCAAACAGCAGGTGCTACAACGACCAGATCCACAAAGCATCACTGTAAAGGCTATATAATACAACCCTGGCTCCAGGACCCTTCCTCCCAGGCCTGGGACCACCCCATCCCCAGCAGGAACAGGAGCATCACCAAGTTATGAAGCTCTTCCAGCTGCAGTCTTCCGTTAGTGCATAACCTTCTGCTAGGAATGGTTATGCATGGGAGATTTAACCTGTGGATGGGATAACAAAATGCAGGTAGCTGCCCACGAGCCAGATTCTTCCTTCCCCAAGGAACTGGGCTGGAGCTCACCACCAAGGAAAAGGAGATGGGAAGGGAACGGCCAGTCGTCTGCTGGAGCATGCAGCACACCTAGCTGCCTGGAAAGGGGGCTTGCCGCAGGTGTGCAAATGAAATCCCGGCTGGTCTCCAGCAGAGATTTACAGCAGCAAATTCTTAAGCAAGTCTAAGAGTGAAACTACCCCTCCAAAAAAACTGAGCCTGGTGTGTTCATTTAGGCAAAGAAGGATTAAAGCAAAGACAAGATCTTATGGAAACTCGGACAAATATAAATAACTGGTGTTACAACCTCCAGCTCCTCAGAGCTTAGGAGGAATTCACAACAAGCAACCGCACGGGCACCTGTGAAGTTATAATGTAAGACTGACTCAGACTTGAAACCAACGGGACAGGGACAGCTCACCACTGGGAGCAAATGTAATCGCTTCTCTGAACTCCCCTGGGCAAACAGTATTGTTCTTCTTATCACCTCCCTTCAAGTCAGTAACCTTTTTGGTGAAGCACCAGACAGCAAATCATTTCGATTTGCATTGCACGTGTGCTCCAGCTAATCCTCATGTTCTCTCCCTTCTCAGACTCTCCCACGAGGGAGATGACAGCAGCACCTATTAAAAGCACACACACAAGCTGTGCACCAGGAAATTTCACCGCATTAGGAAACACACCAATAAACACGATTCTGCTTTTAGAGCCAGCAAGGATCCCGTATTTAACAGCTGAATCTCCTGCCTACACCGGTTGCTATACCCCGTTTCCCTTCCCACTTAGCAAGTTCCCCCCAAGATTTCCTCCTCTCTGCAACACGAAGGGCAGAACTATTCAGTGCTCACAGAGGCTGGGTTGCTCAGCAGTGGGCAATCTGCTCTGCAGGGAAATCACAGGTTGAGTATCTGCCTGTGAGTTACAGCTCCATGGGGAAATGCTTCGTTTCCTCAGTCCATTTTATTTAACTTAGGTCTGAGCTCTCAGACCACTGATCTCCCTTTAAAAAGTGAAAAACGAGTAGTAAATAAAATGCAGTTGTTTAGCAAGCACCGAAACTCAAACCACGTTTACGGTGGGGAATTATTGCAACACCTGGTTCTTCAACACCGCAAAGTCTTTATAAGCAGCAGCACTGCTGGGATTTCCCACGGAACCAGAGGAACGGGGACCAATGCAAGCCTTCCTCCCTTCAGCCCTGGAAGGGTCACCTGGCATTCCCAACCAGAGCATTTCACATCTGATCATTGTACAAAAAGCTGAGAGATGCAGTTTAAAGTCAGAGCTCAGACTGATTTGCTGACACTGGGAATGACCACGCTTACTTTGCTTCTCCATTTCCTCGTTTCAGGGTACACATAATCCTTGCCTGACTCACCATGGGAAGGAAATCCCTAAGAACATATTCAGTGCTTGTGGCTCCTCAGACAGCTCAAACTGATGGCTTGGCCCAGAGGCCAAAAGAGGCGTACAGGTGTCCTTCTGAATCTACAGGTGATTCAGCCACTTCATCACAACGTAACCACAGGACAGAGGACAAAGTCACCTCAGAAGCTCCTGCGCCGTACAGCCAGTGCATCCTGCAGGCATACAGAGAGGCCCTAGGGACACAGGCACCATGGCATTTTTCTCCCCAAAGCACTAATGCAACTACATCTACCAGTCTGCGCCTGTCTGGGGAACGCTGATCTCCAGAAAACATTTCTAAGCACAAAGAAAGCAAGCAGCCGTCCAGCTCCCTGCCCTCTCTGGGGCAGAGCCCAGTGGGGCCCTTGCAGTGATCCTCAGAGCCAGGTTTTTGCCCTGTATCACATCCCTTCTACAGCAAGAATCATAGATTGTTTGTGTTGGAAGGGACCTTAAAGACATCCAGTTCACCCCTGCCCTGGGCAGGGACACCTCCCACCAGACCAGGTTGCTCCAAGCCCCGTCCAACCTGGCCTGGAATGTTTCCAGGGATGGGGCAGCCACAGCTTCTCTGGGCAACCTGGGCCAGGGGCTCACCCCCCTCACAGCCAAGAAGTTCTGCCTCACATCTCATCTCAATCTCCCCTCTGGCAGTGGAAAACTCTTCCCCCTCGTCCCATGGCTCCCCTCCCTGATCCAGAGTCCCTCCCCAGCTTTCCTGGAGCCCCTTGAGGGACTGGAAGGGGCTCCAAGGTCTCCCCGGAGCCTTCTCTTCTCCAGGCGGAACCCCCCCAGCTCTCTCAGCCTGTCCCCACAGCAGAGGGGCTCCAGCCCTCCCAGCATCTCCGGGGCCTCCTCTGGCCACATTCCAACAAGTGCTCTCCATCCCCTGCAGGAGCACCAATCCTGACTGTCCTCGTCAAGATCTGTAAACATTTGCTCACATGCAATTCCCGTTCCCCGTTCTCATTCCTTTCCACCCAACAGAAACTCCCCGGACCTGTAATTATTAACCTACACCAAGAGACTTACCAGCTTCTGTGCTACGATGTTATAGTGACTGAAGGACTGGAGCAGGGCCACAAAGCAAACCTTACAGCCAGCTGGGCGAGAAGATGAAAAGACACGTTATCATTTCAATTTTGCAAGCTGCCATTACCAAAGCACATAAATCACAGCAGCCAGGCTACAAATCTGTCTGGAAAGACCTTGAAGTGAGACAGGTCTAGGCAGCCCCTCACTTGCTTGTGGCTAGGCTTTCAATTTTCAGCTTTCTATAGGATTTCCACAATAGGGAAAATGTTAGTCAGTTTAAAAAGAAAGGGAAAGAACCACAAAAAGATGACATAAAAATATTCAGAGGCCCCTTTTCTGTCTCATGCCACCCTGCCCGGGGATCTCCTGGCACTGTTTGCTGGTATTACTGCAAGGAGGCCAATGGCCGACCGTGACACAAACTACTGAAACCACTGACACGCCAAAAATCCCAGTTTTGGCTCTCGCAGGGCAACTGACCTTGACTGTAAAAACACACAGAACAAGCAATTTTTGCCAAAAACACCTCACTAAAATATGATTTTGGAAAAGCCAGCTTGTGACAACCTGGCCTCATGGTTTGGGTATAAACAAAGTATTTGTTTCTCCCTGCCAGAGAGCAGGACGTGGATTTCAAGTGGAACAAGTCAGTGGCTGCATTTGAGGCTTCACTGACCCCCCCGGAGCTCCCAACGGTTTTGAGCTCCAAGCCAGGGGTGCTACAGAGAGTAAGCGGCACCCAAGTCCTGGTGTGGAAATGAGAAGGTAACAGCAAATTCACCTGCCCTGAGCTGCATTAATGATCCCAAAGGGCTCCGTACCCACACGGGACGGTGACGCTTTTCCCAGACAGTCAGCCCCGTGCAGCAACTCCCAGGACAGTGTTAACAGAGCCGTGGGAACACGGGCAGACCGTGAGGCAGTGCCTCGGCAGGGCTGTCCCTCTGAACCATCCACATTGTTAATAACCTGCTCTCCATGGGCTTTCCTGCAGCTGTTCCATTAAGTAAAACATTTTTTTTTTAAATGGGGTAAAGGCCCTAAGTGAGGAAGTGGCAGTTACGGGGCGCAGGATGCACTCAGCTCCACCACCCGCACAGCACGCTAAGTTTCAAGTCTGATAGGTACCAGATTTGCTGGGCCAGCTGCTTTGCCAGCAGAAAGCTGGAGGAGTCCATGAATCCAGCGTCCGCTCTGCAAGGGCTGATAGGTTACTCACGGGTGAAACTGTTAGCAAAAAAGCAATTAGGCAACTTGCCAGGCTCTTTGTTTGTTTCTTTACTCCCTACTAGCTTATCTGTTTGTTACGTGTTCCTGATATTTTTAATTACATTATAAAACACCTAGCTAGTGAAGGGATTACAGTCAACAACTCACTGCCAGATGCCCATTTGACTTACAACGTTCACTGCACTAATGACGAAACAAGGTGCACAGACATTATGGGATGCACCCAAGGGTACAGAGCAAGTCCCAAGAACAAGTCAGGACTGGGATCCCTAAATGCTGACCCCAAAGCTTTGCGCTAGTCCGAGGATTCCTCACACTCTGCAAAACCAGTGTCTGCTCACACAGAAACACTTTACGCTGAAGCAACCCCCAAGGAGCAGGCAAAGGCAAAGCCTTGCCTTGGAGAATCCTGCTGCTGACACACCTCTGAGGTAGAAGGAGAGGAAATGGTGCACCAGGAAGCTGCCATCTGTTCTGGTGTCTCGCAGCAGAGTGAATTTACCCTGAAAAAGAAGAAGCAAACATCACTTAACAGAGGAAGACGAGGGCACAAGCTGCTCATGGTTCCATCTTGGTAGACAAGATGTCTGGTTCAGGCTAGGGGAAATTCTGCAGGTATCAGTCAGGGAATGAAGAGGGCACGGAATGCTCCAGCCACCCATTCACAAAGGGATGTCAGTGCTTCCTCCAGACACAGCCCACGGGGAGGCCGCAGAAGATGCTGAGTTCACTGCTTTCTGAAAGACGTGCCCACCAGCTAAAAGCTCTTGCGCTAGACCGAGACCCCATCTGGACCCCCACGCTCTATGCCCACCAAAAGCCACCTCCTCACATGGAAACACCCAGCTGCTGCAGAGGACACCAATGAGCAGCTTCCCAGTGCCAACACATCCAGAGCACAGAAGTATTTGTGCCCCTGGTGCTGGACACCATCGTCATGGGTGGCTGTGGGCTATTTCCACCTCCCAGCAACGTCCTCCTCTCCTCCAACTCACAGCCATCTTCTGTCTACTCCGAGGGGCACAGATGGCAGGGGGACAACAGCCACCCACTCTGTTTCCAGTCCATTCTCCCACTGCCACAGCCAGCATCGCCTGTGCGCTTAAAATGCCAGCCCCTGCTTCTCCTGTCCCCAAAGGGCTCTCCCTGCCCCTTGTTCTAGGCTTACCTCAAACAGAGCAGAAAACCTTATCATCAAAATTTGTTTACTGGAGCAGAGCTTTCTGCACAAAGTACCTACCTTGTTTTGATCACGCAGGAAATTAATTCCGTTCATCAGTGCAAGCTTGTTATCAGTACCGGTCTCATCAAGGCATTTGTTTCCATTAAAACCTTAGCCAAGATGTTTCTTTAATCAATAAAAATCATAGACAGGCTGCTTTTAATCACAAAGAACTTATCAATGCTTTTCGGGTTTTTTTTTTTTCCCAATCTATTAGAAGAAAAGAAAAAGCCTTTTGCAGCAACAAGCAATCTACCCATGGGCAATTCACAAGCCATCTATCAGAGTTAACTCCCCAGTGCCTAAAATGTTACAAAGCGGTGCTAATGGAATGGCAAATATTGAACACGTCTGCAGGGAATGCAAAGCAGAAGCCAGGATAGAGAAGCTGCTCTGCCTCAGCCAGAGACAAAGCTCTTTCCCACCTAAAAAAAGGGTTTATGCCTCTGTGGACATTACAATAACAGGAGGCACCACCCCGGTGAGGACCTCACCAAGATGTATCCTCCAAGGCTAAGGCTGGAGGAGTCTCTGGGTTCAAACAACACAAGCTCAAACGTTCAGGTTTAGCTTCTGCACGACTCCATCCCCTTCAGCTCCCCTCTTCCCCACAACAGCGCTCTGCCACAGCAGCCTGAATGCCACCCCACCTCCCCTCCCTCGCCTGCCAGCTCTCAAAAGGTTCTCTCCTTTGCTCCCACACATGCTGCGCAGAAAACAGCAGGATCTTATCATTCAGAGCATACATTATTTTGCTTCTTCAAACCTTACAGTTATCAACCCTTAAATCCTGCCAACCCTCACTTCATTATCATGCTGCAGCAAGCAGCTGCTCAAAACTCTTTATTTCTTCTTCAAGACAGCACTCAAAACTCTTCATTTCTGATGCTCAGATGTCCAGCTAGCCAGGGGGGGAAATGGCCAAACCGTGCAGCTCCAAAGCACAGCTGGTGGAAAAAAGGAAGGCAACAGCTCCGGGAAACTCCAGTACCCTGCGTGTAGCCACAGAACTGCCCCAAAGCCTTTACCAATTCCAGAGCACAAATACAGGAATCAGGGTTCTACCACTCGTGTCGACACAAGGAAGAAGGTGTGCAAAGCCAGCAGGAATCTGCGAGGCTTTCCAAAGTCTGCCGATCCCTGTGGTCGTGCCATCTTCATGCAGGTCCTCTTGCACCCATCCCCACAGACTACGCTTATCAAATTTTTTGGCAGCTGGCTGGAAGTAACCAGTTTCCTGGAGGTCCCGAGGGCGAGTGGTTTCGCCTTGCTGCCAGGCAAGAGGAATTCTCCTGCTGAGGAGCGGGTGAATCCTGGTCCCATCACCAGGACCTTGTTTGCTGGCATGTGGAAACCCCGCAGCCCCCAGGCCACGACCACAGATACACGGTCCGATTCTCTTCCCCCTTCTTTGCATCCTTCTCAAGCCCAGAAAGACGCTGCTGGAATGAAGCATTTCCAAAGGCAAGGCCTTCTTGCAGGACCTTCTCCATCGACCTGCCCCATCCTGTTCCCTCCACACTCTGCTTTCACGCTCTTTCCACCTGCAGGCTACGAGGCAGAAGCTGCGGCTGCTTGTTAGAAACTGCCAAAATCCCTTGGCAGGGCAGCAGCGGGTGTCACAAGCACTCAGCGGTGACATGTCAGATACACCCACGCAGGCGGCAGCTTCATCCACCTACCAGCCCTTCAGTGAAGGCATTTGTCAGCACTTTGAAGATGGCACAAGCCAACCATGGAGATGCAGAAATAGGGATGGCAGAGACGGGACGAAGAGATTTGCAAAGGGCTGATGCTTTTTAAGCACAGCGGGACACCGCCTTCCAGATAGCCTTGCCCAGATATCTCAGCACACCCCATGGACCATGTCTCCCAAGTGGGAGAGCCCAGACCCAGACTGCACGTCTCTGTGCAGCTATCGGTGATGCTGAGCAGTGCAGAGGCGGACTTGCAAAACAAGAATACTCATGATTTACCAGGGAGTTAGTCCATATCGCAGTGTATGAACTCAGTCTCCCAACTCTGGCATCAGGGAACACTGTTTGTTCTGCAGCCAGCCGTATTCTGGTGCTACACTACTACCAGAGTTGGAAGCGTGCGGTGGCAGCTCCACATCCCTGGCTGATGGCAGAGGAAGAGCCGGCTCAAATCCGAGGCAACTCCTCACAGAGAAGCCTTTGGTTCAGCTCCTCTGTCAAGTCCTGCCTGGGCTGCCAAGTCAAAACCCAGGGTCCTGAGGCCAAATCTTTCGGTTTTGCTCTGCAGAATTTCCTATTCTCATCAAGGTCAGCCCCTCCTTCTCCAAAACCACACTTGTGGATGGCAGCATCCCTGCTCATTGCACAGCCCCACCATCAAACCTGCCTTAGAGCACGGGCTCTGCTCTGCCAACACTCGAACTCCACCAAGGCCTCCTCACTTAGCATTTCACGTGTGTTAAAAACCCAGTCATCAACCCACAGGAACCACGGGGACCTGGGAATTTACGCAGCCTCAGCTTATTACAGAATCACAGACTGGTTTAGGTTGGAAGGGACCTTAAAGACCATCCAGTGCCACCCCCTGCCCTGGGCAGGGACACCTCCCACCAGCCCAGGTTGCTCCAAGCCCCGTCCAACCTGGTCTTGAACCCCTCCAGGGATGGGGCAGCCACAGCTTCTCTGGGCAACCTGGGCCAGGGGCTCACCCCCCTCACAGCCAAGTTCTGCCTCACATCCCATCTCAATCTCCCCTCTGGCAGTGGAAAACCCTTCCCCCTCGTCCCATGGCTCCCCTCCCTGATCCAGAGTCCCTCCCCAGCTTTCCTGGAGCCCCTTGAGGGACCGGAAAGGGCTCCAAGGTCTCCCTGGAGCCTTCTCTTCTCCAGGCTGAACCCCCCCAGCTCTCTCAGCCTGTCCCCACAGCAGAGGGGCTCCAGCCCTCCCAGCAGCTCCGGGGCCTCCTCTGGCCCCGCTCCAACAGCTCCGTGTCTCTCCTGTGCTGAGGCCCCAAAGCTGGAGGCAGCGCTGCAGGGGGGTCTCACAGAGCGGAGCAGAGGGGCAGAATCCCCCCCTCGCCCTGCTGCCCACGCTGCTGGGGATGCAGCCCAGGCTGCGGGGGGTTTCTGGGCTGCCAGCGCACGTTGCCAGCTCATAGCATCAGTCTATCCTTTACAGAGCAACAGAATTACCACCGAGTCTTAGCCAACAACCTCTACCAGGTTCCTTCTGAGCACTGTAAGCTTTACAATGAGAGAAGGGGGGAAAACTCAAGACTTACAAAATAAATTATCATCCCAAAAGCGCTTTTATTATCTAAGCTAGTATCTAGCAGGGAAAACATGGGGTAATGTGTAACACACACGAATTTCACCACATTTTTACCTGAAGCGCTTCACGGCTCTTACACAGGATAAGGGTATTTAGTTACACCGTGATTTCATTAGCCCAAAAACTTCACGTACTAACTGAATTCATTTAGTCGCCTAAAGGAAGGGAAACCTCTAGAATAACACCATAGGGCCCGGAAGAGCGCTGGGGAGGGGGTTTCACCCCCAGTTTTGCTGCTATTCCCGACCCCGCAGCCACCTCGCAGAGACACAACGGTCCCGCAGGGCTGCGGTGACAAGACCCTGACCCCTCCCTAGCTGCGGGAACCCGAGCTGGGCGAAGGCAAAGGCCGGGAGGCCGTTAAACGCCCCGGGAGAGGCCCGCATGCCGCCGCCATTCCGCGCTCCCGCCGCCGCCGCCTCAGGAGGCCCCGCCCCTCCCGGCATGCACCGCGGCCACCGCCAGGACTACAGCTCCCAGCAGGCCCCGCGGCCCGCCACACAAACAGCGTCGCCGCCATGGCGGCCCCGCTCCCTCTCTCCCGCCCGCCCTCTCTCTTACCGTCTCTGGTCGCTGCGGGGAGGCGCCCAGCAGCTCGTTCAGCTCTGTGAACATGGCGGGCGGACGGCCGCGGCGGACGGACGGACGGACAGGGTGGAAAAACCCCGGCACTTCCGGGCGGATAGGGCCGCGCATGCGCGGAGCGGGGCCGGAGAGCGCCCCCTGGCGGGGGGCGAGGGGAGCGCCTCAGGCCGCTGCTCCTCTCAGCGACATGGGGGTGTCTCGGCGGCCGCCCAGACTTGGCCTGGCCCAGCCGGTGACCCCCGCACATCTCTGGGGCGTCTTCACCGCCGCCCCGGGCCGCTGCGGCCGGGCCCAGCGCCGCGCCGGCTTCGCTCTCCCTCAGGCAGCCCCGGGGGCGTGAGCAGTGCCACCGCTCGCCCTCAGCCTGGTGCCGCACCGGGCCCTTCACTGCTCGGGGGGGTCGGCTAGGCAGCCCCCCCCAGCCCCTGCTGGTGCTTTGGGTGCTGCAGGGCTTGGCCTTTCGCATGGTGGAGTTCCATGTCAGCCCATCTCGCTGGCATGCCCAGGGCTCCTCAGCGGCTGCACCCCCCCCCCCCCCCCCGCCCTGTCCCCATCGTTAGTGAATGTGTTAATGGGACTGAATCCCCCTCATCCCACGGCTCCCCTCCCTGATCCAGAGTCCCTCCCCAGCTTTCCTGGGGCCCCTTGAGGGACTGGAAGGGGCTCGAAGATCTCTCCGGAGCCTTCTCCAGAATGCATCTTCATGTGGCAGATACACTATGCCACAGGACAGTGGGATATTTGGGAGGGGTCTGTTATTCCCTCAATGTTTCCTATTACGTTATTACCACATTTGATGGCTGCTGAGCGTTAATTTGGCACTCTCAAAGGGCAAGCCGCAGTAGTTCCCAGCTAGCAGCTGAGCAGCAACGGCAAATTTACAGTCTCTAACCACAAACATCCATATTATTTAGTGTTATTTTTGCTCCCATGCCTGAATTAGCATTTTCTTTTGGCACTGAAGTCACCTTTCCATTTCATTGCCCCACCTAAGCTTTTGTAACCTTTGATTTTCATAACGTAGACGAGGATTGCCCGGCTGAGGGGAGACGTGCCGGAGCCCGGGATGTGCCAAGGGGTCTGGAGAGAGGATGCACCAGCGTTGCACTGTCTGTGAGCATTAGGGGGCATCAAATGATGCTAATAAGTGGCAAGCGCTGAGCAAGAGAGAGGAGACGCCTGCGTAGTTTAGTGTGGGGCTCCTCAGAACCACAAATTATCACTGCTGAAGGTTTAGGCGGTTGAATCAATGGGAGAAGGGGACAAGTCCGTGGAAGAGAGGTCTCCTGAGGGCCACCACCGGCTCAGGAAGTCCCTGAGCTGTGAATTACTGGGGCCTGGGAGAAGAGCTGTGGGAACACACGAGGCACTTGCCTTGGCCTCCGTCTTCCCTCGCCTTCTGGTTAGGATGACTGTTGTAGAAAAGACAGTGGGCTGTATGGATATTTGGTTGAGCCATTGCAGCTGTTCTGTCTTTATTTCCTGTGTCCATATGTGTGTTATCTGTAAAATCTATCATCCCGTTCTCCATCCCTTCTTCAGAGTATTTAAGAATATGCTGGATAAGCCAGGTCCCAGCCCGGACCCTGAGATATCCCATCTGTAATCTCTCTTCCTTGCAGAAACCGATCATTTATACCAGCCCTTTGCTTCCTGTCTTTTAACCAGTTGTTTAGCTGTGAAAAGACTTCCTCTCTTACCCTTTGATGGCTTCATTTCTGTAAAAGCTTTAGCTGAAAGCTTCTTTAAAAGTCCAAATCGCTTTGCTTTTGTTTTCCTACTCTTTCACAGAGCTGGGAACCTGTGTCTGATCTCAGGGAGTCCAGTAACCAGCTCAGTCCCTGCTCTGTGTTGGTGCAGCCAGAGCCTTAATTCCTTCGCTGCCCTTTGAAATAGTCTGGCTCCTGGCCTCCCAGTTCACATGGTTTGTCTGCAGAGCCCCATTCTGCGGCGCAGACGACCACAAAGGGAGTTCACAGACGGAGAGGAACCTGGAGATGTTCCTACCTGGGAGCTCTCTCTAGGGCTGCATTTGTATGCTGGCGAATATGCCATTTTCAGACCACCTTTTGTGTGCACTGTCGCGTTTCTCTCTCTGTAGCGCTTCCCTTCCAGCTCCTTCAAGAGCCGCAGAGCCCTACATGCCTTGTGAATGAAATGTAAAATCCTCTCTTTTTCTCTTTGCAGTGGGAAGGGGACCAAAACTGCATGCAAAGTACAGCTGCATCTCTCAAAACACCTCTTGTCCTTCTTAATATATTCCTTCTCACATTTCGTGACTTGTTACCGCGCAAAGGCAGTGAGAATTTCGCTGTTAAAACTGTTGCCCCTTCCCTCCCATCTGCTTCATGCTTATTTGCAGGATTTACAATGCAGCAAACCTTGTAAGTGTTGCATAGTGGAGCCATATGGCATCCATAGGTAACAATGCCGCTTACAATTAAGCTCCTCTGCTATGCCAGACCAGTGGGCAAACAGCAATTGGTGACCAAGAGTAGAAAAAAACCCAACAACTGAACAAATCAAAACAATTAATCTTGCGGTGTTTGAGGTAATTCCCAAGAACCTGGCAGGGAAGCTTAACTAAAAGCACCGAACTTCTTGAAGTGAGTGCGTGGAAAATGATTTTTAGGGAGAAGACACTTAGATCTACCTCCTTTGATTATCCCTTTCTGGCGACAGAGATGCCTGCGCTCCTTATTTTCGAGCTACCTGGGATATTCCTGTCCCTTAGGATTTTAATGCACAAATTAAATTACACCACAGCAAAAGGAGCATACCAAAGCGGGAGGGTTTTCTTGCCTCCAAATAACTCCGTTGTTGCTGATATAATGCTAAATGCTTTAGTAATGCTTTGAGTCATAAAAGCTTGTTAGTGCTTTGAGGCCAGGGGAGGTTAATGAGAGAGCAGATGTTGGGCTGAGTCAATGGCCAGCTAAGAAAAGGAATGGGCAAGTTGTCCCTTTAACTCAGCTTGTGTTCGGGGGATAAATTCAGCCCGCTCAATGCTCAGGCCTTGACATGGCAAAAAGCAGCTGGAAGCAATAATGGATGAGCTGAACCAGGTGCCGAATTTCTCTGAAGAAATGCAAGAGCCAGACTTTGAAAAGAATTTCTAAGCCAGCGGGTCCCTCCCCATGACAGCCCGTGGCAAGAGGGAGCGTGGAGCCCTGCGTGAGAGGCAGGGCTGCTCTCTGGGGGCGGCTGCTGCCGGCTCCTGCCATTGTCACTGTTACTCAGACGTGTCACCCGGCCGTAACCTCGGTCCTCACCCCTCTGCCGTTAACAGCAGCTCTTTTCTATAGGAAAACATGAGGGAAACTGGTTTCTTTTTATCACGCTAGCAGTTGCGGACATCTGACATTTTTTTCCACCTCGTCTACGCCTGGGGAATTGTCTACACTTCGAAAATAGCAGCAAACAGCAGAGCTGGTAATGTACAACTCCTGATATCAAACATCACTGCCTGCCGTTGTGTTTGGACCCATTCTTCCCACTTTTGGCAGCTAACATCTCCCCCATTCCCTCTGGGAGCCAGGTTAGGTATTACACTGCCTGGCACAGGACCTCGTAGTCTTCCTCGGGGACTGGCTCAGGAATACAGAGGATAAAATGGCCAAGAAGCATCCGGGGAGCAGAGTGAGGAGCGTTGGTTTCCACGTTCCTCTCTCCTTTAGCTTGGCAGCAGTTGGGAAAATCACTACTTATGAAACCGAGTCCTGCGGGTGTTTACAAAGCCTCTAGTCTGTGATTCCCCGAGGCCACGGATTGTAGAATCACAGAATGGTTTGGGTTGGGCTGCAGGGACAAAGCGCCCAGGGAGGAGACGGGGAACACAAAGATGAATTTAGATGCCTAAATCTAAAAAAATCTAAATCCCGGTAAAACAGCCAGGACACCTGAGCTGCCTTTAAAAGACACCTACAAAAGAGAAATGCAGAACAGCTTCCGTGCCTACATCTCCCTCTTTCACCTTCTCCTTACACTGGTTGCATGAAGCCAGGAAGCCAGTTATACACTACAGGGTGTGTTATTCTCACGTCTGGGTATTCGTTGTCCTGGAAAGATTTTATGGAGGACTGATATGACTGGGACAGAAGAAATACAAGGTAAATAGAGAAAACAGATGGGAAGGGCAATGATTAGTATTCTTTCCCTTTTCAAATCTTACTTTTTGCCTATTTGTATACGTATATACATACGTATCCCTCTGTGTATGTAGCAACTATTTAAAACGTAGGAGAAAATTATTAAGAACTGCTGTTCTGTCAGCCCCAAGTGAAGATGAAGCTCATAAACCTGTTTTGCAGAGGCAAGGACTCTGACGGAGGGATGGAAGAGGAGGCCTGACATTTCTGATGAGAAAAAAAGCAGAAGCATCGCAGGATCACTGAGCATAAGACTGGAGGGACCCGGAGAGGTCGTGTAGATAGAGCAACACCTGCCGCCAGGCAAAATCAGCTCAACTTAAACCTTTCCTGACAGATGTTTGTCCAACCTGTTCTTAGAAACCCTCAGCGACGATGACTCTGCACCCTCTCTTGGCATTTCTTTCCCGGCGCCTCGTTATCCCCATTTATACACTTGCTGCTAATGTCGAACCTAAGTACCCTTTGCTACATTTAACCGTGGATTGTTTGCTGATTGCTGGTGGCTGTGAAGAATAATTTACTGCATTCATAAAGCAAGGGGGAGAAAAAAAAAAAAAAAAAAAGAGTCTTGATTTAATTTTCAGGTCACCTTGAAAATTCACTTTACTATTTCGAAGCAAAATGCCTGCTGGCTCTCCACGAGGGGTCTCCAGGCCTTTTCCAGCAGAGACTGAAAAATCCGCGGGAAACGTGCTGAAACCAGTGGGAATCTGGCAGCAAAGTCATCTCAGCGGGGAACCGCCGAGATCCTGAGGGTGGCTGTGAGCAAAATGGGATCAAAGCAGGCAGAGAAACCGCGGTCCTTCTCCTCTCCCAGGGGCAGGTGTTTGACTCTCTGAAGACACCGCTCTCCACCAGATCCTCTGCCCTTCCCATCCGCCGTCATCCCCTCATCCTTCACACTTCTGATCCTCTCAGAAGTTGCTCATTTTGCCCCATCCTGCTTTTCTTCTTGCCTCTCTCATCATTCCTGCAGCGCTCCCTTCTCATCCTCCCGACACGGAGTTCTCCCACGGCTCCTTTTTTTCCTGCCCTCTCCTTTTTCTGCCCATCTCATCTACAACAAACTCTCAGCAGCTGGAGGACGATACAGACAACTTCAGAGCTCCACTTCTCCCCTCCGCATCAGTATCCCTGGCCTCGGCCACCACCCAGAAGCTAGAGCTCCAAAGCTGCAGAAGAATCTCCCCATCTTCTCCCAAATCCTTCCCAAAATCTCTTTTCCAACATCCGTGTAAAACCCCAGCAAGTTTGGCTCATCTTGTGCTAAACCCCACTGTCTGCCGTGCCAGCCAGTATTGTCTCACTGTTTCTTTGTACTCTTCTACCCAACAGATTGTCTCCATCTGCCGTCTCTTGCCTTGCAGTTAAATTGTGAGCTCTCAGAAGCGAGAACCGTATTTTCATGCTGCGTTTTTGTAGCACCTAGCAAGAGGAGATCTTCATTCAAGACCGAGGCTCCTAGGTGCTTCTGCAGAATGACTTCTAATTCATTTAATGAATGCAAACATTATCCATGGATCCGAGCAATATTCCCAAATCGAGAAATATTGGGGAGTGAATGAAGCAACCAGTTGGGTGTAGCATCTAGCAGATAGAGGAGCCAGACCAGCTTATGCTTCAGCCCCACCTCTGTCTGTGCGAGGAAGCGGTGTGCTGGAAAACACAGAATGGTAGAAAACGGGCCCAGCGGATCGGCAATGTCACAGCCTGGCTGTACAGGAGAGTCAGCAATTCTTGTCACACAGAGACACGTTTAACCTGCTCTGGACGACCTCTCCAAGGAGAGCTGCCCGCCCTCCCCCAGCAGTCTGTCCTTGTGGTGCTTTCTCCTTCCAGTTAGCAAATGCTTCTAATGTCTCTCTGAACTGTTTCTTCTGGCAACTGAAGTTCCTCATCTGAAATTCACCTTTTTTGGGGGTTCTTCTGACGTGTCACCACAGAGGAAGAATGTCAGGCACCAGTATAGGTTAGGGGGGACCTGCTGGAAAGCAGCTCTGAAGAAAAGGATCTGGGGGTCTTGGTAGACAGTAAATTAGCCATGAGCCAGCAATGTGCCCTTGTCGCCAAGGTGGCCAACGGAATTCTGGGCTGCAGAGGGAAGAGTGTGGCCAGCAGGTCAAGGGAGGTCATTCTCCCCCTCTCCTCTGCACTGGTGAGGCCACAACTGGAATACTGTGTCCAGCTCTGGGCTCCCCAGTTCAAGAGAGACAGGGAACTACTGGAGAGAGTCCAGCACAGGGCAACAAAGATGACGGAGGGGTTGGAGCATCTCCCTTATGAGGAAAGGCCGAGAGAGCTGGGACTCTTTAGCCTGGAGAAGAGAAGGCTGAGGGGGGACCTTATTAACGTTTACAAGTGTCTGAAGGGTGGGTTTAAGGAGGATGGAATCAGACCCTTTTCAGTGGTTCCCGGTAACAGGACAAGGGGTAACGGGCACAAGCTGGAACATAGGAAGTTCCCATCAAATATGAGAAAAAACTTCTCTACGGTGAGGGTGACAGAGCCCTGGCACAGGCTGCCCAGGGAGGGTGTGGAGTCCCTTCTCTGGAGACTTTTCAAGCCCCGCCTGGACGCAGCCCTGAGTGATGTGCTCTGGGCAATGCTGCTTTAGCAGGGGAGTTGGACTAGATGATCTCTAGAGGTCCCTTCCAACTCTGAAAAACTCCATGATTCCGTGATTCCGTGACCCCGCCTTTTTGAAGAAGCCCTTTACACCCTTGGAGACTGTTGTCATGGTCTTGAGTCCTCCACACTGCCCACCCCACCCCACAGAGGCTGTCTCTTCTGGATCTCTCATCTCTCTTCTTGCTTTCCCTGAACCATTTCCCATGGGATGCATCTTTCCTGACATGGTATCCCTCAAACCAGACCCAGTCTCGTAAAACCTTATCCATATAAACATTATACTATACCTAGTAGATCTGAGGTGGCTTTAACTGGTTTTCTAAGTACCATAGGATGAAGCGCAGAAAATACCTAACCAATCTGTGTATGCGATTTAGTATCCTCATTTATTGCAGTTAACACTCTCTCGGTGGAGAGCACAGTATCTTATTTATTGTGCTAGGCATCTCACTTGCATTTTTAAAGACTGGTTTTAAAAAAAACCACCAGTGAAACCCTTGAATTCTCAGCCTCCTTTGTCAGCTGCCTTCCTTCTTCACTGGGGCCGGACCAACGCTCCCTTGCTCGTTCTCCTGCTGCTGCAGTCTTTTCTTCTTCCTCCTAATGATGCTCGCTATTTCCATCTCAATTTGTGCCTTGGCCTTTCTGATGTTTCCCCACATGCTTATGCTACCCTTATAACCATCCCTAGTAATTTGACCTAGTTCCCACTTTCTGTAAACTTTTTTCCTTGAGCCTGAGGTCAGTGAGGACCTTGGCGACAGAGACAGGCTGGGTCCTCCTACGTTTCCTATTGGGATGGCTTGTATGTGTGCATCGTTTCTTTGAAGAACTGCCAGTTTCCTTCACTCCTTTCACCTTTAAACGTGCCTCCCATGAGATCTCACTTACCCCTTCTCCAACCGTCTCAGGGTCCCTTGTCTTTATTTCCCTTTTCTTCCACATCCCTTGACGAGGGTTCTGAGCTTGGTCACCCCACGCTCAATCCCTGCCAAGTTGCCTCCTGCCTTTACGTTTCAAATCAGGCTCCGGCGGCTGGTCGCCGTCGCTGCCCGCAAGCGTGCTGGGCTGCCTGCGCCCTGCTCTCTCCTTCTCCCAGCAGAACCAGTTCACCCGGACCTGGTGCTGGTCGGTGTGGCACAAAGCACATAAACAGGGGCTGCCGCGGTTACAGCCATCCCCAACCCTTCGCTCGTGCCAGCAAACGCGCGCCCAGCTGTTCCTTCCCACACTGAGCATTTTACAGTTTAGGAAGCTAAGAGGATTTTGCTTTTCTCCTCTCTTTAAATCCATCGCAGAGTCAGTTTAATGCTGGATTCGCTCCCTGTTACAGTGAGACTGAGAATAATGGAGTAATTGGTATTTCCCGGCACTAAATACTGAAATCCCGATGCTTTCTGGCTATGCACATAGCAGGGAAGAGCTCCTACGAGACAGGAGGTGGCCCGGTGATGGCAGCAAGACCTGGATGTTGGCAAAGATGCTCCCACAAACTCCCACGGTGACCTACAGGACATGTCCTCTCCCAAGTGTGCCTCACCGCCCACCTGTGGCTCACTGGGAAGAATCCCGAGCTCCCCGTGCAGTGATCCTGTGCTGGGAGTTTTAGAATCATAGAATTTGGGTTGCAAGGGACCTTTAAAGACCACCTAGTCCAACCCCCCGCTGGGGGCAGGGACCTCTTCAACTAGACCAGGTTGCTCAGAGCCCCATCCAACCTGACCTGGAATGTTTCCAGGGATGGGGCATCTCCCACTTCTCCGGGCAACCTGGGCCAGGGTCTCACCACCGTCAGCATAAGAAATTTCTTCTATGTATCTAGTCTAAATCTGCCCTCTTTTAATTTAAAACCATCACCCCTTGTCCTATCATGACAGGATAAAGTCTGCTAAAAAGCCTGTCCCCATCTTTCTTAGAAGCCCCCTTGAAGCTGGGTTGTCAGAGCAGCTCCCAGGGATGGTCCAGGTGGGTCAGGAGGGTTTGGGAATGGTTCGTCAAGCCTGACCCTCCTTTCCCTTGATCCTGGGAGGCTGGAGGTGGGACAGCAAGGGTGGGATTCAGCTGATCACACATAGATGTGCACGACCAGAGCATGCCTGGGCTGCAGCTATGGTCAAAGGGAGCCAGGCCGAACCGTGGTGGAGGATGCGGGTGAGTTAAACACCAACCAAGGGGAAAGGAGGCGACCAGCCTCATCTTCCAAATGTTCCTCAAAGCCCAGGGATGTTGGGCACGGCTTGGGGTGTGCACAGGCTGACGAGGACCACGGAGCCGCTGCTCCAAGCCCTTCTCCCCTCCACCAGGGCTCAGGCGGTGAATCGGGACTCCGGCTGTTTTGTTTCAGGCAGCCGGAGCTCGTCAAAAGGAAGAAAGGCTCCTTGTCTCGGGGTCGCGGCTCTAATCCTGTTATGTGTCTGCGAGAGAAAAGAGGACGACGGAGCGAGGAGGACAGACCCGGCGCCGATGCCAATTCCCTTCCCTTCGCACCCTGCATCCCGTGCCAGCCCTCGCCCGGCCACAAAAGGCCTCCTCCCCTCCCCAGCAAACTAACCAAGCATTTAAATTTAATAGCTGTCCGCAACCTTGCCGTTTCAAAGCGATTAGGCGTTTGATTAAAGCCCATGTGTTGCTTTGCTGGCTGGGAGGCAAATTCCTCCAAAGGGCCCATGGAATGGGCTCCGGTGACTGGCACGGCACACGGCGGATGCTCCTCGCCATCCCTCCCCGCTTTCCCCGTGTCAGACGGGGGAGCCCGGCCCCTCGGGTAACCCCGGCTGTCCCCCTCCGTCCCCATGGTGCACCCACGCATGCTAAACTGCGCTCCTCCCTCCTTGGTGCTCCAGCAAACCCAGAGCAGGAGGAGAGCCCGTGGGCTGGGGACGTGCCATCACTCAGGGGGGACACCGAGGCACGGCAAGGGATGCTGACCCCGGAGCGAGATGGGGCTCCAGGGCTCCTGGACATCTGGAATGAGATGGGGAACGGAGGTTGTGTCTTCATGCTGGAAACAGGAGCGCGGCTGGTAGGTGAGTAGGGTCCGGAGCAGGGGGCACAGCCAGGAGGGGGATTATGGGGGTCAGACCCAGACCCCGGAGCAGAGGGACAGGGGGACAAAAACCCCCCGCCACTCTCTAACGTGTATTATGAACAGGAGAATCTTTAGACCTGCTTAAATCCTTGTGACCCAATTTTGCCCTGAATCCTGATAAGTCCCTGCAGCCGGTGTGGGGGAGCAGCTGCAGCCGAGTGTCGGGCCGAGGATGACACCCGTCCCCCCGACCCCTCCTCGCGTTCCCCTCACTGCTCTTAAATGAGGGGTAACACTGAGGAGTTGCCACCCCAGCTTTCGGAGAGGCTGGTCCCCCACTGCCCACCTTGGCCACAAGTTGGACTTATCCGACAGGGCAAAAATGGGTGGCGAAGGACAAGCAACCCCAGTTGTCACCTTGCCCACCTGTGAGGTTCCCAAGGTGGACACTTCCATGTTGAGCCAGGGCGGATGAGTGATGGAGGGGCTGGGATGGGATGGAGGGCTGTGCCGTGCCAGCCTCACCTCCAAGGTGGTCACCGTGCATGATGGAGGGTCTGTGCCATGTCACCTTCACCCCTAAGATGGTGACCATCCATGATGGAGGGGCTGTGCCGTGCCACCTTCACCCCTAAGATGGTGACCATCCATGATGGAGGGTCTGTGCCATGCCACCTTCACCCCTAAGATGGTGACCATCCATGGTGGAGGGGCTGTGCCATGCCACCTTCACCCCTAAGATGGTGAGCATCCATGGTGGAGGGGCTGTGCCTGTCACCTTCACTTCCAAGGTGGCACCATCCATGCTGGAGGGGCTGTGCCATGTCACTTACACTTCCAAAGTGGCCACTGTCCGTGATGGAGGGGCTGTGCTGTGCCAGCCTCACCTCCAAGGTGGGACCATCTGTGATGGAGGGGCTGTGCTATGTCACCTCCACTTCCAAGGTGGGACCATCTGTGATGGAGGGGCTGTGTCGTGCCAGCCTTACCTCCACGGTGGCACCATCCATGATGGAGGGGATGTGCCATGCCCAGCAAAACAGGGATGAGGTTTCTCTGGCTGGTGAAGAGACCAACATTACACCAGCTGCTTCTTCCCTGCAAAGGAGATTTTCTTCTCTCCCCAGGCAGTGTCCAGCTGGACCCACAGGCGCCGTTGGGAAGGATCCCAGCGAGGAGTGGAGAGTTTCCAGAGCCCACCATGCAGCTGGACATTCGCTGGTTGGACTCGCTCCTCATCTGCCCCATCCCACCCCGCGTCTTCCTGCATCCAGCCCCGCCGACTCCCTCCAAGGGCAGCTGGAGACGTGGGGTGGCCTCCCCCATCCCCGCAGAGCCCTTTCCCTCCTCTTCCCCATGGCCCCGCAGGCGTTTCTCACCTACAACCCCATGGCATTCCCGATCTCCTCCAACATCCCCTTCCTTACACACGCCCGTAGCCATTTCTTCTTCTCTTCCTCCTCATACATAATTATGGGTCCTCTCCCTCCTGCCATAGCGATGCTCATCCCGCTCTGGCTCCCTTTCCCTCCCACCCAGTCCCACGGGAAGCTCGCACACAACATCTGCCCGTGCCGGGGACAGTCTGCCTTTCCATGAGGATTTCTTGGGCATCGGCATCTCCTCTCTGCTTGGCCGGGCTCCTGCTCCCCCAGCGCATCGCTCTCCCTCAGGGCTTGGCCCCAGCCATCTTTTATTGGTGTGTCCCTGCTCCCCCACTCCTTTATCCATGATTTTACCTGTCGTACAGTTCCATACTGGAGGGGGAACAGCAAAAACCGAAGCCATGACAGTGCCGGCCAGCGGCTCGCTCTGCTTTGCATGACCTCCGGGATCGGCTGCCGGCTCCCACCACCACCCCTCGTATTTTAATCTCCCCAAGTGAGCTGAGAATTAATTATTTAGCAGCTGGTGGAAATCATCGGCAACGTCTAAAACACGCCGAGCTGCGGCTTTAGCTCCTACCTGCCCTGGGGAGGTTGCCGGCCGCATCCCTGCTGCGTGGCACGCTTAATATTCTATGTTGATTAATTGCTTCGTTTCCTTTCTCCCGATGAGCCATGAGTTCTGGCTCGTGGGTGAATCCATCTCTGGAAGAAATCGGTTCCTGCGGGAAGCAGGACGGAGCCGCGGCCGGAGGGGAGGGCGTGGGAGTGTTGGGGTTCCCCAGGGAGAAACCCCCCCCCCCGTTGGTCCCAGGGCGATGGCAATCGGGGGGAATGGTTCTGATTTAGACCGGCAGAAGCCGGGCCAGCATTGCCGAAGCTGCCAGGGGTTTTGCCAGATGGAAACTAGGAGCTGAGAGGTGACAAACCCGCGGTATTTTGGCCCAAAATCCCCCTGACATCCCATCGAAAGGAGGTTGTTTGCGCAGGAGGTGGCTGGGAACACGCTGTCGGTGACGGCTACACCCTCAAGGTGGGGGGACCCCATGATGGGGACAGGGATGGAGCAGACCCAGACACCTCCACCAAACATCCCAGGGTGTCCCGTCTGTCCCCGAGCATCTCTGGGATGGGAGGGTCCCCGCTCCGGTGGGATGCGTTTTACCCCTGACCCTGCAGAGCCGGGGAAGTGCCTGGGGGAGGGGGCACCCGCCCTCCCCGGAGCAATGTTCAGACAGGACCAAGGACCTGCTGTGTATGTGTCAGGAGATCGCAGGCACCGGCAAGAGGCTTAACTTTAAAAAAAAAAAAAGTTTTATTTCAAGATCTTCCTTTTTTTTTTTTTTTTTTTTTGTCGTTTTTACTTGTATTTCAAAAAAAGTGGGGTCAAAGTACAAAAAAAGTCAGTTGCGGAACAGCAAAGGTTTAGAAATCACAGCGCGGAACTAACCCAAGCGATAGACACGGAGCACAAACCAAACACCCCCACGACACAACGCGGCCAAAGACCGTTTACAGCCTTTGGCTTTGTATTATTATTAATTATTATTATTATTATTAATTATTATTATTAATTCATTTTTGTTTTCCTCTGTACAAAACACACCAAAGCATGCCACGGAGCGGGGAAAAAAAAAGGAAAAATGAGATACTGGGTGGGGAGGAGAGAGGAGATTTGTCCAGCTCCGGGGGGGGGCCGGACGGGGACGGGGATGGGGACGGGAAGGGTGGCCCCCGGCTCTCGCCTCCTCCTCCTGCCCTGCTCACGTCAGGTTGTTCTGCAGGCAGTTGAGCTCGCCGCCCTCCTGCTCCCCTTTGCCACCGCCACCGTCGTGCTTGGGCGACGTCGAGTTGTGGATGTTAAACGGCTCCTCGTCCTTCAGGCAGGATTTCAGGGAGTCCTGCAGCTTGTGGGGAGCGGTGGGGTCATCCTGCCGGGAGAGATGGAGGGGGGGGGGGGGGGGGGGGCAGGTCAGGATGACCGTGGGGGGACATCGTTGCAATGGGAGGGGGTGACCTGCAGCGGGACTGTCTGAAGGCATCGATGTCCCCACCGGCAACCCAGCATCCTGACCTTGCAGGCTGGGATGGCCAACAGTAAATGTCCCCCCACCCAGCGCACACCTTGGCACGGGGGGAGCCGATAGGGTCCAAGCCACCTGCAGTGACTGGTTGCCATTCCCAGCCACAGGTCCCCCACCTCGGGGTGCCACCAGCACCCCAGAGCTGCGCCGGCCATGGAAGCCGTCCCCCCTGCCCCTGCCGTCCCCCACCCCCCACCCCATTTCCCTTCCCATTTCCAGCCCGGCTCGTCTCATCGTCCCCACGCCAATTAGCAACTCCCCGAGCGGCGCTTGGCAGGAGGCCCGAGGGGCTGGATTTATTGCGGTTCGTTAGCGTACAGCCGGCCCCCCCGCGCTGCTGGATGGATCCGATGGCGGCAAAGCCAGGGATGCCTCTTCCCGATGTCACCCCATGGCTGCCAGGAGCATCTTCCCCTTCCCGGGGCTGGGCTGTGCCCTGAGAGTTTGTCCCACATCCATGGGGAGAGCAGCCCCCGATGGCATCGGGGCCGAGCTCCAGTTGTGTTGGGTAATGTCTGTGCCCGGATGGTCCCGGCATCACCGTCGGTGCTGGTGGGGCAGGACGAGCCCTGGATGGGCATCGTAGCGGTTACGGTGCTCCCGGTGCCGCGCAGCGGGTGGATGGGGACACCCAAGGGCCGGCTCACATGGGGATGGGAAACCTCCATCTTCTGGGCAGTGATCCTATGGGTGATTCCCGGCTGGTCCGGGGTGATGCCATCGGCTCCACGGCAAACCCCGCAGGATGGGCACTGAGCTCCTTGCCCAGCGGAGGGGCTGCTCCACATGTCCCCAAAAACCCCTTTCCCAGGGGTATTGACCCCTCTGCATCCTTGTTCCGCTGCATCCCAGACACCGAGGTCCCATCCCAGGACTGAGCCCTCTGCATCCCGGAAGGGGACTCCAGGGAGATGCTGGGGAGCGGCTCCGAATTCATCCGGAGGTTCATCCTCTCGGCAGCGGGGGAGCGAGCTGGCTCCAGGAGCCTCCTGCCAGGGTGGCCGGACGCTACGGCTGCTAAAGGCGGTCAAAAGACGGGGGAACACCGGCGGTGGGCTAAGGCAAAGGCTAGAGGGACCTACGCTCCTCCTCCGGCTCGCACTCGGCAAAGCCCTTCGCTTCTCTCTGTTTCGATTCGAAAAAGAGGAGGTTGGAAGGGCAGCCCTGGTTGCAGGGGGGGAGTGGGGACGGATGCGGGCGGCCGCATCCTGACCACGCCAGCAGCATCCCGGAGGGTTTCGTCCTCCGGCATCGCCCGCCGGTCCTGCCCCAGCGATGCTGCAGCCGGCCAGCATCGTCTGCCGGAGCCACATGGCACTGGCTGTCCCCATCGCACCCCTTGGCGGAGCCAAAGCCACTGGGGGGACTCTGGATGGTGACTCCCCGACATGCCACGCGGGCAGGAGGGGACAGGGCAGGGGGACAGTGGGGTTACACCAACCCCCTGCCTGGCCCGGGTCCGGTTTGGGTACTTGGGGCAGTCCCAGCAGCGAGGGGATGGAGCGGTGGCCATGGTGGGATGGGGACAGGAGGGTGCAGAGGGACTCGGTGGTGACACCGTCACCCAGGCAGTGCTGGGGTCATGGAGGGGGGGGACGGACGAGACATCACCAGACAGAGGGACAAGGGTAGGACAGCAGGTGGGAGAGGGAGGGGGACGGTGCCACGAAGCCTCCTTACGTTTGGGTGGGAGCCCTCGGCGATGGTGGAGAGGGAGAAGTTGTCGTTGTGCAGCTCGGACGGGGTGCGGTATCTGCCGGGGGGAGAGGAGAGCGTGGCGGTGAGACCGGGGACATCACTGAGCACCCCCCGTGCCCCCCGATGTGTTTCGGGGTGAACCCAATGTTGGGGGTGGAAATGCCCCCGGTGCTGGAGGTCTGAGGGCTGAATGTCCCCAGGGATGGACGTTTGGAGCTAAATACCCCCAGATCTGGGGGTTTGGGGGCTAAATGCTCCCAGATCTTGGTGGGGGCTGGAGCTAAATACCCCCAGATTTAGGGTTTGGGGGCTGAATGTCCCCAGGGATGGAGGTTTGGGGCTAAATACCCCCAGATTTAGGGTTTGGGGGCTGAATGTCCCCAGGGATGGAGGTTTGGGGCTAAATACCCCCAGATTTAGGGTTTGGGGGCTGAAGGTCCCCAGGGATGGAGGTTTGGGGCAAAATGCCCCCAGATGAGGGGGGTTTGGGGCTAAATGCCCCCAGCTCTGGGGGTATGGGGCTACATATCCCCAGCTCTGAGGATTTGGGGGGGGGCAAATGTCTCCAGATCTGGAGCTTTTGGGGCAAATTCCCCCAGCTCTAGAGCTTTGGAGGCTAAATGCCCCAGATCTGGGGACCTGGGGGGAGCTAAATGTCCCCAGATCTGGGGCTTGGGGACCAAATGTCCCCAGGGATGGAGATTTGGGGCAAAATGCTCCCAGATCTGGGGATTTGGGGAAAAATGCCCCCACATCTGGGGGTTTGGGGCTACATATCCCCAGCTCTGAGGATTTGGGGGGGGGCAAATGTCTCCAGATCTGGAGCTTTTGGGGTAAATTCCCCCAGCCCTAGGGGTTTGGGGGCTAAGTGTCCCCAGGGATGGAGGTTTGGGGCTAAATGCCCCCAAATCTGGGGTTTGGGGGCTAAATGTCCCCAGGGATGGAGATTTGGGGCAAAATGCCCCCAGATCGAGGAGGGGGGGGGGGGTTGGGGCTAAATGCAGGCAGGGGAGCGGTGGGGGCAGCCCGGGGCAGGGCCGGCGAGGGAGCCCCAGGGGCTGGCAGGGAGCTTCGCGCTAATTACGCTTGCCGCTTCCAAACACTAATTAACAGCTCATTAGGGACCCAGGCTGGGAGGGCTTTCTCCTCCCCGGCTCCAGGGAGGTGGGCAGCAGTCGCTGGGGTCGGGGGGGTGACCCCAACCTTCCCCTGTTGTCCCCCCCAGCCCTGTCCCCGGGGACACAGTGGGGACCATCTCTGGTGGCCCCTGAGCAGCGTGGCGAGCCCAGCCGGTGGCCCCAGCTCCCAGTGCAGCAGATTAACTGGTGCCACTCAGGAGCGGCATTAAAGGATTAACGGCGGAGCAGGAACCACAAGCCACATCCCCGCAGGCCACCCGCCTCCGGGAGCTTTCCCACCCACCGTCACCTTGTCCCCATCGGCACCGGGGTTCCCGATGGCACCGCGGGTGAAGGGATTGCATCCAGCCCCAGTGCCACCACCGAGAACTGAGCCCACCCAAACCTCTGCCGATGACCAAGGTGGCACCCCGGAGGGGTTGGGGACAGTTTGGGGGGGGGGGGTGGGGTGCCAACCCTGTCCCCAAGGCCACTCACTTGGTCTTGCGCAGTTTGCTGTTCTCCGTCTTGAGCAGGTAGAGCTTCTTGGCGAAGAAGACGGTGAGCATGAAGAGCAGCAGCACCACCAGGGCGGCCGAGCCCACGGCCACGCACATCACCTGGAAGTCGGTGACGATGGCCTCGCAGCGCGTGCCCTTGTGCCACGTGTAGTCCTGCGTGTTGCACCTGCGAGGGGACAAGCTTAGGGACCCACCCTCCCCCCCCCCCTCCCACCCCGCAAACGTGTCCCCCACCCCACAGAGCATCCTCGGGGGACACCGGCATCTCTAATTGGGGGTATTATGGGTATCCGGTGGGGGATGACGTTAATGCATCCCCCAAGGGTGCGACCCCCCCAACACTGGGGCCAAGTGAGATGGGTGACAGTGGGGGGACACCAGGAAGGGGGGCAGGGGGATGCTCGTGTCCACCCCCTGGTGCAGCCGGGCTCGATGCCAGCCCCACGGCGCGTGCCAAGCCGTACGGCACAGCCAGCATCGGCTCTCCCCGGGCGCAATCTGCCGGGGCCGATTAGTGCGGCCGCTCCGGAGCTCCGACTGCGCGGCCCTGACCTAATTCCTGGCCAGCAGCCGCTCGGGGGGCAGGGAAAGCCCCTCTGTGTCCCAGCAGGATGGTGCTGTGGGGGCAAAGGGACCCGGATGGGGTGCACAGGGGATGGAGTGACCAGGGATGGGCTGCAGGGGGATGGAGAGCCTGGAATGGGGTGCATGAGGATGGAGAGCCTGGAATGGGGTGCATGGGGATGGAGAGCCTGGAACGGGGTGCATGGGGATGGAGAGACTGGGAATGGGGTGCTTGGACGTGGAGAGCCCAGAGATGGGGTGCACAAGGAAGGAGAACCCAGGGATGGGATGCAGGGGGATGGAGAGCCTGGGAATGGGGTGCACAAGGATGGAGAGCCTGGGGATGGGATGCAGGGGGAAGAAGAGCCTGGGGATGGGGTGCACAGGGGATGAAGATCCAGGGATGGGGTGTACAGGGGATGGAGAGACCAGAGATGGGGTGTATGGGGATGGGAGAGCCCGGAGACAGGATGCATGGACATGAAGAGCCCAGGAATGGAATGCACAGGGGATGGAAAGCCGGGAATGGGGTGCTTGGACATGGAGAGCCCAGGAATGGGGTGCATGGGGATGGGAAAGCCTGGGGATGGGATGCAGAGGGATGGAGAGCCTGGGAATGGGGTGCACAGAGATGGAGAGCCCAGGAATGGAATGCACAAGGGATGGAGAGCTGGGAATGGGGTCCTTGGACATGGAGAGCCCAGAGACAGGGTGCAGAGGGATGAAGAGCCCAGGGATGGGGAGGGAGTGACCAGGAATGGGGTACATGGGGATGGGAAAGCCTGGGGACAGGATGCATGGGGGATGGAGAGCCTGGGAATGGGGTGCTTGGAGATGGAGACCCAGGGATGGGGTGCACAAGGATGGAGAGCCCCCACATGCGCCCCCCCCCCATCTCCCCACAGGCCCAGGATCCCCAGCCCCATCCCTTACCGGCAGAAGGCCCCGTGGCTCTCCACCAGGTAGCACTGGCCGCCGTTGTGGCAGTAGCTGGGGACGAGGTCGCAGACGGAGCGGCAGGAGCTGTTGTGCCGCACGTAACCGCTCCGGCACTCGGTGCCGTTCTCCGGCTGGCCCCGCTCTCCTGGCCGCGGCCGTGCTGTGGGGTTGCCCCCCGCCACGCCGGAGGGCTGCGGCGGGGCCATGTTGTGGCGGCCGGTGGGTCGGGGGTCCCGTGGTGCCGGCTGGGCACCGGGCATGGCCGAGGGGGGTGGCCGGTAGCCATTCTCGTCCTCCAGCCCCCCATCTTCCTCCTCCTCCTCTTCCTCCTCATCCTCCTCCAGCTCATCCTCCTCGTCCCCGTCGGCGTAAAAGGAGGTGGTGGGGTAGAAATCGGCTTCGTCGAAGGGCGTGAAGTCGTCGTAGAGCTCGTGGAGGGCCCACGCCGTGGCCGCCCCCTCAGGCTCCCGCCGCCGCGCCGAGCCGGCCGCCCCCTGGCCACCCCCGGGGAAGCCCCCCATCCCCTCGCCCCCCTCAAACAGGTCGTAATAGTCGACGTCGATGATCTCTGAGGCCGTCCGGTCGGCCGGTGGCTCGGCCGGGCCCGTGGCGGCAGTGATGGGCTCCTCCAGCCAGGTCAGATCCGTCCGGCCACGAGCCCCCTGTGCTGGGGCTGGGCTGGATGTGGCCACCCACAGCCCCGAGTCCCCCACGGCACCTGGCACAGGGCTGGGGTCCCCTGGCACAGGGGTCTGCAGCACGGCCGAGCCCCCGACCGCCAGCAGCAGGTTGGATTCAGCCGAGTCGGTGGCGAGCTGCGGGCCAGGGGGGCTCGGCGGGGCGGCCGTGAGCCCCCCGAAGACCCCTGGGCTGGGCAAGGAGGCCCGCGTGGGCCGCTCGCCGCTCCCCGGCTCCTCAGGGCTGCCCGGTGCCACCGTCCCCCCGTCACCGGGCCAGGTCACTGCCCACTTGGCCATCCTCTGCCGAGCCGGCTTTGGGGGGCAGAGCGCTGGCGTCCCCCTCCCCAGCGCACCCCACGCACCCCTCCGGCATGGCCACCGGGTCCATGGTGGCCACCGAGTCCCCCCCGGGGGGCTCTAGCTGGGGTCCCGCCTGGGGCTCGCTGCCTGCTGCGGCCCCCCAGGGGCCGGTGCTGTTGCTGGGCCCCCCCGGGGAGTCTCTGCTGGCCGGGTCCCACTGTGGGGAGCTGCTCTCCAGGGAGGCCTCCCAGCCTCTCCCCTTGGCCTCGCTGGCGTTTTGGGGGGGCCACTCGGATGCTGGAGGGGGGACAAGGAGAGAAAAGATGTGTCAGAGGTGTCCTCCACACCCCTGGGGGGCCGCAGAGGCCTGGGGGGGTCCTGGCAGGTCCCCACCAGCTCAACCTCGCACCCACCAGCACCATGACAAGCCATTTTTGGGGGGGGAGGGGGGGGGGGGGTGCTGCACCCCAAGTATTTTACAGCCTCTCGCGGGGACCAAAGGGGCAAACCCCACAGCAGCACAGCAGCCCCTGGCTCCGTGGGTCCCCCCGCACCCACGACAACCCCAGACATCACCCCCCAACTCTGCAACACCCCCCCCCCGCCCAAGCCAAGCTACCCCTGGCCCAGCCCCCCCAGTGAGGGGAACCGGCCTCTCCTGCCCCTGCAAGGGGATCCAGCCCCCCTGGAAGGGCATCCAGCCTCCTACAAAGGGATCCAGCCCCTCCCTGCAAGGACATCCAGCCCCTCCTCTGGTTCCCTGGTTCCTGCAAGTGCACCCCATACACATACCGGGATCCAGCCCCCTTCCCCCCCCCCCAAAATGGGATCCAGCCCCTTCCCCATGTATCCATCCCTCCTCTGGATCCTGTAAGTGCACCCCCCCACACACACACAAGGGGATCCAGCTCCCTGCAACGAGATCCAGTCCCCCCCCCTCCCCCAGTAGATCCAGCCCCCTCTGCAAGGGGATCCAGCCCTCCTCTGGTCGCTGCATATGCACCCACTGCACACAATGGGATCCAGCCCCCCCCCCCAGCCGGATCCAGCCCCTGCAAAGGGATCCAACCCCATGCAACAGGATCCAGCCCCCTCTGCAATGGAATCCAGCCCCCTGCCACAGGATCCAGCCCCCTGCGAGGGCATCCAGCCCCCTTAGAAGGCGATCCAGCCCCCCCCCGCAGTGGAATCCAGCCCCCTTACGAGGGGATCCAGCCCTCTCTGGTTCCTGCAAGTGCACCCCATAATCACAAGAGGATCCAGCTCCTCCAAGGGGATCCAGTCCCTCCTCTGGCTCCTGCAAATGCACCCCGTGCATAAAGGGGATCCAGCCCACTGCAACAGGATCCAGCTTCCCCCGGCAAGGGGATCCAGCTCCCCCCCCCAGAGGGATCCAGCCCCCCCTAAAGGGTTCCAGCCCCCGGCAAGGAGACCCAGCCCGCCCTGCAAGAGGATGCAGCTCCCGCAATGGGATCCAGCCCCCTTAAAAGGGGATTCAGCCTCCCTCCAAGGGGATCCAGCCCCCCTCAAAGGAATCCGGCCCCCTCGAAGGGATCTGACCCCCGGCAAGGGGATACAGGCCCCCCCCCCCCCCGAGGGATCCGGCCCCCTCCAAGGGGTCCCAGCCCGCCCTGCAGGAGGATGCAACCCCCTGCAACGGGATGCAGCCCCCGGCAAAAGGATCCAGCCCCCCTCAAAGGCATCCAGCCCCATGAAAAGCGGATCCAGCCCCCCCAGAGGGGATCCAGCCCCCTCCCCAGCGGATCCAAGCCCCTCCCCAGCGGATCCAGCCCCCCCAGAGGGGATCCAGCCCCCTCCCCAGCGGATCCAAGCCCCTCCCCAGCGGATCCAGCCCCCCCAAAGGGGATCCAGCCCCCTCCCAAGACGGATCCAGCCCCGGCAAGGGGATCCCCCCTCCCCGCCCCCGGCTGCCTGCAGAGGAATGCAGCCCCTGCCCGGCACCGCGGACCCCCCCCCCCTCGGCTGCCCACCCGGTTCCCCCGGTGCAGGATCCGTGTGTGGCCCCCCCCCATCCCCGACATCCCCCCCCCCCCCGGTACGTACCGAGGGCTCCCAGCAGCAGGGCCAGGGCGAGTGCGGCGCGGGGCCGGGCAGCCGCGGGGGCCATGGCGGCATGGAGGGACCCGCGGCTCCGCCAGCGGGGCCGGCACCGGCAGCGGCTCCGCCCGCGCCCCCCGCGCCGCCGCCGCCGCCGCCGCCGCCGCTCGGCTGCCGCTGGGGGGGGGCCGGGCAGGGCCGGGCGGGGGGCGGGCGGCGGGGGCCGGCTCCGCCCGCGGGACGGGGGAGGCCGCCGGCAGCCGCGGACGGGGGCTCCGGGACACGGCAACGGGACACCCCCCCCCCCCCCCGACCCCGACCCCTCTCTCCCCCGACCCCTCTCTCCCCGCCGCCGCCGCGGCATCCCCGGGGGACCCCACGCGCATAGCGCCGGGGGAGCCCCCCCCCCCCCCAGGTAGCACCGGGGAGCCCCCCCCCAAAATAGAACCGGGGGACACAGCTCAGCATCCCCCCCCAGCACCGGCACACCCCCCGCAAAATCTTCCCCTGCATGGGGGGGGGGGGGGGCATGCCTGCATCGGGACCACCCTGTACCCCCCCCGGCACCAGGATCCCCCCCCAAACCTGCTGCTGCATGGGGGGGGGGGGGGGGGCGCATCCCTGCGTCGGGACCACCCTGCACCACCCCAGCACCGGGATCCCCCCCCAAATTTTCCCATGCATCGGGGGGGTCATCCCTGCACCGGGACCCCCCCTGCACCCCCCCCCAGCGCCGGGATCCCCCTTCAAACCTGCTCCTGCATAGGGGGGGCATCCCTGCACTGAAACCCCCTCCCAGCATCCCCCCCAGCACCGGGATTCCTCATTGACCCCCTCCCCAAAAACTGCTCAGCCCCCAGCACCTCCCTGACATCCCACCCCACTCCCCCAAACTGTTCCTGCATGGGGGGGGGCACCCCTGCAACCCCTGCACTGCGACCGCCCTGCACCCCCCCCCCCCCCAGGACCAGGATCCCTCGCTGACCCCCCCAAAGTGCTCCTGCACTGGGGGATCCTTGCACTAGAATCCCCCTGCAATACCCCCCCCCCAAGCCAGCACCAGGATTCCTTATTGACCCCCCACACACACACATCTGCTGCTGCGGGGGGGGAGGAACCCTGCACCAGCCCTGGGACCCCCCTGCACCCCCCCCAGCACCAAGATTCTTCACTGAACCCCCCCCCAAATCTGTTCCTGTAGGGGGGGGGGCATCCCTGCATTAGGACCTCCCTCCAACCCCCCCCAGCACCAGATCTCTCACTGACTGTCCCCCCCACACCTGCTCCTCCATGGGGGGGGCTGTGTGTGTGTGTATCTCTGCACCAGCACTGGGACCCCCCCCCAGCATCCCCAACCAGCACTGGGTTTCCTTATTGCCCCCCCCCAAACTGCTCCTCCTGCACCCCCACCAGCACCAGGACCTGTCAGTGACACCCGTCCCCCCAAAACTGCTCCTCCACAGGGGGGGACAACATCTCTGCACCCGCACTGAGACCCTCCCTCCAGCACCCCCAGCCAGCACCAGGATTCCTCATTGACACCCCCCCCAAAATGCTTCCCCTGCACCCCCACAAGCACCCCCCCTTGTTGGCCGGGGGGGGGCATCCCTGCACTGGGACCCCCACATCAGCATCACCCCCGGCACTGGGATTCCTCACTGACTCCCCAAAAAACTGCTCCCTCCCAGCACTGGGATCCCTTGCTGACCCCCTCCCCCCCTCAAATTGCTTCTGCATGGGTGGGGGGGCATCCCCGCCAGGCCATGGCACCGCTCCCCAGTACCAAACTGGTCCAGAGGCCAGCGGGTGCCACCACGTCCTCCATCACCCATCACCCACCCACGTGGGTGCCACCAACCCGGCTCCCTCCCACGGGCTGGGGGGGTGCACGGGCACGAAGGGACCCCCAAGACCCCCAGAGGACACCCCCCCCCCCCCCAGCCTTCGTGCTGCCTGAAGCCACGCGGGGAGGGGGGGACACACAGCTGGGGCAGCACCTAAACCCTGTGGGTGCCATCACCAACGCGGGGGACACCCAGCCCATCGCCGCCCTGAACCCCACCACAGCAGGGGGACACGTGTTGGGGACAACCACGTAGTGGGGACACCCCGAGCTGCACCGGGGTGGGGGGGGGGCTTTGCCAGCCCCTGTCCCCTGCACCGCTTGCCCCGTGGCCACCTCGAGCCCCTCCCGGGTGTTTCCAAGGTCATGGCCGTGGAATGCACCGGCCACGGTGGTCCCACATCCTGCGCCGGGGAAGGATGCTCGGGGCAGGGCTGGGGGTCCTGGGGAGCAGCGGGAGCTCCTGGGGGACCCCATTTTGGTGCGCCCCAGCCCCTGCGTGGGACCCACATCAGCCATGGGGCGCATGTGGGGCTGCAGGACGATGGTGGGGCTGGGGGTCCCCTCTCCCCCCCAGCAGCCGCCGCGCCTGGCCGGGCTCCCCGTGCCGGGAACAAGCCCCGCTCTGTCCCTGCTCAAAGGGGGATTGAAGGGGCTGCAGCTGCTTAATATTCCCCACGCTTCCGCCCCGGGATGCGTTTCCAAGGGGACCGGCCGAGGGGCCGCCAGGATGGACGGGGAAAAGGGTCGGGAAGAGGCATCAGGGTCCCACACGTTGCCCAGGGGTCCCTCTGCCCGGTCCCCACCATCGCAGCAAGAGGCTCGGGTGGGATCCTGGGGACGGGGACGGTGCTGGGGACGCCCCGTGGGGCAGGGGGATGGAGTCCGGGCAGGGCAGCAGCACCCATCCCGCACCCGAAGCCCTGCCCCGGCAGCAGGCAGGGTGCTGACACGTAGATGTGGGGGCTCAAGGGGGTCGTGCCGAAGCGGTTGGTGGTCGCTAAGCCCACACGGTAACTCCTGGGTGCGGGAAGCTCGTGGGACTGGCAGGGACCCCCGGAGACCACCTGGGCCAACCCCTGCTCACTCAGGGTCACCTGCAGCAGGTTGCCCAAGACCATGTCAGGTCGTGTCTTGGATATCTCCATGGATGGAGACTCCACCAGCCCTCGGGACAGCCCGCGTCGGCGGGGCTGTGTGGCTCTGGCCCGTGTCACCTCACCCAGGAGCATCCCCCTGTCCTGGCCCTGCCACCGAGGGGACACCCTCCTCCCACGCCTGGGCCACCGGCCGTGGTCAACCAGCCGCTTGCTGGTGTCCCGCCGGGGTATTGCCATGGGGAGGAGGGATCCACAGGGGATGGGGGTGTCAGCACTCCCCACCCCGGCTGGAGGCTGCTCCTCCCAGTCCCGGGGGATGGTGGCCACCACGTTTCCCTGCAGACCACCTTCACAGGGAAGGAGCCCCCACCTCCTCGCATGCCTTCACCCCCACAGTGCAGGCTCCGCACCCACCCCTGCGCTCAGGATCAGGCCCCCCCAGCACTCAGCAAGGGGGGGACCGAGGGTCTCACCACCCTCCGTGGGCAAAGCTCAGATGCTGTTCCAGGGAGAGGAGGGACGGCGGCCGATGTCACTGCACCAGGCAGGGACACCCAGCCGGGGGATGAATTCCGGAGCCTCCCGCACCCCCCGGGGGGGAGCGTGGTAGAGCCTTAACGCCATCGGGCTCCATCGCTGCCCTTCAACCCGCGACCAGCCGAGGCCGCGGAGCCCAGCAGAGCCGGCTCCCCAGTCTGCTACCGCCACCCTTCCTGCAAACGCGCCAGGATTTGTCTTCATCAGAGGCAGGAGCAGCGGCAGAAGGGGCGGATGAGGGGCAGCAGGACAGACGGACAGTCGGAGGGAGGGGGGTAGATCCTCAGTCTCGCAGAATAAAATCCAGCGGCAGCTCCCACCTCTCAGGAGGAACCGGCGCGTGTTCTCCTGGGGGAGTTACTCAAAATGTTTGATATGAATTAAAACACAATGAATGCCCATTTGGGGCATTTCTGGAGGAAATGGGTGTGAGCTCCGTCCGTCTGTCCCGCAGGCAGCTGGGGGGGAATCTCACCCCACATCCCTTCATGGCCCGGTTCAGCTGGGAGCTGAGCTTGCTCGTGGGTCTGCCCTGCCTTGGGCTCCCCAAAACCTCTTCCTCTTCCTCCTCCCATCCCCGGGAGTGTGTGTGGGGGGGGTCGATCTGCTCTGGCACCCCCCTGGGCACAGGGTGGATTAGGATCAGGGGTGCCATGGGGACAGACAGAGGCTGGAGGGAGGCGCAGGACGGGGCTCCTGACCCTCACCTCCATGGAATCATCCCTATTACCTGAGCACGGGGGAACCGTCTCCTCCCCGCGCTCCTGTGACAGTGTCCCCAGGGACAAGGACCCGCACTGGGCTGCATCATCCAGACCCCCGGGGATAACGGCAGCGGGGGCTCCACCAGCTTTTGTCTCTCCCTGGGCTGCCTGCTCCGTCCCCTCCCTCCTCGCCCAGCTACCGCAGATGCTCAAACCACCCTTTCCCAATTATTATTTTTTTTTTAATTAACAAGTATTGGAAAGGCATAAAGACATCACGACTTCAGAAAGGGCTGAACTGAGCGGAGAGGGTCGAGGTTGGTGTTTTCTGCCCCAGTTCGGGCACCGCTTGCCTGGGACGCGCCAGCTCTTCCCTCTCAAGAGCCGGGGGTGACGCTCCGCCGGGCAGGGGGTTCGTGGGACGGGTTTGTCCTCAATCAGGGCTGGCACCACACAGGGCATGTCCCTGAGGTGACGAGCCCCGATGCGACACCGACAGCTGGAGGAAGCCACCGCCTGCTTCAGCTGCAAGACTGAAAAAAAATTTTATATATATATATATATATATATATATATAAATCAACTTCCAGCCTCTGTGCTCAGCCCCAAACACCCCCAAAAGCCACTCAAACCCCTTCTGCAGGGAAGAAATTCACCCACCACCCATCAGCCGCACACCAAACGGCTCCCAACGCCTGGTTGATCTGAAAATGGCCATAATTCAACGTCCTCGACACCAGGAGCTGCGTTTGGGATGGCAGGAGGGGCTTGGGGAAGGATGCTGGAGGGTAAAGATGGATCCACAACCTCCGCGTGCCCTGCGGTGCCGGAGCCTTCCAGGCCCTCTCCTACCTCTGGCCAGAGGGAGAAGGCAAAGTGGTATCTTCCAAAAAACCCCTTCCCTGGCCTGCACAGGGAGCGGGTGCGTTTGGCTCCAGGATTTGGTGTGGCGGAGGCAGAGCCAGGCTCGGGGAGGAGGCAGAGCCCATCGTCCCCAAGTGGCCACCGGCTCTGCTGGATCAAGGGACAGAGCCCCCGGGTCCTGCTCACCCTGCGGCGGCCGATTTCCAGCCACGCTCCTCCGCGGCTGCAGAGGGAAAAGGCGGGAGAGGTTTGATAGTCACACGCCGCAGCTCTGAGCTGCAAACACCAGGAAAAAACCCGAGTAAAACAGGCCCGAGGTGCTTTGGGGAGGAGAGACAGCAGAGAGCTGTGTCCTGAGGACCCAGCATTGTGTCTGGAAGAGTGAGCATCGCGTCCCGAGGATCGAGCATCCAGGACCGAGGATCGAGCATCCAGGACCGAGCATCGTGTCCCGAGGATCGAGCATCGCGTCCCGAGGATCGAGCATCCAGGACCGAGCATCGCGTCCCGAGGATCGAGCATCGCGTCCCGAGGATCGAGCATCCAGGACCGAGCATCGCATCCCGAGGATCGAGCATCGCGTCCCGAGGATCGAGCATCCAGGACCGAGCATCGCATCCCGAGGATCGAGCATCGCGTCCCGAGGATCGAGCATCCAGGACCGAGCATCGCATCCCGAGGATCGAGCATCGCGTCCCGAGGATCGAGCATCCAGGACTGAGCACCACGTCCCAAGGATCGAGCATCCAGGACCGAGCATCGTGTCCCGAGGACCCAGCATCCAGGACCGAGCATCAGTTCCCAAGGACCCAGCATCCAGGACCCACCAGTTGCATCCACCACCTTCTGTGTTTGCGAACGTTCACAGAAGCTGCAAGAAGTGACAAATCAAACCGTCAGGGACCGGGGTGCGTCAGCTGGGAGCAATGGCACCTTCCCCACCTCCCCGTCCCAGCTTAAGAAAGCCGTTTAATACTTGCGATTCTGCAAAGCGGGCATTAAACGCGCTTCAGAAATGCTTTTTATCTTCAAGGTTTTGCTTTTATTACCGCTGGAAAGCAGGATGAATCAAAGCGGCTGTTTCACAGTTAAGGACAAGGAGCGAAGGCACCACTTCACCCACCAGAAAATGAAGAAATAAAGCTGGGGAGGGCAGAAGAGCTGAACCGTGGCGGTGCGCGGCCTGGTGAACACCTACCTTATCCCTCTCACGACAGGTCACAGGTATTTAATGACTTCCAGGATGGGGTTCGGTTTCATCTGGAAGAGGGAAGCCAAAATTACAGCAGAGAGAACCAGAAATCAGCTCTGCACCGAGCGTCCTCCCAGGGCAGAGCTCGTCCACGTTTCAATGGGTCTTCTACAACCTCCTGGTCCCCAGCGCTGGGAGGGGGACGAGGGATTTCCATGGAACGGATCCTGCAGGGATCTGGTGGCTCTTCCAACAGCACATGGACAAGTGCTCAGTGAGGAGACGTCCCTCCGTGTCCCCAGCCGGGCCTGGGCTGAACCCGCGTTGTGGAAGTGGCTGGTCCAGGTCTTTGTCCACCAGATCACCGGGTGGTGGCCAGGCGCCGGAGCTCCGCTGCTCCCCACGGCTCTCGGTCGGCTCAGCAACGCCGACCCGGGTGGGCAACCTCAGCGCGGACACACGGTGACCACCAGCATCACCAAACATCCCAGAGCTGAAAACTCTGCTAGAAAACACCTGTTTTGACGGACACCAGGTTGTTTTTATCACACATCATGACAGAAAATGAGGGATTTTGGGAAAAAGCTTCCCAGTCATCACCCCTAAGTTTCCCGTTGCAGCCTTCAGGTGACACCCCGCTGCCTGAGAGCTCCTGGGGCTGCTGAGAAGGGTCCCTGCACCGTGACCCCTGGCAGCGGCAGCAGGTTCCAGGGAAAGGGGACATTCCCATGCCGGCAGCACACGCGGGAGCTGGGGCAGACAAAGAGCGACACTGTTCCTCGAGAGCCAGGCAAGGGACCGGCTCCGGCAGAGCCAAGCCCTTGGCAGGTCACCCAGATCCCCGCTGCCGCCCCTTGTCTGGGGCACGGCCTTTCCGACCAGGATTTGGGGGGGATTAATCCATGGGATGGGTGCTGGGGGCTGGCAACCCCCAGCGCGGTTATTCCCAGCTCCGTTGTATCCAGTGCAGAGTCTGAAAAGGAGTTTCCAGCCTTGCCAAATCCTTCGTTTTCCAGTTTCTCGTGAGAAAAACACAGGAATTGAAATAACGGAGTCCAGAGGACAACGTGCACTCGCATATTTAGGAACCCCAAACTCTTTAGGTGTCCCGACGTGTATTTTTGGCTTTAAGTCAGCCAGAGCAAACAAACAAACAAACACAAACAAAAAAGCAGCTTTTCAGAAACCACATGGTGGAGCTGGTATCGCCAGACAGGACACAGCCGCCGCGGGGAGTTTTCGGATATTATTAGGAAATTGAGAGGAGCGCGGGCGGGGGGTGCGAACGCCTGCTCCTGCTCCAGCTCCAGCGCTCCTCCTGCCAACACGGCTCCGAGAGAGACCCGCACACCGCGTCTCCCACCTCGGCCAGTATGAAATTACTCAGATAAAGATGAAACACCCACACCCCCACCCCCCCAGCAGTGCGTATTAGCAGGAGGGGCAGCCAATTTTTTGGACAAGGCAGAAGGGCTCAGCACCGAACATGTGAACTTCCACCTGAACTTCCACCTCCCCCAGCACAGGCCACCAACCCGATGGAGAGCAGCCCTGAGGAGAAGAATTTGGGGGTGCTGGGAGGGAAAAGCTGGCCATGGTCCAGCAACGTGCGCTGGCAGCCCAGAAACCCCCCCCGCAGCCTGGGCTGCATCCCCAGCAGCGTGGGCAGCAGGGCGAGGGGGGGATTCTGCCCCTCTGCTCCGCTCTGTGAGACCCCCCTGCAGCGCTGCCTCCAGCTCTGGGGCCTCAGCACAGGAGAGACACGGAGCTGTTGGAGCGGGGCCAGAGGAGGCCCCAGAGCTGCTGGGAGGGCTGGAGCCCCTCTGCTGTGGGGACAGGCTGAGAGAGCTGGGGGGGTTCAGCCTGGAGAAGAGGAGGCTCCGGGGAGACCTTCCAGCCCCTGCCAGTCCCTCCAGGGGCTCCAGGAAAGCTGGGGAGGGACTCTGGATCAGGGAGGGCAGCCATGGGACGAGGGGGAAGGGTTTTCCACTGCCAGAGGGGAGATTGAGATGAGATGTGAGGCAGAAATTCTTGGCTGTGAGGGGGGTGAGCCCCTGGCCCAGGTTGCCCAGAGAAGCTGTGGCTGCCCCATCCCTGGAGGGGTTCAAGGCCAGGTTGGACAGGGCTTGGAGCAACCTGGTCTGGTGGGAGGTGTCCCTGCCAGGGCAGGGGGTGGCACTGGATAATCCTTAAGGTCCTTTCCAACTCTAACCCTTCTGCGATATGGTATGAATGACATCTTGGTCTCAAACAACCCTACTGCAGCTTTGGAGTGGACACTGAGCCAGTTTAGAAGAACTGCAGTTTAGAACCCAGCCCTACCCTTGCCCTCAAGCTCGCTGCATTCCCATCGCAGAGCTGCGAACAGGAATGAATTTGCTCTCTCTGACCACACACCACCCCATGCCCCGGCAGCTGGAGCGACCCCGGCCCTTTGGTGCTGGCTCCCACCTCACCACTAGGGCCAGCTGTGGGGGATCTAACATCATACATCAAAAGCGTGGTCCAAAACCACATCTAGACCTCCACTCAACTTCACTTTTAATTACTGCGAAGACAACAGTCCAGCCTCAGCCATCTTAGAGTCACGGAACAGTTCAGGTTGGAAGGGACATTTAAAGGCCACCTAGTCCAACCCCCCTGCCACGAGCAGGGACATCTTCAACCAGATCAGGTCAATCCAGATCACCAACTAGATCATCTTCTGTGACTGCCAAGACCTAAAAAGCCCCATAAATACAAAAAAACTGTTCAAGAATCGACACTATGATCTACCACATTCTTTGCCTTCCTTGGGCAAAGGGTTTTCAAATCAAGAGGAGGAAAAGTGACAATGGCTGACCGTGCTGCAGGATGAGAAGGGTGCAATCGCAAGGGACAGGCCTCACTGAAGACATCTGGAGCACAAAGGCACAAGGAGCTCCTCACCTTTCCTACCTGGCCCTGAGCAGGTGGACCACTATGGAGTCCACCAAGAGAGCATCCACCAGGAGACCCCAGCCCTAGGGACCTCCCATGGCAGCGGAGGAGGAATCCCCAACTGGGGACGGAGCTTTGGTGGGGCGTCCTGGAGCTGGGGGCACATCTCCACCCCTGTGCTTCTCCTTCTTCAGCTTCAGGAAACTGCGGGCATTACACATCTAGGGTTCCAGGGAAGAAATGCCACCAGCACCCTTCTTCAGGGGAAAAGGTTCTTACTTGGTCAAGCAGCAGGAGCATTTAGAATATAATCCAGATTGGATTCCTGGTTTCAGTTTAATCAAAAAGGCCAACTATCCTGGCAGGCTCTGGAGCCCTGCAGGAGAGGACAAAAGATCTGAAGAGTCATCTGAATTAAACAATTAACAGCGAAGCTGGTAGGGGAACAGAGGAACGGTGGGACCCTGCTAGGTCAGCGTGCCCAGTCCTCCTCTATTAAAATCTGCCACTTCAGAGCACTTCTTTCAAGTGTGATTCAACGGGGAACGCGAGCGCGAGCACCCGTCCAAGTCAGCACAGCGAGACAGTGGGAAAGCAGGAATCAAACGGAAATAATCCTATTAGGCCTCGAACGCTGTTTGACTTCATTCACGTTCATTAAGCTTTTAAAATCCGAAATACTGTTTTCCAAAGCGGCGGATCACCGAGCGCATGGTGAAGGGCCTTCACTTACCTGCGTTACTTTGGTGTCTCCCACTTTGCTGGGTAACAAGCTCAGGCTTTGTATTAACTCCATTGTAGTTAAGGCGCTGCCCCGAAAATAGACCCGTATCGTATTGACAGTTCTCAGCTCATCCACACCGCACAGGGAGGGAAAGGAGACTCCAGACAAAGCGGCACAAGTTTTGTACAAAAAACACTTTTTTTTTTTTCTTTTATTTCACAAAATTGGGTGGCTGCGTTGCAGGAATAAAACCGGCCCTATACAGAGGATCAGATGAAAAAGTCAGCACATGTATTATTTATACAGAAACACAACAGTATCAAGAATTCAGGTACTCTGTAGGATCATCACTAGTACAGTAAAAAATAGTCTCCATCTGGATCCTTTATATTTGAAGTTGATCACACTAAAAACAACCTGAGGTTATTCTAAACTGGACTACGGTCTGAACCAGAAAATCCCATGCTCACCCCAAAGACCCTGGAGGGAAAGGTGACGGTGGGGATGAATTTCCTTTGTGGGAGGCGGAAGGCAGGCAGGCCCTGACCGTTCTCTGCTAGGCACTGTGGGTTCTCAGAGCTCGACGGTGGAAAGCAGCGTTCCTACGCACGGGCAGTAACAAGGCTGCAGACCATCGTCTGAGCACGCAGCGGATGCGCGGGCAGCCCAGGAATGGTTACTCCACGCTCACGCACTCTCAGGACCCGGGAAGTTCAACCGTTAACATCGATGAGTCAATCACCTGAGTGCTCTTCAAAGCAAATCCTTTTTTTGTTTTATGGTGTAAGTGGTTCTGCGGGTTTCAGATTGGGAGATCGCTCTCCGGTCAAGCCTCAGACCACCACCTTGCTCTCGGTCGTTGAAAGCCACCCTTTGAACGCACGAGGAGACTTCAGACCTTTGGCAAGGAAACCTGCAAAACCCTCTTACACCAGAGAGAAGGCAGAGAACCCAAACCACGGCCGGCAAAGGATTCTTTGCAGTCGCTAATGACAAGTAAACAAGCGGTTTTGGCAAGTCTGGAGGTCTGGTGTTCTCACTCAAGGAGATTTGCCGGCTGAAGCCGTTCCCTTACCCGCGACCCTGCAGACCACGGAAGGTCAGCGAGTGGAAGGTGACGTGCGAGTTGTCCTGAAGACGCGTCCCCCGGTCGCTGCCTCTGCCCACCTCGGCTGTCCGCAGGAGGTAGTTCTGGCATTCGCACCCCAGCCATCCCAACCCTATCCCGTACGCTAGCACTTCTTCGCTATCTACTTTTTTTTTGGTTTTTTTTTTGTTGTTGTTTTTTTTTTTTTTTTCTTTTCCATTTTGTTCATTTTAAAAAGTAAAAAGTATATGCTCCAAAAAGAGGGACTAAAAATCATGGTTTTAATTCCTCAGTTGGCTACTGTACCAAACTACTCAGAGGGAAGGTTCAACACTACCACCTTCAAAGGCAGAAGAAAGGTAAAAACTGGAGCAAGAAAACTCCTACCATTGAGTGGTTTTATTCCAATTGATTCACTCCTGGCTTCATTCGCACTGGATCAATATTTTCTTTAATAAGTTAGCGAGGCAGCCCCAGGACTCAGCTACTGTCCTTAATGATCAGGTATCTGTAACGAACACGGCTGGCATTCCTGCACCTTCTGTGGTACAGCACGCCCTTATTTTCCTTCTCTGCTCACAACCCTGGTTTGGCGTCCCATCTCGATGCTTTGATCTACCTGGAGAACCCGAAACATTAAATCACAGGTGGAGTGGGCATGTGCTACATCCTAAAGCTCAGTTAATGCCTCCACCTTAAAAGCTTGATTTTTTAATTTTTTTTTTTTTTTTTTTTTTTACCCTCCCCAGGAGAACCCAAAGCTCAAAACACCAAGATGAAAGAAACCAGAGCGGAGCACACGCTGAAAGGCAAACAGACCAAAGAGCAAAGGACTTCCCACCAGCAACACGGAGACACTACTGGCATCTTTGATTTAAAGCTTTCCCAAAGGAATGCCAAGTACTGCCAGGTTACGAGCGGTGAGGAGACGGGGGGGCGGGAAAAGACGCTGTGTATATGTGTGTGTATATGCACACATACAGGACCGGGGCAGGCCAACGGGAGGTGAAAACCTCCCACGGGAACAGAAGGTAACTGAGGAATTCGTTTTTTGGTCACCACTACGTTGCTGTAGAAGTTCCTTCTTCCTTGGCTGCTTAGGGAGCGGCTGAGGCCGGGGGGGCTCCTGCCGGAGGTGGGGTCACCCCTTCCGCTGGTGGAGGCGGCTGCGCAGGAGGGGGATCTGCAAAAAAAACCAGCAGAGAAAATAGTGAGCAGGACACCAGGAAGGGCTGAACACCTGGAAAGTAAGTGGAAAAGGAACCCAATGCCAACACCCAGATGTCTACATGCTATGGGAGACGCGGCTGTCCGAGGGGAAAGCAGCAAGGACTGGCCCCAGCAATGGCCACAATCGTGGCTTCTCCACCTCTTAAGCTTCATGTGAAGCTCCAGCGCACGTTTTATTGTGCTTTTCCACCACTACGCACCGTGCGGACTGTGCGGAAGAGGAAAAAAATTCCCTGTTTTTACAGAAGAGATGACAGGCATGCAGCTCATGTAGCTGGCAAAGTTCACGGCAAGCAAGTTTCAGAGCTGGAATTAGCATTTCTCATCTCCCAGCTCTGTGCTTGAGCCTTTAGATTACGGCTCTTTTCTATTTAAAATAGATGTAACAATACACTTTATATAAACAGAGCCTGCACTTAAGCTCTGCAGAGCGTATGTAGGTTAAAGTAGAGGAATCCACAGATGCAGCAAGTAGGAGGAAAGAAAGGGAGGATACAAAAGGCCAGCTTTCATGCACCGAGAGGAGATGTTAATGGAACATGACTGACTTGTTTAGTAGGGGAGGGAAAAAAAAAAAAACGAAACTCAGAGAAGGGAAGAGAGCAAGGAGGAATCCAACCTGACATAAGATATTCCCAGCGGTAGAGGCTCAGAAAAAAAGGGAAGGAAAACTAAGGAAAGCTAGAGCACCAGAAGAATAAGGAGCGAGTGACTGAACAAAAATAGCATCAGAAGGGAGTATTTCATGCTTATGCCACCGATGAGTCAGTGCTCCTCAGCAACTCCCTTCAGCTGAAGCCCAAACGGGATGGCTTTTCCCAATTATTTCTTGGGAGAGGTACTACAAGCGATCACAGTTCCTGCCCGTGTGATGACGGTTACGCTGAATAACATTTTGGGGGTTAACGTTTTTGGGCTGTGCTGAAGCAGACCAGCAGCTTGTCCCAGGCTGCAACTAATACGGACAAATTTATTGAGGAATTGGTGACAGAGCAACCTGCGCCAGCCATGCCAGCTTTTCTTTTGCTCTCTGGCTTTGGCCACATTCTCACTCTCATTCAAGTAACACCCACACAGTGGCTACTGACTTCAGCTGCTTTTTTTTTTTTTTTGGCTGGCATAAATCAGCTTCATTTTTTAGAGATGTATTTATATCATGTAAGGAACGTTCCCAATATACCTTTGCCTTCTTCCTAATTAGGACTTCCTCTTTTTAATTTCGCACTGCTAAGTTTCCAGTGATGTATTGTTGAACTGAATTATATTCTGAACTCCACCATTTAAAGATTTAGCTGTAAATTAATTCCTGAACCTCTACTGTGTGTTCTTCCAGAGGATGTTGAGAGAGGTTTTTGATGATGCCCACAGAGCCTTAGCGTCATTATGAATAAAGTAAGGGATGTTATAAATAAAATAAAGGACAATGGAGTATGTTTGGATGCCTAGAGGGGAGACAAGCACTTAAAGCTTCAAGTACACCTCTGGCACCAGTCTTTGGTTGCCACCGTGCACAGATCCTATTATTCCTGCAGCAGATAAAGGGGTTTCAATGACAATGACTTTTCCAGCAACAAGGCAAGCAACAGCAAAGCCACACCAGGTATATTCAAAAACGTTTTCTGCTGGAGATCCCACTTACACATGCCATTTGGAGCTGCCAGAGGAACACGAGGTCCAATTAGATTTCCTGACATGGGTGACATGCCAGGCGGGGGGGGACCACCGCCGGCTGGATGGATGTTGGCCGACACACTTGGCATCATCCGGCCGGGCATGGGCTGTCCAGGTATCATCGATCCGGGTCCTGGCATCTGACCTGCAAGAGCAGCAAAGAGACGCGACCGTTGAGACTCACGTGAAACACAGAAGCAATCGGAAGAAGAAAAATAGAGTCTAGTTATTCTCCGAGCAGTGAGAAGAGACTTGTGCGTGACAGGCAGCTCTGTACACGCTCCAAACACCAAAGGAAACGCCTTTTCATCCCTCCCATGTCAACACACTCCCTTCAGGAAGAACCACGGGGCACTTGTCATCTCTCAAAACCACCAGCAAGCAGAAGTTAACGCTCGCAGTCAAACCCCAACATTTTAAGTGAATCCCTACCAAAAAGGCATTTGACAGCAACCTCCGTGAAGGCGCAGGAAACAAACTGCACTAGAGTAACAAGGCATCGAAGGAAGAGCACTTGATGAAACAGAGCAGCCACAAAGCCTAATGGATTAATTTAATGGGAGAACTGAAATCATACAGCTAAAAATCAGACTGTAAAGAAACTTCCACTATAAAACCCCTATTCTGATGTGAGGGAGGGTTCCAGTAAGTCTTCCTGGTGTATCAGCTCTGTAAGAGAACTTCATGTTTCAGCCGCATAAAGGAACTGTTAGAATCGCCCAGCTTCGGACACTTACAACTTGCTGATTGATGCTTTAAAACCTCATTTGAGGAGATTATTTTGCATAATCCACTTACATTTACTTTAACGCACTTACATAAAGGTACAGTATTTCAGTTAGAAAAGCAGCTATTAGACACGGATTGTAAAGGCTTCCTTCAGAAGAGCTCATTCCTCCCAAACCCCAGGCAATTATGTGAAATAAAGTGTGATGACAGAACCCTCGAACAAAAAAAAAAAACAAAACCAAAAAAAGGCTCTGAACATACATAAGAAGCATCACAGCCGCAACGGCAGTTAAAGCCAAGCAAGTGGGAGCTCTGGATTTGGGACCGAGTCAATACTTCGGCACAAACACTATTAACTCTTACTTAAGCTCAGCTTCAGAACAAGAGCTTTGAGTAATATTTTGTTGATTATCTTTTACTTCCATTTTCCAAAATGTCAGGAAATTGCACCGGGTCACAAGGAGGAAGCTAGGGGGACCACTGGAAAGAGCTCCAAGCGTGAAGAAAGAACTACTGAACAGTAGTTAGAAAAGAAAAACCACAACACAAATAGATGAACTTGCTCCACTTCCCTGCTGTTTGGTGCCTTCGCTAACCACACAGGTGCGCCCCGCTCAGCCACGTCCCTCCAGAAGATGTTCACCTTCCGTATCTAAAGCACTTGGAAGCTTCTCTAGCGCTTGGTTGCATGTCTCTGCCCATAGTTCCATGGTACTTTAAACCAATAATCTGCTCTTTGAGAAAAACAGGCTATCCTTGCAAAAAAGCAAGGCAGGACGACAGTATAAGGGAGTACTTGCTTCTGAAGCCAGAGCCACCAACGATCCCAGTGCAAAAGAATCCAACGCACCACAGCCCACTGGCTTCATACAGCCCCGGAGATCTGTGGGAGAGGTGCGGAACCACCTTAAATCCACAGGGATTCTGAAGCATCAAACCACGAAAACATAATATCGTAGTTCCTGGTCATGCAAGCAAGAGGTCCATGTGCCAACCTGATGCTGTTTGATGACAAGAGCAAGACTAGCACACCTGCAAGCAGCAGATAGGAAGCTCTACAGAAACCATCAGATTTCTCAAACGTTTACAAAGGAAAACTGAAAATTTATGCCTGGACACACTCCATCGCTGATCAGTGGCCTGCAGCGCACATCGTGGCATTTCCATCACTGTATATTAAAGAAGAGCAGCAGCAGCTAACCAGAAAAGCTGTGTGCATTTGAGCCTTTAATCCCCTCCTTCGGCCCCAGTATTAACAAGTATTTTCTGCTTTGGTGATGGTGTTTTGAAGAAACCCTTTGGAATCCTCAACAGTCTAAAGGAGGGAGGAAACACAGGACATTTCCTAAAATTACGTGCCTCTGTGGGTAACTCAAGGTGACCAACTCCCCCAGACAATGAGAGCTCCAGTGTCTGGTTTCCCTTTTGCAGGCGAGTTGGGTTGGACGTTCCCCAGTGCGGCACATTCGCCTTCCCCTCCCTCAGCAGCAGGAGGCTGCAAGAGAACCGAAGTGTTCTCTCTGTCACAGAAGAACTCGGGTTGGAAGGGACCTCAGGAGGTCTCTGGTCCAACCTCCTCTCAAAGCAGGGTGAGCTCTGAGGTCAGACCAGGCTGCTCAGGGCTTTGTCAAGACCTGACGGGTCTCTGAAAGCACCAGAAATGGAGACATCATCACCTCTCTATATAACCTGCTTCAGTGCTTGTCCTCCTTATATCCAGTCAAAACCTCTCCTGTTCCAGCTTGTGTCTCTCTTACTCCCACCATGCATCACTGAAGAGCCTGGCTCTGTCTTCTTGATGACCTCATAGGTATCATAGAATCATGGAATGGTTAGAGTTGGAAGGAACCTTAAAGATCATCCAGTGCCACCCCTGGGCAGGGACACCTCCCACCAGCCCAGGTTGCTCCAAGCCCCGTCCAACCTGGCCCTGAACCCCTCCAGGGATGGGGCAGCCACAGCTTCTCTGGGCAACCTGGGCCAGGGGCTCACCCCCCTCACAGCCAAGAAGTTCTGCCTCACATCTCATCTCAATCTCCCCTCTTTCAGTTTTAAACCGTTACCCTTCGTCCTGTCTTGTTCTAGGGCTGCTGGTAGGTGCCTCCAAAGCCTTCTCCTCTCCAGGCTGGACAAGCCCAGTTCCCTCAGCCTCTCCACAGGGAGAGTGTTCAAGCCCTTGGACCATCTTTGGTGGCCCTCTGATGAACTCCAGTTTATCCACACCTTTCTCGTGCTGGGGGCCCAAGTCCTCCAGACGCAGTCTAACAACTGCTGAGCAGAGGGAGGATAATCACATCCCCCAGTCTGTTCTCTGTGCTCCTGTTCGTACAGCCTGGGATGCCGCCGGTCTCCGCTGTCTCACGCTTGACTTGCTGCCCACCAGGACCCAAAGGGTCTTTTCTGCAGAGCTGCTGCTCGGGGTTAGTCCTCCCAGGTACGGGACTTGGCATTTGTCCTCGTTGAATTTCGCAAGGCTTCTGCCAGCCTGTTCCTCCAGCGCCTCCTGAATGGCAGCCCTGCCCTCAAGCGTATCAACGGATAAAACGCAGATAACCAAAGATTTAAGCAGATGCGGCATGAATTTTACTGCTGCTGGCATCTGTGCATCTGTTTTGGTCCAGCTCCCTCCGAGATGAGGAGTGGGCACAGAGGGCATGGCAGGCAACACGAGAACACTGTCACCAACAGCAACAGCCAGGCAGGGGCTGAGACTTAAAGACATGGTAATTGATGAGTATTAGAAGTGAGTCGAGAGACAAAACAGCGTTGGGTTTGCAAGCAGCCCAAAACTGACCATTTGTAGACTCTCTGTAATGGATTCTGAGCTAATGCTGTGCTTCTAGGAAACATCAGCTTGGAGTTTCAAACACGAGGAGAGAAGGTAGAGAAGAAGCAAGTAGCTCTTCTCCGTCCTTCAAGGCAGAAACCGGCCTGGGGGTAGGTAAGAACTCGGCGCAGGCAGCTCAGCTCCGACGCGCAGCCCGTTGTCGCACGCAGCTGCACGGGGGCAGCTGGGCAAGCTCCGGGAGTCGGGATTTTCCCCGATTTGCAGGAAACAGACGTGGGAACTTCTGACATGCCCAATGTTACATGATGACCTGTGGCACTTAGAGTCACCGCAGCTTGAATTTCAGTTGCTGCACGTTCTGGGTGAAATACTAAAAAAAACCCCAAAGATGAAAAGAAATCCTGCATCACCAGCAATCTCAATCTACACAGAAAAGGGGACTGATCTGATCACTTTGGTAACCGATACCCTGTTCTCTTCACTTATGAAATGTTCTGACAACTTCAGCTTTCCAGGAAAAAATTTATATTCTTCTGCTCCATCTACCTGTGCATGAAGTCCTCCAAGAGTAGCTTGTATCTTCAGTGGCTGCTTGTGCAAATATAGTCTATTCCTTCAAGCCCAGAACAGAAGAACACAGCAGGATGGTTTTGTTTCACAGGCAAGGAGGGAATTTGAGCATCTGCCTCACTGCACTGGCAGGCTGCAGATTCCTGGTCAGTTTGAAGTCTTCTAGTGGCCTCAAAATAATATTAACTAGAGAAGTGGACTCAGTGTAGAGATGTAGGTGGACAACTAACGGCCATCAGGGTACCTGGGAGAAAGTCTGCATGGAGGAAGGCATGACAGCTTATTACATGTTGAAGATCATAAGAGGTACGGGAAAAGCAAACAGATAGCCTTTATTTTCTTGAATACAGAATTAAAGGTGGCCATCAGAATTCTTGGTGGAGAGGAACCTAACGAAATTCAACAAGGGCAAGTGGAGGGTCCTGCACTGAGGGAGGAATAACCCCATGCACTGGTACAGGTGAGGGGCTGACCTGCTGGGGAGCAGTTCTGTGGAGAAGGATCTGGGAGTCCTGGTGGACAACAAGTTGCCCATGGGGCAGCAATGGGACCTTGTGACCAAGGTGGCCAATAGTCTCCTGGGGGACATTCAAAAGAGCGTGGCCAGCAGGTGAAGGGAGGTCATCCTCCCCCTCTGCTCTGCCCTGGGGAGGCCACACCTGGAGGACTGGGTCCAGTTCTGGGCTCCCCGGTTCCAGAAGGCCAGGGAACTGCTGGAGAGGGGACAGCAGAGGCTACAAAGATGATGAAGGGACTGGAGCATCTCTGTGCTGAGGAAAGGCTGAGAGCCCTGGGGCTGTTCAGCTGGAGAAGAGCAGACTGAGAGGGGATCTCATCAATGCTCAGCAATAGCTAAAGGGCGGGTGTCAGGAGGATGGGGCCAGGCTCTTCTCAGTGGCGCCCAGTGACAGGACATGGGGCAACGGGCACAAACTTGACCATAGGAAGCTCCATCTAAACATGAGGAGGAACTTCTTTCCTGTGAGGGTGGCAGAGCCCTGGCACAGGCTGCCCAGAGAGGTGGGGGAGTCTCCGTCTCTGGAGACATTCCAAACCCGCCTGGATGTGTTCCTGTGCCACCTGCTCTGGGTGATCCTGGTTTGGGGCAGAGGGGTTGGACTAGATGATCTCTGAAGATCCCTTCAGAACCCCCGCCATTCTGTGATCCTTACGCTGAAGGCTGAAAAACCCACTTTTGCAGAACTCTGTTACACTGTGGAACTCACGAATGAGTTTGCACAGGGCAGGTCTATCGGTGGCGATGAACTCACTGGTTCAAAGCAGCCCCTAAGTACTGAGCATCAAAATGCTTGTGAAGTATGACCATGGAAGGCTCGATCTGCGTTTACCCCGTTTCTTACAGTCTTCATGAAGCATTTGCTCTCAGATCAAAGAGAGGGATGCGAACCTCTGGGCTGACCCAGTACACACGCACGCACAACCTGCTCCCGAAAACTCAAGTCTGCCGGAGAACAGAGCAACGGAGCCGTAAGACCGAGCTTTAAGATTGGAAACTGTGTCCGGATCGAGATTAGCTCAACACAAGCAAGATGAGCGCTGCTTCCTCGTATGTCCTCATCCTCCCACTCCTCCCACGCTTTGACTCCCGTGTTGCACTCTGAAAGGGTAACCCACGAGCAGAGCGGCCACTTGGTACATCAAGCCAACATTATTATGCTGTTAAGAACTATGACTTTGAGCAGATCTTTTATTTTTAATGAACTCTTATATCTTCAACACACACAAAAAAAGAAACAATTGCAGCTACAAGCGTGCAGAAGCCAAGTCAGACCAGCAGAAGCAACGGCAACTCAAACTGACGGAGCAGACGGGTGGCAAGGGCTGAGCCTTGCTGAAAACAAGAAACTGGAGAGAAAACATGGCCCAAAGACGTAGAGGGCTTCGTAGCAAAAGAAGATATTCACAGCTACGAGGGGTGCTATCCGCTTGCAAAATTAAGGTTGATCAGGGAATAAAAATGTAAAAACTGGAATGTTACAGCTGTGTTTCAGAAGACCAGGGAAGCTGGGAACCGAGAAATCCCCAGTCTGGGAGCTTCCGCATGAAGGAGCCTCAACCTCTCCAAGTGTAATTTGGCCATCTTCCTTCTCACACCACGTGCCTACAGGATTCTCTCCGCGCTAATGGAGTGAATAATATTAAAAAAAAAACCCTCTTCTGAAACACGTGAAGCTGGATCAGACTTACTGCACCCCGAGTGGCTTTACATGAGGTCTTAAGCTCTAACACTGGGCAAGTGTTCCTCCAGCGAGAGAAAGGCTGCCAAACCTGCAGTGAGGCGAAGATTCAAGGACCACGTTTTATATTCAAATCAAGGAAGGCAAAAAATGGGCAGCCAACCCCGCACTCTGACACGGCGCGCAACAATTTTATCTTAAAATTAGCTTAGGGCTCTTGCAGAGGAACAATCCTATCACATAGTAGAACTCCGAAACGCTGAAGCTGAGCAGTAATCAAGTGCTACCCAACCAAACCCAGATTAAGCAAGGGGAAATTACTACTACCACTACGGCAAAAATGAAGCCCTATTTCTACAGAGTTTGTATGTTGGTTTTTTTTATTTTACAAGAGATACTACTTCAAGACAGCGGCTCAAGCGTAAAATGTGGAAAGTGTGACCTACATAAGGGGGAGAGCTTAAAAACAGCAGACGCAGGAAGAGATAAAGCCAAAAGGTTCAATAAAACGAGATTTAGCAGCCTGAAAAAAAATAAAATCCTTTACACGTTAAGAGATTGTAGACATTTTCTAATGCGCGCTTTGAAGCATTCCACTATTAGCAAATTGCCAACTGCAGATTCACATTACAGTGAAACGGATGAGGAACAATTTTTAAAGGATCTCCAAGGTATTTATCTCTATTAAATAAGCCTCTACCTCTATTAAATCAGCTACTTGAGGGGCACTGGAGCGGTAAACAGTTTTAGTATTTTTGTTTTGCTGTAGCAGCCGATGGGGCATGATGCACAAAGCTTGGAGCCGACTCAAATCCTCCTGCACACCTCTCCCTATTTACCATTCAAAAGAGAAAATCTGCAAGCGCAGCCCATGCTACGCGAAGGGAGTCCCTCCTTCGGCAGCCAGGATTTCAGCGAGGGGAAAAGCAGGCTGCACTCTGACATTCCTCTGATCTCCGGAGGGGACATGCCTCGCCGAAATCTCCATTTCCTACTACTGAATGAATTGTTTCGCAGCCCTGCAATGGGAAGCAGCAGAGAATTGCTCCAGGAATGCCTGCCAGCTTCACCGTGGAGCAGCTCTGCAGCACTGCGAGATGTGCTCCTTCCCACCGGGAACGCTTTTCGGAAGACCGGGAAATCTGTACTTCAACCTCCCAGACACGTCCTTTCCTTCGGCACGTCCTCTCCCTGCACGCACTGCAGCAGACAATCCCATAGCCAAGAACTGTGAATAATTAACCACAATAACTCATTTAGCATCGCCTCTCGGGGGAGAGGCAGAATTTCCACTTCACTTGCCTATTGCATTTCTGTCACTCCCCTCTGGCGCGATTCAGCTGGCGCTGATGACGGTGGCATCGGCGCGCTGGGGTCAGGCACCTCCCAACACTGAGGTGCACCATGCCGGACCTCGACACTCACAACACCCCCCAGCTGAGGACTCACCATGATTTTTCTGTAAGAAAGCACGTACGAGGGAAGGCACTTTGCCGAGAAGCTGCTTAGCGTGTCACACCAGCAAGGACAACCCTTCTGCAGAGCAGCACCGGTAACCTTCAAATATTAATGTATCTTCAATAATACATTCTTGTAAGGAGTCAGGAGCTGCTCAGACTTAGTGGAGAAGCTCTGCAGATGTTTAAGAGGACAGTTCAGCGCAAGTCTCTAAAATATCATCCAGTATCCCTGGAGGAATCCCTAATTGACTCTTATTTACTATTCCAGCCCATAATGTCTCTTGCCTGGCTAGGTTTCATACAGTCAAGAATATACCCGAGAGCACCCAACGTGGCTTCAATGTTTCTGTATTATCAACCACCAAAATAACCACACAAACCCCAAAACTACGCCTGTATTATGGCACTGGATGAACACGGCAAACCACCCGTCTGACTGCTCCCCGCATGTCTCTGGCCAGCAAGCTCATTACGTACCACGGCTACAAAGGAAGCACTGACAGTTCTTAAAAAATATTTACCAAAAGGAAGTGAACTCAAAATCCTCACCTGTACCAAAAAAAAAAAAAAATCCTGGAATTGCAATCCGTCCAATAGGAAAGTAAATAGCATCCAGTAGCTCAATTTAAAACCACAAGTTTTAAATAATGAAATGTACAACACCTACTTGAAAAGCCACAAGCCCAAAATTACTTACTCAGCTTTTTTTTTTTTTTTTTTTTTAATATTTCAACCATCAACAGAAAATTATGCAAAATATATTGGGGGAAAAAGGTTATTAAAATTACTCATCCAGCTGCAGTGGAAAGTGTATCCGCTACCTCCTTATTCCATTTCTGCTTTGGGTCAGAAATTATTTACTAGCTGAAAATCCCCCTTGAAGGGAAGAGTCAATGACAGCTATTAATACGTATCTCTCTCTCTTCCTCCACCAATTTCAAGAAGTTTCTCACATTACACACCACAAGTACCACTTGTACAGGGCATTTAACATTCCACAGATAACCAGGATAGCACAGAAAGAAATCAATAATGGGATTTCAAATGATACAACCAGCAGCGAGGCTGGTAGCACAGGAAGCAATTGGGAATTTTATTTCCCGTTCTAGACTACAAGGCACAGCTTTTTTTACAGTGAAATTGGAATGCGATTTTATTTTTCTATTTGAAAAGTCTTCATTCCAGGGGAAAAGAGAGAACAAAATAACCTCAGTCAAAATGAAGTTAAAGTAAAAAAAATCTGGGAAAGGAACAAATCATGGCACTTGTATGAAATCAGTGCCAGTGCCCGAGAACAGGAACATACTTTTGGTCATCGGGTTGACCAGAATCTCATCACGCCCAGGCACCACAGGACCAACTGATGGCAGCCCAACTCCAAACGCAGGCTTGCACAGGAGAAGCAGGCATCAAGTCAAACCGTATGTCACAGCAAACTGGTTCTAGTTCAACTTTATAAACTCAAAGCTTTTTAACCATCAAGCCACGTTGCTTGCTATGACCAGCAAAAAGACAGTTAACCCCAGGAAGAAAAGCCATGGGAGAAGCAGCAAATGCCCCCAAGAAGCCTCTCTGGCTGCACGTTCTACACTGTCTGCTGTAAAATTTTTGCTTTATGCGGAATCCACCAACAGCTCTCCTCTCTGCAGGAGCTCTCCTGGCTCGGCTTGGTTTCCCTTTCACCCAACCTGCCCCTGGGTGCTGGCCTTGGACCGATTCCAGCTCTTCAGCAGGTCCCAGCAAACTCCATGGTCCAGCAGAACCAGATGTGGCCCCACTGCAAAGACTGACCCTCAACTAGAGATGTTCACCAGCTGTGTCAAGAGACTGACATTAAGCTAAAGAATGTTTTTCTGGAAAGAGCTTCACCCTTAACTTTTAGTTATGAGATTTGGCTTAACTGCTTCTGCCTCTGAATCCAGAAAAGCCATAAGCAGGAGGGTTGGGTTTTTTTTTTAGCTTCCATTTACAAATGCCTTTTCAGATCCTTTCATCACTTTGTTTCCTACCATCTCTTCAGCTTTCATCAATCACTTTAAAGACATGCGACTTCGTGTTTTGTTCACGGTCTGCTGAACCAACAGTTCCACTTTTAGTCACTATTAAGGTCAGAAACCTGTTTGAAAACATCAGTGAGGACCAAGGTAAAGTCTGGAGTTAAAACCATGCAGCTGAACAGGAAATTGTGCAGGGTATTTCCATCTCCGGCTTCCCTCCAGGGCTGTGTTTTGGAAGGTTGCCGACTGGTGCTTCTCAGTTACCGCTAAGTTGTTTCGGGAGTTTTCCCTAACGCAAACTGAATGGGTCAGTTCTTCGCGCAGAGCCGTTAGAGCAGCAGTCAGAGACTCGGTGAAGTCTCCAATAACATCTTCATACCTGAATGAAGAATCACGCCGTGGTATTCAACACCGAGGTTTCCTGAAATCGGCCATCTGAGGGACGGCAGGTTGTTATTGGAGAGAAGCGGAGAACTTGGGTAAGGAAATCGCTCCTCCTTGTTACAAAAGCATGTCAAGCTCCGCACTGGGAAGCTGTACACCCAGAGCTCTGAAGCCAGAGCTTCATCTACAGGACTAAGAGCAGCAAAAAAAGAGCAGAAATTTAGAAATTTCTTCTAAAAGAGGATCTCAGCCCTCTATCTAGCAGGGTGAAATTCATCTATCCACACCCTCCAAATTGCAGCATCTCCACCAAGACTGCGGGAGACTCACGGGCAGGGATGCAGTGAGGGAACTGACGGATGCGTGGTCATTAAGGTGAAGTTCACCAGTCTGTTTCAAAGGACCCCAAATTAGCAACCGAGCAGCAAAAATCGCCACTGATCTACGAATGTACAGGTCTGCCAGGAAAGTATTGCACTATTAACACTCCAAGACTTACAGGTCCAATAAATATACCACAACTGCTCTAAAAACGCAAAAGTAAGGAAAATACATAGGGTTCAACAGAAGTTCTATAGTATTTATCACAGCTTCACCGTGACCAATGTGATGTGATAAGGGATTATTTTTTAATGTATATAATACATGGGGAGGGAGGAGGGGGGCGTGGTGTACATGAAATGCAAGCGCTGACCATTTCAGCATGTCAGCGAGATTTCTGGAGGCTGCTGCATGCAACAGAGAGATTCCCAGCAGAGATTCACCCCGTGACGATGTACTCATTTGTCACGGAAAGTCAAACTCTGGGCATTTTAACCTACCTAAACAGAAAATCAGGTCAATTTGTGAGTCACTGTCTCTGGGGACTGAAGAATCCCTAAGTTACTACTCACCCTCCCAGGACTGGCTCGGAGTTTAAGTGTTGAACTCACTCGAGGAAACACTGAACTTTTCCATTTTCTCTCCTTACCCTCAAGTCATACCAAACTCCACCGTGAAGTCGAAGAGCTTTGGCACTCATGGACTTCCCACGCATTTCTAACAAACTTCCACTGAAGAGCCTAAGGAAAAGAGACTATTTCGCTTTCTAGGCAAGATCAGCTGGAATATGGTAGAAGCAGCAGAGGGACTTGTCTTCAAACTCTCAAAGGGCCTCCGAATTCTCACCTTCACAAAAATATCGAACCAGCACTGTGTCAGACGAGGTAAGAGCAGAGATCTCAGCTCTGTATCCGTATGGCATGAGGCAGCACCAGCCGCTTGACTGCTGCGGGAGCCAGAAGTGCTGCGCCTCATCCATCACTTTGACTTTTCCACCCCTCCCCACCCCCTCCTGTTAGAGGGTGGCAATCTATTGACTAACTTTAATCAAATCTGAAGAAGAGACGTACTGACTAATTAACACAGTACCGCACTCCCCACAATACACACCGAGCAGCATCACTGGGGACACAGAGGGCCTGGACGGTCACAATGGGGCTGAAGTAATAAGGTATTATGTGAACCGAGGATGTGAATATATTAGAAATCAAGTTTTATTAGTCCCCTAGTGAATACAACAATGCATTTAATCTTGTTACATTTTCAGTCTCCATCGCAGCGTGTAAGTAAGAGCTAGTCTAATGATACGCAATGATCCCCCCCTTTAATCTGTTTCCAATTTGCCGTTTTTCCATTTCACACAATGTCTCTCCATTCTGCTGCGCAGTGAATGGACCTGAGCTGTCAATACAGCACACAATAGACAAATTGAGCTACAATATTATCTGAATCCTATAAAACAGACCATATTTTATCACACTCCCAATTCAACTTCAGCAAAAACCAAACCAGCTCCCAAAACAACGTCAGCATTTTTTTGCCCACAAGAGCAGAGCGAAGGCAGGAATTCGCCGACTCTGATCCCTTACACTTTGCCTCAGCATCTAGATCACAAGACAACTCTTACCTTCCTCTCCAACGAGCATTACTCTGCATCTGGCGATTAAATCAAGTTTTATTACTGTGGAGATTCACGCAGCTGGATTAGATGCCTCACATTTTCATGGTCATCTGCAAATCCTGCTGGGTCTCCATGCCCTTCTGCTCTTTTCCAAACCACACACTTAACACAGGCCTTCTCCCAGGATGAAAACTCAAGCTCCTGCAGGCTTTCTGTTGCCACGTCCTATTTTTGATCATGATACCCCAAACACTCCAGCTTCTTCAGCAGCAGCCTCCTATACAAGATCTTCCAAAATACTTCCAGCTAATAACCAACCAGCTATTCTTTTAGAACGGTTTTTGGTCAAGGAGTTGACAATTGACAAAAGCTACTCTCCTGTGCTGTGGTCTAGTCAGACAACTAGGTTACTCCATGCCAGGTGGTGCTATTCTATTCTAAATTACCATTTCAACAATGTTTAGTAATTATAGTAAAGCCGTCAATTCCAACTCCGATAAATCTTCACAGCAAAAGTACAATACTTGGTAGTCCCAATCCTTTCTAACAGTAAAATCGCCACCTAGTTTCTCCATCCTTTGGTATGAGCAGTATTTCCACCCTTGAGGATATCCAAACCTCAAGTCCCCTGCAGTCTGAGCCTTGCTCCAAGCTGGACCGGAGACTTTCAGCCTCTGCTTCTTGTCCCAGTCCTTTCCCTAAGCTTTTTTCCGTGGTGAGGTGTGTCATGAATTTGAGGGAACAATTGTTTTTGAAGCAGCATCTCTGCACAGATCCCTGGGCATAAAAAAAGTCTAAGGAAATACAAACAAGCTAAAAACATTCCAAAGTGATATTTGGGGCATCTCCATTTCTTTACTTTAGAGCTTGACTATATCCAGGGATGGAGACTCCGCTGCCTTGCTGGGCAATCTGCTCCAGGGCTTGATGAATGTCATAGGGAAAAAAGTATTTTCCTGTGTCCAGATGGAATTTCACATGTTTCATTTTGTGCCCCTTGCCTCTTGCCCTGTCACTGGGGCTACTGGGAAGAGTCTGGCGCTCTCTTTCACTCCCTCCTTTTGGGTATTCATACACATCGGTAAGGTACCTCCGCCCCAAACTCCACCTACACATCTGGTACAGGGGCCAAAGCTATAAAAGGAAGCTGCAGCACAAGCAGAGCTCATCTTTCTAGCAAACCGTGTTTCTGTTTTATAAGCAGCACCATTATCATAGAATTGTACAATGGTTAGAGTTGGAAAGGACCTTAAGGATTATCCAGTGCCACCCCCTGCCCTGGGCAGGGACACCTCCCACCAGCCCAGGTTGCTCCAAGCCCCGTCCAACCTGGCCTTGAACCCCTCCAGGGATGGGGCAGCCACAGCTTCTCTGGGCAACCTGGGCCAGGGGCTCACCCCCCTCACAGCCAAGAATTTCTGCCTCACATCTCATCTCAATCTCCCCTCTTGCAGTGGAAAACCCTTCCCCCTCCTCCCATGGCTCCCCTCCCTCATCCAGAGTCCCTCCCCAGCTTTCCTGGAGCCCCTGGAGGGACTGGCAGGGGCTGGAAGGTCTCCCTGGAGCCTTCTCTTCTCCAGGCTGACCCCCCCCAGCTCTCTCAGCCTGTCCCCACAGCAGAGGGGCTCCAGCCCTCCCAGCAGCTCCAGGGCCTCCTCTGGCCCCACTCCAACAGCTCCGTGTCTCTCCTGTGCTGAGGCCCCAGAGCTGGAGGCAGCGCTGCAGGGGGGTCTCACAGAGCGGAGCAGAGGGGCAGAATTCCCCCCCTCGCCCTGCTGCCCACGCTGCTGGGGATGCAGCCCAGGCTGTGGGGGGTTTCTGGGCTGCCAGTGCACGTTGCCAGCTCATGGCCAGCTTTCCTCCCCCCCCCCAACCCCAGCACCCCCAAATCCTTCTCCCCATTGTAAAACACTCAGTAACACAGACCACCCATGACACCACCTGCAGTTTCACCCAGCAGTACCTCTACCTCTGATTTTACTCTATTACGAACGGTGATTAACGTAAGGGGGTTTTCTCCTCCCAGCTCTTACCTGGCTGTGGCGGGTGAGGTGGCGGCATTTGGTGGTGCATCATGGGGTACGGCGGGGGCTGCTGGTGGGGCAGTAAGCCTGGATGTGCTGGTGCCCCCAGGGGGTTCATGCCAGGCCCACTGGAGTGCTGGTGAGACTGCTGGGGGTTTTGACTGTGCTGCTGCTCCATTTGCTGACGAGCCCTTAATTCAGCGTATTTCAGCTGTTCCATGTGGAAATTCTGGCGTTCTGTCAGCAACTGTTGTCTCTGCTGCTCTAACTATGTCAAAAATAAGGGAAAAAAGGCAAAGTAAAGTTAAAAACTACACATTTAAAACACGTTTCCGCAAATGAAATACCTACGCTATCGACACACATCTGTCTGATTTGCAGCAGGTTTTGGTAAAGGGTCCAGGGCATTTTCCAGCTGGAACACATGAATTCACCTTGTTTTGTCCTAGAGAATCTCTCAGTAATACAACTAACCCACTACTCAATAACGACTGTGAAGAACATCCAGCCTTAAGACAATTCCAGAAGAAACGGTACGTTTTTCTCTCTATCTTCTGCGCGTTGGGAGGGGAACGGGAAACCAAAGAGATTTTCTAGGGAAAGATCAAAGCAGAACACGCGTGCAATAGCACGAGCTCAGTGATTACAGGCAGGATCCTACTCCATACCTTTATTTTAAGTGTAGGAGTTGGACGTGATGATAGCCAGACAGCAATGATTTGCACAATTAAGCAGCGTATTAATTAAAAAAAGCCTCATGTAATTTAGGCCTATTAATATAGAATAGGTTCTTTGTTTAATTATGAAGCCATGTGGAGAGTAAGCAAGCCCAAAATGAAAAGACAAACTACAGAAAATATTTCTTACTATTTATATGACTGATCTTTGTCATGTTTAAGGAAGCGTACGTCATTTGACTTATTTAAGAAAATCCTAACACATTTCTACGTCTATTACTCTTAAGCAATTTGACATGTGGATTTGTGTGACTAGTTGACAAATATTTAATGAGCATTTTGAGACATACTCCCTAATTTATCTGAAAAGCAGGTTGCCAAGGAGACTTCCACCTAGCAGAAGTTCTCCCAAAAAGTCCCACAGCTCCATCGATACTTTGTGTTAGCAGTTTGACCGCTGACAAAGCGCGGATGAAAACAGAATACACAGAGCACGCATTCACCCACAGAACCAGATGGAGAGAGACCCTCATGAATAATACATACTCCTTGTTGGGGGCTGCTTTTCTGCATGTAGGGACTACAATGGGATTATTCATGCTGCCGTGACTCCTTTTTCCTTGACCGATGTGATACGTTAGCGGGAAGAACTTGATAAAATGAAGAGACACGTACACCAATGGTGTAATTGTGCATGTGTGGAAACAGATTCCGTAGGTGGCAGGCGGTTCAGAGAAGAATTACTGCAAATGACCCGAAACAAAGGCTTAGGCAAGAAGTACGGCTACACCGTACTTTTTATAGTCTTTCTAGACCCTTTTATATTCCTGCTTTGCTCTCTTGATGGTACCCTATCCTGAAACAGTTTAAAAAAAACCAACAGAAGTCTTTACAAGCATCCGCAAGCAGCATCCAGTGTCTGAAAACACACCGTGTACTTAGGAAAACCAGTGAAAACTTCTCTTCTACACATTCCCTCCCCTCAGGATGAGGAAAGACAGTTGGACAAAGGCAAATAAGCACAAGTTATAAAACACACTGGTCTTGCGACTGATGCAGAGCCCAAACACCCAGTTCTGTACCAGGTTCTTGCCTTTGTTGTAAGCATTTCAGAAGCGGGTTTCCGGACACAATCTACTGCTGTAGCCCCAGATTAGCATGAAGACAACTGGTAGTAACACATTTTCTGGTGGGCAGTCTATCAGTAATTTGTATTTAGTCTCCCAAAACTCGGTTACACCTGCAGCGGATGTCAGGCAAGAGCAAGGGTAGGCACCTTAACGAAGATCAGCATCCATCAGTCTGCCTGACGATCCCCCTACCCAGCCCGATTCATGAAATCGGCCACATTTTCAGGTACGTAGTCACGAATATGACACTCTTGACGATCTTCAAATTTGCAACAGCGTGTTTTGGCACTGTTGCAAAGTGCTTCACAATTAGAAGGGACTATCACAGGCACTTAATGTTTACTCAATACAATAACCATCATTGTACTACAATTCCATCTTCAGCAAGTAACTCCTCCCTAAACAGAAACGGGTAAAGAAAGCATTCATCTGCTATTATAAATTCTGGGTCAACAAGGCTCCTACCAACAGTATCCCTGATTAGACACAGAGTTGGCAGCACTGAAGTTACGTTAGCCGAAATAAATGGGTTTTGCCTAAAAATCTAACACCCTCCAGTCCGCAACACAGAATTCTTCCATCACTTAGAATTGCCTTACCTTTGCTATAAGAAAAAGCCAGTGCAGCAAAAAAGGACATACGCACAGTGTGTGATGACACCTAAGGAATTTTTTTTTGCTCTAATTATTCCACTAAATATCCACAATGACAGGTGAAGAGACCGAATTTAACTACCAGAAAGCCAAGGGAAAAATTTGTATGCACATTTTTAAAAAGGAAAATGTCATATGCCTCAAAATGGAACACTCCCCCCCCCTCCCCGTCACTAATAGAATAAATCCCCCAAATAAAGAAATCTGCAGAGAACCTTTCCAAAATAGTTAGGTCCATTCCTTGAGCTGCCAATCAGTGTCAGGAGCAAACACCACACCGAAACGGTTGTGGATGCTGAGCAATCTAGAAATTCTTGCTGACGTTCTGCTACAACAAAGACCACAGCTTGTCAAACTCTATCAACGTGATTAATGCCAAAGTGAGGATGTAAATTCCATTAAATCCACGCGGCAGGGCAAATGTGAAAACCCCCAGAATTATGAGTCAATATTTTTAACGCATGTAGAGTAATTGCCTATTGACAAAACATGAGCAAGCTACACAACAGAAAAATAAAACAACCTGACTGCTCTCTAATAAAAATGAAGTTTTGGGCGATCTTCACAGTAGCTGGAGAGAAATCGCTTCTCTGAAAGCCTGCTGCACTATATTGATGTGTAATCCAGCCACCGACAGGCAGAGGCAGCATCTCTTCCGCATCATACCCCGATTTTAGGGATACACAAGTCTTCAGTAAGGCGTCACTAGTAGTGCTACAATATAATACAGCCCTGGCTTGGGATGCATTGTGTATTTGCTCTCTCAGTGTCACCACCTTCTTCAGCTGGCGAGACCTCAGTCACACTTCGTCATTACATTTGTCAGTTCAGTTTTGTTCTATTTTGATACTTTTCTGGTGCCTATGAGCAACCACCTTTTCCCATCTCCTGGCATCACTGCGTCCTTCCTCTCTCTCCAAGCGGCCGTTCCCCTCTCCAGCTCAGGCAAACCCCTCACCACCACAAAACGAGAAGTTGTTACTCCCGAGCACGTATCCTTCTGCTATTGCATCTCATTTTGAGGACTTTCCCAAGAGCTACTGGGAATGCCCTCCAAACAAAACCCGAACGACATGCTTAAAACCAAGTCTCCAGTCTAAACTGGGTCAGGAAGGAAAGGCAGACAGAGCTGTCTCCCTTCCCTTAGGGAAGTAAGGTTTCCATCCATTTCGCTCTCTTTACATGGAAAAGACATTTGTACATCAGATCTCATTCACGTGGGAAGGCCTATGTGAAGGTTCAGGACCAATTCCACATTCCTGCTTAGATGACAGGAGCAAGGATTAGGAAGCAGATCTAGGATACTACCAGTTTGCTGCTTGTGGTAGAGGGAAGATGTGGACAGAGGAGAGAGCTCAACCACCACTGTAGGGGGTAATTATGAATTCCAGCTGAGGCAGAAAGACCTGCATAAAGGTGAGAAACAGCTGAAGTTGCCAGTTTCCCAGCTGTTTGTATACACGGGTCTTGGCCGCGACTGATCTAATCCAGAATTTCCTATTAGCACCCTCCTACTTACTGCCTCTTTCTCTCTGTCCATGATGGTTTCCAGCTCCTCAAAATGGCGAAGTTTTATCTCCAGCTTCTTCATCTGCGTTTCCACCAGAAGGGCGACCAGGGATTTGATCTTTCTTTCTTCCACTGCTGCAAGGTGCTGAGGACAAAACACAGGTTTTTGCTTTACACACATTTCACAACACAAAGTGCTTTAAGGGAACAAATAAGCCTGCATTTAGCTTCAGCCATCCTGTTCCACTTCTGGACAGAAAACCAGGCATTATTAATCTTATGCTGGGAACCAGAAGCCTTTGGAACATTGTTAAGTTTTTAATGAAATAAATAGGTGTCAAGGTTTAATACAAGAGGTATTGTGGATGCTCCGTCCTCAGAAGCAATCCGGCTTTGCCTCGAATGCTGTGTAACAGAGAGCACTTTCATGGAGATGCAAATGAGGGAGCAAGGGGATGTTCTAATGAGTCAGCTGCAGGTCATCCAAAAAGCTCTCACCAAAACATACACAGGAGGCTTTTACCTGGAACAACCCACAAAACCAGTGAGACGACTCTTGCGCTCTTTGCCATTTAAGTATTTTTTGCTCAAGTACATGAGAAGCTATCTATCGAGTTAAGCATATTCCCATTACGTGCAGCACCACACCAGTAAACCATACGCTTTCTCAGCGCAGCAGTTCCACCTCGGGCTAGGAAGAGCTTGCAGAGACATCTCTACACAGATATTAGAAGAAACTGTTAAAAAAAAAAAGAAAAACCTCCAGTTTCCTTTTATAACCAGGTTGCACAGTATTCCTGTTGCGGAAGAAAGCTGAAGGCAAAGCTGTATTTAAACTGCAAAAGCGAGCTGCAGAAAAAGGCAAATAAGATTCTTTACAAGGCTTTAGCTTTACCCCATTTACATATACACACATACATAAATGACACAGGAGATATATATGTGTGTATATATATGTGATATATGAGACAGTCTATAAAAGCGTTCCACGTTCTCCAAGTGTGAAATGCATGTTAATGACGGTTTCTACCAGCTTTTGCTAAAAGCTTGCTGTTCATATGAAAATACACTCAAAATAAAACGCCCATCACACGCATTGCTTGGAGGCTTCTGTATTCACAGTCAAAGGATGTTTCCTCACCACAGCGTCCAGGCAAAGCCTCGCTGACGGTTAAGGGGGAAGGAGGGTTGGCTTTGGGGCAGCGAAAGGTGAGGGGGAAGAAGAAAAAAAGAAAAAAGCTGGATCTCATCCAGCTCAAGCTGCACACAGAGACTCATATTCAGCAAACGGTGCCCCAAACCTCGGCTGGGAAGCGGGAGAAATACCGAGCTGCAGAAAAGAAGCATTCTGAAACTCCCTGGTAATCCTAATTATAAACAGAATTTCTCAAAAACGTATGAGATTGTTTCCACCACTAGTATGTTGTGTCATTTGACAGCATTCACCTCCGGTAACCCACGAGCAATAAAGCAAGTCTGCAGTAAATCTAGATAACGTACTTTCAAGACTCTCACTAAGTTTAATTTTAATTCAGGTAGTTTGAGAACCAGAGTGGTCCCCCAAGTTCATCTAATAGCACGCCACTGGGAAAATCACGCAGGCTACTCAATTAAATACTGACCAAACAATGGTGCACACATGTGAAATAAAAATAACTGAATGGCTGACAGAGCTAGAAAATTTAATGTCAATTAATGCTCTTTAGTAAAACAAACTAATTTGTATGAAAACTGGGAGTGACAGAAGTACCTCTGTTGATACACACAGCCTTCTGACAGTCATTTCTCCTTGTTTGATGTGTGCAATTTTAATAATGAAACCAGATTAACGTAAAATCAGCATGGCACACCATTAGGAAAAAGGCAGGTCTCAAAATAAAAATTAGAAAGGGAACTACCATTGACGTGTTTCCTGAAGAGACCTGAAGAGACCTCTCTTCAGCCTGGTCCTACCCAGGGCTTTCGTGTGGACAAAGAACAAGTCATTACTAACTCTTCAGTTGACAAAAAAATAGCAAGACAAAATTAATAGTGATTTAAATTGCCTGATACACATTGCTGCATCCACCTTAAGTCATAAATAAGTGAAAAAGAAGATGGTATGTGACATTATCCTGGGAAACGGCAATTCTGAACGACCTGAGCATGACTAAGCAGGGTAGACCTGGCCTCTGGCTGAGTGCGGATACGGCACAGCGCTTTGGGTCACTATTTAAACGTGGGGGTGCCAAACACAAGTAGAGCAATTAGTGCCTCTGCGCCTGGGCTTGTGCTCGTTGCCACAATACTGACTCTGGTTTCTCGGCTCAGTGATCCCCTCTGGGTGAATAGTGATAAACCTGGGAGCAAGCACAAGACGAGTTACCGACCCAGCGCACCCGCGTTACAGCAGTCTCACAGAATCGAGCCCGTCCCCTCGCCTTCTTAAACCCAACTTCAGTTGTGAAATTTGCTAATCGCAGCAAGAGCAGGAGTGTGACAACTGGTAGACACAACTGTAAAACTAGACCACAAGAGACCTCTGGAAAACGGATAGCGTCCTAGCACCATCCCACTGGAATACTGTGCTGAAGTCCTCATCCACGCGCCAGAGGTTAGCTGAAATTGCAGCAGACAGGGAAAATTACTCCTTCTTCCTTCCCTCTTCCTATCTGGTGAGCGGAGACCAGATGCTTCAACCTAGTTTTTGTTTGCGAGGCCAAGAGGGGATAGGACTACCTTTCACGAATGAAATAGAAAGCAATAAAGGTGGCAGATAACACAGAACTATCTAAATTAAGGCACACAATGGGAAAAACTAAGTCCTGCCATGCATACATTCCAGCATGAGATGAAAAAGGTCCCACAGTGAGTTTCTGGAGCAGCAGCAGAAAAGAACCAATTAAAGACGTAATGTGATTTGCCTATAAAGAGAAGACGGGAGGTAGCTGCCTGCAAAAAGAAGAAACGTGACTTTAGCAACAGGGTCCCTTCTATTCCAGAATTTTACATTTCTAAATACCTACACATGACAAAAGCAGTTGATAACCGAAGGCTTTTTAATTCAGCAGGCAAAGGAAAGCGCTGCTATGGCACAATGGTTTGTGGTTGAAGCATATCAGATTAGGAATAAAGCCTAACAGCAAAGTTTACCACCCATGGAAAAACTTACGGACAATTACAGGAGGTTTTGCATCACTGGCAGTTTTGATATCAGTGTCTTCTAAAAAAGACGTATTCAATCACAACTGCCTCAAAACAGAAATTCAGGGAAGTCAAGGGACCAGTGTTATGCATGAGGCCAAATTATGACCAGAATGGTCCTTTTTGGCAGTGTCAGCGATGGATCAAGAGCTACAGCAGAAGCTCTGCAGCGCAATCACAACCAGACAAAAGCGAACAGAAGACGTCCTCTCTCCTGCAGATTGCTATCAGGTGCTACCTATGCACAGAAAGGAAAAAAAGCTTACATTGATTCAGGAATCTGAGAAGAAAATGAGGGAAAGGGACTTTAATTCTGTTTGTTCAGAAGCTATAACCTGTAAAAACACATTTAAAGTTGTTGCTCTATTCATATGTAGTAATATAGAATCTCACTCCGAATGTCCATATTCCCTGGACACCATTTCTCAAATAGGACAACCTATTGGTGAAGCCACTTATCCCAAATGAAAAAAAAAAAAAAAAAAAAAGCCACTTCAAGTGACTGCCTTTAACCCCTATTCCTCCTTAGAAGTCAACTGCAATATTCTTCTACGATATAAAATCGTAAGGAAAACAACTTTGTAACAGCTCTTCACATGACCAGGTCTTGAATTTATTACGAAGAACCGAATTACTCTCTCAGACAAGATGCAGCTCACTGAAAGCCTTAATATTGTCTGGGTTTTTAAGTGCAAGTGGAAAGAGAAATCCCAGTTGAACCTGAATTCTACTCTAAAGCATGAACACCCTAATTATAATATATTATTTCCTGTAAAATAAAGCTAATATTCTTCTAGAATATTATTATTACCATAATGAAAACTGCCATTAGCCAAGTCCCTTTTCCCTCTAGCACTCGTTATCAGCAAGGGAAGGAAAGCAGATCATCTTCATTTGCAGAAAGTAGCCTTCCATAAAATAGAGATTAAATTTCATGCCTCCATATATATATATATATATATATATATATATATGTTATGCAGGGTTTTTTCCAACTTGGCTGAAAATATCTCGAAGTCGGATGAACTGAAAGTGAAGTTGCTCTCAGTGAAAGAGCTCAGTGCTTGGAGCATCACCAGCTCCGATGCGGACAGGCGAAGCGATGCACAGGGCAGCCAGTGAGAACTCCGCACGTCACCGAAATAACGAACCTGAAGTTTGCCTGCAAAGTGGGATCCCACGCAGCGAGGGTGCCTGAATTCACGCAACTTGTGACTTCAGAACCTGGCTTGAAAGGTTATAACTAAAAACATCCTCAAATCTCATGGGTTCGTAAAGGTGATGCCTGTATCATCATGACAATGCCACACTGTCCTCAACATACATGATGCACCCGTGAAAAAAGGTTGTAAAAGTTAAAGATCAGACTGGAAAAGTCAGTGTGACACATGCAACACCTCATTAGGTCCACTGTGATGTCCTGGAAATCCATCAGGAGCTAAACACCACCCATGCTTTGCTTTTGGTGTTTATGAAGTAGGCGACCTGCAATTTAGGATTGAATCCAAAAGGGATTAAGAAACCCAAACTACAACTTGAATCCAAAGAACAAAATACGTGAAGAGAAAATGGATTTTTGAGAAAGAAGTTCTGAAAGAAGCGAAGGCGATCTGGTTCCTGCAGAAAGAAAATGACAGACAACATGCCATTAGTAATTATAGGGTAAAGAAAAGCTATTAGATAGACACCGACTCAAACCACAGCTCATTAAGAGACTGCAGACAAACAAACAGAAGTTTAATGATAGGAAGATGAGAACGTGCTTCCAACAGACACACAGTACCTCTTCACAAAAAAAAATCATTACGTTGTCTATGGAAATTGTAATGCTCGAATTGAACATCGCGTTGTTTTTACAGACAAAGAGTCCAAGCACGGAAGGCTTGTGTGAAGTCCACAGAAGAGCCGGCGGCACAGCAAAAAAGGCAGCGTTAAGGGTTTTGCCACCCAAACCCACGCCCTCAGCGTTACAGACAGACCTATCGAGCGGATAAAAGTCTTTCCAAAAATGACAAACGCATTTTGGGGCTACTTCTTAGGGATGTTCATCTTCATAATCATAAATGTAGCTGCCTAAGTTAAAATTATATTATACTCTTTCACCTAGAAGGTCAAGGAGAAAAAACTGAAGATGGCACTTGTGCTCCTTCAAGGTATTAGGGATGAGAACATGAACCCGCACAGATCTGGAACAAAAGACCATTTTGAGAAGAGCTCTAATGTGAACTGGAACCCAAGCCAATGGACATCTGTATAAAACAAACCTTTGCTTTGGTGGCAGCTGAGGCAAGGGCAGCAGCTGCAGCTGTAGCTACGTTTCCTTCCGAGATTTCATGTTCTACTTTCTTCTTCCCAGCCTCGTTCTCTTTGTCTTTGCTGGCATCAACGTTCTCCTTGTTCTCTTCTGCCTCCTTTTCTTCTGGAAGAGATTTACCGCCAAGTCCGTTACAGGCATTCTCCCCTTGTTAACAGTATCGTGGCAGGACAGGAATTGCACTACGCACACTGTTAGTCGTCAAACAAATTAATTCATCCACACACAGTCACATTTCTATGTTATAGTACCGCTACTCGTCCAAACGCTGTCGTGAGAACAATTCTAGTCTAAGGGGATCTCATCCAACAAATAGGGCAACTTTAAACGCTTCTAGTTTCCATCCTGTCAATTCATCTTCTGCCATCGCCTTACTCTCATCAGAACAATTTCAGCTGCGTTTCCAAATTGACTCCATTATTACATCACATCCAAATGCTTCTCGTTCTACCTGGTGCTAAAAGACTGAATGTAAGTTCCAGGGAAAAAACCAGTATATCCATGTGGTACAAGGGGAGCACGTTAAAAATAGATAAGAATAATGTTTTGTGTAGGAAAAACACAGTAGTTCTCAGCCTGTCAAAATAAAGGCTCTGCATCACTTCACAGGGAAATGGAGCTAACATATTAACTTCTAAGAGTAGAAGTGAGCAGTCCCATTTCTCTGCATCGAGAGTGATCAAAACAGGGCACAATAGAGGCAAAAGAAAGTAATTTATATGACCTACACACACTTTGCTACTGCAATTTCTTCACCCAGTCACTACACACAGCGACAGAAAGCTCAGCTGAGGTCTCAAATGAGTTCAAGCAAGAATTTAGTGCCCGAGCTTCGCAGTGAAATTAAACTAGAATATTTACTACTGAAGCATGAAGCAGCCTGATGTGCAAGAGGAAATATTTCTGCCACAGCTGAGTTTATGGTCTGTTCCAACCACTTTAGAAGAAGGCTATTAAAGCTAACACAGCTTGAGGAACAGCTGGGAACCATTACCTGGCTTGGGCTCTGCAGTCACTTCGCTGTCTTGCTCTTTTTCTGGATTTCTCTCATTTTCTCCTTCTTGTACTTTATCGCCTTCCTCAATTTCACTCTCCACTTTGTTTTCAACCTAAATGAGATGAAAGATTGAAGAAGAGAGCTATACAAGGCATTCACTGTTAACTTGGTTTAGAGCTTTCAAATTAATTCACTATCATAAAGGAAGATATTAAATTGTAAAGGTTTGCTGCTACTAAAGCCCATTTCGACAATCGTAACTGAAATCTCAATCAACAAATAAGTGCTCAGCTGGATGGAGGTCTACCAGATTCAGCAACCCAGGCCAATCATCTTTAGGGCTACCAAGATGCTGAGGGGACTGGAACACCTCTCTTGTGAAGAAAGGCTGAGGGACTTGGGTCTTTTTAGTCTGGAAAAGAGAAGACTGAGGGGGGATCTTATCAACACTTATAAATACTGAAAGGGGGGTGTCAGGAGGATGGGGCCAGACTCTTCTCAGTGGTGCCCAGCGACAGGACAAGGGGTAACAGGCACAAACTTGACCATAGGAAGTTCCATCTCAACATGAGGAGGAACTTCTTTCCTGTGAGGGTGGCAGAGCCCTGGCACAGGCTGCCCAGAGAGGTGGTGGAGTCTCCGTCTCTGGAGACATTCCAACCCCGCCTGGAGGCGTTCCTGTGCCACCTGCTCTGGGTGACCCTGCTCTGCCAGGGGGTTGGACTGGGTGATCTCCAGAGGGCCCTTCTGACCCCGACCATTCTGTGATTCTGTGATACAAGAAACCCTGAACTGAGATGACAGGTAACAACATGTTCTGCTCCCCCATTTATTCCAGTAGTTTGTATGTAAGTTTTATATCCTTTCCAGTGTCATCTGCCACGTTAGCAATTTATACAGTATCCAACTACCCACATAGCTCCAAATTCTGCACAACTCGTGGTCACAACAGCACCCTATGGCAATAAACACTACAACTGAATTACATGTTACAAGAGGGTGCTTCTGTCCCAAATTGGTTGGAGAGCAACGTTTGCAAAATGGAAATAAAATATTTCTTGTTAAAATCTAGGTGTCTTAACTTGGTATTAATGAAATCAGCAGCAGGTTCGTGCTCAAGACTGGAAGCATCATTTTCCCCTTGAAAATACAAACTGACCTGAACGTTTCTCATCTATTCTGCTTTACAGAACAATGCATCTTTTCAAGCTCTGCCCAAGTCTTCTACACTTACGTCTACCTAAGTGTACCTGACTCTTTGCCAGAAAGGCAGCAAAAGATCTATCTGAAAAACAGAGTGAGAAGTAACATCAACACTACACTCAGCAGTCACGAGGTTAGTTTTATTTCATTTATTTGACTAAGCAGGCAACACAGAAATATCACCTGTTGCTGCAGACTCAGGAAGTGCTCACCACCATTATTTAGCAGGGTGGTGGTTCCAATTCCAGGATTAGTTTAATTCCAGTTCAGGAATTACAGCCAGTGCTGTTATTGTAGACTATCTGAAAAGAGGTACTGTATTTGTAGACGTGGGATAAAAAACCGCCAAACAATTGCGTTCTTGTAGGCACTATCAACAGCTTGAAGGAATTAATTTCTAAATATCTCATATTTACGGGCAGGATGCACCATACCTAACATCAGGAGTATACAATACACACACCTATAACCAAGAGTTATCCCAGGCTTCTTGCAAAGAGGAGTTTTATTGAGCAGCTCAGCAACAGGCACCTTCCTTTAGTCATCCAGAGCTCATCCTCCCACATCCACCGAGCCCCACGCGATCGTGCAGACAGAACAGGTCCGTAACTCGCATTGTCGCTGGAGAACTGTGATGCAGCTGAGGCAACAGTTTCATCCAGGTTCTCTGTTCAGCTCCACACAACTCACCCACTTCCTGGAAAGCCCCGACCTCTCTGATCTTGTCAGAACTGAAAGGTGCATTCAACTCTGGGAAGGCAATTTGTCATAAGACAAACTTTCCTAGAGCAAGACTTCAAAGGGATGCTTGCTTTACACCGCTGCAAGCCACAAACCATAACGTACCAATGTCCTCCTGCAGCTTAAGTCTCTAATTCTTTTGATAGCACCCAGTCCCAAACTTTTTTTCTCAGGTGAATAGACCAACATCTCATTCCTGTTCTTCGCCCAGCAAAAGAAACATCTCTATACGATGTCTCCAGACGCATGTCCAGAGAAGGGCAACAGAGCTGGTGAGGGGTCTGGAGCACAAGTCTTGTGAGGAGCAGCTGCGGGAGCTGGGGGTGTTCAGCCTGGAGAAAAGGAGGCTGAGGGGAGACCTTCTCGCTCTCTGCAGCTCCCTGAAAGGAGGGGGCAGCCAGGGGGGGTCGGGCTCTTCTCCCAGGGAACAGGCCATGGGACAACAGGAAACGGCCTCAAGTTGTGCCAGGGGAGGTTTAGGATGGATATTGAGAAATGTTCCTTCATGGCAAGGGTTGTCAAGCATTGGAAGAGGCTGCCCAGAGAGTGGTGGAGTCGCCATCCCTGGGGGTATTTAGAAGCCGTGCAGACGCGGTGCTGAGGGACGTGGGTTAGTGGTGGGCTTGGCAGGGCTGGGATAACGGTTGGACTCAATGATCTTAAAGACTTTTTCCAACCTGAATAATACTATGGCTTGGAAATAAATCATTCATAAGAAAATGAAGCACTATGAAGACTGAAAAACTGTTCCCTATGGACACACACAGAGACCAGCATGTACCATATTTCTTATGTGGCATTTTAGAACACAATAATTCAGGCTCCTAAGTGTCAGAACTACCTTTTCAGAACCAGTGCACTGAGCCAAGCTTACCTTCTCGGACTGTTGCGCATCTGTCTCCGTTTCCATCTTTTCTTCTTCAGCTCCATCTGAGAAAACAAATAAAGTATTTAGAATTGTCATAACACGCATTTATCATACTCAACATTTATTTCAGGGTTAATTACGGTTTTCTGTTCTCTACTAACAGTGGTTTAAAGAAAGCCACAACACTGAACTCCTAGAAGGCTAAAAGCTTATTACACTAATTTTACTTTAAAAAATCAAGTTTACTTGCAAATTTAAATTTAACTGGTTTTTCTTTTCAGTCCAACGAACAGGGCAAAACATTAAGTTATCTACGCTCTGCTGAAACACCCAGTTTACCCACATAGAGAGAAACCATCAAATCTATCACTTTTAGCTACATAAAGGACAGTTCAATGCACGGTTCTGCAGTATTCAAGTCACAGAGCAATCCCCCTTGGTAAGTCGCAGTATTATAAAATGTTTCTCCCAATACAGCCAATTTGATTCTGTAGATGGTTGTCGGTTATGTGATTAACCTCAATTACAGCGCTGCCAGACTTGTAATTCCTCCTTAGCACAAGATCCCCTGAGCTGCTTTCGATGAAAGGTCTATCCGGAGGCATTGTCACGTGCTGCAGGTCAACCGAAGATTTAAATTCCATTTTGCAGGTGGTGTAAATACCAGAGTTCTCCAAAGCAGGCTTCAAAATAATTAAGTCAACGCCAGAGTAATATTAAGCACTAGCAAATCTGTTAAAGCACTAACACGGTTCTTAAACACTAAAGATCTCTTGTTATTTCTGGTGCCAAAGCCACTGGAGTTCAAGATCCTCCGCACTGGTTTGATGTGAAACTCTGCACGGTGAGACCTCATTTCCCACCCTTCGTACCTACTGCTCTGCATAAACACGACGACCAGCTGGTTCTCCAGCCCTGTGTGGCTCTTTGTGCTGTTCCTCCAAACACATCTGTCCCAAAACCACTCTGAAATTGTACCCAAGTCCTCAGAAATACATTCAAAGCACGTGTTTGAGTCTGAACCGAACAAAGAAGCTGAAATCCAAGAAACTGGCCCACAAGGGGTAGTTCTACGGTAGATGTTTCCTGGACAGTGCTCTCACTCAGAACTTGATCATTCATTCTCTTGCTTCTTCCTCAGCTGTAATGACACCAATACTCGTGGGTTTGTTGAAGACAGGATCAATGAAATGATTAAAGTTAAACCCTAACACTCCCTTCACCTTCTCACTGAAAGAGGCTGTATTGCAGCTGCTCCAGAGCCCAACTGCAGGTGCCTAGTTAGGTGCCAAACAAGCTATGAACCACGTCTGAGCACACGAGCTGCCTGTTGGTTAGATGTAAAGCAAGAAAAGAACGTAATCACCAGCTGAAAGCTCTTGAGTTTCCTCTGCATCCAAAAGATAGCCATCCAAAGAAACAGAGCTGAGGCTGAATGAACACACCTCCCGACAATGTTGTCGCAGGGCAGCCTGCTCAACAGCTTCCCGAGATGCTCTGAAAAACCAGAGCTGAGCTGCACCTTCAGTGCTAACGCTGAAGAAGACAATAGCATTGGGTGAGCTCCGACTTCTCCCCAGCGGCTTCAGGTATTTGCTGACAGATGCTGTAAGACGCGCAGGGCTCCCCATAAAACCACCACTTGGGTTCTCCGGGCAATAACAGTTTCCTGGACTTCTCCAGGAGGTGGAGCTTCAGCCTTACACCATGCCCTGAATCTTCAGAGGATACACATGAAACAGCCTCCGCCAAGACTGGCTCCAAGCCAAGGTTCCCATACTGAAGTCGTGAAGTACTTCCTTAAGGAAAAAGAGAAGCGTGCCGAACACGTGTTCAGGAAACCTCTACCGAGAGTAGAAGCGGCTCACCTACATCACTGCAGCCTCCGGTTCTGAACTGGTCATCAAAAAATCTCCATCTAGTACCTGACCAAAGAAGTCTTCCTCTCCTCAGAGGTCAAAACAGAGGGGTACATGTCATTTGGGAAACAGTCAGAAGAAGTTACGTGTATGTGACATGAGCTATTTGGACACTTGGCAGGTTCTCTCACTGCCGTGGATACGTGGGTCTGGAGAGCACCCACTGCCTCTCACACCTTCACATTTGGAACCCAGAACAAGTCTGACAGACACCCCTGAAAACCTGACCTTGACCCCAAGCCCCTTCAGAGTGCTCTACACCACCAGGCCTGAAAAAACCTTAGCTTCAGTACACAACTACTGACTGGGATTCCTGCTGTTGCTCGTTTTGTTTCTTTTTCTGGCTGACTAGCCTGAGCCCTTCAAGCTTGTAACCGCTTATTTACTGTCTGCTTGGCATTCAAACAGCTATTACAGAGATACCTGGAGAGTTCTGCCAGAAGAGAGCCAGGCGCCCTCCCCTTACAGATTGCTTTCTGAGTAGCAGCTGACCAGCTATCACCCCATCTAACCTCAGTGTTTACAGCAGAAGACTCGGTAACAGCCTCACTGGTACGCGTGAGACCAAAATGAGGAAGGAAAAAAAGGGAAAAATCAAAGCCCATGTGTTACCGTGCACTGGATGATGCACCTCTAAGAGAAGTGTGTGTTTTAACAGCAGTTAGTATCTTCTTGTGCTTAGTACACAGCTCTTGGTGTGAACCCTTGGTTCATTCATTAAATTATTCCTTCACAGAACACCTATTAAAAATGTTCCTACTACGGATAGCAGACCTCTGAGGGATAACAACCAGCATACTGATGGAGAATACCATGAAGGTGTCCCATAAGGTACTACTACTTCCTGATATTTTGCTCATGGATTGTTTAAAATCACGATTTATTTGCAGCACCCAGCTGTTCTGCATGGACAGAGAAGAGGAAAGTACTCCTTGTCCAGGATCTTAGTTTCCTTCGGCAAGAACAGAAACTCTAGTTTAATGTCCAATTTAACGTACAGGGGCATTAAAGAAGGAGCTTATTCGGATCAGGGTGTCCAATACATGCTGCCATACCAACATAAAACTGCTGGTGAAAAGCCCTGATCCATCTCTAAGCTTCTGAAGACATTAGCCGGTGTTGGGTGTTCATTTTCAGTAATCCTCATTTTACTGGTAATTCCTGTGTGCTACAATGAAAAAAAAAAAAACAGGTGTACAAAGCGTTTTGCTTTAATAGCAACAGTTCTGTAGAGAAGTTTTTACAAAAGTCCCTTCCATCTATGAGAAAACATACTAAAACGTCCGACTGAAAGATAATGGTTTTCCTCTTGGCTTATTTTAAGATGATAAACCTACTTATCTGAAGTATCTGCCACCATAATTCAATTTATGGAGTCTAGGGATATACCTCCTCAGAAGTTTTATCTCAGAGTTAAGATTTAGTGACCTAATAATGTCACAGGGAGAGATCTAGATTAGATTTTGTCAGACAGCTATTTCAAGCCCAGAAGCAGAACTCCAAATTGGGCGTAGAAGTGTCATCCCTCCTCCTAGTAAATGAGAGAGAAAGCTTTATTCTCTCCTTTAGCAAAAAAACAAACAGAGGGAGAAAGTGCAGAACACTCCAAGTGCGGTTGGGTTGGTAGAATGGAAGATCCTGAACTCAAACTAGGAAAATACTGCACAGGAATACACAGATTTTCATTCTGGTGTGACACAACCCAAACACCAAGACCTTCCAAGATTCCTCGTCTTGGGATACAGCACAACTGAAAGAAAAAAAGTGTATAATTTTGTATAAACAACCCAAAACTTAACCACAGGGAGAAGTGGAGCAATTCTGAAGATCTGCTTCCGACAAAACTCCAAGTCAGAGTGAAACAGGCTGGAAAAGCTCTAGTCTGTGGACAATTTCAAGTCAAAACGGGGAGGCTTCTGTCTCTGAAAAGCTAACGACTTGATAATTTGTTCACTCTTCTGGAAGATGAGAACCTGGAGCTCATGTTCTCCAGCCTAGAACCAGGCTGAGCAGAGATTCAAGTCTGAGCATCCCATACCAGCAGTGAGCACCGTGACCATCGGGCTACTATCTCATCTGCTGAAGGCTCCTGCTCCAACGGAGCTCCCACAGAAACCTGCAGCTTCACATTTATACTCCGAGGGAGGGGAAAAAATTCCCTAGAAGGTTCTTGTCATTCAACTGCACACGATTTGCTCAGGAATGCAAACGTCACAGGTGACAGTACTCCTTGCCAGATTCTGAATCACATTTGAGAGAAGGCTGGAAGGCAATAATCACGTAAGTCGCCCCTAAGAATGCCATAAAATCAAGTCCTATGAGACATAAACTTTCCTCCTCTACCCAAAAAAATCAGTTTGTTCTTGTGTCTTTTAGGTAAGCCTGAACTCCCTTTCCATTCTGAACTCAATTTTGAATGCGTGTTTTGTTTTCTGATTACAACGCGTTTCAGGGCTTGCCATCTTAAGGCACAGTTTTCCAGAAAAGCAGCATCCAGCAACACGTGAGTCGCTGCGGCAGCTGAGGACACGAGCGCAGGATGAGTTTGCGTAGGTTTACAATGTGCTACACATCAAACGTTATCATAGATTCTAAGTGTTTGCTATTAATTCTCTGCAAGCATAGAGGCAAGTTTTATTAAATATTCCTTTTTTTTTTTTTTTTATTTCATATAATCATAGAAAGGTTTAGGCTGGAAGGAACCTTTGAAAATCATCCACTCCACCCCCTGCCCTGGGCAGGGACACCTCCCACCAGCCCAGGTTGCTCCAAGCCCCGTCCAACCTGGCCCTGAACCCCTCCAGGGATGGGGCAGCCGCTCGTCTGGACAGATTTGCAGATCAATGTGCAGACCACGGTAAGAGCTGTGAAGCGACTACTGCTGCGAAGAAAGTTCCAGGGCGAACAGGACACTCCAGAAAGACAAACTCCTTCCCACCCCACCTTTAGAGAAAATTTTCTCAAAGAAAAAAAAACCACAGAGAGCATCTCACAGTAAGGAAAACCGTCCTTGGACTCTCCCCTTGCATCATAATGCTTTTGATGGACACTTTCCAAAACGAAGTGTTCTTTTATATTATATAGGGACACATTCAGCTACAAAGAGAGTCAGAAGGTATGTATACGTGACAGTAAGATTACCACGAATATCCTGATTTAACTTAGGTTTCCTAGTCCTGGCTGTAATAATAAATGTTATTTTAAAATTAGGATGACAACTTTAGGCAGGTTGTAGTCAATGGTTTTTGAAAACTGCTTTCTCGTATTAGCTACTACGCCCTTATTTGCGGTGACAGCACTACGCCTCTGCAGGCAGCAGCCATCCTGCTCTCGTGCACGGAGGGGACCACGCCGAAATACTACGTGTATAAAGAAAAAGAAAAGGAAAGCTATCCATTATTAGTTTGGGGGTTAAATAAGTTTACCTGGGTTGAAGCAGGTTTTTACTTCTAAATTACAGGCTATTGAAAGTACCTCAAAAAATTAAGAGCCCTGTAAATATTAATCCCTCATTCAAATAGGAAAGGGTAAGAAAAAACCCAAAACATTTCTGACTCTCTGCATGAGAACGACAGAAATGACTCTTGCCTTTCAGCTGGATACAAACACAACCGCACTGGTTTTCCTGTATGATCTAACAAGGTTAATGAAAATACGTAACGAACAATGCAAACAAGAATTGGTTAGTTGGAGACGTGTGTCCCTGTTACAAAAGGGGAAGATTTAACTTAAGGAGAAAGAGCCTGTAATCCCTCGTACGTGGCACCAACGATGCTCTTTAACCCTCTTCAGGGGGAGCAAACGAGTGTATTTCTTAAATCAGCAAGAGGCAGATGGTTGTGAGACACCATGAGACATCTTTTAAGAAGGAAGAGCCACTTGCAGACCAGGAAACATCCCCTCTCCGTGCCCCTCTTCACACCTGAAGCAGCAAATATTTTCTGTCTCTATGGAAGCTTGTTCTGTTTTGCACATCCAAGATCACAGAGCGTCATTTTCTATTACAGGAAGAACTTATAACTGACTTCTGACAAAGCCCAGTGACTTTACAGAGAAGTCAAATTGACTTTAGGTCAACAAGTAAAACTATAAAAACAGTTCCACGGTAAGAATTTGCTGCATTACCATCAAACAGACCCTTGCAGCAAAAGCAGATACGGAACCTCCGTTGCCATCGGAAGGACAATAAGCAAAACCCCACATATAAATGCAGAGAATCACTAGTGTGAGCTTCAGCTCAGCAAATAGTTTAAAGATGCCCTCAAGACATCCCAGTCCCCTTTGTTTTCACTAAGGCAACACACAGAACCTGTCAAAAGTCAGGCCTGAATATGAATATTTAATTGAGAGGAAATATACTACAGCTATGGAAAAATCCTGGGTATGAATATGATCATTACGCTATTATCTAAACCAGAATTTACATTTTCCACAGCAAGTCAGGACGCCACAGCCGCCTCTGTTTCTGCTTCAGGCAGCTCGCGGACGTGCAGCACAACCACCAGATGGGCTTCCAGGGAGGAGGTCGCAGAGTCCACAGAAAGCTGCTGCAGCTCTCGTGCGAGCTGCACGAGCCCGTCGCCAGAGGATCGATGGACTCAACCCTCCAGCGGTGCAGAACCAGCTCACAGGCACCTGCACACACACGCAGCGAATGAAGTGCGCGCAGTCTGTTCTTTTTAGCAGTGTTTGCATTATTTCTGAGCTAAAGCACACCCTGGAGACCACAAGAAAAATCATCCTGCCAAGAATGAAGTGAAATAACTTCTCCTGTGTACGTATACTTGTGTGTAGTTTTCTAGTATGTGTATTTGAGAATGATACAAAATCATCCATAAAATGTTAAATTCAAACATCCATTTAAGTCGCTTACAGTTGTAGCGGAGATGGTAAATCAGCCCCCCGTTCCTTCAGTGCTTACTGTCACAGATGAGCTACAGCTCGACGCATCCATACGTCGTGTCAGAGGAAATACTTTCAGTGAAATACTGGTTAGAATAAGACCTGAAATGCACAAGTAACTGCCTGCAACACAGGCACTTCAGAGACCGCCTCGTGCCTCGTTCAGTGCACACGTATGCACTCAGTGTAGTTAATCACCTTTGGAAAGCCATTAAGAAAGCACACATACTCAGCGAAGACTTAATTGAAACTACTAAGTACCCCAGGCGTACTGAATCTCTCCCTTCTCTGGAGCTTAATCACCAGCCAGGAGAGCCAGGATCCCTTGGATGCTCTCCTCAGTTCATTTTTACTAAAACAGATGTAGTGCATCTTCATCTATCCTACTCTGCAACCGACGGTGGGAACTTACTCTCTTGGAAAGCCAAAGCCGATCTCTAACCATGCTAACCACTCCAGTCTCCGCTTAACTCTACTGAAGCCTTACACAGCAATTTAAAAGGAACCATCATCAGCTTTTTCAAAAACTAACAACGAAGACTCAAAAGAGGAGATTCTTGGATATTAATGTAAGCTCCTGCAATCTGTTCCAGTCATATTTTCCCCTTTAGCATCCCACATGGCCTATAATTCACATGTATTAAGAGTTTTTATATTAAGAGTTTTTATATTATGGAGCTATGATATTATTTTATTTCTAAAATATAACAACTGATGAACTTTAATTATAGTAGGGAACCCTAAGTAGATATATTTAGTTCTCCTTAGTGACATTTAGATATGAAACGTCAGGTCTAGCCATGTGAAAACAGCTCCATTTCAGCAGCTGCACCCCACCACACCACACTCCAGCATCCCGCGCACACCTCTGCGAGCGCTGGATTCCCTCGTGCCCCCCAGCGCAAAGCTGTTTTGGAGGTGGAAGGCACCACAGATTGTTGAGTGACCCAGTTCACTCTTGCTGAGCAGCTCCCCCAGGGAGAACCATCTGCTGTTGTCCTAATTTATTCCATTAGTCACAGCCCAATACAAATCGCATTAACTATAACAGGACAGTATTACTTATAGAACTCGCCACACAGCTCATTCACAAATAATCGTGTTATGGTCATCTGCTCTCCAACTCCCCGTATTAAGAGACAAGCACTTCAAAATCTCGATTTGCAATTTGTGTGCAAATTCTCCTAGAGCAAGGGCTAACCTACGGACCAGCAACACCACCAACGATGGAGTAATGCTGAACTTCCACAGCCGTGCTGCAGGATTAAGAACGAAGACTCAAAGCAGCAGATGTGTTAGAGGTCCTTCACATACTACAGCAAAGTTTGTACTTGGAGCATGTGGAAAAAGGAAACAAAGCCCCAGTAAGAAAAAATTAACGTAAACTGAGCTTATTTTAAACCAACTATCAAATTAAACTTAGTCCCAGATACAATAACACCTAGATTTGTTTTATAGTAGACTTGAAAATAAGCCCCAAAGCCTTGCCCTTTCAACAGAGCTTCGATGCTTGCTGGCAGTTTTGTGTAACAGAGCGCTGTGAAGAGGGAGCAGCAGATATTCCCAATGCCAGCGTTCCTTTTGCAGCACATAATCCACATCTTCCCAAAGCCGCTGGAGTCCCCACCCCTGGGGGTATTTAAAAGCCGGGCAGACATGGTGCTGAGAGACGTGGGTTAGTGGTGGGCTTGGCAGGGCTGGGCTGACGGTTGGACTCAATGATCTGAAAGGTTCCTTCCAACCTAAGTGATTCTTTGATTCTATAATCAAGTCTGTCCCACCGAGTATGGAACTGAAAAATGCAACAAAAGGATTGAGTGGTCTGTTAACTTCTTTTCTATTTAAAAAATATCTTAATGAGCTAAGTGCTACTTTTCAATCTAATTTAAAAGTGTAGTTTTACAACGGACATTTAGTACCATAAATAGCAGATGTACATCTTCACCTCTATGACCAGCAGTTGAAAACGGAACAGCACGAGAACACACAATCCTTTACAACTGGATCCACACAATGGGTCCTTTACGACCCCATCACCCAATCTGGCACCTTGCTCACGTCTCTAGACGGGGTGACAGCAGGTCAACTGTGAGATGCACAAGCACAGCCCAAATCAAACCTTCCAGTCAATCTAGATTACATCCTGTCCAGTTTTACCCAAAGCCATACATGCCTTTAAATATCTAGTCACTAAATTCACTAAAACGATTTGTGATAAGCTGAACAAACCAGCAGCCAACAACGCCGGAGAGAAAAATAAAGATCTACAGACAGGTCGGTCAATCTGTACCAAACTCAAGAGGTGAAAGTCTGAGGAAGTCAGTAGGTACGTAGCAAAACGTGCGTGTCTGCTCATTTTACTGTTGAAGGAGAGCCAAATTAGAGTTAAAGAGAAAGGAGCTACACAACATGGTTTCACTTTACAGGGAGTTATCACTCCCTGTAAGTTTTACTTTCCATAATGAATAAACATTTTGCAACTGTCAAAGTTCCAGATAACGGACTTCACTCAAGTATCTGCTGAATACTCCAGAAAATAGCTCAATTGAAACTGAGCTCTAAAACAAGAGTCTGTTAGTATGGCAGTGTAATGTACAGGAACCAGAGCCAAGAACTGTGGCGTTATTGTGTACCAGTCCACCATTTAATAAGTTCCTCATCTGCCACCACCACCGTTAGCACGTTCTGAGAGTACAAGACTTACGTGAAAACTGGTGACCAAAAGGCGTGATACAACACAGAGTCAACTGGAGCACAAAGAGCCCATAAAGCCCAGTTTGCTTTATCATAACTACAACGCTAGAAAGGCAGCATCCTCTAACTACTCTTCACCCACAAAATTGGCGTGAAATGTTCTGCTCTGGTATTTTTGCCACCTCAACTCTATGGGTCCCAAGCAACAGATTTAGTCAAAGTAAGAAAACAAATTGCTAAAACTAAAGCCAGTCCTAAATTCATTAATTCAGTGTCAAGATTTAATAATTCTACAGCAAGCAGAAATGGAATGACCTGTCAACACTCCCCTTACCTGCGATTCCCATCTCGTATTGGAGGTGAATTTACAGTTTATTGTGAATCAGAAGAAAATGCCTAGGAAACCTCCTCTGCAGAAATTCCTGCATTTTGATGGACAACCTACCGATTTTCTCTGGCTCATCTGGACCTGTTCCGGCAATGCAGCTGCTCTCCAGCCCGTATGTTGGATCCACCTTCCCAGAGGCTCTGGCTGCCTCCTGTACTTTCTTTACATGAGCTTCAACGAGCTCCAGCGGAACCTCTTCTCTGACTCGAGAAAATTCCTCTGTTAAAAACGACACAGAAAATGTGATATTGTGAGGTTTTTATGGCAAATTAAAAGTTATGGTTCTCTCTGATCAATGCGTAGGTAAATCTTGTGACAAAATAAATTCTCAAATATGTAAGTTCCTTCTTCTCACATTAGGTAGTTAATTTTCTCTCTCAAATGCAGTAGGAAAGAGCCTCTTCCCAATTACATAAAATTGTCTGTCACGTAGAAAAATAGGGAAAAAAGTGAAAGGAACTATTTCACCAAGTTTCCTAGAGGACACGTAGCTGTGCTAGATAATTTCATGCAAGTAAACCAGGAAAACTCTTCAGCATTGTGCATTTACCCCTGGCTAAACTGCTGACAGTGGTCACAGTGACACAAACCACCAGGCAGTACTTGCAAGCACTATCACTAGTCGGTGAGCACAAGAGGGGAACGCAAGCCATCTTTAGACATTCGGTGGCCTTCAAGAGCTATTCTAACTTGCCTATAAATTGGTAGTTTCAGCAGCAATAGAGCACAAAACTGAGTATTAGTAGACGTGCTTTCTCCATACACGTAAATTTGTTTTTACAACTTACTACTCATCCTTAAGGAACTCTTTCTAGAGTCAATTTTTAGAGCAGACTAAGAGAAAGCACAGTGAAAACCACTGCCGGGACAAAGCCATACCTAACGCAGCCTTTGCCGCGGCGGACGCCACGCGGGGATCCACCACGGATGCCAGAAAGGCGACGGTACTCATGACCGGATTGCCAGACTGGCTGAAAGGGACGGGCTGGTACGCCAGCGGGCCCAGGGACGCATCCGAGTTCTCCAAGTAGGGGTCTTCGATGGGCAGTCTCAGAAAATGGAGAATGCACTCATCCTGGGTACGGCTCCCAACGTGCTCCGAGACTTTGTTCCAGTCATCTTTGTACATCTCCAGAGCCTGTAAAAGACAAAAATCATTGTATATACGCTGACTACTCTGGGGGGGAAAAACCCAAAAGCCGTACTTTATGCAAAAAAGATTTTCAACGCTAGTTATTTTGGTGATGGAACAATCAATCGGGATCAGGCAACCATTTAACATCGTATTTTTTCTGGCAGCAAAATTACTCTGCAGAAGAAATATGAACACCTCACTGGGACATCAGTTAAATTTAAACTACAGGGATCACCACATGAGTGTTATGCTGTTACTGTATCAGAAAGAACTGTCAGAAGATTTGGGATTTACTAATAATATTTGCATAGTTAGTGTTTCCCCATTTTGCTTTCACATGAACAGCTTTACAGAGAAATAAGTTTGCTTATTCTACCAAGTCTCAGCCATTCTTGTAATTCCCATAACTACGCTCCCTGAGGCCACTCTTATGTTCTCTCATTTATGTTTCAACACACCAAGCTCTCTGGGGCAGGAACAGTCTTTATTTCACACACATACGCTACCTACGATGGTGAAGTCCAGTTTTTAGATCCCACAGATGTTACGAAAACGAAAGAGCATCAAACCAACATACCAGAGGGGAAAAAAGAGGAAAATATTCTGTATCATGAAGCCAGAAGAGACCAGTTCTCTAGCAACTGTTAACCAGTCTGATTTGTGTTAAATATTCCAATTAACAAGTTGTCATTATGTAGATAAGCCACCTGATAAAACACAAACTTCCAGATTAAATCAAAGATTTTTTTAATTGCGAATTTCAGTCGCTTTTGGAGTTACTTAAGAAAAGTCTCAACAAAATAATGTAATGACAATGAGCTACTGAAGACGTAGAATAGAATCATTTAGGGTGGAAAAGACGTTTAAGATCAAGTCCAACAGTCTCTGACCTGGTTTTTAAAAAAAACTAATAAATTAGTAAAAACCCAAAGTGGAAGCCTAATAGAGTATTATCCCTTAACACCTTTTTTTATTTTTCTGGAAAACTCTTTATTTCAGTTATTTAACCATTTGGACAGCATACAGTAAGAGCTGAAATATCCTGAACTGTTAACTTCCACGTTTCTGAGATGATTAATGGTCCAGTCACCTAGAAAAAGAAAAAGCAGCTTGACTTCTCGGCCAAATATGTCAAAACTTAAAAAGGAAAATGGGACTGACAATTTAAAGGCGTATCAGAAGCCTTCTGAATAGAATACCAGAGGCCTGAGCAACGGTGGTAAACACCTGCCTATTTATCTCTTTGAGTTGCAGATCCCATTTTGATTTTGACGTTTAACATATTTGGCTGAGAAGTCAAGCTGGTTTTCACTTACACTGTACTTACCCTACAACAAACAAAGGTAAGTAGCTCTGCGCTGCTCCCCAGCAAGCGAGCAGGCGTTTTAGCATTGACTGGGAGAAGGGGAAGACCAGAGTTTGAAGCAGGCATTACCAGACTGCCTGGAGACCTCCACTACGTCCTTACGGCCCCACTGGCCATCGGACAGGCTGCCTTGGACTTCAAGGCTCCTATTTGCAGGTATAAGGTATTTCAGAAGACACAAAAATCATCCTCTTCCCTAACTAACTCCCCTTGACAACCGAGTTTCCCTAAATAAGCACTATGTCCACTTAAGCATGAACATTAAGAACAAATGAAGTTAATGGCTTTTCAATACTTAAAATCTTTCCCACAAGGCTGAGAACTATCATAAACCTCAATCTTCACAGCACCACGCAAGACTGACTTAACTTCCCACATGCACCACCTCTCACAGCACAAAGGCAGAATTCAGAGCAAACAGGCGACTCCACTGGGTTATCTGTGGCAGACATCACGAGGAGGATACGTCCAACACGTCTGAGGAGTACACACAACTAGTTAACCTGCTGGATGGTTCTGCAGAGTTACTACTGGCAAGTAAAAGATAAAAACTGAGACAGCAGCCTCATGGTTCCCAACCTGGGAAGGGACGTTTCCACAAGTTACTCTCTCTCTATATATATACATTTGAAGATTGTGCATTCAGAAGACATTCACAGAATGGTTTGGGTTGGAAGTGACCTTAAAGCCCACCCAGTGCCACCCCCTGCCCTGGGCAGGGACACCTCCCACCAGACCAGGTTGCTCCAAGCCCCGTCCAACCTGGCCTTGAACCCCTCCAGGGATGGGGCAGCCACAGCTTTTCTGGGCAACCTGGGCCAGGGGCTCACCCCCCTCACAGCCAAGAAGTTCTGCCTCACATCTCATCTCAATCTCCCCTCTTGCAGTGGAAAACCCTTCCCCCTCGTCCCATGGCTCCCCTCCCTGATCCAGAGTCCCTCCCCAGCTTTCCTGGAGCCCCTTTAGAGATTGGAAGGGGCTCTAAAGTCTCCCCTTATTCGCCTATATATAAATGAGTCTTTTTCATCAACACTAAAAGTTTTGTAAAAAATCCAGGAGTTCCTGAACATACCATTTTCTTCACAGCAGTTATGGAGAAGAAATATTTTAGTATTTTTGCAGCTAAAACATAAGCTGTAAGAATTCTTCAAAGACAAAGTAATCTACTTGGACACGTCATGAAGGGTGAAGATCAGTCAGGGAAAAAACCGCAAGCTGAATAACATTTTCAAAGATGTGGAAGTAGACTAAGTGAAAGGACAGATGAGTTAAAGCCAAGAGTGTCAGACATCCCGCAGCACTGAAGAAATCAGAGAAAAAAAGACCAAGTGGCCTGCAGCGGGTGGAACTTTTCGGCCCCCTTGATCTGAAAACAATTTAAGCCTTACCTGGCTGAAGCTTTAAGTTTCTCTCTTTCAAATGTAGCTCTTACTGCTTCAGTTGGGTGGGGAGGAGGGAAGAAACCCCAGTATATCTCCAGATATTGTGTTCCTCAGGGCCCATTGTTGGGACCATTTCTGTTTAACATCTTTACTGATGACCTTGATAAGGACACAGAGTGTATCATCAGTAAGTTTGCAGGTGACACCGAGTTAAGCGGGAGTGTTGATCTGCATGAGGACAGGGAGGCCCTACAGAGAGACTTGGATAGATTGGATCGATGGGCCAACACTTATGGAATGAGCTTCAACAAGGCCAAGCGCCAGGTCCTGCCCTTGGCCCACAACAACCCCACGGACGCTACAGGCTGGGGGAAGCGTGGCTGGAGAGCGGCCGGGCAGAAAAGGACCTGGGGGTTCTCACTGACAAGCGGCTGAACATGAGCCAGCAGCGTGCCCAGGTGGCCGAGAAAGCCAATGGCATCCTGGCTTGTGTTAGAAACAGTGTGACCAGCAGAAGGAGGGAGGTGATTGTCCCCCTGTACCCAGCACTGGTGAGGCCACACCTCAAGTATTGTGTCCAGTTTTGGGCACCTCAATACGAGAGAGATCTCGAGGTGCTGGAGCGAGGGCAGAGGAGGGCAACGGAGCTGGGGAAGGGCCTGGAGAATAAATCTGATGAGGAGCAACTGAAGGAGCTGGGACTGTTTAGTGTGAGGAAGAGGAGGCTGAGGGGAGACCTCATCACTCTCTACAACTACTTGAAAGGACGTTGTAGAGAGGTTGGTGCTGGTCTCTTCTCACAGGTAATGAGCGATAGAACAAGAGGGAATGGCTTCAAGCTGCAGCAGGGGAGGTTTAGGCTGGACATCAGGAAAAAATTCTTCCCAGAAAGAGTGGTCAGACACTGGAATAGGCTGCCCAGGGAGGTGGTGGAGTCACCACCCCTGAAGGTGTTTAGGAGTCGTTTGGATGTGGTGTTGCGGGATGTGGTGGAGGGGAGAACTTTGTAGAGTGGGGTTGATGGTCGGACTCCATGATCCCAAGGGTCTTTTCCAACCTAAATGATTCTATGATTCTATGGAGAGAGTAGGGTCTTTTGAGGGAGCTTTCCCTCAAAACACTGGGTCTAAGATTAGCTGGGCAAGTGCCAGACTAGGGGAACGCTGTGCTCCAGCAGAGATTAGCTGGATGGGAAGAACAATACAGGAACTGTTGAAGACCAGGAGCTAGACAACACGAAGGGCTTTGAAAGCTCAATGGAAAGAGCAAGTTGGTTTGGGAATGAACAAAACACAGACTACATTGGTCAGTCAGCCTGGTCCATACTGCAGGAGTCATTGGTCCCCAACTGCTTATGAACCCATCTCCTGCCCTCCGTCTGCTCTTGCCCAAGTGTCTACAGCAATGAGAAAGTGCTTAGTTCACTAGGTCATATTCACGGGGAAGTATTTACTCAACACTCAGCCTTCCTTTCCCTTTCCCTAATGCCATCTCAGTGCTGTAAGTTATGTGTCACTGTACATCCATTTTTCATCCCACTAGCGTATTAGATCAGCTTTGCTCTTCATGGCCATGGAGGGTTTTGGTTTTTTTTTTTTTTGCTAACTCTCCTTCATTGCTTGTTATTTTTCTGCTAGACAAACTAGCTCTCACAATAGCTGTCCTTACTATAAATAGCTGAAAACACACTTAACTGTGCAAGAATAGCGCTCCGTGGAGATACAGAGAAGCAGTGTGGCAGGGAAGACGATTCTAGGAGGGAAACTATTTCCTCCCCCCAATTCATTCAGTCAACAGGCGGAAGGACAATAATTATTTTAGATAAGATTTATTCTTTGGAACTTCACTGCATATATATTTGCCTAAAGCTACCCCGAGGATTTAATTGGACTGAGCTGACTTGTTATAGCTGAATTACTTATGCTTGAACTGATATACTCTTTACTGATTTATTCATAGGTTAAATCCACGAAGAATGAAGAACAAAAACATTATTAATTTAAACTCACGTTAAATAAAATTGCAATCTCAAGACTTAGGAGGTTTTTGGTTTGTTTTTTAAAACAAAGAAGAACGTGTCATCTGGATTATTTCGTTAGGCTACTACTTGCTATGTGTGACCATAAGCTACAAACATACAAAAGAATGAATTTTAAATATTAACATTCATAAGGAAAGAAGCCAGAGTATCAAGACATTAGTCTTGTTTCTCTGTACAGGAACAGCACGAAAGACATTGTAGCTGTTTTCACCCTGTAAGAAAATTTTTTACATGTGCCAATAGAAAAATATTGTCTAAACAGTGCGTATCAACCTAACATTATAAAAAAATTAAAATCTATTTTGGCTATTTGATGAACACTTCTATATCCATGAAGGCTGACTCAAAGCACGCTGCTGATTAGGCGCTTTGGCTAGCTCAGAAAAGAAGCCACACACAGAAGCTGAGCTTTGTTCGGCCCCGTTAAGGACTGTCAGGACCCATTGTCCACGCTTTTCCTTATGACATTAACTTTTCAATGGGTTTACTGACACATGTAAAGACAAAAAAAGGCAGAACAATCATGCAATTGCAGTCTGGTTTAAGCTCTTTCTGCAAGTAAAAACAAACATGAACACACACCCACAAACTGGCATTCTTATTACATAAAAGGAAAAAAAAAAAACAAAACAAATCAATGACCCAACCTCTACCATCAAGAAAATGTTTCTGGAAAAGAAAACTAGGTAGATGATAATTTCTTTATAGGAAGTGGCAGCACATTAATTATTTCAGGCCACCAAGATTCTTCTTCTGATGAAGCGCTAGGAAAAACAACGCTGCCCTGATGTGAGTGTAGAAGACCGGAACACAGTTCTGCAGTTCACCTCCTGTGATGGTTTTCATCCCAGACTGGAAATCCAAGAGACCTGACAATTACCATGTGCTTCAAGAGCATCAGACTAAGCAACGTGGGGACAAAGACCGGATTCTAGCGTGCTAACAGTTCTTTGACCTCATTTTTATAGTACCAATGCGATTTGAGTCATCTCATATATATTTCTTGTAGACTTCCAGAAAAAGCTTAAAGAATACATCAAGTGCAGCTATGTGACAAAAGGAACGAGTAGACGTATGGGATTAAAGAGCTACTAAATAAAGAGCATCCCTTCTTAGTGGCAGCAGACAGGAAACCGACTCATCTGTTTCTTAACTATTTCAGCTTCAAAAATTAGCGGTTTCCTTTAAGATGTTCTGGCATAGCCAGGAACCTTTAAATTTATAAGAATTTCAAAATATTCATCTTAGCGGCAGATAAGGGCAGTTATTTCATACTGTTACTAACTTCTGTTAATGAAGAGATCTCTCTGCACTGCAAGATCTGTTCTTGAATATTTGCAAACGTTCTTCAACACTTACCTTCTGGTTTGCAGACACAAGTCAGATGGAACTCAACGTACACGAAGCCCCTCTAGTACCCAGATGTTACTGCCATTTTCATACTAACGTTCTTGTAGCCATGATGGTCAAATAAAGCAGTACGGTTTGGAGGGAGAGCTGTAACCTTTAACCAGTTCAAAAGCCATCACCCCAGCAGACTGAAAGGCAGCCGTGTACACATGGATACTCAACCACCCCCCTCCTCCAGCTACACCACTTGGGTCTCAAGAGTTTGCTTCCCACTACAAATTCTCCTTTACTATCCCCGTTTCCATAAAAGCATGCAGTTGTCATCTCACACCACTTCAAAAAAATTACTAACATACATAGATTTTTAAAGCACATGATATGTGCTTTAAACCCGCACGTTCTGGTTTCTTAGCCCCCACGCTCCATGAACTTACTTCTAATAGCAGCAATGTCTCTTGTTCTGTCCATTCTCTTCCAGCACTTGCACCTTTACTCTACAAAAGACGGGGGGAAAAAGTGAAATACAGGTCTTTTTGCACAGAATGTCTTAGAAGAAAATATTAAGAAGAAAAGGGGAAGAATCTGTTATTTAATCCACTCACACATGTACCCTTCACAGCCTTCCTGCCGCAGCTAACCTGTCCCTGGTTATCTCGTACAGTGGTTCAGTTCACACGATTTACTCGCGTAGCTAAGCCATGCAGGTGACATTCCTCCAGCCACTGCGGAGGCTGGGGGTTATGGATCCCACCTTCCCAACACATCTAGGAGAACCTGCAGCTCCTCTTTTACTCAAAGCTAAAGCAAAGTGATTTGGTACCCTTTTCTCCTGGCTTCCAGCTATCTCTGCTTGCGCATACAGCAAACAGAAAAGAAGATCTTCCCGAATCACAAAACCAGGCAGGAGTGCTGATGGCATTCTGGTCAGCTTGACTTTGGCCAGTAAAATTAAGCCAGGAAGAGAGCAGTTTACAGAGAGCATTCTACAGTTGACACCAAAGGACTGCGGCAGCCAGCGGACACTCAGAATCTCTAACTCCTCACCAGCTGCCAAACAGCTGAAGGAGGAGATGGTATTACTCGATGCAGGCACACCTGGGATATTCTCCTTTCTCAAGGGAATGGGGCTTACGTCAACATAACTTCAGCCCCCTTTAAACTTCTGCTTCCAAGACAGACTGCATAAGGTGCATGCTGGTCCAAAAAGCAGTTCCTCTATCTAAAAGTTCATCAGTAACTCAGTAAAAAAAATAAAAAATAGATCTTTATGAGTGAGATAAGCTATCTGAAAAGACAGAGTAATTACAGCAAGATAATCTGCATATTTAGTAATCACTTGCTCCAAGGGTTGCTGCTCCCAAATCCATAGCTCGTGGTTAATTCCTGATATTTCCTAAAAGTTACAAAACTTTTGGTGAAAGCTTCCCCTTCTATAATTACAGACACCCTAATCCGTTACATGTCAAATAAAGACAAAAGCAGCTTGTCACCTGCTTGTGAAAGAACCTTATCTAGATTGGACGTCTCTGTGCAAGACCACACCAAAAGGAAAAGGGTATTTAGGATAAGGAAATCTATCTTATCTCAAGACGCATTTCAAACAGACCATTAACCCACAGAGAACATTAATCAGAGTGAGTCATCCAGCAGCTGATCAGATCTCAAACAGGCTGGTAGGAACAGCCAAAAAAGCAACTGCCACACACCAACCAAAAACACTAATCAACTTCTGCAGACAAATCTGCTCAAGTTCATTGGTACAGATGCTCATAAACAGAAGCAGAGTCTAGAACCAGTAAAGATTTATGAATTTGGTGAATATTTATACCTCTCTAAGTGAAAAAGTCACTCCATGAAACATGATACGGAATCAGGCTCTATAAATAAATCCTGATGTCTTGTGTTTTGGTTTTGTTGTTTGTTTTTTTTGTGTGTGGTTTTTTTTGTTTGTTTTTGGTTTTTGGTTTTTTTTGGTGTTGTTTTTTTTTTTTTTATATAGTTATCTCATGATCTTTTAGGACAATAAACACTGTACTTCAGAAACCAATTACATAGAATTAGCCTGTTGTCAGCCCAAGAGCACTGCAGAGTTCCAGACTGAAGGCCACGCTGAAGAAGTAACACGGTATTGCTGCAGCAGCTCCAAGCACTATCGGGTACACACACGGGTATCAGGCACCGGGAGTTAAACGCAACAGGTTACGAAATTACCGACATCACTGCAATGACATCTCAAAACCCTAACTATCCAATACAACACATTGCAATGACAGGGCTAAAACATCCCCCGCAACGGTTTTGTGACACCTTTTGTAATCAAGCAGCTTTCTAGTTCTCTCAGTCTAGAAAACCCTGCTCAGGCTTGGAAAACAGGATCATTAAGGACCCTGCTGAAAGATCCCAGTTCCTGTATTGAACTGGATGGTTTGTTGATTCTGAACCGTTCAGGCAAAACATGCAATAACATAACGAGAGTTAAGCGTCTGAAGACTGAGAGTATTGAGTAGCTTGGGACAGGTACATGTCTTTATTTCTACAAACTCAGACATCCAACACAACCGTGTATCTTAGTGTCCTACGATGAGACAGAAGAAATCTAAAGCAGGAATGTAAGAGTAACATAGGTCGTCTCAGTGTCACCTAGTGGAGGACACTTGAGGAAGAAAGCTTAATAGAAGGCACAGGGGGGGAAAAAAAAAAAACGTTAAATGCTTGCCTTTGCTAAAGTCTTCTTTGAGTAAATGTCTGTGCGAAGTCCGAAGTTCTGCAGATCAGTAGGCTTCTCTTTGTTTTTCTCAGGAAAACTCAACATCTGCTGAGCAGCTGGAACCTGTGAACAAACATGACAAGAGAAAGGTGAGAGGGGCAGGAACTGAAAGTTATTCAAGGTTTTCAGACCAATGTTAAACAGAACACAGACCCAACAAATAAGTTGAACATGACTCTACCAAGATGACTTTACACAATATATTTGCACACAACACTAGCAGATTTGTTTTGGAGATGCCAACTCCCTGGAACTCTCAACCTAGATGGACACAAAAAGTGAACATTTCAGCAAATTGCGCACAAATTACTCAACCGAGATGTACACTGGCTAAAGCTAAGGCAAAACCACGTTGGTGCGACCTGCGGGGCTCACCTGCGGAGTGCGGATATGGAGAGGCATAAGTCCCGAGGGTGTATCAGCCAGCACATTGAAGTGAGGGGTAGGAGGAGGCCCCATTGCCATGGGGCGGCTTTCTGGATCCACTTGGTAATTAATGAGACCCCACTGCTCCAGGAAAGCATGTACTCTACGAAACAAATTGAAAATCTTAAGAACTAAAGCCTTGCTTATGCTTGACATGGCAGAAAGGAGACAGCAAAAGAAGTTGTTTATGGTTCAGGATCGAATACAGATCCAGAATCTTCTATAATCCTTCAGTAATCAGGCACAGCAATACAAATCACATAGCACGAGCTTTGTGCGGACTTGACTGCACTTCAGCATGTTGCGTAAAACAAAACATGACGGTTTTGGTCATAAATAACAGGAAATTACTTAATTAAGGACAAGGCAAAGCAAAGCTAGGGCTGCACACATGGAACAATCTGCAGACAGCGTACGGACTGTAAGGGCTGCACAACCATAAAACTGACACAACCCAGGTGCAAAACTGTAATTCCTGAAAAAACTCCACATACTTAATAAGGAGTAGAACCTAAATAATCGCAAGTTAAGATCTAAACTCTGTAGGCATGGTTCAGCAAGCAGACAGAGCATTGTAAATAAAGAATACTCTGGTTACTGAAAAAGTGGGGAAACTGCTCATCAACAGCACGATGGCTATTGTCCACACCTGTGCTGTCATACTGCAGCACTTCCATTTCTAACGTAGCTCCTACCGCTTTTTGTTAAAGTGAAGGCAGTGGCTGAAAGATCCGTGGTTTTTACCTCATGACAGCGCACACATCTCCGGTCAGGTTCCTTCTGCAGGCAGTGCTGGTCAAGTACTCTTGAGGGTTTAAGCGATAGGTGTCAATCATGAAGTTGCGGTAAGCCAGGTATCTGGAAGACAATTAATAGGTAGTTCACACACACTGATGTCTGACAAAGTTTACAATATGTATTTTAGGATTCACCTTCTCCAAACACTTGTATTACTGACATGCAAACACCACAGATATTTTTTTATTGATGAAATTTAAGAATCACTATCAAAAAGCAATAGGTAAAAATCATAGAATCACAGAATGGTTTGGGTTGGAAGGGACCTTAAAGATCATCTAGTTCCAAACCCCCTGCCCTGGGCAGGGACACCTCCCACCAGACCAGGTTGCTCCAAGCCCCGTCCAACCTGGCCTTGAACCCCTCCAGGGATGGGGCTTCCACCACCTCTCTGGGCAACCTGTTCCAGGGTCTCACCACCCTCACAGTGAAGAACTTCTTCCTAACGTCCAGTCTGAATCGTCCCATCTCTAGTTTTAATCCATTCCCTCTAGTCCTACCATTACCCGACATCCTAAAAAGTCCCTCACCAGCTTTCTTGGAGGCCCCCTTAAGGTCCTGGTAGGCCACTCTAAGGTCTCCTCAGAGCCTTCTTTTCTCCAGACTGAACAACCCCAACTCTCTCAGAGTCTGTCCTCACAGGAGAGGTGCTCCAGCCCTCTGATCATCCTCGTGGCCCTTCTCTGGACACGTTCCAGCATGTCCATATCTCTCTTGTAGTAGGGGCTCCAGAATTGGACGCAGTGCTCCAGGTGGGGTCTCACCAGAGTGGAGTAGAGGGGGAGAATCACCTCCCTCGCCCTGCTGACCACACTTCTCCTGATGCGGCCCAGGAAAGTAGAATTTATTTTTATATACTGAATACGATCCATCTCTTCAAATTGTTTCATTCTGGATTTTATCTGTGTTTGGATTAGCAGAACATCAAAGCACGCTTGAGTTGCAAATTGCACAAATAGTTGCTGTAGCTTGGTCACTAACCACATACTTGCTCGACAGACTACTAGCTGCAGAAATAAATTAATGGGGTCTGGTTTTCCTACGGAAACAGGCTAAATAATCCTTGTCAAATAGCCTGGAAGGAAAACAACTGCACAGAAAACTAGAACTAGCACACTGGATGGAATGCTACTGTTTCTACATGTGGACTTTTTAGTGCATAAAAAGACCAGTAAGGAAAGGTTAGAGAACAGCAAAATGGAGAAAAATCCTTGAAAAAAAATCAAAGAATCTTTGAAAAGCAGAGGGCAAGAACCCAGAAACCAGCACAGTGCTCCCCCCTCGCTGAGCTGGGACAGCTAAAGCAGAAATGACCCCCGTGACATTCCCGTATTTCAGTGCACAACAGTCCAAGCAAGCACGTTTTGGGGTTCTGCACTGTAAATATCGCTTCGCAGTCTCTTCCAGTATTTTCAGTAAGTTTATGGAATGTACTAATGCTTCCTAACACAAGTTGTTCACAACAAAATAAACTACCATAAAATTATTACTAGCCCTTTGGTTTTGTTCCATCCAAAGAAATCTGCCAAACACAAGTGAGCACCCTATGTAAGGATGTGTTCAAAATAGTGTATTATAAGCAGATTTCTGCCTTTGGAAAATGCAAGATGGGGATATCTCATATGTAGTGTGCAGGAGCAGCGGGTAACCAAAAATATAACTCACGCAGAGATGGAACACCGATGCCTTTCACAGGCAAGACACAAGCAGACAGATGCTGCAAGTACAACATTCCTGCCAAAATCCCACATCTTCATTCTGAAACTTGCTGGAAAAAAAAGTTATGGGACTAGGTGTTGGGCTGCTCCATGATTTGGAACATTTGGTAGGCAAGAAACAAAAAGGGAGCTTCTTCCACAGAGGAATGTTCAGGAACATTTTTGAGTGCTCCTGGAGAGAAGTGGGTTACCACCTGCTCAAGGATAGGTGCTTTAAAGCAGTCTTGGCTGCAGAAATTAGTTTAATATTTATTAGTTAAGGTCTCATTACTAGGTGAAGAAAGAAGCATAAGACAGAAACATCCCTGAAGTTCATCCTGAAGGGAGCCTGTTTTCGACACTGACACGACCCATCAGCTAAAACTTGTCAGCAGAGAGAGAGAGAGAAGTCAACTAGTATTTAGTTAAAATCCCTTTTACGACAGAAACCACCTCCCAGGCACCACTGCCACAAGAATGAACCTGTGTGAGCTCCTGAAACAGGGTACTTTCTTTGGCCTGAAAACCTGAGCTGGAAGCAAGACATTTCCATTCTGAAGGACGTTTCTATTTTATTTAAAAAGAAAACACAAAGCCAATGCCACGTGGTACTCCTGCAATCTCTAAATGGCAACAAAAATACACTTCTAGGGTAACATCAGGGCTGGGAGGAGTCCCTGATTCGCTTCACTCACAGGCAATAACCAGTAGCAGCTCACTGATGAGTATCAGGAGACCTGATGTTTTCGTGTTTTGCAGCCTTCCAGTCCCTCAAGGGGCTCCAGGAAAGCTGGGGAGGGACTCTGGATCAGGGAGGGGAGCCATGGGACGAGGGGGAAGGGTTTTCCACTGCAAGAGGGGAGATTGAGATGAGATGTGAGGCAGAAATTCTTGGCTGTGAGGGGGGTAAGCCCCTGGCCCAGGTTGCCCAGAGAAGCTGTGGCTGCCCCATCCCTGGAGGGGTTCAAGGCCAGGTTGGACGGGGCTTGGAGCAACCTGGGCTGGTGGGAGGTGTCCCTGCCCAGGGCAGGGGGTGGGACTGGGTGAGCTTTAAGGTCCTTTCCAACCCAAACCAGTCTATGGTGTCAACTGAAAAAGGACGCATGGGATTACACGTGATGACCACATCAATGGCAAATATGAAAGATGAGCATCCTTTCACCGTTCAATCTGTTCGCAGTCTTAGACACCAAGTCCTAGAAACCCCCAAACAAAAATAGGTCGAACAGTAAAACTGACAGAGCAGAGTTAGTGTCAAATACATTTTGGATCAAACACATTTTGGAATCACTATGATGGAGCTAGAGGTACCTCTGCAACTCAGACACGTCGAGAAGCTGTGTGTAAAGACTAGAGACTCAAAATCATCCAGGATGATGGGGACCTCAGGAGGTCTCTAAGCCAATCATCTCCTACTCAAAACCATGGTCAGCACTGAATTTTGACCACGTTGCTCGGGGCTTTCTCCAGCAAGTCCTGAACGATTCCAATGAAGAACATTCCCAACTTCCCCGGGCCCCATCCCAGTGCTTCATCTTCTTCAGAGTTAAAAAATTTCCCTTATAATCAAGATAGAACTTGCTGTGTTTTCAGTTTGACTGATTTTCTGCTGCCACACACCTCAATAATGAGCCTGGTTCCATCTTCTCAGTAACCTCCTTGTGCATCAGGCAACTGCTATAAGGTCTCCCAGTCCTTCTCTTCTCCTGGCTGAAAACCCCTAGTTTCTAAATTCTACCTCAATATTAGATCAGAAGCCTCACTAAAATATCCGCCACACCTGAGGAGAGGAGATTCAAGCACAAGAACGCTCTCTCTGACGCCTGCCTTGTTCACCTGCCAGCAGAGCAACGCAGGATGATATTACCGACATCATTTGCACTAAGAAGAAACTAAGGAAAAAAAAGGCAATTTGAAGAAACGTTGTGTACGGAAAATGCCCGGCTTTGCTGATGTTAAGACAATGTATTGAGAAGACACCTCAAATGTTTCATTTAGTAACTAAAAAAACACATCAGGTTTAAAAATTCCCCAAAGCCTTGCAACTAGACCAAGATTTAATACCAATATAAAGGGAACACACCTAGCCTGGCTCCGCTGTCCAAGTCGACAAGCATACAAAGGTGTTCAAATTTATGATTTCTTTTTGGTGAACTCTCAGGTTTTAGAATTATAACTTTAATAGAAACAAGCACATTGTTCAAAAGCCTGACTTTGACGACCTTCCTTTAAACCAATCCCCTTTCAAGCTTGCTCTGAATAACTAAATTTACTGTTACAACAAAAAATTCTCAGAGAAGGGGAGGTGTAGTTTTACTAACCCACGTAACAAGCCTTGCAGCAGATTCTCAAGGTGAGCACATTTGATGCAAAATCAGCAGCTTATCTTGTTACATGGCTAAGGCAGATGAGCAGTTAATCATTTCATGTATGAAAAAAAACCTGCAATACCTCAAGACAATAATCAGGTTTTTTTTATTATTATTTTAAACAGCTTCAGGGAAGCTGTTTAAGCTGTATAAACAACTGCGCGTGTGTAATTTTGAATTAGGAACAATTAAGTTCTGCATTAGACACCAGATCCCACAAGGAGATGAGACAGGTACAAGCCGGATCTAAATTCAACTGAGAGAACTCCTCCTAGATTTAACAGGCATGTCCAGAATTAAAAAGTCACCAGAGGGTTTGGAGCAGCTACATAAGAAAAAAAGTATTTTTCTTCTTCAGTGCACAACTCCAGCTCTCCGATTCAAATCAGACTACCTAATATTTGAAAACAGAGTTACATCTCAGGCCTGTGAAGATTCATTTTCCGACCCTCACCTGCACTTTCAGAATTACCCATCAGCTGCTCAGGGAACCATGAAATCACCACAGGTAACTGTGCAAAATCCATTCCACAGCCTGACACAGCATCCTACAACAAACTCGGTCATCAGTGCTTACACACAAAACTCCTAAGTCTCAAAATACGGCATGGCATGAGAAAAGAGAGAAAAAGAAGGAGGATTATTAAGTTTCTACAGTATCATGAAATTTTTCAGACTTCTTTGGAAGATGATCATGTCTTGTACCACACAAGAAAATTCAAGAATTTGTTCCAATATTGCTTGGGAGAAGCCAGTTTTGTTTTTCCTGGATAACCACTATTAACTAATACTTCAATATTTAAACTTTTACCTCTACTACAGTAATGCGCAGACACTATCTAACTACAAGAAGTGGTCGTACAGGTGCTTTTTCCTCCTTTCATGCCCCTAGAGACAACACCTGCTTAATACCTGCATACCTAAGCGGCCACAGCATTCATGAAACCAGAACTCCTTCATCCTTCCGCGCCCTTATCTGCCCATATTCACATGTTTTACTTACATTTCTGGAGTCTTGGACTTGTTTTTTCCATTGAAGAATTCAGGAAGAGCCCGACGTTCAATCACGTGAATACTGTAACAAAGATACACAATTCAGAGGCCAAATACTAAATAGCCTTGGAGTTCTCTGCACACCTTCAAATGACTACCTTGAGGGAGAACATTTATAGCAAGGGATATTTTTTAATTTTTATTCTTTTTTAGAAACCCTACTATTCTAGCATGACCCTTTGAAATTTGCTAATTTCATCAAATAAGCAAAGCTGCATTAAAAAAGCATCGCAAAATTCAGTCATCGATCAAAGTGTAACCACGCAGCCAACGCTGCCCTAATCCAACTCTGAAAAGTCCGGAGCAGCAGCCCGTTCTCCACCGTACCTTCACGGGTTCTGTATTCCCACAGAAGCACCTTTATTCGCCAACCTACTTAGTGCAAACATTCAGCAGAGTACCAAGAGCTCAAAGAACGCGGCTTTTATGGTATATATATACTTAGAAGATGGAAGTAAAAAGTGCTTTGAGTCCAGCTCCGAAGTTGGATGTACAGCAATTACTAGTGCTCACAAGTCAGGCAGGAGACTGCCTTCAAGAACGTAGCTAGTACCTCCCTCGGCAATTGGGAAAATAAAAGCCAAAGTACGGATATTTGGAGCAACTAAACACTGTCCGAAAAAATAATTCTTCCCCTTTGCACTCCGAGGAAGAAATACGGAGCAAAAACTGGCCCCATACGGAAGAGCAGAACTAACAACACATGAGACGCTATGCATTATATAAAATAAACTAAGGTAAAGATCACAGGAAATTCAGCTTTAGTTATTTGACAGATACTTTTTTTTTTTCCTTACATAGCTGTTCCAGGTGAACTATTTAAGTTTAAATGTTCTTTTAGCAGAATCTCCCATTCTGCATGAGCTACCAGCCTGATGATGTAAATAGCACTGCAGAAACTTAGGAAATCACATTCTCATGTTTCCTAAACAAAGGATTAGAGGAAGCGATGCAATTTATTTCAACGTAAACAAGGAAATTTGGTCCCCAAAACGTTTCGATTGCAGGGTGATTGCACCTGCGGGGTTCTACCAGCAACAAATGAACAAGATCCCTTTGTGTTATCCACGGCATATAACGAGATACATAAGAGGGTTCTCACTGCAAAGCAAAATTACAATGCAAGTAAACAACCAGAGTATATGGAACTTAATTAGTCAACTCATTTTTTGTTTCTAAGATCTTAATATGCAAATTCTTTGCGGGACCCAAGATTTAACCCACCTACTACTAAGTGAGGAAATAGCTTCAAGATTAAAAACCCTTCCATTATGTAACAATGTGTCAGAAATACGGGGCTTAGTAGGGTAACTTCAGACAGAAGCTCATACAATGGCACATACTTTATGCAAGTTAAAATCTGGAGAACTACAATGGTCCTTTAAGAATTGTTACTCTCAAAGGAAACAGAAAAATATATTCTTTACAAATCTTCCTTCCTCCTGTATATTCAGCTTTTAACCTACCATGCAACTGTCCTTTTACGCTGATACCACCTACTCTTAACTTGTCATTCACAGGAAAATACTCTAACTTGAAGATTAAAAATTAACCAACAAACTGCTCAGATTTTATTAACAAACAAATGATCTAGTTCTTGCAATGAAGTTGTCCAAAGCATGAGAGATTCCACTGAAACTAGATTGAGTATTAAATAAAATTTATCTTTTTCCTAGAAAATCAATTTTAGGAAGGACTATTCTAAAACAGCGGTTCAATACAACGTTTTGAGAGAAGTAGATTAGAATTATTCTTCAGCTTGCTTTAAATCCATTGCGACTGGACACAGTAAAGGAGTATTTGCAATTTGGGAGGGCTGCAGACAGTGTTTTCTTTATATATTGATGTAACCCAAGACGGATTTGCTGGCACAGCAGCAGCAGCACCTGCAGCCTGAGGTGGGACAGTGCTACCGACAGGCTCTCTGGTTCTCCAGAACACAGAATCCATCTCTGGATGAAAAGAAAGTGCTCAGAGACAGAAAAACATTGCTCTCAACAGCTGTGCTGTTATTTCAGACCTAAATCCAAATCAGCTTAATGTGCGGTTTCTGGAGCATGAGAATCAAAAAAAAAAATCAAAATCAAAATCAAAAATCAAAGCTTCTTTTGACATCACCCTGGTACCTTGGGGCTGTCCACTGTTCCCTTCAGAGATGCTGTAAAGTTTGCGTTTTGCAAGGTCAGAACACGTACACCTGATGCAATGAGAAGTTTATTCTCTTTCTTCAAAAACACGGCATTAGCCTTAGCTGTGTTTCACAGTCCAATTAAGAGCACTTTGTAAGAATTTACCTCGTGAACACCATTAGAACTTCTGCTGCTACTACAAACGCACTGCTCAAGAGTTTTTAGCCAACCGTTATCAACCAGTCGCTCCCAAAAGGCACTTGTATAGCAAGAGTGATTTCATGATGAAATGTCATCATTGCCATTATTTTTTCAGTAGAGATGTATTATTGTACCTGCACTTTACACACAAGGAATTGAAGCACTACGTGATCCAGCAACGTGCCCTTGTGGCCAAGAAGGCCAATGGAGTGCGTCAAGAAGAGCGTGACCAGCAGGTGGAGGGAGGTCATCCTCCCCCTCTGCTCTGCCCTGGGGAGGCCACACCTGGAGCACTGGGTCCAGTTCTGGGCTCCCCGGTTCCAGAAGGACAGGGAACTGCTGGAGAGGGGACAGCAAAGGGCTACCAAGATGATTAAGGGACTGGAGTGTCTCTCTTATGAAGAAAGGCTGAGGGACTTGGGTCTGTTCAGGCTGGAAAAAAGACAGATGAGGGGGGATCTTATCAACACTTATAAATACTGAAAGGGGGGGTGTCAGGAGGATGGGGCCAGGCTCTTCTCAGTGGTGCCCAGCGACAGGACAAGGGGGAACGGGCACAAACTTGACCATGGGAAGTTCCACCTCAACATGAGGAGGAACTTCTTTCCTGTGAGGGTGGCAGAGCCCTGGCACAGGCTGCCCAGAGAGGTGGGGGAGTCTCCGTCTCTGGAGACATTCCAAACCCGCCTGGACGCGCTCCTGTGCCACCTGCTCTGGGTGACCCTGCTCTGGCAGGGGGTGGGACTGGGTGATCTCCAGAGGCCCCTTCCAACCCCCACCATTCTGTGATTCTGTGATCCTCAGGCTTTTCTGCTTCTCAGAGCAGGAGAGGAAGGGGACTGGGAGAACGGATGGTTCTATTTATGGGGATTTAGGTCAACTCAAGCCACTAGCACAGACGTAGGCTCAGCAACCGACCCAAGGTAATAAATTTTGCCAGAGCTGGAAATTGAACCCATTCTCACACTAACAGTTCAGATCCCACCTTAATTCACTACTATTAAAAGTTATCTGCTTTTGAAAGTTGCACATGAATCGTAATACTCAAGTGTCATAGCACTTCTTTTTAGATTCCAGCCTAAACAACGACTCAACTCCTACAGCCAAGACAAAACACACGCTTAAATGACAGCCCTTACAGAGAATGGAGCAGTCCTTACTCTGTTTCCAAAGAGGTTTTTATTTAAACAAGTTTAACTACTATATAAGAGGAACTTTCATTCCTCATCACTTGCCTCTCTTCCCACACCGCAGAAGTTTGCGTGTGCAGAGAACGTCAGGGTTACTACAGGGAGTAATGTGGTCACAGCACACCACAAACCTCTGACTCCAAGGAGGATTCCAAAATGAAACAAGTTTTCTCCCTGTATAATCAGTGACTTATCCTCAAAGTCAAGATCTGGAGCCAAATAAAAAGCAACCAGCTTTCAGAAGTAGATACAAACATAGAAAGATCATACAAGGACTCGAGAAGTAGGGAAGCAAAAGGAATTGTTTCCTCATGGGAGGAAAAAAAATAAAAATCAACGTAAAGCAAAAAACGCTGAGCAGGCAGACTGAAGATCTATGCTGTTTGAAATTCTCTTCCTTATTCCCAACCCCTGAAAACTGCCAGACATCAGCTCAGAAAGATTTTGAAATGGAAAAGATGTACCCATACAGGGGAACCAGACCTAAATGGAAGTAATTTCTTCCAGCTCTCAGCTTGATTTATGAGAAAGAACCACCAAAAGTCTAAGTCTTCCCACAGTTCCCAATTACTTTCTTACCAGTTGTAGTCAAACCAGGATGCATAGCTTGGAATAATGATGTGGTTGGTTTGTTCGGTGACGTTATCTTCACCTGGATCAATTGACCGACTTTGATCGCCTTTGTTAGGATCTTCATCTTCCTGTATCATGGAAGGAACGCAACGGTTAATAGGTTGCAAGAGCCATACCCAACAGCTCTCAGCCAGCACAAAGCTAGTCCAAAACAAGTCCTTTCCAACCCTGTGCAGAATAAACTTTTCTGGATGCAATCTCTGGTCAGTGGGGAAAATCTCAGGGACCAGAGAAAGTGTAGTCCGTGTTCATAACAATAGTAAAGAAAGCATAAGGCCAGTAAAAAGTTTTTACAGAGCCAACTCCCAAATCTCAAGGACATACTTGGCAGTACGGTTAGATCACGCTTTGTGTCCTGTTTATAAAATTAAACTTGCTCTAACTATGGGAGCAAACACTGCATTTCAGTTCTGCAGTATACTGCGACCCCGGGTAGTGAATCCAGCATGCTTCTCGAGCGCCCCGTAAGCTGCCAGCCAAGCTCCCGCTGCCATCTCCAGTTACTGACACTGCGCCAAGTTTTAATATTGCCTAAGACGGGTTGTATTTTTTGCCATTCTTCCCCCATTAACCTTCTCACTCCTCAGAAGAGCATTAACAGAAATGAGGTTCATTACTTCTAGTTTCACGGGGAGACACTTGTCAGCAGTAATAGTTTCATGTCTGCAAAACTGCGTCTCATTACCCTAGATTTTTGCTTGGATAAACTCACTTTGATCAATCTTAAAGCTGGTCTTGGATGTTTCTCTCTTGTGAAGAAGAGAAGTTCAACTTTTAGGGGTGTGTGTCCCTGCATTTGCTTCCCCCCAGAGGGTGGACAGCCCCATGAGTTTGCTCGTACAGGGCTGTGAAGACACCAGTGAGCAAGGTTTTAAGATTCCCAAGCAGGGGGACAAGACTTTGGTCACCTTCTGCTGCTTCACAACAGAAGCCTCCTGCGAACTCTCAGTGTTCTGCAACTTGAGATCCAGCAGACGGTCGCTTCCCGATCCAAAGTGATAAAGAGAAGGGCATGGAGGCAGTGTAAGAGGGTCAGCACAGGACATGACGTGTATGAGAAACCCTCGGGTGCTATGTGAAGAGCCTGTAGGCAACTCAACATTAAATGGTTTTCTTTACCTGAAATACTAATCCAGGCAGATTTCAGAGAAACAGAACAGACTTAAAAGTGATGAAGTCCCTAAAGCAAGATGTTAAAGAGTCCTTGGTATCACTGATCTGTCTTTTTCTGGGACTGAATTCCCCCTAAGACAACAAGGTATCACTCTAAATGTATTTAGTGATCTGACAATAGCTACTCAGAAGAGAAGTCCTTCCTCTCATCACCCCCTCAACTTCCGAAGCCCTTCTCCTCTCAAAACACATGCACTGGACAGAGAAACAGGCCACGGCCCCTCAAAAAACCAAGTTAGCACAAGACATAAAAAGCAAACCTCTTCCAATTGAACACGGAACAAATACTAAGGTTGCGGCATGAGTCCCACGGTTCCGGGTCATTCTACACCCAGGGATGGAAAAGTTACACCAGAAAAAAAAAAAAAGAGCATTTCCCATAGAGGAAAAACCTGCTGTCACATTCCTTCTGAGCTGGTGTCCCTAACATGGAGAACAGCGCTTGCTAAGAATTCTGGCAATCTGTTCACATGTCTGGATCTAGAGACTTAAACTCACTGCTCCTTAAGAGCGATACCTGCACCTAAAACCTACAAGAAAGGTTGCTGACTAGATAGCCAGTGGTTTGCATGCCTAGAGTTGGCATCTTTGCCCTTTTTAAGGCATGATAAAGGATTTTTTGAGCACTTCTGAAAACACACATACAAGATTGGACATATGAACTGAAATATGGTAAAACCAGAAATACATCAGTATGGAAAGTCAGATTTTCTTAATTACGTGTATAACTAAGGACACATCCAAACATCTGTGTGTGCAGGCCTGCAATCGTACGAACCTAACACAGCTGTGATCTTTTCTTACCTGCATGATCAGGCAGCCATCTTATACTAGGCAAGTTGTTAGAAATAGTGCCTGCCATACCAACAATGCAATTCAATACAAAAACTACCCTGGCAACTCTGTTAAAATGATCAGGAAGCCTATCTAGAGTTTAGATTTAGTCCTGAAACCTAACGAAAACGCATAACCTTTGAAAAACCTTGCATCTGAAAAATGCTTCTTTGAAAATACTTTGCATCTGTCTCCTCATTCTCATTTTTTATACACTAGATTTAAAAATACAAAATCATCTCACAGCATTTGTAATAGCAAAACACCATTCCTCTCAGTAACTAACTAAATCTTATGTGTCACTTGAAAAACATTACAGGCTGTTACTGAAGGTGAGAAAAAGATCTTGACAGGACAAGGGGTGATGGCTTTAAACTCAAAGAGGGGAGATTTAGATCTCAGGAAGAAATTCTTGGCTGTGAGGGGGGTGAGCCCCTGGCCCAGGTTGCCCAGAGAAGCTGTGGCTGCCCCAGCCCTGGAGGGGTTCAAGGCCAGGTTGGACGGGGCTTGGAGCAACCTGGTCTGGTGGGAGGTGTCCCTGCCCAGGGCAGGGGGTGGCACTGGATGATCTTTAAGGTCCCTTCCAACCCAAACCAGTCTGTGATCTCAGTTTCTATCAAACTTAGTAAGAAACGGCTGCTGTTACCTTTCCTCCGGTTGCCACCGTCTCCTCATCCTGTTCATCTGAAAGCAAAAAGCATTAAGAATTACTGAGAATTACACTAATAAAAAGCATCTGATTGCTCATGAGCCTTTCTAGCAATGCAATTGCTTAATGGGAACGAATATTTCATTTGGTTTGGAAGTGAAGTGAGGAGGAAAGCAAAGTGGACCAGACATCATTAAGGCAATCTCATCCTTACGCAGGCACTCAACTATCCCAGACAAGGGAACAGACAAGAATACAGAGGAAGGATAATTAGCATTTTTCCACACTTCGGAATCCATACCTAATTATGGCCTTTCCCAGTGCCCTAGATGTAGCCTTGTACAATAGGATACGGGACACTAGTTTATATCTTTTATGTCAAAGGCTTAGCAAAGCTCAGGGAAGCTGTGATTCACCTTGATTCCCAGTAAGAAAAGAAAAAGTCTGCCAGGAAAGAGCTTATAGGTCATTAAAAAATAATGCCTACAAGGGAACAGCCTTACAAGTGACTGAGTCAATACGTTTCAACTTGAATACATACGAAAACTGAATTAACTTAATAGAATAGAAGAATAAGAGATTCCTTTTAAAATTGAGAGATATAAAATATTTACTCTTTCAGCCTGCAAGCAAGACTTTACTATAAAACGTAGGGGAGAGGGTGCTAGGGGGTGTTGTGTGTTTGTTTTACCGAGGTCTGCTACTGTTCCTCCTTTCACAGGCGTGTTTTCACTGTCTTTCTTTGGGTTCACTACAAAAGGAAGGAAGATTGAAACTCTGATGAGTAGCCATCAGACAAGATACAATTATCAAAGTCTAGCACACTTTTACCATCGTATCAATAAACAGTTTTCTCGGTCATGTCTCTGAAGTTCAAAAGAGTTCATCTGTGCAGTTTGAGTACAACAGACCATTTGTTTGATTTCTCTGTAATTTCACATCTGAACACAAAGCAGCTTCTATTCACGCAGTTAGGGGACTGAGTACTGTACTTTCTCTACCTGTACACCGCGTAACAGTTCCCACATGCAAGTTCAAACCAGGTAAAAACCAATTGGAGTGACACCCAAAAAGGTTTGGTGTCAAGGACTTGATAGAAGAAGTATTTTTCTGACTTGTCTTTACTTAACAGGTATTGCATAGATCAACGCTTTTCAGAAAAGGATTAAGAACCATTGCTAGTTCCCACATTTGGCATGCTTATCTTGGGTGCTTGGCACACAATTCTTTTCCTCCAGAAAACTCTATACCCAAAACACGTACTGTATGTAACAGGCGAGAGCAATCCTAAAATAGGTGAAACTAAACTTTTAAGTGGATTTTCGTACACATATTTCAAAAAGCCAAAAGAAGGTCAATCTGCTGCCCTTCTCAGCTGCCACATTCAAATCCCTGACTAGGTAAATCTAGATGTGCACAAATCACCTGGGCCCATGGCCATGAAATATTTCAAAGATTTGACAAAATACGTGTATTTTTTCAGTGCAGTTTAAGCAATTGTTTTAACATTCAAAGAATCCAGTGTATGCATATTTTACCATTTTTGGGAAGCACCACTTCTTCTATATTAGGTACTGGGGTGGGATCCTCCATGTCCTTTGTAAGATCTTCTTGCTCATCTTCTTCTTTCTGCCCTCTCCTTTTCCCATATAAGGCTGCTTGTCTGAAACAGATCATACACAAATTCTCTGCCAGCTGCAACTGTCAGATGTTCTCATCTTGACGTTATTCTTCAGATATCGGATTAAAGGACCGGGTTAAAACTCTTACGAAAACATGAATGCTGTAGGAAGTGGTGCTGGTGGAGTTAATGAAAAAATATCTTCTAGATATTACTAAAACAAAGTAAGTTTTTCAAAAAAAGTCTTTTCCACTCTTTCAAGACTGGAGACCACCACTGTAAATAACTCTGGATTCCAACCCAAAAGAGTCTCCAGCACGTTGGCAGCAGCACTTGCATTCCCGTGCGATCCAAGGGAGCAGCGATTCGCTTACATTTGTCCTTTTTCAAGTTGCAATAAGGGCATGTGCTGCACGGAACAGAAGAGGCAACAGACCATTTCAAGGCATGTCACCTCATTGAAGGGAAAAGGCTGGCTTGTACGATCAGTTCTGTGTCCAGAGGAAGCCATTTTGGGAACAAAGGCAGAATCACCCAGACCTCTGCTTACAGAACCTAACCCAGACTATGCATTTGGAACAAAAAAGTCAATCAGATTATCAACTAATTTTTTCTAATCTCAGATGATAATTTTTCTGTTTTGTCTTATTAGAGCCCAACAGGTCTATTAAACAAGATCTGAATTTTTAGTTCAAAAGTGCTCCCCTCCATATCCACACACAAACCTCCACAAATAACCTGTCATTTGGATATAATTTTGGCCTTTAAAAAAGAAAAAAAACAAACTAGCATTGGAAAAAACTCTAATCTGTAGGCTACCTGCAGTCACAAATGCTACTCCGTTGAAGTCGCACTTGAGAAGTGGACTTTAAAACACCTGCCTACGTAGATAAAAAACCTCCCTAATTAAATGCAGCAATACCTCAAAAAGTGTACATGCACTACATGATTGCACTAACAGAACTAGTTGGGACTTATTTTAGAAGCAGCTGAGTAATTTGTCATTTGATAAGTTCTCTTGATGCAGGAACAAACCCCGTCACCGCCACAGATAACGTGACAACTTGCACTAGATACTCCCCCACCTGCGGGCAACACATTTCCACAGAGGAGCAAAGAAATTACACATACATTACATATACATATACACAAGCAAAATCACTCAAGTCTATTGTAGAAGTAATTACTCTAATCTAAGGTGAGACAAGTGCAAGGTGACAGACATGTCTCTGTAAGTATTTCTTCAAGAAAATTCGCTTTAAATTCCAGGACTTGGACACTCACCCTTTCTTCCCTGTCTTTTTTCTCGACTCCACAGGAGTGGGGGGTGGAGAAGGAGAATGCTTCCTCTTCCTTGTACTTGCTGCTGCTTTCCTGTCTCTCCTCTCGGGACTACGTACAGGCTGTTAGAGAAGTCAAGTAGTTAGCTCATCCCAGACACTACAGTCATGGAAACGCTGTAGGCTACACTCTTCCTGAATAATGGAGCTGAAAGCAATAATATCACAACACGCACCACATCCAGCTCCAGAATACTTTGTCAATGGGAAAACCCCTACGTTTTCTACAGCCATGCCCCAGATGCTATGTACTTAAGAACTGCGCTTTTAAAACGGCAAGATTCAAGCGCTAATGTGTGACTTGTTCAATAAACCCCATCCATCAGGAGAGATTTCCCAGTGAGCAGCCCGGCCTCAAGGTTGAACGAACATGTTTTCAGAGTCCTAACTAACTTCCTGCATCAGGAAATAACAATCAGGAAATAACAAATATTGTTTACAAGTATTTTGGTACAGAGAATTCAGAAATCAAATATTAACTGATGCTGTTTAACACACCCACGGCTTCAGTTATGAGAACGCAGTGGGTCCTATCTCTTTCCATCCTCAGGGAGTGGGGAAAAATAAAAATCAAAGGGCACACTTACTCTTCTGCATAAAGGACATACATCAGAAAAAAGTTAAACTAGACTTTGTTACCTCAAACTGTTTAACTGGCTTAATTTTAGCAAATCTGAGTGCCAAAAATTTTGACTTATGTAGAGATAAAGTGTGTTAATGTATAAACAGGTCACTCACTAAGCAGAGAACCACCTACCTCTTCATTTTTCATGGAGATTCTCTGTCGAAAACTCACTGTTTTCCTGTTCTCATCTACCTCGTAATCCTCTTCATTCATCCATTCATTGAATACATCTGTGTCCAAAATCCACTTGGCATGAACCTAAAAACAGAACAACGTATAGACCTGCTGATGTTTCTTGAAAAAGTAACCCCATGACAGAGCCCACAGGATGAAGGAAATACTTTCAGCTTTGTTATCAGGGTCTGAACGTCCAAATATCTCGTAATGGTTTCAAGAAGCAATACAATAAAGGATGAACATGCCCGCAAGTCTACTGAATGCCACGGCTGCTCCTCAGTCATTTTTAAGCCTTCTGAAGTGTGAGGTCAGTTCTCACAGCTGGGACAATGGCTCTGTATTAAGAGCATACTTTGGATGCTGAAATTACCATCAAAATCTTCTAAATACACAAATCACCACAGCAGATGTGCCACAAAAGACCAAAAAAAAAATAAGAAGAGTTGGCCATATCTCAGAAAGAAAAGATTAGGTCTCTTGACTTACAATATCCATCTTCAAAAAAAATTCCTAGTTTACATAGCTGAAAATAAATTCTTGAGCTTTGGTACGATTTATACACAAAAAGCATGTGTTCTGGTTATTTACAGGTAACTACTTGGAATAAGTAGTGTTTGAACAGATATCAAGTTATTTTCTGACCTCAGCTGCTCTAACTCTGCTGTTCAGATCAACAGCACACACACAGAACAACATTGCATGTTACGTATGAAAGAGTAAATCCAAAAGAAGGACAATAAAGCAGATTTACTACTGTCTGATTATAATTGCTCTGTGTTGTTCACTTGCAATGAGCTACAACAGAAAGGCAAATCATTTCTGTAGAAAGAAAATTGATTATATAGAGAACCTAAATAAGGCTGCTGCTGTTGGTCTGAATGCTCACATGATGTTCAACAATTGAGAAGTGCTGACTTTTTGCATCATTATGACATCAGTTAAGATAAGAGATCCCATTAAATGGAACCTTTCCATAAAGAAAGGTGAGATATGACCCTCAGGGATCCTTTAAACAGCTACTGGTTTTCTCAGACACTTTCACATTGGCTCTAACTCTAGGTACAGTCGCATTCACGCACTACAGTTCATTAGCAATGCCAAGGCTTTGGGAAAATTGAGTAAAGTCAAGAGTCTTGAGCTGTGCCCTGTAGTAAGAGCACACAGAAGCTGGTATCTGCCATGGCACTGAGCAAAGATGAACTCAAGAGCTTCGGCAGCGGTGCGAAACCAGGGGACGGGGGCGCCCACGGCCACACATAATCTGTCAACCAGACCACAGCTCTGTTTTGCTCCCAATAGGCGAAACCGCCAGAAATAAAGTTGCCATTATAACAACTCAAAGAGAACAGGCAAGATTTCAATGGTACCACAGACTTCAACAATTCAGATTTGTTCACCTAAAGAAGCTTCTTAATTTCTGTATTATCTAACTCATATTTTTGGCCATTTCTATATTACGGAAACTGACGAACTTTCTGCACGCAAAAAAACCATTTTAAGGCCTGTAATACAGGTGTGGAAGCCTCAGATTCCTAACCTGATAGTTCTTTTCTCTAACAATATTCTCCCACAAAGATACGGTATTTTCCTCATTCTCCTTAATCACTGTATAATGACATTATGCCTTCTAAGGAGCTGCCAGGTTTCATCCCGGAGACGGCTACACTTCAGCAGAACGACTTACCTTTAACATAAAACACCTCAAGTCAGGCCAAAATGGCAATTTTGGCACCATCAGGGATGCATCAGTCTGTCCTTTTCACTCACAAAAAGTATTTTTTCAACAGCTTTCCCCCCCCGCCCTAAAGAAATGTTTTAGACATTTTCATTACGGCTCTAGAAATACCACTCTGTTTTTCCATATATATGGAAATACAGCTATTGTTACCCAGCAGCTCGTTAAAACATCCATCTAGTTCCACCTGAGCATGAGCTATACCAATACAGTAACTCTGGGAAACCGCTGAAGAGAGACTTACCTTCCATGGCTTTTCAGGAATTGGAGGATCCTCAATTTCAGCATCTATTTCATTGGCGTGAACCCAAGTGTCATAGCTAATGAGAGGAGTCAAGAGAAAACAAAATTGGTCCCCTTGGGCTGTTCATGCAGAAAGATCCCCAGCAGGAATATTTATTCTGCAATTCTGACATGTGCAAATCACATTGCTGGCATAGAATAGTATTTTCCACGCAATGAAGAGTTAAAGGAATAATCCCTGGTTTCTGCTACCGGAACAGGGCACATTGAGAAGGGAGGGGTCCGAGGCATCTTCACGCACATTTTTAACTTTCTGAATTTAAAAGCCATTACAGTGAAGGCAGCTCCAGCTTAAAATTGCAAATCTACTCCTAGATTCAGGGGTATAAATGCAATTTCTGAGTCACCCGTTCAAACTCTGGCATTAAGTTAATTAACTTGTTTCTGTTCTTATGAGTTTAAAGCAAAAAGTACTGGATTCCTAGACGAAAGGAGTATGCATCCTCTGCTTCAATCCCTACCACTGTAGAATCCAGTTATTACTCACATTCACTTTTCCACATGCTACTCCCTCAAAAGCCTATTTATAAATACTAAGAAACTGCACTCAGAAACCGCAAAAGCCAAAATACTTTGTAATCAACACCATGCACGTATCGAGCAACTGGGATAAGTCCTATGCAAGAAAAGATGTGTACGGAGCACTTCTCAGCTTTATACTGATATTTATAAATACATATACACACACAGAGAGTCAACACAAACTTGACTACTGATATGATATAAATATATTCAAAGGTTCTTCATCTGTATGAAGAAAGAAACTTAAGTGCGATTGCTGTTTGCACTCTTCCACTGAAACATGCATATGGTTCCTGAGAATTCTGTGCACACACAGCAGAGCAGATTTTAGTACCCTGAAAAAGTTACTTAAACAGAAGTCAGTGCTGGGTTATCTATCTGTTGAGTTTTCCAGAACCTGGGCTCAGAAACCAGTAACTACAAATACATTTAAGTTACTAACAGTACATACACCACCTTTTAACATCTTCTAACAACACAAGACAGCTTCCTCAAATATCTGCTTTCACCAGTCACTTGGACTCGACTAAAGACAACCCATGGAGTGAAATCTCTCTTTGCTGAAGAAAGGTCAAGTAGGTGATTAGAAGTTCTCCCTTTTGGCTTTAAAGAGTTACGAACTTTATGGAAAGGCTCGCTCCACCCTTTGAAAGTCTAGTTCGATTTACACCCTTTGGCTCTGCAGAAAAATAGATTCTCCTTTTGTGACCTCACCCACTTGCCAGGATGACAAATGGGAATGCATATTTCCATTTTAAACCACTGATTAAATCTTTTCAGGCCTTGGACATTGATGTAAATGGCAGCAATGCTAAATTACTGTGTGGTTACACTCCATAAGACAACGATTGCTTGTCTCAATACGAACAACGGTGTACAATCATTCAGAATCAAAAGAGCAGGGGTGAAGGGATGAAGTACTGTATATTTGGGTTAAATTTTTACAACAGCCAGCACGAGGTAAGTCTGAGCCCGTCATATTCTGCAGAACCAGAGCAGAGCACAGCTGTAGCCCGCGCAGCTGGAATGTTCCCCATGCAGGTTCACTACTGATAACCACAGAGCACTGCTGTCAGGACAGGTAAGACTCAAACTAGAGGAGCAACTTCTTTGAGGACACAAATTTTCCTATTTACAAGTTTTAATCAACACTTTTCCTTCAACAAACCTAAGCAGGAATTGGGCTGTACTTTCTTCCCCGACCTTTCTTACCTGTCTGGAAAATAGCCCCAGTGTACCAGCACCTGCTTGTCCTTTTTCATCACAGGTCTCAGCCATTCATCTGCAAAGGGGAAAGAGTCATTTTAATGATAAGAATTATTACATTTCCTTCCCTGACATCCCTAACATGCTCAAGATTAAGATCCAGTGAGACTTTAAACAGTCATCTGTTTCTCAACAGAAGCAAGAGGCATTTCTGGCTGATGGGTGGAAGCACTGCCCTCTGCCAGCTCCCCTCGTCCCATCTCATCTCCCAAACTCCGTGGCCAGTTGAGCCGGGAACTCAACTCAGAAAGGGGCAAAGCAAATCCTCCTAGAGGATATTCAATAAAGACAGCAGAAATAACACAGAGAGACACTCTCCAATCTGTCACTTTTTTTTAAAATTACTGTATAAATAAAAGACTAAACTTCTTCCAAAATGCGTTTTTGTCAAGTGGTAAATATTTCCCTTCTGTCTTTTTGTATCCTCGTTAGACATCTGAATCCCCTCATTAACTACTTCTATTGATTTATATTTCATTCAAAAGACCCTCTTTCCCAGTACTAGATTCTACTCTCAACAGGTATTAAAAAGAACAAACACAACAGAGTTTTGAAGGAAGAATGTCAGGGCAGGGCGTGGCGGTGAAACAGATTTTAATAAAAAACTTCTAAGAGTGTAACAGAACTTGGATTTCAACTTTTTTCTTATACAACAATACTAATAAGGACTTCAAGTCAGTACAGACTTACTGAGCAACACTAATACTTCGATGATTTTGCAACAAAAATTTCTTTAAAGGGTTTTATTTCTTTTAAACTGCACATCTGACAATGTATGAGAGTATGGCCCAGAGCAGGACGAAAAGAGAAACCTTGATGATTTGAATCTGTATGAAGTTACGCTCCTTGAATTCATGGCTTTTTCCTCATCTCAGGGTTGAGAGCGCCCTGTCTAGCACACCTGCGCGTTCACTGACTACAAGACAGATGGGACCTGCTATGCTCAACCCCTTTCCGAGAACCTGAAGTGGTTAAAAATAAACACAAGCCTGCGCCTAGGCATGGCATTACCAGAAGGACAGAACACAGGCAAGGACCAGAGGACAAACGAGCCACGACTGTTCCTACACGGAGGTGAACACTTCCATCTAGCGGCCATCAGATGCCAGGGCGTATCAGAAAAAGCTATCGTGTCAAGGAAGCTCACACTCAACAACAACGATCCACTAGATAATTAAATGTGTATAAGATAATAAAATTAAGAGCTGCTTTTTTTGGCTATTTGCTGAAGGAGGCAGTTGTTGAATTGCTTTTACGGAGCCCATGTACTTCATAGAGTGGCAGACTGCATTATAATAAAGCCAACAATCTCCCTTTATCAGGTCTACGTGCCTTTGCATCCACCTCTCCAAACCACATGCAATGGCACGTTTCAGCATTCCCAACCTGTCACCTAGGAAGACGAGAACATGGCAAAAAGCTTTTCGATTCTCATTTGCTTCATCATCTATGCTACCTTTCCTACACCTAGTTGATTCCGAAGAACATTTCACTCAGCATTTTGACCTGTACTTACACACTGGGGGACACCAAGGAAGCAACAAAATAAAAAAGCTAATGGAAACTTTAGTTTTAAGTCCTCTACTTTCACTGTCTTTCCCTTTAATTTTTACTCTAAATTAATTTCTTTTTTTAAGTTCTTACAGACTCTGAGCCCTCAAGTTATCTGTGACAAACAAAATGTCTTTTTGCATTCAGCAATAAATAATATCTCAATTTCCAATGCAATCACTGAAGAGTAGTCAGTGTTACGCACCGTAACCTCAAAATGTTGCACCAATTAAAAATGCGAATGTTACACCCAACAGTTAGAAGCAGGACACACAATGATTTTATATGGAGTTGTTAATCCTAGAAATACTTTCCCAGCGGCTCTCAGGAGCAGGTTAGGAAGATTCGGTGTCTGCGTGAAAGCTCTCTTCAGTGCTAAGGGAATTTAGTGACAAGACTCTTTCCACTTAAAAACTGGAAAGCAACTTTACCATCATCCATTGAGGTAGGACTTGGATAAACATGGTGTGTAGCCTTCGATTTCTCTTCGGTTACTGTTCCCTGTGGGAAAGGTGAAAGAAAAGAAGAATCTGCATAAGAAATCTTCAAAACGTTACCCTAAACTTCTCAGCCACTTCTTTCCACCCACATCCCCTGCAACCTAAAAATATTCAAGGCTAGTTTCAATGAACTATGAAGAACACCACCTCTAAGAAGTGCCAGAAAAAGGCAATTATTTTAAGAGATTGCTGACAAACTACTTTGTCATCTCACGCTCTCTCATCTTCAAATCCTTCCTCCTCCTAGTTCCTTCTGCCCCAATTTTCATCATAAACTGTTCAGTTATCAGTTCATACAAACCTATTGGTGAATACTTTGTACAAAAACATCTGTAACATTTTTACACTAAGTACACACTTTGGTCCAAAACAATTTCTAAATACAAAAAATTACATAAGACAAACCCCACGAGAAACTTAACTAGAAATGGCTGCCTCAAATAGAACGTCCTTAGTATTCAAGAAAGGCTGTATGTCAAGAGACAGAATAAACACCCATTCTTTCAAAAAAGCCTTCGAAATCATAGAACAAAGGGAATTAATCAGAAATACACTAACATGATACCATTATTTGTCAAATATTAAAACAGGAAAATACTTTTTCTTCTTGCTGGTTTAGGACATCATTTTTTGAACATATGAGAAGCAACGGATGTACTTCTCACACTTATGTAGATGCCACAAACAGCGGTACATAAAGCAGCTTCTCTACATATGGGTCCAGGCCATAATTGTATTCCTATTGGACCTACATCATCATGCAAAGAATTCTATGACATAATTAGATATCTGTTAAATCTCTTAAACTGGCAACCTGTCACAAGCAGGGCCCCCCAGGGATCGATACTGGGCCCAACACTGTTTAGTATCTTCATAAGCGATCTGGATGATGGATCAAGTGTGCCCTGATGAAGTTTGCTGATGATACCAAACTGAGTGGGGAAGTGGACACTCGGGAAGGGAGAGCCACCCTGCAGGAAGCTCTGGATAGGATGGAAAAGTGGGCTAACAAGAACCTTATGAAGTTCAACAAGGACAACCGTAAGGTCTTGCATCTGGGAAAACATAATCCAGGAGTGCAGAGCAGGCTGGGGAGCAGCTCTGTGGAACTGCTGGGGGTCCTGGTGGACGACAAGCTCAATGTGAGTGAACAGTGTGCTGCTGCGGCAAGGAAACCCAACAGGCTGCTGGGCTGCATCACCAAGGGCATCACCAGCAGAGAGAAAGAAGTCATTATCCCACTCTGGTCAGGCCACACCTGGAACACTGTGTTCGGTTTTGGTCCCCACTATGCAAAAAAGCTGTGGCCAGGCTGGAGAGGGTCCAGAGAAGGGTTTCACCAAGATGATCCAAGGACTGGGAAGCTGCTGTACAAGGAAAGGCTGAGAGAACTGCGTTTGTCCAGCCTTGAGAAAAGAAGGCTCAGGGGAGACCTTATCACCACATTCCAGTATTTAAAGGGTGGCTACAAAGATGGAGACTCCCTTTTTACAAGGAATGACATGGAAAAGACACAGGGTAATGGGTACAAGTTACTCCTGGGGGAAATTCCGATTGGACACAAGAGAAAAATTTTTCACCATGAGAACAATCTGCCATTGGAATAATCTCCCCAGGAAAGTGGTGGATTCTGCAACACTGGACACTTTTTAAGATCCAGCCAGACAGGGTGCTGGGCCATCTTGTCTAGAGCATGCTTTTGCCAAGAAAGTTTGGACCAGATAATCCTTGAGGTCCCTTCCAACCCGGTATTCTATGATAAATAAATACCTAACACTGCTTAGTGTGGCCGGTCAAGAAAACCCTGTCCTCTCCTCACATGGAGAACCATAAGGATTCTCCCACATGCTCCAGTCTCCATATACAAAGAGTCATTTCCAAGGACAGCAGAAATTCACAGTCTGCAGACTCTTCTGCAGAGGAGTTACGTTTTGGAACAGTTTGTATGAAAACTTTCTTCGAAATTTACATTCTGTAAATACTTGACAGATTTATTTAAAGGACTTAAGAGCACATGGGATCGGTTACAGCCAACAATATGGGAACAACTTATTTAGAAGACAGCATCAAAAGGAGGGAAATTAAAAAAGCATGAAGATGCACTGCATTACGGCAGCAATATTTGGAGGCTACTCTGATATCAGGGGCTGAAGGCCAAGCGTCCCTACACCAACAAGAGTTCACGGAACTGGGTAAAGGGAGAGGAGGTGCTCTGAGCAACAGCATAGAGAAAACTGGAAAGTGGGAAGAATTTAAAAGTGTTCACAGGGAAAGGAAAGAGCCGTGGCGTGAATGAAGAAGCTGCAGAAGTGTTTAAGAAACATTAATGGAAATTCTCCCTTCATTCCCCATGAGCTAAAGAGACTTCTCTAGATACCTAGTCTGAGCTTTGTGAATCAGATCAGTGCATTTCATCTATTGCCTATGGAGCTTTAAAAAACCCCAATACACAACAGAAGAACAGGAATTCTCTCTGAGATGCCATCTTGACTGAAAACAAAGGGATGGGTAACTTTACATTACAACAGATTTCTCAAAGATGTAAGCAGATCGTAATGCTTATTCCCCACCTCTGCTAAACTGAATGTGACTGTAAACTAGAGACATCAAGAAATGGAAGAGCCCTCTACCGACAAAATACTTCTCTTGAAGCAGACAGATAGAAGTGCTACATCTCACTTGTTACCTGCTTTCAAGTTCCTAAATTATTACTTTGGCTCTTCTCAGAAGAATCCTCAACATTTATAAAGAAAAGCAGAAAAAGTGGACTGCCAGAAAGAGTATCTTCATCAGCAGAGAGAACAAACATCTTACGGACACTTGTTTTTTAAGCCCAGAGATGACACTACGCTGTGCTGGGGCGAGATTGATGCAGCTCCTCTGCACAGGCTGCAGCCAGAGCAGAGAGGTGTGGAAATGCCAGGGAGGAGGGAGCTCCAGGTACTAGGCATGGGGTAGAGGGAAGACAACAGCAATGGGTTAAAAAAAAAAAAAAATTAAAATGATCAGGACAGTGAGCAAGCACAGGTAACAACACAAATACAAGATGAAAATTCAGAGGTACGGCAAAGGAAGAAAGACCAAAAAGCAGAATTAGGGACAATTTCTGTTTTCAGTTCTTCACATCCCTTTAGAGACAAAGTTGCCTGCTTTGTAAGTCCCTCAAATCACTCATGGATACAGCATACTTTGAGTGCACTATAGAATTCATTTATGAAATGAAAATTGAATCATTAACTCTAAGCAATAGCAAGCATCCTGAATCAGATTAATAATTAAAAGTAACTTGTGAAAAATCACACAACTGAAGTCGAGACGATGGTTCATAACCGCAACACAGGAAATACATTTAATCTGGAAAAGAAAGGGTTTACTTTGCCTACAGCCATGAATTATCATAACACAAAAGGCCATCAGACCATCTAGAGTTCACATTCCAGCATATTTCTCTCAAAACAACTGAAAAGGCTGTTTACATTTTTAAGAGATGAAGCTATTAATCTTGTTCAAGTCATCGTTTAGTATATTAAATTACAATGGCAAGATGTTGACTCTCTCAGAAACATGCTGACTACCTGACAAACAAGAGACCCTTGCCGATGGTGTTCTGTTCAGCACACAAGCAAGAAAAAAGTAAGTAAAATAAAGCCGAAAAAGGTAGCAATTATTTCAAGATTAAAGTTTCCTTATGCTGTCCCCATGTACCTAAAGCAGTGTATTACACACTACCTTCTTTGGTCTCAGATTTGGACAAACGGTGAGCTTCCGCTTTATATAAGCGGGTATCCAACGCTGAATCAGCCGGGGCCTGCAGCCAACTCACTGAGACATCGTAACTACTTGTCACTTCAACTGCAATTTCAGATTTACTTTTAGAAGAGAGTTACGATTCAATCTCCAGGTGAGGGTTAACTACCAACAGCATTTTACAAACGGTGAACTTCTGGTCTTAAGTGACCTGCTGCTGCCGCCTGGTGCTGTCAGACACAACCCAGATGTAACTGAGATGTTAAAAGTCAGGCAAATACATTTTATCTTACAATTGACAAAACACTTGTTTTAAGATATGTTAAAAACAGTTACCTGGTGACGTTTGACAATATCCTTCAATTTATTAGCCAACTTCAGTTCTATATCTGGAATGAGGTAGATGGTCGGTCTGCTCAGACAATTGTTCTGGTGGAGAGAATAAGAAATTAAATAAGAAATTAGTAGGCCAGCTGGGACATAAATAAATAAATAAAAAAGAAATATCAAGATCAGCAATGCTTGAAAAAAGCTCAAACGTATCAGCTTGTGACACAGCACAGTAACGCTCCAGAAACCCCTCTGACAGCACTATTTCCTCTACTAACCTCCCCACCAAAGTCTTATCCTGGGTTTCTTTCTGCAGACCTGCCGTTAGCTCTGTCGGAGACATTATCAGGAATAAAGGGACAACGTATCTGTTCTCACATTCCCGCTTTCACAACAACATCTTTAATGGAAACCATGTCTTTGATTTGAGAGAAATTTTGACAGGCTCTAGAAGACTTTGCTTGAAGGGAATTTAAGTCCCCTGTGGGTCAAATTCCAAATATGAATCTGCCCTGTTGCACTAACATGCAGATTTATGCATTTCTACGATATCTGAAGGTACACATTTGTTTTATTTTGGATTTTACCATGTACTCTATTAGGTACTAAAACCAACATACAATAGCAATAGTTTTTTTATAATAAGAGTATTATTTCTTTTTGCTGTCCCTCCTATTTCCATTTTTGACAAACACCTGAAAGTTACGTCTGGACTATACTATACACCAAGCTTGGGTTTAGAGTTTGAAAAAAAAAATATTCTGTTATTCACACACAGCAGTTAAAAAAATTAACTTCAAACTGGAATACAGCTGTCACCTGCTCTTTTCTGGTAGTAACTTGTTTGATAAACCAAGTGAGAAAGTCTAAAATGTACCCTAACCCCGAAAAAAGTCAAACTTATATGAAGCTGAAAGTCTCAAGGAAGTCAGCAACTGAAGGGATCTGTACAGAACTGGTTACTCAATCCTAAGGGCGCTTCTTTCACAGAAGACAGAGACACTGGGGATGCTTCCTCCTACTTACAAACACATCTTTCTCACCCTATGCATATCCGCCAAATACCAGTGAAAACATCCTGAACTTTGCAAGTGATAACATGGAATTGTGACTAAAATGGGCGGGAGAGGGAGGGAGGAGTATAATATTCCTACAGAAGTCCAGGATGAAACTCTTCAGTGGGTCACAATGGGGTACATAAAAAGCTGGTGAACCCCTTCCCTTGAGCACGCGAACACATACAGTTTTGTATACGAGTTTCTTGCCTGCACTAGTGTTTTCTCAATGTTCATGAACATCTCCACATTTCGATCCATACGGGATGGATTCTGCAGGTCAAACCTCCGCCTGTTAAGGAAAATTATTCAAAAATATTAAATTTGACTCTCCACCATTCGGTAGTCAAGAATCTTTCACGTTCCACATAAAAAACAGTTATCTCATGGTATCTACAAAAACATTTAAAGCACAATCACAAATATTTTTACTTCACTTGGCAGCCCTCACAAGCAAGAAAAATCACAACGAACCAAATCAACAAAATGCGGCTGATTTGTGAAATGTTTAGGAATAATGAAGGTTGACATTGTCCAACAAAACCCTGTAGCAGGGTTGTGCGTTCCATTACAGTCACAAAGGACAATTAAACAGAAAAAATAAGCAAATGCTCGTGATGGTTTTCAACAACTAGATGAGAAAATTCATGAACAAACTCTCACTTTTCTCTTATTTCTAGTTGCACCATCCACCGTCCCAGATTCTAATCCAGGAAAAACACAGCAATTCATTTACCTGACATTTTCTGAACTACTTATCTATTTAACGACAAGCCACCCCCCCACAGCATATAGGTAGCTCATAATCCACATGGGGCATTTTATGATCATCTCTATTGGACTCCGGTACTTTAAGCTTGCTACTTCATTGGCAAAGTAATTAAAATTCTTGACGTAACAATGCAGATTTCAGTGTCTATTAGAAATGGGAGAGATAACACAAAATCTGAGACTTTCTACTGGGAAGAACCACGAGAGCCCCCAAAGGCATTCATTCTGCTGCATCCCCCTGAACTGCACACATGTTCACAAGTCAGGGATGAATCAACTGCAATGAAGAACACGAATGGTGACCCCCAGGAGCCGGAGAGGTGGGACAGCATCAGCACCAACGCCAGTCCCTCGCCACATTCAGTGCCCACAGGTGCCTGCGCCAGCTCTATCGCTCCGGCTCCTCTCTACCATCCAGGGGAAGGTGCTGTAGGAGCCTCTGGAACAGATTTGGGCCTGACCCTAAACAATTCAGCCTTTTCCAAAGCATGGTAAGTTTAGATCACCAGGTTGACGACTCTCAGATGTAAAACACTATCTGGTGCACTTCTGTACCTCCCAAGTTTTGGAAAAAGCTGTTGTTAGAGTCTGAAAACGCTCTTAACTGGGGCGCTGAGCTGGTGGTCAGGAGTGGCAATATCAGGAGAAGGGATTTCAGTGTGTAAAGTAAGAAGTACCGTGTACACTGAACACAGTGAAAAAGCCATGCGTATCATTACCATGCAGTGACCGATATGCTTTAAGTTAACACCCCAACTTAAAATACAAGAATTTATTCCAGCACCCATAACTAACGACAGTTTCTTTTAAACACACACTTGTTTCCAGTAACACACCAAATCAATTTTTAAAGCTTATAAATACACAATGAAGGTAAACCAAAGCAAGACTGATTTTTAGTCACAAAACCCATTACCACACAACCATGGCATCACATCAGTATTACGCTACTAAATTAAACAAAAGACAATTCAGTGTTTTTCTTGAGGCTCTCTAGTATCTTCAGGAAGAAGTTGCCCATGCAGGTGGTACTGCGTAAATATGCTCTAGCATTGTGCAGGACTAGAAACATTCACTACTAGTGAATTACAGTTTCTATCCTAAAGCAGTATATGGACGGTTCTGTTCACACTAAGGACCTGGCAAACAACTTAAAGATAATATCTGGGCATATTTATTAGAATCATCTTTCAATTTTAAATTATGACCTCTTTAAATAGCATTGTGCATGTTGAAAGGTTTACACTGACTTCTAGAAGTAGGGCCAGTCATCAACAGGTCTCAGCTCACTGCACAGCAATAAAGTGTTTCACACCTATAATACACAGGATTTTAGGAGCCAGGATCAAGCCACTCCTCCAGTGTTCACCCATTGACAGCTTCACAGACTGTATTCCGAACACGTGCTTCTCCAATGTAATAGTTTTAAGGAAGTGAAGGAAGACAAATGCCAAATAAACACAAACTAACCTATTTTCCTAGACACCTAATAAAGTCTTCAGTACCTATGAAACAAAGATACTTGAGGCATTCAAGTTTGACCAAAATTTTTTACATTTGGTTGCCTAAAATCTGCATTACTTATTTATTTAATGCTATACATGCCCCCAAATTTTTGCCTCCTTTTGAAACCCATACCTTAAGATAATGTATTGAGAATACATTGTCAATGCATTAAGAAATAGCACTTTCTTTAGTTGCCCATTTAGATAAAATAGTAGTATTAATTCTTCCTGCCCTCAGTTTAACTGATACCCTCTGACAGGTTTTGGCAAACAACTACTCGGATTGCAGTGATAGACAAGGTATGTCCAGCTGCACTGGATAAGTGCATTTTTCAGACATACCTATTATGACGAGGAAAGGTACTTCTCCTATAAGACAGATCATTCACAAACAGGTTAAGCAAGAGCGACAATGCATACCATTAAAAAAAAAATAAGATATCATATTTCAGGCAAAACACCATGTATTATTTGGTTGAGTCAGTGAAGATACATTCCAAGCTCTAAGTCTGATCCTCAGAGTTAAATCCAAGTATTACTTCCCTCTACATCCCACATGCACAAACACAAGGCACTACCCACTAGTTTTGAGGCATCAGCAAGAGAGTGAGAAGAGAGGAGGCAATCGCGTAGCTGAGTTTTGCTGACAAATTTCGATGACTGAAAACTAAATTTGCTTGGAAAAAATTGGAATGCTTAAGTATTCATGAAGTAGGAGCCATTTAACTCCTTTATCTTAAGGCAAAAAGGTAGCAAGACACTCCTGTAAGATACACCACACAAACACGTATCATGTCCCAGGCGTTGGCAATATTGGAGTAGGAAAAAGTTAAGAGCAGATCACTCATACCAGTTTTCTGATATATCCGCCTCAGATACCTACTTAACTGATATGAGTATAAACAACTCCTAAAATTCACTAACCACACTAAAACAACTTAATTTTTGCCTTTTAATTTGCTCTTGTGGGTAACAAAGACAGTCAATTCCAGGAATGCTGTTACAGGTCTGCACAACATCAGAGCAGAAACTATTTAAATTCACATACGAGAACAATCTCTGCTTACTTTTATCTAGCAACTTTTCATCCTTGGATTTTTTCCAGCATTCTCAAATACAGTAATTCGCGCTACTGCTGTCTTGGAAAGAGGATTTTATCTTAAGAAACAGGTCAAAACACTACTGGGATGTCACATGAATAGTTTTAATAGTAGTGTCAATAGCTCCATGGGCAGTGTTTCTAACTACTTACACTCTCCATTTATGGCGGTTGACAAGCAATGGAAAACTGAGCATTTATTAGTATCTACGCAATGTTTCATGTTCTCCCAATTATAGCTAAACTCTATACTCAATACAGTAATAAAGATTTATATCTTACAAATGGGAAACAACGACTCTGAGATACTGGTTACTTTGCTCAGTCACACAGCAAATAAATGGAAAAAAAAAAGCCTCAAGCTTGTAATTAACTCCCAACCTACAGGCTCAAGACCTTAAACTTGGACAACTTATCGTTACATTTAGAAGTGTGGGGGTGTGTCTTAAAAAAAGCTACCATCAGCAAAACAGGAAAAAAAATTTCCTCTTCCCATCTCCAACTCCCTTGCCTACCCAATTCTCCAGAAAGTATTAAACTTTAAGTAGTTTGCATAGGCATTTCATGTGCTTAATGTCATGCAAAAGGTGTACAAATCAAAATAAAAAACTTACCAGCCCTGTTCATTCTTATATTTGTAAGCAGCACCAAGAATGTGACATAATGTACCTCCAGCTTTGAAATCCATGAAGCACTTTGCCTAGAACCAGAAAGAAAAGTGAAAACACAATGACATTGACCTGTATGTAATTATTTTAAATGAATACATACTTGTTAGTTGAGTTTTAGGCATTTAACTTATCAAATGCATAGTTTAATTTTCAGATTAATCACTTTTGGAGTTCTACGTTCTCCTTTAAGGATGTTTGAAGATGATTAAATGCATTTGGTTTAGGAAAAATTCATGTTTGCAAGCAGAACCCGATATATCTGAAAACTCCGAGTCCTTCCTTACGTGAGTAGCTTGCAAAAAAATTCCATGTGTAGCTGTAAAACAGAAATCAGAACTGCTCTTTGAACATCCATTTCACAGTACATTAAATCTAAAATCATAGCTGCCAGTTAAGAAGCTTTTCATCTGTATTAAGCAGACTAAAACAAATCATTAAAAAGGAACATCTAAAACCCAGGCTCCATATCCGCTACGGCTCCCAAAGCTCTCTGCTCACATCCCTCCTCCATCACAGCAAAAAGTTGTCAAGATCGGAAAAGGTCGTCACTGTGCAGATCTGCCCTAAAATACACTAAATCCAACTCATTCTCTATCAATTATAGCAGAGTACAGCGGAGTCACACATTCATAAACAGGTACTCTGAATCCAAGAACCGAAATTCCAACAGGAGCACAAGGAGATCAAAAAGCTCTACTGAGTCCCACCAAGTCCTTCCTCTAAAAGGTTACTAAGAAAGCAGGGCTCTTTCCGAGACAGAAAGGTGCAATTTTCTGACAGATTATAGTTTGGAATTATTGTTGCTCTTTTACTAACATCTCTGGTCAGGATGTTTGTATGTGCTCAGGAAAAGCAAGCTACTGTCAAAGTCATCTTAGAAATGGAAGACAAGGGGATGGCCCAGCTGAAGCCAGGACCAGGGAAAGGCAACACTAGATCAATTTCAAGCACAAGTCACAGACACCCAGGATCTCTGGTTCTCAATACAGGATTTGGAACAGGAATAAGAAAAATATGCAAAAGCATGGATGAACTAACCTGTGATAAAGAAAACAACACATGACATGATAATAGAACAAATAAAAACTCTGTTTCTGTCCACCAGGCCTTCTCTTTACAGTTACAGATTCCTTTCCAATACGATTGATAAATCAATTCATTCGACTAAACCATGAAAAAGTGGTTTTGTTTTTGTTTAGTTCTTCCCATCCCCATCAGGGAGGCACAGCAGCCCAGGGGCACTCTGGAGGTGACCCCTTCTGAGGTTGCTCCAGCCAATATAAGATGCCCAACTATTTACTGAAATAGGAAATTAAATCTATCTTTCCATATGGTTGCTAAACATATAGACCAGGATCGGTCTATTTTGTGTTTTTCAATAAAAATAAGGAAGTTGTACAATTCACAAAACAGAATTTGGGGAGTTGTTTAATGGCTGAGCTCTGGTTACCAGCGTCCTTCTGCAAGCTGCCTTCTGCTGGAACTAGAGAAAGCACAAAGCTGGAGACACCACACAGACTATAGCCTTCCTAGTAGTTTTTCTACATTAGGGATTTCTCTGATCTAGCTTTTACCTTACTTTTTACAACAAAACATGTCACTTTCTTTAAAGTCTATTATAGTACACCTCAGGACTATTTGCTACCACAGAACGAGCACCAAATTGCAGACAGTCTTAGCATTACTGACAAGCATTTTAAATCCATTCTGCAGCCAGGCAGCTAAAATGGTAGCACGGGATCTAAATGAAACATTGCCTTCCTTGGCTCTAGAGCTGCTAATGGAAAGCTAAGCAGTTCTGTCAGATATTAAATACACCAGTGTCCAAGAACAACATAAAAAAGATCCTTCATAAGCATTCAACGAGAAGAGAACTGCTCCTGCTCTACCATCTGTTTAGAGCCCTACTGTGCACAGAGTAATAAAGAGAGCTCAAAGCTGCCGCACGGGTACTTGCCAGTTTATGAGCCGCATGCATTTTGGTACTATTCTTAGCAAACTAAAGTCCTCCATGGATGGAGCAGTCTCTGATCAGAAACTTGAATTAAAACAAAATGTTTTAACACACTGAAAGATTTTATTGCCGTAAGACTTGTCTCCGAGAATACAGGTGTTGGTTGACAAACATGCAAGCAATCGCTACCTGCTTTAAAAAGAAAAATAAATCTCATCATGAAACCAGAAGACTGATTGTAAAGAATCTTTTTGCAGTACTACTATGCAAGTTGCTGTTACTCATCTTCAGCTGTCCTACATACATATGGTCATCCAGAATTGACCTTTCCCTTTTTGCTGACATGCCACAACCAAATGAAATCACCGCAGCAAAGCCCACCTCACCTGCACTTGGGGAAACTGTTGATCCCACTGTTGTACCCAACAGTCCCTACTCCAAGTTCAAGGGCTGCTCCTGCAGCTTCGCCTTCATCAAGCTGCCCGTCATTAGCCCACATTACATCTTTCAGTGACAAGGTGACACCTTTCCGCATTACTGGGGCAATGGTGGAAGGCAGTTCTGCAGCCTGGCACAAGGCTGAGCAATCCAGGAGCCCCCGGCAGCACAAGCAGGCACACAGAGTTTAGACGAGATCTCAGGAAGACACTCTTGGCTGTGAGGGGGGTGAGCCCCTGGCCCAGGTTGCCCAGAGAAGCTGTGGCTGCCCCATGCCTGGAGGGGTTCAAGGCCAGGTTGGACGGGGCTTGGAGCAACCTGGGCTGGTGGGAGGTGTCCCTGCCCAGGGCAGGGGGTGGGTCTTGGTATCTTTAAGGTCTCTTCCAATCCAAACCATTCTACGATTCTATGATGATTCTATGACTCTGGCAAGTTAGGATTTTACTACCACACACAGAAGTTCAGCCAATACTTAATCATGAAAAACAGTACACAAATCTCTTCCATAGACATGAATCACATTTTTGAAGTGTCAGCAGACTCTAGCAAGACCCTCTTATTAAATTGTGGTCATTGCTACTAGCATAAAATGAAATTGCTTTTAACAATTAGACAAAACCTGTTCCACAGAAAAGATGCAGCTGTCGATAAACCGGATTGCCCTCAAAATCTTTACCCAACAAAATCCATCATAACAAGGCAATTACGACCAACCAGCCTCACAATTTGCCATCTTTGGAGTTAATATCTTAATATAGCCTTTATTTGAAACCTGCAAAACTGCCTTTAAGAGAATTAATCAGCTTTTTCTCTTTTTGAGCCTCAGGAGGGCTAGATGATATGCATCTAAAAGCAATAATCAGAAGACATGCACAGAAGTCAAGCTGTCCTTCATTTACTCTAGATCTAGTCACAGACCCGGCACTGTACAGCAACCTTGCCAAGAACCAGAGCTTAAACACAAAATTAACAACCCTCTCTCAAGTGCAAGGTCTAATTCACCCACTTAAAGCACTAAATAAAACGTCTGAACTTTATTTCAACTGATGTAGTCTGCAGTGATTTAGATGCAGGCCAACTCCGAGCAGTTTACCTCCAATACTGACAGAAAAGACCACGTTTCTTTTGTCATAAGTGCCTCCAGCATGCAAGGGGAGACACTTCAGAGAATGAGCTCAAGGTACGCTGCCTAGCACTTGGAAAATAAATCTAAAGGCTCTAAGGTGAACAGGAAGGACAACCTTGGTTTGACACGTCCTCATCAGCAAGTGCTCCTGGTGAGCCACATGCCTGTGTTTTGCAACAACTGCAGTTCTCAAGACCAACGCTTAATCTCCAATAAACAGCCCTGATAAGGGAAACACTGCAGTGCATATTAATGGAGAACAGCATGACGCATGGAATGGACTACTAACAGCAGCCTTTAGTGATGGCAGTTGTGAGCAGCAGTCACAAATTCAGGACTTTGCAGTCACCTGCAGGTCCACCGCACTCAAAGTTCTGATGGCTTGAGGGCTGTTTCTTTCACAAAAGCCCAACCTCCTCCTCTTCATCTCCAGGAACATGGGGATATCGAACAGTCACTAAGATGACCACAAACTTTTAACCTTTCAGCTTCATTCAGTTTCTTTTCAGTGGAAGTCTGCAATACCTTTGCAACACATTTTTGGAGATTAGCAACGTCACTAGAGACATCCCTTCGCCCCACCTCTCTTCCCAAGTCAGACATAGTTCTGTAACACCAAACCACTCTGCATGTCTCCAAAGCGCTATGGTAGAATAATAAAACCTTCTTAAAATACTGAACCAGTACCTTAAATTGCACGTTCAACAAAGTGACAGCTAAACTCCTCTTAAGAGCACAAAACAATATAAAGGAAGATGTACTGATGAGTTGTCTGTCTTCTGTCGGAAGCAATTGAGAGCAGAGAGATCCAACTGCTGTAAACTTAAGCTGAGCAAATTTGATCAGATTAGACCTTCAAAACAGCAAGAACAGTTAAACACGGGAACAACATATTTACAATGCCACTGAAATCTTTATTACCTATTTTTAAGATAAGACAAATTGATTTAAGACTTCAGAGCACTCAAAAGGTTTATGAACTTGTTGAATATGGGTACAGTTTTATGGTCTGCATTGCCATATCAAAATAAACCACAGCAACGTTCACTTCTGTCTCCAAATCTTTCCATTACCACAGCGGAACCAGGTGATCAGAATGGAAGAAATGGTGAGATATATCTTAATGGCACCTCGTGGTGCATCTCTGTCCATTCCTAAGCACCAAGAAATTAACTTAAGTTTGAAGACTCCTCTTCTGGAGAAAACACGTATGAATTCACACTCCTCTCAAAAGAAGTTACATAAGCAAAATCTCCAGGGAAAAAAATCACCGTTAAATAATAGAAGACAGTATTCTGTAAGTGGTGGGCCAAAGAAGATAGGAGCACTCTCAATAGTTTTCAGAACAACTTCAGTTTATGATATTTTCAACTCAGTACATATATCTAAATAGAACTCTAGATTGCATGCCCGTAGGTTCCCAGCCAGCATTCTGTGGCAAAGATGAGCAAAGACCTTCCTGCTGATGTGCACAATGACTACGACAGTTGCCTTGGCCCATGAAACCTACCCTAAAATAAGCCAACTGGGTGCTAGACACCCTGCTGCGGTCCTTGCCTTTCACAACCGGAATCCCTTCGTTACTTTGTCCTTACCGTTTGCTGCATCCCTCTTCCCTCTATCAGTTGTTTAGACTTCACTCGGACGAGATTCTTTTGGTGGTAGGCAGGGTTCCAAGCACAACGGGACTCATTTCTAAACACAATCACTAGGCTACTACTGCTAAAGATGGGCCAAGTTTGAACTTTAAATAAGAAACCCTTAAAACATTGATATCGTTTCTGTATACCAATATCCTGAGCAACTGGAAAACTATCCCAGACTAATTAGGTAACCGTAAAGAACACGGTAAAGCCATTTTTCAGCACCGACAGCATTACAAGTTTGATCTTTAATCAACAGAAATGCCCAATGCAAACTTGTTTGTTTTGGAAAGTGCATGTTATTCAGTCAGTTTATGATGCTTAAGTCCAAACAGATTTGACTTAACATTTACAAGTTTACATAGAATTTTACTAGAAATTAAAACCTTTCCACAATATTCAGGAAATCACTTCCAAATGTACAGAAAATAAGATGAATTACTTTGAGAAATCTGCTTTTAAGGAGGACTGTGCCATTTCACCCTTTCCAGAGGATGCATCAACAAAAGCCTCAGACAAAGCACAGCTCTCCCAACCACCTGGAAGCCCACCAGCAGCACCAATACTGGAAGAAGAACAAAACACACTGCTGTAATAGCAGCTGGTTAACCCCGATACTCACAGGAAGCTTTGTGAAGGCAGGATTGGTGACATGTTTTCCAAAGGCATCTTCCTGGAATTGCAGCAGCTGCACCACCAGCCCAGCCAGTGTTTTATTGGTAGGAGCATCTGCTTGAACATACTGAAAGACAAAAACCATGCGCTTACTTGGGATAGAGGATAATAAAACATGAAGACTGGTTTACTTGTTCCCCAGACCACTTTATCAGTTGCAGTGCATGGTTTAAAGTTTAAGGATCACTCTGTGGCTGGGGGTGGGGTACGTGCACAGGAGGAACACCAAGGCACAAACACTTTTCAAGCTTTACTCTTAAAACACAGCACATATCTGTGAATCATCATCAGTTCATCATGGCCCCCGGTGTTTTACAGAGATTAACTACTTCAATCTGATTTGTAGTTCCTAAGAAAGGAACAGACTAATTCTGGCCCACACATACACAAGGCTTCTACAGCAATTTTGCAAGCTCCTTCTGTAATTAACACTACACATTAATCCTAAAAGCATCCATTTGATACTATATAGAGTGCCATGTACAGACAGAAAAATTGATCCAGAGAACTACATTTGCAACGCTTTGCAACAATCTAAGCGTTTCCCAACGTTATACTTCTAATAAAATGCATATATGTAAAAGCAGAAATCACAGCATAGAATATAAAAAATAGTCCCATGGCTGCCAGGTTTTCATTACTCCTAGTATTACAATATTCATTTACTGGCTATAATCTCCTCACTATGCCAGAAGATTTCTAAGAGTAGAAAAAACATTACTTCTTCACGTAGAATATGGAGTAACACTCAGTACCCTACAGTCATTTACCTGGGTAACACCATGAACCACGTGGCCTTTGCTCTTCCCTTATATCACATTCTTCTGAAGCCGCTCAAAAAAATTGAGAGCCAGAACCCTCAAAAGTTTAAAGCAGTGGTGTCAAATAGCAGTCAATCTAACTAAGCTTTCCAAAGCACCATATACATAGCAAAAGACATTACAAAGACACTGACTTTTCCACAATTCCACAGTACCCGACTACCCCGAGATGCAAGTTCCTTCAGCACTTGTTAAGAGGCAGACAAACATATCCAAGAAATTAAATCTTAGCAACTCGAGATGCAAGTTCCTTCAGCACTTGTTAAGAGGCAGACAAACATATCCAAGAAATTAAATCTTAGCAACTCAAAGGACGCCAATAGCTGTAAGACGGCTCAGGTGTTCTGCCCTGTGTATAAAACCTAATCCAGAAACATGAGCCTATAGAGAACAGAAGGCTAAATTTCCAAAGCTGCGTTTTTCTTAGCCCTCCTCCCTCCCCCCGTGAAAGGCAGGCAACTGTGACAATTTTACCCAATTAATAACTCCTATCAATTCTCATCGGCTACCACAGCAACACGAAGCAGCAATAACAGTCAGTCTTTACTGCTGTTAGAAGCCAGTTAAAGACAAAGACTTTTGCTCTCAGGCTTTTTAAAAACCTCTAGACCCTCATGCTTCTCTCCGCTGGCAACTATTTTCTTTATAATTTTTGGACTAGCAGCTCTGGGTGCTGCAGCTGAATCCACCAGAGCAATTTAAAGCAATCTTTTGTTGGAATTACTGAGCTTAGAGCGGATAGTAAATTGGAGCATGTGACTCACTCCAATGCCCCAGTTAATCCCAGCATCTTCACGGAAAACCCCATCCCAGCCCCTACGTAGGCTGACCAGGTGCTGCAGCCTCTCTCGCGCCTTTGTTACCACTGGTGAAAACCTCCAGCGGGCAGGCACAGAATAATACTTAAATCCCCATTGCTAAATTTGCCAGAACCCTTTTTATCAGTGTTCTACGGGCTGCTAAACCAAGAAGGACGATTACCAGAACACACACAGTGCTGTGCATTTTTATAGCTGTTAGTAAGAGTTATCCTGTATTATTTTTGTAGAGTTTAAAAGTAAGTGACTATCACACCCAGGATGCGCACAGATATAGTGTATCACAGCTAATAGCCCTAAAGCTCCCATCATTTTACACGTTCAACCTTCCTGATTCAAGTCTGAATAAAACTCTTAGCTTTCAGTTCAGCTATGCCAATTATAACGCAAGCAAACAAATGCAAATTAAAAGGTGCAGGCAGAACAGGTATCTGCTGAACTACAGATTCAGGATTTGCACAAATGTGGAAACAAAAGTATAGCAGATCAAGTGCCAAACTTCATATTAAATACTCCCATTTTTATTACCGAGACAGCTTTGGTCTTGAACACATTCACAAGACATACATGTTAAACATGTTCAAAAAGCAAAGCCACTGGCTCCAGTTTCAACCCAGCTATTTAAGGCTGTCTGCCCACCTTGCTGTACCAATTTCTCTAAATAAATACCTAGATCGACAGTTATAAATTTTTTCCCAGTAAAACAGACTACATTGTAGTAGTGCACCTTTAGTTTTGCATGGGAGCCATACTCCAGGAAGATAAAAAAAAAAAAAAAAAGCAAAAGCAGCTTTTGCATATTTTCTCAGAAGCTACACAGTCTTCACTCTGGCAACACTGAACAGAGAAAAATCCTCATAACCACTATAACTCATTTAATGGGAAAAAGACTCTGTACTGCTACATTTGCTTTTTTTGTACAGGTTAAAAGTCTTAAAAGCTTTTTGTGTCAAGTTTAACACAGTATTGTAAATCAATAAAGCACCAAAAAACATACAAAACACAACAAGACAGCAAGCATTGATGGCTCCTATTAACAGTGAAATAGAAGTATAGAATAATTCTGTATTTACGGCCATTATTTAAAAAAAAAAAAAAAAAAACAAGCAATAACCAATCAAAAAACTTTAAATTTCACAAATCCACCTCTTAACCCATACAGTTTACTTACACTCACAGCCTCTTTAGGGCACCTAGAACAGAACTGCCTTCAGCATAACCATCAAGCTAAGGTTCTCTCAACTACCAGTTTGAGGATTAAATAAACCACAGGAAGATAATTCATGAAAAAGAAAGTAGAGAAGGAACTTATTTGTCACACAAACAAGCCAACAAGAACAGAAAATGAAAATCAATAAGGAAATAGTCAAAGTTTAGGGTTTTCTAGTAGGGTATCTTTGTTACACGTAAATGAGAGTCCCCAGGATAACTCTGCCTGCTGTAAATACACAATGACTTGGAGCACCCAGCACCGCAACCTTAGTGAAAAACTGAATGCAGGAGAGGTTGTATTCTTGTATTGACTTACTGTATTTCTTTTTTCAATGTTTTCCTCCAGCAAAACATATTTACATGAGAATATATCTGGAAAAGCATATTCTTAGACACGTGAAATTTTTCAGGCACTTATTCCTTTATTTGCAGATCCCATTTTTACCTCTTGCAGGAGGCACTGACAGCTGGAAGCTATGAGAAAAGAAGATAACATTAAGAGCCCCTGACTCTATTCTGCATTGCCACTATTGCAAATTTTTTATACAGGAAAGTCACCTCTCTGCCTGGGGTACCCCCTAAACAGTAAGGGAAAAAAAACCTTCAAAAAGAAACACAAAAGACTCCTCTTACACGTTTATGCACACTAACCAGCAATACAAACAGGTCTTTAAATCAGCAAAATAAATAAGATGATTTCCTGATCGATACACTAGGGGTCTGAGGGGACCAGAGGACTGGAGTCACAATACATCTGCAAGTTTTCCACTAGACTCCACAGCAGACAGAAGCAGAAAGTGATTCTGCAGCAAATAAAGGTTTTTAAACAGTGAATTCCAGGAGATAGAAATGATGTCCTGTTCCTAGACACACAGCTTTGGCATAAGAGGATTTTGTTCAAGTGCTGAAATACCAAAGACCCACTGCCACAGCAAAGACTGTTCTAACATTTCAACATCAATCAAAGATACAAAAACACCCACATATCCTTAAGCAGAAGACATGTATGGTCAGAAGTCTTTTAGTGTAACTCAAATCATTCAAGAATAGAGAGTAACCGCAAGCAGAGGAAATCTCTTCACCAGCAAGATCTGCTGTTGCAGCTGCACTGGAAAGCCTTTGTCACGGGTGTAAGGGACAGATTCATATTCCCAGTTCCAATGTGGTTACTGACCTCAAATAACCACATTACAGCTCTGCGTTGTAGCCCCAATGCACAAAATCCTTTCCTTCCCCCAAAACAAAGAACATTTCAGCTGAGATCACTAAGTAACAGGGAAAGGAAAACCAACATTAAAATGCTTTGATTTAGGTTATAACCTTTTTTTAAAGGTGAGAACACAAAAGAGCTGCAAACGCAGAGAAAAATCCTCCCTCAGAGTAAATCAAGGTCAGACACTGAAGAAATACTTGATAAGGTTAGCACCGACACGAGGAGGCAGAGCCAGCCGAAAGATAACGACAAATCCTCTAAATTCAGCTCCTGGCTGGCACTGAACAAGCAGGTGGTCTCCAGACAGACATCTTTGGGCACAACAACTGCCATTTCCCAACGGCTGCCAAGAAGCAGCTCATCCCTCCTCACTGTTGGGCTGAGGCTTATTAATAGCAGGGCATAAAGGGATCCCACACTACCGCCCATCCTTACCCTCCTGCAGTAAAACACGCGTGTTCCCGTCCAACACCTCACAACAGCAACGCGCTCCGCTAACACAGAAAGAAAACTTAGGATTCTACACTTGACACAAGTGCAAGCGGGTGCCAGTTGCTAAACAAACCACCCAGATTTCCAAGTGATGACACCCCTCATCTCTGCAGTTTAGTGTCTATACGGACAGCCCATTGTACCTTCTCTTTAACTCACCCTTTAAGACAACACTCCACTTGCTCTTTAAAAACCAGAACAAACGACTATCCTCCCTGCCCCCCCAAAAAATCAGTTTTCCAGCCTTCTGTCCCAGTGGAGCATGGCACAGCTTTCAGAACCACCGAGTAGTTCAAGCTCCTGAAGTCCAATATATTGAACGGGACACGATGGAACACACTTGTAAGGCCAACGTTAAGTTCCTGCATCCTTCATAATACATATGCAAAAAAACCCCATCCCAAACTATCTCAGGAAGATATTTTAAATACAAGAAACAACTCTACTTTATCACAAGCCATTTTAATACCAGCAATTTGTTGCTTAATGTCAAGGCAACTACCTAAATAACAGAATATTAGAGATCACTGAGAATTAATATAGTAAAAAGTGAATTCCCCAGTTTACTTCTGAAGTACCAATTTTTACTTACAGCAGAAACCTTGATGTCACCGGAGTTAAGTTTGCTCAAATGCTGTGAAAGCCTGTCAGATCCCCCAGGCCTTAAAAACCACAGCACAAACCCGTTTCCAACTCGCGGGGAAGAAAGGCTCAAGAAAGGCTGTGGACTGCAGGGTCCAAGCCCTGGGGAGAAGCGGGGGACCTCCTGCAACTCTCAGCGCAGAGAAAGAGCGCAAGATGACTTCCAGACATCACACACACAAAAACAGGGAGTGGAAGGAAGTTTTTAATAAACAATTCTGTTTTCTGTCATTATGTTTGTTGTGACTAACAGCCCCTCCAGTGTTCCTTCCATCTTTACAGGCATCCTCTGCCCAACCACCTGAGCCTCCCCGACACAAGCTCCCAGTGCACGCTTTCTGCGTGGCCAGGGAAGGGCCTTCCTCACTGCCAGCACTTTAGCCAAGAAGAAACAGGATCAGAAGGTTTGTGTCAGGAAAACAGTACATCGCATCAACACTAACACATTACAAAACCAACAGTTACAAAACCAACAGATTTTATCACCAAAAGATCTGACACAGACTGACCACACTGCCTAGACTTGAGCCAACTCCTCCCTGTTATTAGAGTTTTCCAATACCCAGTGCAAATTTTCCAAACGTTATTAAAACCTCTTACTTTTTTAACTATACTCTGGAGACACGGAGAACTCTCAGGTATTTGAACACTTGTCTGATCTAGAGATAAGAATGAGGAGATTTATAATCGCAATTCTCTAACTCTCTCCTTGCCCATTGTGACTTCTGGATCCTTGACCAAGCTCGCTCCTGCTCTCGGGATTGTCTCTGGCTGCTCCCCAACATCCCCGGGGCTCCCAAAGTTGGGCACAACTTGGCATCACCACTGCCGAGATGTGTATGTATATATATACATATCTATTTTTAAGAGCACAAACTGGACAAAAGTCAGCTATAATCACCACGTACTTTTCTGAAAGGAGTCATGAACCTACAGCAAATCTGCCACCTGAGTTACAGGAAACAAAATTAAGAATGAACTGTCCACCTTACAAAGAAAAATAATGCAAGATGAAGAGAGTCCATTTACTGCACATCAGAAAGGAATTAACACTTCCATTTAGAGTATTAAGGACACATCTAGGGGAGAACTTTGTAGAGTGGGGTTGATGGTTGGACTCTACGATCCCAAGGGTCTTTTCCAACCCAAACGATTCTATGATTCTATCTTTAAACATCAGTAGTATCAGTTTCCTTGTTTCCCAAAACAAAACTAATTTTCAATTTTTTAAAAGTGTTTTGCACAGTGTTTTTCTGAAATTCTTTTGCCCAGTGGAGATTTCTTCTTAGCCCAATTCTAATTATCTTCCGGAGTTTAAGTAGTAAATATAAGCATCTAATCTTTATAACCAGTAATACCGACAAGTGTAAACCAATTATAATAAAGGAGTTTTGCTTTGGCGTACAAACTGAAAGCTCCCATCCTGAACTGCAGATAAAGAAGCCTCTGCCAGGCTCATAAGGTGAGAACCAACTCGTCTAGACAGTTTTGATTCACAGCAGCGAGGGACAACAACCGTTAATGCTTTTAATAACACGACTTGCTCTTCTGCAAAATGGCAGCTGCCAGTTCAAAGTTATTTCAAAAGTTTATTGTCTTCTGGTGGGTGTTTGATGGTGAAAATGAAATGAAAGAGGGCTCCTCCGCAGAAGGGTAGAAACAGCAGGGGAGAACAATCAAAACACAGAAAAACTGCAGATATACTTTGATGTTACAATTCCCTTATCAACACAAATAGCTGAAGCTGCTCCCTCAAACTGTCACCTCCCCCTCATTGTGCGGACTTGACTGTACGTGGCTGCGCTGGAACAAGCTATGTGGAAGGACCGGTAGAACATCCCTCCAAACCCGCTCCGGTTTTTAACCCAGGTGCCCATTCCAGGGCACTGCCACACAAATAATCCCACCAGTGGCACCCGCAGAGCCACAGGCAAACCCCTCCGTGGGTTACGGACACCAGGACCTACCGAAGAGCAGAGGGATGGACTGCAAATCGCAGATCAACAGAGAGATTAAGGCACTCTGAGGCTGTCCAAGCATCTCTCCTTGACATGGCTCTGCCCCAGCTAACACTCTTCCTAGGATGGGTACAAAGCTGTCTAGAGAGATAGATTTGTCGTATGGGAAGGTCATCTCAGGTGGTTTTTCAACACTTAGGTGTTGAAAGAAAGTTACAAAATCCTTGTTACAGGAAAAACGCTTGAAAACAAAGCAAAGGAACAGAGAACACGCTACCTGGAAGAGGACAACAAGGGTGATGTGTAGCGAGCAACGGCACTACCAAAAAGCGAACCTGGAGTCCAAGCCACAGACACAGAGCGTTCAAAACACACCAGATTCGGTGAAACACGGGTTCCCAACAACACGAAGAGTTGTTTTGGGGTTTTTTTTTTTTTCTTCTTTCTTTTTTTTAAACAGCCGACACCTCCGGGGAGCGGTTTAAGCTAAAAACCCGTACAAAAACACCCTGCCAAGCGGAGCCCGGGACTTGCCCGCACAGGAAAACTTCCCGTTGGGGCCTGGCCCGGCTGCGAACGCAGCCTGTGAGAGCTCCTCTCTGTGAGGGGAGCGGGCACCGGCCGCCTCTGAGAGGGGAGGGGAGCGGGCCCCCCCCCCCGCCCGGTTCCCTCAGGAGGGGCCGGGTGCGGCGGCCAGGCCCCGGCTGACAAAGGCCGGCGGTGCCGGGCCGCCCCCCCGGGAAGGGGCCGTGAGGGACCGTTAAACCACACCACCACCACCCCGCCGCCCGGTCCCCGCGCCCCCGCAGGACCCGCACCTTCTTGTAGTGCTTCCCCAGCCAGACGCGGACCGAGTCGAGCTGGGACACCGTCTCCGGGCTCTCCCAGAACTTCCCCGTCGGGCCGCCGTCCTTCCGCCGCGATACCGACAGGGCCGCGCAGCCTGCGCCTCCGCTCACCGCCACAGCCCCCGCTGCAGCCGCCGCTGCCGCAGCTGCAGCGCCGGGCCCGGCCCCGGTCCCGCCGCCCGCCGCCGCCACCGCCGCCGCCATTGTTACCCTCGCCGAGCGCCGCCACCGCGGCCCTGCGCCTCCCACCCGCCTCACGCCGCGCATGCGTCGAGCAGCGCCGGCTCCGCCCCCCCGGGCATGCTCGGGACCTCCCACCCCCTCACCCCCGCCCCGGTTCCCGCCGCGCCGCCGCCGCCGCGCGCGCCCGCCCGGTGCGCTCGCACTCCCGCCTCCCCCCCCCCCCGCCGCCCCGGTGCTCCCCCCCCCCGCCGCCGCCGCTCCTCAGCGCCTGCGCCCCGCCGCCCCTCCCCCACGCCGGCACGCCGCCATCTTGGCGCATGCGCCCCGGCCCCACCGCACGCGCACCGCCTCAGCCCGCCTCGCGCCATCGCCTCAGGCGTTCCCGCCGAGGGAGCCGGGCTGAGACGGCGGCATAGTGCGATCCGAGCCCGAAAAAACGCCGTAAGTGCCATCAATACTGGCTGGGGTGGGCGCACGGTGCGCTCCGCGCCCGCAAAAACATTGTGAGTGGCCTCGATAGCGGCTGAGCTGGGCTCACGGTGTGCCCCGGGATGGAAAAAACGCCTTGAGCGCCATTAATACCGGGTGAGGCGGGCGTGTGGTGAGCTACGAGCCTGACAAAACATTATGACGGCCCTTAATGACAGCTGAGGTGGGTGCACGGTGTGCTCCAGGCCTGAAAAATCACCATGAGTGCCCTCGACACCAGTTGAGGTGGGCTGGTGGTGAGCTCCAGGCCCAAAAAAACACTTTTAAGTGCCTTCAGTAGCAGCCGAGGTGGGCACATCATGTGCTCCGGGCCCACAAAAATGTCTTGAGTGCCCTTAATACCAACTGAGATGGGTCCATGGTGTGCTCCAGGCCTGAAAAAACACCATGCCATTAATACTGGCTGAGGGGGCACATGGTGTGCTCTGGGCCTGAAAAATCACCATGAGTGCCATTAATACTGCTGTGGTGGGCTCACGGTGTGTTCTGGGCCTGAAAAAACACTGAATACCTTTGATACCAACTGACACAAGCTTGTGATGTGCTTCACCCCTGAAAAAACACAAGTGCCCTTGATAATAGTTGAGGTGGGCACACAGTGCAATCTGAGACCGAAAAAAGACCTTGAGTGCCATTAACACCAGCTGAGGTGGGCACATGGTGAGCTCCAGGCCCACAAAAACACTGTGAGTGGCCTTAATGCTGGTTGAGGTAGGTGTGTGGTGTGCACCAGACCTGAAAATACGAGTGGCCTCAATACCAGCCGAACTGGGCTCACAGTGTGCTCCAGCCCCGAAAAAACACCATGAATGCGCTTAATTCCAGCTGCGGCAGGCACATGGCATGCTCCAGGCCCAAAAGAGTGCCGTGGGTGCCCTTAGTAATGGCTGAGGCAGGTGCCCAGTAAGCTCCAGGCCTGAAAAAACCCTGCAGGTGCCCTTCATAGTGGCTGAGGTGGGCTCACAGCGGGCTCCAGGCCCAGAAGAGCACCATGGGTGCCCTTAATGTGGCTTGAGATGGGCTCACAGTGTGCTCTGGGCACAAAAAAAATGCTATGAGCACCCTTAATACCAGCTGAGGTGGGCTCAAGTTTGTGCTCCGGGCCCAAAAAATGGCCATGAGCTCCTTTGACACCTGTTGAGGGGGGCTGCTTGGGCATCCTGGGAGATCTCACCCTCAAACCCCACCTGCTTACAGCAGCCCTCTCCATCCACAGCAAGCTCACGCCCTGTGCTGACTTTTCAAATCCCTCCACTTCATTGCCACCCGAGCAGTGCATTGATGATTTGGGGTGTTTAACTTTAAATGTGTGCTGCCTTGTGCTAGTGCAGCTCTTGTTACCTCTGCTTGCCCCTCCATGCTTCAGCCTCCACGCAGACCCAGGCTGAGGTGGGTAGGGTACTCGTGGGAGTACTGCAGATCTGACCACATCCAGAGTTCCTTTTTAATGTGACACACGTCACATTGGTGGAGGGGAGTGGTATATGAAAGGTGGAAAACCAAATTTTTCTGTTAAATTCATCCTGACACTCTGATTGCACTAGGTGGTGGCAGACTGAAGTTTGTGATACTACCTTTTTGGCATTAGATTTCCTCTTACACAGGAAATAACTTTCTTGCTGTGGAAAGAGGCACAGTGGAGACCTCTCTGCCCTTTTTATATTTGCTCTTCCATCTTAAGGACAGCAGTGAAGCATCAGACCTCCATAAAGGATGACAGAGCAGCTCATCCTTGGATATGGCCGCAAGATGTGTCACCATACTGCAGGTATTCTCCCCTTCTGTATTTCTGAAGGCAGTTGTCCCTTGCTATTGGGCAATCCTTGAGTTCCTAATCAGAAATTAAACGAGCAAACACCTCTGTTCTCCCCTGGGAGTGCCAGTACCAGTGAAACCAGCCTCAAGCAGCATGGCTGCATGCATTGTTCCTGGTGCGATTAAAGCTTTATACAGAAAAGAAGGAATTACATCTAATAAGTAATGTTTTGGGGATAAAAAAAAAGTAGAAGGCAGGAAACTAGGGCCTCAACTTTCAAAGTTTGAACAATGTCATTGCTACACAACGATAAGTACTGAAAATGACAGGAGACCTCATGTGAAAATACAGTGGGGAGTGCTAAGTGTACAGGTAGCTTAGTTGTAATTCACTATTGCTCCTCAGCTAGAAAGGGCAGCTCTTCCAAAAGCGTCCTGACCTTGTACTTCTCTGAAACAAAAGTGAAAAATACCATAAATGGGAGCAATTCTTTAGCTGGGTTATGGGGAAATCCATCAGTCTAAGCCCCTTGAGCTTGCTGCAGGACAGGTTCCTAACACAACCTGCAGGAATGTGCTTGTGCAGCTCCAGGTGTGCTAGTTGCAGTACAGGAACAGAAAACCTTTGGGAGGAAGTGAGGAAGCATGAAAATGGGAAAGGAGGAGGAATTGAAGAGAGGAGGCAGACAGGAATAGGAGGGGAATGAAGGAGGCGATTGTACCTCAGCAAACACTGCACACGTGTTTCGTAAAAGCTCCCAGAGGACACTAAAATGGATGCAGATGCTGATTTTCATGATTGTAGGGACTAAGGAAAATGTTTGTATTTCAATTGCAAAGATGATGATCCTGGTCTGTCTCCCTTGTAAGCATAGCTTTCTGCTCTTGGGACTAACTCTGAGGTAGAATGGAATAGGATCAATCTGGACTTTGAAAGGGAAGAATATGAAATCAAAGATTTCATCTGGTGGGCATGGGGAGACATTTGGTGTGCCATGTAAGAACCACAAGATTTCAAGGACATGGTGAGCACTACTCTGGCCTTACACCTGGACACCTCACATCATCTGCATTTTCTCACTCTTCCAAATTAGAGTCCACTCTTATCCTAACCCGAGCTGTCTTTGAGGCTGTGGGGTAACTTGCACCTCCGAGTTAGATGATACGGCTGTCTCGGAGAGAAAGATCTGGCTTTAGCCTAGTTTCCTAGCTTAAGTTTCATAAAGTGTTCCCAAACCTTGCAAATTTTGGACCTGCTGACCACCTTCAGTCAGGTTTGACACACAACACAAGTGCTGCGATCTCCTGGACATGCTCCAGGAGCGCATCCTTCCTAGTCAGGCACCAGGGGCATTCCAGGAACGCTGTTAATGCCAGCAATGGCATAACCTTGGGCCACAGGAAGAAAGAAGAAGACTCCTGCACTTCAGGCTAGCTGATGGCCCACAAGGATTTGAGTGTGCAGACATGGAGGAGGCAGTGCTTGTTACAGTTTCAAAAAAATCAAGTGGTTTAAAATACAATGAACAAATCTGCACCAAGTCTTCACTGCTGGGTACATTCCGAAGTTTTATTTACCTTTTCATAATCACACCTAGTGCAATGGAATGAATCACTAAGAAGCAGTTCTCCCCAGATTTCCTCTTTTAAAAACACTTAGTTTTGACTGAGTCTCTACTGATGTTTTATTTGCAAATCCAACCATTGAAAAAACAAAAATTCAAAAAGTGACAGGCAAAAAAAAAATCTGTATATAACTACAAAATACAACAAATTTTAGTAAAGAAAATAGAGTACATTTCTGTGATTTGCTCCTATATTCCACTCCAGAAAACTAAGAACGATAGAGCTGGGGGCTTCTCCAATTTTCCTATGTTTCAAACCAAACTGAAGAAAGCAGCAAAGTCCAGGTAACAAACCTGCACCCAGTTAAGTGGTAGTGCTTCACTTAACATAGCTTTGCGTTTTCTTTTGGGCCTCTCCATTATTTCACTCCAGCTGTACACATTTTGGTACAGACTAGATGAATTACCTCCTGTCACCAGGCTGCAGTTACCTGTTTGCAGGCTGCGGGCAGCGCACTTCACAGAATGTAACTAGGCAACGCTTGGGCATTTTACTGCCACTTTGTCAAACATTATCAAGTATGGAGCCAACAAGATCACAATCCCTATATAGAAACATCCCTGCCCTTAGCATAGGCTGCAAGTATCCCCTGTGCCTGAACACGCCAACCCAGAAAGAAATACTTGCAAGAAAAAGACACTTCTGGAGACACAGAGAATTATAAAAGCCAACCAAATTTCCAAAAATCTAAACTTCAGAGACCATTTTGAAGGCAAAGTGAGTATATTCCATAATGAACTGGTAATAAGAACTCTTTTTTTTCCCCTCTAGAAAGTAAAAAAAGAAACATCTTTTGCTGAAGATAATTACTTTAAGCAAGAAGTTTCAGTCAAGCTGGAACATGGTTCCTGGTCACCTTAATACAGATTCAAGTTGTTTTTAACAGCAGCCTTAGTTTTGATACATGTCCCACCAGAATGTATCAGATTGATGAGGTTGAAGCTCCTTCCCTGAGAACAGCTCCCCGCCCTGCTCACCTTGAAACAGCTGGCAGCTGGAGGTCCCTGTTGCAGAATGCACATTTTTCTCAGCTGTATGGTTTTCTAGTGGCTCATTGCCAAAATCCCTGAGACAATGTCTTCACTCCAAGGAGAGAATGCAATTCAGGAAAGATACAAAAAAAACCCTTAGAGTTGTAACATCACATCTTTGTTCCTGCAAGGATACTGCAAGACAGCTGTGTGTTATGAAGTGGACCTGCAGTTTCTGTGTGTTATGAAGTGGACCTGCAGTTTCTGTGAAGGAAGACAATACAAACCTTCAATTATGCAGGGCAAGGGGAACCTGGTTTTCATCTACTTACAAGATTAATGTTTCAAAGCTGCATTTTAGAGTACATGCCATGCAGCTTTCTTCTCTCCTCCTCCTCACCAGGTGTTTGGTTCATATCAAAGTCATAAGAATTCCTCAGACCTCTGTGGTATTTGGAAATTGATCCTGAGCGAGCACCACCTAGAAACCTGCTTCTAGCCACCGAAGACCCAATAGCCACCTGGTAGGCTCTTTTGTAAAGATCGAGACTGAACAATGCTATTTTCTTTCCACTGTTGGAATTAATTTTACTCAGATCTCCTGTCTTTTGTCTGTAGCAGCACCTAACCTTCCTGTGACAAGGCAGTTCAGCCTTGTTTTTCAGCACTGACCTGAAACTGGTCTTTTTGAAGAGCACTATCCCTTGGAAGCCCATCACCATAGCTCCATCCTGTGCCTAAACCCCTCCCCATATGGGAATCTCCTCATCTGCTGCCAAAATGAGGTCTGACACAGCAGTGTCACACACTGCTTGTGCTCCACTGCACCAGTCCAGCAGACAACCTTTTGCCACCACAGCACACATAGCTAATGCTTCATACACCCCACAGCTTGGGTTCACCATTGTTGATAAGCTTTCCTGGGCTGCAGTGCTGGCCCTGGACTCCTCCATGCTTTTATTGCTGCCTGTTCGCAGGCAAAAACTGCATCTCCCTGAACCTGTGTATGATGGTGTTTACAGAGGTAGGCCTGGTGCCCTGCTTATGGCTAGGGTTGAAAGCCAGCCTGGTCATAGCCAGCTTCTTTTGAGTGCTGGAGAAGACCTTGGTATGGAGGATCTGGAAATACAAACGTGCAAGGCTCCCAAGGCTGTAAATTCTGTGGAGTGAGAAGGAGAGAAGGGAGAAGATGTTGAAATTAAAAGCCTAGAATCAAGTACTTAAAGAACTCTACAAGACCATCTCCTCTCTGCCCCTCCGATCTGCTGGAAGACCAGCAGAATCAGTTCAGCAAGCTAGCTCTAAGTTTGTCAGGATGCCAAAGCAAAGCCAAGTTTTAAGAGCAATGAACACTGTGTGCTCTTCACAACATTTCCAGGATCACCAGTTCAGCTTTCCGTTAGTATCACGACCACTGCCTTGCCATCTCCCCTGACATTCCTTGTTTTTCATAGTCTCTTTATCTGAAAAGGCTTCCAAAGCAAGTGCTGTGTGCTTGAGCCCAAACTAAGGGCTGATCTGGTATGAAGTATAAGGTTATGCTATTAAGACTTTATAAGACCATCCCTCAGGATGAGGGGAAGTTCAGTTCCTCTGGTAATTTCAGAATTTAATCCTTAACAATGTTAACTCCTTCTGCCAAAAAGCATACCACGATGTGTGCAACTGCCTGAAACTGTCTCATGGGTGACTCAGTCCCTCTCGCTAGGAGCAACCTCAAGCTCTGGGTCAATACTGTTTTAGAATTATTTAAAACATGACATAAAGAAGAATAATTTACCCCACCGAATCCTTTAGCCAGCCCCAGTCTCAGCAGACACACAAACTATCTTTTGAGCAGTGTGGAGCTCATGTAGCTTTCAGAAAATTTACTTTATATACTAGTAAAATTGTTTTAGAAAAGAACACACAAGCTGAAGCCAGTTGACATCTGTCACAGCATAACCTCACCTGTATTGCATCATCGAGCACATCCAGGGAAAATCTGGTGTCTTCACTGCAAGACAGAGCCATTCTGGTCCTACTGTGGACAGAGAGGGGTTGCAAATCATTGCAAGTCTCTGAGCTGCGCAGGCCAGTAGAAGAGTGCACACAGAGATCATTAAGGCAATTAATTGCAATTGAAGATGCCAGCCGAGGCTGCCCAGCCCATCCGCTGTCTGCTTTGTCAAAGGACCTAAAGCAAAGCAGTATTTGGAGCAGTCAGTTATGTATCACAAGCAACCCAAGTACAAGTAAGATCCCTGTACAGTGAAAAAATGTAAGCTTTATCCCCTCTGTACAATAAGATGAGATCATATTGCCCAATTAATGCTTTGGCTAATTAGCCCTTTCTCCCCTATCATCTCTTCTAAGAGCACCTCATGGCTCCTTGGGAGATCACTGTCTGTTTCACTCATCCTGAGCATGAAGAGAACAATTAAGCATTAAGAGAGAGTAAAACCTTCTGAAAAGAAATAAGACAAAACCAACCCCCACACTAGCTACTAGAGACAGAACTGCCATAGCTGAAGCTACCTGGAAGAACACCGACACTCTTCTCTGTTTTGGCCTTTTTCCAGAAATATGGATTACTAACAATATGACCTGTCAGTCCCCCTCCCCACTCTACAGTTCAACAACTTGTGAAAGCATCAGACAATTTCAGCTCTGGTAGAGGCAGGGATGTCAAAAATACAAAACTCTCCAAATATGAGAGCAGAGACAGACCTCCTACTGCCCACTGAAGGAAAATCAGAGAAGAATTCAACTATTAGCCATGCAAACAGAACACAGGTACCTCTGGACATACAACTGACTGGTTTTTGTGCGAGCAACAGATAAAAAGTTAAGGGAGATACAGCAAACAAACAGAACACAGTCTCCATAGCAATAAGTTCTGTCAAATTCATTAAGCCAGAGGAAAAGTGTTTGGAAGTACTACAGTTAACACAAAGCTCTCAACACAAGAGCCTGAGCTTAGTATGAAGCTAATTTCTAACAGGACTGTGACATGCCATGTTACTGTTCTGCTGATTAGTCCCTATTTTAATCAATGTTTTGCTTCTATTTTGTAATAGACTAATTATATAAGCAAAAGTATTTCTTCATTTAAAAGGAACTTCTTGAATCATGATCTCTGTACAATTTAAAATGAAGATCAAGTAAAGCCACCATATTCTGTGTCTCCCAGCAAGAGCAGTACCTGCTTCCTCACTCATGGGAAGTAGCTGCTGCCCAAGAATCCCAGTGGGCTCATTCAAGATCTCACATTTGGAGTGATGACGGGAGTACATCCATCAGAGGTATCCTCCAACTGGAAAGGGAAGCTTTGTCTGAACACTTAGAGCATGACATTTTGCCTGCAGGCCAAGCCTACCATCCTAAAAATCCAGGTAAGCAATATCCAAACCCATTCAGACTGCCTGGGAACCTGCACATGCATTTTGTATCACTCCCTCATTTTCATACTTTTCATTGCGTACCGAATTAGGAACTTGTTTGTCAGCCTGACCTGCCAGGAGACAGCTGCAGGCTGTTGCCAGGGGCATTAAATCACACACAATGAGAGGGTTTGTTCTCCTGCAGCCAGCAGCAGTGACCCACAGCTGACGTGCCACCACAACCCTCTCTCTGCTGGCCTTCCACTGGCTTCAGGTGCAACTGCATCAGGCAAACTGAACAGCATTTCATACAGCAGCTTTGCTTACTGGGCTGGCAGAATTTAGTCACTGGTAAAGACTGACTCTAGAGCTCCTAACATGCCATTTGCACATTCACGCAATGGCTACAGACATTTGAGACAAGCTGACAAAACTGTTTTCTTACCTCAGAGTCTGCTTGATTGAAAGGCTCCAGTTCCTCAAGCTCTACTGTCCTCCAGCTGCAAGGGGCAACACAAGCTAGAGATCACTTCAAGGAAAAACACGTTTGGTACTAGCATTTAAATCCTGGCAATACTAACTTTATTTAAAATGAAATACTTTTTTAATCCGTTAGGAATAATTTCCTTAAGTCATGAAGGGAAATACTCTCATTCTGCCCATGTAAAGCCCTCCTGTCACCCACGGGAGAGGATGAAGAAGGCCTGGTCTGTAGATACCCTGGTACCACATTCTGAGGCTTCTCCACTCGAGTAGCAGCTGCCATTTACACTGAGATCGTGATGATGTCGATGTCATAGGAACATTCTGCTTTTCTTTGAGGACTGCTGAAACACAGAACAAAGAAAAGCCATGCAGAAAATTAACGTTGGCACAAAAGCGTATTTGAATATACCACAGAATGCAACTTCCGCACGACAGCAAATGCAGTGAGTTCTTTCTCCCGTCACTGGCATTCAGTGATATTTTGGATGTGTCACACAACCTCTATGGTTTGGTTTATTCCTATATGAAGCAGGATAATACTTATCTGCCTCGGTGGGTGGGATTCCACTAATAACTTTATATATAATTTAGATCATTTGTGTAGCAAAATAATTCAAACAGGCAAAGAAAAAAGGCTATGATGATGGTTCAAGAAATAAAAACCTGTCATTTCATTAGGCTAAAGGAGCTGTACTTGTTTCACCTTGCAAAATGAGGGCTGAGAAGGAAAAAGCAAAAAAGTAAGCCCATGGGAGAACACCCCCTTCCTGAGGTGGAGGATACTGCTGTTGAGACAACAAATCGGAACATCACAGCATTTGGGCTGGAGGTCAGAGTATTTCCAAATTGAGGAGTGAGGCTCTGGAATAACATCCTAGCAACAGTGGGATGAAGAGACCCCTAAGTAACTCTGAGATGCAATTTGCTCAGATTAGAGAGAGATCCCTATACTGGGGTTCCCTACAGAGCTAGAGATTAAACCTGCAATCCAGAATGGAAGTGTCTCATTTACTTATATGCCAAAAAGTCTCCAAGACACTACAGTTCTTTTGTTCAATTCTCAAACAAACATCCTTTTTATTTCTAGGTAAAGAGGCCAACCACAAATTTAAGTTCTTGGTAGCCACAAGGTAAGCTATGGTTTATTACTGATGTAATATTATTTTCAAACCTTCATAGGCACAGGACTACTCAGAAGCATCCTTAAAAATCTGATTAGGAAGCAGAGACTGAAAGAGCAGCTTACATAAGCAGCAGCCAACTCAGAGTTGGGCTGTTAAGTCTTCCCTGCATCAGTGAGGGAGATGAGCACGTACAAAGAAAGCGCTAGCAATGTGGGAGCCATAAAACCAGAAAACAAGTAGCTGATGCAAGTGAAACGGGTATAACGGAGACCACAGGCTCCATGGAGAAGCCCACTATCCTCTTCTACAAGAGTAATAGAATCAGTTCATCCAGTGAAGATCCATAAGTCCTGTGTTGATCTCCACGAGACGGACCTGAAGCACAAAACAGTCAAACCTAGAAAAAGCTACTTAGAATCATGCAATCATTTAGGCTGGGAAAGAGAGTGCAAGAGCAGCGTGCAACTGGAAGAGCAATTGCTATCACAGTAGAAAAAAAAGATGCTAGAACTGTGCCAGGCAAATACCAATCTACTCTGATTTCAAATAAAGGTTCATAAAAGCTGCTTTTTGGGTTGCTTGTTCCCGTGAAAGAAACAGAAAATTTGAATATTTATTTATTTCTAATAACTTAGCTGAGGCCAATATTTCTGTGTCCTGCCAAGAGGGCCAGAATTTCTGTACTTTGCAAGATTCTGGACTCAGTCACTTTGACATTACTACAGGACAGAGTTCAAATTAACTTCCACTGGAGGAGAGTGAGCTACTTTCTCTGCTCTACCTTGGCTGGTTGCCCTCAGGTACTGCTTAAAAAGCCTACCTTTAATTTTTTTAACTTCATCTCAAACTCTGTTTTTCTTAACTTACAGGAGGTGAGCAGGAGTAAGTAGTGTAGCTTTTGGAATGTACTGTTAGATGGATCTTGTCCCTTTCCAAAATACAACATCTTCAGAGTCCTGAGTTCATGCTCGGTAGGCTATGCAATACATCCTCTCTTAACAAAGTTTCAAAGTGCAAGTGGAGAGGGTTTCCTGAAGGCAGAAAAAACAAGTTATTTTGGTAAACACAGAGTTTCTTCTTTCCATATACACAGCGCTGCCCACACATCCTTAGCAATTTATGTCTGTCAGTGCTTTGGTAGAGCAACAGAGTGACACAGCTCACTAAACTCGGCCCATGTGTGCTGTGACGGAGCAAACAGGATGGTGATCTACTCACCAGGAGATAGAGAGCGGGGTGGGAGCCAGAGCCCAGGAGGTCTCTGCACGGGATGTGCTCTCAGGGTCTCCCATCTGCACAGGGGCTTTGCAAGGATGCAAGAGTTGGGCCACCTGCAGCTGCACTTCATGCCAAGGGGTTTCAGCAGGTAGCACGAGAGAGGTCATCAAACATTTAAGCAGGGAAACGTGCTTCAGATCAAAAACTGAAGTTCAGACCCAGTATCTCCAGTCTGCTTTCTACAGGTACACTACTTTCCACTTGCTAAAAAAGCAATGCGAGGCAAGTTTTGAAAAACTTAAAAGCTCTGGCATAGTCTTTCCCCAGCACAACCCCGGGGGGGGGGGGGGGGGGGGAGGGGTGCGGAACAGAACAAAACAAAAAACACATAACCAAGCAGCAGATTTGCAGGGTGAAAAATCAAGTCAAGAACCAGGGTCCATGTTAAAACAGTGTGCAAGGGTACTCCCACAGGCTGCTACTCCTCCTCCCGACCATGGATGAGAGGCCTTATCAAAATAATTCGGTGTGTTAAGGGACATGTTTTGTGCGATTCTTTACTAGTATTTCTAAGCCAGCAGAGCTGCTCCCCTGGGACTCCAGTGAAGCCATAATGCTTCATCACTGTCTTTTTAAAACGTCAAACACCTCTCTGCCTTTTCCCATCTTGTTCTTCCTCATCTTGCTTAAAGGATTTCAGCTCTGATGCGTCCAAAAAATTTGATAAAAAAACCTGCTTGCTAGGCAAGCAATCCACCACCAGCAGCGTCCATCATTCTGACCAATATTGTCTTATTTTCCAATTTTCCTCACTTGCTTGTTTGGAGCATCAGCTGCAACCACAACAGCCCCAGTCTCTTTGTTCCACTGTTTTTCCCCATCCTGTTGCTACGACACACCTGATGCCCCTTCCCCATCAATACATCAGGTTCCATAGTCAAACCAGAAGAGGGAGCATTAATAATACTTTTACCTATAGCCTAAGCAGGCTGAATTAAAAGTCACACTGCCTTTGCACTCTGGCAAAACAAAAGATCAGACTGGGAACAGTAACACAGCTTTTAATCTTCTTCTCTTGAATCTGCAGTTTGTGAAATACCTGTTACTTGTAAATCAACATTTGAGGAAAATGCTACAGACAAGCAAGACAGACATGAGCAGCATAAACTAGTCAACTGATGGAGGTGAGCACGTGTTCTTTGTCACAATTAATATATTAAACATCTTTTAATCATCAGGTAACTCACAGCTGGGTGTCCAAGGAGCACTTATTTCACCAGCCTTGGTAGCTCAACCTTCAGCTACCCACAACCCAGTCACACTCGCTCACACATCCACTTGCCAAGGCTTAACTCAGGTTATTATTTCTGGGGGTTTATTTTTGGGTGGCTGGTGGGTTGTGTTGTGGTTTGGGGTTGGGTTTTTTTGGTAGGCTGGTGGTTTATTTTTCTCTGGACAATTCCAAGGTAATCAACTCCAAAAGGTAATTGGCAGAAGCTTACTGCCCACACTAAAGTCTGAGGTACGCTCACTCTGGTCATTGTTACCCAGAAAACAGCTGCCTGATGTTGAAGAACAGAAATTCAGAATCAGTTTCTAAACCACAGCTAAATAGAGAAGTCATGAAAAGAGAGAAGTGCCCAGAAAACACTGTATTAAAACCAGAGTCCAACATTACAATAGTTTTTGCTAAAAATAAGTAAAACCACACATTCTAAATTAAAACACAATGTAGTTTAGTAACCACATGGCAAAACTTTCACCTGCCATCCTGCCGGCAGTGACACTGAGGTAGCCCAGACAAGCTCATGCTTCTGGTACTCGCACACTAGGCAGATTCTGGCAGTGCCACATGTACAGTCTGACACAGCAGCAGGGCTGTGAGATGGGGGTTGTTGGCCAAATCTCTCCTCAACACTGATGCTGATGGGAGAACTGCTGCTGGGGCAGCCAGTGCACAAACCGCAACCAAGTGAAAAGCAACTCGCTCAGAGCAGGAGCGGCAAGTTGTAATTCTGTGTTTATTGCTGTGGCTGTGACACCCAAAGACTCCTTAATATTTACATCATCAGCTAGCACTTACCAGTTTTGTTCCCATCACATTTTTAGGCTTTGCTGCATTCTCTCTCAAGGGGATTTCTGAATATTTCATTCTCAACATAGAAACAGACACCAAAGGGTCTTAACAGCTATATCTGTCAGTTAAGGGCAGAAAGTCTTAAAGCCAATGCAGATGTGGTAGCCACTAATAATGTGTTCCTTCTCCAAAGAACTTCAGCCAGCAGCTCCATTTATCATCTGATAATAACAAAGTCATTTACTTCCCATAAAAAAAGATAGCTGTTAAACCTAAAAACATTGGCAAACATTCTCTCCATTTCTCTCAGATTTAACCATAACTCCATAGTGAACAAAGATTATATTTCAATAAGCAGATACAAGTTTATTGCCTTGCAGTACATTTTTCTTCTGTAACCATCTCTAAAACAGTGCCTTTGTAAAAGATTTTTTTGTAAGTGGTCACACATTTGTATTAGCATTTACTTAATTTATCTGTTACTTTTGCTGGTCCCAATCAAGTGTGATCATTTTTTTCTTCTTTGCATAGCAAACATTCTACTAAAACCAAAGTTTAAAATCTGCATTTTTGTCACGTGAACCAGGAAAGTTCCAACTAGATTTTCCAACTCCCTGCCAAATGGTAGGGCTGTGTAGCAGAAGTCAGTGTCACCAGACACTGAGCTGAGGTTCTGGTTGGTGACAAGTCCTTAGAACAAGAGAAAACCCAAGCCTCCCTGCCCTGCCATTCTTCATGAAATGAAGAGTTGCTGACTTATATCTAAGTTAGATCATTCTATACCATTGTCCATTTGTTCTCAGTTCATAATAAGCCAAATCCTATTCAGCTATTACACACAAGGAAACACATCTTTTAGAAAAGATGTGCTTAAGGAGATCCAAATTTCCCCAGTCACCTCTTAACTGCACAAACCAGGCAGATAACAATTTTATGCAAAGCCATAAGAGGCAAAACACAAGTGAGAAAGTATTCCACAAAAACATACACTACTGATGTTCCATAAGTAAACCCAATTCTATATAACAGGTTCTATGGACCAGATGAGTCTCTGAAATCTACAGCAGACCTGCATGAGACTGTTCTTCCCCACACCTCCTGTTGCCCTATACAGAATGCACAATTGGTGTATGTATTTTGGGCCTGAACAATTCCAAACCACAGCGAGCTCCACAGGAGATAGCTCAGGCAGCGGGACGAGAAGGAAAGGGTTGCTGTAATGAGGTGTCACTGCCCAAATCTGAAAGAACTTACTGCCTGCATGATGCAAACAGTGAAAAAACCTGAAAAGTGACCATTTAAATTAAGGTGCTGTAACAGCCAGGAGGATGCTTCTTCATCAATGACATAGACAGTGAGATCAAGCGCATCCTCAGCAAGTTTGCCAATGACACTGAGTGGTGCGGTCAATGTGCCAGAGGGACAGGATGTCATCCAGAGGGACCTGGACGAGCTAGAGAGGTGGGCCCAAGCAAACCTGATGGAGTTCAACAAGGCCAAGTGCAAGGTCCTACACTTGGGTCGGGACAACCCTCGTTATCAATACAGGCTGGGGGATGATGTGATAGAGAGCAGCCCTGCAGAAAAGGACTTGGGGGTACTCGTGGATGAAAAGCTGGACATGAACCAACAATGTGCGCTTGCAGCCCAGAAGGCCAATTGCATCCTGGGCTGCATCAAAAGAACCGTGGCCAGCAGATCCTTAGATACCCAGATCCTCAGGGGTATAAGCGTCTAAGTGTCTCAGGGGTATAAGCAGATCCTCAGATACTCAGGGGTGTAAGTGTCTCAGTGACATTTTGAAAGCTTAACTCGAGAGAGCACTTCTAAACTTGCATTCAAGGTGTCCCAGAACTTGCAGTCTTCTGAGTGCATTCTGATAAATTCTCAAAGCCTCCAAGGAGCTCTTATGAATAAAAAAGTTTGAATAAAAAAAAGTTTGAGAAATTTCTATTACCTTGTGTTAAACGGGTGGTTCACTGTATCGAAGTTGTAGACAGAGGAATTCCAGGGCTCTTCCTCTCTTCTGACTGCTGTATAAAGCTCGGCATTAAGGAACTTGGCACAGCTCATGAAAATCCCCCCTTTCAAGTCTACACAAGATATAGTTTTCCTTCCAAGAGAGGCAGAAGCTTCAAAAGCCATTACTAGATTAACAGAAACAAGACAAGCAAGCTACTTCAGAGAGTGTTTCCAACACAAACAGAGGATAATTTAACTAAAAAAAATCTGAAGAGAAAATATTTAAATTTGGGGGTCATGTTACATATCTACTCATTTAGGAGTGATCAAAGCCAGATCATACTACATTGCACAGGAACCATCCACCAGAACTTATGAGTTCCAGAATGGAAATCCTGATTGTGAGTCTATGCTCAAAGACCTTTGGCCTCTTCCCTGACAAGGCCAAATGAATTCCTAGTATCCAACACAAATTCCAATTTACATACTCAGAGTTTCACACTGATCTTGGGATGTGAACTGGATACAACCAAAGTTCTCAAGCACCCAGCCAATTCTACAAGAATTAAAGACCAAACCCAAAGAGAAAAAGCAAGGCTCACATGTTACATAGCAGAAGATGAGAGGTCCAAGAACTGCGGTAGAACAGCAGGGAAACACACACTCTGCCCAGTGCCTCTCCATCCCCTCCCCATCAGCTGGAGCCAGAGTGACCCCCACCACCCAGTGGTGCACGTGTTACACTGACATTTGCCATTAAATCCTACCGCTGGTCCTGGCAATCAGCCTACTGGTCTCTGGCTCCTGCTTTCACAGCACAGTGGCAACTGTTTCAAACAAAGCAAGCAGTTGTTCAACCTGTTTGCAGCACAGCCATTGCTCCCTACAAAATCAGAACTCCACCAGCTCGAGCAGGTCAATTTAGACTCACATTCTTCCCAATAAAACCATTAATAACAGCTTGTGCTATGAGCAGATGTGGAGTCCTGATGAGGGAATATGGGGGTGCCCCTCACGGGGGCGAGGTCAGCTTCTTCTACTTTTTCCTTTTCAGCCCTTTCATGGAATTAGCTGTTAAATCAGAGCTCGTGCTATATAAAGAACAGCAACTACCTGGTATCCTACCATCCCAACTCTGCAGCCTTCTGGGTTTTCCACAGGCAGAAACATGCACTGTCAATTCAGTTTGTTTTATCAAAATTGGTAACTTATGTGTAATAAAATATATAATGCCTTCCTTGCAATTAAGAATATTAATTGCAAAGGGAGCAAGCATAAAATTTCATGGAATACAGAAGCAGAAAGTAGTATTTCAGCTGGGTTTTAAGTCACAACATACTTCTATTTCTTCAAGTAAGAAATAGAGACCCAGTACACCAGAGTACAAGTAACTGGATTAAAATAGCCATTTAAACAGTTTTAGGCTTTTATAATCTGGTCTAATACTTCCAGAATCCTCCGAATTTCTACAATATAAGTCAAGAGAACATGAGGGTTATTATCTGCAGAATTAGCCCAGAATAAAAGCACAACTACTAAAGTATCTACCTTCAGAAGATTAGCAATATTACTGCTCAAAGCTCAGGACTAATCTGCTAAGAATTTGTTAGTGTATCAATCACTGTAGCAGAAACATAGAACTAAGCATCTGCTTGGAATAATCTGTATTTTCTATTCCCTCATTCTACTGCAGTCCAATCAATTCTAGGCTGAAACTACCACTCTTAAAACACAAGCTAGTTTTACTGATTGAATACAGCAAGAACAACCTTTACAGGAGCAATCTATGAAAGAAAAAGCTCTTCCCCAAGAAAAATATGTTTTATTTCATTAGGCAACTCATCAACCTGAAGCCTCTGCAGGCTGTGATTACTCCAATTTCAGCTCCCCAAGACTAAAGCTCAACTGATTGATTAGAAGAGCATCAGGCGTCTCAGGAAAAGGAGCTGATGATTTGCAAAAACCATCACAATGGATCAGACCACAGGTCCATTGTGCTTAGTATCCTGCGATACATACCTGACTGCTCTCAAGAATCTGTCCCAGCACCTTCAGCTCAAAGCACACTTCGCTTTGGTAGCCCCAGCGTGTCTAGCAGCCTTCAATGAATCTTTCTACCACACAGCAAAATGCAGACTGCATCCTGCTTTTTCAGTAGCTTCACAGAAAATGGAATGGTGGTGACTACCTTACAGAAAACATAAGGAAAACCCCACAAGAAATAAAAGCGGCAAGTGCACCAAATTTTACTCAATTTAATCAGCAACTTGCCACAAACTTGATGACATATTTGTTTGAAGTGATGCCAATTGCAACCCAGTTGGTACTATTCCTAGGTTGAGATGGCTTGGCTGAAAACAGAAACACAGTATATCATGGAGTACTCAACAGCAGGTGTATTATGAATCAGGGGGTTTCAACTTTTTTACCACTTTTGAAATTTTTCTATTGAAGTTTTCTATTGAAGTATTTCTATTGAAGAACCTGCCTTCTTGGGCATTTATGCCTCCTTAAAACAAACTTGCTCACCTGATTTTTGAAGATCCCTTAAAGTCTACAAGTATCCAGAAACAGAGACTGAAAGTCTTTTCTCTAGACATAACCAAAGTTGACAGGGGAAGGGGAAAATTCATTTGAGGCCCTCCTTTGTAAGAGATGAAGGCTGGAAAGGCAGCTAAGTTGCAGCTGTCTGCTTAGGAGAAAGAAGCATGCCTCTGGTGAGGGACAGGGACATTTTCTCCATAAGACTTCAGTGCAAGTTTCACCGTGGTGTTGTCTATATTGGGTTACACCCCTTCCTCCCTATCTATATTTACACATGATCGGATACAGTGTGAAGTAGTGAGGGTTTTGGCTTGTTTTGAAGCAGCACTAATGCTTCCCTCTCCCCACCTCCCAAGAATAAGGTGGCAATAGGCAGAGAAATATCTAAAGAAGTGAAATAGAAGGGAAGGAAGTGAGATGAAAAATTTCACAAAGACAACAGCCCAAAAACCAAGTAGATAGCACAAAGCTACACATGGAAATGGATCAGTTGGAAGAACGGCATGGTAAACCATTGGGACAATCAGGGCATTTCATGGCTGTGTTTTCTAGGGAGCTTCTCTCAACTGATACATCCAGTACACCATGGAATGAGAAGTTCATTCAGCAATTCTTGCTACCAAGGCTCCGTGAAGTCCCAGACATTGCTTGCACAGGACATGTCCCCAGATATTAAACTAAATGGAATGCTAGTTAAACACTGAACAACAGAAGGAAAGTTCCCAATTACTTTAAAAATTACTGTGCCCCCACCCTGCACTATTTAACAATTAATAATATCTTTTTTATTACAGATTCAAGGCTCCATAAAAATATGAAGAGTTAAAAGGCTAAACTTTAGGTATCTCTTCATCACCAACAAGACAGGTAGGATTTACTTCTCCATATATTGAAAATAAGCAGAAAAATATGATCTACATTCTGTGCAAGGAAATAAACTCAAAAAGCTCAGAAATCCACTCACAAAAATAGAAATCAGGTCACCAGGATGCTGCTGAACAGCATCCAGGCATGACCTGGACAGGCAAGGTACTTTGGTCATCCATTTATAAAAAGGAGGTAACATCTTCCAACAGGCTGCCTACAAGGCTGGCAACATCATAGATAAATTTGGCCGTTTTGGGGTTTTAGTTATTGCTCTTTTACACAACAGATCACAACTGGTAATTTTATATTACTTCTTACAAGAAGTTCCCCTCTGGAATCCTCCCAAAAGATACGCATACTCATTTCAAATTTTTTTCGAACTGAACTGTATATACAGAAGTCTTCTAGCTAAAGATCCCTTCCTTAGCCACTATCAACAATGCCTCAAATATGAAATTACTTTGATCAACCTAAAAGAGGAGAACCAACCAGTTAAACACTCTGTTGACTTGGAGGGGTGATGTGGTGCACACTCGGAGTGGGGCTGGAGACCGACTGATGGGGGTGCAGGAAGGACTTTGACACACAAGATTTCCTAAAGACTGTGTAAGATCAGAGCTCTGCAAGAGAAACATTAAATCTCAAACTCAGTAAAGCTTAATGTGACAACAATTCTGAAGAATGAGGGCAGAGAGGAGAAAAGCCCAGAAAACAACAAAGTATCTAAGGAGCATTTTGCAATTCTAAGTAACATTGAACTTAAGTAGGCCCAACATAATCAATTACATGCAATTTAAGCAACTGAATTTCAAGCAACCTCCAAATCAATCCTAGGTCATATTTTAAATGCATTCTTACACATCACAAAATAAGTAACAAAATAAAGCTTTTAGTTGCCTTTAAGCTGGACACCATTTTCAGAGGAAGACAGACTCATTTTTGAGCTACGCTTTTTCCAGCAAAAAGCTTACACTGTACCAAAATCTGTACCAATTTCATAGAAACTTTCTGAAGCTTTAATGAAATACTAGTGTTACTTAAGAATATTTGATGGCTCACACACACTCATTGAACACTATTCTGAAGTATCAAAACCAAAATACTTTTGATTTCTACACCATTAACCCCAATACCTGCAGTTCACTGCACGCATATATCTGCATTAGCGTTAGTTAAACAGCAAACCGCCACAAAGCTAAAAGAGCAACAGAAGTAGAGTTTTCCTCATGCTGCACTATCAGTGTCACAGCTTCATCCGTTGAAGGAAGCATCTTCTTGTCAAATAATTAATACAGGGATTTATTGAGCCACAGGCTGTAGCCAGACCACAGCGTTCAACTGGTAGGGCTTCCATTAACTTGTTTGTTCCCTTTTTGAACAGTTTAATTTTGCCATAGAATGTTTCAAATGGAATGTATTTATTGGCTATACTTCCTTTTAGTAGATATTTCTATGAGACAATAAAAAAAAAATCCAACAATGAATCGGCCCATATTGACCTTGAATCTATCAAGCACAATCTCTCACCTTTATTCCCACAGGAGTTCAGTTACTCATTCTCACTGTTCAGATTCTGCAGTTTACCCTTACGCAGATGGAAGCGCATTCCCTCAGAATTTGTCACTGAAAAAGTTAAAGCTGGCTTTCAAGAAGAGGGAGAGTTGTAATTATTTTTCTGTGTCCTGTGCATTTTCCCTGCTCTACAGCTGCAGCTTCTGAGAGTTAACCCTTCATAACTTCACCGCAATTAAGGCTAAAAGCACCCGTTAAGTCACTTGGTCTGGTGACCAGAAGCTACCTGCCACCACCCAGAAGTACCAGGTTCTGAACACTACTTAGACAGGTCAAGCCTTTAGAAATCATCATACAAAACCAATGTGGATCAGAGGTACCATCAACACCAAGCTTCTAGCAATGGCTTAAGATCAGAGGTTAACATTTTCTTAAACACTGGTTTTCAGGGTTTTTTTTTTTATGACTGCAAACTCCTACCACCATCCACAGACCTTGCACAGTAAATTAAAATTCGCAGTAGATTTCTGTGGATTTTTCTTTCTTTGTTTTGCTTTGGTTTTGTTTAATTTTGGAGGACCCTAAAAATAGACAAGAGGTTTTCTTAAAAGCAAAAGGTGAAGCCAGTTCAGTTATCACATGTCAAATACAAAGTATTGGTAAACTTCTATCAGCTGATGCATTACTACATGAGGAAAAAAGCAAAAGTGAGTTAAAGAAACAGTAAAATAGTATTTTTAAATCAAATTATTTGATGTGATTTATAAACGTGCTTCCACAACTCATACTGCTGTTGACTTAAGATTTTGTTTAATTAAAGTTTCTTTCTTCACTTCTATCACTGCAAAATTATGTGTTTCTTGGTTACTGACCTGCTTCTGCATATTATACAGGAAAGAGGTGGGAATGGCATCTCCTGCAGGGCACCTTGGGACAGAAGATGAAGGCAAGAGCGACTTATTCTTTTTGGAGGCCACCAAATCAACTGAACCCAAATCGGTCCTGCTTCTTCATTAGGTCTCCAGGCTGCCGGTCACCAGCAAGGACTACTGGGCCCTGGGGATAAAAGGTGACACTGAATTCCACTCACAGAAGCCACAGCACAACAAGTATTTCATAGGTATACTCTAAAAGGGAAACAAACCACTTAGGAGTTACATTTCTATGGCAAGTTCATTATTTCAAAGTTCTAACCTAGGGGAAGCAGTTTAAGGAGGAAACATTACTAGGTCAACATCAGTGCTGTTTGTTTCTCCCAGAAGAGCTGTCCACAACCATAGCTCAAAATTAAAACGCTACTTTCCATGTCCTCCAGCTCTGCTCACAGCTACAGGGAGGGATAACTGAGATCAGCAAGAAAGCAATCAAGGCATGAGAGTGCCCACAGGACATTACTTGCTTGGTATCATTGGTCATGGACCAGCAGACATTGGTGACAGATATTGTACACTAGACTATCCAGAGAATGTAGGGTATTTAGAACAACATGGCAGTAATTTATGAGTACTGCTCAAAAGATGATGATTGCCATGATTAAGACCACCATCCTCCCTTCACACTACTTAGTTTCCATTTTTATAATGGGCAAGGAAAGCTGGACACTCAGCAGTTCACAGTTTCTATGTACACACAACATTCTACACTGACCTATTTCTCTTGACAGTCTTCTCTGTGCTCAACAGCAGCTTAGTAGTTACTCACACCAGCAAAATGTCTCTTTAGTAAGAGAGATCGGTAGAAAGGGCCTGGAAAGTTGAAATTTCCCCGTAAAGAATGCCATGTTATTCACTGTGTAGTCTACACTTAATAGCACCTGTGGTATAATTACACACATACTTGTGAATGGAAGAAAATATCATGCAGAACAATTAACTTATTTCATGCATTTGCATTGATGTCTATATAAACATCATAATTGCTTGAGAACAGTAACTGCTTCACAGTGAATTAAAGACAATCATGAGCTTATTTGGTTAAATACTGAAATACAGCTCAGACAAATTCTAGTTACTTAGAAAATACACAAAGCATCTGAAAAGTTAGTATTCATCTTTGTGTGCTGCACGAGATTAACGTTACGGAAGTCCAGGTCCCTTAGGAACTCTTATTTTCCATAGCATTAGAGTAAAATCAAAGAGCAATTTGGATCAAAAAGTAAACCTGGAGGTCATCTAAGCCTCCACTCAAAGCAGGCCTGACAGACCCTCTCATCAGCAGCGCTAGCCAAGGATGCCAGTAAGTTAAGGCTTTCCTCACCTCAGATCTTGCAGAAGCACCTATAAGAGCACATGAGGAGTAAAGCTACATGGGCACTGCTCTTTGTCAGAGACATTATACCCCAGTGGAACAATAAGATTCAGATCTATCAAAAAAAGTCATCCAACATATTTGATTTATAAAAGCTGATTCAAAAGGAAAGTGCATTTATCCAGGGAAAGCATACACATATGCAATAAGGACAATAATTAAAACAGTTGGCTTTACAATCTGATGTAATTCAACTCAAACCTCTATGGCCAACCCCACGGTAGTTGTTTTTTTTGTTCTCTCTTCAGAAAGTGCATGACCTACTTCACATCAGCAGTATGATGGCTAAAGAACAAAGACCAGATAACAATTAGGGCTAAAACCTCATAGGGAAATGTTAAGAGGCTCCTTTTCATCACTGTGGGGAGTCTGCTGTATCTGCATAGGATCAGATGGGGCTACAGTTTAAGAACTCTAATTTTAAAGAAGCACATCAAAGAATTATTCAGAGCAATATATCAAATTTAAGAACAGAGCACTGACTAGATGAAAAAAAAATCAGACCTCAGATAAAGAAAAAACTTTGGATTTTCTTTAAATTAAAGCTTCTAGAAATAATTGGGAATCAGTATGTGAGCAGAGATAAAATTCAGAAGGGCCCCAAGCAAACGATGCAGCTTACAAGCAACTTTAAAGAGTCCAGTTTGCACACCAGTGAGAGTCTTCTGACTGATAAATTCATGCCAAAGGGAAACCAAGTCACAATTTGACTGACCAAACACTTTGTAATGAGGTTTTTCCACAGAAGATTAGCTGATATTCACTCCTAAAAACAGATGAGCTTTTACTGATGCAAAAACCTTATCAACCCAAATGCTGTACCTTCAAAGTACAGTTTACCTTCCAGGCCCAAATCGGTTTTATTGCAGAGATTTATTTTTATTTAATTTTGTTTTTTGAATACTACCGTCTTCCAAAGATCAGGATTCTTTTTTCCTTCTCCAAACATACTACCACAAGAGCATGTTGTTTCAAGTGCCTGAAAGCACTGTAGCATATAATCTGTTCTCTCTCGATCTTCAAATGTGGCAACACAACACTCAGGAATTAAGGTGAACAGGCCTAATTTACTAGATTAAAACCAAGCAACATTCGAAAGTGGCCAGTAAAATAATTTAAACGTAATTCTAAGCTAAAGATGTCTAAAAAGAAGTTAAATAATAGAAAAGAGTTTTCAGGCTACAATTCCATTTGGAATTGGAGGACCACCAGAACTCCTTCCAACTCCACTCTGATTAAACACAATTATAGATAACGGGGAGGGTTGATGGAAGACACTGATGCCCTGGAAGTTACCCAGCCTGAGAGAAGAGCACTGCACCAGCTGCTAACACAGAGCCATGGAAAGGTGAAGGGCTTCCTCAGAATTGCTACTTTAGCCTAAGAATTCACAAGAGTACCAGTACATACTGCAATACAAAAACCTGTAATAATCAATTGCAATAGTCTATGCCCATGTAAGTCTTGACTATTTAGGGCTGGGTAAAGTGTCTCACCTTTGACATGTCAGCTGGCTACGCTTTCGCAGAGAAGAAAACCAAGAGAGGCAAATGTGCGACTCACACCAGGTTGCCTACATAGCTTGCAGTCTGACTTTTTCTTCCAAGAGAGTATGGTATACTAGCCTTACTCGCATTTCCCATTCATATCATTAAGATATGGGTTAATCTTTCCCAATTACTCTAGAGGAGTTAACTGCAACAAATTCAGTACACGAATTCTTTAGATGCACCTTATTGAATCTCTCAAATCCAGGCAAGTCCCCAGAATACCCAAACAAAAATAGGATGATGCAATTAGTTTTAAACCCCAAATTTCTGCACTACCAGTACTTTTCAGATTCTAGTGGTACAGAAAAAAAGAAGATGCCTGTAATATGGAAGAGTCTATCTGTAACAATAGCAAATTGCTCTTGGGGAAGTCATAAAACAAATTAGATCAGATACCAAGCATTCTGAAAACATGTGAGACAATCTGTGGGAGCATTCATATGGATAATTAGCTAAATTTACAGTACATTTACAACTACCATTATGAAATTGTCACAAACAAGCACATTAGTATCTTTGACATATCACAGGCTCCCACAGCCTTGATAATAATTACTATACTTTAGTACCAAATCAATTAAAGCTTGGATAACTGTCAAGCAGATTTTTTTTTCTTTATTTCCCTAGAGAAAGAGTAACAAATAGATGGGTATTGAAATAAGTCATGTGGAAATTTTAGCCTTTCAGTCCCTAAAGGGGCTCCAGGAAAGCTGGGGAGGGACTCTGGATGAGGGAGGGGAGCCATGGGACGAGGGGGAAGGGTTTTCCACTGCAAGAGGGGAGATTGAGATGAGATGTGAGGCAGAAATTCTTGGCTGTGAGGGAGGTGAGCCCCTGGCCCAGGTTGCCCAGAGAAGCTGTGGCTGCCCCATCCCTGGAGGGGTTCAAGGCCAGGTTGGACGGGGCTTGGAGCAACCTGGTCTGGTGGGAGGTGTCCCTGCCCAGGGCAGGGGGTGGCACTGGGTGGGCTTTAAGGTCCCTTCCAACCCAAACCATTCTATGAAATTGAGTTTAATCAAACTGACAATATAAGGTAAGTGACATGGTACAGAACTGCTATTTAATAGCATGCGGGAACATCCATTTTCCAGTGGATTAACAGGCAGTACATTTCTAGGGTATTACACAAGAAAAACAGCACCTGAACAAGTATGTAAATAAAGTGGCTTATTTATCTCAATTAAGGTAGCAAGCTTCCTCATTTTATGCATATATAGTTCAACAGAGCTTATGACTTAGAGAAGATGGGACATTGTAGCTGCTAACAGTAGGGGGTTTGTCAGAGATACTGTTGGTGGATCTAACCAGCAACACCTTATGCACATCTGCCTCTCCTAGACCAAAGCTCTGACAAAGCCAGCACTCTTTCTGGCCATGGATAGCACTCCCTAAAGGTATCCACTCAGGGTTACAGCAGAAAACCAAGATCACCAACACATACGCACAGAAAATGCATAAAGAATTTAGCTAATAATGCAGCAAGCAAAGAAAATTAATGTTTATGTTTATTAAAGGAAATATAATTACACAAAGTATCTAGAACTAGAGAGAGAATGAAACGTAAATCCAGGATCTGCAATTGATTTTCAAGCTTCTATCTGGTCTGTCCCATTCCATAATCCCAGCTTCCTTCTGCCCATGCTGCCTCTTCCCCAGTACAACACACAACAAGCACCAACTAGGCCAGAACCAAACCAACACCAATTTCCATACATTTGGCTGGTATTTGCTATCAGTCACCTGCCTTCCATTAAGAGCAGAAGTTTGAACTGCTCCTCTACACAGCACATTTTCCACGGATACCTTCTACAGGTCCAGAATCTAGACTCAGAATTGTATCCAGGCAAGTTTGTTTCTGTGAGAGCGAAAACATGCAAAAGCTACAGTAAGATTTCACTCAGCCAAACATAACCAAAGCATCCAAGACAGCAGGTTTGTGAATGCCTGCATGAGCGTACACGTAGAGAAACATGGAAAAACAAGCTTTGTGCAAATCCCCATTGGGATTTACACTGCTCCAATGATAAAAAAACCACACCCACCAAAACCAAAAAACCCCAACCCCATAAGCTCAACTTGAAAGCCTTTGCAACCAAGAGATGTAAAACAGCTGAGAGCACAATTTAAGTTGAAGCCAAAGTCAAAATCAAAAAAGTAAAATTCACATGCTACATATTCTATACTTTTTCAAGCCATTACCCACACCAAACATCTGTACTTCATTCTGTTTCTGCAATAGATTATAAGTTTGAAATATGACATTCCTTTAGATATGCTGGTTTATGCCAGACGTAGATTAAATAACTAACCTATGATTAAAGAGTTCATGTAAAAGTAAAGAACACCTACAGGACTGTAAAGTCTCCAGAACAGTTGTAGCTGTTTATAGAGCTCTCAAACTTGGGTTGGAGCAGTTTGTTATAGAGACCAGCTACCCCACAAATACTCACAGAAATGAAAATTATCATGACACACACCACAGGAAGTGCAGTAGCACAATCCCAGTATTTCCTGGGGAAATAATCCAACAACACAGTATCTTTTAGATTATTTTTCTGCAGGTTTTTTTCTTTTTGTCCCTGTTTTGCAAGACTAGGATTAAGCCAAAAATCAAGAAAAAATACTTTGAAGCAAAACTTCGTCTTGACATAAGATACGCTACAAATAAATACATGTACAATACCCTTCTGAAACCCTTCCTACTTTCTCCCTAAATAATTTTCTCCCTACATAACCTCACAACATCTTTGTAGTCTTCCTGAGTGGCCTGATCCATCTTCCAAAAGCCATAAATTCTCATTTTTTCCCCTGAGTTGCAACCATATCTCTGTTCAGACAGGCTGGTCTTTTTCCCTCCAATAGCTCGTTTTTTGGCACACGGCTTTTCAGCTTTCCCTAAAAAGTGATTAAGTCTTCCCAAGAGCAGGCAGTAGCCAAGTGAGGTAGCCCTGTTCCCCTTTACTCCACCCCAAGAGCTCCTCTTGGGAAACACCTAAAACACAAGCTTCAGGAGACAAAGTGACAGAACAAAACTAATTTTTCTACAAAAATTAGCTGACAGTTTCAGACCATAAATGTCTCCACCTGGGAGCCAGCGAGATGGGGATGCTCACAGGGGTGCAAAGCCAGGTATAGAGCGGTCCATCCCTTTGGCCAGCAGCTGGCTGTTTCCTGGCTTCTTTTATCAAACCGCTTTCTTCAACACACCACACAAGTGCAATTTTGGGATAGAAAGCAGAAAAAAATCCATAGAGACCTCTGTTCTCAGCATAGCTACTTTTCAGATTACTGACCACTTAGCACACAAAAAAAAACCTGATAGCTTTGAAAGTCCTGTGTGTTTATTGTGAAATGCAGACACATTGCCCACGGCTGAGACTGGCAACCCTGCCACATCAAAGCTGATGTGCACTGCTTTCTCTGCACTCCAACAACATTCCTGTGGCAAAAGCACTTTAAATTGGTTTTGTAATAACACAATAGACCATCATCAGTGCAGACACTGGGCTTTAGAAAAGCCCTTATCTTCATAAAAGTAAAAGCTTTCTCTTCATATTGTTTGTCCCAACACCAATTTGGTTAACTCCTTTTTATTAACATTACCACAAGACAGCCCTCTTCTACCTTTATTTAATCAAACCAGGGCCAAACTTTATCCTTTACCCCCAGTTCCATCAAGTTGTCTACCAGAAGATCACTTCTTCCTATAAATCTGACATTGTTCATATCCTTAAACTGAGGTGGATTCAACAGCGTTAAGCCACGAAGCAGCACGCACTGACACAGGGTTGTTCAAGCAACTCACTTCAGAAATTTGTGAGATGTTCACAGTTTATTTCTGACCCAATACACACGAAGCCAGCACAGAAGAGAAAGCCCCACGAAAGCACATGCAGCGAAGAACACTTGGTGTCCAAGTTTGCAAAGAAAAGATCCGTGAAAGCTCACAAGGAAGGTGAGGAGGCGGAGACAAGATGAAGCCTCCCATCCTTTGCTGCCTCCGGACCAACCCCACGGCTCTCCCCGGCGCCCCACCCCATCGCCCCCCGCCCTTCCCGGCCACACGGAGGTCGCTTTCGGGCTTAAGGAATGAATCTGGGGGAAGCCGTCAGATGATAAACGGAGGCGGTACAAAAAGGTTTTCACCGCTCTTCTACCACAAAAAAAGAAGGCAACATTCCAAAGAAGCACTATTAAAGCGGTCCTTTAAATTTCAATAACCTGAAACCCGCGCTTTTGAGTGGGCAGACCCCTTAAACACCTCTACGAACGCCGCGGAAATTGCCAAGAGGCGGCTCCCCGGGGAAGAGCCGCGGCAGCCCCGTACTCACCCTAGGGAGGCAGCGGCGGGGAGCTGCTGCTGCTGCTACCGGTATCGTCAGAGTCGCCTCAGGCATTGGGCTAACCCAGCCAGCTGGTGCCGGACCCGCAGCGCCCACAGCCGGCGGTGGCGGCTCCTCGCCCGGCTCCACAGCCGGCCCCGAGGGCGGGGAGGCGGCGCCACACCTGAGAGGGAGCGCGAGCGCCTCCAGGGGAACGCCCGCGCCTCAGCGCTGCGCACGCGCATCCCGCGCCCAGCATCCTACCCTCCTTCCCCGCGCCCAGCGCTCATTGGCTGCCGAAGCATGCTCTCCCTACAGAGCCAATGAGAGCGGGTAAATAGTGCCAGCACGTGCTGGAGCAGTGAGGAAGGCAGGCTGGTGAGCCAATCATAACTGCCGGCCCGCCCCTCGAGGCTATATAAGCGCAGAGCAGCCGAGTGGGGGCGCCATGTCGTTCTGTGCGCGTGGGAGGTGATGCAGCGGGCGGTGCCCAGCCCGTCGCCCAGCCGCCAGCAGCGATCCCTGCGGGCCCGGGCAGAGCGAACCAAAGAACACCCCTAGTGCACGGCCCGTTTCCACCGTGGAGACCATCCTCCACCCTCGACCCATTTTGGGCGCTAATCCAATTACAGAATTGTCTCAGACAGTGATTAATCCAGCCCAAATAATGAAAAGTCAATGTTCAGGCAGTGCCCTGAGGGCTTTTCGTCTAGTCTGGGCATGAGGGAAGGAGGTGTTCTGCACTCACAGCTTGCCCACAGCTCTGAGGGGAGCGGTAGGGAGGAACCAAGTCTCCACAGCAGGTAGAAGAACACAAACCACCACCTCTACAGATCAAAATTCTCCGTATGGGGAATTCAGAATAGCAAGAGAAAAACTCAGCTCACTTAAGCAAAAAAAAAAAAAAAAAAAACAAGCTAAGACTTTTTTATAATGCTTTACCTCAGTGGATCTTGGATCCAGTCAGGGAAAGCCTGAGGCTGAATGGGAAATGACAGCAGCCACAACCAAAGTCAATGTCTCAGGAATACATCACGGTTTGCTGTCTCTAGTCTGTTCTAGCCAACATCTTCCTGAATTATCCTTTCATGGTTTCCTCTACAATAACACCATGAGGCAGAAAACCAATTAAACATGACAGTACTGGGAGAGGAATCTCTTCTGTGGAGAATAACACCTGGAAACCACCCAGAAGTTGCAGAGAGCTCCCAAAGCATACCAGAAGAAACGTTAAGACTGAAGAAGCAATGCTTCTACACGTGCTCATCAGAAGGTGGGATGGTTCATGTTATTTAAAGAAGGGACAGTAATATCTTTATTTGAAGTTTTATTGAAAAAGGTCACAGAATTAGCTATTGTACCCTGTAGTTTTTTAGGGGGTTGTGGCAGCTTGATTTATTGATGTAGCAGATCAAGAGCGTGGTTTCTAAAAATGTTTTTAATACCTGATTAAATATTTTTGATCAGCAAAAAGCCAAAAGCAACATTTAAGAATGTTATTGTTCACAATTGCCTCATATGCCCATGCAAAACCTTTTCCTAAAGTTTTACTTTAGGGTACAGCTGCAGCTGAAGAGATAGTGTCATTGCTGGCCATATTTTCAGGCTACTGTAATTCAGAAGAAGGCTGTACCCATTTTAACAAATATTACACCCCAAAAAGGTGCCTGAGACAGGCAAAAAATGTAAAAAGATGCAGCAAAAGATCATTTAAGAAGGTAAAGAAGAGATTATTTTTTCCAAGATCCTCAGTGAGTTAGTCCACTTCCGAGGAATTAAGACTTTTCTATTTCTAATACTGATGTTTAATTGTGAACACATTACAAAGTTACTTCATACAGTGAGAGACCACTGGGTGTTTTATAACTATTTCATATTGGGGGCTGGCGGGAAATCCATACGTTTCTTTCCTCGCCAATATAGAACTTAGTCTGTGTAACTTTTTTACTGTCCCAGAATTGCCCACACCCTGTCATGTCTCATCCTGAGAGCCATAAAGAGACATTAGAAATGAAAGCGTGGAGTTTCATTTAAAAAAATTAAGACATGATGTATTATCCGCTGACAATCCGGTCTAACAACTTCCATTAGAGGCACTTTTTATTTTTTTTTAGCAGCTTGACTGCACAATTTTCTTTCACAATTCTTGGACTTAATTTAAAAAACAATTTATCAGTTTGCTCCAGTATCTACTTTTCTGACATTTAGTACGTTATCCTGATAACCAGCAGCTTCAAAAGTTACAGCAGGGAATTTTAACATCCTCCTTCACAACAGAGGGCATCAAGAAATGATCTTTCTTAGTTGTTCCGTTGATTGCAACTAGTGTACGAGGGCAGACAGATTTTCCTTTTTTGGGTTGTGATTTTTTTTTTTTTGGTAAACCGGCTTCCTGCTTCCAGCGTCTTTAAAATACATTTTTGTGGTTTTTAACAACTTCAGTGATTTGTTCATCAAATTTCATCTCAGAAGTTGAATTTTTCTTAGACATTGCTTGTTAGCCTATGTTCATTGGCTTCAGTAGAATGTTGCCTTTCCAATTCTGAAATAATTCAGTTTGATTCAGAAGAGCTCTTAAAGGCATGCTGTTTAGCTAGATTGGTTTGCTTGCTTCTCTGCCTCTTCTTTGCGTAGTTTTTCTCACTTTCTCAACAATTCGGTTCCTGTAGTCATCCGTAAGCTAAATCAAATGATTTTGTATTTGACTACAGCTACAGTACTTTGACTTTAAGATTCCACATCACTGCAGCAGCTGTTGGTGGCATCCTGTGGAGAAAAAAATTAAGATTCCTGACTTTTAGTAACAATGATGAGCTCAACAATCACATTAATGACAACTGACCTTCTAAGCAAATACTCACAGTAACTTTTCAAGTTAATCCTCACATCTTTTCCAAGAACTGTATTAACCTTTTAATATAGAAAAAGCCCAAGAAAGCTTGAACTAAAATGGAAATACTTTCCTCTATGCTACCAGGTTTTTCAATATCCTCCAAGTATTGTGACAGAAAGAGCAGCAATCAGCCAGTGCTTCTGACAATAAGCTTCTATAAAATTGCATTAATATAGTATTAGGTCCTTTGTCTTTAGGACTGCAACGAGAAAAGAAAAAAAGCCAAGTATGACCACATGCAGAACAGTATGAGCAAGCCTGCAAGACAGTCTAACGCAACTGGATTGTAAAGGTGTTAGATCTTAAAAGGTCTAAAAAGAATATCAGCTACTCATTCAATTCATTGAATGAGAACTACAATGTCTGGACTGTAATAAAATAGAGTAAATGAAAATCAAATTAAAAAGGATGTTCTACCAGAATTACAACAACACTTCATTGCTTGTACTTATTGAAAACTGAACAGTTTTCAGTCTCAAAAACCAGAATCTTTTTTGGTGTGTGTCTGGTTTTTTTAATTTTTGTGATTTGTTCAAAACTTCTTTTGGGAAAGAGATATATCAACTGGATATGTCTCTATTCTCATCTAAGGATGGGCAATGGAGATGTCTTTTTTCCTAAAGCAACACCTCAGATGGTGCTGACCCCTTGGCACCTTTTCTGATGACTTTTAAACTTGCTAACTAGTTTCAAATAAACTGAATGGAGGCATTCAAAAAATGAAAAGGTACCGAGTTCTCCTGCGGAAATGAGGAGTGAAATCAGCGCCCTCCCCACATGCAGTGGTGTCGGCTCAAGCAGTGTAGGCACAACAGTCACAAAGTGATTTTCATGGCTTTTAACAGTGCTTGCTGTCTGTTGTACAGCTGATGGTGAGGGGACATGGGCAGAAGAGAGGTTAATGGAGGAGGGGCAGTTTAGGGAATATGGCTGGGAAAAATACGTGGATTTTTAGGTGTCTAGATGAAGATTTAAAGATATTAGAGTGAAGAACCATGAGCTGTTTGGTAAAGTGACAAGGTATGCCGGGTGGCGGATGGGGCAGGAATGCAGAGAGGAGCTGCAATGGTTGTACAGCAATTTGGATAACTAGAGGGCAATAGACAGGATACTTTTCTGTTAGTTCTGCTGGACATGGTATTTTGTTGGGTTTTTTTTTCAGAACAGAACAGATTATTAGATAAACAAAGCTTGGAAGAAAAAAATAAAAGAAAAATCAAAATATTGTCCGCATGTTTTATCTTAATTTTTGAAGACAGTCCTCTACAACATCCTTCTCTCTAAATGGGAAAGGTATGGATTTGATGGGTGGACTGTTCAGTGGATGAGGAATTGGTTGGATGGTTGCATCCAGAGGGTAGTGGTCAACAGCTTGATGTCCAGATGCAGATCGGTGACAAGCGGTGTCCTTCACATGTCTATACTGGGACCAGTAAAGTTCAATATCTTCATCAATGACATAGACATGGGATAGAGTGCACCCTTGGCAAGCTTGCCGATGATGCCATGCTGAGTGGTGTGGTGACACGCCTGAGAGACAGGATGCCATCCAGAGGGACCTGGACAGGCTGGAGAAGTGGGTCCCTGTGAACCTCATGAGGTCCAGCAAGGCCAAGTGCAGGGTCCTGCATCTGGGTCGGGGCAACCCCCAGTCCCAGCAGAGGCTGGGGATGGAGGGATGGAGAGCAGCCCTGCCGAGAAGGGCTTGGGGGTGCTGGGTGGTGAAAAGCTGGCCATGGGCCGGCAACGTGTGCTGGCAGCCCAGAAACCCCCCGCAGCCTGGGCTGCATCCCCAGCAGCGTGGGCAGCAGGGCGAGGGGGGGGATTCTGCCCCTCTGCTCCGCTCTGTGAGACCCCCCTGCAGCGCTGCCTCCAGCTCTGGGGCCTCAGCACAGGAGAGACACGGAGCTGTTGGAGCGGGGCCAGAGGAGGCCCCGGAGCTGCTGGGAGGGCTGGAGCCCCTCTGCTGTGGGGACAGGCTGAGAGAGCTGGGGGGGTTCAGCCTGGAGAAGAGAAAGCTCCAGGGAGACCTTCCAGCCCCTGCCAGTCCCTCCAGGGGCTCCAGGAAAGCTGGGGAGGGACTCTGGATCAGGGAGGGGAGCCATGGGACGAGGGGGAAGGGTTTTCCACTGCAAGAGGGGAGATTGAGATGAGATGTGAGGCAGAAATTCTTGGCTGTGAGGGGGGTGAGCCCCTGGCCCAGGTTGCCCAGAGAAGCTGTGGCTGCCCCATCCCTGGAGGGGTTCAAGGCCAGGTTGGACGGGGCTTGGAGCGACCTGGGCTGGTGGGAGGTGTCCCTGCCCAGGGCAGGGGGTGGCACTGGGTGGGCTTTAAGGTCCCTTCCAACCCAAACCATTCTGTGATTCTATGATTTTACAGTTAGGAGTGATAAACTGTATTTATTTCTTGTCTAAAAGCAGCCTTTGCAGCATCTCTTGGGTTACTTGGAAAAGAGACTACAAAGTAAAATATTGTAATCAGTAGGAAGCAAGTAGAGAACTATAATTAAATGATCATGCTTTAGATGGCTTGACATATTCTCTACAAAGTCATTGTATTAAAGCAATTTTCCATTCTAAGCCCCCAAAACCGAATTGCTTTACTTTTTACTTAACAGATGACTTTTGAATGATTATGCAGGCTTTTTAAGCTAAGCTGGTAATAACGGCATAAGTTACTCCCCTTATCTTAGCACTTTCTTTTATTGTCCTTGTCCTTATCTATAAACGCTACAGGGGGATGAAGATTACCATTAACCTTTCAGCCTTCAGAGTGTATAGAAATAACTGGACTTGGCGCTCCATCTTCTGAAGAAAGGTGCAGTCGCTGCAGACCCCAAAGCATCTGCTACAAATGCAAATTTTCTATATTCTTTGCCCCTTCCTCCCATCCCGCACGCGTTCTTCGGTCTGTCTTACCTAGACTTATGGTTCTGCCAGCAGATAAATTTTAGGGAAATTCCAGTTTGACACACTCTTGCCCTTAGATGATTTCCTTTCCATCATGTTTTGGCTTGTGTCCTTTGTTCAGCTGACAGCGAGGTAGCTGTGTCCTGCAGACCACAATAAGAAATTGAGACACTCGGTAAACTTAAATCATCCCGGGCATCTCAACGCTTCTGGGTGAAGGAAGCTCTTAAGTAGTAAGAATGTTTTCAAACGTCATTTCAGTCTCGCCGAAACAAAGCTTTTCTTGGGATTAGTACTCTGAAAGGTTTATTTTATAAATACGTGGATGATATGAAAATTCACAGTGCATTGAAAAGGCCAGAAAAACAAGCAAAGAACTGCATGCAGATAAGCCGTTTGGTAGGAATTGCTAAAACCTGCAGCAAAACCACGTTGAGTTTAGTGTTAAAATACCACACAGAGCTTAAGATAGTAAAATTTTCCATAATTTTAAGCCTACCTTTTCCCATGTTTGCCTTTCTGCACAAGTTCATGTTGCCAGAGAATCATTAATATGATGGCAAATCAGCGTGCCCAGCCTACAACTATTTTTCTCTCATAAATTTAGCTGCGTTTGCTGCTAACCATTAACGAGGCTCACCATTGCACCCACGCAACTTCGGCATTTCGAGGAAAGCAAAGACAGATTTTGGCTGGTGATTGTTGCAACCTGAGCGTACCAAGTCCTTGCACGCTTCTGTTCGGGTTTCTCCTGGCAGGAAACACTAAGAATTCCGGGTTATTTTACAGATGTATCTTGAGGCAGGGTCTGGAACTTTATTATAAACCAGGGCCTTGGTAATGCTGCTTTTTTTTGCTCATGTTGGGATCACTCCAGTGAGGAGCCGTGTCCTGTGCAGGAGGAGGAACTAGCCGGCTCTGGTGTCGGTCCAGGACAGTGGGGCAGCACCATGGATACTCAGGGCATCTAACTGACCAGTAAGTGAATAGTTAGGATCAGGAGTTAAGTTTCTACTGATAGATACATAGAATCATGGAGTCTAGGTTGGAAGGGACCTTTAAGATCATCAAGTCCAACCGTTATCCCAGCCCTGCCAAGGCCACCACTACCCCATGTCCCTCAGCACTGCGTCTGCCCGGCTTCTAAATCCCCCCAGGGATGGCGACTCCACCACTGCCCTGGGCAGCCTCTTCCAACGCTTGACAACCCTTTCCAGGAATTTTCCCTAATATCCATCCTAAACCTCCCCTGGTGCAACTTGAGGCCATTTCCTCTTGTCCCACAGCCTGTTCTTAGGAGAGGAGACCGACCCCCCCTGGCTGCCCCCTCCTTTCAGGGAGCTGCAGAGAGCGAGAAGGTCTCCCCTCAGCCTCCTTCTCTCCAGGCTGAACACCCCCAGCTCCCTCAGCCGCTCCTCACAAGACTTGTGCTCCAGACCCCTCACAGAGCAAATTGGCCGAGTGTTAACAGGCTGGTGGCTGCTTAATGTGTTGATACACTAACGATGTGCGTGGTACCCTCAAACGTTCACCTCTCCCTGAGGAGGGCCCACCGACACCCGTGAGGCCCGGCCAAGTCTCCAGCTCTGGGGAGCCGGGCGGGGACCGTCCCCCCGGTCCGCAGCCACGCCGCAGCCGCTCCCCTCGGGGCCGAGCACGGCGCTGAGGCGGAGGCGGCGGCACGAACGCCGGTGGGGGAGCGCTGAGGGGAGGCAGCGGCCGGGGCCCACCGAGGGAGCGCGGCCGGGACCGCCCCACAGGCCGCGCCGCCCGTTGCCATGGGGAGTGGGCCCGCCCCGCGGCCACGGGAAGGTTTCATATCCGGGGTAAGGAGAGGAAGCGCCGGCAGCGGTGAGCGATGCCCCGGAAGCGGATCGCGGGGGGGGCTCTCGGGAGTTGTAGTCCGAGGCGGCGGCGGACCGGCGCCAGAGAGTTGGTTGTGAGGAGGTGGGTGTCGGGCAGCGGGGCCGGCGCCGCTCCCCGCTGCGGGGGGGCTCGGGCCGCGCGGTGCGTGGCGGCACCGTGGCTCGGAACCCGCGGCCTGAGGAAGGGGAAGGAGGGGGAGGATGGCTCCGAGCCGGGCGGCGGCGGCGGGGGGACCGGCGGGGCTGAGGCGATGGGCCGGGGGGCGGCGGCGGGGCCGAGCGGCGCGGAGCTCCGGGGCCGGCGGCCAAGGCCGGGCGCGGTGCCCGCCCAGGGGGGCAGGAGCCTGGGCCTGAGGGGAGCCCCGGCCCGCGGGAAGGGGCCGGCCGGGCGGGGGCCTGGGCCTGTGCGGCCGGGCGGGGCGGGCGGGGATGCCCCGCGGATGGGGCACCGGCCGTGTGCGGGGCGGGGGATCGGGCTGCTGCCCGGGCAGCGCCGCGGGGAGCCGGGGAGCGCGGCCGGCGGGGGCGCGGATCGTCCGCCCGAGTTCCCGGGAGCCTCTCCGCTCGGGTCCTGGGCGAATGGCCGGCGGGGAGAGCCCCGGTTGGAGGGGGAGCTGAGCCCCGCTTCGGGAAACGGCGCGGGGCGGCCCTAAGAGGGCCTGGGGAGCTGGGCTCTGCCCGGGCTTTCTCATCTGTGCCGTGGGGAAGCCTTGGCTCCTGTTCCAGAGCTGTTCTCTGGCACGGAGCTGGAGCTTTTTCACAGCCCTTTTCTTAGTTTTGTCTCTCCCTTACCTTCCTGTAACTTACTCTGTTGTCACTAGCAGCACCATTTTTTTCCCCGTGGTCATTGGAACCATGACTCTGGGTTGCCTGTTTAATCCACAACGCTTGGTCTCATGAGCGGTGGGTGCTCAAGAGCATCCAATATCTGGTCCTACCTCTAGCACTTTATTGTCACCCTGTTCCAGCTTGTTCAGCAACAGGAATCCTGCAAAATTAGGACTGGTAAAGAAGGGTTTCTTGCACAGATCCACTGCTCTTTTGGCTCAAAGAGCAGAAAATCAAAACTGTTTTGCTTTGCATGGACCCCAGCATAGGTGATCCTTGAGGGTGAATGATATGGATGACAACACAATTTCTCCTTTGTTCTCATGACAAAGCACATGGGGTTATACCTCTTCATACACTGCTGGAGTACCACAGTAGGCAACAATCAGAAATTCTGTGATATTCACTGCATCCTGATGTACTTTGTTCTTGGGGATGTGGTTTCTCCTCCTACATGCGTTTGGCTGTTTTCAAGTGGATCAAGGAAATGCGACGAAGACCCAATTCCCAGACCTTTGAGATTTTATCTAACCATTTCCAGAACCACATTCGCTGGTTTCACTCTTTGCCTTTGCAGTAGGGGCATTGACTCTATTTCTAACAAACTTTTAGTGTCTCTTTTGCTGTCTGGGATTCTAGTACTTTAGCAAGTATGAGGCATCAGGCGATCTGTAGTCCCCATGGTATCATCGTGACGGTTGATTCTCATTCCAAATGTACCATTGCCTTGTCCATAGGAGCCCGGTGTCATTGTGTTCCACTTTGTAAATCCAGTGTCCTGTGAGGCCCCACATCTCTCTCCTCTCATCAGAGCCTGCCAAGTGGTATTTTGGATCTTCCACTGTGTCCCCCTTTCAATGATGTTCATGTGTCCCCTTCGTTTCCAGTGAAGCAGTGAAGCAGCTGCCAAAAAAGCACCTTTTTTCCTTTTTTGGTATCAGGGTCTTCAGCAACAAAACCCTGGGACTTCCCCCAGGCTGCCGGCTGTGCTAAAACCGATTCCCAGTTCAGGATCCTCTGGGTTCAGATCTACCAGACGTGGTCCTGAGTAATCCAGTGATGATGCTGAAGGGGCTGTACCTTAAACCTAAGCTTGTCTATCCAAGCTCCTCTCTTTGCTTTGACCACGTTCCTACTGGATGCTCCATCTTGAAGTACTCCAGTTCCTCCATGTCATTTAAAAGGGATTCCTCCTCAGTGGGACAGCAAGAGCTGGATTCTGTTCATGGCCCTCACCTGGATTGTTTCGTCTCTCTATGCCTTTATTCTCTTCCCTGTCTGTCCCCGCTCCCACCCAGTCTGACTCTTTTAGCCTTGGGGCTGTTACTGGTGGTACAGTCAAGGCCCCCATCTCAACTGGGGATCTATAGGCGTGATTATAAATAACAGCTTTGTCAGAGTCTTGCTTGTCAGTGGGACTCAGTTAATCTCGTAAGCTCATCCATGTAGGCATTTCAGTTTCTTTTTTGTTTTTCTTGGTTTTGAGCATAAAAGACGATTTTCTTCAAATTCATCTTGCATTTATTTTTGGAAATGCCCTTCTGCCCATCGCATTGTAGGTGAGATATTCTTTCTTCTCTTTTCCACTAATTTGTGCTCTGTAGGTAAGCCGTGCACTTTATCTGCCTGAATGGTACGTTGCCCCGGAAAGCTGTTGTAGACTAACTTCCCCGTGTTCTCTGGAATACGCTTTGTCTGTCTGCAAGCAAACAGCTTCCCCATTTTTGTCATGCTTAAAAATTTGGGAGGAAGATGTGGCCAATACATCTGTGACTAGATTTAAGAATATATTGCATCATTCCCTGTCATACTCCTGGTTGTCTCTCTCCAATGACTTCAGAGCATTCAAGGACTTTACTCTTTTGTGTCAGAGTAATATTGGACCTGTATAATTTATCAGAAATACTCTTGGCGTTAAGATGGTTTGTACCTCGACTGAGATGATCCCTAGGCGAAGGGGGCACAAGAGTGCTATGTGGTCTGCTCTGCGCTTGCAATTTGCATTCCTCCCGTGACTTAGCTCCACGGTTGAATGCTTCAGCCTTAAGAATCCTGCTTGACTACCACAAAAGAGTTTCCTAACTTTGTTCAGTCCAATGAGTTAGTTATACCAAGGATGTTTTCCTCTGCTAGTCTTGCTAATTGCTACAGCATGTAGAGTTTTTCATTTTTAAACGAGTCAAATAACTGTGTTTTTATTTATTCAGTCATTGAAAAAGACAAAGTGTAGACTTCTCAGCAGCAGCGGGTTTGTTTTCATGTGCCTGCGGGGAGGTGACTTGCTGAACAAGGTGTCGCGTCCACAGAGTTCTGTTCTCAAAGTGCTGTTACTTTAGGCCTTGCTGTTGCTGAAGTAAACGGTAATTTTGTCATTAGTTTCACTGAAAGCGAAACCGAATCATTTGAAAACATAATAGTTGTAGGATATTAATTGTGTGCATGGCAACAGCCATTAATATGGATAGTTAATGTTAGCTGTGTGTCAATGAGGACCCTCACCCGTCTGATCCAAGTTTGTAAGAAAATCCTCGTTATCCTGTCATGAAGAACACCTAAAATGTATTTAATATTTGGCATGATAGATAAAGCACCCCAAAACAAAGTTGATTTTTTTTCTTATTTGAGTGAAAGCTTTTTTAATAAGAAATTAAAAGAGAAAGTTTAACGTAATTTCATCAAAAAACGTTATCAAAAGTACATGTTTCTTCTCTTGTTTTGCCTTATAAAGGGGGAATAATGACAGTGGTCTACTTACTTCTGGCATTCTGACTTAAAAAGGTTTTAAAAAATATCCCCAAATCAATATCGTCACAGACATAAAGCACTTCTAAGAGCTACAAACCACTGGTTGAGAAGACACTTCATCCCTTTGGGTGTAGAGTGGGACAATAGCAAATAGTACATGCACGATTCAGATGAAAACGGGAGAATATAAACACCAAGGTGGAATTTGTTGAGGACTGTCAGCTTTGTCTTGTGCTAAAGACAGCTAGTTTCAGAAGCGCTAAGCACTTGAAACACCTCAAAGGAAATATTAATTCTAACTTCCTGTTTCTTCTTGCCACCTCTTGCTTTCCCAGGAATCAACCCTTTTCACTGTGATGGAGATGTTCTCGCTGAATTCCCTTAAAGGTAAGGACCTGAGACAATCTTCAATTCAACTCTTTTTTTTTTTTTTCTTCGTTCAGCGATTTAATACTATAGCAGATGATTGATCAAGAAAACTAATTTGTAAGGAACAGTACTGTCCTTATCAATGCTAGATAAATGAGAGGTTTGTCTACAAATGTCTTTGTCGGACTTCCTTCTCAGTGCATTAGGTTCAAAAAAGGAAGCTGAGATGACTCTACCTGAATAGTGATAGCTATGTTAATGTATGATGTCAGTTTTTATGTTTGAGACACACTGCATCTCTGAGGGGAGCCCAGCGTGCAAAACTTGGGCTTTAAGCGTAAAGTGAAGATTGTTGTAAGCAGTGTAACACAGTTGTGTCGTGGTTAGTGTAGCGCAGGAGTGCCGTGTTGCAGGTAAGCGAGGTTACAGCGAGTACGAGAGAGAATTTCAGGGAAACACTAGAATTTGGAAGGGGAGAAGACCTGTTGTGTTATCCAATAGGTGACAGTGTAGACTTATTTGCTATTAGGCTTAAAGTAAAGGCTTTTTTTTTCCCCTTTTAATTTTATGCTCCTAAACATACCTGCATCCTTTTGTACCCGTTCCGTAAGTGCTTTTGCCTTGATTTTTGCAAACTTTAAATATCCGTTTATTGTTGTCATGTCCTTTTTTTCCTGTCATCACTTTACCAACCTCTTTCCTTAGGTCATATTTTTTCTTAAGAAATCCCTCCAGTCACTGGGTGTTTTTTGTGTTCTTCTGTTGTTCTTTTCTGAACTCCGTTACTTGGTCTTAAAGTGAGGTGCATAGAATGGAATACAATATTCCAGCTCTGGCTGAACCAGGGAGGGATCGCTGCCTCCTGTCTCAGGGAAGTCGTGCTTCCGCTTTAGCGCTTGGGGAACACAACAGCGTACCAGCCATTCCTGTGACTCTGCCGTGCTACTGAGTCACCAGTATTGTGGGTTCCGTATTTAAAACAAAAATTCCCAGAATGCTTTATATGTCCAGGGCGTTAATTATGTACGCAGTCATTTTAGTTGGGAATAAAAACCCTCTCATCTGTCAAATAGCATAACCTGGGTTGGAGTCTGAGGGAGAGAGAGAAGGACCTTTTCCTGTGAGGGCTAGTGGTTTGTCATGGCCAGACTGGGATTGGGACGCTGGGTGCTGTGACACTTGCGCTCTGGGGGAAAAGGAAGTCTTTAACGTAACGTGGCTTGTTAACGAGCTTCTGCATAGCACCGCTGCCTCTGCAAAGGCTTGGCCAGAGAAGATGAATTAACCTCAGCTCATCGAAGTGAGCCTGAACTGGCAAAGCCTGGGAAGATGGCTCTAAGCGATTATTTATATGCTGTTTAACGCTCATCTCTGCAAAATAAAGGTACTTGGATTGAGTATGTGGAATCTGTGACTGCTGGAATTTTTTAATAAATTGAGTCTTAACTATTTTTTTCTGTGCTCGTAAGATAATTTTTATATCATTTATAGTGACAAACCACTAGCCCTCCCTGTGTCTACCTTGTCGTGCACCAGCACGCTGTCTTTCAGCATCTTCTCCCAGATTTTTCCTTCCCACTGACTGTCCCTCCAAGATTCTCCCCAGACATGTACTTGATTTATCTGTTTTCTTTTGTTTGTTTTGCTTTTAATCATTGTGGTCTCCAGCCATGGTTTTCATCCCTTTTGTGTTTCTTCTCTGATGTTCACAACTTGAAACAGCTTAGTAGCTGTGATTATTATTTCTTTTTTTTCCCCCTTCACTGCTGGACAGCTTATTGCCTCATTTAGGTCTTGGGAAAATGCTAAATAAACCAGCAACTTTATCAAGTTAAGTAGTTTCACAGTAGATTCGCCTTCCCAGAAGCTTTTGTTTCCAAACCAAATTAAGTTTATTTCTGAAAGTAAGAGTTCGTGCAACTTGCTATCAAAAGGTTTACATATAATTAATTTCCTTAAATTGAGTGACTTGTCTCGCAAGATTTGTTTTCCCTTCTAGTGGACCAATGCTCTTAAAATTTGTAATCCAAGCCTTTATAATTAGAGTGCCAGAATAACTTTCATGTCTTTTCAAGGGGGAGGGGGGGGAAGCAAACTTTTTTTGTGTCTTCTGGTGCCGCTTCAAGATCTGTAGGTTTTTGTTTCCCTTTGGTTTTGGTTGTTTTCGGTTTTTTTTTTTAGTAAAAAATACCTCACAGACAAATCACTAGCCAATTCACAAAGGTTCTAAAAAGTGCGTATTGGAAAAGGCAAATTTAGTGTAGTTAGAATTTTTTTTTTTTGAGTGTTCATGTATAGTCTTCCAGATTTGTTTTTTTTAATACAGGGTTTTTTTTTCATAACTTTCCAATTCTTGAACCTCTTCTTGTGGAATCCAGGCTTTGTAAAACTTCAGTGTGCAGTTATGTCAGTTAATTCTTTTGTGGCTTTTCAAAGGTTTCTCTTTCTGATTTAAAAAGAAACAAACAAAACCAACCACCACCCCCAAAACAACCAAAAAACCCCCTTTTTCATCAGGGTACTTAAACAACCATTGATGGAAATTTTTAATTTACACACCGAATATTCACCAAGTTATTGGACATAAAAATGATACCCTGGTTTAAAGAAACGCACAGCTTCAGGGTAGTCCCAGGTGGATGTTGTGGCCAGAGATAATAGAATTTCTATATATTATTTTTTTAGTGTTTATCTCAAATGTGAGTAAACAGGGGGCTGCAGACGGGCTTTATTTTTAGTGCCATACACCTGAGCGTGAATTCCGGGGTCTGACAGGTGTTTTTGGGTGCTGGTGGAGCTGAAAACCAGAAACTCGGAGCGAGGGCCGGGTTTGGGGCAGTTCCCCAGTTTCCCCGTCCCTGTCGTTCCTTTGGTCACTGGTATGAGACCAAGTTGCCTCCACGTGTGCAGGGATCGCCAGAAGCACGTGCGTGAGTGAAACCCAGGGCAGCCAAAGGCCATGGAAAGCAGAGTAAAAATTGCATTTTTGGTTTTTCCCCTCAAATTAGAGAAAGTTAGTAACGATTCTGAAACAAACCCCATATTTGGAGGACCGGCCCAGGGGTTGTGTGTGCAGTATCAGCACCGGTTGCTCAGATCTCGGAGCAAATGACTCATCCCGTTGTGGGAACGTTTTTCTGCAGACACCCTGTTGTTTTTGGGTTTGGTTTTTTTTTTTTCGGGGGGGGGGGGGCGGGGAGTGACACCTACAAACTGTTCCCCAAACCCCCTGTACCCACATCGCCTGATGTAGGAGCACACCCTTTGACTTGCTGCGTTGTTTCTATGTCAGGAGGACGGGCAACTCCGGGCAGGGCTGGCAGAGCTTGATGATGCAAGATGGTATTTTATTTTTAAAAAAAAAAAAAAAAAAAAGAAGAGGAAGAAAATGTCTTTCTGCTGGTTTATCACCTCAGTGGGCGCCGTGATTCCCCCGCCGTGACCTTCTCCCGCTCTCCGCCTCCGCGTGTTCCGCCAGGGACACGAAAGCACCTTCTTTTCCTTTTCCTTTTCCCCGCTTTGGCTGTGTCGGGGCGGTCCCCGGGTGGCGTGGGGTGACACAAACACCCCCTTCCCCCCCCCCCCATCCCGCTCCGCACCCCCGGGTGACAATGACAACTCTCCTGGCGCCGGGTCCTCCTCCCCGCTAGGGGGCGCTGCGCCCGCCGCCGGGCCCTTCCAGCCGGAGCCCACCTCAAGATGGCGGCGCTGGGGTTGCTGCTGCAGGCGGCGGCGGCCTGCGGCTCGGCCGGGCCGCTGCGCCTCTGCCGCTGCTACCGGGCAGCGCCGGGGAGGCGCGGGCTCTGCACCCGCCTGCCGGCGCCCGACAGCCCCGAGGAGGCGAGGCAGGAGGAGGAGGAGGCGGGCGCCGAGGAGGACTCCGCCGCCGCCATGGTGAAGGGTGAGCCGGGGGCGAGGCGGGGCGGAGGGGGGGTGGGGGGGGAGGGAGGAGGAGGAACAACCGGCGGCGCCCCCGGTGTGCGCGGCCCGGCGGCCGGGGAAGCCGCGCCGCGCCGTCCCCGCACGCAGCGGAAGGGAGGAGCGAGCCCCGCTGCCCGGTGCTGGGAGGAGGGAGCGTGAGCACGTCCCTCCCCCTGCAGCCGGGCCGCGCCGCCCGCCGCTCTCCTCTCGCTCCGGGCGGCCGGGCTAGGCCGCATCGGGCCGCCCGCAGCACACCCCCGCCGCCGCCCGGGAGCGGCCACCGGCATCGCGGCCTTTGAGCCACCCTATCCCGGGGGAAAAAAGGGCTCCACAGCGGGATGCGCGGCAAGGGAGAGGAGCCGGCCAGCTGCGGCGGGGTCTGCGCGCACGGATGCGCCGCCGCCGCAGGTAACGGGCCGGGGGTGGCCGGTGTGCCCCGGCGGGGGAAGGGGGCGTCCGGTGCGGGCAGCGAGAAGGGCTCCGGCGGGCAGCGAGGGCCGAGGCCTTTGTGGCAGCCCCCGCCGCGCTGGGCGGGCGTGCGGCGCTCTTTGTTGGCGGGGAGAGTTGGGTTTCGCCAGAAAACAGGGGGAAAAAAAAGGGGTGCGGAGCCCTTCGGTTCAAGGTCGCCGGTTTGAAGCCAAGCCGGCCCCGGCTGAAAGTACTCGCCGCTTCTCATCGCCTGCCGTGGCCTGACGCGAGAGAAAAAAAAAAAAAAAAAAAAAAAAAATCATAAGTGGATCTTTCGCTAGAAATCCTGATGGATTGAGCACGCCCATCGAGCATCCACCAGGAAAACTGCTCTGCCGTCGCCGTGCAGCAAGTTCCGTTAGGTCAGAGCTGGAGCGCGCTGCGGGCCGTTCGGAGCCTCGCTTTATCCGTGTTTCGGGTACAAAGGGCTTCAGTCTGGCCTTCCAGCAGGTAGTCTTGCTGCCTGAGCCCAATGAAACGCTAATTGAGATGCTGATGGCTCTTGTTAACGTAAATCCTGATATTTGTGGTGTCTGTAAATCTGGCCGGGGTGATGCCTCTGTCTAAAGCTTGGAAGATTTCTCTTTTGGATGTCAGTCCTTCAGCCTTCACAGAGCTGTGTGTGAGAGGGCATGGGGTTCAGGTGTTTGAAGGGTAAATGCTTTCCTGCTGTGCAGAAGGAATCATTACCTTTTTAAAAAGAATATTTGAAAGTGTGCTTTCGTGTTGTGCTTTGACAATTGCTTCTCTTTAGATTATGAAGTGTGGAGAATGCTTCTAGTTTAGAAAGACACAAGTAGTTTTGTGCTGGAGCTTACTGATTCCAGGCTGTGACTTGAACTACTACATTTTCCCTTTGAAAATCACTGGTTTGGTTTGAGTTTCATTTCTTAGGCTGTAATCTTCCACTTTGGAAATTTGGTTTATTATTACATAAAAAGTTCTTCTTCTTCCCCCCTCCTTCTGTGTTCTGTGCTTCATTCCCACCCTCCAGCACTTTTTAAAAATTATTTTCTCTCTGTAGTTTCTGAATTCTTTGGGTCTTAGTTTTATTTTCCTTTCAGAAGCTTTGCTGAGCTTTATCTTGCAGCTCAGAGTCAGATAGTCTTTAATTGTTGCATTCAAGCTGTTCAACAGAACAAATTAACTTACTTCTAAAGTAAATGCTAAACCACCCCAAATTATTGTTTAATGAGGTGGTTCAGGTGTTGCCTGAGAAAAGTAGTAAACAAATTTTTTTTTTTTTTTCTTCCCTCTCTTGTACTTCGTTCCTCAGCACTTTTTCTGACATGCGTTTTCGGAGAGTGCTTGAGTACTTTATCTTTGGGCTCGGGTTCACTTTCCTGGAGTGTCTGTTGCCATCGGTGCCTTGCCGGTGTGGTTCTACACAGTGGCTGTCCCTATGAGGTTCCCCTAGAGGTTGGGGGTGTCAGTGGGGGGTACCCGCAGCCTTGCGAGGGCCGTGGGGGGAGAGCTGCTGGGATTGGCCTCATCCTTCTGATTGGTGTGGTGGATTGACCACCGACGGCTCTTCTGGTGAGAGTCTGGCGATATTGGAAGATTCATTTCGGATGAGCAAATAAAAAGTCCTCCAAGTCTCATCGTGAGTCTGCCCTACTTGTACAGTGGCTACTTGAACATGTAGAGATCGTAAAAGTTGTTCTAAAAACTATTTATAAGGGCAAGTTCTAAGCCTTCAACTTATAAACTGATGTCTTGTTAGTTGTCGTCATTTGACTGCTTCTGTTACTAGCCTTGGATACAAATATGGAAAAATCAACACTGATCTGAGGCCAGCTTAAAAAATGGCAGTGCTGTATTGGTATTAATATCTAAGGCTTCGCTTCATCGGCCTGGATGGTGGGATTTTGGAGCAGGATGTGTGATGAAGAGAGCTTCTCTGCCTGCTCAGTCAGGTCTGTGGCGCTTCTCGCTCCTCACTGAGACTTACGTGATCTTGACCTCTGTTTTGCTCTAAGACAGAATCTTTCTCTGATACTAATTAAATTTGCCGTCTCATAGTATCCCAGAAGAATTGAGGTTGGGCTGAAGCTCTGGATGCCTTGTGGCCTGATCCCCTTCTCAGAGCGGGGCCAGACTGGAGCGAGTTGATCAGGGCTGTCTCCAATGATGGAGATTGGCCATTGGTCATTCTTGTTCTCTGGTGATCTCACTTGCTTTTGAAGAAACCTTTTCAGTTTTACCAACTTTTGAGTTTGTTCTTGTTTAGGCAAGAACTGCATGTGTTTTTTATTACTGTGTATATGTGAAAGGAGCCTTGGTCAGGGTCGCTAGATGGTGGTTTAAAAAAAAAAACAAACAACAAACAAAACAAGACAAAACCCCCCAAAAGTAATACTGTTTTGGTGTACTCCAAAACACACTGCCAGATGGAACCTTCTCTGTCTCCCTCCATCTCTCCCTAGTAAAACATGTCTAGGCTCATTCCTTGTGAAATGGATATTATGGAGCCATGGGGCTTTCGTCTTCCCTGTGAATTTTTGATGCGTTAGGAGCATTCTTCACTGACTTGAATTTATTACTGTGGGGGCTTATATCCTGATGGGTGTTGTGTTTAATACTTTGTCCTTGCTGCTGGTTTGTTGCTTCTCCAGGGATGCTTGTTTGTTGCTTTACCAGGGAAGAGAATTTGAGGGAAGATAGAAACTGTTGAAATTGATCTAATGCTCCTCTGTCTTCCTTGAACAAGACTATGGGCCATTTTAGTTGTGCTCTTGTTGTACCTGACAGTGTCTTGGCTTGGCAGATTTGTTGAGGTTAATAGAAGGCTTAGCCACTACAGCTGGGAGCTTTTTTTTTGGTGTCTTCTTCTTTTCAGTGTTGCTTGGAATCATCATTGACTTTCACAACCAAGTTAAGCTAAAGCACTCACTGGCTTTGAGGAACTTAAATTAGTTAATTGGCTTCTTTGATAACCCCACCCTGAATTGTCTGCTATCCAAGACGGGCTTTTAATATTCCTTCATGATCTCGGGGCTGTGGTATGGACATCATATTTGTTTCTGACCTGATAGGAATTGAGTATGAAAATCAACTTTCTTTTGTTTTGGGAGGGTTAGGTTATACTCCGTGCCTCTGCAGGGCTGTGACTACCGCTAATACAATTCCTACCCAAATACCTGTTCTCAGCAGTGAGAAAACGAAGACACTCTTTGGAGAAAGATGCCAAGAAATCCAATCTGGCAGGGAAGGAAACATTCTGCAAATCCAGTTCTGCAATTTCGGGTTGTTTCTTTAAAAACTACGAGTGAGGCATGGCTTCATGCAAGATAGGATCCTTTCAGCTCTTGAATTTGGGATAAGAATGGGCTGAGGGTAATCCATCAAGCCTTAGAGTCGCTGTTGATATGTCAGATGGTACTGCTGAATATGGCATTGTCAGCTGTGAAGAATACATTGTGTCTCGGTTGGTAATTCAGAGTCTGATCTGCAAGCCAGAACTAGGCTTTGTTATTTAGAGGTCCTATTCTTCTTTGCTCTAGAATGGATTAAATATTTAGTCCTGACTGAGGAGTCACCTCAGAATGTAAGAAATTGGCTCTGTCATTATCTAATTAAATTTTTGGGGCAGGCATTTAAAAAGAATGTACTTGTTACCTCCGCCTGTTATTTATCACAAAATTTCTCAGGGTGTTGTTTTTGAAAGGGGAAGCAACTAGAGGCCAAATAATACAGGCTGGTACTAGAGGGTTTTGTTGTGGGTGGGTTTTTTTTTTTTTTAATTTCTCATTTATTAAGTGAATTTAATAGTGCATTTGGGAATTGTGTTAGTACTCCTCCCTCCATGAGTCCCAGCGATGTAGAATGGAATAGAACTGTAGGGTGCCAAAGTCTTAGTCACTTTTCCGGTTTTCTTGAACAGGTCAAAGTCTGAATGTAGTGGTGCTTGCTCTAGGAGTAAGTAGAAATGTCACATTCGCTGTATAATTACAGAAAATTGACTTGTAGTTCTTTGTTAGGCTGAGACCGTTTTCATACTCTCTTGGCCAATACATAGAAGGTAATTCATGGACAAATAGTGTTCATAAATCGGACTACTGCCATAGTATTCCTCTGTAGTTGTCCAAGAGTTTTGCCCAAATTTGTGTGAGAAACAGCAGCCTGTGCGCTTTTTTTATTTCTTCTTTATAATGGAAGACAGTGTGGCTGACCATCAGGCACAGGAGAGTGGCAGAAGGCCTGTTGGTGTCTTGTGTGGTCTTTTCCACATTGGTATTGTTGAAGGAGATTGAGCAGGCAGCGGTTCTGATGTCTTCGTTTTGACGCTGCCCTCCAAATACCAGCTTGTCCTCTACGTACCAGGTTGAAAAGTAACACCAACCTGAGCCAGTTCCAGCTGCGAGTCAGAACTAGACAATTGTCGAATTACAATGCGACCTGTCTTCAAATGATACCCAGCTCTTGACATTCTTATCGCGGGCCATGGAGGTTGTATTTCAGTGTCTCCCTGTGTATGTTAAGGAACCCAAATTCCTGCTGTATCTGGTCCGTATGGCTTCTGAGGAAGGTTTCTCTGAGGTTCAGCTGGTTCTTCTACGGAAGAACTTTCAAAACTAAGTGTCACCAGTAATTATGTTTTTCCTGAACTCTGGATCAGCGTGCTGGGCTTTTGTTTGGTTTCTTGGAGAAGGTGATACAATCAGTAGCATGGTGTTTTGCTCTCCCTTGCCCAAGTATCCACAGTCTGGCAAGCGTTGGGCCTTCAGTGGTACAACGTAACGCTCTTGCCTTCCCAGAAGTCTCTATGATTTCCCCACTGGCCATAATACACCCTCAGGACTTCACTTTCCCCTTGCTGAGCAGCTTCTTGGAGGATAGCTCTTCTCCATGCCCGTATTGTAGAGCCTTTCTCTTAAATGCTGGCTTTCCTCTCTGGAGCCAGTTACTGCATATCTTCATTACAGCAACTCTGCAGTCAGAGTTTTCAGCCACATGTAGTGTCAGATCTTGGTGACGCTCTAATGAGCGTGACTGTTGGGTCATTTCTTCTTGGGTTTGGTCAATCGATCGGAAATTCCAGATTCTGGCAGTACCGATGATCGTGTGTTACTGACTTCTCGCTCCTTGCTGAAACTTCCCCTGAATTAGAGAATTGGAAACCTTCTAAAAAGTAGTGCCCAAAGCCATTGATGGCCTGCAAGAAGGTGAATGAAGTTCTGAGTGCCTGGGGAGCGTGTGTTTGTGATGTTGAGTGAACATATGATTAGCTGTGCTTGCTGCTGCTGGAATGGGAGGTCCATTCCTCTCCCCAGTTCCCTCCCACTGGTTTTGGGTACTGTGCAGTTGGCTGATTATTTCTAAGCCAAACAGAACCCAATGAACTCCCTCTTTCTGGTTTAGCTTTCTGTCGGATTAGGGCTACAAATCATCTCTCCATATGTTTGGGTTTGTGCCAGAGCTGGAGCAGTGGTGGTGGTAGAGCCTGGGAGAAGAGGCATCTACCCCTTGCTGCAACAGTGAGCTGTTAGATTTGCCCATTTGTGGGACTTGTTATCACATTAACCTTAATCTGATCTTGATTGGGCTGCTGCTCAAAATAAAGGCTCTCCCCTGCAGTGCCGGATACAGCAGTGATGCCTGTGAGAGGTGAGTTAGAGCTGCTTCCTCCCCGAAACTGCTGGGGTTGGCATCAGGGAGGAGGCTGGAACACGAAGTGGGCGTGACATTGCTCTGTCTGGGGGCAGAGTGATTTTTATTATTGTTATTTTTTTAAATGAGTCATTTGAACCCGTTATTAATATTTCCCTTCCTGCGTGTGCTGTAGCCTGAGCAGCATTTCTCACGTGCTGGGGCAGGGGACCCGTGCTCAGCGAAGCCGGTCCTACCTGCCGCCTCGGGCACTGCTTCTCGCCTTCCTGCTTGGGCTGGTTTCTCTCCAAAGACTGTGTTGGCAGACTTCTTTCCAGGGGGTTCTCTGAGCAATTTAGTACAAAACCATATTCCCAGCCTCTAACCAAGCCATCTCGATAAATTCAAGGAGAGGGGACTAGAGGTGAAGTAGAAAGTCCCCAGGTGTTATTTCATGTTACTGCTGATGGCTGGATCTAATGTGTAATTTCTGTGTTGTCCAGACCCTTGATTTAACTCTGAGGTGATACGTATGGTTCAGGAGGGGGATGAAAATACCAGAGTCTGTTCAAAATAGATATTGCTGGGTTTGTTTTCGATGTCGAAGAATGACGAACAGAGCCTCCGTATTGAGGAAAGAGCAGCAGCTCCATGCGTTAATCTGGGCTTTGAATTCTGTGCTGGGATATTTGTGTTCAGATTCATCAGGTGTATGTAGTCTGTTGTTTTTTTTTTTCCTGTTGATACTGCATTCTTTGTGGGGAGGGAAGTCTTTCCAAACTGTTTTGTGATTGTTAGTGTCACTGAATCATGGAGTTAAACTGTCAGCGCTGCAGCTTTAACTACAGGATATTCATACTTTTAAAAGAGGGGAAAACAAATAATCTGTGCATTTCAGAAGTGTGGGATGTACTGTATTGTTGCCTGCTTTGGATTTGCAGTGTCATCTTGCATTTGGAGACTTTGCGCTCCTGCGTACCATTTTGCTGATGCCCAGATAGGTTGTAGGTGAACCACTTAATACCTCTGCTTACTTTTCTATTTGTAACCTTAGAGACACTAATGCTCACAGAGCTGCAGTGAAGCAGGTGTTAAACATGTCTTTGAACAGGACTGCACAAGAATTATAAGACATTTAGTTCCTCTGTTGATTTTTTTTATTTTTTTTTTTCAGATTCCAGAGACTTATTAAAGGAATTTCCACAGCCTAAAAACTTGCTCAACAGCGTGATTGGACGAGCCCTGGGCATTTCTCATGCAAGGGACAAGCTGGTGTACATCCATACTAATGGGCCGAGGAAAAAGGTAATCGTGTTGTGCTGGGAATGGGGAGCGGGGAGGTGTGTTGCACACAGAGTGGGAAGTGAGCCAAGAACACTGCTAATCCTGGAAGTAACTGTTTAATAGAGAAAAATACAGAAGCGTTTTAATTCCATGTGAAAGTTGTGTGGTAATCTTTCAAACAAGAAATATTCTCAGTCCTTCCTGTTTCTCTATTTTCACGTACTGTAATAGGTGTATATAGATGTAGGTCCTGTCCCTCCCCTTTTGTGTGGGGAAGGATGGATTTTTTCTTTTTAGTAGCTTGCTGTAACCGTCTCTTCTCAGCAGAAAGACGCATTATCTGCATTTAAATGTGGTGAGCAATGTACCCCACTACCTTAGAAAATGAAAATTTAAATGTTAATTTCAGACCTTAGTAGACCCAGACTTTATTGTAGATTCTAGTAGAACAAAAGCCTAAGCCTAAAATGTTCAATTTCGACCAGAAAAGAAGAATTTGTTTGCAATGGAGGGAGACTTCTAATACTACTTAAAGGCACAATGAAATACAGACTCTTTTTTTTGTTAAATGAAGCAGAGGAATTCCAAGCAAACAGTTTGCCAAGTAGTCTGAGCTCTTACTGGGATGCGCGAGGCCTAGATCCAAATCCGTGCTATAAACTGAACAGAAGTTTGTAACTGCTGGGTGCTCTGTGTTCAAGGGTTTGCCTCCTTTTATCATACCACTCTCATTCTAGAGCAAAAGCCCTTTCCAGCTGAAGTTCAACTGTAACACACATTCCAGGAAAAGATTCACTTCTGATGGATTAATGTTTTCCAATAACATTCTGTCTAAAATTTCCCAGACAGTTTTTATTACTGCATCCTTTTAAAGCATCCCTGCGTTTTAGGCAATACATAAGTAACAGTTACTTCAGAATTCCTTTATTATTTGTGTGTTTGTTTTTCTTGCTTTTCCTTGAGCAGTAGTGCAGTTTCCTAACCTAAATTTTGGAATAACATAACCAATGCCTCATCGTTTTAGTTTCGTAATCAGCTCACATTCTTACTGGCACTTAAATAGATGAATGTTAAGGGTAACTTCAGATGGAAAATGAAAGAGAAAAATAAACCGATAAAGGAGAAAATCAGGGTTGGATGGCAAAAAGAACCCCAAAAACCAACAACCCAGGAAAAGTGTGTGGGGACAGAAGGCCAGGTGAGACAACCTGGAGAAGTCTCAGTGAGCAGGAAGTGAGCAAGGGTTTTTTTTGTGAGCACCAAGTAACTGGGCCTTCATGAGACTTTTTTTTTTTTTTTTTCTCAGCAGGTCTGTGCCTTTTCATGCAGAGCCCCTAGGCGAAATACGCAGCAATTTCCTACAGTAAGATGAGATTCAGATGGCAGGCAGGCAGCCAGATGTAGGCTGTTGAAAAGTCAGGAGCCTTTTCTCTAGCCTTATAGGTGGGGTTTTCCCAGCGGACCTAAATGCCACCTTTCATCTTTGCTGCAGAAAGGGGAGAGAATTCCTTAGGCATTTCCCTCCTTTGAGCCTTGCAGAAACTCAGCTACAGCATCTGCAGGGCCAGGAGTAGAACAAGTTCTTGATTTGGAGCAGTTTTTAAAAAAGGGCAGGGTTCAGCTTTCAGTGTTCTCTGCCTCTGCAGGTTTTTCATCTGCTCTCATCCAAGTGTACTGGGATAAGAGGAGCTCTGGTGGTACTGTTAGTTCTCTTACTAGCTCCTGTTGGGCAGCGCAACCTGAGGGCTGGGTTCTCGTGTGCCTGATGAGTACAGTACCTGCCTGGGTAGCTGTGATGAAATATGCTGCTAGTTAAAATTACAGCAAGGAAGCAGTTAGGAAGATTTGCTTGCCATTGCAACTGGAAACGTGTCAGAGTGTGCACGTAGCTTCTCAGGTATGGTCCGGTATGCTGCAGCGTACATAGGAGCAGTTACTCTGAAACGGAATTGTTCTGGTAATGAGCTGTTGGCGTTTGATTCCTCTGAGCTGACACACTGCAGCCGGTGAAGCTCTGGCCCAGAGGACGTGGCACTGTGCTGGAAGTCAGCCTGACTTCTGGGCCTGGCTCAGCCGTGCAACTTCTATGTGACTGTGGGCACCTCATATCCCTTTTTCAGGCTTTTTTTTTTTTTTCTATATTACTGGAATTAACCTTCCCAGAAAGGGACCGAACAAGCAGTTTGTTTGGGATTTTCATTTGTAGTTCTCTTCTTAGCCTGGAGTTCAGAGATGTTTGAAGTAGCTGTGCTCCTTGGGGAGATAAGAAACTGTCCTGTACTGTCTCCCTTTACTGGTTGCCTTTGCTTTTCAGAAAGTCACCCTGCATATAAAGTGGCCTAAGAATGTGGAAGTGGAAGGCTATGGGACCAAGAAGATTGATGCCGAGAGGCAGGCAGCAGCTGCAGCGTGTCAGCTCTTCAAGGTGAGCTTATGCTCCTCCTTAGCTTGAAGAAATGAGCCTTTGAGTGTGCCGACCTCGTGTTTTCGTGATGTGATTTCGGACTTTAACTCTCTCTTTGCCTCTTCGCTTTCTTAGTTGGCCTATCTGTTAATCAAGGGTAGAGGGTGAAGTCTTGAGCTGTTTGAATCCATTTAAGCTTAAAAGACCACTTACTTCAGCCAGGCATGAACTCAATAAATTCTTTGAGTTCCGGCCTTGTTCTTTATGTCCTAGACCTTAGTCCTAGCATCTATGGCAAGAAGTAGAGCTTCCCTCCAGTGTATTTTCTGTTACTGCTCACTGACTCACACTTCTGTCAGTCTACCTGTGTGTATTTGCAAGTGTAGTACCTTCAGAGGCACTTGTTTCCTCTTCATGTAAGTCATAGTGTGCCGATAGTGTTCTGCTTTACAATTACTCTTTTGAAGTTATGCTAGTCTGCCACTTATTTATGGCTGGAAGTGGTGGATATGTGTGTATAGACAGTATCAAACAAATGCAGTAAAGTTTTATAAAGGTGTTATAAATGGTGTTACATAGCAGGTACCTGATGATAAGATGCAGTTTCGTCCTCAGTTCTGTCACTAACTGTTGTCTGTAACCCCGAGCAAGTGAGTTTGCTTTTGGAGTTTCCCTTTCATCTGTGGAGTAGGAACAATGATATCTTCCTGCTAAGGAGCCTAGTAAAGATGCTGCAGGTGCCCTAACAATAGGAGAGCTTTTGATTTGCTTGGAGATCAAGAAACCTACATTAAGAAATACCTATTTAGTTCTTAAATTAAGCCTTCAGAAGTTAAGAATTGCAGCGTTAAAACTAGCAGTTGCTTAGGCTGGTTTCTTTAATCCTATGATGAGCAAAACCTGTTTCACGGACTGACTTCATTTCACCTGAAGCGTGGTTGGTGCTCATTCAGTTGATATTCACTGGAAATATATTACTGTTTTATCCTCACTGATCAATATACAACAAAAGCATTGTTTCCTGATTTCTTTGAGAGCCTGGAATTTTTGAAAGGGAAAAAAAATCCTACCTACGTTTATATTTTTCTCCAAATTTTGGGAAACAACTGGACTGTATTTTTCAGTATAGAATTAAAAAACCCAAAGAAATACCCCCCGACGCAATAGATTCAGCATGTGAAGTTTTGAACTCTGATGCTACGTCAGCTAAACCTATAACCTGAGAGCAAACCCTCATGATGGGAGGCCATGTGCAATCATAGCTATAGAACAGCTATAAATGGCTGCTTTACATAAATAGTCATCAGTTCAAGAACATAATAGTGCCTGGTTGATGCAGAGACTGTCTGAATATAGTGGCTTGGAGTACAGCAGCTAGCAAAGGGAATTCTTGCTGTCTCAGCCCCTCCTACAGCATAAAATAATACAGCCTTGTCTAACATGGGGCCATTGAAAGGCCTAAAGATGTAATTTAATTTATTGCAGTGGTCTGGTAATACGTGGCGTGTGTGGCACTCTAGATATGTCTGCAGCTTCCTATAAGGTTCAGTCCTAAATGTAGGTGGTAGGCCAGCAGTAATTAGGAACTCTTCTGTTTAAAAAAATTCTGGGTCTGGGAGGTCTTACTACTACTTATACAAATAAGTGTTCCTGTGAAAAGGAAGGAGATGAACCATTCCCTGAACTCTCATGTTGTGTTATCCCAGATTGTACTTGTTTAGCCTTTCCAAAAAGGTGCATTTCAGGCTCTGAGGTGGGTTTCAAAACTTCAGAATGCTAAATATAGTTAATAGTTCGTAAAATATCAGTAAGTTTTGGTCCACCCTTTCTAACAAGCCACATGATGCTAAGCAGTTGTGCTCCGAGAGGTGAGGTTAGTGAACAGATTCCCTTTCTTAAGTAATAATGTCAAGAGGAAAGCTTTGAGTTTCTGAAAGTCCCTTTTTCTGTGGGATATGGGGAAATTGCTTCTGCATTTCTCTCCTTGGCCAGATGTATTTTGGTTTACTGCAGAGTTATCTGTATCTGTCTCTCTACTGCAGCCAACAATGCATTTTTCTCTTGTAGGGCTGGGGTTTGCTGGGGCCGAGAAATGAGCTCTTTGATGCTGCAAAGTACCGGCTTCTTGCTGACCAGCTTGGCTGTCCCGACGAGCGGTGGTGCTCGGAGGGCAAGTGGCGCTCCAAGTCCGGACCTTCTCTCGCCGACCTGTCAACCTGCTGGCGGCGGATGGAGCCGGACGATTCCATCCAGCCCATGGAACAGGGCAGGATGCCTAAAGCAATGAGGAGAGAAGAGCTGGAGGAAGGGGAGCTAGAGGAAGGGGAACTGGAGGAAGGAGAGCTGGAAGAAGAAGCAATTGATGTTTCTGATTATCTACCTATGGCACATCAGGATGCTCGGACCCCAGGCAGAGATGCAAGGTATGTCTGCGCTGATAGCTGCTAATCCAGGGCAGTAAAGAAGAGAGACTTTTGTAGCTGATGTGCTGCTGCAGTTCCTCTCAGCTGAGCTGCAGCTTCCCACGTTGCTGGTGCGGCCTGTAGACGGGCCAAACCTCGACTACTGCAGCATTCTCTATGGGGCAGCCTGGTTTAGTACCTGGCTGTCATCACAGGGGAGCGCACAGGCATCTTCTCTGGAGCCTTGTGCTTTGGATAGGCTGCTGCCTACTTGTTACCTGCCTTTCTTATTCTTCTGTGCCTGAAGAGGCTTCCGTTCCCAGAAATTAGACCTTTTTTGACCACCCTAGTTTTGAGGGCAGTAATAAATCTGCTCCTTTTCATCACCGTGGTTGCTTGACTTCATATTATATGAGCACAAATCTTTGACTTTTTTTTTTTTTTTTTTAAATAGTCAACAGGAGTAAGATCAGTAAGGACCTTGTGGTTGGTTTTAGGGATGTTCCTTGGATTCAGTATTAATTAATTATTAAATCTGTTAATATCTGTTGGTGCTATCTGGTTTGTAGTGCTAGTGTAAAGATTTGATTGCTTTTTAGTAGATGGTTTTACTGGGCTGGGTGATTGTTCTGTGACTCACAGTTTTTAGTAGCAAGATAGAGCTTGACTTTTCAGTCGACCAAAATTATCTGTGCCTTTAAGTACTTGGTAACAGACCTGAAGTGACGTGGGTCTGAGCACAGAGCGGGTATTTGTTTATCAAACTGTTCTCATCTTCCCTCTAGCCGAGGGGGGAGTTCCATTGAAATGACAGACGACAACACTGCCATCCGTGCCCTGACGCAGTTCCCACTTCCCAAAAATCTCCTGGCCCAAGTGATTCAGATTGCAACCTCCTCCTCCACAGTCAAGGTAAGGTGCTCTTTCACTCCTGCTGGGGATGAAGCTCAAAGACTCCCACTGGCATCACTTTGGATGCTTTTTTTGGGCAGCTGAGAACTGGGGAGAGAAGGGAGGTTAAAACTAGGCCTAGAAAAATCAGCATGAAGACCAGGGAAAAGACTTTGTGGTGAGAATTGAGGAAATATCTTAAAAGAAGCATGGAGAATGTTGTTACTTGAGGCCAGGGCAATAGAGGAGCTGCTGTCTGAATGAAGGAGAATATTTTCTAAGGTGATAGGTTTGCGTTTCTGCGTATGTGCGACAAACACAGGTTTGTGTTACTCAGAGCGATGTGTAATTTCTGTGCTGATGGAATCTTTCCACAACTCAATTCTTGCCAGTATCCGGTGATCCTCCTCATTATGTGTCACCCATCTGCTTTCCAGACCTCATGTGCTTAGCGAACGGTAGCTGTTCTCCACCCTGTAGGCTCTCAATCATGTTCTCCGTGCAGCTGTCTGCTCTCGCTTCTGCTTAGCCAGTGCCTTGTGAGGCAAAAAACCGATTTAAGCTCTGTTTAGAAATACTGGGGTGTATTTGAAAGTGCCTGCCTAGTTACATAGGCCCTTAACACCTCCCCAAATCTGATGTTGTTTGTGTCTTTTAGGAATACATGCAGTTCCGTACAGTAGGCACCAAGACCAAGATCTGCAAGCTCACGCTCCGCTGGCCCTGTCCCATGACTTTTGCTGCCAAGGGCCGTCGCAAGGTGGAGGCAGAAAACAAAGCAGCGGCCCTGGCCTGTCAGAAGCTTAAGGTAAGCGCACGTGGCTCCTACATCCCATGTCTAATGTGTCTGTGAATAGAGGCTCCTTGCACCTGGCTTGCCATAGAATCATAGAATCATAGAACCATAGGGTTGGAAGGGACCTCTGGAGATCATCTAGTCCAACCCCCCTGCCAGAGCAGGGTCACCTAGAGCAGGTTACACAGGAACACGTCCAGGCGGGTTTTGAATGTCTCCAGAGATGGAGACTCCACCACCTCTCTGGGCAGCCTGTTCCAGTGCTCTGCCACCCTCAGGGTAAAGAAGTTCCTCCTCATGTTTAGGTGGAACTTCTTGTGCTCCAGTTTGTGCCCATTGCCTCTTGTCCTGTCCCCGGGCACTACTGAAAAGAGCCTGGTCCCATCCTCCTGACACCCACCCTTTAAGTATTTATAAGCATTGATAAGATCCCCCCTCAGCCGTCTTTTTTCCAGACTGAAGAGACCCAAATCCCTCAGCCTTTCCTCATAAGAGAGGTGTTCCAGTCCCCTAATCATCTTGGTAGCCCTCTGCTGCACCCTTTCCAGCAGTTCCCTGTCCTTCTGGAACCGGGGAGCCCAGAACTGGACACAGTACTCCAGGTGTGGCCTCACCAAGGCAGAGTAGAGGGGGAGGATGACCTCCCTTGACCTGCTGGCCACACTCTTTTTGATGCACCCCAGGATGCCATTGGCCTTCTTGGCCACAAGGGCACATTGCTGGCTCATAGTCATCCTGTTGTCCACCAGGACTCCCAGATCTCTTTCCACAGAGCTGCTCTCCAGCAGGTCAGCCCCCAACCTGTCCTGGTGCATGGGGTTGTTCCTCCCCAGGTGCAGCACCCTACACTTGCCCTTGTTGAATTTCATAAGGTTCCTCTCTGCCCAGATCTCCAACCTGTCCAGGTCTCTCTGTATGGCAGCACAGCCCTCCGGTGTGTCAGCCGCCCCCCCCAGCTTTGTGTCATCAGCATGTTTGAGCCTAATGAGGCAATGCCTGAAACTTTCTGATCTTTGACTTCACGCTTAATAAATGTGTATTTCCGAACCTTAGGATTCAGTCCAAACTGCTGTTGTACTCCTCTAGTGTCTAATTTGTTCTGACCCCTTTAAGGCTGTTGTGCTTGTTTTGAGCCCTTGACAAAGTGATGTGTAGGGATCACCCTCGAAGTGTTAGTCTGGTCCCTTGGCCACCTTACTGCTGTCTGCTAAGACGGACTGTCTTCTCAGTCTTGCAGGTGCACTAATCCAGACACATTGCTGCACTAGTTTCCTGCAGACTCTAGAGTCAGCAGGGGGGAAGTCCAAGAAAATAGCGCAGGACTTACTGAATTGGCACAGCATACCAGAACCATAGCAAGAGACTTAATGGTGCTTGCGAGGGGGTTTTGTCAGATACAATTGTGGCTCCTGTTTCTTTGATGGGTCTGTCTAAGACCTTCTTATGAGTGTTGTGTTGGGGGCAGGTAGTAGTTGGCTTCAGTGTGTCCATTTCACTGGAGTTGAGATGGGATCACATCTTGTTTCTTGCTGTGGCAAAAGCAGGAAGTGATGGATTTGGGATATGGGGTAAGGAGTCAGCCTACCCAAACATGTAGGGTTTGGTGCACTTCATGTGCAGTGGTCTTGTGCCTGATAGTGTTGTTTGCCTCTTTTTGCAGAGCCTTGGCTTAGTGGACAAGAACAACAACCCCCTCAGCCATGCCATGTACAACATGACTTCACTCCGGGAGCTTGGTGAGAACCAGAGGAAACCCTGCCACATCAAAGTCCCCGAAGCAACCCTGCGCAAGATTGAGAACTATCTGAATCATGTAAGGCTTGCTCAGCCCTCTGAGAACCACACTTGACTATCTCATTTAACTTCAGGAATTGCATGTGGGCCGAGAGCTTCATGTCAGGACATTGAGGGAATTCATAACTTGATAGTTCACCACAAAAACTGATCAGTCTCTGACGATCTTTGGGGCAGGGAGACCCTTTCTGAGCAGTGGGCCTTCTCAGTGTTCATCTGTGACATTTGCCCGCATTATTTGGCTTTTGAGATGTTATGGGTGCAGCTTTGGCTGGCTTATAGCCTCCTCTGTAGGCTTACAAATGCTGCCTCGTGCAGGTGTTGGTTCCATTAAACCCTGGCTGTGCCTCATAGCTTTACAAGGAGGAGGTGCTAGCACTTGCACATTTCCGTTGGAAGCATCTGTCACAGTGGTGGGGTGCAGGTCCCCAGGCACCTGGTGGTGCTTTCACCCAGGAGATCCCTCCTCCTGGTGGACCAGTGGTGAACAGAGACCCATGGGAGCTGAAGCAGCGCTGAGACAGGCTTCCTTAGGAGCATGCACTGCCAAAGCAGGAGTTAGCGCTAAGGTGAGGTTGAGCAGAGCTCAAGTACAAATGTTTTGTATCTTGTTGAAGTCACTGAAAATAATGCCCATGTTTGGAAGTTGGCAAGTCACCGATGCAGTACTCTTGGGCTTAACAGTAAAGATCTTGGGTGATCTTTACCCTATCTTGCAGATACTGTAAAGTAAACGAAGCAGTAGTGAATGTCGTAAAAAGCCAAGACTGTGCCTAAGACAGCAGTTGCTTCTGAATGACCTGCTGTAAGTGGATGAACTAAGGACTAGAGAAGTTAGAAAAACAGCAGCGTCTTTAAGGAGCTTCTGTGACCATGAGCCGTCACACTACGCGTGGAACGCTTGGGTTTGTGACTGAATAAGGCTGAATCCAGAAATACTGATCTTGTAATCCTGCAAACATCTGGGCTGATGCTTTGATTTGTGTTCTAGACAATTCCTGACCTTTTGTTGCTCCTTTTAGTTCTTCCTGTGGGATGTGGGACTTCTGTTTTTTCTTTTGCCAAGACAGAATGTTTCTGGCTGAGCTGAACGCTTACATTTTGTGCGAGTTACGTGTGGGCTTCCTGAGGGAGAGAAGGGTGGTGGTGTAACTTGATAGTTCCCAAAAGTTGTCTTTGAGGGGCCATTGCATTGCTTGCATGCAGTGTAGCCACTGACTTGGAGAGCTTAAGTTACTGTTCTGTGCCTGTCAGTTCAGGCATCAGCACTAATACCTCTCTTAAAATAGAGGACGCAATGAGGAAAATGCAGGGAGCTGCCCAAGTTAATTCTCACTTTAAATAACCTCAATTCAGAATATAAATGGCTGCGTTACCTGAACTCTGAAGAGACTTTGGCAGAACCTCATGGTCACTGGAAAGCCAGTCTGGCTAAGTCTGTTCCAGGCGCTTTTTCTTTCTGTCCTTCTCTGGACTGGTACTAATCTTTCTGTCCCTGCCAACTTTCTCCATTTCTCCCAGTATCCAGTGGACATCAGGGAATCCAGGCCCCGGATTGCTGATGACATGATGAACCTGAGCAAGGAATCTGGTGCGATAAGTGATGCAATCACGGGGAAGACATATATACCCATGCTGGAAGCAGAGGAAGTGCGCCTTAGCCAAAATCTCCTGGCCCTCTGGAAAAGGAGAGGATCCTCATGGCAGGAGAGCCACCCACTGCCAGTAGATCCTCACAAGGACACCATCCTGTCAGCCATTGAGCAGAACCCTGTAGTGGTAATAGCAGGAGACACAGGCTGTGGGAAAACCACGAGGATCCCTCAGCTCCTGCTGGAACACTACATCCTGGAGGGCCGTGGCGCCCGCTGCAACGTAGTGATCACCCAGCCAAGGAGAATTAGCGCCATCTCGGTTGCCCAGCGCGTGGCACAAGAGTTGGGTCCCAACATGAGGAAGAATGTGGGCTACCAGGTGCGACTGGAGAGCAAGCCACCTGCCAGGGGAGGAGCCCTGCTCTTCTGCACCGTGGGCATCCTGTTGCGAAAGCTGCAGGGGAACCCCAGCCTGGAAGGTGTCAGCCACGTCGTGGTCGACGAGGTCCACGAGCGAGACGTCAACACTGATTTCCTGCTTATCCTGCTGAAAGGCATCCAGAAGCTCAACCCTGACTTGCGCTTGGTCTTAATGAGCGCCACAGGAGACAATCAGCGTTTCTCGCATTACTTTGGGGATTGCCCTGTGGTTAAAGTGCCGGGTTTCATGTACCCGGTGAAGGAGTACTATCTGGAGGAGATCTTGGCCAAACTGGGCCGGCACAGACACCGGCACTATGAGATCAAGGTAGGTGTGCCACGTGGTGGTGAAGCTGTTTCCCTTGGATGAGGCACTGACTTCTGGCATATCAGCAGGGGAGAGTTTGGGCCTGGAACTGGTCCCTGTTTCCTGTGGTTCTTGGACAGTGTTTGCTTAGCTTTAATTCTGCGTCAGCCCCTGTGAGGTGAAGTCAGTTTAGTAGAATCCCAGAGTATTTTGATTAAATTATGGTCCAACACCAGGATGGTTATGGCTTGCAGCAGTCTCCTCCCTAAGTGCTTACCGTCCTGCGTGGCTGAATTCCCCGATTGCTGCTTTTTGCAACTAGTCTTACTGTTCCTCTGGAAAATGCCCTTCAGATGTGTACTCTTTGCTGTGGATGCTCTTATTCAGTTGGTCGTGGAGTCACAGAATTGTTGGTGTTGGCCAGGACATCTAGACATTTTCTAGTCCAGCCTGCTGGACCAGAAGCTGACAGCCCGTTTCTCCAACCTGTAGAGCTCCCTCCCTGTGGCTGAGCAACCATCTGGTGTATCAGCCACTTCTCCCAGTTTTGAATCATCAGCAAACTTGCTGAGGGTGTCCCATTGCCTTCAGGGCAATGTTTCTGTTGTGGCTGGGATTTTGACTTGCACTTTTTAAGGTGGCCTGATAGGTGTGTTGCAAATTACTGAGTGATAAAGAAGCTGCTGCTCTGTGCCTGGTGGATTTGAAGTCCCAGGTGCATATGGCACCGTTTTGTCACCCAAAAATTCATGTTAATTTTTGTTACTTGTTTGGTGCTGTTCAGTAGAGGTACACAAATCTCAGCTTCCAAGTCTGGAGAAGGGGAAAGGGACTGTGTATTCTCATTTCGCAGCAGAGGAAACTGGCAGCAGTTGTGACCAGAGCAGGTTCCAGATGGAGCCCAAACCAGGCTCCTGAAGTTCCTGGCTCCTGGTTCTGGGGAGGCCGTCCAAGTACAGGCATTTGCTCTCTCCAGAAGATGCTCTGGGAGGCTTTGTGCCTTTCTGCTGTCTGCTAGATGGCCGCTCATTTATCTGCGTGTGCCCTGTTTTTTCCAGCAATCAGATGATGAATGTGTCCTTGATCTTGATCTGATCACTGACCTCGTACTCCAGATTGATGCCCACGGTGAACCAGGTAGGTTCTGCCTTGCCCCCTTGCTCTTTCCTTTTGCTGGGGGGAAAAAAGAGTGAACCCTGCAGAGCCCAAACCCTTTGCAGAGAAAACATGATGCTGAGCTGGCTTCTGCAAGGCCACCTTGAATTCCTGTTGAACTGAGTGGTCTGGAGCAGTGGGGTATGAGCTAATTCTGAGTCTTTGTCTAAAACAACATCTGAGCCCTCAGTGTGTCAGTCTTAGTGTCCTGAGATACAGGTGTTCCTGGGCTGAAGGGCAAGACTTGTCTGTGCTCCAGCATTTGCAACCTTGTGCTGCATAACTTGATATTGGAGCCCCACCCCTGTTAAATGTCTTTGCCTGGGAGACGATGTTTTTGTGAAGAAGGCAGGACTCTCAGATGACTTCTGAGTTTTAAGTGTTTTAGAGCCTAGTAGAAGGTATTCACTCTCAAAGTATGGGTAACCTGGTTTCTTTCTGTCTTTAAAACCTTGCCCTAATGAGCTCACAGAATCAGATACAGCATAGCAGGTATGAAGTCTAGACAAATATTCCCCTGGGTCTGACTTGCCATAATGGCTGTGTCCGTCATTTGTTCACGATCAGTATGATGCAGGTTTCCTTAGGGATCAGCTGGCAGGGGGCATCACAGACCAGGGCCCTGCTTTTCTTTGGGTTTCTTGGGCTAAAGATGGCTGTGAACTTGGGGAAATAATGGGTGTCCCTTCTGTGCAGCAGAAGCGGTTTCTGTGTCTCTAGCTGGGGGAAAAATGCTTGGATTTCTAGGTCATTCGTTCTTAACTCTTGTTCTATTTCAGGTGGGATCCTGTGCTTCCTCCCTGGTTGGCAGGAAATCAAAGGAGTGCAGCAGCGCCTGCTAGAGATGCTTGGATCTCAGAACAGCCGGTACCTCGTCTTACCAGGTGAGATGGCAAGGCCAGAGCTTTTCTCCCCAGGGTTCAGGAGAATGGTTAGGCCAATTGACTCAGTGAGCCGCTTCTGCTTTTGCACTCCAATACAGAGCAAGTCTGTACGCTCTGATGTACGTACCTGTTGTGTAATTGTGCATGTTAAGCACAGATAACTCCTCCTAGCAGAGGCCATCCAAACCTGTATGTGATCAAAGAAACTGGCTTCCTGTTTGCCTCCAGCACTTCAGAATTGGGCAAGGAGGAAACTGCTAAATTCTGCATTGCTGTAGCTGCATGCTGAGCCTACATAGAAAAGATCTTCAAGACCTGTTTTGTGGGATGGAGGTGTACTCTGCAGCTCAGCTTTGATTAGTGAATTTAACATTCTCTATCCCAGGAGGGACATTTATAACAAAAGCCAGTATTACTCTGCAAGGCTGTAAGATTTTGGGGGTTTGTTTGTTTGGGGTTTGTTTTTGTTTTGTTTTTTAACAGTCTTCCCTATTCAATGTCAAATAAGGCCAGCCGGCAGCACAATTTTGAGCAGTTCAGTTGTGAATAAATGAAGGTGTTCTTTTGTGAAAACTGCATGTTCTTGTGCTCCCCTGCTGTTCTGTGCGGTTGCTAGGGATTTCTCCGCATCACTGATCTGTAATAGGGCAAATATGTGATATAAATGAGTTACAGGCCCTTGCTGATAACCATTTTTGACCAAGTGAAGCCAAATGACAATGAGGATACCCCATTCCCCTGCCTCAGAGGCCTTTGGAAAGGGGGAGCTGCATAACTGGGCTGTGGGAGGGAGTGAGGGTTCTGCTTGGGGCCCAGGGATGTCCTGGTGATGCCATTAGCCTCACTGGGACAGGACGTAACCAGAGCTCCTGCAGATGTTGAGCCGTATGTTGAAGCAACTGAAATAAGGCCTTTCTTAATGATGTGTGGAAGATTTTTCCTGAGGTCTGGCTGGCAGGAAACAGCTGACAATGACTATCAGTATTGCGAGAGGTGTCCCCGTCCCCTATTTCTAGAAGCGGGACGTGATGGTGAAAGAGGGCTGAGAATCTCTGCCCACCTTGGCCTTGTACTGCAAAGCAGCTCAGCAGGGCAGGACTGACTGTTTTTCACCTCCTAGTGCACTCCAACATCCCCATGATGGACCAGCAAAACATCTTCCAGCGACCTCCACCTGGCGTCAGGAAGATCGTCCTGGCCACCAACATCGCTGAGACCTCCATCACCATCAATGACATTGTCCACGTGGTGGACAGTGGCACGCACAAGGAGGAACGCTACGATCTAAAGACCAAGGTACTGACGCTTTCTCGCCTCTAAGCGCATTTGAGACGTACTGGAGCTAATGGATGTTTTCAGAACAACATTTGAGATGCCATTAACTGGATGATAGAGCTGCTTCCCATTTGGCCCTTGGGACATTGGTGCTGTGTCCCTGTTTGGGGACAGTGTTTGACTCATCATTTGGAGAGTGTTTGCCTTTACTAAGCTCCCTGCCAGGCCTCCCCATCAACTTCTGAACAAGTAAAATTCTGGTGTCTTTGAAGAAATGGAAGGCAAATCCTGCTCCCTTCCCATCTCTTCTAACATCTGTAGCTTTTCCATTTGCTTTCTGCCTTTTTCTGTGATTTCATCATAAACTGCTCTTGTTTGAAGCTATCTTTACCACAATGCCTTAGCTTGTTAGTCAGCTTTAAGGGTTTATGCTGCTCTCAGGCCATCTTTCTGAGGGTGTTGGGCCCTGCGAAGGCTCTTGTGCGTACACTTTCATAAGAACCTGAAGGCAGCTGTGCCACTGTTGGGAGAAGGGATTCTGGCTACACACTGCTGCCCCTTCCCCTCCCTCTGCTAGAACATCTTATAGGGTCAGGTGGCAATTCACACCTTGGCACAGTTCTAGTTTGAAAACAACCCGGCTTTAACCCAGTTCATCTCAATGCAGACCCTGCAGTGCCTGCGCTAGCATGCAGCAGGGCTTGCATGGAGGAGGCAGGGAACACACTCTGCTGGCAGCTCCCAGCAGGGCAGCGTGGGATGGAGCCAAGGCAGGTGTCCAGCAGGTGGCATCAGGGTCTCATCCACGCACTGAGCAGCTCAGACCTTCACGCTGCTGCCTGCTAGAGACCAGCATTGCAAGATGTAGGAGAGTGGGAAAAGCTTCCCTTGCCCTTTAGCAGCATGGTTGAACAGTCGTGAGGAGTCTGAGGTCTGTGGACCAGATGGAAGGCTGCGTTTAAACGGGACAGAGAGCCCTGACAGTGCCTAATTCTTCTGCTCCTAGGTGTCCTGCCTGGAAACGGTGTGGGTGTCCAAGTCAAATGTGGTGCAGAGGCGAGGGCGTGCTGGCCGCTGTCAGTCGGGATTTGCCTATCACCTCTTCCCTCGCAGCCGCCTGGACAAGATGCCGACTTACCAGGTTCCAGAGATCCTACGCACCCCACTGGAGAACCTGGTGGTTCAGGCCAAGATCCACATGCCGGAGAAAACGGTAAGCACAGTGCATGCCCGCAAGACTGCAGCCGACTGAAGCAGCGGGGTGCAGCCTGCCTAGTGCCAGTTCCAGAGATGCAATTTGACCACGAGCATGAGTAGGAAAAACCCAAGATGCTGACGACTTGAGTTCTTGCTTTCCTAAATGCAGTGCTGGCTCGGGAAGTTAAGAGCAGGAAATGTATAGATTACTTAAATTACAGAGTATGTCTAAAAGACTCTGCGAGAATGGAGAGGGCTGAGCTCATATCCCTGTAGGCGAACAGAGAGGGAACTGTGTTGCAGTCTGGGGCCCTGGGGCAGGGCAGGGGGCTCCCCAGGGCTCTCCCACACTCCTGTATGGGAAACAGGCCCTTTTTTTTTTTTTCCTTTTTTTAACTTTTCCCTTCTCCCCCCTGTTTTACAGGCAGTTGAATTTCTCTCCAAGGCTCTGGACAGCCCTGACATCAAAGCCGTGGATGAAGCAGTGATCCTGCTGCAGGAGATCGGTGAGCTAATACTGCTTTCTGGTGTGGGTGTGATGGAAACATGTTTGCTGTCTAAACATGGGAAGTGGGAGTTGGTACAGGATCCTGTGGGACAGACTGGGCAGGATTGTCCCTAGGTAGGGATGGCAGCTGATAGGGACTTCCCAAACCACACACGTTGTGGTGATATCTTATTTCTCACACTGCTTTGCTCAAGAAGTGGGAAGAATTTCCCAAGGTTTGAAAAATAAAGGGGGAGGGAGGAATGACAGAGAAAGAAGGAAAGTTGTGATGTGGAGTTCATAGCTGGGGTCTTGTGGGTTGTCATCTGGCTGTTAAGCCTTTTTTTTGGCCTAAGCTCAGTTCAGCCTGAGAGGTTCTGGGTGCTTATTGCAGGCACCTCTGCTGTGTGCCTCTTCTGGAGGTCACACCAAATCTTCCAAGCCTGGTGGGTGGGTTCTCCTGGCAGCTCCCTGAAGCCACCAGCCACCACTTTGGCCCTGTTTGGCACTAATGGATGTGCCCTTGTGGACGGCTCTGTTGCAGGTGTGCTGGACCAGCGAGAAGCCCTCACCACTTTGGGCAAACGCCTTGCCCAGATCTCCACAGATCCTCGGCTGGCAAAGGCCATCGTCTTGGCGTCCATCTACCGTTGCCTCCACCCTCTGCTTGTCATCGTTTCCTGCCTCACCCGGGACCCCTTCAGCAGCAGCCTGCAAAACCGTGCGGAGGTGGACAAGGTGAGGAGCCCGTCCTGGAGGAAGGTAGAAATCAGGTAGGGAAGGGGCTGTAGCTCGGCTGACGTGTGTGTCTCTCCCAGGCCAAGGCTGTTCTGAGCCGGGAGAGCGGGAGCGACCACCTTGCGTTTGTCAGAGCCGTGGCAGGCTGGGAGGAGGTGCTGAGACGCAGAGACAGCCGTGCCAGGGATAACTACCTGCAGGATTATTACCTGTATGGCCCCAGCCTTCGCTTCATCAATGGTGAGTCCCAGAGGCCTGATTGTCCCCTCTGTCCTCTGAAAAGGCTGGAGCACTGGTGGAGAACATGGTGCAGAAATGGGGTTGACTGGGCAGGTGACAGCTGGAGTGGGTGCAGGTTCTGGTTGTGGCGCTGGTGAGGGCAGGTGTAGCCCTGGGTGCCAGGGAGGCCACAGGCAGGACAGGTCTCCTGTCTTAGCGCCAAGGCTGAGCCTCCAAGGCCGGAGCTGGTGTTGCCCCACTGAGGTTATTTCATTCATGGTGAGGCGAAGGAGAGGGTGACTCTCCTTCCCTGGGGCCATCTACTCCCTGTAGGCCTTGTCAAGCAGTTCTCTGAGAACCTCTACGAAGCCTTCCTGGTGTCGTCCCCGTCTGATTGTACCATGCCTTCGTCTGTATGTAACCAGTACAGTGAAGAGGAAGAACTGGTCAAGGGAGTTCTCATGGCTGGACTCTACCCCAACCTCATCCAGGTACTGTCTGCTGCTCCGCCATCACTCTCCTGGGCTTGCTGGTCACTGCGTGTAACACAGGGAAGCGTCGAGGTGCCAGAGACACTTGTCCTCTCTTGGGACCACATGTCCTAGGCTCGCTGCCTGCTCGTGCTTCTGCTCCAGTGCTGTCCCTGGATCCTTCCTTCTGAGATGTGCCCCCCCCCAACCTGCACAGGTCCATGCTTGGGTTCTTGTAGCTTGGTCTAGGAGACATCAAGGTGGCATCTTCCTCCTGTTTGCTGCCCCTTCCATGGCATTTGGTGCCTACCTGGTTGGTCACCCCCACGTATGGACTCCGCTGACACAGCAGAGCTGCTGGAAGCGGAGGAAAATACCTGCCCCTGCACATGTGGGGGCGGGGGGGGGGACGGTTGTGGGCAGACGGGGCTGGCTGCTCGTGGGCAGTGCCTGCTGGTTGGGCAGGTGTTGGAGAGGCTCTTCTCGTTCCAGGTGAGACAAGGCAAAGTGACCCGTCAAGGGAAGTTCAAACCCAACAGCTACGCATATCGGACAAAGGCTGGCACCGTTCTGCTCCACAAGTCAACAATCAACAGGTGGGTGACGTGTCTGTGTCTGCGACCGTGGGAGGGTGGGGACCCCACACCATGCTCTGCCACCGACACGCGTGCCAGAACCGGAGTACGACCCGTCTCTGCCCGTGGTTGACGAAGCTGTTCCCCTGTGCAGGGAGGCGTCCAAGCTGTACAGCCGCTGGCTAACGTACTTCATGGCGGTGAAGTCCAACGGCGGGGTATTTGTGCGGGACTCCTCCCAGGTCCACCCGCTGGCCGTGCTGCTCATGACCGACACAGATATCCATGTCCGAGGTGAGTGGTGCTGCAGGGCTGACGCGTTCACCTGCCCGTCCTCTTGTGCCCGACACCCCAGGCACCCCGCTCCTACAGCCCTACTGCAGTCGAGGGGCTGCAAGGCGACTCCCCCCGATCTCTGCTCCGAGCAGCTCTGCTTCTCCCGTGGCCAACTGTCTTCCCCTGCTTTCTAACCCTCTTACTTTGGACTGGCTGTTGCTGTAACAGGGCCACAAAGGCGACTTGTGAGCTGTTCCCAGCTGTAACTCTCCAGGGAGACAAGGCAACTGAGCCACAGGCAGGCTGAGCCGACTGGGCTAGTGCCGGGAGGCTCATCCCTGGGCAACGAGGAGTCGGGCTGGTGTTCAGCCGTGGCTGGTGTGCAGGGAGGAGCGAGCCCTTCTCCCCGGGGATGTGTTGCATTAGCTCGTGGGGTTTTGGCAGTGCTGCAGTTGGGCTCAGACGGGCTGCGCCATCAGTCGCCTCCCTGTGGGAAACAGTGGGAGGATGCCAGTGAGATGGGTCACAGCGCTCCCTGGCTCTTGTGGGAAATGTTTGGCCCAGCCGAATCGTGACTCTGGGCTAAAATGAGCATGGGGAGGAGCGAGCGGCCAGCACAGGCCAGAACCGCTCAGCGCCGTTCCTGCTTCTCACCTCCTCTCTTCTTCCCACTAAGATGATGGCTGGCGAGCAACAGTCTCCCTGACAGACAGTGACCTCCTGGTGCTGGAGGGAGACTCCTACACCATCCGCCTCCTGCGTGATTTCCGTGTGTCGCTCTCCAAGATGGTGGAGACGTGCCTGTGCTATGAGATGGCGGCCATCCCTGGGGACCTGCACCACCAGCACAGCCAGCTGCTCGACATCCTGGTGGATCTGCTCAAAGGCCCTCCCGGCAGCTTTGGCGCTTAGGCCGAGCTGGAGGATTGTGTGGGGACTTGTAATTTGTATAAAGATGTTCACAAATGTTTATTTAAATAAAGTTCTATTTATCCCTTGTGAAGTCATCTCTCTCCATCCTAGAAGATTAATGTTGTCTGAATCTCCTGCTGTCGGCTCCGTGCATGGTCACCGCGTAGGAAGAACCAGCGCAGTAACCGCCTGGAATGGACTGGGAGTGCCGATGGACCCCCACGCGGCCTTTGTGGGCACCCACCTCCTCCGCTCTCAACAGCGTCAGTCCCTGAACTGGAAGGCGAGGACGCGGCTGCTGCGGACCCTCCTCTGCCCCATCCCCACGGGGCCGGGCTGGACGGAGCAGCTCCGGTGCTGGAGCTCCTCCCGGCTCAAGAGGAGGACGGATGTCTCGGCTTGCGGCTGTGCCTGCTCTGGGGACCGGCGCCAGGCAGAGCATGGATCCAGCAGCTCCGGTGCAGGGTGGTGATCGTCGTCGTCGTCATCTTTGCTTGTCGGAGGGGAGGAAGCCCCGAAGGCACCGGATGGAGGTGACATTCCATGCGGCATCTCTGAGCCTCACAGCGGGGCCCTGCCACCCCACAGCGCGAGCGCAGTCGTGGCGTTGAGTGTGAGATGTGACTTGTCGTTCCTAATCTGCCTGTACTTTTTGTCCTCTTGCGTTGTTATTAATTTTTTTTTTTAATTATTTCTTGTTCTCCCTACGTCAAGGAGGCCGGATCCCTGTAACTTGTGCAACACAGGACGTGATTGTAGATGCCAGTCTGCCTGTGAGCGCTGTCTCCTGCGGGAAGCCAGGAGCATAGGCACAAAATTCTTTGTTTTCTATGAACAGGGACCATATTTCTGTGGAAGGAGGATTGTGACAGGCACAGCATTAAATGAGAAACCTGGAGTTTAATCCCAGCTTTACCTTGGATTCCCTGTCAAATGAAGACAGTGACCTACCTCACAGGGCTGTTGTGAGGCTTCGTTAATGTTCGTTAACGCGCGTGAGCCCTCGGGCTGGACAGTGCGGGAGAGTTCAAGTCCTTCACACTCGGTCTGCGGGCGCTGGGGGGCAGTTGTGCCCCTCCTGGGGCTGGAAGCGTCGCGGGGCTGCGAACGGCGCTGGAGGGAGGAGCGGCCGCCGCTTTCCCCAGCGGCTCGGAGAAGGGCAGTGGTGGGGCCTTGGCATCATTTGTTTTTATTCACCATTTCTTATGCTCTTTGTACCTGAAAGCGATGCGAGGTGTGACCGCGCCAGCCGGGCCCCGCTCCCCGGGGCCATGGAGGTGGCAGAAAGCCCCGGGCTGAGCGCGTTTCTGCGGAGGGGAGCGATGGCGAAGGGCTTCCTGCCCTGAGGAGCCCCCAGGGCTCCCTTCCTCGGGGCCACCGTTTGCCCCTCCTCTTTGTTCTCTATTACCATTTAATTTACTCGTCATGGGCTTTAATTAAAGGAGCTGCGGTCTCTGCCATCGGAGCCAAGGGGTGTGCGGGAGCCCCATGGCTCCAGCGGCTGTGGGCAAAAAGCACAAAGGCAGGTGTCAGGGGGGCCAGTGGCCACCTCCAGCAGCTGGTGGCCAACTCCAGCGGCAGGGCCGGGGCTGGGGGGGTGTTTCTGGTCTCCCTGAGCCCCCGCTGTCCCCCAGCCTGTGTTCACTCAAAACTTTTCATCTTCATTTCACTTGCTTGAGGTTGTCACTATTATTTGACCAGTGTTTGTTTCTTTTGGCCTGTATAATGGGCAGTATGGTTTTCCCTTCCAGCAGGTTTAAAAAAAAAAAAAAAAAAAAAAAAGAAAAAGACAAAAAAAAAAAACTAAGCTATTGTCTAAATGGTTCAGAACTAGTGTGATATTGGGATACTTCAGTGGCTGTTATGTGATACTGGATCTTTTTACAACATAGATTAAAGACAATAAAAAGGGATAGAGTAGTAACTGCCTCTCTCCTCTTCCTTCTTTGGGTTTTTTTCCTACTTTTTATTTTTTAAAGAGCTGCCTGAAGCTGCTTCTTTTCGTGCTGCTTCCCCAGGGCTGGGCCCAGCAGCTGAGATGCCGCCTCTCCCCTGTGCCGCCCCAAAGCCGGGGCGCTCTGACCCTGACCCCCTGTGTGTGTCCGAGCTGCTGCCGGGGGCGCTGCACCCCCTTCCTGGGGGCTCTGGCACCAAGGGGGGACGTGCAGTGACAGCAGAGCGGTGGCAGCTCTGCAGGAAGGAGCCGCAGCGGGTTAAATCCTTCAGGAGCCTCAGGGCAGCTGGAGGGTCCTGGGGGGGGGTCACAGACACCCCCTGGTCTTTCCTTGAGCGTGGCCCGGTGCTGCTGGTGCCCGGGGCCCCGCGGCAGCCGTGGGGTCGCACAGCAGGGCTGGGGGAGCTGCTGCTGCTGTGGGGGCAGTGGCTGGGGGTCAGCACCCCGTCGGGGGCAGGGCTGGGGGCTCTGGGGCCACATCCAGCCTCTGCGCTGAGCCTGGGCCAAGGTACAAACCCTTTGTTAGAGCGTGCAGGGGGGCAACTTCTCTGAGGTGTTGGTGGCCCCTCGGGGCCCCCCTTTAGCCACAGCTGCGGACAGGAGCCGGGCTTGGCCCCTGCTCGAGGAGGAACCAGGAGGGATGGACAGATGGATGAATTCCTCCAGGACTATCCATGCAAACAGGGTGTTCCTGCAGCTCTGCCTGATGGCTGGTCCCTCCGGCTCTGCAGCCACCAGGGGCTGGCATTGGCCATGGGGAGGTGGCCAACAGACCCCGTCCCCCCTGCACTGAGCCCAGGCTGGAGGAGCAAAGCTGGGATGGGGGAATGTTCAGTGGCTGAAGGCATCAGAGACCCTTCTCCATGCCCTCCTCTGCCACCAGCAGGACATCAGGTGTCCCCAACTGTGCCACCACCCCCCTGTCCCACCTTCCCGCCCCCCCTCCAACAAACTCAGGCCCAAGCTGCAGGGGAACATCTAGAAGCTTTATTTCAACCCTTTTACAATAGTCAGAATCACAACATCGAGTCAGGAAATGTTGCGGAGGAGACAACAGTCCGACACCCCTCGCGGGGCGGGGGGCGAGACAGAAAGGCAGAAGCAAATCGGGCCGAATTCACCCCAGGCAGGAGGGGCTCTGCCCCGGCCCCCCCCCGCCCACAGAGCTTTGTCTCAGCCTTACACCCATGCACTGACCCCCGTCCCCAGCCCGCCCCCCCCCCCCCCCCCAGCACAGGTACAGCCCAGCCACTCACCCCCTGCAGCGGCTGCACCCCCTCCTTGGGCAGCCGGGAGCCCCCATGACACAAAATAATAATAAAACATCACATTTAGAAAACACTTTTAAACATTGCTCACTCCCTCCCCACAGCTGGGGGGGGGGGGTGTGTGTGTGTGTGAGCAGCATCACCCCAAGCTCGCAGATGGGGAAACTGAGGCAGGGAGGTGATGTGACTTCCCGAGACCACTGAGGGGGCCAAGGCTCAGCCCTGCTGCGTCCTGCACCCTCCTCGCCAGCCCCACTGTCCCCGCGGGCATGTCCCGTCCCCCCCACTCTGTCGCTACTGGTTGTATCTACGTTACGGGGTGAGGGAAGCTGCAGGCAACGCTGGGCGCCGGGGTGGGACAATCACAGGGGGCACCACGACAAGTCTCGTGTCTGATTCCCACTCCAGACACCAGCTGGTGGCCAGCGAGACTCACCGAGGGGGAGATGTGGAAGGCAAACACTTACTCGAGCTGGGCTTGAGGTGCTGAGGAGGGGGGGAGAGACGGAGCCCACTTTCCGCTGCTGCCTCCCGTAGCAGTTTTTCCACCCCCACCTGCCGACTGCCCCGCACCAGGAGGGGGTTGGTTTTGGTTTTTTTTTGGGTGACATTTGTCCCAAGCCTGGGGGCTGCTGGCCTCCCAACAGCTGTGGTGGCAGGGACAGCCCTGCCCAGCCATGAGGGGCTCGGTCAGTCCCTCCTGCCACGTGCCGGGAGGACGCTGGAGCCCCTGTCACCCCCAAAGACGTCACTGCCATCAAGCTCTTGCCGCATTCCAAGAAAACTAGAAATTCTGCCTAAACGACACAAACACAGGAGGGTCCCACAGTGCCCCCCTCCCCCCCCCCCAGCACGACGTGGGGGACAACAGCGAGGGTCAGCATAGGAAACAACAACAAAAAACCCCACTACATTCAATTTGCGCCCAGGACCCCGAGTCCAGGGGAGGCGGGTGCTGGGGGGGCAGCAGCAACGCGGCCGCCACTCCTGGCCTCCTGCTCCTGTGGCCTCCAGCCCCCCCCCGCGCTGCGTTACTCAAATGTACTTTGTTTAACAGTATAAAAAGCCCCAAAGTTACTGTACATGCCACTGATACGCAGGAGATGCCAGGCTCCAGCAGACGGGATGGCGCTGGGGAACCCTCTGCCTGCGCAGGCACCCACAGCCGGGGAGGGACCGAGCCCCCCCCCCGCCCCAGCCCGTCCTGCCCCACCGCAGCCCCACGGCGGCTTCCTGCAGCTCAGGCACCTCCAAACCAACGCTCACCCCCGACAACCAGCTTCGGGGCGGGGGGGAGGCGGGGAGGATATCTCTTTGCTGAGCATCTCACTGAGGCTGCGGCCCACGCACAAGCTCTGCGCCCCATCCAGCAGGACCAAGACCCCCAACCCCACTTCTCCCCACGCTGCCTCCCCCAGCGCAGTCGCCCCACGCGCCGCTGCTGAGGAAGCAGGAGCCACGCGCGGCATCTCAGGCCAGGCCCGTGTACATTCGCGTTGCATCTAATTCAGACCAAAACTCTCTTTTTTTTTCTGTTTTCTGAGAGAATTTGCTACCCCTGCCCCCCCGGGAACACGCCAACGGCAAACACGGCTCCTTCCCCTGCTCAGCCCAGCGGGCACTCGGCCACCAGCAGCTTCTCCACAGCCTTCATTAAAGGTCTTGGCACTAACGAGCTCACGCCCACCTCTCCAGATGGGAAACGAAAGTCATTCTCCCCACACACGGCTCTCTTCCCAGGCTAGCAAATATGTACAGCTGCTTCCTGAAAACAAAATAAAATTTAAAAAAACCCAAACCACTAAAGCCCTATTAAAACTGAAGCTGTCCTTAAAAACCAACCACACCACACTAGTGTCTCTGGATTTAGTTCGTCAGCTGAACACAGGCACAACGCGTGTTAGAGAAGTGGCACAGAAGCGGGGGCCGGTCGGTGGGTGTTGGGCTGGGACACTTTGATCCTGCTCAGAGACGGGCCCGAATCCCGCCGCAGCCAAAAAAATGCATCACGTGGGACCACCGAGCAGCCAACACACCGGATAAAAGCAGCACAGGGGGAGAAGGCGCCCGTGCCGCCCCTTGGCAGGGCATTAGCCTTTTGCTTGCTTTATTATTATTACTTTTTTTTTTTTTTTTCGCAATCGCAGAAGATAAAGTGCAATGGTGCCACTCGCCTCCCTCCTGCGGCACCTGAAGGGAGCCCGGCCCCCGGCTGCCGCCCCGCGCCCGGGCATCGCACCCCCGGGGAGGAGCCGCAGGAGGAAGGCGACAGCTCGGCTTCCACCTCCTCTTTGGTTCTCCATGACACCGTTGGCCCTTCCTCCAGCCCGCGGCTGCTCCTCGGCCACGTCCCCCGCTCCTCCGCCTGGCCGGTGAGCCTGGAGCCCGGCTCCATCCCACTGCCCATGAGGATTTACCCTCGGGGAGCCGGGCTCCACGCACCCCGGGATCCTCTGGCCAGTCCCTGCCCGGAGCAGATCCAGGTTGTGGCCAGGGGAAACCCAGCCCCGGTCCCGTCCTGCGGCGGGGCTCGGCCTGCGCCCCTCCGGCTCCCTTGCCTCCGAACTTCCCCTCAATTCAAGTGTTGGAAATAATAATTTAAAAAAAAAAAAAAAGCAGAACAAACCACAAACCGCACAACCGAACCCCGAGAGTGACAAGATCACGCTGGTGTTTGTTTAGAATTTAGCGGTGAGAGAAAGGAGGGAGCGGCAGCGAAGGGGCAGTGATATATACCGGAGGGCGACATGCGGGCGAAGGGGTGGCGGGAGGCGGCAGCCGCAGGGACCGGCCGCGGGGTCTCCGAGCGCCGGGACGCGGCTCCGCTGGCCACGAAAGAGGTTCCCAACCCCAGCCCGGAGCTGGCATCGGCGGCCGCTCCGCTCTCCCCGGAGAGCCCAAGGGCCCAGGGTTTTAGTGCTGGGCTAGTCCAGGGCTAGTCCAGGGCTGGCCTTGGCAAGGACAACACCAGGGCAGGGAGCCACCAGCGCGGCTGCGTGCCCCGGTCTGGGGTTAGAGGGATGTGGCAGGAGAGGTGAGGAGGAGGAGGAGGAGGAGGAGAAGGATGAGGAGGAGGAGGATGAGGAGGATGAGGATGAGGAGGAGGAGGAGGAGGAGGAGGAGGAAGAGGAGGAAGAGGAGGAAGAGGAGGAAGAGGAGGAGGATGAGGAGGAGGAGGAGGAGGAGGAGGAGGAGGAGGAGGAGGAGGAGGAGGAGGAGGAGGAGGAGGAGGAGGAGGAGGAGGAGGAGGAGGAAGGGAAGCAGTGGGAGGTTTCTGGGGTATATATAACCGCCCCTTTCAGGTGCAAATCTGCATTGCTTATTTAAATTTTGTATTCAGAGGAAAAAAAAAAAAAGCACTTATGAAACTAGCAGACGACTTTGATGCAAACTAGTACATTTTAATGCCATTTTTATTAGAAATCATGCAAACTTTAATATAAAAAATACAAGTGCAATAAGAATCTTTTGTGTGTAAATACAGATTCCGGGTTATCGTGTCATTGTCGGCTTCCCAAAGAAATATTCCCCCAAGCCGGAGAAGCTGCAGGCTTCCCTCCGTCCCCTCCTTCAGCTCCCCCCTTAGCGCCCACCTGCTTCAGTTCGCTTTGATCCCAGCCTTTTGTTATTCCACCTTTTTTTTTTTTCCTTTTCCTTTTTTTTTTTTGCTTTAAATTAGTTTGACAACCAAGAACGCCTTTTTTTTTTTTTTTTTTTTTTAATTTATTTACATTTCATTTCTTTAGTGTCATTTGCCAACACGAAACGAGGAGCTCACACCTCAAAGAGGAGGTTAAAAAGAAAAAAAAAAAAAAAAAAAAAGAAAAAAACCAACCCAAAAATAATAATAATTCTCCTTCCTTAGTCAAGAGCTGCAGCTCCCCGGCACCGGAGCCCGGCTCCCCCGCCCCGGCCGGGGGCTCTGCCTCCCGCAGCCCCCCCCGGCCGCCCTCGTCCCCCGCCTCACGCCTGTCCCCCGCCTCACCGGCCTCGCTCAGCCTGACGATGGGGTCACCCCCAGCCATCGGCCGCTTAAAAAACGCCGCGCGCGCGCCCACGCACGCACGCCACAGACCTGCTTTAGCCTCGGAACTCGGGGCCTGCGTCCGACCTGCAACTCCGCCGCGAAAGCAGCCTCCTGCCCTTCTCCAGACCTCCCGCCCCCGCCGGGAAAAGAGAAACCCCAGGGCTTTGGCTGTGCAAGTTAATAAATAAACCGTCTTTGCCTTGCTAACGCGCAGAAGGTCCTAGGCATCCTCCGGGGCTGGCGGTTTTGGCCTTACAGGAGGGTTTGGTTTGGTTTGTTTTGTTTTGTTTTCCCGAACGAGCATCGATTCAACGCGTCCCGTTGCAGAGCCAACCACAGGCTTCATCTGACCTCTCACAGCACCTTTGCCTTTCACACATTCTTGTGCCTTTCATTTCAGACATGGCTTAAATCCCGTGAATTTGCTCCATCGTTTTAAAATATTAAAAAAAAAAAAAAAAAAAAGAAAAAAAAAAAGAAAAGAAAAGAAAAAGAAGAAGAGGAGAACAAAACAACACCAAAAAGTTACAATTGCTGGATATGTCAATTAGAAGCCAGCACTGCAGCAGCGGTTAATGTCTCTACTCTCCTACGGGCAGGGAAAGAAGGAAAGAGAAAAGGAAACTTAGCGGGGGGTTCGTAGCACGATAAATCATCAACACAGCGTCACAAAGGATAAAAGGTTAAAGTCAACAGTTAAAACAGCCTAACGTGTGTGTATAATATATATCATCATCAAACAGGATCAGCAGAAACTGAAGCGGCAAGGAGGAAAAGGTTGGGTGGGGTTTTTTTGTTGTTTTTTTTTTTTAAAAGAAAGATAGCTATAGATAGATCACAGCTTAATCCCTGTTAACTCTGGCCTGGCTTCAGCCACCAGCAGCGCAGCCACGCTCCGGCCCGGCCGCCCGGGCTCGGGGACACGGCCTGGAAGCCACTAGACACCCGTCCCCGACACACGACACTAACGCTGACTCTAGTGTCCCCCGCCCCCCGCCTCGAAAAGCCAAAGGGACGCAGCAGGAGAGGGAGGGAAGCCCTTTCCGGCCAAGAAGGGACCACCGGAGCCCGGCCCGCTCGGGCAGGGGGAGCCTCCAGGCTGCGTGGAGGAGCCAGCGCGACCGAAAGGGACGCGGAGCCCTGCTAAAACGCTGTCCCCTTCCCATCTAAAGCCAGACGGCGGGTTAAGAGAGCCAAGCTGCGTTACTCTGGGGGGGGGGGAGAAGGCGGGAGATGGGGCCGGGGGGGGTCACAAGCCTTGCTGGGAAAGCGCCGCAAGGGGAGCCGGCTGTTGCAGCGGTGACAAGGAGGCGACTGAGCCCAGGCTGTCGCTGACGGATGTGCTACGCCAGGGGGAAGTGCTGCTGGAAAGGTTGGGGGGTTTGGAGACGACTATTTCCGCTCCGTGGTCCGTTCGAGCCTTGGCCTTCTCACGGAACGTCAGCTTGTGGGATTCAATCTGCAGCGACACAAGGGCAGGTGAGAAGGGGAAGGGCAGGAGGAGGAGAGAGGAGGAGAGGGGGGAATGGAAGACGATACCATAATGTCATCATTAGATGCCTGGAAAATAAAAGGCAATTTTCTGAATTAAAAAAAAAGGTAAAATAAACCACCCCACCCCTACAAGACACGGCTACGAACAGTTCCAGGCTGAGGTTACAGCGGTGTGACCAGTGCCCGGGGGCGGCTGCTCTGCCCTGCTGCAGTGCTCTCCCCCCCCTCCCAGCCCAGTGCGCACAGAGAAGCCGCAGGAACTTACTTGTTTCTTGTATCTGAGTCTCGAAGCTCTGAATTTCCCTTTGGTCGCCCCCGCTCAGGGCGGTGGGCGCTGCCGGCCCTACGCCATTCTCTCGCATCTCACTGCCTGCCTGGGCTGCTGTCACCTCTCCGTTCTGAGGGGCCGGGAGCTGCCCGGGCTCCACGCTCCCCTCAGCCTACAATGAGACAACGGGGTGGGGAGGACGACAGGGACACGTCAATAGAAGATGGTGGGGGGGTGAAGTGCGGGTTCCCGGAGCCCTCTCCGCCCTCCCCAGCTGCCGAGACACGCGCGGGGACGAGGCGGGGGGGTGGGGGTCGGGGGGTGTGTTTGGAAGCGGGAAGCAGCCCCTCCGCTCCCCGGGAAGCCACCGTCCTGACCGTCCCCGCAGAGCCATCGCTCGTCCGAGCGCAGGCGCCGTGTCCCCGAGCACGGGGTCCCCAAACACACGCCTGGAACGCCCTGGTGACAGAGGACGTCCGAGGCGACGGCAGGCCGAGGACTAAAGCCAAGCGCTACGGGGTCAGAAGCCAGGAGGTGGTTCGGGTACATCGCAGCGAAGCAGGCTCCGTTATCTGGGGACATATTTCTATATACCGGACCCAAACAACACACAGCGGATCCCAGAACAGAAAGGCCAAGTCTGCACAAAGGACCTGATGCTGATGCTGGACTACGACCTGGAAGCGCCGTGTTTAGAGAAGACCATCCTGGTCTGATCTCCAGCTGTAGCTGGTGATCCTACCTGGAGTCACCAACTTCTACCAGCCTTGGAGAAGAGCGAAGTCCTACTGCCGCTAGAGAAGAGACTAATACACTGGTGGGCGGCTGCTGAGAGTGACGCAGAGCTGCTTGGAAAGACACTCAGACACCACCAACAGCACGGCAAGCAGAGAAGATGCCACGCTGGACCAGCCCAGCTCCGGGAAGGAGCAACTCATCCAGCCAGGACATGCCCTTGCTGCCACGTTCAGCAGGGAGGAGGTGGCACGTCCAGTCCAAAGCAGCTCCGCTCTGCCCCCATGCCCTTGCCCCACACAGTCCAAATCCACGGGGAATCAGGCTGCAGGCTCTGCTCAAGACTAATCCACCCCTCTCTCCCTGCAGCCCGGGTAGCAATGAGAGACAGCCATGGACCCGCTCACTCAACAAGCAGCAAAACCTCCCGGCCTTCCTGCTGGGGTCCCAGTTCCCACCCACCAACTGCCAGCAACGCCGACAGCCAGGTGCTTCTGCAGGAACTACGGGGACTTGGATGATCCCTGCAGCTCCGTGAGAGCCACAGAGGGTGGCAGAGCAAGAGGGGCCGGTCCCTAAGTGCCACCTGCTCCGATGGCAGCGCTGGCTGGGATCGGTGGGATGCAACAGGGATATGGTTTGGTCTCCGTATTGCAAGGCTAAATGTTAGAGCCCAAAAAAACACTGGATGAGAGTGTCACCCACAGAGACCCTTTGCACCCATGGAGATGGAGGGGAAATATTAAACAAATCAGGCTAATTCTGAACAGGTGAGATTTTAGGACTTCAGTGAAAACCCTGATTACTAGGAAATCGCACTGGTTTATGGACTAGACGCTCCAGTAAACCGGAACAGCCAGGCACCATTACGCAAAGCTCCCTGTCCCTGCCGACGCACCGGCAGCTTCTCTCGGTCCTTTCAGCTTCCCGCTGAGCCCCGATTTGCCGGGCTCGAGTTTACATAAAGGACTGGAGACCACAGAGTCCTGATATGTCCCCAGCAAATGCTCTGGCAGTCACCCCTTGCCTGGTTTTACCGGGGATGATGAAGCACATCCTAAATATACCCGTGAATTCTGCTGCATGAGCTGCTCTTTGGGACAGGGATTATTTCTTTCAAATTCACACGGCGTTTAACACAATAGCTCAACCCGGCTGAACTCCAAACCCTTCCCCAGCACAAAAGCGCTCAAACAAAAACAACGCTGGGCCAACCAAGGGAGCTCAGTGTTTAGAAGGGGGTTTCTTCTCCTCCGTCTGTCTGTCCCGCTGGGGGCAAAGTCATATTTTAACAGTTACGACGCCGGAGCGCAGGATTGTTTTCTCCCCTTCCAGAGCTATCGGCCAATTCAGAAGCGGCGGTGTCTCACACAGCGACTCCCTAAACGTAATCCCCAGCACCGCTCTAATCGTTTCGTGGCGGATGCGATAGGTCATGCCCACACATCCATCACTCGGTGGGTCGAGCGGGGGTGATTTCCCTCCCCTCGGTGCAGATGTCGCATTGCTGGAGCGAGACCTGCAATTTGCAGAGCCGAGGCTGGGGGCAGCTGATGTTCTCATGGGGAGCAGCGCTGAATCACAGCGATGAGAGAGCAAAATCCTTTCTCATCCTCGCACAAAGGGCCTTTGGGCTGGGCTGCAGAACAGGTTACGGGCTGAAAACTGCTCCCAAGAGCTGCAAGGTGCTGTCTCCCAGCACGGAGCACCTTGCTCTCACCAGCTTTACTGGGGGTTAAAAAAAAAAACCCACCAGGGAGAAAGGGCCAGAGGCAGCTTCTCTGATGGGCGCGTCGCTTGCAGAGCGATTCCCTGCTCTCAGATCCCGAGAGGAAGGATGCAGATGGGCAGCGCGAGCCCTGAGTAACACCTAGCAGGGAGCACGTTCAGGCAGGGCACATGGAGCTCGGCTCCTTTTCAACTCCTGCTTACTCCTGGGGTTGCCAACAGAGGCCACAGAAATAGGTAGATGGCTAGAAAAGGCTGGGGGTGGAGGAGCTGCACTACATCAACAGCAGGACAAGGAGAAGAACCAAACTTAAACCCTACCCTGATGCGCCAGAGCTTGCTGCACCCACCTTCACGGTCCCTCCTGCTGGCGAGTGTCCCACGTTGTCCAGAGAACCCACTTTGGCTTGGGCCTTCTCCTTGAAGTTCAACTTCTGGTTCTCAATTTTGACATCTCCTCCCCCTAGAACAAGATTGCGTAGGGGTGAGTTTATTAATGCCTCCGGAACAGTCTCACCTGGGGTCTGTCCCCTTCCCACCCCCACCCAGGAACCACTGGGGACCCAGTGTTCTTTGGAGGAGGGACGTGACCAAGTCTCTCTCCAGTTTAAAAACTGGCAAGCTCAAAGCTGGTGATTTCCACCTGTGCTGGCCAAGCAAGACTGGAAGGAGGCAGGGCTGCACAGCAAAGCCCTGGAGGTGCCTTCAGGTGGGGAACACGCCACACGTCCGGACAGCCAGGCTGGAAGACACCCTCACGCTGACCGCCTCACTAGATCTGCTCACGAATCCCAGAGCCGTGAAATGCCAGTTCCACCCGATCCCACACTGGTGGGTTTCCAATGGCTAATACCAGCGTCCCACTCCTATCTGTGTCCCCTGCCAAGGTCTCCGCCAGCTCAGCCCATCTGCGTAGGCGTCGGTGCGACACGTTCTGCTCCTTTTCGTTAAGTGCCTTCCTTTGCTCGTTAGCCGTTCCCACTCCCACTCCATCACTGGCAGCCGTAGGACCGACATCCCCTCCCTGACACACAGACCCTCGTGTCACTGCCTGGACACCGTGCAGGTGTGGGGACTGGACGGACACTTCAGGTTCAGGAGAACACGATTTCTAGCAAGGTTTTTCTAGATTTAGCATACTGCAGTTCCCGTTCATAAATACGACTGTATGTGCAGTCCCTATTCCAGCAGGTTTCTCAAAAAAACCTTTATTTAAGAAGTATTGCTAAACACAACTTTGCTTCCCAGTGAAATGCTCCATCCTCAGCACTTTGGAAGCTTGGCATGGCCAATGATGGAAACCAACTGATTTGGTCTAACAGAAACCTGTTAAAACATCTGACAAGAGATAGTTCTGGAGGGATTATTCTGCTTTAATCAGCCCTGGACAAGAGCAGTTATTGTCGCTCACAGCTTGTTATTAGAGAGCACTGAATAAACAGAGGTCACGTTTGTGGCACCACGTTCTCAAAGCGGGAGCGGGTTTGGAGGCACTGAAGCGTGGTGCTCGGTGTGTAAGGCTGAACTGCTTTCAACCCAACAGGCTGGCAGCAAGGGTGCAGGAAAGTCCCAGGAGCAGACAAAGACAAGCCTGTGGTGTTGGTTTTCAGCTGTGGTCAGCGAACTTTGTCCCTCGTGCACGGATGTTTGATTGCCAGGAGCTTCCCCGTGCAGACACGAGCCAGCAGAAGTCACTGAACTGGCCATACTTGAGGACGCTACAAAGGCACGGGTCAAACAATCTGCCTACAGCCACAGCACCTTGACCTCCGGACCTGCCTAAGCTCCAGCTGGGTGGTGGGTGGTCATTGCTTGGACAGGAAACCTGAGATTCGCAGGAATTCACCCAGGGTAATTGCTGTGCTCTCAGTGGGGAGGAAATAATTCCTGCCCACTCATCCCATAATACGTCATTAAAGAGCCAAAAGTGTTTTATAGAAGACAGGAGCTGTCTCACTGAACCGAAGGCCAAAGAGACATTTGTATCTGCTCTGAAGAACTGGAGGGAAGTCGCTTTATCTTTCCACAGCACACGCGTTCAGAGCCCCAAAGCCCTCCGCAAGCACGGATGAAGCTTCCAGACTCCTGGTCATGGGAAGTATCTCCCCCCTTTTTTTTTTCCCTTCCAAATAGGGAGGAAAAAAAAGAGAACTGAGTCAAAGCAGTAGATTATCTTCACAAGCAAGATGAAATCCCACATCTCCTAATCCCCTTCTCTGCTGATGAAGCCACCAGGAATTGCTAAGAACATTCTACCAGTGACAGCACCTCTGAAACACCTCCTGAAAGCAGCAAACCCCTTAATCTCTTTCAGTCATAATCTTGACACACAATATCTGCAGACAAATCATGAGGGAACGGTAAAATTTCTACCTGGCTTATGCTTGATATTTGCTTTAGAGCCACACTTCGAGGACACTTTGGAAAGGTCGACTTTCTTGTTCTGGATCTGCACCTAAAAAGGCAAAAAGAAACAACTCAACACAGAGAAACATTTCCCGTGATTCTGGAGGCCAATGGGCCACCTCAAAACATGGGGTCACACTTAACAAACCTGCACCCCTTTTCCACCATATTATATTTTCATATTGATTTCCCAGCCGCTGCGTGCCAAACGCTATCGTTGGCTTTAGCGTTATTTCAAGGCCTGCGCCAGCCAGAAGTGGTTAACGTCAGCAGAGAGAAATGGAGACTGGATACAACTAACAGATGGACAGCAACCAGACACAGGAGTCTTGAGTTCATGGCACATCCACGGAGTACGAAAGCGCTTGGGAGAGGGACCAAAAAAACGCCAATCCCATTGCCGTGTTCCCCTGAGGACAACGGCCATCGCCTGGGCAGCTCCAGAGTGTCACCAGGACAGATGTCATCTCGCAGATCTACTCAGCCACTCTCTTGTTGGAGGGCCAGAGACACGCCACCAGCTCCAACTTTTTCCTCTCTACCACCTCCGCTGTGCAGATTGACCCACGTCTAATTGTCAGGCTTTGTGTGCAGCCCCCTCACAGCGGTCGTTCCTCCCTGCTGAGAACAGGATACCATCATTGTGCCCAGATGGAACAAACCGCTTGGAGAAGCTGTCCTCCTCGAAGACAAAACACCGGGATGGAGAAGTATTTCCCGGTCTTATTTCCTTTAACCCCATTCTACCAGTGACTTGATACTGGCATACAAAACCTTCAATGAAAAATGTTTGGTGATGCCGTCATGAAATCATGAGATATTCATGACTCAATAGATGACCTTCTTCCAAATCAATGAACCACGGAATCGTAGAATGGCTCAGGTTGGAAGGGAGCTTAAAGATCATCTAGTTCCAACCCCCCTGCCAAATATTCTAGCACGGTGTTTGTGGACATCACCTCGAATTTGGGGAGAAGCGTCTTCTCTGGGGTAGGACAAAGGTGGAGACAAAATGTCACAGGTTTTACGTCTTTTTGCTCAAAAAGTATTTCACCTCTGACACTGGAACCAAGTGCATTGTACAGAGCCCCACTTCTGACAGCTTTAAAATTCCTCCTGCAGCTCCAGGTGGATGAAAAATTCCTCTATTCCAGAATTAACTTCTTGTTTAACGACTTGGAGAACTTCCATTTCATACAAACATAGGACAATTTATACTGGAAGGAACTTCTGGTCATCTGGTCTAACCCCCTACCAAGATGACATTATACCTTTCCATGGGGAAAACCTAGGGGGTTTTGGTGGTAACGTTAAGAGGGTCATCTCTCCCAGTTGTGTCAGCAACCACCAGCTGGCACCTACCTGCGCAGAAGGTTCTGCTATAGATCGCCTCGCAGAGAAAATTAAAAATCTTTCTTTTCGAATGCGACAAGAATTCGTTCACTTGCAAGCAACTCTAAAAAGCGTATTGAGAATGATCATGATAATTTGCAGTACATCTTCCTCGGGAAGCCTGAATCCTCCAAGTACTTGCCAAGAGGGATGAGTCAAAGCCCTGCTGTCTCGTTTGCTCAGACTGAGCGGAACAGCAGAGTTCAGCCTCCTGCTACGCTGGTCCGCGTTCACCTCCCTGACTCAGTGACACCAGACACTCCGAAAAGGGGAGATCGTGGCTATTGAACATGGTTTTCTTGGCGGTTGGCTAGTAAAGTCACTACAGCTTTTATAATGAGCACTCGTTTGCTTGGAACTGGAATAAAACCAAATTTATTTCGCAGAAAGCATTTTAAAATAATAATGTTTGTTATCAGCTGGGGTAGACATACCCAGCTCTGGCTCCTCACGATTTCACCTGGGGATCCAAACAATTACACCCAAATGGAAGTGTGTTCCTTGTAAGATTTCTAACATTAGTTGTTTTGAGTTTGCAACGGGAGACGCGTTTAAAGGTTTGCATTTATAGAGCCAAACACTCAGACTCTGATGCCAGAAACAAACTTTAGATCGGAAAGACACTCAGATGGGAAGTGTCATTCTCATCTCTTTTTAGATTTTCTACCTCTGACTATTTCCCAATCCACCTAAGCAGGTCAAGCCAAAGAGCAGAGAAACAGACAATACACCCCAAATCACCTGGTTAAATCTTCAGCACCTGCACTTTTATACAATCTACCTCTTCACTGTTGCTTTCTTTAAAAAGAGAGGGGGAAAAGATGAAAGCACAACAAAAGCTTTTACCCAGGAAATCTAACTGTGTTTGTATCAAGGTATTTCTGGCAAATATAACCTGAGTAGGAACAATATCGACTGCTTTTGAACACGTCTTCTTGGGTGTCTTGGAGGGGAGAAGAAATTATCTCCGCATAGAGAAGGCAACATGGGTCCCCAGGGGGTACCAGCTTGGAACCACCTCGCCTGGCAGGAGGTCCATCCCTTCCACCAGAGCAACCCTAAAGCTGAATCGTAATTTGCAACTAATCACAGCTCTTGTCCACGGGATCCCTAAAAGCTTTAACCGAAGCCACAGACTAGAACAAGGGACTTCCCAGACACCCCCACCAGCAGCGCGGTTCAGGAATCCAACACCCAGAAGCCTTCTATCAGAAGCGATCACCGAAACTATTTGAACAAGAGAACATCTTGGGAGAGGACACTAACATTACACTGCCTCGCAGGGAGGGAGCGGATATAAAAATGAATAAAAGGAAACGCTTTTATAGGAAGCCAGACTGGCCTCCGCACCTCGTCTGCTCACATAGGTACTGCCTGTGCTGGGTCTGGGGGCCTTGGACGGCTGGGAACCACTGCCTGACGCTGCTCTGGGGGCATGTGGAACCTGGAAATGGTAAGCGCTTTATTCTCTATTCTCAAAGCAAAAAGCTTAAGTAGTTGAGCCAGGAGGAAAAAGTGCAGTGGGAAAAAAAAGGAGAGCGTGGAAGAAGAGAAAAAGAAAGTAGGCACACACTTGTCCCCTAGAGTTGGGGATGTCCCCTAGAGCTGGGGATGTCCCCTAGAGCTGGGAATGTCCCCAGGACAGGTCAGTAAAGAGGAAAAGACAGGCTTGGTGATTCATTAGAAGAAAGAATTGTTCACTAATGTGGCGAGAAAAATATCCCCCATGTTTAAATCATATTTCTGTTGGCCTCAAAACAAAAGGAAAAGGATGTGTGAGAGTCGGTGTCCACTGAAGGGCTACACGAGGTAGGAGCGGCAAAATTAAAGTGCCTTAAAAAATACAGCTCCTTTGAGTGCACGAACAGCTAAGTTACAACAGCTGCTCTTCAACAGCAGAGCCAAAGGGACTTCTGCCACAGAACACTCCTTACACATCAACAGGCTGTTCCAAACTTGGGTGACAAAAGCAGATGCAATCTGCAGCAGGAACAGAACTGCGCCGAGCGAAACAAACGTGCTGAGGGCACCCAACTGACACGATGGTCTCAGCAGCAGTTTGTCTTTCTGTGGCACAGAGAATTCTCCTGCGTGAGCATTTCTACGGGAAGCTCCAGACACAGGTGCGCGCTCCCATGAGCGCTGGGTAAATCACGGAAACATCAACTCAGAATGGCAAATCCCACCAGCGGTGAGAACCCACAAACTGGAGGGCAGGGAGGGCAGCGGAGACGCGCGTCCAGCGACTCTCAGTGGGGAGTCAAGCTTAATTAAGTGAGACTTCAACATCTCTTCTCTTACCATCTCGGCAACCAACCTGCAGAGAACAAGAAGCCAGATTTGGTTGCCTCTTGCAAAGGTTTAAGGAGGAATTGGTCACCTAGAGCAAAGGTTCAGCCAGCCAGCCAAATACATACGTATTTCCCAGGAAAAGTGGCCGCAGCAGCTTGCACCGCAGCCGGGTCCTGTGTAGCATTTCTATCTGCTGGACCAGACAGCAAACGGAACACGCTGACTACACGGCAACGGGAAGTCTGGTCCCAGAAATTGAATATTTGCACCTCAAAGACTACGTAAAGCAAAGGCGCAGGGAGTTTCATTGATGCTGGCTCTCGGGCACTGGGCACGGAGGAAGCATCGCAGGAGGCGAGAGCTGGACACGGCTCCTCAGGAACCCGGCGTATTTAAATACCAATGGAAAAAAACTTCCTTGGGCTTCAGTATTTCAGCGTCCTTACGAAACCATCCAGTCTTCCTGCAAACTATCCCGAGCACAGACAGGCGAGCGTGGATTTGGTGAAGGAGTACAGATTTGCCCACAAGGAAACATGCCCGCCAAACTACAGTCATCTTTTCAAAAGCTTTGGTATCTAGGCAGTTAACTTGGCTTTTTTGCCCAGACCCTTCAGGATGTCATACGTCAAACCAAGTCCACAGACGTTACAAGATTAGCCTTCTATTTTAATAAGCTCAACTCTGCTGCCAGAGATACCAGTAGCCTTTAAATTTAGAAATTAATCGCAGCTCAAAGATTAAGTCCCGGAGTCTTTTCCTCCTCCTTTCTCGAAGGCTCCCTTCCTTTCAAAGAAGAAGTGAAATCAGTCTGACTCGGGCTTGCTCTACGAGCCGGTGAAGAGTAACAGGCACTTCTAAGCCACAATTCATTTCATCTAAAAAAAAACCCCAGACACCTAAAATAGGTCAGAGGACTGATGAGGTGCCTGCGCTGACTGCGGAGGGAATCCGTGGTGAACGATCTCCCGGGGTCAGCCGTGTGCACATCCCACATTTGGTCGTGAATAACACGTAACCCATGCGAGAAACAGGTCAGGTGTATTTGTAGTACTACGAAACAAAACACACACATTCAACCTAGCATCCCATGGGGAAAAAAAATAAAATTAAAGTAAATCCTCCAGCCTACATTATTTCCAGAAGCCCTGAAACTCTGCCACACAGTTCTGCCTGAAACACAGCATTTCTAAGACTGACATATAAAAACATAGTACAAGAGAAGGCGTTAGTAGAAAGACAGCTTGCCCAGAGCCCATACTTACATTCCCACCTCCAGGGACATGCTTAATATTGTCCTTGGAACCACACTTGGACTGAACATGGCTGTAGTTCGCTTTTTTGGAGACTATCTGGACCTGGAACGTTACAGAATGGAAAACAACACAAGGGAAGAGGACTGGTTAGAGTTGTCATACGGCAGGCTGGAGTGGATGCTCTAACACGGTGGATAAACAAGGAGTCGTGTTAAACTCAATCCAACTTTAGTATTAGGTGTGAAAGCAACTGAGGAGGAGAGTGAGGAAAAAAAAAAAAAAGTGAAGGAAAGGAGAGGCTGCACAGACAGTGTTAGTGCGAGAGCGTAAGCGCTACGTGAAGACCAGGATCCTGTACGGGTCAGCATCTCCTGACTGGGATCATCCATGTCCCTCGGGAGGCTTCCCGGCTGTCTCCTTCCACCATGGCTCAAAGCCACGGGGCCACCACGGCCAACAACGCTACGGACTCTTTGGCGTCTGCGCTTTGTTCCCATCTGCCTGGACGGACTCCAGCCTTGGGTAACGTCTTTCAAAACGCCCGCTCTGAGAAACAATTCTTCTGATGAAGGCTGTCAAACCTTCCGTTAGATTTTAATCAGACGAGTCTTACGTTAATTAAATTGTTTCTCCTGTAAGCTAAAATGATTTGGGACTTTTAGGAGATACAAAGGGCGTACGTTAAATGAGTTTTTACTCCCAAAGGTAGTAACCGAGGCGGAGTCACAGGCCCGTGTTTACAAAGGGTTAGTTGCGACACGTGTTTAGTCTGGGGGTTATTTAACACAGCACAAAACGTGGCAGAAGCTGTATCTAGAGTACTTTCTAGAAAGAGGTGATAAATTTGAGGCACAAAAGGAATCACCAGAAGGTTTGTGCTTGAGCAGGTTTCCCCAGGCTCCTTGGCCAGTTCAGGGAGACCAGGCTCAGCGCAGCAGCAGCTCTGAAAACGCACTCGTGCCGCGGCAGTTTATAATGGTTTACTGACTTCTCTGGAGGTACAAATCCCATCCAGTCTTTAACAGGCTCTGCCTGACGATATCCGAATTACACCAGCACTGCCGGCACCCCCGCCTCGCTCCCCATCCCCTCCTGCTGAAATACCACGTCACGACAGCTTGGAGGAACCCTCTAACGGTGACCACCTAAGGCACGGAGCTAAAGAGCCTGGGTACAACTGGGTGGGGAATACCGCAGGAAAAAATATGAAGTCCTTAATATTCTGCAATCTTAAAACAAGCAGAGGTGAAGAAAAGTTCTCTCTTCCTAGTTACAGACTGTGTGTGAACCGTGTATGAGCTGTGCGTGAAGAACTCATCTTAAGGGAAACCTCCAACTCAAAGTTAAGCCTATCTACCCAAATGTGAAAACAGAGGGCTCCGAAAATATTTACATTTACAGCAGGCATGGAAAAGATACCTACGATCGTGATCTCTGAACGTGTTTAACCAGCAACATCTCAGGGTTTACAAGAAAGAATTGGAAAAGTGTCTGTGCAAGGAAGAGTGACACTGACAGGAGAAAGCAGAAGAGTTGAAGAGAAGGGAAAGTGACTCAAAATGGAAATATTTTCCTCCATCTCCCACAGAGAAAAGTCTGAAATAAACTCACTTTCCCATTGGGCTGTTTTGGGGCACCCTCTTTTGATACGGTTGTTTTAGTAGTAGCCATTTTAGAGACCGCATTGGGTTCAGACTTCCGCGCAGCAGCGGCTGATTCTGGCTTTTTCTCTATTTTCCCCTAGATGGAGACAAATGGATGATTTCAACCAGCAAAAGCAAAAAAGTGGGCAGGAGAGTGCGGGGGACGCAAGCTACCCGGATAAACTCAGCGGAGCGGACAACCCAGGAGAACTTCTTACGTGCTGTAACCCTCTGGCACAATATAATCCCACGGCCAGGAATGATAAAACTGGGAGGCTGGAGGGGAAGCAACATCGGACACGGGGTGAAACCAGCACCCTGGGGTCACGGAGCAATAATTAAGTTCTCCATTTCTCAAAAAGCTCGTAGGTGCCCTTCATGGGGGCGTCTCATCATTTCCCCAAGCGGTGACGCTGGCAGGTCTCCAAGCACCCCCCACTACGTTATATTCTGCCAAAAAAAAATACCCAATCTTTTAGTAACCCAACGGCAGCGCTGACCCACCTCCGTCACCTCATCGAGGCAAACGCTTCCCCCGGGCGGTTTTCTTTGCCTGGGAGCTCTAAGAGCTCTGCTGGGTACGGCCACGCTGTGCTGCCATTTCTGATTTCACACCCCCACACCGGTTTGACTCAGGCTTTGACATCGGCGGCTGATTTAGTTTTTAACTAACCCAACGCAGGTGGACGTAGCTAACCCAGCTAAGCAGGGAACGGAATGGAAATTTACAGGATTTCAGAAAAAAACCCCAGCAACTACCTGAGAATATCCATTCTTTTGCTAATCTAGATCCAGATAAGTGCAGCAGAATTTACATTTTTTGGGGGGGGGCGGTGGGGTGTGTGTGTGTGTGTCAGCATAAATCCTGTATTTCACTCACCCACCAGCAACAGAATGATAAACAAAAATACCCCAGGACTCCTAAGGCATTCTCATACAGTGTAAATAAGACTATGAAAAGGACAATTTTCTTAAAAGTACAATTGTTAGGATTTAACAATTCGATGAAAATATTTAGAAAATAAAGGACAGTACAATCAAATGTAAAACAAATTCCCTTAAACTGACACAATAACCCTGTAAGCTAAAAAGCTCTGTGATCCTCAGAACCCTCACACAAGTTAAAGTAATCGAACAATCTTGCGTGTTCTTTTTGACCGGACGGCAGAAGGCTTTCTCAACTTCTGCCTGGTTTCCAGCTACAATGAATGGCGTATGAAAGGGTCCCCCTCCTCCCTGCCTCAAAGTTTTTCAGCAGATTTGGGTTGTGGAGGGGAAGTTTCTGTTTTCTAGACCTCTACGGAGGTCTATTCTCTGAGGGTAGACCTCTAAGACACCTAAGGAAGGACCTCTAAGGTCTTCTATCCAAGGACTGTCCTATGATATTGTACAACTGAGATGCTCTTCACGCCGGAGAATAAATCCATGCCATATCGATGGTGTCTGACACACAACACCACAGCCCAAGAACACCCTTGACTTTAACGTGCCTGAGAGGGGATTAAGGCTCCCAGCACGAAATGCGCTCTCTTGGCATCAGACTAGAGTTATATGCTAAGTTATTCATTACTGCCGCAAAGGCGAGTGGGCAAATTTGTTCCACTTTGTGGAAATTAAAGCCCTCTGACTACGGGCAAGCTGCTACCACATTTGGTCAGGTCAAGAGGGGTGTATCCGTTCTACAATATCCAATAAAGGTTTTATGATTATGCAGATTCATGAAATTATTTAAACCCTCAGAAGAGGGCTACAGGTCTACCCCTAAACTTTTATCATTTCCATGGTAGATATTCACACTGAAAGCGTAATTTAAGACCATTACTGACTGAGAGCCTCAAGTTGTATCTACGTACACCCTTTTCCCTACAGTTCATTCAACACTACCCGCTTCTTTCCTTGTGGCCACCACACGTTATCCAAAAAGCACTATGTAGACCCATTTCGTTTCAGCTTTAGGCCTGACAAGCTGAACAGAGTCCCCGTTCCTAGAACCGGGAAAGGTGCTGCGGAACTTGGTCCTGAATCCAGGCCTCCTGCCTCGTAGCGCGTTATTCCACCTTCTGCGCCATTCAGCAGACTCAATCCCTCTAGTCAAAGGCAAAGTTTTGGAATATAGACAAGGTTTTGAGCTCTCAATACCAACGAGTTTCTATGTCAGGACGTACAACAGAAAAACAGAACCACGGAGTTTTGAATTCCTGTACGTATGCCAGTAAACACCAGGAAGGCTCTTAAGGGCGGATTCCTTCTGTACGCTGCTATCACTGCCTTGTTAATGGCTTGTGCGCAAACCCAGAACCCAAAGAGGAGTCTGCGGAGCGTAAACGAGAAGAGCGGTGAGGATACAGCCACCACAATTAGCAAAGAGCACCCCTAACGCTTAAGAGCTACTGTTCCAAAGCGCATATTGTTCTCAAGTTTGAAGGAACCACTTACCTTTCCTCCACCAGGCTGATGTTTAATATTATCTGTTGATCCAATTTTGGAACGTACGTTTTTCAGGTCTGGGGCAGAAATGCTGCTGGTTGGGCGAGGTGGCTTGGAAACAGTGGTGGGTTTAGTCGGAGCCTTAGCAGTTGTTTTTTTAGCATCTGCGGTTGCGGTGGAGGTTGTGGTGGGTTTGGTTGCAGCAGGTTTGGGTTTGGGCCGACTGGTGGCTACTCCGGGTAAAGTAGGTGCGCTGGAGGCGGTGGTGGAAGGAGTGGTGGCACTACTTTTTACTGCATTGCCAGTAGCGCTCTTCGGGCGGCTCAAGTCTGCTATAATTATCACAGATAATTGAAGGAAAGGGGGGGAAAAAAAGACGGGTCAGGTGCCATTTACACAAACGTCCTCAGAGTCCTACAGATGTAGAGTGATCTGCTTAATAAACCCAGCCCCCACCAAGGAGGATTTGATGTAGATGGAAACCAAAGTTACCTGAGGGTGACTTTGCAGAGGTCTTCTTCGCATCTGCAGGCTTTGCATCGGTCTTGATAGCTGCCCAACACAAAACACACCGATGAGTATTTCAGACAAGACGTCTGGAGTCCCAGCTCAGCTTCCCCTGGAGGCCAGGGGCTCTCCACGGCTCCGCACATACTGATGGTCCTCTTTACCCACAGTCCCCATTTCTACACGCTGCTTGAAATAAAGCTTCTCAAGAATTAACTGTTCCGTTTGAACACCTGGCTGAGGTCCTCCTCATTACAACAGCAAAAAATACTCATGTTCTCCAGCAAAAGGGTCAATTCATCAAGAGGATCATCATTCAATGATGCAACACCTCCAGTATCATTTGCATTTTGGTTTTTCTTAAATAATTTTCCGAATCTGACAGCACTCACTAACATTATTTTAATCTTGCCCCAGTTAATTTCTTAAAAAAACCCCAAACTCCCGTCTTTACTAAATAGCAAAAGCAAAACCACGTTTGTCCATCTATAACCTTGGCATTATCGCTAGATCAGTTCTAACCAATGCCACTTTTCTTGCACAGAAGTTATTGCCCATATTTTGGCCCCTATTATAATTGTATAAACCCAAAAATCAATCACTAAACTGAACTACGCCTTTGGGCGAACACCAACGCTGACGACCTGATTACACTCCACATAGACAGAGGCCAGTCCAAACCAGGAACGCATCTCTCTTTCTCAAAGCAGAAGAAAATCACATACGCCATTGATCAAGGCAAAAAATCACAGACTGAAAAATATAAACAGAATCTTATTTTACCGAGCTCTTTGATAAGTGTAGCTTTTTTTTTTTTCTTTTTTACTATCAGTGATGATCAACTTTGGCTAAAATGTGCTTCATTTCAATAGCGAAAGGAAGGCAACGTAAAAAACAAACCATCAATGGAAAAAAATCTAAGTTAGAAATTACAACCCCCCCCCCCAATCTTCTAATATTTAATTTCCATTAGATTTTTAGATAAACTCAAGTAGCTGGCAGGGTACTTTCTGGAATTCCAATATAGAAAAGAGCAAGCGAAAGAGGCAGATAACTACAGGCCAAGTTACTCTGGATCTTTCCATCCAGCCTTCTCTAAAAGCATTCAATTAAACACCACAGATAAGATACCAGCTAAGGAGATAAAAGACATCTGGAGAATTTAATAAGGCCTAAAGGATAGATAGATAAATAATTAATACCAAACACTTCAAAAAAGGCCCCGTCAAACCAAATTAATCTCATTCCTTGAGACCACAACTTTAATTGGGAAAACTGTATGGACAGAACAGAATTAGTTTCGTACAAAGGCAAGAGGACTAATATGTTACTTTAATATATAAAGAGATGTTACTTCTACTCGTGCCAGTGGGGAGCCAGATGCTGGAAGAGTTTTGTCTGTTATCATTAGCGTGCGACGTTGAAAACCTGGAGAATGAGGAAAGCTACTGGGAAAACGGTCTATAACGGCAGTCAAAGACTTTGATCTTTTTCTGATCGGAAAGCCAGAGAGGTGGTTTTGGACAAACATATAAGTCATTTTCACAGGGAGGGGAAAAGGAATAATAAAAAATAAAAAAAATCAAGCCCCACATAACCCATGGCTCTCATTGAGAAAGTGACTGATATTTAGCACCTGAAAAAATGTATATGATTTCAAAACAAGCCATTAAACCCACATTTTTAAACAGTGAGAATGACTAAACGCTTGAGCCAAGCACAAGGAAGTGAGTGTCCGTCTTTTGACATCTGAAAAGCAAGAGCAGATGTCCTTCTGAAAGGACGTCTTTAGCCAGAAACTTATTATCCGCCTCAATGCTGGGTAGTGGGAAACTAAACAGTGACCAGGAGAGATCCAGGTCTCCACCACCCACCTCTATGCATCGCGCTGAAGCTGCACGTGCTCGACCTAAACCGAATCGTTAGTGTTTGCCTGGTTGCGCTTCCCCTTCAGGCCCCACTGATGATGATGAACCGCACTGTTCATCCTCTATCCCACCCTCGCCTTCTCCTCTGCCAAACCAGGACTCCCTTCCTTTACCACCCATGACTCCTCCGTGCATTTCCAGATCCAGCCAAAACAGCTTTAACTCCGGCAGGAGTTTCTCCAGCTGACCTCATCTCTCCCTCGCCCACCCAGTTCTCGCTGTGCTTTGGCAACGTCCCACCACCCCCTTCCTCTGTACATGGCGCCGCTCGGAACAACCTTCCCGTGTCTCTGCATCGGTGACTCCGTCTCCTTTCAAATGCCATCAGAAAACGCTTCTTTGTTTGCGTCTCGATTTTGGAAGGCGAAATTAAGTGAACTCATTAAAACGTATTAAGCATTCTGAGCTACGGTTCGCATAAAAGACCACACAAAATGAATTTTACAAGGATGTCCCCAGGATCAGTTGAGATACACAGCTCTTGGAAAGCGCAATGCTTCCTCTACGCTTGATTAATTATATTTTCCCCTGGAGCATGAAGTATGGAATGTACATCTAGCCTACTATATTTCAAGATAGTTAAAGCATTACTATTTTTGGCGGAAAGACGGGTTATGACTTTATGCTTTGGGACTCACAGAACAAAGCAACCAATACATATTACTAGTTTTACATGTTTATTGGCAAATTTTGCCAGTGAGGTCTAGTCATTTGAAAAGACTTGAGAACAATTAATTGTATTTTTTTATCTGACGTTAAATCTCTCAAGGTCCCTTAAAACGAGTGGAAAAAACTGCTTTCAGGATGCTAATACGCTGCTCGTGTTTCATGCTGACTGTGCTAAACTCATGGGAAGTTCCCTCTTTGGCAACAGTAGGAGTGGGATACAGCTTTCCGACAAAGTCGATGTGATTTCAGCTTCAAATTCTTCCTGCGCTAGTAAAAAACCTCCATTTCTGTTCAACCTCCTTTGTATTTCAGATGCACGAGCTTGAGTGCTTCAAGTCCTCCTCTGGAGATTTGCTTTTCCCAAGTTTTAAATTGGTTTTAGCGTTTATTCTAACTGTTACTATGGGAAAACACAGAGGTAATAGCTTCCTTTTTCTTAAACCAAGCATGTTCAGGGATTGTATTAACTCTGAATCACGCAGAGCTGAGGTCGTTCAGGTTATTTTTTTTTAGAAGAGGAAGCTCTGGAGAGAAAAAAGCCTGACCTTGGCTCTCTGTGCCTTGGCACAGGACCTTGTCTTGCGCTGTATTCAGCAGGTCGATATTTCAGCTACCCCTAAGCTTCAAGTCAACTCCGACTGACAGGTTTCCACCTCGCAAAAGTACTGGTTATCAGCAGCTGCGCCTTCTCAGAAATGGCTACGTTTCAAGATTTTGGGGTTTCTTCCTTCTTTTGAACCCAAAGATCCCAGGCTCGTTTAGCAGGAGACTAATTTTAATAAACTGATGGGGCCACAGGATGACCTGGACACGGGAAAAAGCAGCCAGCGTACTGGAATCCGCGAGAATTCCAGTGTGGCGTGAACCAACGGTGCTCCTCAAACAGAAACTTGCAGCTGGTTAGGAAGAGAGATTGGAAGAGAAAGAGGAGAATACTCACACGTTGGCCTCTTGGGTGGAGAAGTGGCGGTGTTCTTCGCCCCAGCGGCAGTGACCGGCGATGCCGCCGTTGTCCGAGGAGGAGCAGGGCTGCTCCTGGCAGCAGTTCTGGAAGTGGTCGATGACGGAGGCTTTGAAGGTGAGGTTCGCTTCTCCAGGGTCTTCGCATCTGCAACCTGCAAACGACCAGGCACCGTTAAAGCCAGTATTTCACTGAGTCTCTGCAAAGCATTTGCCAACAAAAAGCCTGAGATAAATGGAAATTGTTTAAATTCTTAAAGACATAAGCTAGGCACTGCTGGAACATTATAATGCGGAAGATTAACAAGATAACGAAGGCGCACAGGAGCGACTGACGATATTCAGTGCAGGGCACAGGGCATGGCCCCTCCTGAATATTCAAATTCATGCAGATGTGTTGCAGCATTAACGTGTGGAGCCATTTACAGATGCGAAGGAGGTTTTCATTTCACAAGACGATGGAAAACGTCGTTCCGCTGTCAATACTTCCGGAGGGATGGATTTGCTTCCTGAGCAGAAGCGCTTCCTAAGCTAAGGCGGCGTTTATTAAAACACTGTGGACATAAGAATTGGGTGTCCGTGGTTCGTTCCTCACTTGGAAAACTATTTCATGTCTGTCCCTGGTAAGTCACTTGTTTGTAAACTGGCTGATCTCTGAAGTGTTAAAATACTGAGTTAATGCATGGAAAGAAATGAGAGGAGATGAGGTTTCATCAAAAAGGGGTTCAGAATCGTGCAAAACTTAAAACAAAACTGGAGACACTGGTTCACAGCAGAAGTACAGATTTACGCCTGTGCTTTCATACTCTCTCTCCTATTTTTATCTGTTAGTTTTCAAAGACATTCAAATGCAGTTTTTTAAGCTTAAGCGTGTAGTAGAAATGCTAGCATTTAAACATCAATGGACAGATTCCGAAATAGATTTTAACGTTCTCTTTCAAATGGGAAATCTTCTACTATATAATAAGTTAACAAAGGGAAAATTCAAGGGCCATTTCTCCTTCTTAACATTACGTGCGGATGCTGTAATTCAGCTTTAAGATGCAACACTAAGAACCGTCCACAATTCTCTTATTGAAGAACTACAAATCTCCAACATTTCCTAAGCACGTAGCTGTAGAAAGATAACTGAAAATACATGGTTTATAGCGGCCAGACAACCTGGGGGAAATACTGAAGTGCTCAAACTGATTTGTTTCGCCCCTCAATATTAATTAATTAATTAATTAATACCTGAGCTCTCCATTCAGTTTTCCCACGCTCTTGTCTGGATTTAAGAGTTATCCTACGTTTGTAGCGTATCTATATTTAAAAATGTCTTCTCCCAAAAGAAATAAAGAATTCTCTCATGTACTTCCTAACAGTTGTGGTAATACGGTCAAGTTTCGGTTTCTCCTCTGTGACGACAGAACCAAATATTTGGGGTGTGGGTTAATGGCAGCCGATACTAACGACTGTGCAGCTTCTAACACAGCGCATCCCATTCCTTATCCTCCCACGATTAGCGCCGGGATTCTGTTTTGACGGGTGGGTAAGGCAGCTGTTAAGTTAACACGTAAATCAGTTCTCGGAGCTCCCACCCGAAAGCGAAGCGTTTCTTACCTTTGGTTTAATCTCTTTTGGAGTTAAGGAGGAGGGCCGCGCGGCGCTGGTGGCCGGGCGCTTAGCGGCGGTGGCTGAAGGAGGACCTGCAGTAGGGCTGGTGGGTTTTTTGTTTGGGCCAGGCGCGGCAGACGCTGGCCGCTTGGGGCTGGGGGCGGCCAGTGGCCTGGCTTTCGTTGCTGCAGGTTTTGTAGAGGCGGCGGCCGCGGCAGGCTTTACGGGTTTTTTTCAAAAAAAGCAAAATCCGGGATAAAAACAAACAAACAAACAAACAAAAAACAAAACAACAACAACAAAAAACAGCGCATTGTAAACCAAAACGTTGAGCTGCAAGAACGTAAAGGTGATATTTTAAATGAAACAAAAAGAAAATAATCAGCTTTCTGTTTTCTGAGCCTTATAAAAAGAGGGAAGAGCAGCAGCAGCAGCAGAGGGCTGCCTTCGGACCCGGGGGGGGGTTTGCCTTTCCATTCAAAGCGAACAGGATTGACTCCAGCGACACGGAAAGCACCAGACGGAAAGCCTGGTAAAGCTGGGATTGGCGGTCGGAGGGCTCCTGGATCTATTCCTGCGCGCAGCACGCGGGACATCGCTTTCCGATCGCGGGCACCCAACGGATTGCGAGCTCTAAAATCCCCCTCTCATCACCTCTCGCGGCCGCTGCCTGCGAGGGGACCACGGAACCCCTGCCCTGACCACCGCTCTGAGAATTTGGGGTGGGATTTCGCCGAATGCTGCAAGCTCTAAAAGGAGATCTCTCTCGTGTTTCATAAACAGCCCTAAAATAAAGCGAATATCAGCTCCTCTTACCTCTGAATGCTAATTGTAATGCAAATAAATGTGCTGTGAGCAGCCAGGAGAGCATCAGTGCAGCAGAAGCGCTACCTTACATGTTTACGACTTCTCCGCCACCGATACCAACCGGGGAATTAATTTAAATAAAGCTTACCGCACCTTTATTAAATGCACTTTCAGTCACACGGCTACAGGCCGAGCGGTTTGTTGGCAACTCGGCAACTGGATGCCTTTGCTTCAGGGAAATGGCTGACAAACGGCAGCTCAGAAAACAGAACTCGTGTTGCCACAGCTTAAGAAGCAGAAAAGCCGGCAAATTAAAAAACGCAGAAGCGAAGAGGCCGGACGTGACATGACACCTACCTTTGTCTTCTTCTCGGGGCTGGGAGGAAGCTCTTTGTTGGGAGGTGCTGTGATATCGTTCCCTGTCACAGCTTCAGCTGGTTTGGTCTCTTCTGGTTTTCCTGGGGGGGGTGGGAGGAAGAGGAGGGAAATTTTTTTAAGTTTGAGTTTGGCTTTTGTTTGTTTTTTTTGTTTGTTTGTTTGGATGGTTTTTTTAATATATAATTTTTTTTAGTTCACTATTATTCAACACAGTAGCAGAAGGAGACAGAACTCAGACAGTTACAGGTTGGCAGTTTCTGGAAATTTTTCCCCAAACTTGAATACCTACAGGAAGAAAGATTTTCCCTGTATGCCATTAGCATCCAATTTCTCATATTATTTCAAGGGGAAAAGACAGACAGCTGATGAAGGAAATCCCTGGTTTAATTAAATAGCAAACCTTCCCATCTTTCAAGTAATTAAAAATAAATTGTTGCAATGTTAATGGTGGAGTTCTGACCTCTTCCAGGTTTTACACTATGACTTATCCTGACGTTTTCAAGCTCTCGCTATCCTTACGGCTGTTTCTTCTTCACCTTTCTTCTGCCCACGTCCAGGCGCTGCAGCTCTCCATGCCCAGGGAGGATTCCCAGAGCCAGGCTGCCCACGGGAAAGGAGAGGAACATGGAAATCTCGTCCTAACACATGGGGATCATCCTGACCCTTGTTATTGTAGGAACCACGGTGGGGATCATCCTGACCCTTGTTAGTGTGGGAACCACTATGGAGATCATCCCAATCCTTGTTAGTGTGGGAACCATCATGGGGGTCATCCTGATCCTTGTTAGAGTGGGAACCATCGTGGGGATCATCCCGGTCCTTGTTATTGTGGGAACAAAGGTGGGGATCATCCGGACCCTTGTTACCGTAGGAACCCTCGTAGGGATCATCCTGACCCTTGTTAGTGTGGGAACGCTCGTAGGGATCATCCTGACCCTTGTTAGCGTGGGAACCATCATGGGGATCATCTTCACCCTTGTTAGTCTGGGAACCACCGTGGGGATCATCCTGACCCTTGTTAGTGTGGGAACCACTGTAGAGATCATCCCAATCCTTGTTAGTGTGGAAACCATCATGGGGATCATCCCGATCCTTCTTAGAGTGGGAACCCTCGTAGGGATCATCCTGACCCTTGTTAGCGTAGGAACCCTCATAGGGATCATCCTGACCCTTGTTAGCGTGGGAACCATCATGGGGATCATCTTCACCCTTGTTAGTGTGGGAACCATCGTGGGGATCATCCCGATCCTTGTTAAAGTGGGAACCATCATGGGGATCATCCCGATCCTTGTTAGAGTGGGAAACATCATGGGGATCATCCTGATCCTTGTTAGCGTGGGAATCATCATGGGGATCATCCCGATCCTTGTTATTGTGGGAACCATCGTGGCGATCATCCCGACCCTTGTTAGCCTGGGAACCCTCGTAGGGATCATCCTGACCCTTGTTAGTTTGGGAACTAACATGGGGATCATCCCAACCCTTGTTAGCGTGGGAACCATCGTGGGGATCATCCCGACCCTTGTTAGTTTGGGAACCATCATGGGGATCATCTTCACCCTTGTTAGTTTGGGAACTAACATGGGGATCATCCTGATCCTTGTTAGTGTGGGAATCATCCTGGGGATCATCCCGACCCTTGTTAGCCTGGGAACCCTCGTAGGGATCATCCTGACCCTTGTTAGTGTGGGAACCATCGTGGGCATCATCCCGACCCGTGTTAGTGTGGGAACCATCATGGGGATCATCTTCACCCTTGTTAGTCTGGGAACCACCGTGGGGATCATGCCGACCCTTGTTAGTGTGGGACCATCATGGGGATCATCCTCACCCTTGTTAGTTTGGGAACCACCGTGGGGATCATGCCGACCCTTGTTAGTGTGGGAACCATCATGGGGATCATCCCGACCCGTGTTAGTGTGGGAACCATCATGGGGATCATCTTCACCCTTGTTAGTCTGGGAACCACCGCGGGGATCATGCCGACCCTTGTTAGTGTGGGACCATCATGGGGATCATCCTCACCCTTGTTAGTTTGGGAACCACCGTGGGGATCATCCCGACCCTTGTTAGTGTGGGAACCATCATGGGGATCATGCCGACCCTTGTTAGTATGGGAATCATCCTGGGGATCATCCCGACCCTTGTTAGTGTGGGAACCATCGTGGGGATCATCCTCACCCTTGTTAGTTTGGGAACCACCGTAGGGATCATCCTGACCCCTTGTTAGTGTGGGAACCACCGTGGGGATCATCCAAACCCTGGTTAGAGTGGGAACCACCGTGGGGATCATCCCGATCCTTGTTATTGTGGGAACCATCGTGGGGATCATCCCAACCCTGGTTAGTTTGGGAACCACCACGGGGATCATCCCGACCCTTGTTACTGTGGGAACCACCGTGCCACACTGCCGTACGCGTGTTTCGCAGAGCAAAGCTTCAGTTTGGCTACGAGGGTTCCCAGTTTTTCAGGGCGATGGCTCATTTTTGTCATTGCCCCTGGAGGCTGAGCGGGGACGCGAATACACACGCTCTTCTAACAGCCTCCGAGCAGCCACAACCAATTCACCTCCTTTTACAAACCAGTCTCTAAAGCCTTGCCCAGCCACCAGCAGAAGGACAACTACTGCCCTCCAAAGCAAACGACATAACAAAACGTTAATTCAGCTGCAGCTCCACCAAGTCTTCTCCCTACGTCTTATAAATCCTCCAGCGGAACCGCCAGGTGGCTTTGCGCCGCGAGACACGCGAGAGGCAATTTCCCTATAAATAGCTTTTAAAACACTAATTCTCAGCGGTGCTGCCGTACGACGGCACCGCCAGGAGCTGGCTTCCGCCGCAATTCCTGCGGCACTGGAATTTTATGGAGGATACGGTGCAAGCAGCCCATCACAAACGTATGTATCCTCCTTTGTCATCTGGGGATTAAAATAAAGTGTTATCTGTGTTGGACACTTCTTTTTATAACAACGCAACAGATTGTAATGCTGCGGCGCATGCTACAGGCCCCACCAGACAATAGTGTAACAATTCCAACAGTAAAAAGGTTATTTTCTACGTCTTTTGAAAATTACTATTTATATTGCGCATTTTTCTTGCTCGCCAGCCCTGCAGGGAGATTCTCAGAGGACAGTTCAGTTCTGGTACAAACTCTTGAAATGAGCAAAATAAAAATCGTGCCTTCCGCCTGCCCCGGCGATGCTGGACAGCGGGGTGGGTTGGTTTGTTGTTGATTTATTTATTTTTCTGACTTTGGGACAAGTTTAGAAGCTTTTTTTTTCCCCTTGCATTGCATCAGCCTCTTCCTAGCCGTTTAGCTTCCAAGTCACACGAAACGTTTTGTGGCGCTGGGTTTAGCACCCGAGGCATACAAAAGACTTGCGAAGAAAAAACAAGCAGCAAAATGAACAGGCTGGACCCTATTTTTACTGCAAAAGTCTCACGAATCGTTCATGTTCACCTGGAAAGCTCAATTTTTTGCAATTAATCTATATTGGCTCCTCTGTACTAGTTTTCTCCACTGTGTTTCAAGAAATCTTTGTTTTTATTTATTTATGTACATATTATCTACCTCAATACCAGAAAGAGCAAGTGTTGTCAACGGTTCCTGTTTCTGAGCACCAACCTCGTGTCCATTCGTTCCCGGGACCCTGCACCCGGCGATGGCTTTATTTTGAATCCTATCAGCCTCAAGTATCTCAGACATCAAGGTGACTCTCCATCCGTTGGAAATTACCTTTCCCGTACCGCCTGTCATTATTATTTTAGCTAATTCAGCGGCAATGCGAAACGTCTGGCTTGATGATGGTGTCCCAGCAGCCGCGCAGCACCGTGAATTCGTCTGCTCGGGGAGCCTAGCGCTCAAAAACCCTCAACTTCCAAAGTTTCAGGATTTAAACTCCAGCACCTTCCACGCTTCTGAACTAACGACGCCGTGAATTTCATGTTATTTCATGTTACTTAATCAAACGCGGGCTACTATACAAGAGATGTGGAGTAAGTTCAAGACACAGAATTATCAGATGAAGGTTCTACAAAACAAATAGGATTTTTTTTTTTTTTTTTTTTTTTTTAAATGAAACCTAGAAATGCAGCATCGCCAAGCTGATGGAGCTACACTGCAGGATAGCACACGTACAGGCTAAGCAACTTGCACCTAATAATAATAATGACAATGATGATGATGACGACGACAAACCCAGGAGAGCTGGGTAGGGAACTTTCCTGTTTCAGGGGCCACCGGACCACGATCCAGGTTCCACCTCTCAGAGCCTCTGCAATGGCGGGATACACAACCCTCTCCACAACCCCAAGGGATCACAGAAGGAGAGTTTTGTTTTGTGCTGCCTCAATTTGCGTAACAACCCTTCGCTTTCATTCCTCGTTTAATTACCAGGGCGCACTCTGCCACCCAGAGCCGAGAACCGCCTGGGAAGATTTCCTAGTTACAGGCAATATTAGGAAAAGCTGCCAAACCTTAATCAAATTTGTTCATTAGTCTGCAAGAATTATTGAAGAGACCTTCCAGTTTGCTTGTTCCCCCAAGCACTGCAACAAACCCCTGAAAGTGATTGCAAAGGCATTTTGCTGGGGGCTGTGTGGGGGTTGCTGCTCGGCCCCAGGCAGGGCTCCTCCTCCGGCTGCTCCGGCTCCTGCTCCCAACAGAGAAAATTCAGCTCCGCTGAGTCAGCACCGGAATGGAATTACTCCCGGGGGAAAGCAGGACAGGGGCTTGAAGGAGAGCGGGAAGGACATTCCGATCTGGCATCTTCCACCGATAAACTCAAAGGCATAACCCTGCGGTCGGGGTTACTTTTCTCCCCGCGCCGTTTGGTAGCTCCATCCTCACCCTGACCACTCGTTAACTCACCAACCCTGCCCATTCGTTACTCACCAACTGGGCTTTTGATGGTGGAAATCAAACTTTTTTGGTGTCCGTTCACAATACTGCGAGGCACTACTGCTTCGCGATTTCGGAGAGCGACACTGGAAGAAATTATTCCTATTTAAACGCACCAGAGAAAACAAACGACTCCACGCCGACAACTGTACCCACAAACCGCAAACTCCAGAATTTGGTCTGCGGTTTTTACTGGCATCAATCATGAAAGACCAAACTCATTAAGCGGTGCTTATGTCTCCCTTACCAGCGCTACCAAACGTCCTTCCCGCCGGCAGAAGGAGGGATGTTTGGGATTCCTGGCCCTGCACATCTCACACCGACGCTTCTATTATGGTACCCACCGGCATCTGGGTGATTTTAGACAAAACGGGCACATTTGGCACCGGAAAGGAGATTATTTGCCATTGCTGGATGAAGGACCCAGCAAACAATAGCATATGGGATTCAGATAAAACTGAAGGCAGAGGGAAGAAGACTCCCAATAAATAAGCAGTGGTGATTTTTCAGAATAAATAGGAAAAATGAGATGGCCCGTGCCAAAACTGACACTCAAAAAAAAAAAAAAGCTTCAGCTCCTTGTTATAAAAGCAGACAATACGCTTCCTGTAGATCTTAAAAAATACGGATAATGTAACTCATATGTTTGTCTCTTATTAGCAGGGTGACACATAAAAAGGCACCAGTGAGGAAATGTATAATTCTGCCTCCAACAGCCAAGTTTAAATTCTGTGGCGCAAATAAAGCCGGTGGGGCCATCCATGCAGCCGCGGAGCTGGCAGGATCTCCTGGAAGGCAATTCCTCCTCCTTTTTAGGTGTTAGCAGCCACTCACGACAAGTTATTTACACCGAAATCTGGTGTCCAAGGAGACTTGACATATTTTACCCTTAACCTCCCCTTCTGTCCATGCTGCCAGCCCCTCGGTGGTTACCGGCAGCAGGTGAGTGACCATTAACAAATGTCATGTGTCACAAAGCAATCGAAGGAGATGTTGCCGTGGTTTTTAAGAATGTTATTTTTTCCCAAAAAAAGAACGGACTGTCAAACAGCTACTTTATCAACCGTATAAAAGACCCAAGCTGCCCTCCAAGGCTCAATATTGATGTTTAAATAGACCGTCTATTATTCCTTTAAAAAACTTCCCTGTTTGAACGGAGTCTCTCCCCCACGTTTCCTCCACAGCACTGACGCAGCTCAAGAGAACAACTTCCCGGGGGGCCTTCAAGCACATCTTACCACCAGTGGTTCAACCCCAACCCATTCCACGGCACCCACAGAAAACTGTCATCCACTAAAACCACAGGGTTCCGACAGCAAAGCTTCTCCTCTGGTTATCTTTGCTCTAGCGAGACTTCACCTCATCAGGAGGAGGGCAGAAAATTGAGCATTTTCCCCTTCTCGTCACAAGGATGTACGGAACTTCCCTCCAAATGAATAAATGGATAAATTTAAAACAAACAAAGTATGATGATGGAGAGTCTGGTTGATTTTAAGCTCTGCTGTCGGAAAACCACAGGCATCTTTTGAAAAAGACCAAGGGACAAGATAAACCAAACTCAGCGTTTTGATGGAGTTTTGCAGATGCTAAGGGGGGCTCTACCTCAAAAGCAGCAACAAGTGGGGGCAAAAGCTGCTGAAGTCTGTTTGAAACCCGAACGGCTGGGCAATAGGAAAGGACGGCAGAGGTGACAGCACCTTCCCGCTTCTGCGTGAAGAGCGACGCGGCTGAGGAAGGGCAGGGTGACAGGAACTGCCACCCCACTCCTCGGAGCCTAAGGTAAAATGGAGGACTGCAAACCCACGTACTGAAAGCGAAGACAAAGCTTCATGACTTTAACCTTAAAGGCAATACTTGAAACGCAATTATATGTATTGCACAGGGTTACTGTCAGAATCCAGCAATCTGCCTGCACGGATATACCAACGTGGTCAAGCAACATGGACCACAGAGCAATGAAAGGTTGGAAGGGACCTTGGAGGTCACCAGCCCAACCCATCACTCAGAGCAGGTCCCAGTAGACCAGGCTGCTTACAGCCATGGCCAGCGTCATTTCCAAATATAAGGAAAAACTTCTTCAATGTGAGGGAGGTCACACACTGGAAGGAGCCCAAAGAGGTTGTGAGATCTCCACCCTTGGAGACATTCAGACCTGGAAGGGACACAGCATGGCCCCGGAGCAACCTCATCGACTTACAGGTGGTTTTGAGTCAGGGGTTAAACTGGAGCGCTCCAGAGCTCCGTTCCAGTCTAAGTGACTTTCTATTACAGCTACGTAGTGGCAGATGCCCACATTGTATGCAATTAATCATACGTCTTCTTGAAGCCAAGTCCCGATTCTGAATAACTATATATAGTTTTCCTAATCATAGGGAGAAAACACCACCCCACTCTCCTCCAAAAAAAAAAATCTCTCTCATCACCCTGTGACTTGCAATTTAGAGACAACCCGCTTGTCCAACAGCTTTTTGGCCCATGTAATAATTTAACATTAGAAGAGCAGAACTGCGTAGGTCGGAAGGGATGTCTGGAGGTCATTTAGCCCAATCCCCCACTCAAATTATACCAGATTGCTTGGGATTTTAGCACCTCCAAGGACGGAGATTCCCTGTCTTGGGGCTTCTCCTCCAATATTTGATTAGCCTCATGGTAAAACATAAATAAATAATTATAATGATAAAATATCTCAGTTCACAAATTCCCAGCACAAGATGTTTTACAGCTTCACTGTGAATTGCTCACAAGTCACCCGGCATCATTTGCTTTCATCTGCTGCTGCTATTCTCGTTTGATGACCCGTATTCTTATACTGGAAAAACTGAACAGTCTTCTCTTGTTCACAGCTTTCATGTCCTTCATGGATTTATGGCCAGAAATCATACCCACCTCCCTCTCCAAGTCCTCTCTCTTCAACACTAAAGAGTCCTAGTTTATTTGGCCATTCCCGGTATGAACATCTCTAATATGACGCCTTTATTTATCATGCCTCTAATTTTTTGAGGCAGACGACAACGTGCAGATTTACACATCGTATTCAGAATGCAAGTGCATAATGGATTTATAAATCGATATAATTTTTTCTAGTTTGTTGTCTCTCCCTTCCTGAATTCTTAGAACTCCATTTGCTGAATGGAAGCCCCACAAAAGCGTCCTTATGCCGTCTACATCCCGTAAAATCCTTACAACAGCAGCGCTATTGCCCCCCCTCTGCAAGCACAGAAACAAACCCAGGAGGGTTTGATAGAGCTCGGTGAGGCGACGCTGAGACCCAAGAGCGGAGCAAACACAGACCTTCAGTCCTTCCGACCCCTTCGCCATCAGTTTGGCTGTAACGGCCCTCGTGAAAGCTGTTACCACATGTGAAAAACACAGGCACTAAAATCTGAAAAGCTTTTCTGATCGTGTCTCCTTCTTTGAAGAAGTAAAATGAGGAAAAAGTACTTACAGAAACATACCTGTGAGTTAAACCATGTCACTGCATTGTTTTGTAAATCCTGGAACTCAGAATAAAAGCCTATCATAGAACGGCCTTTCAGATCACCTAGTCCAACCTACGTGCACGTATTTCTCAACTATCACGTGGCAACTTATTGAAGAATGAGCATTCCCAAAAACTCACTCTCCACGTCAAAAGGAGCAGGTGAAGACCCCGGTGTAGCACATCTTGGGCTCACCTTAAAAGGCCAAAAGCGAGTACTTCTATTTTCTGCTACCGCGGTAAACAAAAGCTAAAGTGGAGATAAAGGATAACAGTAATTATATACTGGGCACCTGGAAGATTGTTAAAGAATGTTATGCCTTCTTTTCCTTTTTCTCCCCTTATTGACTAGTTCGATGAGCATTTCAGTGGGTACTTCAGACTATATCGCTTAAATCGCTTCCCACCTGGGAAGGAAACAGCCCCCATTTCACGGGGTCTGTATTTCACCCGCCTTGCCCCTAAGTCAGGGATCCCAGCTCGCTCATTTAGGTGCTTCAAAATGGAAGGAGAACTCGCAGCTGGATTCCGACGCCCTCACGAACGAGGCCAGGCACTCGTCTTCCGTGTCCCCAGCGAGGGAGATTCATCAGGCTAAACTGAACTAAAACATCAGTCAATGAAACAGATCCATAATTCTCATAGGGATTAGAGTCATCAGCTGAAAAATCCATTAAGAGAAATACATTAAGCAATAAGGCAATGACCATCTTTACTCTCCCTCTTAACCGTAAACAACCTCAGAAACAAAACCAGACCATGTTAAATAATGCTTTTGCCAGGAACGCTGCAGAGAGGCACCAGCTCTTTCTTCTTCATCCATCGCCATCCAGGAGGAGCTGCTTCATCATAAAAACCACCATCAAATAAGGCCTTTTTGTTTAAGGCTCGTAAGACAAAACTAACTACAACAAATCTCAATTTAAGCAGAAATACAACCCTTATCTGCTTTCTCCTCTCCAGAAAAGGCTAAATAAAACGTCTCCTGCTTGACCGAAATGCAGAATAGCTACGCATTGTATTGGGCACCGAATGCAACTCGATCAACGTGTATGTATTTACTCGTTATCAAGAATCAAGGAATAAACCAGATGTCCTCTTTGCCCGCATCTTGTAAACCCAGGTTGATTTGTAAAGACTCTATTTTTAACCCAGGAAGGGAAATCCTAAATATCAGAACTTGTTCTTTTAGAACAACCTGAGCTTTTTGCCACGTTACCTAACGTGGCACGAACTGGAATCGGGCAGCTATTGAGAACAATTAATGTACTCTGTTTGACTGCAACACTGTGATAAAAATTTGACGCTGGATATAAAGTAAGCTAACAAAATCATTAGCTTTTCCCTTTTCATTGATAAAAGTGGAAGTACATTCATCAACCCGACAAAAAGCTCTATTTTCTGTCAAGGCTCCTGAGAAAGCAAAGCAAGAGAGACAAGGAAACCTCCCAGTCAAACTAAAAATACCAGCAAAACCATAGCATTAATTGAAAGAGTCTTAGACGGGACATCAAGTGGGGACCAGGGAAGAAATGCCGCCTGAATTCCTGATTTCGGTCTGTCCCCAAGGCTGGTCTGAGCGCTGCTGAAACCTCCCAGCATCTCCAGGCGGCCGCTCGAGTTCGGGCAGTGCCAGGGGACACCCGGGCTATTTGCAGCATCCCAAGGCATAAAATCGCAATTCCAGACTGTTCAAAAGGCAAAATAATTACAGATGCGTCTGAACACTTACGCACAAAGATAAGATATATTACCAACGATCCAACTAGTCCAACGTCAAAGCCTTGCCTATCATCTGATACCAGCACAAGCCACAGAGAAGCCAGCCTGAGGGTCCTCCTAACCCACTTTATGCACCTTTATCCTACCCAGCCTACCCTGAGGACCCATCCATTGAAGTCCCAATCCTTTAAGTCCTGCCGCACTTGGCCCCTGGAGCTTGCAGGAGGAATTCCCAGGGATGAGCAGTGCACAGGACCGGCACGCGCTGCCCTCAACCCATCTCCTGCTGCCAAACACCTCCTCGCCCCGCTCACCTCTCCCCGGGCAGGGCAAGAGGGAAGCCCCAGCACCTGCTGTAAATGTAAACCCCCGGGGGGGAAGGTGGTCTCCCTCGAATTTGGGGATTTTTGAGAAAGCACAGTGGCGTTACGGAACAGGGAACCCACCTGATTTACGTAACGATTACGAAACTTCCGGCATCAATTTTAAACTCAGCCCCTGAGAGAGGCCAATGTTTAGTTTATATTTAAGGCTGAAACGTGCACACACCAAGTAAGAATTTTCACCGAACTACCCACAGCCCGTCTCGGTCAGTGTTTATCACCGGCCCCTTCATTTTCCCCTCCTTCCCGCAGCCTGCAATCACTTCTTTCTTTTCTTTCTCATTAAAAGCATGATTTAACCTGGCAAGGAGCCTCGTTAGCAAGCCGCCATCCCCACCACCACCGTTACTTGAACAAGTATCATCAGTTCATTACAAGGTAGCTGGGCTGGTATTTCCTAATCCCGTAATTAACTTTAATCTGTGCAACCTGAGGCCACAGGCTATCGCAGCCTAACTCAGTCATGTTGGAAGTCTCGGATTCTATATTTATCTAAACCACAAAGCGACAAAAAAGAAAAAAAAAAAAAAAACAAACCAAAAAAAACCTGCAGGAGATTCCGAAGTTACGCTGGATTGCACCCCTCGCTTAGGGATTTATAAAGAAAAAAAAAGAGTCAGAAAACGAAGACGATTTTCCCGATGCACACACCAAGCTGCTGAGTCGCAGCGAGGTGACAGTCCCAGCCCAGCGTGGTCCAGCGGGGCCTGGAATTTCGCGTATTTCAGAGCAGAAAATATTTCAAGAAACCCAAAGAAAGTGAGAAAAGGCAGAAGGTGGAGGCGTGGCGAGTGACACCGCTTATCTAAGCGATACCATCGAAGGTGGCGTATTAGGTACGTGCAATAAATCACACACCAGCTTATGCACAACGTGGACGTGAATCAAATCTGTTGTTCAGCGCAGGAAACAACGCGGCCGCTTGTTTCGGTGAGAACGTGCAGCGATTGCTGGGGAAATAAGGGAGCAGGGCAAGTTCTGCAGCTCAGCTCAGGACTACGCTGCAGGCGGGATCTCCTCGCTTAAAATACCGTAAAATTCGCCAGAGATTCGAACAGGAACGCCTTTTGGACAATTTTTAGACTGAAATTAAACAAACTGTGCCATCATACTAACACCCAACTATCTGCAAGAAAGAAATACTTTATGTACAATTCTAGGTCACCTTAAAAAACTAGGAGTAGTAGAGGTTTAGCAAAAAAAAACCCAAACCAACCAAACCTTGGCTGGGTAGGGCCGAGGAAATCTGTTTTCGGCAGAATTTCAAGGGACGCCATTCCAACGGTTAGAATCAGGTTGGCCGATTCTTTCAAGAATTTTTAGGATGCAGAAAGCTGCAAGTGATTAAAAGCTGTTACCCTGAACGTAAGCGCGAAGTTCAGACTGAACAGATAGGAGAGGCAGAAAAAAAGAAGAATTAAAAAGGAGAAGGAAAAGCGTATTTATCTGAGATAAAACAGAGGTGTTGGCCATTTTGGACACGTCGCCTTGCGACTGGAAGGAGAGCTGGGAGGTGAATGCCAAGCCCGAAGCAGGAGTTGATAAGGATACGAAGGGGTAATTTAGCCATGAATAAAACGCAAAGGACAGATTTTGAATCAGTTCCACACCTGCAGCCAAGCCTGCTTGCTTGCTTGAGTTGTTTTTATTATAACCCTGCCTCTCTGCTTCTTAACAGGGGAGAGGAAGCAGAACCTCATCGCAGAAAGTTTGAAAGCATTTCAGAATCACCCAAGGAATTTTCGCCCGTTTTCTCTTGCATTCCAAAAATTCTTTCTAAACTGCACACACATAAAAGCACAGAAAACATTTCCTTGCGTCTGCCGCTGTGTTTTTCCTCCAGGAGAGGAGAAATCCAGAGTTTCTGTCTAAGCAATGCATTGTACGCAACGGCGCAAACCAAAGCAGCTGTTAATTTTGGAGTAAAAAAGAAGTTACAACTCTCTGGTTTGCTTGCGCAGGAGAGCCCGCGAGCTGGCTGCCAACGCAGTTATTCCCGTCTCGGTTCACACTCAGTCCTATGGTTATAAGGATGATAAACCTTATAAAAAGCTACACAAAAAATAAAGTTTGTGAGAGCACAAAATTTTAAACCTGGACGCTTAAAAAAACCCTTGGTAACACAAATTAGCCATCTGCAAAAAGCAACCCGAGCAGAAGACTCAGAGCGTTCACATCTTTCGGTGACCTTTATATCACTGATGCTCAGCGCCTCTGGGGAAAACATGTCAATCCGCCGTACATTAGGTTTTCGGTGTTTTTTCCCCCGATTTGAAAATCCCCCACATCTGTGTTTTGAAAGGGCTGTCTCTCCAGCTGGACAGAATTTGCCAAACCTGGTTTCCTGCTCGTCCGAAATGCGAACCTCCGCGCTGATTTGCCTCGTTGCAAACAACCGTCAGTCACAGAGGGGATGTCGGCAAACCCCACCACCCCACAAATTCTGGGACATGGAAGGCGTGCACAAATATAGCGCTTTTTCCGTTCCACATTTGTTGCCAACATCACTTTCACCCATGGCATGCTTAAGCTGTCAAGAAGTCAACCCTTTTGTGTAGGTATGGTTTTAAAACTAAGTAGGGTTTGAAAGAGGGGAGATTTAAGTTACATCTCAGGAAGAAATTTTTCACTCTGAGGGTGGTGAGCCCCTGGCCCAGGTTGCCCAGAGAAGCTGTGGCTGCCCCATCCCTGGAGGGGTTCAAGGCCAGGTTGGACGGGGCTTGGAGCAACCTGGGCTGGTGGGAGGTGTCCCTGCCCAGGGCAGGGGGTGGCACTGGGTGGGCTTTAAGGTCCCTTCCAACCCAAACCATTCTGATTTTAAGTACAAAATTGAGCAGGTAAATACACAGTTGCACAGCTCCTTCTTACAAGCCCATCTCCAGTGTCCCCTCCAGCCAGGACTTCACCGCACCGCTCCGGTTGACTATCAACAGGAGAGCTGATGGCTCCTGCCTGCCTGAAAGGACTTGACATCTCTGTTCAGGCTCCGAAGGACCGATGTCTGCAATCCGTGACGCGCTGCCACCAAAACTGACACGACTTCATCTCAGGACTGCCAGAGCTATTTAAAATCTGTGCACCAAGTAGACCGTAAGGAACAAGGTAACACGGAGATAATGGAAAGGGAAGAAGATAAGACACGTTGGCACCTTGGAGCAGGGAGGTCTGTGTTGCCAAAACCTCCTTCTAGGGATCTCTGACCACAAGTCTTGGAAACTGAGGCATCACAGAGAAATTATTAGAGAAAAGTAAAACTCTAATTAGAGCCAGAATGTGATTCTGTTAAAGGGGTGAGTGACAGCTGGAAGGATGGATGACAAGAGCTGACTGACTGACCGTTGGGTGTCACTAACACGCCGCAAACCAGAGAAGATAACTCTAATCTGTAGTTCTCGCAGCCCACCGCCTCACTCAGAGACCGCCTTCCCAGGCTCCCCGCTGCGGAGAGCGCAGCCTTATCAACCCAAATTCAGCGTTTCCGAGCTCAATCTGAACAGCGCGTCCCTCCACCCACCTGCACGTTACTCTCCTCTCTCACACCGGGGTATTACAATTTCAAGTTTTATATCAGTCCTCTGAAGGCTGAGCAAAACCAGCTGGCTACAAAAGTCATCGGATGCAAAAATTCTCACGCGAGTCTTTTGTCTTTATCCCCTGACACATTTTTCTTTCCTCTTCCCACGCAAAGCTCGCGTTAATACGGGCAGCAGACAAAGCACACAGACCCTCCTCGCACCCAAAATCTGGGGGGGGGGGAAAAAGCAGGTTTATTGCTGGCTGAAGCCAGCAGGAGGGACATGGATGTTGTTCCGGGATGGAGAACAAAGATTAACTACTCTTCTCGCAGATTTTAAATCCGGGAAGACTGACCTCATGCAGCCCAGCACTATCGCAACAACAAAACACTCCAAAAGAAAACAAGCCGCTATTGACGCTTAGCAATGGGGAAGGCTCCATTGTAACTGGGGTTTGGGGAAAGAGGTTACGGAAAGCAATGGGGAAATTCCACTTTGAATTTCAGCACTGGGAATTTCAGTTCGGAGAGCTGAACCCATTGACTCCTGCTGGCCCCCTCGGCCAGAAACACCAAAAGGTGCTACAAGCTTAACGGAAAAGCACAAACCTCCCATCTTTTTGACGTGGGTTTTTAACTTTGATAATAACGCGCTCGCGCTAACGATACAGCTTGCACACCAGAAGGTACCTGAACGTACCTGTGCTCGCGAGAGGGGAGTGAGGAGAGACCTATTGCCACTACGGAGACCACAGATTTCAAAAGCTATGAGTCAGGTTTAGGATGCCAGCAGGCACTTCACAGCCGGTGCTGCAACAGATGCTCTGGAACCAGCCAGACATTTTTTTTTTTTTTTTACGTTTTTCCTCCATTTTCACCTATCTAAAAACACATCTTTTGTTCTAACTATGAGAACCCGACCCGTGTCGGCCTTTTCAGGTGTACGGAGCCGCCCACCCTCTGCCCGCAGCCCGTAAAGTCAGTGAGTTGCTGCCCAGTACTGTCTGCTGGCTCCCCGGGGAGGTAAAAATTAGCAACATACCATCACGTGGTAAATCTCCTTGCTTGGGAGACGGAGAGCTCTGCACATCGCTGACCTCAATTTCTTTTCTTTCCAGCGGAGCGGTTTTGCCGGATTCCATCTCGGTGCCTTTGCTTCGCGGAGAATCGAACCCGGCGGCTCCATCGGTGGCATTTCTCTTCTCCCTCTTGGCCTCCGCCTCCTCCCTCTCTTTGTCCTGGCCGCTGATTTCAGGGATTTGCTCCAGCTTGCTGTGATACAAGCTCGGGCTGCCCAGCTCTTTCTTGCCCGAGTTGCCGCCGCCGTTCCACTCCTCTCTCTTCTTGGCAGCCGGCTCCTCTGCCAGGAGCGACTGATGCTCCTTCACCACCAGGCTGGGCAGCCCCGCGTGGCTCTGCTCGGGTCCCAAGCTGCAGACAGATGTTTGCTCTTCTGACACGGTCATTGACCTTTTCATCGGAGCGGCCGGCTTTCTGACCGTGGGGCTGGAGCACTGGGTCAGGCTGCTATTAGGAGAGAGCAGACCAGTAGCGACGTCTTCTCTAAGCACCGGCTCAGGGTATTTATCGGCCAGGTTAAGGGTGAGGGGCACCGACAAGTGCGAGCACTCGGACATCGCACGCCTCATTGCCTTCCTTTGGTGGGCAGCCCTGTTCAGAAAATCGCCGTCGTCTGCACAGCCCAGCTTGTCTTCCAGCTCTTCCTCCATTTCAGTGGCATTATTGAAGTAACTACTTTTGGAGTCGTCTTGTGCGAGCTCCACGGTGGTAGTCGGAGGTTCTGGCTTAGGTGCCGTGGAGGAAGCAGAAAACCCACTCTGCACATAGTTGTCATTAACCACCCCAATTACACAATAGCTGGGGGCTCCATCTTTTTTCACGCTTGCTTCTTCTTTAGACCCAGCGTCGTTAGGCGGGATAGGGTGGAAATTCGGATTCCAGACACTGATTTCTTGTTCCTTCCCGTATTTGCTGGGCTCGCTCTCCAACACAGCCAGATTGGGCAGGTTTGGCTCCGGCTGGCGTTTGGTCTCTATTCCAGCCTTACCGGCTGCTTTCTCCTGATCGGTGATGGCTTCATTTTTACCCAGCCCGGGACTGGGTTTTTCAGCTCCTGCCTGTCCCACGTGAAAATCTGTAGTTTTAGGGTTTGCAAAGTTCCCTTCTGCAGAAGGAAACGGATCAGAAATCAGAGACCAGCTCTCAAGGTGACCTGCAGCTGCCTGGTATTTTTTGCCTTGCACCTCAATTTCTCTTTTGTCTTTCTGAGCTATTTTTAGCTCTTTGTCTAGTTTCCCTTCAAAGAAGCAGAGCTTGTCCTCATCCGTGAAACCAGCGTTCTTAACGAGCCCACCCTTAATCGGTCCCCCTGAGTTTACATTCAACCCAATCTCATTAAGCTTCCCCTCAGTCCTCTGCCATTCAAATTCCGTTTTGCCGAAGTCTTTCGGGGACTCCATGCAGTGGAAGGTTTCCGAGAAGCTCTCCGCGTTCTTGCTTTTGCAGAGCTGGCTGTATTCGGAGAGTGATGCCGGCTGCTTGTTGGAGAGAGACATCTCCGCTCGCTTCGCTTCCTCCGGCGGCTGTAACACCACCTCCGAGACAGCCGAGCTCGCAGGCTGCCGGCGCCGGTGACGACACACCATGCCCCCTTGTATTCACCACAAAACTCCTTCCTCCCCACCCCCTGCCTGCCGCACGCCTTCATTTACTGCATTCAGCCGCTAGTTCAACCCAAAATGTCAGGTTTTAGCCTTTGAAAAAAAAAAATCAAGAGGAATACACTTCTGCAACAGAAATACCCATCCCTGGCGAGGCACTCGTGGGGGTTTAATAATCTCGGTGAAATGATTTTTTTTTGTGAGCAGCATTGGGTAATTACACGTTTCGGGGAATATTGCCATCTCCTTTTTCTCTGTCAAACCCTGTGATGAGCGACACATTTATAAGTCTTAATTCCTGCTGATGAACCACCCTGAAGTAATACTTAGGAACTAAGGTCAGCAATTTTCCTCCCCTTAAACAATAACAAAACACAAGCCCCCAAAACACGCCCAACCCCAACCACTACAGCACAGAATGAGCTCTTTCAGCACAAGGGCTTTGTTTTCAGCGCATTTTAATATATTCTTTCAGAGTCAACAGCGATCACAAGCATTGCTGTAATGAGGATTTCACAATTCACAAGCCCTATCGCTCACGCAGGCAAGCGGGCAAAGCTGAAAAGGATGAAATGGGATGGGTTAGGAGAGGTTTTGTAGGCTTAAATACTTGATTTTTAATCTATTTTTTTGAAATGTGAACATGTCTTACAATATTTTTGATCTGCTTTTTTTCTACTGCACTTAATTTACACCTAGCATTTCACATTTGGCGTTGATCTATTCAAAACCGCACGTATTAAGTGCGTCACTCGGCCATCCTGCGAAGCTTCGATATCCAGCATCCGCGACAAGGCTCTTCCAGCTGCGATTCTTGATTTGGACGTTGTTTCCCTGGTTAAACTGGGAGCTTACCCGAGATTGCTCCCAGCCACTCCGCCATCCGCTATCTGGATTGCTACCATTGCATTAGCACCAAGCTGCAGGGTCGTCTTGGTTTTTTTTTTCCCTTAAGTGCCTGGTACAGATTAATCCTTGACTAAGGCAAATTTTCGTCTTCGAACCAGGGTTACGATGCTCGACAGACACTGACCATTACAGACATCGATATGCTCCCTTAGAAGCAGGAAAAGGACGCCCTGCTATAGTTTAACTGAGCATAAATGTATTTTTACACCCAGCGACTGCAAGCTACGCTACGCCCCCTCAATTTAACCTGCTGCTGAGAAACGCTACAATCCACACATTTATCTACTTGTATTTAAGCTTTGGATTTAAGGCGCTGCTATATTTAAAAACAATGACTAAGGAACTGTAAGTTATCTGAATCTTTCGCGACACCCTCTAATTAACCAGAATAGTTCCACCCACAAGGCTTCACTTCGCAAAAGGCCTCAACAGTTTTTTTTTCTGCGCTTTAAAATTATTTCTGTATGTCTTGCTAGTGGAAAATGGGACCCTTGCTCAAGGCTTGCATTTTCTCTCCTGCCCGAGGCAGAACTAATGTTTGCAAGCCCTCGCTCACTCCAAGTATTTAGTTTGCTCCCCAAAAGGGCAGACCTCGACCCTCGACGTCCTCCCCAATCCCACACAATTACTGCGATTCCTCTGTTGCTCACTCAATTCCAAACCCAAGATTTTTGTAGTAAATCTCAGTCCATTAGAGATCACTTAATGCAGTTCACCAGGAGCGAGGGCAAGTTTGTAATGCTACCTGAAACCACCCACTGGGTCTTTATTTAATCTTTTTTTGTTGGTTTTCTTTTTTTTTTAAAGCAAACAGCTACGACTTACAATAGACAGAGGAAAAAACCCACATTGATTTAGGGGCTGGTACTTCAGAGCCCCGTATCACACAAGCGATTTGTACCACTGGGAAGAAAAGCCTGACTGAATGTCAATACACAGCCAGGAACAACCCCCACCGCTACTTTATTTAATAATTTTTTTTTTTTTTTTTTTTTTTTTAAATGTCGGAAATGAACCATGTTCAATACCTGGGATACTCAGAAGCAGGAGAATGCTCAGCTATGAAAAAATCTCTGAAGTCATCTAATATTTAACCTCTCAGGACATTAATGGAGGTAACAGAGAGTTCATACACTGAGAGCTTTTCAACAGCTTTCTCCTGCCCACATCACGTTGTTTCCAGATACCCACTCTCAGTTCCAGTGCCCAAGCCTCTACCTTCTCCCAAAAGCATTTTTTCCCCTTGAAATTCATTAATATTCTGCCTCTGAAGCTACACCACGGCTGGTGTAAGACCAACGCTCAAGAAATCACCAACACTCAAGACACAACCAGCAGTCTTCACACCAGAGCTTTGCTCCACTTCTTCCTTTAGATTGTGACAAAGCTCCAATTTTCTAATGAGTTATACGAGAAGCCGCACTAGTCAATGAAAGACAGGCAGGAAACGGTGGGAGGACGTTCAGAAAAGAAGAGTGGGCCAGATTTTTGAGAAAGAATTCGAGCGAGGAAGGGCCCACGCTAAGGAGGAGTTGGGTTAGAAGCGTAAGTTAGACTTCCTGAAAGGAAGCCACCCTTGAGGAAGATTTCATACTCTTCAAGTACCAAATTTGGGCTTTCACCATCCTTTTGGCTCCCCACCATCTTTCTTTTCAGGAACATGTCAGACAACGGCAGTGAAATAGTTATAAGCTCTTGCAAGTCAGACCCTGGTGCAGCTTCTGGATGTGGAGATTCGCCCACCGCCTGGAGCTTCTCGCGACCTTCCCATGGCGAGACGGCAGCCAGTTTCCCAAGGAGGAGGGTTCTATCTTGTCTGTTCACATCCTCTTACCATCACTAAATCCTGTCTTTCCTTACAGCTACAGTTGACAGGAATAAGCCTGTCAAGGAAGCCGAGCACACGGAGCACATGTTTCAGCACCAACATTAAACACATCTGTAGTCATTTATCTGAGCTGCTTAGGTGCCTTTGGCTGCTTCTGTTCTATCTCTGAACAGGAGCATTTTCCAAAGGAAGCAACTGCAAGGAATCCCTGTCCCCTTCCCCGGGCGGCACCAGGTAGAACGCGGCTGCCTGGGCTGAGGAGCGCCAATAACCAGAGCAGCCCAAGATCACTACATCAACACGTCACCACTTAATACCCAATCTGCAGGCTTCCAGCCTCAGCAGATGAATCAGCCTAGTGTTTCTATTTTTGCTTCGCTCCCAAAGCTATTACTTATCCCTCCTAATGCCTTTGCTGGTTGGTTTTTCTTTTTTTTTTTTAATCTAACACAATCGTTTCTGTGCAACCCTTTGCGCTGGTTTCTAAGGCAACATCACTTTCCAGGATGATGAGCTACTCCTTGCCAGCATCTCCAACTAACGCGGTGGCTAATTAAGTGTTATTACCGATGACAGTCAGCGATCGGACTGACCAGAACCGTCAAGGAAACGCTGTGTCTATAAAAGCCGAGACTGTAAAACTGCAAGTTATACACTCGCTCGTCTGTATGTTCATACACACACGTGCTGTGCTGCTCCGCCGAACGCTCTCTGCCTGTAAAACACCACCCAAAGTCTGTGGGTACCGCTCAACCGGCATTTCACCTCCCCGGCTGGAGGAAGCCGGGCTACTACAGGATAAAAAGGTGAACCAGAATATTTCGTTTTCTGGCCATCCTAACTTTGCACTACAAGCTTAACATTTGAAAGGTGCGGAGCCGGGCAATGCTCAAACACGGGCTCACATTTTCTAGGCAGGGAGTTGGAACTAGATGATCTTTAAGGTCCCTTCCCACCCAAACCAATGACAGGACATTTACAGATCACAGAATCACAGAATGGTTTGGGTGGGAAGGGAACCTGAAGATCATCTTGTTCCAACACCCCCCTGCCACGGGCAGGGACACCTTCAAATCCTATTTACTTTAGAATTTAACACATTAAAAATCCCAGTGATCAGCCAAACCCAGAATTAAAACGCACTCCAGAGCGTTTCCAACTCAAAACATGACCAGTATTTGGTTACTGCAGGAGTATTTGATAGTGGAAACTGAAAAGAGTCAAAGCAAAGTCAACGGAATGAAACACAAGCAGCGAACCGGCAACATCAGCAAGGAAAAATGAGGCTTGAAATTCAGATATCCCCGGAAAGTTAAACAAAATCACCAAGGAAATGTGTTCAACCTTCCTAATCTGGCAGAATTTACAAACAGAAGTAGATTTGTTTCGTTCCCAGCTTTTCTTGAAAATCAGAGTGTCAAGGGTGAGCAGGAATATAAAATAAAGGAAGAACCCAAAACTTGGGAAGTCCTTGGCAAAGACTACGGGGTGCCAGCTTAAAATGCGAGTTGCTGCCTGAGAGCACCCAGCTGGAGAAAAAGCCAGTATCAATGTAACACACTGCACAAAAACAACTAGGAAAAAAGAAATATGGGCCTATGCAGTCAGTTACAACTGTTTTGAGCAAAAAAAAACATATTCAGAGCTGTGCAGTGATTCAACGAAAGACAAAGAAGCCTCCGAACGGCCGGTATCTGCAAAGATGTCCTCTAAGCTCAACTCACCTTTTAATTACGGATAGGACCGATACCTCAACAAAACTTTCTGTGAAAGCAGAATCAAATACAAACGCACGGTGCAAACATTCAGGGGAGAAGCAGACAACAGCCAAGTTCTCTTGCCGCTTCGTAAATGCGTTTAGTTCCGAGGTGAGAATTGGCTGGTGCCGTTGTTCCGTTTTCACTTCTCTCATAGAATCATAGAACCATAGAATCATTTAGGTTGGAAAAGACCCTTGGGATCATGGAGTCCGACCATCAGCCCCACTCTACAGAGTCCTCCCCTCCACCACATCCCCCAACACCACATCTAAATGACTCCTAAACACCTTCAGGGGTGGTGACTCCACCACCTCCCTGGGCAGCCTATTCCAGTGTCTGACCACTCTTTCTGGGAAGAATTTTTTCCTAATGTCCAGTCTCATATACCTACCTGGGATGATCCACAGGTCTTAATCAATGCACAGGCTGCAATTTGATGTTATTCTGATAATTTCAATAGCGTTACTAAAGCACCGCTGTTATTACGAGGTACGTGCCCACGAGTGCCTTTGTGACGATGGACGCAGCTGGTTCCACATCCACGTAGCCCACTGCCCCGTCGCAGCTGAGCAGCTCCAATTAGACAAACCCAACTGAAGCTTGGGGTCCCCCAGGAGAATTACAGACATTATATGAATGAAAGGTTACTCTGGAAAGGCTAAACCGACTTAACATTACAACCACACCAGGATAATGGAAACCAGTCAGGAAAAGAAAATGTTTAGAGAACGGGCTTCGTTGTGGCTGGAGAAGAAAAGCAAATACTGTAATTAAGCAGGGATGGCATCTCTTGCTTTTAAATGTACCTCACTTACACACGAGGGATTCAGAGCTGTCATATTGAAAAATATATCCCGCGTTACACAGGGCGACTGTGCCAACGGGCTGCGCAGACAGCTTGTCACCAGCCCAGCCGACGGGACGGGCGCTGGCAGGATGCCCGCAGAAGGCAGCGGCAGAGGTCGCGATGACGGAAGCTTTTGAGGAAAAGAGGGAGACTGGGCATCATAGAATCACAGAATGGTTTGGGTGGGAAGGGACCTTCAAGATCACCTCGTTCCAACCCCCTGCCATGGGGAGGGACACGTCCGAGCAGACCAGGTTGCTCAACGCCCCGTCCAGCCTGGTGGCCACCCATCAGATGACCCCTTCAACAGGCCCCTCCAGTCCACGGCTGGCAGAATAACTCAGGAGCAACTGTCCAGACCACAGCGGGGTTATTATACAACAAGCTCTTTACTCTGCCAGCGCCGAAGCCCACAGCATTAAGTACCGGAGCGTCACTGGACCAGCCACACATGAAGATAGCCCCTTCCCAAGGAGCTTACGCAAATCAAAAAACTTAAGAAGACACAAACCCCAAAACACTGAAACAAATTATTTTCTTTTTTCTAAAATAGACTATTCTTTAAGGACAGACTGGAGGAAAAAACCAAATCATTTCAAAGCCTGAATGTTGAAATACAGCTCGAGGGAAGAGGGATGCCAGCAGTAAATCTGAATAAATGGCTCAATGCTGGATGAATGAAAACCTTCCATCATTTCCCCCGTTAACCGTTCCGCAACCTCGGAGCCCCAGCCCTGCACCAGACAGGGCACCTGCTCGCAGGTACACATCTTGGGAGCCCACTTTTTATACATAATTCCCAATTTTAGCTTTAATTCCACGCAAGCAGCGGCATAAAAGCTCAGTCATATTTTTAAAGGCTGATAATGTCCGAGGTGTTTTGGTTATCATCTCAGCTGCCTCCTGACATTAAAAGGCATAAAATAGTTTTCCGGTAGAATCTGGGGCAGTTCTTACAATGATAACAACAAAAATGAGAAGCTGCAATAAATCCTAAAGATGGATAAGGGATTAAATTCAAATTGCACAAACAGCCTTACATCCAACATTTCTTAACTTTAAGCTGCAAAGTCGATATTAGAAATAAAAAATAAAATATAAAATTTCAGAAGTTTGCAGGCCTGGTTTATAAAAGATACAGGCAACTTCCCTCAGGAAGAGAAATCTGCAGCATCACAGTTGCCATGACTCCCAAGGGAGCCGTATCACAGAGCTTGTACCTATTTTAGCCGTACATACAGGAGTCGATGCCTTTGGGAAAGCCGTCCTGTTATCCTAGCACAGGCGGTGTACGGGATGGGAGCCTGGCTAAAGAGATTTCAGTTGTTAAACTTCAGCAGAAGATCCTCCAAAATACCTACAGGCGTGATTCCGATAGCAGATCACCGGCTGCCCACCACAAGGAAAAACAGCTTATATGGGCGGATATTAGATGATGTAAAGGATGAGCTCCACAGTCCTGCCTGACAAATGCAGACGAAGTGATGCCCAAGTTCTGGTGGCAGGTAAAGATACAAAATCTTTGAGCGGTGAACTGTTATCTTAACAGGAGGATGAACTGTACAAGGTCTGTACAGTCCACGGCCCCATCAACTTAGTGAAATCTGGACTATAATCACTGCAGCGGTCTCCTGGATGCCTTTAGCTCCTGCTCTGCCCGGTGAACAAACACACTCACGTTCACGGTCTTGAAATCTCAGCACCTTCCCTTCATTGATTTCTGGTTTTAACTTGTGTTCAACTGACGCATGAATTCATCGTTCCATGCTCGGATCCAGCCTAAGGCGCTTCCACCCCAGTGGTGCCGGCTCCGGGACTCGGGCCGGGGTTTGCTGGCATTTTGCAACTCACCGAGCAGCGACTTCGTTAGGAGCTGGGCAGAGGGTGGATGGAAAGACAAGACTCGGTAATGGATCTGGATGGCAAGGCAAATCTGCTTCCCTGCTCCTCCACTGCTACAAGCCTGACGGCAACTGAGGTTTCGTCCCTCAGCCCAGATGTCGCGCGGTCCCCATGGACTGCCCGAAGCCACGCCAGGGGCTCCTCTGCAGCCCCACACCTGACAGTGCTTGGATTTAAATTGCCACAGGAACACAGAATCATGGAATCGTCTAGGTTGGAAAAGACCTTTAAGATCATCAAGTCCAACCGTTATCCCAGCCCTGCCAAGGCCACCACTATCCCACGTCCCTCAGCACCGCGTCTGCCCGGCTTTTAAAAACCCCCAGGGATGGCGACTCCACCACTGCCCTGGGCAGCCTCTTCCAACGCTCCACAACCCTTTCAGGGAAGAAATTTTTCCTAATACCCATCCTAAACCTCCCCCAAAACAAGCTCCGTCCTTCAGAGCTTCTCTTAAAAAACCAACCGCGAGCCCATGAAGTGCTGAAAGGACGAAAGCAACTGAATATTATTAAAGCCCTGTGCGAAATTCCAACTTACTCGGGCGCGGAGGCGCCACTCTGAACCAGGAATCCTTCAACTCTGCACACGCGTTACCTGTGCAAAACATTCAGGAGGAGCTTTTCTTTTTCGCATGGATCTGCTACTAAAATTCTGCTCCCTTGAATACAGCAGTCAGCAAAGGAAAATAAAGACTTCTGGCAGACAATGGAAAGGCTTTAAAGAATTATTATTTTTTTTAAAAAAAAGAGATGCTGCCTTTAGCTTTCCCTTTATTTCGTAGCATCATGCACCAAAGAACATCACTTCTGCAGGCACAAGTTCATGCAGAGAACACCACTTTCACTAAAATAGAACTACTTCGGGTTATGCAACACTCATTAAAATTACAAAAACCTCTCAAAAAACCTGACCAGCATGTTAAGGCGCACTGGAGCTCGATGTTTGTTAAGTTAGTGGCTGCATCATGCAAACTGGCAGCAAGGAACTCCGCCGAAATACTGGGAACAAACTTTTCCTGCCTGATGACAAGGCAAAAAAACGAAGAGCACCCAAGGGCAGGGATGAACGTCCCCAGCCCACTTCAGCGGAGCGGAATTCACCGAGAAGGTGCCAATTCTTCCTGAGGAAGGTTTGGGATGAGAAGTAGAAGGGTTGGGTTTGGTTGGTTGTTTTTTTTGGTTTGTTTTTTTTTTTTTTTCCCCACCTTTTTTTTTTATTTCATCTGTGTCCGTATCGTATTCTCCGCTTCAAAATTCCTACAAACTTCATTAAATTCTATCAATCAAATTAGTTCCATCTCATTTCCTGTGAGTGCGGGGATCTTGTTCCCTGGACAACAGCCAGGGTAAACAGTTCAAAACTCTTACCAGGCCCTCCACAGTCTCAACAGAGAGATAAAGTCTTTAAAAAAAAAAAAAAAAAATCTATATCAGATTATTACTCTAGAAGGAAGCACATTTTATGGATGTAGCAGTTCAAGGTAGCTTAAGAGAAAGTCATTAACTGAATGGCAGGAGGAAGAGTAGATGGTTGCAGTAGCCTGAGGTAGGATTAAAAGCAAACCCTGCAACACAATAGCCACGGAGAAGACTTCCTAGCCCAGAAATACGCGGCTCCCTGCCCGCCCGTGGCGCATGGAGCTGCTCAGGGAGCGCCACGATCCACTGCCACATCCCAGATGAAGGTCACTTTCTCGGCTGACAAGAAGCTAATGTAACTTGACACCAAAAAGTGCAAAGTTTACTTAAGTATTCTACAGTAGATATGTAAAATTAGCTCTGAATGGATAAAAAAAATAAATAAATCAGGAGTTCTGGAACTTAGACCAAGCTGTCAATCCCTCAAACCCTGGGAATTAGCGCTGTGAGACAGGCAAGCAGCACTAACAGCCTTTTAAGATCAGCCAAAAAAACCCCAGTCATGCCACACTCGCTTGTGCCACATAGGATTAACAATTACGTATTCATGCCAAGGCACTGACAAATAGCAAGGTCTTGCACGCAAGCTGTCTGCGTTACTGCCGCTAGCTCAAATCGCACACACACACCTTTTTCTTGCCTCTGAGGCCGGCTCATACCAGTGGGTTTCAGCTGCCTTTGTTTCTCCCGCTCTGGAGCAGCAGACCTGGCCGGCAGAGGTGGCACCCCTCTGGATTTTGTGGGTCTCATGTAGCCTTTTATCTGTTCTGCTGCTTTAACTCTCTCTTTCTTGGCCTCCTTCACGGCTTTTTGTTCACTTTCCTCTTCTTTTTCTTTTGTTGCGTCTTCAGGTTTATCTCCTTCAGGCTTCAAGGCCGGGGCATCCTTCAGGTGAGCTTCCCCACCGTGAGCAGCATCCTCCGCTGCTGGCTGAGAACGACCTTTATCGTTATTTTGGGGACTTATCTGGGTTGTTTGGGCAGCTGTCAGGTTTAAACCAGCAGCCTCTGCTTGGGCCGCTTGATTGTCCAGTATCTGCTCACCCTTCCTACCTCCACCCAGCTCAGCCTCTTCAGCTTTATCCTCCATCCGTGCTTCTGCCCCACTGCCTGGTACCGCTGCAAGTGCCGGGGAAACGCACCCAGCGTCCTCCTCCCCAGCAGAGATGGGCGCTTCTGCTTCCTCTGCCCCGCTGGCGCCTACAGGAGCCGCCGTACTGTTTGAATCAGCCACCTTCTGAGGAAGGTCCGGGGAAGCGGTGTCAGCATTTTGCTTTTTATCAATGGTTCTTATTTCTTTGTCACCCACCTTTGCCGCAGGAGAAAGGTGAACTTCGTCCGTCTTTGATTTAACGTCCTGTTTAAGCGAACCATCCGAAGAAAGTGGTTTACCCGCCTCGCTCCCGTCCTGGGAACCAGCCGCTTTGGTTTTACCGTCTTCCTTCGAAGCTTCTTTTCCAGGCTCTTTGCGTCCCAGGTCAATGGGCGGCTCGCAAAATTTCTGCGTCTCTATCTCCTCCTTCGCACCAGACACGGGCTCAACGCTGCCGCCCTCTGCCACTGCCTCGGGAGGAGGGAGCCCCTTCTTCCTCACCCCCTCGTCTCTCTGCTTTGGGAAGCCAGAGGAAACATTGCCGACGTTATCGGGACCAGCTCCTGCAGGCTGAGCGAAGGATCCCAAGTCGCTTCCTTTATTATTCCAAAGCATTTGAGGGCCAACGGGAAAGTTTTTAATATTTCTGTTTTCATCTACAAAATCCGTGTCTTCCGTTCCATATCCCATCGCAGATCCCATGGGAGGCTGCGCTTCTCTCCTGTTTGTTTTTGGCTCGAGAGAAACAGGTTGCTCAGCAGCATTTTTAGCCTTTTTACTACTTCCATCAAAATCCCTCGTTTTAGATCCATCAGTAAAGGTGTGATCTGCCGCTGCCAGATGCTCTGGGATAGGAATTCCACCCCCTCTGCTACAAGGAGCGGGACTTTCCGCTTCACATGTGTCAGTTTTCTCCAGATCGCGAGGAGGAAACATCTCTGCGCCTGCGTTATGCTGGAGAAGACACGGCTGCTGCAAGTTGGCTTCCATCTTTTTGCATTTCTCTTTATTACTTGTGTGTGATTTTTCCGGCTCCAGCGGAACAGCCGGAGCTGGCACCTCAGCAGCAGCAGTCAGGTCACCTCGCAGACCCGCTGAAGGACCGGAATTAGCCCCTTTGCCTCCTTTATCAAAAGGCTGAGCTTGTTTCATATTTCCCACCTCTTCACCTACCGCAGGGACATTACCCGGGCCCAGCACAGAGCGCTCAGGACTATTTTCAGCCTTTTTGCCTTTCACGTCTCTGCTTTTTTTCTTAGGCTTGTCCATCACCAGTTCCCCGGTGGGACCACGTGCCGCAGCCGCGTCTGCCCTGTGCTCTGGGAGAGGCTGGGATCTATCTAGTTCCTTACCTTTATTCATGGGCCAAATTTCTTTAGCGCTGACTATTTCTGGCTCTGCCGTCTCTATTTTATGACCTGAAAGAACCGGTTGATTAGAGAAACTTCTATTGCCATTTTGCATTTCAGGCTTTTCCAGCAGCTCTTTGGTTATACCCGTCAGGTTCTCCAGCAAAAGCTCTCTTTCAGAACCAGACGCCTTATCTTTATCAAAGCTCATTTCTTTCGTGTTTTCAGATGCCTTCTCTTTGCTTGGAGAAGGGCTTGTTTCCCCCCCGGCACCCAGGGCAGCTGCCCGCCCTGAAGGACTTTTGTCAGGTTTTTTCCTTTTCCCATCGCTACACCTCTTCCTTGGTTTGTCCGCCACCGGCGCGGCATCAGAATTTATGGCAACCGATTCGCTTGCGGAAGTAATTCCGGCCTCTTTGCCTTTATTCATCAAATCGACCTCCTTTGCTGGGCTGCCCGTGTCAGCCACAGCAAGATGCTTCGCTTCCTCTCTCCTGCTCCCCAGAGCTGGTTGGTCTAAAGCACCTGGATCAACTATTTCATTTTTTCCAACGCTTTCTTTAGGCTTCTCTGCTACCAATTCACTTGACTTTTGCATTTTAGTTACATCTGATGTATTCTCCCGAAAGCACTCAGCAGTAACACAGCCCCTCTCTCTGCTGTCACCACTCACGCTAACTTCCTTAGTTTTATCAGTTATGTCGGGAAAACTGCTTGGGTCCACCTTACTCTCAAGAAAAGGCTGCTGGAAAAAACTTCTTTCGCCTTTTTTACTTCTCCCATCGCTACCTCTTTTTTTTGGCTTGTCCGCAGGGTAGGCATGTGTAATGCCTCCTGACGGGTGTCCCCTTGCAGTAAAACCTCTGCCTTTATCAGGGAAAGTTGTTTCTTTTATATTCTCATCTGTCCTCGCCCCATCCTCCGAAAGCATCATCTGCTCAGAGAAGCTTTTGATTTTTTTTACTCTCCCTTCACCGCGCTTTTTTTTAGGTCTGTCCATCCCATGTGCAATATTGGGATCTTTTCCAGTCTGCTGCTCTAACGCACTAAATCCTTTCCCTTTGTTTTTATCAGGGGAATCTGCCACCGTCGCTCTGTCCACTGCTTCGGCAGAGGCGGGATGGTCGGTTGCGTCAGACTTCGCCGGCAGAAGAAAGGGCTGCTCTGAAAAACCGGCAGCCTTTCTGCTTTGCAAAGCAGCAACTTCCTCGGGTTTTGGTAAAACTAATGGTGTAACAGGCATTTTAGTGGTATCTATCGGAGTTTTGAAAACTCCCTCGCAAGTACTACAGTCAACGGCCCTGCGCTTATCGGAGGACACTGGTTTGATTTCATCATCTGTCTTTGGCTCGTGAGGAAGCTTGTCCGAGGGGGCCACGGCCTCTGGAAGAGCAGGCTCTTGGAGAGATTCATTCCCAACCCCTTTGCTTTTGTCACAACTACCTCTTTTCTTTGCCGCTTCTTCCCGTGCCCCGCTGGAAGTCTGAAGCTCAGGATGGCCAGTGTCACCGAGCGCTTCACGCCCAGGAGATGCGCGTTTGGCCTCCCTAGCTTTATCAGAAAGGAGCAATTCTGGAGGTTTAGTCTCTAAAGGAGTTTCTGTTTTGCTTAGATCAGTGGCTTCTGAAAGAGACGGCATCAGGGCAGCACGGTTTGACTCCTTATGCTCCCTCTTCTCGTTTTTGTCAAGAAAATCTCTTTCCACGGGCTTGGTTGGCTCCTTTGCTGCAATAGATTCCTCCACCTTAGTCTCGCCTACCTGCTGCAACGGAATCTCTTTTCTTTTGCCTTTAGATTGCGGCACCAAACTGTCATCTCTCCTTTCTTCCCCTTTCATGATGTCTCCATTTTTTGCATCCGAGCCAGATTCTAACGGCACGTCGGGTTTTTGGGCCTGCTGTCCCGGTGCTGGCACCGAGAAGGCATTTTGCTCATCCAGGATATGACTTCCAGGTACGATTTTCGCACCCTTTGGCGTACCTGGAGCTCTGCTTCCTGAGGCAATTGACTGCTCTTTGCGAGCTTCAGCAGGCAGAACGGGACAGACATCTGGTTTTTGCAATTCGACAGCAAATGGAGAATTTCGAGGAGCTTTTGAGACTGTTGCATTGTCATCCCAGAACTCCATCGTTCTTGGCAGCTGGTTTCTCTTTTGTTTCGGTTTCTTTTTCTTTTTCTTCACAATGGCCAGAGAACCTTCCAAATCCCAGCTCTCCCTTGGCACATCTCTGCAGCTCTCCACAAACTCCGACGGCGCATTGGATGGCTGCTCTGTTGTCTTTTTATGCGAAACCCTACTGCGAGGGGACGTTCCAGCAACACATCCGAGTTCCACTAGGGAACAGGGGTCTACTTTTGGGTCAGAACTCTTCTGTTGTGGGAGACCTACTGGCCGTTCCTCTGGTGCAATAGGCACTGGTGCAGGTTTTGCTCTGCCAAACCTGCGTTCACTTGATTTGTTAGCTTGCCTTATTTGTGCAGTAGGTAGACCTGGAATACAGGAAGCCTGCTCAAACATCGAAGCAACTATTTGTTTAAAAAAAATAATAAAGATATACTATATATGTGATTATAGCCATCTAAAACAGTCCATACAGTCATATATGCAGAATTTTCCATCACCGACACCACACCGATTCTAAATCCACCTCAGCAGGGCTGGGATAGACATTTACACGCAAAACCTATTTAAACCACTACCGATAAATACGTCAATGCTATTTAAAAATACATAATTCCTGATACATGCTCTTAGCCCACCGAGAAGCAACAGTGCTTGTAAGGACATGCTATCTCTTTTTTAAAATGCATTAAGGATCCATTTTGTCTTAGGCAAGACAAGAAGACAGATAAACCTTTTTATATCCTTAACTGGCATCCTTCCAAAATGTGAAAATACCAGTTAAGTGGAAAGATGAGACTTAGGGAAGGGAGAAGGGGCAAAATGGGGAAGGGGGAGCAGAAGAGTTTCCCACAGCACCCACGGTGGAAGCAGCGGAAGGCAGAGCCTCCGGAGCAGAAGTCATTCGCTTCTGTACTCCCTTATAGGCAGCGCGAGGTTTCCTTAGCTACAAAGCCACCGATTTTAAAGAGCATCAGTCGTTTGTCAGTTAGCCCTGGCCCACAAAGTCAGCCTCCCATCACCAGCGTAAGCAATAACAGCTCATGGGAGACTGGCTTAGTGGAGCAGGAAGAAAATTGCATTTTCCTTTGATAATTACACAACTCAATTTGGAAGGAAGTCTTCAGTAGGAATATTGCAATAAGAATTAATGGTCCTTTTTAATACCGAAATAAAAAGCTAGCAAGTAATGGCCAAAAGACGGTGAGCTTTTAAATTCTACAGCAGAAAAGATAAGCCACTCCCAGTGCTAAGGTACCAGTAGCACCCATATGCGGGCTTTTAGTCCGGTGAACGTGGAGAGGAAAAGGCTATTTAAGAGGGCAGGGATTAGAGGCAAAGTGCAAGCAGAGTCACTGATGAATGCAAAGAACCGCACAGCTGCTTGCTGCAAAAAAGATTTCTGCTTGCTCAAGTGGCAACACAGCCCGTAGGAAAAGGTGAAGAGTTCACAGAGGATTTTTCCACTGTAAAATTGAATTATGATTTATATTCTACCTGTGGGCTCCTGCAGGGTTTTTTCTTGCTGAGGTTCTGCGTGTTGGACATGGTTGTGTTCGGACGCCTCCTTTTGTTTCTCCGTAACAGCAACATCCACAGTAGTAACAGATTTTTCTGGAAGGAGGTCTTTATTTTCTAGTGCAACAGCTTCTTTTGCTTCTACTGGAACTGAAACGTGAAAAAAAAGAACAGAATGCTTCAGTTCTTATGAACACGGGTAACCCGTGGTTTAAAAGCAAGGTTATAGGTTTTATTTTTATTTTTAGTAAGGATGAAGTTCATAAGATACAGTAGCCTACTAGGCATTAGCTCCTCACAATCCCATTTTAAGCAGCAATTTTCTATTTTGGCAGACATGCCAAGGTGGAGGAAAAACACGAAGTAAAGACTGTCGTGGGGCTTAAGCGCAGGGTGAGGATTTGGGTTATTTTTTTTCCTCTTTATAATCAACCAAATTCAGACTATACTAGCTTCCCACTGGAATTTATATCCAGAATATACTCCATTATCAGGCTGGAGTCCCAATCTAATGCTAATCATCTAGTATTCGTACATACCTTAGAATATATTCATGCAGACACAACAAGATTCCTAGCTACCCACAATTATAACAAGTTTTAATTTACAAGACATAATTACATTGGAGAACAGTTCTCTATATAATTAATTTCATTTAAATTTTAAATAGAAGTAAAAACGATGACAGACATTGGTACAACCATGGATGAGGAAGAAAAAGGCAAGTTATACGATGGTAATTTCAAATGTTAAGACCACCATCTATTGATGACAGCCCCCGTGTTTGCACACACTAATTAACCTTCTTGAAATTAAACCTTCGTTGCTTTGTCCTTGGGCAAGGAGAGGAGAACAGCGGCTGCGAGGAAGAACGTCGGTGGCGGGGCAGAATTAGCTGGGAGCAAAGCGCTGGCTCCAGTTTCACCCCGCGCGTTGCATTTCTCACCTGCTGGTTCCGAAAGGTGGTTTGTCTGTTCGGGAAGATGCTGCTCGTGGTGGCTGGGAGATGCTCTGCCATCTTCAGCTTTCTCCAAAAGACCAACACAAGCTTCTGGGACTTTCAATTCTTGTTCCATGTTCGCAGTTGCTTCTGCAAACGGAACGTAAAGAATAAAAATTCAAATGATTTTTAATTTAGGTCAGATTAAGATTAAAAAAAAAAAGAAAAAAAAAATCACTTCCTCACCTAATACTTATCTTCCACAAGAAATGAAGGGTTTCCCTCACGTTCAAAGCAGCGGCACTCTGCTTTTTAGGATCACTTTCTACCAGCTCTCCCCTCCTGAAAGCCTAAGTGTTCCGCTCAAGCAAATCTTTCCGTATTGCCCGGTATTTACTCTTTCGTTCACCCACCTCTGTCTCTCAGTTACTACATTCTAGTTGGGATTTTTTTGTTAAAACTTCTCTTTTTTAAAATGTATTCCTATCATTAAACTAAAGAGTAGCAGAAGGGAGGAAAGAAAATATCTCACTCCAACTCCTTCTGCAATCACTCCACATAACGCTGCCTCTGCCCAGCGCAATTTGCTGTATTTTTACAGCAATTTTCTTCCCAAAAGGAGAGTGTCCTTTGAGAAATCTCTGCAGTGGAGAATCTATTACCCACCACCACGGGCGACAGATTCCACCATGGAAATTTTTCACCGTGGAAAACACCAAAACGCCCACCTCGCCACTTCGATGCCTACAGTCATCCCAAGGAAATGTCACAAAATTATCAAAGCTGACCAGTCTTGGCCAGAAACCGCTGTGAAGATAAAAACCCTTTGCTTGAAAACACCGTGTCCTACAGGATTTGTGGAGATCTCAGTATCTGCTGGGGACAGTAGCGATACAAAAATAAGTAGTTACAGGGATGAACTAAAATGTCTGTACGGCTGTCCTAAAAAAAAAAAACATACATCACTGCTAAGAATGCCAAGTTAAAAAAAAATAATCATTAAGATATTCTAGTTTTATATTTTATAAGCAAAGAATCCTGATGAAGCGCTTCCTCTGCCTGTTATCTTGACAGCAGAACTGAGCTCTACTGAAGATGTTTTGTGCAAGGCATAGCATACTCTTTACTACTAAAAAAATATGCTTTTCATTTGACAGTCTTAGACAATCGTGCACCTGTGTGGCCATCGCTGTGTGCCACCAGGAGTGTTGCTGTAGTGCTGTGACAACTTACGGCGGCTTCTCACACCACCTGCCATGCCATTTCAAGCCTGAATGAAGCCTTCGGGCACAGCCGCTCACCTGCAGGAGGCTTGTCGAAGGGTGACTTGTCCTGCTCAACAGAAGGCTGGGATGCCACCAGCTCCTCAGATGCTCCAACCTTGGTGTCATCTGCAGAGAGGGACTCAGCTTCCGCAGAGGCAAGCCCAGAATCCATGGCAGGAAGAGGCTTGGCTTCTGCTGCAGGAGCAAACCCAGAATCTGTAGCGTGGTGATGGTTGACTTCTGCTGCAGGGGCAAACTCTGCATCTGCTGCCGGGGCAAACTCTGAATCCACAGCATGGTGAGATTTAGTATCTGCTGCTGGGGCAAATGCCAAATCCATAGCGTGGTGAGATTCCACATCTGCTGCCGGGGCAAATGCCATGTCCATAGCGTGGTGAGATTCCACATCTGCTGCTGGGGCAAATGCCATGTCCATAGCGTGGTGAGATTCCACGTCTGCTGCTGGGGCAAATGCCATGTCCATAGCGTGGTGAGATTCCACGTCTGCTGCTGGGGCAAATGCCATGTCCATAGTGTGGTAAGATTCCACACCTGCTGCTGGGGCAAATGCCATGTCCATAGCGTGGTGAGGTTCCACACCTGCTGCTGGGGCAAATGCCAAATCTACACCATGATGAGACTCCATATCTGCTGCTGGGGCAAACCCTGCATCTTCCGCTGGGGCAAACTCCAAATCCATAGCATAATGGGAGACAGCATCTGTGGCTGGGGCGAAGCCAGTATCTGCCACCGGGGCGCACGCAGGACTGCCAGCAGGAGGAGCCTTGGCTTCTGGTGCAAGAGCAAACCCAACATCCGTAGCCTGCAGAGGGCTGGCTTCTGCTGCAGGCGCAAATCCAGCATCCAGAGCTTGAGGGGGCTTGGTGTCTCCTGCAAGAACGGAGACAGCGTCTTCTGTAGAAACGGCCATGACACCCCAGGCAGGAACAGACGCTTCATCTGCTACAGAAACAGACACCAACAACAACAACAAAAAAAAGTTTGGGTTTTTTTTTTAGTTGTTTTTTTAATTACCTGACAGTGCAGTTTTATGATTAGAGAAGATGAGGCTTTCACTCCCTGTCTCTCAGCATCACTTACTCCCCCAGTTACACCAGCGCACTCAAGTTGTTCTAGACTTTACGACACTCCTCAGCGCACCCGAGTGCTTCTCCTACTACAGCCTCATGCGCCTGGCTTTGTATCCTTGACTAGAGCGTTAGACATCTGTCTGCTCCTCACAAACCTCGGCCGAGAGACGCATTGTGCTCATTTAAAATCCACCTGATGCTACGGAGCTGGCAAGAGCCCAGAGCCGCGAGCAACACTTTCCGGCAGAATATAGACAGGAATCACAACAAGGGCTTTTCCTACATAGCAGGACACAAACTGTAGGTGTCACCTTTATGAGCCCGGTGTGTATTCCAACAGCGGAAGAAGTCCTGAGCCGTTCCAGAGCCATGCGTTTTAAATATCATTTATGCCTTGCACGGGTGGAACAGTGCCGTGACTTGAGCAGAAGCATCGGCACTCTTGACATAAGCCGCTGCCACCCAGTGAATCGCCAGCTGCCCTTTATTCTTTCATCCCCAACTCGGCCTCGTTCGTTTTTTTATATAATATCTACTAAATATTGAGCTGTTAGTTTCAAAATGACATTTGTCAGTTCACAGTACAATCAAACCTCTGCATTTAAGTTAGCATTTTCTTAAGATCCCCTTGAAGGGGTTGTATCAGTCAGTTTTAGTTTGGCATTGCAGCTGTCTAGAGGCAAGTTTTCACAAATTATCAAAAGCCAGAAGCAGGAGATTCCTCTTTGGCAGCTATTCATTCCAGCAGCCCCGAGCACTGCCCGTAACGCAGCACGGCGACCTGAACGTCTCAGATGTATCGCGGAGTAGATGTTAAAAAAACCCCCAACGTTTCTACTGATAGTTTGAGTCACATCTAAAAATATCCTCCCCAAACAATGGAAAATATATTAAATCTTAAATTAGATACTTAATAAACTGGAAAAGGAAAGAAATTAGAAAAAAATGGAAAAAAGTCCCTTTTAAAATAGCACTTCAGGATCCATTTAGATAAAACCAATATTCCAGTGAGCCAAACCAAAACCATCCATTATGCACCAGCATATTTGGGTTTGCCTTTTTTTTTTTTTTTTAAAGTGATATCATGATCTTCTCCAAAATAAAATTTACAGATTGTGATTTTTATGGAAGAATAAGAGAGTAAAGAAACAGATATTAAAAGTAGTATGGATGCTCCCTGGTGAATCATGGAAAGTACTGGAATAAAGCATAAAGAAACTGGGCAAAGACCAGTGCAAAATGTACCATGACTCTGATGCTGCATACAAATACCTTAAAAACCCGGTTTTAAAGAGTCTTTAAAATGAAGAGTTTTTAAGGTATTTATATATAGCATCAGACTCATGGTATAACCACGGTCTTGACACACCTTAACATTTTTCTGGAGCTAAAATTTTAATAAAGTAAAGGATCATGAAATCAGTTACTGGACTGTGAGACAAGAGTTGAAGAGTGGAATGAACTTGGTATTTCTCACCAACACAACTCAGGTATTACAAACCTTTAGCCATGACAGCATTTGTTAACACCTTGCTGCGTTTCCTTCAGAAGAGGCAATGCCGTGGCTTTCCACCATTACAACTTGCTCCTCTAAACCCGGCGCCGCTCTTTACACCGGGGCAACGTTACCTGAGGTGGCACCTCTTGGTCCATCAGCAGCTCCAGCCTCTCCTGGGGACGCCGTTACTGCGGGAGGGACGACGTCAGGAGCCAGCGCTGCAGGGCTTTCTGGCAAATCCGGCTTGATGGCTTCAGTCGCTGTGGGGGGCACTGGGCATATAAAAGGAAGTTTGATTAAGCACTGGGATCTGAGCACAGCTCTCTCTTCTGGAGCTGCCAGGATGGGAATCACCCTTCTCAAGGTGCCGCCTGCAGCAGAGCTTACCCTAATGACTAAGCTCCCCCGCTTCAGCATCCCAGTTGGGTTGCACAAGAGGAAAATCGGGTTTTATTGTCAATTTTCAGAAGATTAGTTTGTGCAATACCTAGGAAAACACCTCTATCTTGAGAGAAGCTACTGCTGGGACAAAGTTGAGCAGTGTCCAGTTCCAAGGCATCCCAGTTCTACCCTCAGCCCTAGGTCCAGCCACCAGCTCCAGAAACACCTTCTCCCTAGGACCAGTGTTCAACCTACCGTCATCTTCGTTTGTTCACCAAAATCCACAATAAAGATCCCATTATAGATGAAATATCATACTATACGTGCAACCACAGCGGAATAATTTACTCATTGGAGCCTCAAAGATTTGGCTATAACCACAGTCTAAAGATAACTGGACAGAGTACGTAGGTTTGCGATTCGAATTTAGCTTAAAATTCTGTTGATTATGCACGAGCCAAAGTTATGTTTGTTGGCGCCCTCAGCTGCACCGATCCTTCAAAGCAGTGAACACGAGCGCTCTGACTCCCCACTAAAACTCAGGAGATTCAATTCTTAGTATGTACAAAGACTAGAAGCCTTGACAGTAGTTAAGTTCCAGTTTTAGAGTCTCTTTTCAAGAGTAAATTTTATTCACCCTATTTATTGTTTTAGTGTCAAGTAACGCTTGAACACACATCCCAGCTGGAAACTACGGTACCTGCATTGTAATGGAGGCACACAGAACTGGAAACATAGTCTGGAATCCACAGAGCTTGCTGATGAACCTATTTTTTTGCACCCATCTAATTCCCCAAACCCCAGGAGAGGGCATGTTTTCAGTGGGTAAAGCCCTGCCACATGATACGCCCCCGAGAAGGGCACGCCAATGATATCTACTGACGGCTGGGCTTGGAACTGCATATATTAAATTTGTTACCCTAAATTAGAAGTAAGCTGCCTACATAAATGCGGGGTTCTCTCCATCTCTTACAGCACTAAATGAGAAAACGTGTGTCAAGTAACATCTCTCTAAAACACGCATTTCTAGTCTAAATTGATTTGAGAACCAGAAATGGTGTTTTTCTTGGTCAGGTCCCACTTCACTCCATTAGCGCCTTTTGTGTCTTGAAGAGGCAGACAAGGAGAGAAGCTCTGCTTCTGCTGCTCAGAGGCTCTCTACAGACACTTCCAGCAGATCAAATCAAAACTATTTTTACCTGATGGCTCAACAAAGAAAGAGGCATCTGGTCCCTTCGCATCGTGCTGAGCTCCCATCCAATGTTCTTCAGGCACTACGGAAAAACAAACGCATTTAGTCCTGCCACTAACACCGCTTTATGTTTTCAGTTGAAGGCATTGACCCTGCTCTTTTGTGAGTTCATTCTCAGGGAGCTTTTCAGTTCCCTTAAGAACGCTACCAGAACATCATGTTCTTCCGTGACTATTGGTAGTGAAAGCTTGCATCGGAGAAGAGTCACTGACTCCAGGACCTGACAGAGCAGGTTCTTTGCTCAGTTCTTCTGGGCAACTGGCTCCAGGTGGCTCTGCTTGAGCAGGGGGCTTGGACAAGATGTTCTCCAGAGGTCCCTTTCCAACCTCAACCATTCTGTGGTCTCCTAACATCTTCAGAACATTCACACTGAACCACGAACTGTCGTTGCCAATAGGGTACTTTCTCATCTTGACTCATTTTATGTATCAGCTCCCCCACCAAGACTCTTTTAGGACTAGTAAACTGCGATTTTCCAGCTGCGTGCCCCTCAAACCCAGCTAGCAAGACAGACAGGAATGGCAAAACATCTGTTTCTTACCTGCTTTGTCTTGCAGAAATTCTGCATTTGAAACCAGGCCCACGAAGGCTGATGAGTCTAGAGCCTCTGCAGGAGAATACAGGGGCCCCAAGAAAGGTTGTTCAGGTACCATCATAGACCCATGTGGTGCTAATGAAATGAAAAGACCATTTGTTAATCGCTATGCCAGCCCTAATGACTCCCCTCCTACAGTAAAAGTCTGTACAAGGCTTGGAAAATAAACTTTTCTGTTCTGCTCACCAGCAGTTCAGATCAAGTTTGTAAGCAACTCTCTCAATTAGCTCATCTTTACAAACCGCGCTGTAAATTACGTAGGCATACATAACTTTTTAACAAGGTATGGGACAGGAAACACAGGCAAATTATTTCCCTTTTGCTTTCTGCTCCCATGAATTCTTGTTAATAACCACTTAAACTCCAGTCGTCCAAAAACTGAAGACCACTTTGTGGACAAAGTTCGTGGGTATTTGGTTTCTAGCCAGGAAGACAAAAGCCATCAGTAATGCCTGATTAAGTTAAACTCAACTTGTCTAGTTGTTCTATTTCCTTCTGCCTAAATACAGTCCAAAAAACCCCTCCTGGAAGTAGCTACTGGAATGGCTTTAGGCACAAAAAAGAGAAAAAAAGAAGTATTTATGTAGTCTGTGAACTTATCAGCTTAATAATTTTCAGTACGTGAAAGTCAACAGAGAAAACACTAACACCTGAGTGACAAATGCCGAGGAGGAACTCACCATGGACGTCTCTGGAAGCATCGACATAGTCCGTGTACAGCGGCACATTCTTCATGTCAGTAGGGAAAGACAAATCAGGCAGGTTCTCCCCTCTGTGCATGCTGAAGGGGTCTGGGGGGAGACAAGAACAAGGCCAGTGTCACCACATATGGGTTAAAAAACAAGATGAAGATACACTTGACACCACCACTGGACTTCAGAGGAAAAGCTGCTTTCAAGGTTTACTAGAGGCAAACGCCTTCATAATTAGAATTTACGCCCAACAGTAAAAGACGGTTGCTCCGGCTCCTTCCTAGGGAAAACTGACTCAAGTTTAGATTCCAACCATCACATGGAGAACCTGTCTCCTCCTCTCACAGAGGAAGCATCCATTTCTGACGCGATGGTCACATCCAGCTAACTCAAGTCAGGAATGCCGGCTGAGCTGCGGACCAGTTAACTCGACAGCAGCCCAAAGAAAACCTGTGGAAGCTACACGCTCTCCTCCCCAAGAACACTACACCAGTATAGACTGACCTGTGGGCCAATATTTTAATCAAGTTACAAGCCAGAAAGGAAAAGAACACGTTTCCCAGTGTCCCAGGCAGACGAACAGCCCTCCCCCCCAATTCCGGAGCAGGTGCACGGGTGAGGCTGGATCTCGGGTCCACGTGTGCAAGTTGTCTGGCGTCAGCTTTGGTTGGTCTAACGTGCCTTCGCTTTGTTCTGCTTTTGGTCCGTGCTTTAAGCGGATGGATCGATGTCATCTGCAGAAGATGGTACTTCAGCTGCTGAGGATTCAGCAAGAGGAAGTTCCTTTCCTGCAAGTTTTATTTTTTGTGTGTACACAAAGCAGGGATGGAGAGAACCATCATGTTGGCTTTTTTAAGATGGATTACTTAACTGAAGTGCCGTGAGTCAGAGTAGACAGATATCCTCACCGAGAATAAAATGCCAAAGAGATGACCCATCCATGAGTTAGTCCCTGTACCGTAGCACAGCCAAGGGCAAGACACCGCAAGGGGAAGGAAACGTGCCATTGCCCTCTCAAACACATTATTCCGTGGTTTATAAACCCCTGGATGTGTTTCAGGATCGCTGACTTCTCACACATCTTGTTGGCTTGGGCCAGCTGCATCCCTCTCCAGCCCGGCACAGCCCAGCAACGCAAGGGTCCCACCCGGGGGGGCTCTTGTAGATGAGGGACATTTCTCATGACTGTCTCACGCGTCGCATTCCCCAGGAGCTGAAGAGCTCTCTGTTCCCAAAACGGCCGTCACACACTGACTTTCAGACACCGCACAGACTTCTTCCAGTTAAGCACAATTAAAAGGGGTTCAGTTGAGGCTGTTATTCATTTTTATGTCAGGCATGTTCTCTGCGGGGGTGACCACCAAACTGCTAATGTCCCCACGCCCATGGTGCTCCAAGATGTCAAGACCAGGTGAGCTGCATGAATTCCTTCATAAATCTAACAGAATATTTCAGATGCCAAGACAATCATAGACTCACAGACTGGTTTGGGTTGGAAGGGACCTTAAAGCCCACCCAGTCCCACCCCCCTGCCCTGGGCAGGGACACCTCCCACCAGCCCAGGTTGCTCCAAGCCCCGTCCAACCTGGCCTTGAACCCCTCCAGGGATGGGGCAGCCACAGCTTCTCTGGGCAACCTGGGCCAGGGGCTCACCCCCCTCACAGCCAAGAAGTTCTGCCTCACATCTCATCTCAATCTCCCCTCTTGCAGTGGAAAACCCTTCCCCCTCGTCCCATGGCTCCCCTCCCTGATCCAGAGTCCCTCCCCAGCTTTCCTGGAGCCCCCTGAGGGACTGGCAGGGGCTCCAAGGTCTCCCCGGAGCCTGCTCTTCTCCAGGCTGAGAACATCTTCCTTCAGAGTGAATTGCAGCAAATTTTAATTTCAAGCTGTTTAAAGCTCTAGTTACTCAAACTAAATAACTGCCTTTTTTCCCATTTAAAAAAAAACAACCACAAAACAAACTCACAAAAAAGCATCATGACTGAAAACAATTAAAAAACTAAAAGATGCTGATGATCCCCGCCTCGTTGTCCAGCAGCCAGATGACGTGACAAAAACGGGCGACCCAGACTGAACCCCGTCTGTGCTCCAGAGGGAGGACGGGGAGGAGCGGAGGGAGTTAACGGCTGAGCTTTTGTCTCCCGTCTCCAAAGATCCTCCGCAGGCTGGGAGTGGGTCCATGCCCTGCTCCGGTTTCAGCAGGCGGGTAAGGGATGAGCTGTATGGATGGGATACGGCCCGTTCAGGAAGTGATGGGTTCTTGCATTAAACGAGCCCAGAAAATAATTCTCTACTTGCTCAAAATCTGCAGCTTGTTGAGAATCCTACGAAGCCAGACAAATGTTAAGAATCCGAGAGTATTATTTCAAGACAGCTGGAGGTAAGATGGACAAAACATGTCTGAAAGTTTCTTTTCAGCTCAGTTCCAGAGACACTCACATCCTCCGCCCTTCAGAGAGACGTAGCTCCAGTCTGCCCACGATGGTGGAATAATAAAAGCATATTACTGCAGATCATTTAAATAACAATTCTTCCTGTTTGGGTATTTACCTGCAGTTACTCTAATAAACCACGGTACACTTGTGATTAAGGGCCTTGCAGCACTTCTACAGCTTGCAAGCAACTAGCTGATGTTTGATTTTTATTCGCTATGCATTACAATAACACTTTTAAAACAAGTCTTATTATAAGTAGTGTGGAAAATAATAATAAAAAAATGGTAAAAATATATATGTAAGTTTTTTACTCCTAACTGTTACTTTCACAGGGTCAGGCCCCACTGCCAGATCATGGAATTGACCAGAGAATTCTCTCCTCGGGAGGAAAATCATCCCACTGTTTTCCAAAGAGCGTGCATAAAAATATTTAATAAACCAGTCGACTTTTATGAGCCTTTTGTTCACATTTTTCCCCCTTCTGCTGACAAGTTGCTAAAGCTCGTCTATCCGCTCTGATCCCTCGGCTCACTTATGGGAACGGACTAATCTCTAAGCAGAATCTCTTGTTTATGCAGCTCCGGGAAGGGCAGCACGGAAGAATACCGGCGTCCTGAAGCACACGTGGTACCTGAGGCACGTACAGGTCAAGACACTCTGAAGACATGAAACCTAAGGCAATGTGGTTTTGTGCAATAGCTGACCCACAGATTCACACTGTTCAGGCCCAAAGAATACCGGGTGATGGGCTAGGTGTGTACATTGCTTCTAATCAACAAGTTTGTCATCTGGCTATGGAGCATAACCCCATCGTACCTTCCATCTAACAAAGCAACGGGAGGGAAAACCCCAACAACTGTCGGAGAAACCAGTAGCTCTTTTGTTCCAGTTGTTCCATGAATCATTTCGTACCTCTGCAACAACATATAACCCCTTCACAGAATCTCTTAGTAAATGTGAGATTCAGACAGCAGGAAAATAATTTAGTAAGCAGGTCTACAGCGCTCAAAAACGTATAAAAAGAAGTTTCATCCTGTTTCAGGCAGTATCTTTCCCAGGGTTATTGCCTCTGACAATCCAGGCAGCGCACACATTTCTCAAACCCCGAAGAGCGAGCAAGTAATTTCTCATAAGCTTTCTCAAAAAATGAGAGAAAACTGGGTGAAAGCTGTGGGGTGAAAGGGTTATCCTTTTGCAGGTGCAAAGTTATACAAGGTTCATCAAATTTTCAAGCGAGTCAGCAGCTGCGCAGGCTGCCTCGGGGACAGAGCGACCCGCATTGCAGCCGCAGCTACGTGACGGCTGGAACGGGCATTTCCGAGCGCCGGGCAAGCCCCGCTTTCAGCTCTCAACAATTTTGGCCAAGTTTGCAGTGAAAGCCACAGGTGTGAGTAGAAGGCAAGAGAATAAAACCATCCTCAGGGTTAGAGGCCAGGAATCTACCACAGAACTGATAAAATAACCCATACCACAGTTTTCAGAGTCACCCACTCGTACCAGTCATCTCCATGGGTTTGAACACGGGCTGCGATTCAAAGCACAGGTCTCTGTCATCCACCGTCCAGGAGTCATTGCGATCGAGAAAGTCTTTGTAGGACAGCTTTTCATCCATGATTTCTCCTGGGAATACTGAAATCAGAGGAGAAAACGACACAGTCAAAAAGCGAAACGTTAAGCTAAAATATTTAAAGTAAGATTATTGCATGATATGACATTCAGAGGCCAACAGATAACATCAACTGTTAGCCAAACCAGAGACGGCGAACATTCATTTTTTATTGCTTTGATCCAACTCCTCAAATATAAGAAACAGAATAATGGGAATTTTTGCATCTTGACACACACGTAACATCCAGAGTGGACACACGCGGCAGAGTGCCGTCCTCTCTTCAGGCGTTGGGCAATTCACGCCAGCTTCTCACACTCATCTTTAGGGAGATTCTTCATTAACATAAGGGCTGGAACAACCCCGAGACCCCAAACTTGCGAGTTTGAGCAAAGCTTTCACGTCGGCAATACAGAAATGCCAAACACAACTTGCTCGTCAGGTCACAGTGGGGAAGGAGGGGAAACAAAGTCCCTTCCTCTCCCGCCCATCGACTTGTATACGCCAAATCCCACCATATTAACAAAAACGTTAGTGCCACCACAGACACACAGTACCCGTTGGATGGTTTTGCCCTCTATTTTACTTGGAAGACAAACTCCAAATCATTTAATTGAATAACTTTTCCCTGAATGCCTCAAAGGCCTTTGTTTGTATATCTTAATATTTCACACTTTAGCCTAATCTTCCCCAGGTTACCATAAAGACGGTTCTCTGAACACTTCAACACATCCAGACCTGATGGTTTATAACCATCCACAGAATACGCTGATCTTTCTTTGCTGGCCCCTGTCAAAAACCACTCCACTGAGACCAACAGCCTTCAGCAATTTGGGATGTTATAGAGTCAAGTATTCTATTACCAAAGCCTTGGTAGGCACCTTTCACAACCTAAAAATGCAGGGAAATATAGAATATAGACTACATAAAACTATTTCAACAAGATTTGTCACAAGGAATATTAAAAAGATGCAGATCAGCCTTTTCGTGAAGTCCTTACAAGCAGGTGGAAGATGTTTAGAAACCAAAGCAAGGTGTGAACAAAGACACCTTCCCACAGCAGCGCTAAGACATGCCATGGGCTCTCCTCTTCCTCACCTTTCATCCTGGTTGTGTTTGGTTTTTTGAATTTACATCTCCATTTTGCTCCAGCCTACTCTATTCTCCCATTATAGCACCTTGGGATGAACTAGTGGATAAGCAAGAGCCTGTAGAATCACAGAATCACTGAGGTTGGAAGGGACCTTTAAGATCATCAAGTCCAACCGTTATCCCAGCCCTGCCAAGGCCACCACTAACCCACGTCCCTCAGCACCGCGTCTGCCCGGCTTTTAAATCCCCCCAGGGATGGCGACTCCTCCACTGCCCTGGGCAGCCTCTTCCAATGCTCGACAGCCCTTTCCGGGAAGAAATTTTTCCTCATATCCATCCTAAACCTCCCCTGGCGCAACTTGAGGCCGTTTCCTCTTGTCCCATGGCCTGTTCCTTGGGAGAAGAGCCCGACCCCCCCTGGCTGCCCCCTCCTTTCAGGGAGCTGCAGAGAGCGAGAAGGTCTCCCCTCAGCCTCCTTCTCTCCAGGCTGAACACCCCCAGCTCCCTCAGCCGCTCCTCACAGGACTCCTGCTCCAGACCCCTCACCGGCTCCGTTGCCCTTCTCTGGACACGCTCCAGCCCCTCCATGTCTTTCTTGGCGTGAGGGGCCCAAATCTGGACACAGCCCTCGAGGTGGGGCCTCACCAGTGCCCGGTACAGGGGGACCATCACTGCCCCAGTCCTGCTGGCCACACTATGGCTGACACAGGCCAGGATGCTGTTGGCCTTCTTGGCCACCTGGGCACACTGCTGGCTCATACTCAGCCACTGTCCACCAACACCCCCAGGTCCTTTTCCGCCGGGCAGCTCTCCAGCCACTCTGCCCCCAGCCTGGAGTGTCCATGGGGTTGGGGTGACCCAAGAGCAGGACCCAACGCTCGGCTGTATCGAAGCTCTGCCTGCAGCAGATGTACGAAACATGGACAATGGCCCCATCCGCATCAACGTCATCTGCATCAATTTGATTCCACCTCCATCCGGGGAGGCTGGGATTTAGAGGTCCCCGAGCACTGCCGGCCTCTCGGGGAGTGTGACCCACCCCCGGATATCAGGGGGGAGCTTTGGCCGTGAAAGGAACCGCAGGTGCATCTCCACTGACCGCTATTTTTAACACTTCGACTTTAAATCACTTCAACAGAGAAAGAAAAGCAGCAGCGAGTGGTAACGGCCAGGATGGGAAAAAGCACTAAGGCACAAATTAAGTTCTCCATGTAAATAAGAGCTGTATCAATGCATACAGCACATGAAAGCTAGCTATAAATGAGCTGGCACTGACGAGGTTTGATTTACACTTCAAATTAACACACACAAAAAAATCCTGAACTTCAGCTGTGTCAATGCTGGCGACGCTACTGCAGCTCCCGCGGAGTCCCAGCCCTCTCTGTGAAAAGCTCGGTCGTTTCACCTTTCAAAGGCATTTCCAGATCCTGCACTTGTACAAAAGAAACAAAGACACACGTCCTCAAGTGTTCAAATATCACAAGTGCAGGGGAAAGGCTCAAAACAAATACCCAGACTCATGACTTCTAGGATTAATCTTCATTTTAAGACCTGGATTTGTCAACTCTTCTACTGCCGTTAGAGTTTCAAACTGATTCCCAGTTTCTTCTGGAAAGAAGCACAAAATATTTTTACACAAACTCCTTCTCTCAGCCCTAATGCAATGTGCCAACACGTCTCTTTATGCTTTTGGTGTTTTTACCTTCACTTAGGCTAACAACGCTGCTGGCCAGACTGGAGCTCAGGAAAGGAAACTGGTAGTGTGCCTCAAAAGGTATCCCCAATAAATGACCCTTAATTCAGTGTAAAACTGCAGTTAATAAAAGCAAAGCCAATGTTAACATGGAGAAGGAACAGATCGGAAGAAATAATTAAAAATACAACGCTGGTATATAAAAGCAACAACCGCTGCCTCTTCTCGGAGGCCGAGGTACCAGTCCGTCGCAAACAGAGCAAGGCAGAACAAAGATTGGTTGTAATAACTCTAATAAAAGAGGTTGTAATAATTCTAATAAAAAAGTGATTCTAATAAAAAAAGCGATTGAGCAAGAGCAAGACGAAAGAGGGGTGTTTTTGGTGTTGTTTTTTGTTTCACCAAACAATGAACCCATGCCAGTACAAATCAATCAGTGGTTACGCCAATTTGATGGGAGATTTTGTTTTTTTCCAAAAACAGGAGGCAATTCAATGAAGTCAGAAGCATACCAGAATCTGAGATTAGAACATAAATCCAACTTCTCATAATTAAACTCCAGAGCTCCATGCCCCTCTCCCTGGGGTCTGAAACTTCGCAAGGTCAGAGGCGTACGATGACCTGCGGATTCCTATTTTGGGTGATTAACAGCAACATACTTTAGCGGGGACTTCGCAGATAATCCCCAGGAAAGGCAGGAGAATTAATGAGCTTTAAGTCCCCTGGAGGCATCCCGTGAGCCGCGGCGTGGCAGGCGGGACAGGGGACCACGCGAGCGGTTCTCTACTGGAATTCAGAGGGAGGCAGAGACGGTGTCACCAGGTTTGAGCATCACCTGAACAGGGACGTCCCAGGTGTCCTCCGCTGCCAAGGGGGCTGGGAAACACTCTGTACTGTGGATGCAGGGCTCAAAAAGGAACCGCATCTTCAAAGGGAAATGAGACAGACTATTCACAAGACCACTCATGGCACTAGTCTTTCAACTCCGGTGTCCCACAAGAAACAACCGAACAAGTAACACGCTGGAAACATGCTTTTCCCTCTCCCCGCCACTGAAATTCAAAATACAGAGAACGCTGCCGACCAGCCGGAGGTTGGGTACGACACACCACAAAAATGGGCAACGACTACGGGAAGCAACGGGATGCTCTAGCAGAAGTTCAGGATGGTAGAAGAGTTCCTATTCAGATTCTGATCCAACTAAATAGAAATAAAATGCATTTATTTCTTACCCTTATATGCACTCTGAGGGCCAGAGAATGGGAATCCAACGTGTAACTCTAGCAAACACAAGATCTTCTGCTGCTTCACTTCTGGGTAAACACCGCCAAAAGCAAGCACTGAAGAACTGCTTTTGAATAAACCCAATTTCTGACCGCCAGCGCGGTTATTCCTACCTCTCGTGCTACACCCCTGCAGATGCTGCGAGCATCCTAAAGCGGTGCCGATTTGGCAAGCGGACGCTGCTTTTCTGCCAGTGGCTTTTAGCCATTACTCTGCTAAATGCCTGCATTTGCCATGGTTGACTTCAGCAGGGAGGAGACAGGAGCTTCCCAAGGCCGAGCTTTACGCCACCTCCGGCCCCTCCATGGCCAGCCCGAGGTGTGACAGTGGCCCACAGCACACAGGAGAGGTGGCACCTGAAGGCAACAACCCTCCCCCCCCCCCGCCACATTCAGGAGAAAAATCAGCGTAAGGCAACGCCAACTGATCATGGAGGCCAGGGGTAGCCCAAAGGCCGACAATTTAAGCAGGAAATATTTTATTAAGACAGACACTGATCATTTAGATTTACAAGGGACTTTGAGGAGAAAGTGTCACCACATGTATCAAGAGATGTTATTATTTACGATAATTTGTGGCGCAGAATGGCAAGGGATTTAATTATATTCTGTTGTAAATTCTTCCAGGCAGGAACCTGTCATTCATTTTTCTATAAAACTCCCATTAAAAGCAAAAAAATCAGACAACCTCAAGTGTCCTTGTCAGGGTAAGGAAGGGGCCGGGGAGCAGTTAAGAAAATTTGACGTGAACTTTCTCAAAGATGACTTCAACTGATTTTTGGACCGGACCCACGCTAAGGTGGTCAACTGTAGAGCGCACCGACTGAACTCCAAATATTTAACTAAATCTGTTAGTACTAGACCACAAATACACACCAGACCACGAACACGCACTGGCATGTTGCTATTGTTAACAGACCTCAACAGGGGAAGAACGTAAAATCAGGATCATAACAGGTAAATCAGAAGTAAAACCTCCACTTTCTTTTTTTTCAGACAGGTTGTGTTCATGCCGTTAAAGAGGAGAGAAACCTCCCTCAACCACACACCTTGCTGGGAAAGGAGCGAGCAGGCCAGTAAGGCAGCAGACAAAAACAAGTGTATAGGAAATAATTAGAATCACAGACTGGTTTGGGTTGGAAGGGACCTTAAAGGCCACCCAGTGCCACCCCCTGCCCTGGGCAGGGACACCTCCCACCAGCCCAGGTTGCTCCAAGCCCCGTCCAACCTGGCCTTGAACCCCTCCAGGGATGGGGCAGCCACAGCTTCTCGGGGCAACCTGGGCCAGGGGCTCACCCCCCTCACAGCCAAGAAGTTCTGCCTCACATCCCATCTCAATCTCCCCTCTGGCAGTTTGAAGCCATCACCCTCTGTCCTACCGCAACGGGCCCCTACACATGGCACCGGATGAAATCAAGCTCCTGTAACAGCTCACCAGAACTATACCGGCAATTTGCAAACCCTTACTTCTAACAAAGTCCCAAAAGCCAGATGAAAGACGATTCAAAAGCAGATGTGAATTGCCTCTGCCAAATCCCTAGAAATATAAAGCAAAGACTTGCATATTTTTCGTGCGACATTTTCACAACAGATGCTAATTAAAAAAAACCAAAACGACACCACTATTTACACAGCTATAAAGTGGACCCTTCCAGCTTATTGTTATTCCACCCCGTCCCAATGTTCAGTCCCTCCTTCCTCAAGCTTGGTGGAACGTGAGAAATTGGAATCTCAGAAACAGGGTCCCAAAGACTGTCGGAAATAAGATGTTTCAGCTCCAAACCCAGTCGCGCAGACCCTCCTAACACACGCAGTCTGCGCGTGGTCTACAAATAAAAGGCATAAAACAAACAGAAACGATGAGCCAAACTCTCATGATGACCAACCCTGAAAGTGCCTATTAATATGTATCAGCAGCAGGTAACGGACTCAACATAAAATGTAAATTTGACAGATCCCACAAACCTGTGAAGTAATTTTAGCAAGCATTAAAAGCTCGCTGATGGTTGAAAATCCGGTTACGACTGTTGATAATACAAACCAATGTAGGATTACAGCTTAGAGTCTCGCTTAAAGAAAAGAAATAGCACTAACAACATACTTACAAAGCAAACTTGCTTCAGAAAGTATAAATATAGATCCCATGCAAGGAGCGCCTTCCCTGAACCGATCCCACGGCAGGTTGCGGAGAAAGAGCGCAAAACGTTTAGTGGAGCTGCTGACGGCGTTGGTTTGTTTTATCATCTGCTCTGCAAAGATCAGCACGGCCACATAAGCCAATTCAGGAGCTAATCCACACAACCCAGAACTTCTGGCACCCTACGACACCGACGCTCCCAACGCAGGCAGCCCGGTGTGCCCACACCTCCGGAGGGAAAGAAAGAAAGAAATCTGTACCCACCACCACGCAGGACATCCCACCGCACTTCCAGCAAGGAGCACTCCTAGGAGAGGATTACCGTGATAAAGCCTTTTCGCGGCAAGAGATGCTAATCTCGAGAGGTCTCCGGCCAGATCTCTAGCTAGAGGTTAAGTATCTTCAAAATTAATGAGTCTGCAGCCATGAGATGTCCCTGCCAGCGCCACGCGAACAGAAAAAGAGAAGCTTAAGAGCTTCATTCCTAGAGCTGATCTCAAAGCTAATTTGCCCAGATCACGGCCTTGGTTTGGCATCTTAAATGGATGCCAAGTTTGCCACGCTGAAGTCACCCCGAGACCGACAGAAGCAGCCGTGCCCCGCAATAAATTCTCTGCAATCTCAAAGGCAACAAAGTCCTCCCCACCTCTGCAAGGTATGGTGGACAACTACTTTAAGAAGCATTGTTAGAAGGCAAGGCATTTGGTAACATGCACATTTTTACATTCTCCATGAGATTTTGAATGTCGGGCTCCCAGCATATGGATTCATGAGATACTCGCCAGCACGTCCTCTCTGATTTTTTTATGCGCACACACAGAGGTGCTACCATCAATATGCTACACCAGCGGGGTTAGGAAGGATGGGATGATGTGTGGAACATCAGGTAAAACCCTCCACAGGCAGCCAAGACGTTCTGGGCTCTCCATCCCAAGATGTTCCGGGCTCTCCTTCCCTCCTTCGGGACACTGATGGATTCCTTCGGGTACAGGATGCAGAAGCATCACCTTCGAGGTCCCACAGTGCCTCTCCAGGGACGCTCAGCCCTCCTTCTCTGCCTGCTGGCTTCAGAGTAAACGGGAAGTACCCCGCAGGAATAGCTTCTCAATATTTTATTGTCAAGTTTCATTATTTTGTAAAATAGAATATTCTCTAGTTCAGTTCAGAGGGAAAGGTCTTAAAAATCACGGTAAATGAGTATTACAGATGAGCTTCACCACCACCCAAAATCTAAGCGATAAACATAGACAAACAACTACCTGGCAAAGGACGCAGACCGGCCTACCAAAGGAAGTTCGTGCATTTTCATCCAGGAGGATGAGAGCTCAGGATTAAAAGAAGTTTTTGCATTTCATAAATACATAAAGAGCAAAGCTGGCAGCCCTGACGGAGAGGAATTTATCCAGACCAGAGCCATCAAACTGGTTACTTTCTGCCCAGTGACTTCCCTCTCGGCAAACTGAAATACAGGCAACTCCATTTAAACTTTTTTTTTTTTTAATAAAAATCTGGAGGGAACTTGAACGCTGGACAGGTTGCCCAGAGAGGCTGTGAAGTCTCTTTGGGAGAGAAAAAGACTTCTGGCCTTGCAGAAAAAAAAAGGCTGAACTACCAGGAGCTCAAACCACATCTGGCCAAGATGACTCCAAATACTTTAATTTGGGGCAATGAGAAGCAAATTAAAGTCCGCCATTGAGTTGGATGGGAAAAAGAAGATCAGGAATACATCACAGGTCCTCTAGAAACCACAGGGCATTTCAGACGGTGCTGACAATTCCAGACACTTCTTATTGCTTTCCGTCTGAAATTCCATGCTGTTATATAATCCGGAATGCTAAAAAAGCTCAGTGCCGATGACTGTCAGAACCGATATCTCCTAACGGAAAAGACGCAACGTCAGTAACTTTAAAGTTCAACGCAAGGTTCCCATTTTGCCTTTTTAAAAAAGAAAAAAATCAGCAAGAAAAAAAAGATGCAATTGTTAGAGTTTATTGTGCGGGATTTTATCCTTAGTTATTCTTCCCGAAGAGACATGCCTTCAGCGGTGATTGCTTCATAATAAATTGAGAGCAAGAACCAGAGACGGAGCGAAAGCCCACCTCCCACCCTCAGCTCTAATTGCGCTACGAGGGATGTTTGTTCTCAAGCTCCTGCATCCCGCTGGGAATGTCAGATGCTCGGAAGTGAGTAATCTGTTCTCCCATCTCAGATGTTATTGGAAAAGGCTCGCAGATTGCCAACAACGCTCTGCACTGCGATGCAGGACAGCTTCCACCAGAATCTCTCCTTGGACTCCTCCATCTAGAATTGTGCTCGACAGACTCTACGTTTTTTAATAACGAAGGCACTTGAAGTCCTATTTTTAAACAAAAGGCTCTCTAAAGGCTTATTTCCACAGCATTTTCATAGGCACACACAAACCAAATAGCTCTACCTAGGAGACTTCTCCCCGTAGTGTTCCTCTGGGCAGGTACCTCTTTGGTGAATTAAGAGGAAACTTGTGTTTTCTGCAGGAAGACGAGGATTTCGGGAACACTCCCTGGGCTACCAGGTGTTTTAAAACCAGACACTTGAAACGTGGTTGAATATTTTTCCTTTTTGCTGCTCTTGGGCTTTTTGTTTGGGTTTTCGTAACTAATATTTTTGGAGAGCCAAGTGATACAACTACGACAGTTTTACTGTTTCACTTGGGTTTCCTTCCTGAAGCCGAGGGCCTCCTGCATACCCCTGGTAGTGAATATTTTAATCCAAAGCCATGCAAAAAAGCCACAAACCTGTTCAACAGGCCCAACACAAGACACAGACAATAGAAAAGGACATCTCTACACAGAGAAACCCCAAAGCGGTAACGCCAAGGTTGAGTCAGCTAAATCACTCCCCCGTTCCCTGGCCTTGGATCCAGCCTCATAATTGCAGAGAAGAACATACAAAAAGGTGTCTGAGTATCTTGACCAGGCAGCCTTGCTTAAAATTTATGAAGTTGAAATAAGCAAAAACCACACATTGGAGGGACGGGATGCCATCCAGAGGAACCTGGACAGGCTGGAGAAGGGGATCCATGGGAACCTCATGAGGTCCAGCAAGGCCAAGTGCAGGGTCCTGCACCTGGGTCGGGGCAACCCCCGGTCCCGGCACAGGCTGGGGATGGAGGGATGGAGAGATGGAGAGCAGCGCTGCCGAGAAGGGCTTGGCGGTGCTGGGAGGGGGAGGAAAGCTGGCCATGGGCCGGCAACGTGCGCTGGCAGCCCAGAAACCCCCCACAGCCTGGGCTGCATCCCCAGCAGCGTGGGCAGCAGGGCGAGGGGGGGATTCTGCCCCTCTGCTCCGCTCTGTGAGACCCCCCTGCAGCGGTGCCTCCAGCTCTGGGGCCTCAGCACAGAAGAGACACGGAGCTGTTGGAGCGGGGCCAGAGGAGGCCCCGGAGATGCTGGCAGGGCTGGAGCCCCTCTGCTGTGGGGACAGGCTGAGAGAGCTGGGGGGGTTCAGCCTGGAGAAGAGAAGGCTCCGGGGAGACCTTCCAGCCCCTGCCACTCCCTCCAGGGGCTCCAGGAAAGCTGGGGAGGGACTCTGGATCAGGGAGGGGAGCCATGGGACGAGGGGGAAGGGTTTTCCACTGCCAGAGGGGAGACTGAGATGAGATGTGAGGCAGAAATTCTTGTCTGTGAGGGGGGGTGAGCCCCTGGCCCAGGTTGCCCAGAGAAGCTGTGGCTGCCCCATCCCTGGAGGGGTTCAAGGCCAGGTTGGACGGGGCTTGGAGCAACCTGGGCTGGTGGGAGGTGTCCCTGCCCAGGGCAGGGGGGTGGACTAGATGGGCTTTAAGGCCCCTTCCAAATCTAACTATGACTCTATGAAAATTCTGAGGCAAAAGACTCACAGTGTGGGAACCGCTGGCTCCCTTACGGTGGGCCTGTCCACAACCCAGTTTGCTGGCACTGGAGAAGAGCCCAAGAGATGTGAGGAGCAGGCGCTGGAGTCTCACCCCCTGTGCTGCCAGGCTGGTCACAGCTCCTGAGCATGGAGACCTCTCGCACTTGTGAGTACACAGGTCTGTGAGTTGTGAGTGATGAGAGAACGATCACAAGTGAAAAAAGTTTTGTTTAAAATAAGTATCACCTGCCTTTCTATAAAGTCTCACACCCAGTTGTGTTGCTTGAACGTCCTACGAAGGCCTCCCGACTTCCAGAGCAACCTGGAAGCCACCGGAGCAGCGCGGTGCTATGATGCTAAATGAGAAGGAAGCCCCAAAGAGTTTTTGTGGTGGAGTGAAGCCCCTCCATGCTCCCAAGCAGGGAGAGCATCCCTTATGCTGTCACCACGAGGCAGTGACACTGCAGTTTGCAGCAGCGAGCTGTGACCCAGAGCGCTGTCATCCCTCATTCCAAGCAGGAAAAAACTATTTCCCCTGAAAGGGCTGTTACCAAATTTAAACCACTTTATACTGATTCAGGGAATGTTCCAGTTCAAACACGATGATAACTTCTTCCAGCGGGGCAGGGGCAGAGGCAGAGGCTGGAGCAGCATCTCAGACACGGCACTGGCACATTTTGAGAAGACTGACTGTGCTCCAGGTCAATCCACGGTCAAGTAACTGCGCGGCTCTTCAGAGCAGAAGCCTCCGAGAAGAGCAGAAGCAGCAGCAAGGAACCAGCAGAAGGATTCCTTCAGCAAAGGGCAGTGCTGAGCTTAATGCTCAAGCCTTTCAAACACGCACACACAAAGGCATGACCTGCCACCCTTGTGGGGTGCGAGGGCGTTGGGTTGAAGACAGGTTTGGGAGTCCTTTTCCTCCAGGGCAATGGAAGTGATCTCCTGAAGAGGAACATGGGTGTCCCCTAGACCTCTGGAGATGTGGGTGGAGAAGGATGAGAAAAACATTACCCAAGAGACACACTAGACCCGAGACGTGCAACCCAGGAGTTTGCAAAACGAGCAGGATCTACAGCGCTGTGCGCGAGCACCTGGTAATGTGCGAGCCCTGACCCTGGGACACGTGCTGCAAGGTACCTCTCAGGGACGTGGTGACTCCGTAGAGCTGAGGACTGGGGGGCTGCTCAGCAGCAGGAGGCCCTGGAAGGACCTGCAGCCCAGCCGAGATGATGAGCCAGTCCCCTGGCACACGTTATAGGGAACCCCGGGCTACAGCCTGGCTGGGGGCCAACAGCTAAAGAGGGTTCAGGACACCAGACACACAGAAAAGCAGCAAAAGCGCGAGCTCCTGCCGTTCTGCAAGTAGGACAGTGCCCCCCGCCCCAAAGAAATCCAAGATCTGGAGAGGGGATTTTAAAAGAAATAGCTGAGGTATAAAAAGCCAGTAAAATTCTTACAAGAAAATATCCCCGACGTATCATCTCATGATGATTTGGTAACTCATGTTGAGGGGCTCCAACCTTCCCCAAGCTTTATCCTTCTGCACTGAGACCAGATCACTTTGACCCAAACTGTCATGAAAACTAAGCCTGCAAATTTCTCTTCAGCTAGACGCCAAGTGCTTCTTCATCTTTAAGATACTAAGATTTCTTCTTATCCCATGCCCATACCAGACAGACTAACCAATTACTGTTCTCTTCGTGATAAACATTTTATATTTGAGATGTCTTTTCCTGGGTCGGTTAAACATCAGACACTCCCCATGTCCCCAGACTGTCTTCCATTTGCCTGCTCGACAGACACTGGGCAGAGCCACCCAGCCCAGTCGTCATCAAAAGCAACTGGAGCAGAATAACAGCCTCTACCTCCTCGCACCCAACGCTCCTGCCAGGCCACGGCCGCTGCTCTTCTGCGCTGAGCCGCCCCTCGGGTGTGATGGTACAACGCTCAACTTTTCTCCTGACAACCTCCAAGTGCTTTTCTGCTGAATTCTTTCCTCAACTGTAATCAGGGTCAGAGAAGAAAACAAAAAAGAAATAAAAGCACTTACAGTCCCTATTGAACGATCACGATACCCAAGTGTATGCTTTTGAAAGTCAGTATTTACAAACAGAAACAGGTACAAGAACAAGGTCCGTACGCCACCATGTGAGGCGTCCGGCCAGCTCCTTGAAAGTGATCCCCTAAGAAGCACTTCTCAAGAGCTATTTCTCCAGCCGAGGAGGGCACAAAACCGACTGTCTCTTCTCAACACTTTTAACAAGCAAATCAGGAAACTGTGGTCATGTTAAAGCAACATCCTTACTCATTCATCCCACCTTTACCTCCACCTCGTCTGCTCCCTTGGCCAAACAAAAGCAGCTTGGAAGACTTTCCAGGGTGCAGCGTGCCCCATTTATTACCCTGCTATTCTCTAGCTGGTTATTTCATCACTTATTCTACTATCTTTTCATTAATTTAAATTAGGTTGCAAGTTAGTAACGGCTGACATCTCTAACCCAGGTGCGGTGCTTGCCCTCTCCGTCACCTGGGACCTTCCACTCCCGTCCCCAGAGTTCCAGCCAGCTGCCGACGGCTCGGAGCCAGATCCTGCTTCTCATGCGTAGAGGCCTGTGCTACGCCCCTGTTAAACAGCACTACTTATCAAATCAAATGATAAAACACTAAAGGAGACAAGGGTCTGAGTATTGCAGCCTCTTCCGCATCGTTTTCTCCCCCATCTCTGTTTAATAGTTTTCTTCCAACCTTCTCTTATGCCTAATAAATCAGAAAGCTCCTTTTTGACTCACGTACTTCAGGAGCTGTAAAACATTAGGTACCTTAATCTCTGTAGTTGTTAAATCTCTTGAGCTGTAAGTCCTAGCTTCCGTTTTCATTAGTTTCCTCCTTTTTTCCAGACCCTTTAAAGAACTCCTGACACAGCCACGTTACTAACAGTCTACGAATGTCGTGCCTATAGATACCAATCATTCGCCTTCGTTAGTTTTTCAGCACTTCATCTTCCCAACAGATTTAACTCATGAGATCCCAGACTGCCAAGAGGAATTTAAATTCACTACCTTTTTCTCCCTGCCGCTCATACCTTTACTTGCCTAAAAATAGCCAATTCTATCATATTTACTCGCTTTCCACCTTATCTTCACCTTATCCTTATCTTCATTCAGCTCTCGGAAGGAAAAACACGCAGCAGAGACAGTGTCAGGCCACTCACTAACCCTTCTCCTAGTAAAAAAATCCAAACAATTTCTTTCAGATATTTCTAGATCGTAAGCCAACACTTATCCCCCAAACCAGACGCCCGGAGCCGTTAGTGAGGAAGCCACTCAGAGGACTAAGAATGTTTTACAAATATGCACGGAGCCCGGGAACTCTGAAAAAAATTTAATATAATTCTGCTTCACATTCAACCACCCGGTATCAGTAATTCCAGCCCCAGTAAGCGGTTGATTGCTGCTTAGATTCAAAACGCTTTGTTTCTTTTGACCTACATATTTTGGCACCTTCGCTCTTTCCCCGCCTGCTTCACACGAGATGCAGAGGAACCATTCAGAAGTGACAACATATATTGTCACTCTTGAAACATATAAACACATATATATATGTATAGACACAGAGATATATATAATCTCTCTCGATATCTATTCTACTGCTTCCCGAATCCCATCTGTGGGTGCGCGTACACAGAAGTCCCCATATGCTTGTTCTGCAGAATGAGATAGTGATAATGGAAATAAGCGCTTAAAATAGAACATTTCCCTTCAGCATTACAGTCGTGTTTGTTTAACGCCGAGATTAGAGCCCGTTTCGCAGCCCATGTTCACACACATCGCCGTGACCTACTTTCCGCTTTGCAAAAAAAAAAAAAAAAAGAAAGAAAAAAAATCCCACGGCAAAAGCGGGGAGCTCACATGAGGAATCAGCAGCAGTCAAGAGACAGCTATCTGCCACGTCTGTAATACAGTTTTATGGCCATTAATTCCAGCTAGTGTCAAACTAATGACACGAGGGACATCAAAGCATGAAGCCATTTACATAACACTAGAAGAATCGACAGTTCTATCACTATTTATTCAGGCAGCTTCTGCTTAGAGAATGAGAAAAACGACACGCCGTCTCTGCTCTTTTGAAATCATTCTAATTTACAGCCTTGTAAGGAGGCAGCCAGTTTTCTAGGAATTTTTCAGCATTCCTCACTAAGGAGGTTTTGGTGTTTTGCGGTGCTAAATAAATCTTGTCAATACTATTTTCTCTTGGTAAAACTGACCAATAAAGTACCTTTATTCATGCGGACAAGCCACTGGAGACTGAGCACAGCCACCCGAGGGAAGCAGTTCCCCTGGAAGCAAAGGCTTCTGGAGCTGGGATTTGCACAGGAGCTCCCACCTGCACACCGCAGACCCGACCCGTAAAGAAAAAAATAAATTATTACTCAGATCTCTGGTCTAACGTTGAATTGTCTCACCTAGATGTCTTTGACAGAGCCGGGTCTCGGGCACACGGCTAAAGCAGAACCGCTAACGCTCCCGCTTGGGTGACAGTAAGTAGAGTGGACGTTTCCAGGGTTGTCAGAAGACTTTCATGGCCCGCAAAGCTCCAGCCGCATCGAGAACCGCAGTGCCTGCACTGCAGGGCATTGCCGCAGTCAGGGCGGACGAGTCTGAGTCTGCTGGTTTGTTTTTGTTTTAGGAGAAAATAATAACATGACAGTGCACAGAAAGTCTGACCTTGAAACGCAGCTGGGCGAGCGCATGGCACCACGTCTACAGAAGCTCGTCTGCAGCGGTGCCACGTGTGTCTGCGAGCACCCACAGCCACCGCGCCCGGAGCACCCAGCCGAACGCGTGTTGAGAGCTGTAAAAAAAGTGGCGTGTCCAGTTAGGCAGAAGGTTACTCACGAGTATATAAATGGGGGGAAAAAACCCTTTACAGACCTTATCGCAGCCTTCCAGTACCTAAAGGGGGCCTCTAGAGAGAGGGAGAGGGACTCTCTATGAGGGAATGTAGTGACAGGACGAGGGGGAAGGGTTTTCCACTGCCAGAGGGGAGATTGAGATGAGATGTGAGGCAGAACTTCTTGGCTGTGAGGGGGGTGAGCCCCTGGCCCAGGTTGCCCAGAGAAGCTGTGGCTGCCCCATCCCTGGAGGGGTTCAAGGCCAGGTTGGACGGGGCTTGGAGCAACCTGGGCTGGTGGGAGGTGTCCCTGCCCAGGGCAGGGGGTGGCACTGGGGGGGCTTTATGGTCCCTTCCCACCCAAACTGTTCTGTGAGTCTAAATCCCCCTGAGAGTTTTTTTGGAGGCATGGCTTGAAACGCAATATTTAAATTAACCACCATGTTCAAAGACGTGCATTGAGACACCTTGCTGTGGCTAGCTGTGCTCGCTTCGCTGAGGTTTAGTGCCGAAACGTTCTTATGAAGCAACCTTAGCAGGACTGCAGATAGCACCGAGACAGAAGAGCAGCGCGAGCCTCAGCAACGACAGCATCAGTGGAACCCGGTGCCGTCTCTGCATCGTTTCAGCTACAGTCAGGGACAGGCAGAGCTCATTCGATAGAGGAAATACTGCAGCAGCCCTTCTGAAAATGTGAATTAACCTGCCAACTAGGAGGATGAATTCCAAGACATGACAACTGTCAGAATGCAGAAAGGGGTAAAAGAATCAGTGTAATGGGAAGAGTCTTGGTAAGCTGCTTCTTTCCCTCATACTCTTTGGCTTTTCCAGAAATCATAACAGACCTTTTAGATACAAATCTGCTATAGATCTCTCAGTATGTTCAGATTTTAAATTTTATCAAATACTCTATCTTGCAGAATTAAAACTCATGAGACTCAAGGTCTTTCTCACAGCATTTTCTACAGTAATACTCGGTGAACCCAGGTAAATTGTCCAGATGTAAAGCAAGGAAGGTACCACGTGCTCCTACAACCTTCAATTAACTGTAATCCCGAAGAGCAAACAGCAGTTTCAATATTCCTGCAATTATTCCCTCAACAAGCAGGACTGCCTCTCGAGGCTGGCTTCTGCTAAATCGCTTCAACGGAACAGCCTAAAGAATAAGAGGTACAACCACTGATGTGACCCCAAAGACCAGCTCTTCTATAACCAGCACAAACCCCACAACTGGTACTTGAAACCAATCATCAGCTGACATATATCTTTCTTTTTAACTGAAGCTCTGGCCAGGGAAAATGAGTCACAGAATGGTGGGGGTTGGCAGGGATCTCTGGACATCACCCAGTCCAACCCCCTGCCAGAGCAGGGTCACCCAGAGCAGGTGGCACAGGAACGCCTCCAGGCGGGGTTGGGATGTCTCCAGAGACGGAGACTCCCCCACCTCTCTGGGCAGCCTGTGCCAGGGCTCTGCCACCCTCAAAGGAAAGAAGTTCCTCCTCATGTTGAGGTGGAACTTCCTATGGTCAAGTTTGTGCCCGTTCCCCCTTGTCCTGTCGCTGGGCACCACTGAGAAGAGCCTGGCCCCGTCCTCCTGACGCCCCCCCTTTCAGTATTTATAAGTGTTGATAAGATCCCCCCTCAGTCATCTTTTTTCCAGACTGAAGAGACCCAAATCCCTCAGCCTTTCTTCACAAGAGAGATGTTCCAGTCCCCTCAGCATCTTGGTAGCCCTTTGCTGTCCCCTCTCCAGCAGTTCCCTGTCCTTCTGGAACCGGGGAGCCCAGAACTGGACCCAGTGCTCCAGGTGTGGCCTCCCCAGGGCAGAGCAGAGGGGGAGGATGACCTCCCTCCACCTGCTGGCCACGCTCTTCCTGATGCCCCCCAGGATGCCATCGGCCTTCTTGGCCACAAGGTCCCATTGCTGGCTCATGGTCATCCCATTGTCCACCAGGACTCCCAGGTCTCTTTCCACAGAGCTGCTCTCCAGCAGGTCAGCCCCAACCTGTCCTGGTGCAGGGGGTTATTCCTCCCCAGGTGCAGCACCTGACACAACTCTTCCTCAACTCTCAGCTACTCAAGTGGGCAACCCTAATTTGGATGTTTTAATGATTATCTGGTTCCCATTCACATTGATTCTGCAACTACGGCTTTAGCAGAGCCCAGTATTGCATTAAACTATATGAAACTTCAAGTAATTTATTTATAAACGTAGATTTTTCTCTATTTTTTTTTTTAAAGCAGAGTCAGTCATTTTGGTTGTAAGATTGAGACACTGATTACTCCCTAAAACCTTGCAAAACTGTTTTCATGCGAGTGACATTTTGAAAGACAAGCTGTTTGCATCATCGAAAAACAGGATAGAGTTAATGTAAGAGATGTAACACAACAGATTTTCTAGACAAAGCATGGAAGACTTGACTTAGCTGAAAGCAAAGTATTTTTATCTGTAGCCAGGGGAAATGTTAGAGAAACTGGAGACACAAGGAAATGACATAAAGGTAAATAAAGAATTGGCTAAGTGGCAAGGCAATGTCAAAAGGGGAATTATCTTGCTGGAGGAACATAACTAGAGTTTGAAGACCAAGAAACCAGCATAAGTCAGGCTTAATATTTTTATTTTGAATCTTAGAAGTTAGAAAGGGCTCTGAGGAAATGAAATTAAAAGATAAAGTCAGCAAATGGTGCTATGATGCCATCCAGGAAGAATTCAGTGATTTTGAATATCAGGATGGTAGACATGAAATGTTCAATGACATTATGAAATTCAAGGTCAGGCAAGGGACCAAAACAACGATTTAACAGGATTTATGCCATAAACAGGGCGTTCAAAGAGAAACATGGGCTGAGCTTAGTAATGGAATACAGACAGACAGAATTGTGCGACGCAGAGACAAGAGACCGCAGGAGCCCGACAGGCGAGGGATGCACGAACGCCGTGTAAGAGAACAGCGAGATTTCTTCCGCAAAACAAGTCATGTCACTCTAATCAGCATCCCGGGAGAAACAATAAAGAATGGTGGCTTGGGACTGGAAGACGGACAACGGTATTAAAACTTTCTTGGATATCACGAAGAAATTAAGAGTTCAAATGGTTTCGCTCAGCAAAAAAGAAAGAAAGGGAACGGATTTTTTCTCCATGAGTTTGCTGGGGCAATTCCTAGGGCGGTGGAAGCGTTTCCTCAAACTTAAGGGCTACGAAGATGCTGAGGGGACTGGAACACCTCTCTTATGAAGAAAGGCTGAGGGATTTGGGTCTCTTCAGGCTGGAAAAAAGAAGACTGAGGGGGGATCTTATCAACACTTATAAATACTGAAAGGGGGGGTGTCAGGAGGATGGGGCCAGGCTCTTCTCAGTGGTGCCCAGGGACAGGACAAGGGGGAACGGGCACAAACTTGACCATGGGAAGTTCCATCTCAACATGAGGAGGAACTTCTTTCCTGTGAGGGTGGCAGAGCCCTGGCACAGGCTGCCCAGAGAGGTGGGGGAGTCTCCGTCTCTGGAGACATTCCAAACCCTCCTGGAGGCGTTCCTGTGCCACCTGCTGTGGGTGACCCTGCTCCGGCAGGGGGTGGGACTGGGTGATCTCCAGAGGTCCCTGCCAACCCTGTGATTCTCTGATTCTATGATTAAAGCCAATATTTGCACAGAACAACCGCTTTTATCATTCCCACAGTGTCTTTAGCATGAAAGTTAGTAGAAATTTTCTAGGTAACCGTCAGGGAGTGGCAGCAGTGAAACAGCCCGCGAGCAGAGGCAGGAAAACACATCTTTCTCAAGGTGTTTATTAAAGAAAGCACCCCTCTACCTACAGTCGTTAGAATCTGGGTTTGCTTACCCAAGACCCTGTTTCTAGGTTCACACTCACTTTGTAGTGTTACTAAAACAGACACATTTTAAGTTAACTACCAAACACCTTCAATGCCTCAATCGCCACCAGCAGAGGTGGCACAGCGCAGCTCAGCCCCACCAGTGGGGACCAGGACACCCTGCGAATAGAGACCCTGCACTGGGCTCACAGCCCCAGAGCCTGACCCCAAAGTCAGATTTCATTCATCATCCCTGTAAAACGGGCAAAAATCACAGCTAGAGCCGTCTCAAAATGGCATTTGCACCTTAGTTTCTCAGTGGGTTTGATGACTTCCATAAACAATGATTAGAATGGGCAGACTGGGTTGAGTTACTAGAATTTAACCTTGTAGTTTTGGGCTATAAACCAGCACATGGAGTAATTCTGAGTTTTACAGAAGAGACAAGGTTGTAGTAACTTAATTACATTTGAAAATCTGTCTTCCTTTACCACTGCATTTTACACTAAACAGACTGCAAATAGAAGTAGCTTATGAAAATAAGTCAGATGTTTGCCTGCATGTTAATTGCATCCATGCGACACTACCTCTCTCTAAAACCTGGATCTGGAGGGACTGTACTTTTCTGTGGGCTCAAAGAGTAGGTGGAAATAAATCTTTCAGTTCTTCACCATTATGTTTCAGATTTGTGTACTCAATCGGTTTGAAAAAAACCCACAGTATTATATAGCTTTGCATTTAAACAAAGTCCACGGTTTGTAGAATACATACATATTGAGAACATCATGATCAAGTGATTGATCTACTGACCCGGGCTAGTTTGAAGGAAATAACTCAAAAGCGGAAGAGTATTAAGCTTGGAGACCAGTGCCTGCGTCTATTGCACGGGGCTGGGCTCCAAAGACTCTCTCACCTTCATCTAAGAAAGGTTGATCCCATCAACAACGTTCCACAGTCCATCTCTTTAATGAGTCGCTCTGGTCTCCCATCTCTGGTACTCTCCCCCTTAACATTTGCCTAAAAATGTAATTCAAGGTTACCTGGCTTTGTGTTTGGTTTGTCTCTGTGCTGTAAACCGTAGCTGCAGCTAAAGCAACGGCAGCGAGTAGGATGCTGCGATGGCAGTGGTCCCTCCGAGCTGGGGAAGGTGACAATGTGACACCGTAACGTTGCAATACAACACGAATCCTATCTTTTAGCCATACTTAAAGATGCAGAAGTACTTTTTCTCAGACCTCGAGAAAGCGTTCTTCACATCTCAGCCACACTGGACTAAACTGAACAGCCAAATTTGTATCATCTGCACGTACGGGAGATCAGATGCTTGTTCTCTGCTATCAGAAACACCCTTGGACCTTCTGCCTTGTTGACAAATTCCATTCTACAACAGCACGTCTTAAAGTGCCACCAAAAAAAGAGGTTTTAAAGCACAAAAACGCCGTGTACCAATTAAGGCAGAATACGTGGCATCATATCAAGAACCCAGACACCTCTAACCCTTCTCCTCTGCCAAATCCCATTAAGGCGGAACAGTTCATGCAGCCATTCCATATTGATGATGAGACCCGCAACAGCCTTCGCTGTCAAACACCATCACATCTCGGGTCCCGACGCTCTGCCTGCCAGTTTCTGGTTGGGAAGCAACAATTTTAACAGTTGGCTCAGGAAACCCGAGTTCTCCTCCCAACCTTCCCACTAACTCAGCATGTGGCATCTTCATTAACTACCAGCGCGTTTCCCTCTTGCATCTGGTAAATAACCATTTAACATTGTAAGTTTTAATCTGCTCAGAAAAAAGGACTCCAGAAGAATAAAATGCCATTGTTTAAGTCCTACTCTCATCTCTGAGGAAACTACCAACCCTCTTAAATGCAAGTAACTGCTAAACCCCCAGCCGTTCAGGAAGAGCAGAGAAAGACAACAAGTTTAGCCAGACTCTGGTTTTTCAGGAAGCCAGACTAACCTGAGGGCATGGAAAAACTAATTTGTCACGGAGAACTACAGAAAACTCTTTTTTTAGAATAGACAGGTCAAATGCAGCATGTTCTAGTTAAAAGGAAGAAGGTTAAATAATGCAACTTACACGACAAAACAAAAATCAAGCATCCCTTCCAGATAATTTCTGTTTTGGGATGAATCGTGTTTTCTTCACTTCCTAGAATCCCATGTCAGAATCACAGAAGCGTTTACGTTGGAAGGACCCTTAAGATCATTGAATCCAGCCGTCAACCCAGCACTGCCGAGCCCACCACTACCCCACGTCCCTCAGCACCGCGTCTGCCCGGCTTTTAAATACCCCCAGGGATGGCGACTCCACCACTTCCGTACCTTGCTAAGTCATTTCTAATTTCATAGTTGCCTACAGCATCAGTGGTACAGAAATATCTACGGCCCTAAAGCTTTATGATCACTCCTAAGGGAGCTGTTAATCTTGCATTCTTGAACAGGCATTGATTAAACGCAAACAGCCAGATGCCTGTTAAGAAATTTCAACTTCTACTCCAGGAAGGAGCTTATTTTGCCATTCACTGCTGCTGAAACGAGCTGGCAGATCGACGGGAGCAGCCTCCTGTTCAAACACTGCGGCACCTCCGTGGTCCAGAAACCATCACCCTACAGCGGAGAAGAGCAGCTCCGAGCGAGGAGGGACCAACTCTGACATATCGAGGTGAGCTTTTACCACGTCGTATGAAGGAGAGGAGGTACCACGCAGGATTCATCCACCGAAATGGAAAAAGGAAGAACGCATACTTAAAAAATAATCCAACGTTGTGGCAAATGCAATCCCCAAGAAGAAGGTAAGCCTCACGTTACCCACAGGGAGGAGACCCATTGAGGGAGAGCTCCCTGGGCCAGGAGAAGACAACAGGCTGCCGAGCATCCCTCACGCCTCGTCTCAGAGCTTTACAACTCCAGAAAGTTGCAAAGCTTTTCTTTTCCAGTACTCATTCAGCAATAATTCAGGTACCTTTTATGTTATACTGGACAAATACTGAGCATTTTAGAAACACAAACTCTACTGAAGGTATACTTGGTATTTTAGGGGGTTGGGGCTGGCAATTAGCTGCACAAATTGTACCAAAACAGCAAAAAAAAGGAGATTACTGAGGAGCATATTTATAATTTCTTTATTTTTCAGTGAATTATTAATGCAAGGTTAAGTGAGCCGAATTTGTTCAAACACATTTGCATAGAGAGTAGCTTTATAGGGTTTAATGAGGAACCACCAGCAGCCAGGGTCTACACTGAATTCCGGTTTATCGGCCATTTAAAAGATGCATTTGCTCCAAAGTGTGGATTTGCTCTCACTACCAACTACCAAAGATCTCCTCTCGCTCAGCCTCACCGTATCCAGACGCGTTTCGTAACGACACCATTCTCTTTTTTCCAGAAAAGGTCGGATTAATCCAAGATTACCCCTGGTACCAGTCAACACCACTGAAATGAGAACGCCGTGATAGTAACAGATGCAGCGTAGCTATAAAAGATAAAATGCACAATATAATCAGCCTTACCCTATTTTCAGTGATGGGACCGAAACAGAAGAAGATTAAAGAGCTAAGGCCTCCGAGGGAGCTACAACCAGAGCCAGGATTAGGGAAGTTTCCTAACCCCCAGGTTCATATTTAGCCCATGTCATACGACTGCACACAATCCCAGCACACAATTCTTTCTCCATTTTTTTTGTAAGCAGGATAAACCCTTATTAAATCAGTTGTTTTTACAGACAACCCCCCCCCCCCAGGTTTAGGACAGGAAGAAGAGGTGAAAAAAGGACGAGTTTTATCCATAAGCACCTGTGGGAAGAGCTGTCAGGTCAGCGCAGGGCAGCGAGGTTCGCACAAACCCACCTTCCCGCAGCCTCCGCTCACGGGGGTTTCTCCGTCGGGTTTCTCCATCCATGGCTGCTGATGGATGAGGACCACATCCCTGCCCAGCCGCCGTCCTGCTTACCTTCTGCTCACAGCTCGGCCACGTCGCTAACTCAAAGGCAAATATTTAGCTAACTCATCTAATAAAGAATTATAGAATCACAGACTGGTTTGGGTTGGAAGGGACCTTAAAGACCACCCAGTGCCACCCCCTGCCCTGGGCAGGGACACCTCCCACCAGCCCAGGTTGCTCCAAGCCCCGTCCAACCTGGCCTTGAACCCCTCCAGGGATGGGGCAGCCACAGCTTCTCTGGGCAACCTGGGCCAGGGGCTCACCCCCCTCACAGCCAAGAAGTTCTGCCTCACATCTCATCTCAATCTCCCCTCTGGCAGTTTGAAGCCATCACCCTCTGTCCTACCGCAACGGGCCCCTACACACGGCACCGGATGAAATCAAGCTCCTGTAACAGCTCACCAGAACTATACCGGCAATTTGCAAACCCTTACTTCTAACAAAGTCCCAAAAGCCAGATGAAAGACGATTCAAAAGCAGATGTGAATTGCCTCTGCCAAATCCCTAGAAATATAAAGCAAAGACTTGCATATTTTTCGTGCGACATTTTCACAACAGATGCTAATTAAAAAAACCCAAAACGACACCACTATTTACACAGCTATAAAGTGGACCCTTCCAGCTTATTGTTATTCCACCCCGTCCCAATGTTCAGTCCCTCCTTCCTCAAGCTTGGTGGAACGTGAGAAATTGGAATCTCAGAAACAGGGTCCCAAAGACTGTCGGAAATAAGATGTTTCAGCTCCAAACCCAGTCGCGCAGACCCTCCTAACACACACAGTCTGCGCGTGGTCTACAAATAAAAGGCATAAAACAAACAGAAACGTCTCGGGTCTAGTGTGTCTCTTGGGTAATGTTTTTCTCATCCTTCTCCACCCACATCTCCAGAGGTCTAGGGGACACCCATGTTCCTCTTCAGGAGATCACTTCCATTGCCCTGGAGGAAAAGGACTCCCAAACCTGTCTTCAACCCAACGCCCTCACACCCCACAAGGGTGGCAGGTCACGCCTTTGTGTGTGCGTGTTTGAAAGGCTTGAGCATTAAGCTCAGCACTGCCCTTTGCTGAAGGAATCCTTCTGCTGGTTCCTTGCTGCTGCTTCTGCTCTTCTCGGAGGCTTCTGCTCTGAAGAGCCGCGCAGTTACTTGACCGTGGATTGACCTGGAGCACAGTCAGTCTTCTCAAAATGTGCCAGTGCCGTGCCTGAGATGCTGCTCCAGCCTCTGCCCCTGCCCCGCTGGAAGAAGTTATCATCGCGTTTGAACTGGAACATTCCCTGAATCAGTATAAAGTGGTTTAAATTTGGTAACAGCCCTTTCAGGGGAAATAGTTTTGTCCTGCTTGGAATGAGGGATGACAGCGCTCTGGGTCACAGCTCGCTGCTGCAAACTGCAGTGTCACTGCCTCGTGGTGACAGCATAAGGGATGCTCTCCCTGCTTGGGAGCATGGAGGGGCTTCACTCCACCACAAAAACTCTTTGGGGCTTCCTTCTCATTTAGCATCATAGCACCGCCCTGCTCCGGTGGCTTCCAGGTTGCTCTGGAAGTCGGGAGGCCTTCGTAGGACGTTCAAGCAACACAACTGGGTGTGAGACTTTATAGAAAGGCAGGTGATACTTATTTTAAACAAAACTTTTTTCACTTGTGATCATTCTCTCATCACTCACAACTCACAGACCTGTGTACTCACAAGTGCGAGAGGTCTCCATGCTCAGGAGCTGTGACCAGCCTGGCAGCACAGGGGGTGAGACTCCAGCGCCTGCTCCTCACATCTCTTGGGCTCTTCTCCAGTGCCAGCAAACTGGGTTGTGGACAGGCCCACCGTAAGGGAGCCAGCAGTTCCCACACTGTGAGTCTTTTGCCTCAGAATTTTCATAGAGTCATAGTTAGATTTGGAAGGGGCCTTAAAGCCCATCCAGTGCCACCCCCCTGCCCTGGGCAGGGACACCTCCCACCAGACCAGGTTGCTCCAAGCCCCGTCCAACCTGGCCTTGAACCCCTCCAGGGATGGGGCAGCCACAGCTTCTCTGGGCAACCTGGGCCAGGGGCTCACCCCCCTCACAGCCAAGAAGTTCTGCCTCACATCTCATCTCAATCTCCCCTCTTGCACTGGAAAACCCTTCCCCCTCGTCCCATGGCTCCCCTCCCTGATCCAGAGTCCCTCCCCAGCTTTCCTGGAGCCCCTTTAGGTTATCTTTATGAAAGATAAATTCTTATTATGAAGTTAAATGATTAACCAGATCTAGCAAAAAGGCGATAATGAAGTGTTTAGACTAAGGTTAATTTGGGTGTGTGTTTTACAGTGCTACTGGCAGTTTTATTGTCCTTTGGCAATAAATTGGCATATAAATTCCAGTAATGGAGTATAAATTCCAGGAATCTAAAGGGTCACTGCAAGAACTGTAGTATAAGCTGCCTTAATGAGCGCGAAAAGAAACAGGATGTTGTCTGAGGCAATAAAGAGGGAAAGAAAAAAAAAAGTAAATACCTTTTTAAATGGCAGTTAAGTCCCAGAAAGACAGGCTAATTAAAGGAAAATTGGGTAATATAAGTGTAGGACAAAAGCATGACTCTGGATGAACAACGCAGTACCCGTAAGTGGTCCTGCTTGTTGGCAGCAATAAACCTCACTCTTCTGCCTGCCTCAAAAACTCTTGAGAACACCACTCTGTTTTAAAAATGTCCAGCCATTTACAGGATTACGTGTACAAAAATATTCTGGGTACACAAAAACACGGTTCTGAGAAATGGCAATGAAGCTGATTTTGGGTAAAGGCTGATGAACTTGGAAGCACGGAGAGAGAGAAAAAGGGTTCACATTTTCTAGCAGGTATTAGCCTGCATACTTCTTCCATACTTCTAAAGCACACCTCCACAAATCAGTTGGTTTAAATGCACTAATAAGATATTAAATTCAAGATATAAGCTTGAAACCTCATGGCTCGAATACTTTAAGCAACAGCTACCTGCTCAGGAAATTCAAGCTCTGTAACAACCACGTGAATTCATCCAGCTGTCGGGTGCTCGCTGGAATGACTTCGAAACACGCTACAAAACCTAAAGGTTTTGTATTAACATTTTTTTAAGTCTCACCATGCCTCACCCTAAAGCTTGTAATAGACTTCTTGACATATGCACTACTTCACTACAATAAGCTTTTTTATTTTCTGTTCAACAAGTCAAGTCAGGATACGTTCCAGCTTGGAATCAAAGTTCAGAAGCAAAAAGTGAAAAGCAGGAAGTAGCAGGTTGCTAGGAAAATCCCATTTAAGAGAGACAGGGCCACGGCAACAGCATTTATTAGACACAAAAAGGTCCCTCCTTTTTACTTGTAGTCATCGCTCCAAGTACTGTGCCCAGTTCTGGGCTCCCCAGTTGCAGAAGGGCAGGGAACTGCTGGAGAGGGGACAGCAAAGGGCTACTGAGATGATTAGGGGCTGGAGCATCTCTCTTATGAAGAAAGGCTGAGGGATTTGGGTCTCTTCAGGCTGGAAAAAACGACGGCTGAGGGGGGACCTTATCAACGCTTATAAATACTGCAAGGGTGGGTGTCAGGAGGATGGGGCCAGGCTCTTCTCAGTGGTGCCAGGGGACAGGACAAGGGGGAACGGGCACAAACTTGACCATAGGAAGTTCCATCTCAACATGAGGAGGAACTTCTTTCCTGTGAGGGTGGCAGAGCCCTGGCACAGGCTGCCCAGAGAGGTGGGGGAGTCTCCGTCTCTGGAGACATCCAAACCCGCCTGGAGGCGTTCCTGTGCCACCTGCTCTGGGTGACCCTGCTCTGGCAGGGGGTTGGACTGGGTGATCTCCAGAGGCCCCTTCCAACCTGACCATTCTGTGATTCTGCGATCACTGGAGCTTTCAATACACTCCCAGTAGCAACACCAGTTCCAGCAGTTACTGTCCTTCACGCATCAGCAAGCCGGTTGGTAGGAACCCGGAGTGATACTGGGTACAAAAGAGGGATGGCTTTCAGAAAAACCCATGACCTGGCTAATTCCCATCTCTCCCAGCTCTGTTTCCACACCACCAGAAACATCAACGCTTCCGATACCACACTGGTGTGCCCAGCCTGGCCGGGAGCTGCAGAGGGACAGGTCCCCACGGCCCCGGGGACAGGAGCATCTCCCCGATGGGGCTGCCACGCTCTATTTTCCTCCAAATAACAGAGCTCGTTACACAACGACTTAAGCTGATTTGATACAAGCAGCAAACAAGACTACAGGCCCAGGAAGAAAAGCTTCTTGAGCATGTCATTTAACATATGTAAAAGAGGGGAGTGATTTATGTCAGAGGAGACTCAGCTTCAGCATATAATCAGCACTTCCAGCCAGCCCGAGGTTTATCTTATTTCCATTCCCTTTCCCCGAAGTATTAGGGAGCACCCGGCGGGAGCCAACTTTTTTTCAAGCATCTTCTCAAAAAACCACTCCTGGGCAGAGAAATATTGTAAATCCTTGTAATATAGTCGTGTAGGTGTCACCTTGTTCGTAGCACATGGGGGGCGGATTTTGTTTGAAGGTGTTTGTTTGGTTTTTTTTTGTTGGTTGGTTGGTTTTTGACGAGTTTTTTTGTCGAGGGTTTTCTTCCCATCAAGCTACATTTTGGTGCAAAACTGCCCACAAGGAACGGTTATTACAGAAAATTACTTGTTTAAAATATGGCTGATAAAGCACAGGGTGAAAAAAAAAACCCAGTTATGAAAACAGCTTGGCTTTTTTATTCTAAAACTTATTCAAGAGGAAAACCTTTCTATGTTAACAGATTATTTTTTTCCTAATTGTGATGTCCTGCAAGACATCAGAAGCAAAAGACCGTCCTTTCATCCCTCCTGTTACCAGTGCTATCATCAAAAAAAGGAAAAATAAGGGTTGTTTGGGTTTTTTTTTTGCTATTTTCAGTCTTGAGCTGGCTTCTCAGTTACAAATTCACCTGGACTAGAGAGAGTCACTAGAATTATCCAAAAACCCATTTTCTGAGCCTGCAGCAAGCGCTGTGCCTGGCAGAAGCAAAGTTCCCCGAGACGGTTCTCACTCCTCCCAGTCTCCGTCTGCTCCCTAAGACACCAACACCGCAAACTGCCTGGATCTTTCTATCTTATTTCGGGAGATTAAAGAATTCAGGCCTCAATAGAGATCACAAAACCAGGCAACTAGCATATTTTAAAACGTTAATAGCCAAGTAACATTGCAAATGCACGATATCTTATCTATCAACTGACTGCAACGTGCTTGAATAGTGCCCAAAGTGGGCAACGCAGTAAGAAAAACCCAGAGTACGACGCTGAGTGTACTCTAAGCATTTAGTAAAAATCATTCCCTGGTAATAACACGGCAATTTGCTGAATCTAGTAGCCCATAGGGCGTATCTAGTTGCCCATGATAGCCTGCAGTACTATCATGTAGGCAAAAAAACCCTTCCTGACACTGGTTTTTGATACTTGCTGAACAGCCGCATGTGCTGCCAGGGGGCAGGATGATGGGAAACCCCCTCGGAGTCACACAAAGTGGGCTCACGACAGCAAAAATTGCAAACTGAGGTGGGGAGGAGAGTCCTCCCCAACGTAAATCCCCGTAACATACGGCTGCTGTAACCCAAGGCACGCTGGACACAGTGGAAATCTCCCATAACGTGGATCCTTTGTCTGTGATGGAAGTTCCCACCACCCAAAAAGCTGCATTTCAACATTGATCGGATTATGACTTCCCATCCCAAAATACCCACTGACAGCAGCATCCATTTGTTCCCTTGCCATTGCATTTGGGAAAGTCAAAGTTTAGTTTAGTGAAACACTAATTAGAGGACTACTGTGCAAAGAAATAAAGACACTAAATGCAGAGACTCAAAGAAAAAAAAGTAGTGGCAAAATCATACAAAAGAGAAATTGTGCTTCTGCTCCACAGAAGTGATGTCAAGGTGTGACATCTGTAGCAAAGAGTAACTTGCAGTTACATTATTTTATTTCTTTTCCCACCAGAATTCATTAAAATTACCAAAAAGACAACCTGTGCCCCAGTGCCAGGCCCACCAATTACATTTAAATTGGATGCAGGAAGTTTCAAAGAAAGTGCATTATTTACCTAAAAGAGGTTGTCTGTAGTCATAAAACACGTTTTTTGGCTCGTCGGGGTGATGTTTCTAAGGAAGGTGCCTAGGGCTGCGGCGAGCTCCAGGGCAGGGAGATGCCGCACGTGCCCTCGGCAGAAGGTACCCGGGTCTGCCGACAGCCAGCATCCACGGTCACTGGGCTTAGAACACTACATAACACTCGTTTTGGGGTTAGAACTGACATTTCAAGGTGTGTTCAGACTCATAATTACTCATTTTAAGTAGCTGGACCTTGGAAAAGTTATTGCTCTGTGATAGGTACATAGACATGCAAGAAGCAAGTTAAAGGTGAGACACCTCTAGCTGCCCATCGAGGTGTGGGGAATAGGGAGAAATATCTGTATTTTGTGAAAACTGACAAAGGATTATATTATTAAATATAGTCATATATGTAACATTTTATATATTCTGTATGTTTTTTATATATATATACACACACACAGAAGTAACAGTGTGGTATTACCAGATCACTGCATGAAGCAAAGGCGCAGGCATTAGTCTACAGTTCAGAAGAACTTGTAATTTATTTAATATAAACCCAAGTAAGTTTTCAGCATTTGTCTCCCTCTGAAGGTGCCAAGAGCCAGTCGTTCTTCGCTTCAGTTCCTGGCGGGGGGGACCATTCTTTAACTAAGTCTAGGCAGCACAAAGTCATGGCTTTCACAAACGGCATCTTCAAAAGAGGTTGGACGTACGTCCTCAGAAGCGGCCCGATGTCTGTTACAAATAGGCATGCACAGGGATGCGCATTACGACGCGCTTCTGGGCCCCGGGATTCAGAAATTACCCTGGAATCAAAATAATCTGCCTGTCAATGCCCAACAAAGGGATCGAGAACAGCCTGACCCACAGCTGCTCGTCGTGGACAGGAAAGATGCTGATGTTCGTCTGGAAATACAACATTTGGATAACCTTTAAAGACAGGAGAGGCGAGTCCCTCTGACTACAACCACTTGCACTGGAAGTAAGTTTCTCAAAGTTGACTGAATTTAAAATAGAAGTAAGTGTAGTAAAATGTTTTGAGGTGGTTTGGGCTTTTTTTAAATACTGGTAGGAAGTATACAGGACTTACCCCCCAAAAACAGATGATTTAAAGCCTTCAGATGACGAAAGAAATCAAAAATCAGATATTTACAGCAAAAAACGTTATGGGTCTGGCACAGAACTTCCTCACCGAGGACCACCCTGGGCGGCAGAAGTCAAGGCCAATGGTGGTCCTGTCAGCAAAACACCAAAAGCCTCAGAGGTAAAATACAACACTTAATCTTCTTTCCAGTAAAATTCCATCCGCAAAAAAAAAAAAAAAAAAAATTTTATGTTCCTAGCAGCTCGCTCCTCCGCCACACAGACAAATAAGTTTCCCCTATTTAATATTCCCAAGTCACAGTTCTTGGGACCCATACAGTCATTGCAAGGTGCAGATGAAACCAGCGTTCCAAACTGAATATTCGCAGAAACACCCACACTGAAGGAGGCTTTAGAAGATTGGCAGCACAAATGACCATCTTTTAGGTCAACGCACATCTACATCACTTCCCACAAAATGTCTTCATCCAGCTCCCCGAGATGGGGAAGAGCAAGAGAGAGTCAAGGACTGAAAGCTCTTAAATGCAATCCTTTTAGCACAGACCTGGAAGGTTTTAATGCCAAGCTGCTGCAAGACGTTATTTATTCTTAGGGAACATTGTTAACCAGCTCATAACGCACCTTTTCAGTTCATAGAACTCACGTGCCCATCAGGTACGTTGCCCCAGCGCGCAGTCAGGCAATACGGAGGAGCTGTATCAATAAAACCCGCATGGAAGTGACAGATCCGTGCCCTTGTGCTCTTGTGAGTCATCCTTCCCTGCGATCCAAGTGCTCGGTGGCTTCGCTCCCCTGCACGACGCTGCACCGAACACTCAGCCACGTGTGAGAATTACTGACCTGGAGCAAATCCAGGGCATGGACAAGGCTCTTCAGCACAGTCGGGTTCGCTAAGTTCTGTGCTGAACAACAATTTACCCCGTTATCTCTGGTGTTCCCGGTGTCTACAAGGGCTCCAACATCTGGGAAGTTTCCTTCAGCTTCCTGAACTGCTGGGGAGCAGCTCGTTGAGATGACACTACCTGCTGCTCCAAGCCTTCGCCAGCGGGAGGAAGAAACAAGGCTTCTTTGGTTGGAAGGGCACCGACTCCTTCCCAGCCCACCCGAGGAACACCCACGGAGCACGAGCCTTCATCCTCCAGCCCCGTCAGTGCCTCCATCCCCTGGCCCCGATCCTCACTGGAACCACGGGGCATGGGACACCCCCAACCTCTGCCCCTCACCATCCGATCAGCTCCGTCCAGACGCCCACTTTCCCCTTCCCCCAGCCAGCTCAGGCCTAAAAATCATCACCCCAAAAGATCAGACACACACAGATAAAAGATGCTGGGAGGGCTGGAGCCCCTCTGCTGTGGGGACAGGCTGAGAGAGCTGGGGGGGTTCAGCCTGGAGAAGAGAAGGCTCCAGGGAGACCTTCCAGCCCCTGACAGTCCCTCAAGGGGCTCCAGGGAAGCTGGGGAGGGACTCTGGATCAGGGAGGGGAGCCATGGGACGAGGGGGAAGGGTTTTCCACTGCCAGAGGGGAGATTGAGATGAGATGTGAGGCAGAACGTCTTGGCTGTGAGGGGGGTGAGCCCCTGGCCCAGGTTGCCCAGAGAAGCTGTGGCTGCCCCATCCCTGGAGGGGTTCAAGGCCAGGTTGGACGGGGCTTGGAGCAACCTGGGCTGGTGGGAGGTGTCCCTGCCCAGGGCAGGGGGTTGGAACTCGATGATCTTTAAGGTCCCTTCCAACCCAAACCATTCCATGATTCTAAAACCCTGAGTCATGCCCATCTGAAGAACTAGACAAGCTTTACGAATTATTCAGTTTGTTGCTTTTAGACCGAAGCAACAGCAAACCATAAATTCTCCTTTAGTAAACATGGGTGGATGCAGACCCGCTTGGAAAAGCCTAAAAAGCTCTCCCTTAAGTCCAGAAAGTATAAAAGCCTCTATAAAAAACTTGCACCAGACGGGAACTATGCAGGCAGGTGAAAGAGGAAAAATAGCTTTAATTAGAAAAAGCACACCTTTAAGCGTCCTACTTCCAAAATGCTTAACATAAGGAATGACATTTTTTTTTAGGGTTTTTGTGGGTTTTGCTGAGGTTTTTGTTTTGGTTTGTTTGGTCTTTTTTAACTTTGTGCACTAACAACTTATTCAACAGCAAAAAGAGATGACAAACAAACAGCAAAGACTGAGTCTCAGCGGGGCTGGCAGCGAAATGCTTCCCTGGCGTACACCACACCCCCAGAAATATCGCTAAGGGCGGATTACTGTTCCCACAGGCACGTCAATTTTCTGTGAATCCTCACAAAAATCAGGCATCTTAAGCTGCAAGAGGTGCTCTGCCACAAACACGAGACATTATTTCCTAGCTCATTCACGCGTGCAGATATTAAGTACCTTGTACGCCCAACATGGAAATGAGCGTCCATCTCATCCATCCCCCGGTCACTTCTTATTCCTTGAGCACGGCGGGAAGAAATTTTCCTTCTTTCTATTTCTGCCTCCCCCCACCCCCCAGCAACAAAACAACAAAATCGTGTGGCTCATTGAAATAATTTCCATTCTAACCCATTAACTAAACCGATTCTTTGATGGCCATGTTTTCCACCACCTGTCCAGACAGGAAGGTGTTCCAGTTTAAACCATTTACCTCTTTCAGGAATAACACCGGAGTGGTTGATGGAGCACACGCAGCTACCTGCGGGTATCAACTACAAACAAGCAGCACAATCCACGAAGATTCTCACCACAGTACAACTATTGAGAGGTTAGAGATGTTTATTAGGGTGATTTATTCAACAGTGATATACAGCTTCACACCATACAGAGCATTGGAATCATTGAGAAGAGTCAGAAGTGGTAACAGACAAGCTTTAAGCACAAGAGTTATAGTGTGTTCTGCGAAGATTTCACATGCTCTCCAAAGATCGGAGAAAAGTCTGGGTAACATGGAATTTAGCCAGAAGAACACATTTGGCAGCTACCCGCCTTTCTGAAAATAAAAACTGAAAAAGGCAACACACGCTCCTGCGTGTTCATTTGCTGCACTCAGTTTTCAGCAAGATCCACGTACATTTTCTGGGAGCGACAAAAGATACAACACTCTGCATCGACCCTCCAACATCCCCTGCCACCCCCATGCCATGACAGCCAGCGCCCCGGGACAGGCATGGGACACTTCTGCCCCAGAAAGAGCAAATGGGTGACACTGCAGAGCTTTCGGTAGGAGTCCCGTAGGGAAGAACCACCACCACCAAGAAACAACCATCTCCCTTCCTCTGTCTACAAGTTTTCATTCGAATTTGTAAACCTGATGACATTTAAAATAAACAGGGATGAAAAAATGGTGCGGGCAAAGGAAGTGCTAGTAGAATGGGATGAATTATTCATGTTTGCAGCTGAGAGAGCGTCTGAACCCCGGGAGTGCCCCCGGCTGCATCAGCAACCCTGGCTTTGGTCTGCTGGAGACGCTGCCGTGCCCGGCCTCCAGCCCCACTGCACCCAAGGGGTTGGAGCGAGTTGACCCAGCCAACTGCTACCAGTGCTACAAACTCCCCTCCAGCCAAGACTTGAAAGCATTATTGCATTTCCATAAAATAAAGTGCAAGGGTTAGGGGGGCGGGAGGAAGTCTGATACTCACTTAATCTGAAAACTTCTGTTATTCAATCTGAAAACTTCTCTCTGTAATTATTTACTCTCTACTTCTAGGGCAGAAATAGTAAAGGCGGCTTAAGGCAAAAGGTGAGAAAGAACGACTTGTGGAACCAAGTTAAAATGCCTCCAAAATCAACCACAACTAAGAAAAAAAAAAAAAGTAGCTACAAAGAGGTCTTTAAAAACAAAGCCAAGAACACAACAGTCTCCTTTCATGGCAACAGACAGCAGAACTCCCCCCAAGAGGAAAGCACTCCATGACCACGAGAAGGACCAAACACCTCTCCTTGCATCACAGGCCACTGCTGGTGTCACCTCTTGGTGTGACTTCGCCGCAGAGCTGATGCGTGAGGTCCAGCTGAAGGAATGGTCCTGGGTGGCCCATGGACCTTCTACCACCCTCAAAAGGCCACAGGTGAGGCTTTGGTGGCTTGTCAGAGGTGGAAGCTGTTGGCTACTCGCTACCACATGGCATCATTTCCAGTAAAACCAGAAAGACAGAGGGCAATCTGACAGCCATACTTGCAGTGTATCCTGAATCCCAGTTCCCATTCTTGCTCTAGTCCATGGGGAAATGCTTATTTTTGTACTTGGGTCAGGATATGCTCTCAAAGGCTGATGGTCTGAAGCAACTGGGTGGTGGCTCTGCCGGGTCGGCACATCGGACCGGCAAGGGAAGAGCCCAGCTTTGACACGGGGGTTTTCTCCGAAGTGACAGCTATCCACCTCAGAGGGGAAGCCAACAGTGCTACTTGTTCAGAAATTGGCACCACAAGGATGTCCGCTACTAACGAGGCTTTGAACGGTGGGTAGAGCAATAAGTTGCCACCAAATTAGAGAACAAAAGCCTCGAGTCCCGATGCACATCACTACACAGGCTGATTGCACACAATCCATTGCGGAAACTCTGGGCACTCTCCCTAGGTGGGGAGCATGGGAGGTCTCAGGTGGAAAAAAAAATAATATAAAGTCTGGATGGGTCACTATTGGAGGGAGATCTTAAAGAAAACCTCCTACTGGCATTAACAGTAGATTCATTCAAGGTGCAATATTCTTCCAGTAAATCGTTCATAGACCAGTATCGTAACATAGTTGTGGGTACTAGCAGGGCACCAGGAATATTCAGGTGCAAGCTACTCTCTTCACAACAAGAAAATATCATTTTTAGGCAAGTGAAGGCCTTAGTATGCTAGCATTTGGCAATTTGGAGAATTGCGTCCTACTTCAAACTGGATTTGGGTGCAAATAAACCCTGTACTTTGATCCAGTCTTGTAGGCAAAGTACCTTTTGCTACACACCACAATTATCCTCAAACAAAACGTTCACTCGTCTACAAAACCCCAGGGTGAGCTTGTCTCATGTAAAATACTAAGTAGTCTTCTAAATTATCTCCGTTTGCATTTTGTATTATCTGTTGACGGTAGCAACTAATGCTTTTGCGCTTGGGAAGCGTCGCACCTTTATGGAGCCAGCAGGAATTGCAACAGGTTTGTTGACCTCTTGTCGCTCGCTTTAAGGTTAAAACAGCCCCATTCCTTTTGGTGCTGCTGGAAACCATCGTAATTATTTCACTATAGATTTAACAATTTAGCCCTAGATCTTTTGTTTCACTCACTTTTAGAAGGGACGGATTATTTCTCATGGCAGGTAAAATCTCACCCCAGGCCGTCATTACCAAAACAAAGGCAGAGGGGTGAAGTTAAAAAAAAAAAAAAAAAAAAGGCAATTTTCTTTCTTACTTCCGAGGCTTCGGGAAGCAGTACGACAGCAAAGCCGCTTATTGAGGCAGGAATGTGGGGTTGGTCCTTTTCCTTTCTACTCCCAGGGGACGGCAAGTGCTTGAACCCCAAAATCCACCCCTCACAAACCAGAGAATCTGCTTGTACCTCAGCCAACATGCCTTTTCCTAATTTCTCGAGTCTGTACAGTAAGTGCTACGATGTGAAAACACCTGTTTTGAAGACAATGACATTATTAAAAGTAAAAACCTCATGTGAGAAGGTTTCAAGCAGCAGGGATGAAGGCAGGTAAAACTCAGCGTTAGTCTAAAAGGCTGTGGTGAGTACGGGGAGAAGGGAAAGGAGCTGCAGCCGTGGTGCACCCACCCCCTATGAAAGCACAACTTGAAAATTTAATATCAAACCTTCTGTTATTAAGCGTCCATGAAAAAGGATATAAATTTAAAAATTTAAGAGTGGTTGAACTAAAAAAGAAAAAATAAAATGGAGCTGTAGTTGTGATTTAAAACCAGTGGGAGTGCTGAATTAAAAACCACCGTGCACGTGTGTGCTTACAGAAAGGAAGGAAGGTTTCAACAAGCACTGCAGAGCAGAGAGGGAGGAGGAGGAGGGCTGATCGGCCGACAGCACGGCGACCCTTTGGTTTCTTCTACACGGAAAGTCCAAGGATGTAAAGCAAGAGCTCTGTAAAATGCTGAAGATTTTAGAAGTGTAATGGCAGGTAGAAAAGTACACTGGTCTTGTATCAGTGGCAGCCCCAGTGTTAGGAGACAGTCTAGGCTTCTAGGAGGAGAAAATAGAAGAGAGGAAAAGAAGTAGGAGAGGGAAACGGGATGGGGAAAGGGGCAAAAAAGCGCAAGTCATTAGTAAACATGAACATTCAGGTAGCAACTGCACAACAAGCAATATTTCATTTAGTGCAGCCAGGAGATTTGCCAAAAGCCAGATTAGAGACACACGGCATTTTGCTTTTAGAAGGGTCTGAAAAAAAATCTATCGCTAGTCATGCTACGGCGTGACATTGTGCCGCATGCAAAAATTAGCTGTGCTAAATCAAGATTAGTGACAAATTGCCGTCCAAAGAGCAGCAGCCCAGGATGCTGCTTAAAAGCACAATTTGCACTGAAAGCAGTGACAAAGTATTTTTGGGATCCGATCTCAGAGGCGAGAACGACACGGCTGGCTGGAGAGAAGGTCCAGCTAGGGGAAGTATGAACATCCAACAGCGATACTTCCCTAGGTCACTTCTCATCTTCCAGCAAGATAACGAACAGGAGCTTGGAACAAGAGGTATCCGCATCAAACCATTTGGCCATCCTTGAAGGATTTCTTTCCAGAAATTTATTTGTTTGGTTGGTTTTTTTTTTAAATATATAATTCCTTTGAACTCTAGGCAAATATCCTGCAATAAGGAGTTGCAAAGGTTGCACTATTCAAAAATTACACTTTCTGATGTCGTTTTAAACCTGCTGTTAGTTTTACTGGGCACCCTCTAACCTTCACATCGTGCAAGTTAGCAGTTGGTTGCCTAATTCAATACCTGCATGCCATCAGTGGTTATAAACTATGCCAGTTCCCTCCCCCCCCCGAACCCTAGTTGATTCACTCGAGCTGCAGCAGATGTGCACAGCTTCCCTGCGAACGCTGCCCCAGCCGCTCTCCTATTTACCCTTATAAGGAAGAACAGAATTAATAGAGAGAGATTTCAGGCCACGTGCTGAGGACCCGAGCCAGAGCTCCCAGGCTGTAGGTCTCAAATTCTCAAAAAAAAAAAAAAAAGGAAGAAAATCAATCCCCAAACCAAATAAGCAATCGCCACGTACGGCTCAGCACTGACAAGAACTGAACCCTTCAGAGAAACTGCCCCTCTCTCAGGGAAAGCAAAGAGGGGCAGAGGGTGCTCAGCAACACGGCCACAGGTTTGGACCCTCAAAGTAAACAGCCAACGGGAAGTCAACCGTTCACATTTTCCCTTTACGTTCTGAAACACTGAACTATACACATCCCCGCACCAATGGTTTAAATACATCACGGTTGTAACACAAATAATTCAAGAGTTAATATAGGGTTTTGCCCCCAAGTTACATTAGGTTTGGATTTACGCCATCCACTACATTAACGGTATTTCGGAGCGGGGCATTCGGTCAGGAGGCAGCACAGGCTGCCAAAGCGGCACTGAGATTTCAGTCCTGACTAATTCTAACCTCTGCATACACATACACCAGATGTCTGTAGATAACGTTGCATGCAACAAAACATTAGCAAGTCATCGCCCTGTTTCATTTGATAGGTGAAGAAAACAACGTGTAGCAATGCTTCCTGTGATCTAGACGGGAGAGATGAGCAGACATTTGTATTTGCGAATAGGTTAACTACATCTTTTCCCAATATTTGCCCTGAAGTCTATGTCAGAATTCAATTCAAACACAGTTCTGCTTTTAAAAGCCCTCTTTGTAGCTCTTGACACTACTTTTTGCAGCAAAAAGCTGTTTTCCTTGAGCGTCACCTTCCTTGGTCCTCTCTCAGCTACTCCATTTCCCACCTCTGCACTGGGCCCACATTGCACAGCCAGAAGAATCATTTCAGCTTTAAAAAGAGACAGATTAGGGAATAGATCCAGCTGAAAACAAACAAACCAGCCAAAACCGAAGGTGGCTCAGGGCCAGGGGCTACAGGCTTTAGGCAGCACCTATTCAGGGTAGAACCAGGCAGCACTGCAGCCCGTCACCCCGTCGGGAGCACCTTGTCTATTTCTGCAGAGCATCAACTGTTCTTCGACCCTGAAAAAGACCTCCATTGTCTGATTGGAATTTAGCATTTCTCCCTTTCTCCCTAATATATAAACATGGATATTTCAAGTATTCCAAAGAGAAGGGGGTAGGGGAAAGAGTCCATGAAACACTTGTGTTGTATAAGCCTTCTGTTATTCTGAAAAGCCTAATTAACTTGACGCCTATGAATCTCCAGCCTTTGACATGCTGTTTCTACCACTTTGATGTCACTTTTAGACAGCCTTTAACAAGAATAAAAAAAAAAATATCCAACTCTACCCCACAAAGATGGAGCTTATTAATAAATTAAAAAGCTTCAGACACATAAAAGTATCTTTGATCAAAGTTGTTAGCACTTAGCGTGTGAAGAGTTAAACCTCCGGAAAGCTAATATTAAGTAAACAACAAGAGATTTTTTTTTTAAACACAATGCAGAAGTTCAAGGAAAAAAAAAATCCCAATGCATTTAATTAGTCATACCTGGAGTATCGTGAATCTGATTTTATTTCTATCTCCTTTTAGTTATATGTATTAAAAAAAAAAAAAAAGAGAGGAAGTATCCTTAGGAAGGTTCAGAAGTGTTGTTAATTTTAGTTGTATACTAAACTATAAAAGATGCACAGCTCCCTTTTGACCAGATTTACAATGGCAAAGCAAGTACAAAGATTAATTTTTATATTCCTGTCCTCAATAAAAACATGAACGCTTGCTCACACTAAATAGAATTATAGCAAAAAAGTGGTTTAATTCATCCCTGTCTCCCACGCTCACACATTCATCATTATTTCCTGGGTTTTTTTTTCCTTGGGGCCGCACCTACGGACTAGTGGGGATGTTCGTGCTGGGAACATCCGAACAATCTTAGCAGTGATCCGCACAGCTAAAGCTGAGCTGGAGATCAGGAAAAGGGAGACCAAATAAATAGCTCTTACCAGTGCCAGGATGACAATCGACTTTTCGAATATTTTATCCTCAAGAAACTAGAGGTGCTGCAGTCTGGCCTGTGGAAGTCCGCCTCCTCCTCACCACCAAGGGAACAACCCACGGGCTCGTGCACACACTGGCAGGGTTTGGTACTGCTCACCCTAAACCGCTCAGCTGGAATTTGGTAGGAAACCCAATTCACTGTCAGAATGTTTCAGTCTTTATCACAAAATGTAACTGCTAAAAGACAACTAACTTCAGCATGTTTTAGGCTGCTTAGAAAGATCAATTATATTCCAGATTCCTCCCAAGTTTGAAAGCTTGGTCCACTTAAGTAACCACAAGTTTCTTCAGACAAAGCTGTCCTGGCGCCGTATAAAAAAAGGCTTGGAAGACCTCAGTTTCCTCTTTGACATTGCTAAAGCAAGTATTAGGAGATATTTACGGAAGGATGCTTTGGGGTAGAAGGAGACGCTGCAGAATAAGCAAAGCAGTGTAATTTCAGTCGCAGATAAGAATTAGGGAGTGGAAAAACTGCAAAGGATGGTGTACTCTGAGAAGAAACATCACTGTCAGTCTCACGGGGAACAGGAGACGTCCACTCAACAGGGTAGAGCTCAGCTATCAATATTATGGAGTCACTGGAAAGCCCTTTAGGTATCAGTGCCCCAGATGCTGCCTTCCCAACGCTGACCATGGATAAAGTATGTAATGTCTTCAGATGAGGCTTTACACAATTAAGCAATTTCAAACCCAAAGGAGAACGAAGTTCCCATTTGTTTCAAATTCTTTGAGAAGATCATAAAAAAAAAAACCAACCACAAAACCAATCCATAATGGAGAAATACGACTCAAAAAGAAGATGCATTTTGTCACAATGAGGTTTTACTGGTCCAATAACAAATAAACGAGTCGAGGTGTTTCGTTCAGACATTAAGCACGTACCTGTGCGGTGATCTTCTATTCCGTGGTCACCGTTTTCTACAACTGTTGGCCCAGAAGCTGAAGTATCTGCAAGAAATCAAAGGAAACATTAGCACTGGGTGAAGTTAATAAAAAACTTAAAACCAACATTGTAACATTATCAAAACACAGATATGGGCTTTTTTTCCCCAGAATTATTTTTGAAATAAGTTAAGGTACACGTCAGATTCGGCACAACTTAAAACCCAAAAGGAAGAGCTTTTCAATCACAGAAAATCTAGTCCCATGAAGGAGACTTGAGGCGTAACAACTAGAAGCTTCTTTATTCATACCATCGCTTCAGACTAAGCTTTCCTAAAGGCCACCACAAGATCACTGTGACTCTGGACTTCCTTGAAGCAAACAATGCTTTGCCAAGACGATAAACTTTGAGGGGCTTGGCAGATGCAAGGCAAGAGCAGTTGATGTTGTTAACCTTAACACTGGCTATGAGGATGTTATGGGAGACAAAGAGACGAAGCACAAGCCAGAAAACCACACAGTGAGGTGGATGGAAAACTGGCTGAACAGCCAAGCTCAGAGGGTGGTGATCGCTAAGACAAAGTCCAGCTGGAGGCCAGTCCCTAGCGGTGTCCCCCAACAGTTGGCACTGGAGCCAATAACATCTTCACTAATGACTTGAACAATGGAGAAGAGCATGCCCTCAGCAAGTTTGCAGATGATACAAAACTGGGAGGAGTGGCTGATATGCCAGAGGCTTGTGATGCCACCTAGAGGGACCTGGACAGGCTGGAGAGAAGAACCTCATTAAGTTCAACAAGGAGAAATGCAAAGTCCTGCACCAAGGGAGGAATAAGCCCAGGCGCCAGTATACACTGGGGCTCAACCTGCTGGAGGTCCTGCAGGAAAAGCCCTTGAGGTCCTGGTGGCCAAGTTGAACATGGACCACCAGTGGGCCCTTGCAGCAAAGGTGGTCAAGAGCATCTTGGGCTGCATTAGGCAGAGCGCGTGGAAGAGGGTGACCCTCTCCCTCTCTTCAGCGCTGTTGGGACACATCTGGAGTGCTGGGCTCCCCAGTACAAGAGAGGTGGAGCTACTGGAGAGAGGTTAGTGAAGGTCCACTAAGGTGATTACAGGACTGGAGAATCTCTCATATGAGCAAAGGCTGAGAGAGCTGGGACTGCTCACCCTGGAGAAGAGAAGACCCGGGGTGGATGTGTACGAGCAGCCGAAGGGAGGCTGTAAAGAAGCCTGAGGCATACTCTTTCCAGTGGAGACCAGTGACAGAACAAGAGCCAAGAGGCACAAACTAATTCCCCAGAATTTTAAAATATCGGTCCACTTCAGTTGTGACAGGTTTCCTGCAGACAAAGCTATCTTAATACTGCTAGGAAAAAGGATCAGAAGACCTCAATTCCAGCTTTGACAGCACATTTCTCAATCTCTCCCCGATACCTGCCTTTAGCAAAGGGTAGTTCAGGGTGGAAGAGCACCGATTCAAAAACCAGCAGATAAGATACTTACCACCAAGAGGTTTAGTCTATCTTGTTCTGACATTGTCAGATAAAATTTTAACAGGCACCAGGATTTACACCCTGAACTTGGAAAACGTGGCAGCAACACAAGACCTGGTGATAGCTGAGGCAATCACTACCAGAGAGCTGAGCTCAAGCTTGGCTTCACCGTCGGCTCGGTGGGTCGCCTTTGGAAAACCACTCTGCTAACCGGTAGCTATCTCCAAGTGTGTAATGTTTTCAAAAATGCTGCTCAGAAACCATCATTGAGAAGAACCATAGAACCATTTGGGTTGGAAGGGACCTTCAAGACCATCTAGTTCCAACCCCCTGCCCTGGGCAGGGACACCTCCCACTAGACCAGGTTGCTTAAAGCCCCATCCAGTCTGGCCAACGTAACAATATTTTATTTTTTTTTTTTTAAAAGAAAGCAGCACACTTTTTGTTCTAGTACTCAAACAGTTCTTCCTAATTATCAAAATATGCCAGTGAAATCCTATATTCACCCAATAATCTCTACACAGAGCTGCTGAGGGTCAATAACTATAATCACTTAGGCAAACCACTTGAGGAATTTTATTTATTTTAGGTTACTGCCTTTGAGATCAGATTCTGGCCCTTCCTAAAGCAGCTGGACTGTGCTGGTATTAATAATACTGGTGCAGGTTGCCAGCAGCATGATATTTCTGTAGGCAGCCACCACCGTGACAGGCAACTATTGCGAGGCCATTCACCTAAATTGAAAATATCATCCTCGCACCATGTCTTCAAGTATTTTTTAATATCTTCTTAAATAAACTCTGCTTAATTTCTAAGAATTTATCCCATTTTCCAGTTGTGAAAGAGTGAAGACAAGTCATTGCAAGAGCGATACCGAGTAGCACTGGTTACACGTAAGGAGCAGCACAAGCCCTAGCAGCAGTTCAGCTCCTCAGGCCATCAGTTCTGTTACTGGGAAGAAACACTCAGGGCAATGGCTTAAAAAAACCCTGTAAGTAAATAAAATCACTCCCAGAGACACACACATTCAGGTACCTAGAGCTGCTGCTGTCCCTTCCCTGAGCTCAGGCAGTTTTAAAACAAGGCTACGTTACCAGTGCACTTTAGAGACGGCGCTTTAGGGCTTAATCCAACCTTCAGTAAAGCAAAAGGAAAGTCTTTCCACTTACTTCAGCGGCTCATCCTGGCATTTTACAAAAATTCAACATGAACTTGCCAGACAGCTTATAGAAAAACATACACCTACATCCTCTTCAAGTAGCTGAAAATACTACAGGAACCCTTGGACCTGTTTCGCAGCAGTTAAACACACCACCTCCTCCTGCCGTCAGTCTCTACAAGGTCTGGGATTTACTCTCACAGTAGAGCTTCTCTTAACTAGTAGCTGGGAGAACCACCCCCAGTCACTGGATTTACCGCTCAGTTCAGGTCAGGAGAAAATCAGGGTCATGGGATGGTTTATACAACACGGTTGCCAAAAGGGACACTGGGCATTGCGTGGAAGAAGAGGGTCTTGCAATGAGATCTCCGAGGAATTCCGTAGAGGAGCCACATAGGTCCTGCTGAACCTCCCAGCTACCAGCGAGGAAGCTTAGCCCCAGCCCAAGAGCTACAAGGTTTCATAAGTCCTGCTTGAAGGGGTGTCATAACACCGGTTTAATGAAGGCAGCTGGCAATGCCACTGTAACAGAGGGTTTTGCAAGTCTTCTCTGGTCTTCACCCATGCTGAATGGGTCAAAAAATCTTTTGGTGGTGGGAAAAACAAACAGCAACTCTGACTACCATGACCCACAAACTCCCGTTTCTTCATGTATTTATTCTTCACAGTATTTAAACAGTAATGGAAAACTTGACCGCCGGTTCTGTTTCAAATTGCACAAAATGATCACATATTGCTTTCAGTTTCATCATTACACCCTGCGCAGACAAGACAGCTCTTGAAACGTTTCATAGTCTGGTCTTGATGCCACCACCATTATTCATGCATTAAAGAAACAGGACTCAACTTGAGCACCAATATGGCCAAACACTACAGAGATTTGGTCTGCAAGTCTGTGTGGATCCTTTGAGCATCAGCTTCGGGTTGCAAATAACGTTCATCTGTGAGAGTGGTCTGGCAGCACTTGGAATGAGCAGTTTGTGCGCACTGGAGGTCAGCTTTGCGCTGCGCATCGTCCACTCAGTGCTGCTGGTAACTCAGTGCATTTCAGCTATTCAGAAAATAAACACTTCATCTGTAGAAGCGTTTCATTTAGAGCCTGATCTCCCGGGTAGCAAAGTGCTCCAAGCCAAGTGCCTTCTGTCAAAAAGGAAAGCCAAGGATACCCCACCCTCCCCTACCAAGGGCTCTGCAAACTTAAAACAAAAAAAAAAAACCCTACCAAAATATTAGTCAAGCCTACCAAACACTATGGGAGATGAAAACAAGGAGAGCTCAAAGCCAGCTGTGTTTCTGGCGTAACCTTCCATAGAGCTCATCGGGCTCTCAAGTCTGCGCAGCTTCTAGACTACAAAGCACAAACGCATTCTGTCAGAGAACCTTCACCTTATCCAGTCCCTCTGTATTCACTCATCTGGAAAGAAACGGTAAGACATACATATTGAAAATCCTACCATCGCTTCAACGGCACAGGAATTAGGGAAAAAGAACAGGTTAAAGCCATTGCGGCATTCCCGTCCCTCTCGACACGCTGGGCAGTAGTAGCAGGCTCTGCTTCGCCGCCGTCAGAGCCACCGGGGGGAAAAGGGATCCAAAAGACTCCAGGTACCAGATCGGCAGAGGAACCCGCCAGCAGGTCTCATATAGGCACCAGCTTTTAAGCCTCTCAGAAAGCTCTGCAAACGCACAGGGATAAGCGGGACACTGCTGCACGCGCATCGCGTGCTCAGTCAAGCCAAGGGCTCTCCAAATCAAACGCATAACCAGGCTGGGTATCTCCTGCAGGTACCTTCTGAAGAAGATTTTAGGCTCAACAGCGGGTTCCCAAACAAGCAGAAGGATCAGGAATGCCTTGTCCTGCCTTCTGCCCTTCTTGGGAACCATGAAAAGCGGGTAAAATGCTTTCTTTTCCAGTTTTAGCATTTTGGAAGACAAGCTTCGAGAAAAATAAGGTCAAATCAAACAACTCCACTCAGCATTAGTAGCTTTTATTCTTACGCCTCTGAAAGTCAGCTCCTTTCGAGCAAATCAAACTTATTTTAGTTAGCTCGAGCGCAAGTGTGAAAGTACCCAGCAATCTTCCCAGGGCCAGGTCCCCTCCCCTCATATTCTAAATTGCATAAAACCAAAAAACATGTCAAGATGTTGTAACTACATAATCCTCATCAGAATCACAAGAGAGTATTTGCATCTGGCCCGTGGATCAAAGGATTGTTTTTATATAAACAAATTTAAGGCAGCATTCGCTTAAACCGATAATCTCGAGCAAATGGACGGTGCCAATATAACCCCCCCTAATCTCTGGCAGGGGCTTGGCACAGCGCGCACGGAAGCGGAACCACCACCCAGCACATTCCCACCACCGGACCCGCACCCTGTTCCGTCGCAGGCATGGGACAGCAGAGGGCAAAGGGGAAAAAGAGAGCTCTGGGCAGGGCAGGGTGGGATGGACGAGTTGGGGAGGACGAGTTGGGGACAATAGTCATTTTGTGTGTTTTATCACCCCACCACACACACCTCTGTGTGCAGACTTGGTCAAACGCAATTTTGTCAGAGAGCTTAGACCCAAAAAAACCACCATAAGTGAGGACAAAAATGGTGATGAACAGAGTGCCACACCGTCAAAGCTTGCTGGGAACTCTTACACAAGTGTCTTACGCTATTTCAGTTCATATATCTAAATATTCTGCCTCAAAATGGCTTCTGAGGAGCAGACAAGCTCATCTCTCGGTCACCAAAAAAAGGCTCAGAGCTTTCCTTGCCCACTGGCATTCTAGTATGATATAAATGCTTGGTTCCGATTTTTAAGCTTCTCTTTCTCACCATGAGAGAACTTGAATGTAAACGGAAGCCAAGGCTTGCTCAGGTTTGTGTTTGGGGGATGCCAGGGCTCTCAGGAGCACACACGTACTGTCAGATGGCACCAAGAGAAGCACGGCTGGACGGGCAGGGCTGGCGCCCAGGAGCAGGACAAGGAGACCTGCCATACCCACTTCCACCACCCTAGCCTCACCTCTCTCCTTCCAAACCAAGGAACTGAAGCTTCAGGGTTAAATCACCTTTTCTGCTCACGCAACTGAGTCCAAGACGTGAGAGAAGCCCAAGTGAAGTTCACTGATTGAGCACAAATATTACCCGAGTGATGCTAAATCACTGTAAAGCAGCTGAGCTAGAGAAAAGATTAAATTTTGCCTTGCGAACCGCAACAACTAGACTAATTTCACCGCTTTAGTTCATAAAACAGGGGAAGAGTTTCAAGAATGCTTTGGCTTAGCAAGACAATACCTAAGGCACTCCTTCCTCCTTAAGAAACCAGAGGTATATTATGTAGTTAAGCAACTCAAGTCAAGATCCAGGCAGCTTTACAATATAATTTTCGTTTTAAACAAAACACACAAATCCCCCCCCTCACACTGAAATATGCTCCCCACAGACAGGTAGAAGGCTCCATGCTGAAATGAGCCTGAATTTTCTGCCGCTGGGCCCCAAAATTCCGGGAAAGTGGCTGAAATCTGGGGCAGCGCACACAAACCGCGCACAGCTCAGGAGCGCACATCAGGGTGTCACCTCTGAACTGCTTTTAATGTTTAATTTGCAAGCGCCTGACAGATCTGAGAGGGCGCTCGGATCGCACTCAATACTTGTTTTCGTACAGAAAGACAATATAAGGATTTATACTGACCAGAAGCTTTAACAACTTTGGGGGAGGAATGGGGATGGACAGACGTGGAGAAGGAGAAGGCTAATATATTATAAGAGATAAAAATGCACGTATCGACATAATTTGCTGACTTTTAATCCCCCTGAAACTTCGGGGTATATGGAGCTTTCTCCATCCTCAGTTTCATGTAACAAAGTGTTTAAGCTTTCTTTCGCAAAAGCAAAGCCTGCTGCTTTCTGCAAGAAAGGCGCTTACTCCTAGTGCAGAGAAGAGGGTAAAAGGAAAGGGAAATGTGGATTTTTCAGGTTTCAGGCTCTGGTGCTGCATTTTGCAGCTGGAATAGGGGAGGATGGCCTGCTCTGGAGCTGTTTTGTGTCCGTACCAGGGGAGGATGGCCCGCTCTGGACCTGTTTTGTGTCCGGAATAGGGGAGGATGGCCTGCTCTGGAGCTGTTTTGTGTCCGGAATAGGGGAGGATGGCCTGCTCTGGAGCTGTTCTGTGTCCGGAATAGGGGAGGATGGCCCGCTCTGGAGCTGTTTTGTGTCCGTACCAGGGGAGGATGGCCCGCTCTGGACCTGTTTTGTGTCCGTACCAGGGGACATGGCCCGCTCTGGAGATGTTTTGTATCCGTACCAGGGGAGGATGGCCCGCTCTGGAGCTGTTTTGTGTCCGTACCAGGGGACATGGCCCGCTCTGGAGATGTTTTGTATCCGTACCAGGGGAGGATGGCCTGCTCTGGAGCTGTTTTGTGTCCGTACCAGGGGACATGGCCTGCTCTGGAGCTGTTTTGTATCCGTACCAGGGGACATGGCCTGCTCTGGAGCTGTTTTGTGTCCGTACCAGGGGACATGGCCTGCTCTGGAGCTGTTTTGTGTCCATACCAGGGGACATGGCCCGCTCCGCTGCGCAGCAGTGTTTGTCCAGCAGCATCACACAGAGCCATCTCGTGGTGACACTTGTGCTTGGAAAAAAGCCCCAAAGCCACTGCCCATTGCAAATTAAAAGAACTTCACCACTTACATCACGCTCAGTATTTGTTTCCCTATTAAAAAAAAAAAAACAATCATATACGAAGTTAAGACTCACCACCAAGTTTGTGAACAGAGTGAGGGCAAGAATGCAAAACATGCATTTATTGTGCACAAGGCCACAAACAGCTGTGACACAGACCCAGCTTTGTGCGCAATTCCTCAACAGGAACACAACCAAACATTTCAGAAACAATACTGGTCCTCACTTGAAGTAAAACGCTTCACCAGGAACACTGCTGCCTGCTGCAAGCTATTAAAAAAAACACCATATTTTCCTTCCAGTCGGAACTTGACCCCACCCAAACATCTCTGCCTTTGCACTTCAGGATGCGTATTCCTATTTCACGTGAGCACCCCAACGAAAACTGCCAAGATTTTAACCAGAAGCTCCACAGGACCCTCTAAAACTCCTCGGAGCCGCTAAGGAAAGCTGGCTGCAAACAGCGTAGCACGCCCCCAAAGCGATCCTTCAGTGTTATGTAAAGCCCACAATGTCATAAGAGGATTACCCCAGAATTTGCCAAATTATGATGTCCAGCCAGGTGCTAGAAAGAGTAAAACCCCTTCTGCTTAAGCTCTGTCTTTCCAATGATGTTTTAAAAGTTAACTGTTATTAGAGCTTTATTCTAGGATAAGTTTGTGGGTGACTATACAACTGCTCATGGCGTCTCCCTCCTCTTCCCCATCTCTCTGTACTCACATGGTTGACCCAGGTTCGCGATGGGGGCCCATCTCACATCCTTAAACTTGTCTAATCTGGCTCCTGGGTTTAGGAAAAAAGTGAAAGAAAAACCTCGAGCGGCAATGGAATAGCTAGAGCCTGACAGGACGTATGATTAAACCTCTTCTGACTGGGGAAAGGCAGTCTCAGGAGCAGAGACCGTGCTGTCTGAACACATTCGTGCCTTTTAACATAAATAAATTAACAAGCGGGGGCTGAGAAGCCTGATCCATGAAAGCTACTCTTCTCCCTCAGGAAAGCAAAGCTATTTGCAGTGGTATTTGGAGCCGGGGATGTAGAACTCTTGCTGTCTTTCACATAGTGTCCCTCCCTCCCCGAGAACTTCACGTGATACTCAAAGCACTGCGCTAGAACAACACCTCACACCCCCAATTAGGACCTTGTAATGTCTCACCCAGACTCGTCTCCTCTATAGCCTCAATAAAAGCAAGTATATTAAGCTTCACCGTATTTTTTTTTTTAAATAGTACTAAACATTGGAGAAAATCTCATGGAAGAAACAGGTATTCCTTACACTCCAGGGAAAACCAGATTAGACAAATAAGACAAAACAGGATCAAATCCCAACAGTTTTAAACCGCAGAGTTTGACAGTCCTTCCCCTCCTGGTACAAGGCGGAAAACCCAAAAAACATCATTTTATCCACTCAAGGCAAGCAAGCTCCCCCATGTCTTCACTTAGGGTCTTGTTTTCATCTTGCCAAAGATTTAGATAATGCTCATAACTGTTCTCCAGCTATCCCAAAAAAGGGAAAAACAAATCGCCAAACCACGAACAAGAAATCGCATCCCCTCCCTTTGCCATGTAGGAGGGAAACAAGTTCTGCTCAAGCAAACAACCGGTTGTACAGCGAGGGAAGGCAATGAGGAGGGGAAGGGGTCAGAAAAGTCAAAAGATCACAGAAAGGTTTGAGTTGGAAGGGACCCTAAGGATCATTGAGTCCAACCCCCTGCCCTGGGCAGGGACACCTCCCACCAGCCCAGGTTGCTCCAAGCCCCGTCCAACCTGGCCTTGAACCCCTCCAGGGATGGGGCAGCCACAGCTTCTCTGGGCAACCTGGGCCAGGGGCTCACCCCCCTCACAGCCAAGAATTTCTGCCTCACATCTCATCTCAATCTCCCCTCTGGCAGTGGAAAACCCTTCCCCCTCGTCCCATGGCTCCCCTCCCTGATCCAGAGTCCCTCCCCAGCTTTCCTGGAGCCCCTTGAGGGACTGGCAGGGGCTGGAAGGTCTCCCCGGAGCCTTCTCTTCTCCAGGCTGAACCCCCCCAGCTCTCTCAGCCTGTCCCCACAGCAGAGGGGCTCCAGCCCTCCCAGCAGCTCCGGGGCCTCCTCTGGCCCCGCTCCAACAGCTCCGTGTCTCTCCTGTGCTGAGGCCCCAGAGCTGGAGGCAGCGCTGCAGGGGGGTCTCACAGAGCGGAGCAGAGGGGCAGAATCCCCCCCTCGCCCTGCTGCCCACGCTGCTGGGGATGCAGCCCAGGCTGCGGGGGGTTTTTGGGCTGCCAGCGCACATTTGCAGATGAAGAGAAGAGCCTGGCCCACAGGTAACCCATGTTCGCACCCCAATGTCTCTGCCTTGGCCCCGCACACAAAAACCAGCAGTTTTCTCACCGGGCAGTTCAGCCAGTTTCCATTACTGAGCAAACCCAAAAGGCCTTGTTGTATCTGCTTCAAGAATCTGAAGTTATTTGGAATACTGAGTTAGGATGGTAACGTTCAAGGGATACGCGTCTGGGAGGACACAACTTAAGGAATGTGTATTTTAAAACAATATTATATAATGATTTTAACACCGAGAAATTCTGATGCTGAGATGGTTGGAATCTGCAACTCCTTGAACAAAGCATTATTTTAAAACATCCTTAAACCATATGTAAAAGTGTTAACAAATCTTTGTGTTTCTCTGTTAGTCTCACTTCTGCAATGCTAAAAATATAAACCAGCTACTATTAGAGGTACTGTAACTGAATACAGTAATAGCTGAATTCACCAAAGCTCAAAGTTTTACAGTCTCTTTGCCCACTTCTGTCCTTCCTGCTCCTTTGTTACTACTTAATGGAAAATTTAAAATTACATTTTTCTATATTACAAGCCACCTGATACACTTCTAAATAATGCAAAGAAGTGCCTTAAACAAAGCAGAAATCCCCGTTGCAAAAAAAAGAAAAACTTGCTTCTGAAAGAAGTCACCTGCCTAGGAGCAAACGTTTTCTTCTTTTGCGTAACATAGATCAAGGGCAAAATCAAGGCACTACTCGTCAGAGGTGACAAGTCCCACTTGGCTGGGGCCGGGGTGGGGAGGGGGGGAACGCTGCGCAGACAAAGATACAAAGAATTTAAATTGCTTACTGAGAAAGAAGCCTAATGGATGACCCCCAAGTCTCACTGTTTTCCTTTTTAGCCAGCTAGGGAAGCAAGTATCTGTTTAAACCTCAGCTAGGCTAGAAAATGTTCTTAACCAGCAGGGACGGCACCGCATAGTACTATATATGCACATAACCGGCGTATACGCGCAGCAAGAAATCAAAATATGTAGACCCTTGGATCGATGGAGAAACAAAGCTTTAGCTATTGACCATTCGAGTCTGAAGCTCATAAACAGCGTGGACTTTATGAAGATGCCGGTCTGCAGATCTCACCAGCAATACCAAGTCATCGGTCTTTACAGCTTGGATTTGCCACAAGCAAATTTGGTGGTTACCAAATCTTACAGAGTTCTAACATTTTGAGACGGAAAGCGCTGTATGTATAAGCACAGCAGTCCCCCACTTTGGACAGGGCTTCCTCTGAGAAGCCCAAGGCAGCCCACAACATACTAACATCAGTAATAATGTCTTCTGTGGACTAGTAACGATACCTTATTTGACAGGCTGAAGAACTGAACAGAAGGCAGAGTAGAAAAAACAAGAAACAGGATTTGATCTCAAGCTTTGCTTTTAAAATAAGCTGTTCAAACTAAACCCAGCGCCATATAAGAGCCCCGGTTTAGCAGGCCCAGCAGTGTTACAATAAGCAAAAGCGTTCTGTGAGGTTTAAGTGATGCAGCTTTTTGGTCTTGTGCTTTAGACACTTACGTTCCACCTGAATACCGTCTGCATGGGGTTTGCTTTTTGGTTCCTGGCTCCCGGCTTTTGCATCGTCGTCATCCAGCAGAGGAACATAGTCTGTTTTATCGACTGTTTCTCCAACCACATCATCAAATTTCTCTGCTTCCAGCGTGGCAATGAAGTCCCTTTTCACTTCTTCCTCAATCTCGGGGGGCGGCTCTGACAGAGCGTCCGCGAGACTGAGGTTGTGATCCAAGTCAGCCATGCTTTAGCACCTCTGCAACCTGGAAAGTGATGCAGGGAAGAAGAAAAGGAAAGAAACGTTTTAATAAGAGACCTTTTAAGTTTACTCAGAGTTTGATGTTGGTAACCGTGTGCCTCCTGTGCCATAACACCATAAGAAGTATTTGCTTTAGTGCTCAATAATTCCCAGATGTTTACAGAACCCCCACACCAGTAGAGAAACAACCAGCTAGATCATCCAAATCAGGTTTCGCTGCATGAATGTTACATTTCATGTGATGTTTTATCAGAACCTTAAAAAAAAAAAAAAAAAGAAAAAAGAAAAAAGCCAGTACCTGGCCAGCATAAACACAATCTTACATTGATTTCTGCCTTGCCCTAGATCTGGGAGTTAATTACATATCCTCAGCAGCAGAAAGACAAATGACGCAAGCGAATTTAGTTCTTGGGTTGGACTCCACCCAGGCTCCCCTATGGAGATTAGGATTTTACATAATCTCTGATGGATACTTCAGCGATGCTTTTCATCCCTTTGACAGCGTCCTGTGGCATGTTTATGTCCTCAGCGAACCTCGCTAATACCCACTCCAGCCCCGGGATTTGTGCTGGAAGGTGATGTTTTAATAACACTTACATGAAAATACATAGTAAAGTGCACACGTACATGTTATACATAAAGCTATAAATTGGAAACAAAGTAGAAAGAATCACCATTTATCTTTTCCTCCCCAACTGGTATCTCAGCATTCAATTTAACTTCCTGGCCCTAAAGAGAAAACGTACCTGAAGTGATTCATCTGTTTTGCAGCTCAAGCTTTTGGGTTGGCCTAACAAATACACCCACAAACAGTTATTTATATTTTTTTCCCCACATCTCATCCTTTTGAAGTTATTATTAGGAACAACGGCCAACAAATACTGAAATGGATTCATAGGAGCAAAAACCCATCGCTTCCGATTGACAGAAGGCGCCTTTCTGAAGCTCTGAGGGCAGCGCCAGTGTTCCGAATGCACGATGCCACCGAGACAGCAGAGGCATCGCAAGCTCCAGTCACACCTTTGAGCCATTTGCAGAAGTTGTTTGGTACAAACCGTAAAAGCCAAAGCCGTAAAAGGCCATTAGTATCTAAACTGGCATACTTACAACTCCTACCACGGTAGCTTGACCTCCTTTAATTTTGGTCTGTGTTTGGAAGCACAAAATTTGATGCCGATCTGTATCGCACTCATTATGAGATGCGCAACCTGTGCGGAAGCTTGCCCTGTTAATGAAAGATGGACTCTTATTTTCGGAGCCTGGCAAGCCAGCGCAGAAGTGCTCGGTTGAGAATCAGCAGAGAACAAGGATGTGGAAGCAACAAGTTCAGAGTTCCAACAAGAAATTCATCCGGAGAGACATGAAGGATTCATCATCATACAACCAATTCTCACTATTGAACAAGAACCACCAAGCCATGTTAGGGGGAAAAAAAAAAAAAAAAGAAAAAAAAAAGAGTTGAAGCTACAGAACTGCATACGTAAAAAGGCAGAGACACTCAGGAGAATACACAATGGGCATTTGTGTGTGTCGGTTAACGAAGGGCTGACCCGCGCGGCCACTGTGCAGCGGTCCAGGGTCACTGACTTACATGGTGCCGGCGGAACACAGCCCCTCTTGTTCCAAAAACACAAAGGCTCCTACTCCTTGAACTGCAGGAAATTCCCCGTCAGCAGAATACGGCCACTGACACATACCTACAGGCTCGAGCCTGTGTAGGGCAATGTATTTCACATTCTTTATAAACAATGGTGTCACACTGATAGTGTTGTTTATGTCATTGCATGCAAGTATATTATGGAAACAAATTCAGTTAAATCTCTTCTTTTTTTTCTTTAACAATAAAAGGTCAGACTGTCAAGCCAGATCAGGCTTCAAGCAGCAACTGCAGTTTTTGTTGGTTTAGATAAAGGCCCTGAAGAATTACCACTTACTGGACATCTAGAGGTGAAAGGGCCAGAGCTCTTAACCCTTTGTGCAGGGTCACAGTTGAATGAATTATTGCTATTTAAAAAGTCATCTTTATACTTAAAGTGAAAGAGTCTTGTTGAAAAAGTTCAGGCTTTCCTTCGCATCGAGTTCCACATCAACAATATTTTCACGACACACTGTCTTACCCTCACCCGGTTTACAGGCCTGCACACAACCGACAGCATCACCCATCTCGGAGTTCATAGAATCACAGAATGTGTTGGGTTGGAAGGTACCTTGAAAGGTCACCTAGTCCGACCCCCCTGCAGGAAGCAGGGACATCTTTAACTAGATCAGAAATACGTCACTTCCAGAAGTTCTACCTTTGCATTGGACAGTCCCTTCAAAGGAAGAAACGGGGCTCTGAAATAGTCATTTTTTCAATCATGTCCTCCCTTGCTTTCAACTTGAAAGTGAAATGATGGCTTTTAGGTCAGTCAATCGCCAAAAAAAAATAAAATACGGAGCTATGAACATGCCATCCTTTTCTTCAGAAAATGTCATTTAGCATAAGGAAGAAAAACGACATTTAAGATTTTCGACAAGCCACTTCATGATGCTACGAGGAAATGCAAGAATCGAGATCTGTGGTCAGAAAATAGCTACAGAACATCCGATAACTTGGGGAATAAGGAGGCAAAGGCTGCAGGGAACACCCAAGGCGTCAAAAGAAAAACTTAACTCCTGTTCTCCACAGCAGGCGTGCCAGGTCGGGCTGAATCAGAATTTGCAGATGTCAAGTCCCTCATGTTCGTAGCATCGTATTTGGTTCTGCACCAGCGCCAGCACAGCAAGGTTCACCCATCAAGAACCTGAAGCTTTACATAAATGGCATTTAGGAAAACTTCTCTTTTTAACCTCGCTCCAAACGCTTGTTAGTGGTAGGTTACAGTCCGTAAACTGAACTATCAGCTTACAATTTTCACACGTTCACTTCAGATTAAGCATTCCTGCTATTTTAGTTTCAGGAACACCAGTGGCCTTTTAGGAGCATTTCCTCTTGACAGCTTAATTTAGGGTCTGCCCAAATAGCAAGTCATCGCCATCCTCCCACTCTAATGGAAACTATTACCCGACTACTTTATAGAGAGACCTTTAACATTTAGCATCCCCTCCCCTGCATAATCCTAACCCAGTAACCGTCCACAGCCAACACCAGACCACACAGAAACACGCGTGGCCATCATCATTGGTTTGGAGTCAGAGCAAGCTTATAAGCAGTATTTAGATGGCCCAGAAATTATTTAGTCCTTGTTCCACCAAGATATTCAGAGAATCATAGAACGATTTGGGTGGGAAGAACCTTAAAGCCCATCCAGTGCCACCCCCTGCCCTGGGCAGGGACACCTCCCACCAGCCCAGGTCGCTCCAAGCCCCGTCCAACCTGGCCTTGAACCCCTCCAGGGATGGGGCAGCCACAGCTTCTCTGGGCAACCTGGGCCAGGGGCTCACCCCCCTCACAGCCAAGAAGTTCTGCCTCACATCTCATCTCAATCTCCCCTCTGGCAGTGGAAAACCCTTCCCCCTCCTCCCATGGCTCCCCTCCCTGATCCAGAGTCCCTCCCCAGCTTTCCTGGAGCCCCTGGAGGGACTGGCAGGGGCTCCAAGGTCTCCCCGGAGCCTTCTCTTCTCCAGGCTGAACCCCCCCAGCTCTCTCAGCCTGTCCCCACAGCAGAGGGGCTCCAGCCCTCCCAGCAGCTCCGGGGCCTCCTCTGGCCCTGCTCCAACAGCTCCTTTTTAACTTGATGACTCCAAAGCTGCAGTCACCTTTCCTCAAAACTGCACTTCAATTAGCAAAGCAAATGGCTCTGGAGCCCCGGGGGCAGCAGGAGATGCCATGTGAGTGGGGGTAGGGAAGCAGTTAGGAATTCTTAAACCCAAATCAAGGCTAATCCCACCCAGATCAGCCTCCAACACATGAATATTCCACCTCAAGCAACTGATGGATTCATATCATGCTTTTTTTTGGTCCACATGAATGTGGTGGCACTTTATGAAACCGTTGCCATAAAATAGCATTGACAATGTCTCCATTCCAGACCTACATAGGAACTGGGACACTAAAGCAATCCAGTTTCTGGGGAAAAATAATAATGAGGTTATGCAGACTTATCAGCAGGACATCTCCTGGTCTGTATTTAACTTAATAGGGAATGCAGAAACTATGTAGAAAAAAATAAATAAATCAGTATAACTAATAAGAGCCATTTTGCATTTTTGTAGCAAATACAGAACCGGTACCTCAGGCACGTAAAAGCACACGGCAAATAAGCGGCTGTCCTAACCCAAAGCACCACGCTGGCTCCGGGAAGCCTTCTACAGCCCAGGCAGGGTCAGCAAATGGCCAGACCACCACAAAAACTGAATGAGAAGCGATTTCTCTGCTTTCCATCTCTGGTGTTAGAGCAGCCAAACTCTACCTAAATTCCCAGGTTCCCAGTTTGAACTGTGGCTTACAGAGTTAACCAAGACAAAAGGAAAATAAGTGTATTGCACAGGTTCTGGCCAAGGGTAGAAAGCAAAGCTGAAGCATATTCATGCGTTGACCAGCTTAGCAAGACAGATGCTTCCGATACCATTTTCATTCATACGGAACGGAGTTCACTACGCACAGGAAGCGTCGAAGAATCTTCATCAAGATGTACCTTCATACGCGGTGCACTACGTAGCTATGCAAATCAGACACTAACAGAGTACAAAGAATATGAAACCTGACATTAGCTTTTAAGATGAAAGGGTAAAACTGAGGGAATGACTGAGGTTTCAGGAGGCAGCATTTTAAAAAGGTAGTAAATAATTCTTCAGCTGCGAGACAGCTGCCGAGGCCCTCCTGTTTGTTACATAGCAGAGGGAGTAGCAGCAGCGATGGTGTAACACCGACCTGCCTGACTCAAGATTCCTATCTCTGGAAGAGCCTCGGAGGACAGTCAGGTCCTCCCTGGAGAACGCCCAGGTGAGTAAGGATTTTGCTCGGAGGAAAGGTGTGGGAAGGAGCAGACCATCGCGTTATCAGTCCCAGAGCGACAGCTGTACTACAGGCAAGGAAAAGATTTTTCCTGTAGCTAGACATTCCTCACTCCGTCCAGCAAATCTTCAAATTATTCCGCAGCGAATAAATCATATTCCCTTAATTCACACTTCTTTTTTAAAAAAAAAAAAAAAATTGTTTAGACCTCTTCATGTTCCAGCAACAGCTGATCCGTTACACCCAGTATTTGCCCCATCTGTTCTTTTTTATGCTCAGAATCTTTGTGTACCCAGTGAGTAACCTGTTCGTTTTGATAAATAAAATCCATCTTCTTCTGAGCTCATCTGCAAGATAGAGAAGAGTTATTTTAATCTCTCACCCGTATCCCAGACTGCCTGTCCTGGCATCTCGTTCCAGAGAGCCCCTACTATTTACTCAACTCCAGTAGTCTCTCCCTTTCAAAATAAGCTCCTTTCTAGGTGTTCCCACCATCTTAATTGATGTTTCACCACATCCACGAGGTTGAAGTTTGCTAATATACACGGAACCGGTGCTCTGCAAACCAGTTTAGAGAGTCCCAGACTCACAACATCCTAGAGATCCCAAAGAAGAGGCACTTCCTTGCCCAAGTTTTACTTTAAATGACCCAGTGGAATAACTTTCAAGAAATACCGCCTCATCCGGGCACGCTCGGAAAGCAGACGCGATACAGACAACTTGCACAAAGCCACTGCCTCCGGCTTCCCATGGAGGCAAGAGTGGAATCTATTTCCCGAACTTTGTCCTTCCATTTTGCAGCTTCCTTCACAGCGCTGTTGTGTACATGCCTCTGGGCACGCACAGCCTTTGAGTTTAAAGTTAGGATCAGTCTGACCCAGATTTTGTACATCTTGTCTGAAGGCGGAGAAAGGGGAGAGCAGGCAAGTGGGGGCAGGGGATGCCACCCACAAAAAAAAGATATTTGAAAACTTATAAACTGTTTAAACAGAATCATACTTGGCATAAGGCATTGCCTGACTTCCCCCAGATTTTTGGCACTCGCCCACCCTGGCGTCCCATACGTACACGTCTGTCCCGGACCACAGGAGCCGCACTCAGCCTCTGCTCTTCCTCTTAACACCGATTTGGATGGTTAGTGGCCGCATCCCTGCTACTATTAACTAGATTCTCCCCCAAAGGGAAGTTTGAGCAACCTTTATGCCAAAGAGGTAACAGACATTTATTCACAGAAGTAGCACACCTAAGAGGAAAAAGAAATGAAGCAACATTCCCTCGCTTTTTGTTTGTTTAAATCTGATACACGGATTTAGAAGAGGCATGTATATTCCTGCATCAGATCCACTTGCTCCTTTAAAATTAGCTCCTAGCTACATACAGAACAGAATCCCCGACTGGAAGAAACAGGGACAACTCAGTCATAATTCCCATTTCTCCTGCCGTAAGTCAGCTTGCTTTTCTTAGCCGAGGCTCTCATCAGCACTTAGCAGCAGCCAGTGAGGCGTAAGAAAACAGGACAGCAGGGAGCAGATATCTGCTAAGTCATCCTCCTCCGAAGGGAGTCTGCCATGAAAGGGATGTCTGCACCTATCTTTCAAAAGGAGAGGACACAACAGCCAATCAAGTACTTCTACATTCCATGGCTGGGCACAACAAATCTATGACCCAATTGAATTTTTTATGATTTCTTTTTTTGGCACAGTCTGAATCAGTAGGATTAATTTTTTTTTTTTTTTTTTTTTAAAGTTAATCAAGGTAAGATCTCGGGTTTATTTTAATGGATGTTCCGAGTTGCAGGAAACCACTCAAATTACTAGAAGCTTCTATTTAGAAGTAGCGAAATGCAGGTCAAGGGATCTTTAATAAACTCTTTCCAATAACACATATATTCATGTTCAACTCACTCGCTAGAAAAACCAATGCAACAGCCTCAAAATGGGTGTCCTGAATTTTAGGCTTACATTCCGGAATTAGTTTCCCCAAAATGCAGTGATGTCCAGCTCCCGTCTCACCAGGGGAGGGAAGGCCATCCAGTCCCGGTAACTCAAGACCTGCTAGACACCACACACATCATCGTACCACTAGGTAGGTGGAAGACTATAAATATTTCCATAAGAAAAAAAAAAATCAAACATCAATTTTACACTGAGCAGTTGTTTAAACCGGAGCGCAGTGGGCAGCGTTCTCCTAACTCCTACGAGGTGAAGCCGGGAGCAGTTCCCAGCTCGCGTCACACCACTCGTGCTGACAACCTTCGTGGCACTGAGGGGCTGCCGACGTAAGGCATCGCATGCATATTTATCATATTTATACAGTATCTTATTACTTATTTCAAATGCATGTTTGGACTTTGAGCAACATCAGGATTTCAGTAAGAGTCATGTCATACAAAACCACATTCTCCTTCAGACCATAGATAAATACAGCAAGAGAGTCTCCAGCTATTATTTATGCAGCTTAAGCAATTGCCTCCCTCTTTCATGAAGGACAAAAGAAGTGGCAAGTACAGAGAAGGTAGATTTGGGGCGTTTGTTGGTTTTACGCCTGGATTGCTACAACAGACAAAGCACTTGTAGAGTTGTTTCCCTTCTCAGCATGAATTCTCCAACAGCTTTCTGGCTCATTTTAAGTATATGGAATAGAGTAAACAAGTCCCAGAACCTCCAAGCTCCTGTAGATACAAGTCAAAAAGCACACAACTAAAGTAAAGGGGAAAAAGTTCCTATTATTGCCTCCACGGAGAAACACATGGACAACATAGGCATTTCCCCTCAGGATTACCAAGCCCCATCACCCAGGCGGAATTTGGGAAGAGGAGTGAGACACGAGGGTACTGCAGACAACTGGGGACAGGGCAAGGTGTCCCTGAGAAGTCTGGGCTTTCATACAGAAGTCAGTGCCACTGAACCACACGCCAATAACCACAAAGTAGCTCCAAAGGCTTGATGCAAATCTGGGTTCAATTTCACAATCAGTTTACGGCCACGCATGAGATAACAGATGTGATGTTTTAACTTCTCACTTTAGATGGGTTTAGCGAAGTTGTGATTCAGCTTGTCAACAGAATTTCAAAGCTGGGGCAGAGCTGCAGCCACTATTGCTTCCTCAAAACAGTCTGCTCAGAGTCATTTCCTCTTCCTCGTCTGGTACCGCACTACTTCCACTTACCAGGTCACTAATAACCTTTCCCTCAGCTTCTGGTTTGGGCCGCAAGTCTCACTTCAGCTTCTTTTCCTATAGGAAAAAGCCTATACGATGGAAAAGGTTAAACGAGCTCCCAGGGACACTACGCACATGCTGAAAAAATCCCAGAGACTCCCAAGCTCTCTGTAGCCTGCTCAGTCCTGGGTAACTGAACTTGCACGTGAGGCACACAAGGAGCCAAGACAGATCCACACAGGCAAAGAAAGGAGCGTCCCAAGTACTGCTGGTCTTTCACTGGGAGAGGACAGTAAGCCTCTGAGCAGGCATGAATATAGAATCATAGAACGATTTGGGTGGGAAGAACCTTAAACACCATCCAGTGCCACCCCCTGCCCTGGGCAGGGACACCTCCCACCAGACCAGGTTGCTCCAAGCCCCGTCCAACCTGGCCTTGAACCCCTCCAGGGATGGGGCAGCCACAGCTTCTCTGGGCAACCTGGGCCAGGGGCTCACCCCCCTCACAGCCAACAACTTCTGCCTCACATCTCATCTCAATCTCCCCTCTGGCAGTGGAAAACCCTTCCCCCTCGTCCCATGGCTGCCCTCCCTGATCCAGAGTCCCTCCCCAGCTTTCCTGGAGCCCCTTGAGGGACTGAAAGGTAAAGTCTTGGGTGGAACACACAGATATATATATATATATATATGCGTATATACATACTTTGGATAAGGAAAAAAGACCAAGTCAAAAAAGGAAACAAGCCTGAGGAAGTGGAAGGGGACAGGCAAAAGAGGAAAATGAACACAAGAGCCACAAGACAACCGCATGGAAGCGTGAACACGTTACGCTCATTCATCAGCTTCCAGCTTCGCAATACGGCTCTGACCTGTGAAAGCTCTATATTCATCTACATACGGACACAAGGGAAAACACCACGGGTCTCTTCCAGGCAGGTTAGCAAACTTTTCCAGGCAGCGGGTGCAAAGACGAGCTGGGAAGCAGTGACGGTCTCAGCAGGGCCCCGTACTCGAGGATGAGGAAAACGGGAGGTGACTGCGGTGACTCCACAGAAGATGCTGGGGACAGGTGGTGAGCACAGCCCGCACACCAACTGCGCTTCGTTAGCGCTATTAGCCATTCACTTTCATGGGCTTGTTCATATTTTTGAATAAACAAAGAGCAACTGTCAGAGCAGAACGGAAACAGGCACAGCGAGGCCAATAGACTACAACAGGGAAAGCCATTTGAACAAAACGAGCTCTAGCTTACAAAGGCCTTTTTTTTTTTTTTAAATACCATATCTTCAACTTTTATAAATTCCAACTTCAGAATTTCAGAGTTGATGGCTTAAAGTGCAGTTATTTTAATTTCATGATGCCTTGTAAAAGTCTACACAGTTCTGGGGTTTATTCAGTATTTCTAAATAGCATCCATCAATTTGCAGGGTTTCATTACTTAAGATACGAGCCATTTCTCCACTGTTTAAAGTAAAACATTATTTTTGCTGTTAATTGGTCCCGCGAACATCCCCAGCTTCTGCAACTGCAATTGCATACGAGTCTTTTTAATGAATGTTTCTGCTCCATAAGCTTGAAACATTTTCATGAACTAGCCTTGCCTTAAGAAAGCAATAATAAAGCCGATGAGGCGTGTTTTCCTCATATTCAATTATTCAGACGGCGTGTGAATGAGCAGAGCAAGGCAACAGACAGTCTCCCAGAATTCCTGCCTCTTCAGTAACGCTAAAAAGATTCTCTCAATTTTCTGGAGATTTGAGACAATTTCTATTTTCTTCCTGCCTTCCAGACTTTTGTAGCTTGGAGAGCCTACACTTCATCAAACGATGAAGTCTACAAAGATAACCAGACAGAAATCCTGAACAAGCCAGAGGAAAGCTGGAAAACAACCTCCTCTCTCCACATGTGGACCTCCTACTCCCTGTCAACATAAAAGCCGTAATTAAAGCCAGGCTGCAAGCTGACAGTCCCGAGTTTTTCAGGTTTACTACAGCTACATTTCAGTTTATAGACACTCTTTATAAATGTAGACATTCACTTACTTAAAATTATCTGTACTTGATTTAACAAAAAAGAAACCATTTTTCTTTGAGGTAAGGGGACTCCAAAAGAGGCTGCAGGACCAGGAGAAGGCAACAAGGACAATTCAAGTCTACTTTTCTCAAGTATAGATAGACAAATTGTAACTTGAGGAAAACCACTATGGTTTGTCTTTCTGGAGAGCTCACTGCCCAGCCTAACAAACACAATGAGGAGCCATTACCTGCTATGGCAGTGATACCTCCAAAGTTCTCAAACGCAAATAAAAATGCCATTGGAGCTGGCCAAGAGAAGACTACTGCGAGAGCTACTCAACACTGAAAAACCCTGCGGAAGGATTATGTACATTTACAGTTGTAACAAATACAATGAGATTCCATGGCTGGTCCACCCTCTCCAGGGCAGAAGCCTTGTGATCCAAGATGATGTTTTTTTAAGAAACTTTAGCCTTAGGCTAGCAAGGACAGATCATGGCATCGCTCAACCCTTCCACCTTTGCACTTGCATCTACAATAGATTCTTCAACGAGGAATTCAATGCTCCGTACTGCTCATTCAAAAGAACATCCTTTTACAGTGATCTTTGTCCATGAGGAAGTTGGGTCACTCCGACACGTAACTCGGCTGCAATTCAAATTAGAAATTGATCTCGTCATAGATTTCAATAGAGGTTTCTGGTGAGCCAGTGCATGACGACACAAGACCTCTCTGCAGTCAAAGCCTCTGCTATTTTACAGTGTCATTTGCTGCGTCCCATCTTGATGTTTAATGCGTCCCACTAAGGATTTGCTCCCAAATGCAGGGAGACCAGCGACCCACACAGCCAAGCTCCTGGTCAGAGACCACCTGCAAGGGTAGGAACTCTCCTGCACATTCCACTACCTTCTTCTGTGGGAGAGGTGAAGGTTAAGTGGAAAGGCGATTCTGCCCGAGCAAAGTTGCCTGGAGAGGACAGATTGCATCGCTCCCAGTTATAATGGAAGCCCTCTACACAAATGGATCACTGTAGCCAGCTCTGTTATTAGTGGAGGAAAATACATAAATAAAATACTGGTACTTCAATGCTTCGAGGAATCTCTGTATTCTAGTGGCAGGCAACATGCATACTATATGCCCCTTGTTATCATTATTTTCAATTAAGTAAAAGCAGTTTAAAAATAAAGTCTACATTCAGCGTTTATGCAAAATAAAAATAATTAGCTGGAGCTAGAGCTCTGTCAAAAGGAATACTCAAATGAAAGAGCACCAGTAAGAATTCTTGTTTGCATTTGTCTAAATATATACACACACATGTGTTCAGGTGCCTGTACGTACAACATTCTTCAATGACAGAAGAGGGAGACTTAGGAGGCATCAATAAGAACATGACATGACTGACTTTATTAAAATCAAAGATGGAGACAGCTAAAGAGGAGACCATTTCTCACTTGGCAAATATCCGACTGCCAGGAATCCCCCAGGTCACCCCTTACGTTGATGTTCTGAGAATAAAGGAAATCAGAAAGAAATCAATCCATCAATCATCTTCCATGTAACCAACACCACGGGTCCAGTTACTTTAGACTAAGAGGTGAAGAGTTGCAGGTTGCTCGGAGGTTGGGGATTCTCTGTTCTCAAGAGATGTTCAAGACCCAACAGGGCACAGTCCTGGGCAACCTGCCCCAGGGGCTCCCGCTTTAAACAGAGGGCTGTTGGAGTAGGTTATCTCTGGAAGTCCCCAAAAATCTCAGCCATTTGGGGATTCTGATACTCTTTGAAAACCACTGTTCATACTTCCAAAGCCAATGATCAAAAGCCTATAGATAGAACAAGTCCCAAAGCACTTCCATTTTGCAGCTTGAAGGCAAGTTTTAAAAACAAAATGAAAACAACCCCCCCAGCCTCCCTGGCCACACGTACAGTTTTGGAAAGGATCCATTTCTGTCCCAGACCGAGAGGATAAAGCAGTATGGAGAGCACACAACAGTGCAGTCCTGCTGTAGACAGGGAATTTCATTCGTGCAGTGGCTTTTGCTAAGAAGGGAAGCGAGACAAGGCTATGTAAAAAAAACTGAGGAATAATTCCAGAATTTGCATCTCTGATACACAGTGGCCAATCATCTTCATTCAAATTTTCAGGTAACTCTCTCACTCTTGATTTAAGAGCTAAAATTACTGGGGGTGCTATGAGGCTAGCTCTAGGAGTCCCAACTAGTCCTGCAATGGAAAGGCAGACACTGATCCTACTTACTGATACACACAGGTCTTCCTCCTGTTGCTTCCAAAGACCCACAAGTTATTACTTGTCTGTAATCGCTTCAGTTTGTCCACAGTGCGAGGCCAGAAGTCAGTAGAGTTGGAAAAGCCTGACTTGCAAGACTACAAAGTCAACCAGAATGAATCTGGAAGGCCAGCTCCAAAAGCAAGAGTTTCATATATATATATATATATACATATATATATATACATATACACACACATATACACACACATATATATATACACACACAAGAAAGATGTTAGTTCCTCACTACTCCTCACCTTCTTCTTCCCGCATGGAAAGGTGTATGAAAATGCAGCATTAAGATAAAAGAAAACATTATCGAAAAAAGCTTCCAAATGTTGTCGTTACTTGTAGCAGTATTTGGGCATTTGTTCGCTACTGCCAGCAGAGTTGCCTGGACCAGCTGACGGGGCTAAGACAACAGCAGTCCCGTGGGGCAGGAGCTGCTCTTCCAGGTAGACGCGGATCCCAGTTGAGAGCTCCCCATCCATAGCACCACCCTCCCAGTCCCGCACAGCCACGTGTGGCCATGGGCCGGGATGCGGGAAGTAAACTTCTGCCTCATGAAACACAAGAAGGGCAAGAGCCATAAGAAAATGGCTTTTTCTTGCTCAATTTCGTTTGTTTTTTTTCTTTTTAAATCTCAGGGCTGATATTTTTCTCCCTGCAGTTATTTCCCAGGAAAGGATTAGGATGTGGAGGGGGAGAATGGAAATGCGCAACGCCTCCCCATCAGTTGGCAGTGGCTGACCTGTTACTGGTCACCCATGGCAAGAATATTGCTGTACTGCATCTTCCCATAAGCACCACAACAGGCAGACATCACCCACAGACACACAATAATTCAGAACTCTTAGGGCACTCTGGATAAATATATTTTATTAATTTATTATCCAACTCTAGTTAGGACTACTAGACTTCTTCCCTTAAGGATAAAAAAATCCTCCTTTTGTGGGTGCTATGAGATCATCTCCACTAACTTGTAACGATTTTTACAAACTTAAGTAAAGATGAATGCATCGTATTTTATTTATGCGTTCATGGATTCCCACTTTGGGAATGAGTTCTCTAAAGATTGCTTTAGGGAAGACAAGAGAAGTCACAAAATAGGCCCAGTTATGCTCTGAAAGCGTTCGGAGCTGCTGATGCACCTGAGAAGGCTGGACTTACCTGTTGCTGTTCCAGCTCCCTAAGATAACACCCTGGGACTCAAGGATCACCATGTCCAGAAGAATTTCGTCTCCGGAACGTAGCATTTACCCAGCACAGACTGGCCCTTGCTCCTTCCAAAGGTCTCGGTATGAAGTCTGGTCCACGAACAGTTGTATTGCGCAGTGAGATTGGTTGCTAACTCATATTTCAGAGTCACAGTTGCAGTTTTCCATCAGTTACGTTCCCTTTTGGTCTTAATTTGGGTTCTTCCTCTACTCAGGGCAAGGAGGTACTTTTTACAGAACTTCTTGTCTTTTCTGTAGGGAAGTAACTACATGCAATGGCTCCAGAAGGAGATGGCATGGGAACTCTAGGCATGAAGCCTACAACACTCTTTATCAGTACACTTAACAGCTGAGCAAAGCCAAGACAGCAACTTCTTCTGCTATTTGGCCTTGAAGAGCCTAGTTTTGGTCATAGAACCCAGAGCCAGAAAACTCCAGATGCTCAAGAGAATAACTCTATCACATCCCTGGGAATGAGACTTAAATTGCCTTAAATGTGTCTAAAAGCCCGAAGTGAATTTTGCAGTTTCCCCATGGTACACCCGACTGGAGAAGGAGCACAGCTCCCTTTGACAGCAAAGGCCCCAAGCTCCCTAAAAACCACTTCAACGACCAGAAGATTTAGCGCAGGCAGAGCTGAGCAGCGCTACCAAACCTGACCGGAGTGAACAATCGTGAACTGAAGGTAAAATCATTGAGACTTCCCCCCTGTCCAAATCACAAGTGAACCCTAGAAGGGCAACAAATGGAAGGAAGTCCACCTGAACCAGTCCCGAGTGTTTGGAGAAGCTTAGTTGGAACCAAAGGAAAGTCTTTGGGCAAGGAAGGGTGGTGGGAAGGGAAGAGGCTCACGTAGGAGAAGGGCCTGCCATCAGTCTCACCACAACTGGACTAAAGCCAGAGCTGGGAGGCTTTCGGAGTGTCAGGCTGAGACAAGGAAGAGTGATACAACGGCAAAGAATCCCCCAGCAGACCTCTTCCAACGCTGACTTCACTTCACTTGCACCCATTCCCAAAAATACGTGGCACGTATTCGTGCCTGCAAAGAGCGTTTTACTATTGTTAATTACAGTTAAGCACACCAAGATGAGATAAGAGAACACCAGCCTCCTGAATGATTCCCTCCCTTTGGGCGATTTCACTATTAACCACTCAGCAAGATGGGGTAAGAGCGTCCAAGTCAGATTGCTACATTAGGAGTTGTACCGTTTCCAAGCTGATAAAAAGTCACATTAATAAACTTGCCTTAAGTTACAGCAGGATAGATGCTCCGCCAGAGCAACTTCACTGGGAGTACAAGAATAACTCTCCTATAAGCCCCAGCAGGGATTAGGGACTCTAGAAGGTGGGGATTAATGGTCTTGGCTGGCCTTCAAAACAGCCACATGGAAGATGAGTTCATAGATAATAACTGTGAGGGACTTTCAAGTGTCTCGCTCCACACAGGCCTACAAGCGCTGAAATCAGAGACCTAAAAAAGGCTGGCATGCCATCTCCAAAAATCATAAATGCTTATCTGAGGAAAATAAAGGAGTCTGCCCACCTTCTGCACAGACTTGTATGTTTTAGCTCTAAAATGACCTATTCCTTAACTACTTTTAAAAAAAGAAACTGCCCAGAGTCATACTTGTTTGCTGGTTTTCAGGCCGTCTCGCAGCAGACGGGGTTTTCTGTGCCGCGCACCAGGAGAGGCAGCACCAAATAAGGAGAGTTTCATTAATCACGGGGGGGAAAGAGTCTCCTGTTTTCACTTGGCAGAGGAGAGAGGGAGAGCAGTCAGAGTTGGGGGCAGGGTATGAAAACTCGGGCTGTTCGCAGAGCGCTTGCTTTCTGTGTTGCATATTGACTGCTAAGCCACAAACCAAACAGGCAAAGCAGGCAGCTGCTCCCGTCAGCTGCTTTCCTTTAATAGCACATGCATCAGAAAGGAAAGCAGCTCCCACCTCCCCAAGCGCAGAACCCAGAAAATAATGGCTTTCTGGCTTTTGCTAAAATAAAGAGTCCCTTCTCTTGGGAGGAAGGGGAAGATGGCACATTTCTAATACAGTCGATGAGACAATAATTCTCATTTTTATTAGGTATTTTGTACCTCCTCATTCTTCTTCTTCCTGCAGGACCATCTCGCCGCCGTAGCCTGGAAAGGAGACTGAGTTCACAAAGAGGGAGAAGTTTCACTACAAAAGTTCACCTCAGTCACTTAGACCTCACGTTAGCTCCTCTAAATTCTTCCTATGCCACATTTGTCTTATACACACAGCTCCCAGAATAACGGATCTCACGCTTTCATTCCTAAGATGATTTCTTCTGTTATTGCTTGTGAAGAAAACCGTACAGTATGAACACTGGAATGGCAAAGCAGGAGATGAGAAAGAGCTCAAGTCACACTGTAAGAAAGATTTTTCAGAGATCCAGTCCAGCTTAATTAACGGTTGTAATACCACGGTGCAACAGCAGGTCCTCGATGCCTTCCTGAACTCACAGCATGTTGCCCTGTGTCTACAGACACACATCTGAGAGGGTAGGAGGGATTCTGAAATTAAGTTAATGAAATAAAGCTCTCACTGAAGATTAAAATAAGCAGCCATCAAGTAGCATTTAACGCATCACATCCGTATCGTATCTCTTGCAGACATCAAGAAGTTTATTGTAGTAAGTCTTGAAAATTCCGAGTTAAACTTTCTGCAGAGCAGTGGAAACAATTCAAGCTTGTGGAAGCGATCTGGCAGAAAGAGGCAACTCAGCAACTCCGCTCCCTTATTTTTACAAAAGGTATCAAGACGGAAAAATCAAGTCATAGATGGCATTGGAAAGACCTTCTGAAGTACAGCTCCTGGAGGTCAGCTTTGGGCTGCTTCTACTCAGCTACGCAATCTGATGCCCGCAAGAAAGGCTGGATGCCATCTGCTGCGAGCAAACCGACTCTAGAGAAGTGCCCCAAGATCAACACATTGGCCAACGTTACTCAAAAAGCAAGATAAAATGTGAACAAGGAGCATAAAACATCACAGTTTATGGAGAGCAGCAGCTCCAGCAGATACAACCACAAAAACAAAAGCAGCTCGTTCGGCAAGCGGGTACGTACAGTCACTGCTTCCAGGAACACAGTTTACATACAGGCTTTACTCCTTTACCTATCTAGAATAATTCTTGTTATGTTAGTGACTACATTAGAGCAGCTACTTTACTTTTAATTAAAATAAGCACCTCTCTTGACAACGTAATTACATAGCATGAGAACCCGTCAATCAGGACACAGAACTGGTAGCTTCCAAATGAGAAAGTTGACGAGTAAACCATTTTCATCAATGACAACTCATCACCAGCTTGATGTTTCGGAGCCAGATGAGTGGAACAGCAAACCTGTCCATGTTTTTTCAAGTAGATGACTTGAAAGAATACTTCAAAGATTTCCATTATCAGAAGGTCGAAAAAGCTTTGAAAGAATGAAACCAATCTCATTTCTATACTAAGAAACGAGTTTTAGCTACTTGCAAATTCTGCAAGATCTTAGCTACAGCGAGTAAATTAGTTTACGAACTCATCAGTTGCCTTGGAGAATCGTGCCCTCCCCTCAGGCTTTTGGGAGCTGACAGATATGCCCCAGAAGGAACCTGGAACTAGAACAGACATATTTGAACTCGTCCAGAGGTAGGGGTTTGCCATTTGAAAGCCACAACAAAGTGCTATGGAAGTAGACATTTAAAAAGCAGAAACAAATGCTCTGTTAGTGCCCAGCCAAGGTTTCAGAGCATCAGCCAGAGCAGAACCCCACGACCGTGTAGGCAAACCAGCTTAGAGCGAACGTGCCCATTTACCAAGCACCAGCTGCTTTCCGTTTGCTTTGCCCGTGTTCAATTTTCAGGCCAGGAACAAAATTCAGTCCCTCCACGGAGGGCACTCAGATGCTCAGAAATTCACGGAGATAAAGTCCCTAGACAGGTCTAGGGTGGGAGCAGAGTACACCTAGAGGATTTGGAACCGTGGAGCCTGCTCCATTTTACTCTCGTAATAACAGCTTTGGGATATCCAAGTCTGTCTTTACACAGCACTGTGTTTCCAGAACATGCTTAGGAAGGGCCTGGCTCTTTGCACCACCTTTTGCAACTCATTTCATGGATTTTGGTCTTCTTGGAGCAACTCCATAATACATACAAGGGAGATTAAACCTATCCCGTGTTACTAGGAATTACTTCTAAGCAGGGATATTTGTGCCTCCAAACAAGTAAGAAAGAAAAAAAAAATCAGAAGTCAATTTAAAACAAGGCAGAAGTGTAGAGCTTCAAAAATGCTGAACTTGAGCACCTCCGCAAGCAGAGCTGAAGTCTTTGGCTACAATAGCTCATGAAGGGATTTGCTAGATGCCTGGGAAGTCAATATTGCCTGCCTGCGATCCAAAGAGAAAGAGGCACTCCTCTTTGGTAATGTAACAGCTTCCAAACAAAGAAAGGGAGAACAGTAATTCAGCTTCAGAATCCTACGTGAAGGGGGGAAAGGTCCGGTGAGTCACCCCAGAGCTCCCCAAGGGGAGAACACACGCTTTTGAGGGGCCAGAGAATACAAGGCACATCCGTGTGCTCCATTACCGGTATTAATGCACCGCAGGCCAGCAGAGCTGAGACTCTCTCCCTCAGCAAGGGAATTGCCTGCAAGATAACATTATCTCAGCATCCATTACTGTTGTGCCAGAACATGCAGGCCCACTTGAGGCAACGTTACCGGACGCCTACACCAGCTGCAGTACCTCCCATGCTACGAAGGGGGGAAAAAAAAAAAAAAGGAAGAAAAGCGCTCAGAAATTTGCTCAATAGCGTATTAATAGGCATTTAAGCTGTAGGGCAAGGCCTGATATGAGACGCTGCTGGACTAGAAGTTAAGCAAGAATGTTCACATCTCCTTCATAAGGGCATTTATCAGATCCTTGAATTATAAAAACAGGACATTCTGAAAGCACTATGTCATCCCGGACTGACACACTCACCAGCAAGGAAAGCTAAAGGTTACACGCCAGACCCTTCTGCTTCCTCCGCACCCGTAGCTTATCCCTTCTAGCCAGCGAGGGATGCCAGCCTAGCCCTTAAGCTGCTGCGTTATTCCCTACCAGCACGCCATTTTAATTCGCTCAAAGCAGGGGAACACTCCTGCTCTCACGTGATGTTTATTCTTAGAGAGGATCCCAGGGATTTTTTTTATTTAGTTAAGTTCGGTCATGCAGTTGGCCAAGTGCCATAAGAGCATCACAGAACTCCTCAGTTCTGAAAAGGGAGCGGCATTAGTGCAGTATAGACATATTAATAGCATTAAAAGTGCTGGGTTATGCAAGAAAGACCTGGGTAACTGAAGATAAGTCACTCTCCCCACAAAGTTGTTACTGCCATACAAAGTTCATGACAGGCTTCATAAAAAAAGCACATGACAGCCATGGTCTGAGGTCAATTTAACTGCTTACAGTCTTCCAACAGCTGAACCTAATTCCTCCTGAGCTAGTCAAAAGAACAAATTCTACCATTTGAGCCTTTCCATTATCTTGAGCTGGTTTTAATGACCGAATTCCTGCCTGCCTAAGAAAGCGACCAACATTAGCTGCTAGTGACTCAACTAGGACAAGCAGAACCACGTTTAGGAAACAACTCTCAAAAATAACTGCAAACTTAAGTCTGGGAGAAGAGCACAAGGCACTGCTCCAATTTTTTAGGTTTTTTCTTCTAAGCAACATGCTCAAATGTTGCAAACTGATGAACGCAGACTTAGTTTAACTAGAATGGTACCTGTGTGGTTTATCTGGTTAAAGTTGTAGGTAAAGCGGAGAAAAACCAAGATGTCCTGTTAGCCAGGGCTTGCATCGGGCTGGAGCATGGGAAAACGCTGAGAGGAGCCACAGCAAGAGGCTTCTCAGTCTCAAGGAAGGTGTGTGGGAGTAACCATTTCTCTTCGCTCGTACCTTTTCGTTTCTGAAATCTGACAGGGTGGCAACAGGGGGGAAGAACACTCACTTCTGAAATGAATTAATGCAGAAGAATAGTTTCCACCTTCCAAAATGTATGCAGGAAGCCAGCAGAGGAGGAAGGGAGTAGCTACTGCAGTTCAACCACTATTGTATTTATATTTCCGTACTCTTGATAACAAATACATTCAACTATGGCTGAAAAACAAGGCATTGGTTAGAAAACAAAAAAACAAAAGCTGAGCTTTCACGAAAGAAAGAGCAATAAAAGAAATTTCAGGTCCCCCTGCAGTGTTATCAGGTACGGTCTAGTGGTTTCTTTAGAGAGTGATTCACTTCCTTATTGCAGGTATGGCTGCAATATCCAGTATCACAGTATTGTGCCCTTTGACACGGGCAGTTTCCCTTCCAAAGTGGGAAAAACAAGGGAACCAAACAGGTAGTTGTTCACTGTGGTACTAAAACCCCCACTTTTTAAGTTGTTTTTAATTCAAAACAAAGGGTTTTGCCCACATCTCTTTAAGGAAGTAAAACCATGTGTGGTAAGTGATGTCGTAGCATTGCCTTCTTCCCAAAGGTTCTCTCTTACTTCAAGGGCTAAACCTTCTCGGTTCTGTTCTCGGTGTTCTCAGCCTGGAAGGTCAACGCATACTTCCTCAACCCCTTTTAGAAGGGTGGGTGAGAATGCACCAGCCCCTCCTCCAGCAAACTGCTAAATCCTCTCTGAGGACAAGCAATCACGCTTGGTTTGCTAAAGCACAGAGGCAGAGGAAGGCTTCTTATCTGCGTGCCTTATCCCAGCAGAATTCTCCATAGGTAGAGCTGGGTTGCAGGAGGGGAGCGGGGAGTCACACAGCTCCTTGCTCCTACTACAGTTATGGCAGCAGCAGCAACCCCAATCTAGTTCACTTTTCATCAATTAAATCGATCCCAGAGACGTGTGTTTGTGCACGTTTCTTCCCAGCTAGAGCACTTATACAAAAAAAAAAAAAACCATGTTACTCCATCAGGAAATGTTTTTAGAAGTACTTCCTCCCCACCTATACACACGTAGCCAATACAATAACCAAATGAAGTTCTAGGTGTCACAAGAGTTGTAGTAAGTATTTGTAGTTTAAGAAAGCAAGTAAGATGACTGAACATGCAACTGGACTTGGTTGGAAAAGCTCATAACAGAATAAGTAGGAAGAACTCGGGTTTTTTTTCTCAGTGACAGTCTGAGGTGAACAGGGCTTTGGTTTGGTTTTGTAAAGAACCCAAGCTATTCCTCAGCCAGATCACCCAACAAGATCCAACCAGCCAGAGTCACACAAACACTCCCTCCTTCCTGCCTGCTCTCCCGGGCTCCTCCAAAGGATGTTGGGGAGGAAGTTGCTTTTATTCATCGAGGCAGTCAATGAGCGTGGATTAAATGTTCCCGGATGAATTACTTCAGGAAGCATTTTTAGCTGCTGAATACAGTTTGTGGGAAACACCTGTTTGGTTTCCATGTCCTGAAACGACGGAACAACAAATGTTTAGAGGTACAGCTACACGCATCCCTGGGACTCTCAGGGGCAACTTACATTGTAACTCATTTTTTGTACAGTGGAGAAAAGGAGGAAAATTATAACCTGCATACTCACCCCCTTAGACAACTTGGGAGTTAACAACATCACCAAGTGAATTGAAGCCTGAGATCAGTTCCAGACACCAAAGGAGTCTGGCAGACATTAAGACCACATTGGTCAAAGCTAAGTGAAGTGGAAAGGGAGGGAAAAAAGAAGTTTAAGACCAGGACGTGCAGGAAGGGCACTTACAGTCCTATGCCATCTTCTCTGTTGAGCTGCACATAGCGCTGTGTCCCTGCAGAAGGTGACAGTCCACCTCCTGTGACCTCTTTAGCTCCATCGAGGCCACAGTGAAAAGCACGCACAGCATTCTGGGCACCTCCCCTCCCGCCTCCTCCCTCCATCCCACCCAGAGGGAGATAAGCCGTCTTATTTGGCTTTTATTCAAACGGCTTTTAGAGAAGGACTTAAGATGGTTTGGCAGGCAGCCACGGTACACAGTATAAACAACTGGTGGTGTGGCTGCCCCTGCCCGAGCCTGCTTCCAGTCACATCCTAAATGGATGCACAAGAGCATCAGCCCCACTGAAAATACAGAACTTTGCACCTATGAGGTTGTTATCTCTGCACTTGCCATTTAAGAAGACTAAAAAAAAAAAAAAAAAAAAAAAGAGGCATTTTAGGAACAATTTTATCCCCTACCCATGACAAAGCTTTAGGAGACCTGCGAGGCTACTGTCAGTTTGAGACAGTTTTAGTAAATCACAGTAGATACAGTTGGTGACGTTAAAACAAGCCGTAACTGAACTGCATCCATTCGACTCCTCTGCGTTCTTTGCAGCCAACTATCATTGGGTGGTACTGGCAGACTGACATTAACAGCTTAGTCATTTTGGTACAAGTCTGTGCCGTGTTTCATTCTACTTCTAGACTACCTTAAGGTTAAGGCAGAAGGAAGAAGTATTAATTAGTGGAGTAAACAGGCTGATACTGCTCCCAGGACTTGAAGAAACTGGCAGCATTTGAGAACAATCACTGTCACACTAATCAAACTGCAAGGTACAAGACACTCGAGTCCCTCAGACCATGTAAGTATCATGAAGAAATTGTAATTCCTTCACTAAGACACGTTAGGTGAGCACCTGCATCTCAATTATCCTCTGCAGACCTGACAACAGACTCCAGTGGAAGTGCAGCTTTACGGTGCCTTCCACAAAGGAAGGCCAGGGCGAGAAACTTGGATGATCCGCTGCTCCAGATTCCTAACAAATCAAATCAGACTTGTTTTTTTCCTTAGCCTAGTTTGCCCATTTTAATCTTTTCTAGTCCTCTTATGCTGATAAAAAGATTTGAGTGACTAAGTTAAACAAGCTGTCTGCCCTTTGCGGCAGAGAAAGCAAGAACGAAGGTCCAGCTGGCCAGAAAGGACATCCCTCGAGTCACACTCCAGCCCTGCTCTCTTGAGCAGCAGCAGGGGAGTGTTAGAAGCTTTAATAAATACCCAAAAAGAGTAGTAAAGTGTTTAACATAAAAGAATGGAAAGGTAAGTGTGTTTCAGAAATGTTTATTCTGCAGAAGTTCCAGTTGCAGAGCTCCCCGTATGCTGCCTTTTAAAGACACACAGAGTCTCCCAGAGCCCATTTAACACTCCACTTGTCGTAGCCCGGCATGTCGGCTCTGCCAGGCTTTACCACTCAACTTGGGTCAGGGATTTTGGCATTTCAGAGTTCTAGATGGTAGCTGTATATTTCCACGACAGCTGAAGTTTTAGTGCGTACACACAGTTGTATCAAACCTTTGTTTTTAATTAAAGATTTAGTGTTGTGTCATTAGAAAAGCAGCTCCTACCTCAAAAGCAGATGTTCCCTTTAGCAGGTCCTTCAGTCCTCAGAAATTGCTTGCCTGCAAAATACAATGCATGCATAATTAAGAGGAAGCCATACAATTACAGAGTAACTGGATGTAAGCTTATTAAGGATTGCTAGATGATTTATGTTACTCAAAATTAACTAAATCTTGAGAAATTCTGCTGCGGTCCCACCAGTCATCCAAGCATTTCTTTAGTGTTCACTCCTCGACAGGAATATTATCCAGCTCTGACTATTTCACATCAACAACACTTGCTCAAGCTATTAAGGATATACCACAAAAACTGTGAGCAGCTTCTCCCTCATCATGCCTCTTAATAGCTAGTTTCAAACACGCCATTAAAGCTGGAGCAATCCGGGATGATTAGGACATCCCTCCATCAAGCAGTCGTTCAGGTGTTCACATAATGGCTCAAAAGCTCCCAAAGTCCCTGTTCGGCACACACCTGCACAGCCACCTGCGGCAGCCAGGTTGGATTCACGACTTGATTTTTATCTGATTGGAGATGAACAAAGCTAAGAGAGGCACCAAAACATCTGTGGCCTGATTTATCGGTTATTATTATGCAGAGCTACTGTGCAAGGCACTCTAAAGGCTTTCATATGGCAGAACTGTCACGTTTTAGTCTGAGACGAGCAAGAAAAAAAAAAGATGAAGCTTCTTTTCCTTCAATAAAGGCTGTTCCACTCCGTGCCACTTTCTGTACTTCCAAACTTCAGAGTGGAATCTCTCGCAGTGTTATTAATACATTCACGAGTCAAAACCTACAGGTATTGCTAGACGTGCTACTCAACTAGAAAAGCATGTGCTGTATTCTTTTTAAGGATTACTTTAATGATACTTAGATTAATATTTTAAGGGGATCCAGATTTAAAAAGAAAAAAGAAATCAAGAGCTGTCTTTCAGCTGCACACAGTAGGCAATTTTCTGTATGTTTTCCATGATTTCAGTGAAGCTATACCCACCTGCTTTTTCGGACTCGATGATCCAAGCTAGACAATTCAATTCTACCAGGGTACCATCTCCTCACCTACTGGGTATTGTGTCCCTAATTTTTTTTTTTATACAATATTTTACACTTTGGGCATTATTGTTTCTTTATTGTAAAACAAGCACATCTACCAAAAAAAAACCCTATCAAAATAATGCTCCTTATATTCTCCAGGCAGCACTCCGCAGAAAAGAATATAAACTAAGCTGCAGAGTCAGCGTCAGTTAAGTATTTTAATCCACGTGGAGAAACATCCGCCTTGTTCTTCACCATAGCAAGTAACCAGGCCAGTCTCACAACAAACTATCAGCTCAGTACCTGCTTATTAATGCAAAGGCGTATAGAAACACTAATGCTCGCTCCTCTCCCTACAGAGGCACATTTTGCATCACACGGGAGTAAAATGCCAGATCTTTCAGTTAAATGAGAAAACAGCCCAGCTAAAAAGAGTATCATCTCCGCTTTAGTGAGTGGTAAAGCGGGCAGGAGTGAGAAAAACCTTCTGTAAGTCCTGTTCCCTCCAGCAGGGATGGAAAGGAGAGTAACTGAGTTAAGGAATGGAGAAATGCCTTACGTAGGCGTCAGATACACAAGCGTTGTGGTTGAGCTCCTGCTTGTCTGGTAACACTAATGCTCCCCTTCCCAACGGAAGGAACCTGCTAATACACATCATAAACCCACATCTTCTTTTTCCAGGTTACTATTCGCAGTCCCGCCACCCTGTGATAAATTGGGGCATCGGGGTCCTTCTCCCCAGCTACTTCCCACTGATGAACACCCAGATCACATCCAAAAGGCCTCAAGCCCGATGGTCTGCCCCAATAAAGTTCATCCCCTCTCTGTTGCTGTGATCCACCAGGTTATTTCACTCTCACACAAGATATTCCAATCTCTTTGCATTGAAAGCACCAAACTTTACCCTATTTGTTAAGAAGGAAAAAAAAAAAAACCCACAGGTCTACGTTTTGCAGCAGAACATTAAAGAAAATGAAAAATCTTAGCTCCTATTTTAGTGCTGGGTGTTGCTGCTCCATCTCAAAGGGGGTAGCGCTGCATCAACCGCGGGTCTGACACCAGCGAAGTAAAGCCTACCGCATTTCTCAGTCTGGGCAAAAAGATTTCTTCCTTTAGTAAACCTACATCTTTAGCTGCTCTTTAAATAAACCCTAAAGGAAAGAATTCCTGTACTACAAAGGTGGTCTTAACCATCCACAGTTGTAAAGGTGGCTTTTTTCCTTAAGTATGGGCCGTTCTGGACTGACAAGCAGAAATGCTAAACAATCTGTCTTTCTTAACGCAAATTGACAGATTTGCTAAAATTGCAGGTGCGGCTGCAAAGATTTTTTTTTTTTTTTATGTACCAGGTCTTACAATAGTCTGAAATAGACCTCGCCTCGTCCCATCTCATAACAAATTGAGGAAGACTCTGACCACTTACAGACGTGTTGGTGAACAGCAGGGTGGGGGGTGGGGGGGGGGGGAAGAAGTCATTTATCACCTCACCAGCAAATACCAACTCACATGTTCCATTATCAGCCATAACTGTTTTCCAGTTTGGAAAAATATTACTGGGAACTATGTTGAGATGTCTGTCTACACATTGCAACCCTGATTCCAAGTTTGCACCTTTATTTTTCCCCCAACACAATTTTTACGCAAGTGACACTGAAAAGCAACGCAGCAGAGGAAAAGCAGTCTATTATTTCACGTACATCCCACGCCGCACCCACTCGTCATTTTTATCTTGCCTACGCTATCAGAAAACAGGTAGTGCCTGGTATGCATACTGTCCCATCGTGTTTGCCATCCCTGTAATACCCAGTTTCACGTCCTGCACCAGTAGTTCTTGTTCCTCAGCTCTTCTGCTTCCCAAGCTCCTTGCACTTTTACTATTAAGCACTTCAATGGCTTCTCTACCTTCACCCAGTTTTCTACACAGATGGGTCCCGTGTCCCTGCCCCCAGCTGAATTGCCGGCACCCCATGAATACACGAGCCTACTTTCTGCTTGCTACGCAGTCCCCTACCTTCTATTTCTTTCTCACCTGAGAATTCACCAAATCCACCCCATCTATAATATAAGAGTCATCCTGAGAGTCCCAAAAAGCATATACATATTTCAGGGCAAACATTAACAATTCATTTCTGCTTTTTTATCATTTTGAAAGTTCGTTAAGTAGCAACTACGTGTCCCTACCCTGTTTCCAGTGGCAGCCCCTCTGAGGAGGGAGTAAACCACCACCTCTCCTTGGTCCGTGAGAAAAGCACACAACTTACCTCACTCAGCAACCCCAAAAATGATGCTTGACAGAAGCAAGGCAACGATTCCCCCACATGCACCTCACAAAGTCATCGCGATTAGAGTCTCTAGTGCCAATAATTTAGCTCTTTCTGTATGAACAGTGCTCCTCTCAATCTGCGTTTATGTTGCTGTACTGCCAAAGAGAAATATCAGCGCAAACCTCCAGTTACGTTCAGGATTATCACTCTTACCCCAGCTAAATGGAATGTCCTTCAGTGCAATTAAGTTTTGTAACAGAAAAAATGTGCCATTCATCATATCAGATACCCTTACAGGCTCCCTCAATTTCTCTAAACCCTTTCTGTTTACTCATCCCCGAATTCAGAAGACTGTTTCCCATATCCCAGGAGAAAAAGCCACTCGATCTTTTGGTTTCCTGTTGTCTCTCACCCTTCGTACTTGGTTTCCAAATCTCTAGATAAACAGCTTCCTTTAAATAGCTCCCCGTCTTAAATATGCACAGTACATGGAGATCACTCGATATGACAAGCTGAGAGGGGCAGCACACATTGCAGCTCCAGCATTCCACATGCAAAGCAGTATCACGTTGTCGAATTCCACGGCTTCAAACACAAAGTCTTGTAAACCCTGAGCTATATATACATGGTGGCCATGAAACCCGGAGATTAAGGCAGCTCAGATGTTCACCCCAGTCCTTCCCTGGAGGAATAGTGCTGGTGGCAAATTAACTACCACACCTTGAACAAGGAAAACCACCTTTCGAGCCACAAGCCCCTGCCTTAGCTCCTTGCCCATAACTGACTCACCACGAACCCAAACCAAGAATTTATTCTAGAATATACGGTGGACTTTTTTTTTTTTAATGGGTACCACTGCTAAATACTTAATGAATTTTTGTTAAGCATCACATTCTTGTTCCCACACTTGCATGAGGCATCTCAGATAAAGCTGACAGTATTTGAGAGATTGCTTTTAGATTCGATTCTAGGCTTTTGAGTAGAGCGTCTCCCAGGAGAGAAGGAAAGCACTGAAGTCAGACTAATAATTTAAAGAGCCTTCAAAACACAAGATGGAGTTTCACTGAACTCTAAGAGTGAATAATCTTCTCAGGAAACATTTATGAGCAGCAAGTCAGACTTTCACGGTAGTCACGCAACTCTTACTACTTGCAGAAAGGGATCATACTTCCCAACTGCAGGTAGCACACAGAAGAATAAAGGTCTTCAACTCCAAAGCAAGCAGATATTCTTCACCAATATCCACATTAAATCCTTATGAAAGAGGACAGGCTCTAACAAATAGTCTTCCATAGCAATTCAGGTTGACAAAGTTAGAAACCAGCGAGGTTCATGCAATCAGACAGTAAATAAGCAGCTGCACAAGTGTAGCTGTTTTTATAGCACAGTGGATTTTCGTATGTCAAGAGCAATTTGAATAAAAAAGCAACACACGATGATTCCAGAAAGCTGCAAGAGTGACTCACGAATTGCCAAATCACCGGCGTCAAGGACCAACCAAGGACCTTCCAGAATGATCCTGAAGCCTGGACAGTGCAGCCAACACTAATAAGAGGTACACTCCAGCAGCCAGTGGTCCTCTGTTAGTGTACAACCAGAGAGCGTGGGGAGGCTGGGACCGAGAAGTCAACTGCATCACAAGGCAGAAGACACGCGACAGAAGGCTGGAAACACCCAAAGATGGCTGAGATGAAATGTTTTGACAGAAGTAATTTTTGAATTTTTCTATAAATCTTTCAGATGTGTCTAAACAGTAAAAAAAAAAAACCACCAATCACCCAAAACCCCCCAAGGCTTTAACACACAAACACCTAGATCCCCAAAAAGGAAAAAAAAAAAAAGAAAGAAAACATGAAAACCCAAGGCAGAAAACACCCTTGGTGAGAAACAAAGCACATTGCTTTTCACTAGAAGTGCAATTAAAAAAGAAAGTGATTTCAGCAAGACCGAAGTATCTCTTTTCACAGTTGAAGAACTCTGCTGCTAACAGGACTAAATTAGCTAAAATTAGCTATCACAGTTTTATTCCCCACAGCACCTCCAGCTTCCTGTGTGGATGAGTAGTTTTGGTGAAAGCAGTTCTAATTTGCATTCAGAGCATGCAAATTTAAGGCAAATAGTGATTTCTGACCAGTTCCTTCCATGAACACTGATGCATAAGAAAAACTGTCTTTCACATTCAAGTTTAATCCTCTTCTGAAATATTTATTTTTGGAACAATTCATTGAACAGTATGCCTTCAGCCTCGCCAAATTACATCTAAAAATAAAGGTTTTAAGAATTCAAGAATTCTTCCTACTGTTCTATCTAATCAATACAGATCCACTGTGACTCCTGTCATATGCTTTATTTGTCAAAGCACACGCCTGCACCCACACTTAGCGTTATCCGACAACCTGCCATCTTTTTGGGTAGTACAGACCAGAGATAGGCATTTTTAATGATTTGAGATGTTACGGAGATTCACTAAGTAAAAATTCAGCTGCACACACATTAGAAAAAGGAGCAGCAAGAACCTGAGCCAAGGCTCGAACGATGACTGAAACAGGAACACCCTTCAGTTAAACTAAATGCAACTGAAGCTGCTCCAGTGGCCATTTTGCCTTAGCTGGGGCTGAACACTAATCATCCCTGGAGGAGGAGAAAGAGAAAAAAGCAGCTTTCATTATTCAAATTTCACTTGTCCTCTAATGAAAGGCTGCTAAACTGATTGCGCTTCCTGCAATCCCGAAGGAACACGAAGGTTACCTCCCCACTAGGAAGTTCAGAGTCAGAGTTGACTTAAATGTGCCCAGGACGGTGGTGAGTGGGAAGGGGCTGCATTGACACTTGTGAAGTCTTACTCTTGAAACCAGGGTGGGTACATGCCAACGGCTCTTGGGAACGGTCTTGCTCCGTGCCAGCTCTTGAAGAGCACCCACCAGTGCCTGGGAGAAGAATTCTGCCCCAAGGCCAAAGATTGCAACAGGAAAGACTCTAAAAACAAACAGCACCAAGGCTGTATGCCAGCACTCCCAGAAGTCACCCAGCATCATGTAATTCACTGGTACAGGTACAGCTGGAGACGCCAGATGATGAGAAGCTTTTACTTAGTAAGTTGTTTTGATATTCACATCAGCCCAGCTTCCTGGAAACTCCAGTAGTCCAGGTCATCCTCATCTGCCCCTGCGAAAGAGCACACCACCAAGAGAGTCTCCCCAGCCCACTACTGTAAGAAACAGGGTGGTTTGCAAGGTCTAAGTTCTCAATGCCTTTTTTAAAAATGCTCATTTTCGCTAGCCTTTAAAAAAATCTTTTATAAGGTCTCTCTGCTCTAGATGGTTCTTTTTATCTGAACTGAATGCCTGGCAAACCTGTTTTTCACAGGCTAGTGTGGACAACCAGCCGGAGGCTAGCACAGACAACCAGCAACTCTCCATATTCTCCTCCATAGTTTTCCTCTGCCCCTTCGCAGTGTGATCCACCCATCCATAACAGCTTCAGCTAGAATAGAGGTCTATTTCCAACTCACCATCCTCTTCACTCACACCGATTCAACTGCTATTTTTTAAAAGTTTAACAAACAGCTGGAGGTGTGAGGTGATCAGAAGTTTTCACCAGTATCTAACCCACAACTGCCACCTCTTTAACCCAAAACACTGCTGAGCTGATGGGCTACCTCGATCTTCCCTCTCTCATTCTCCGTACAGTTGTAAGTGTCGCTCCATTAGCTACATTTCTCAGCTGCATGGAAACTCTTGGTCTCACTTTGCAAAGGAACTTCTAGGAGCTCGGTCCTATTCAAGCCATAGTTAGCGCTTCCTTTTTGCCTCCACCAGCCACCACTTCCAGACACAGGCGAAGGAGGACAAGGAAGAAATATAAGGCTTCTATCTGCAAGTCATAAAGGCATTGAGGTCACATCCCCAGCAGACAAGCCTGAAATAGGTTTATCAGCAGCCAAGTTGTAACAGGCTGTTCACCATGTAAACCAAAAAGCATCCTTCTCTTGCTCTTCATCCACAGCACATCCTTTTTGGGTAGCAGTAAAGAACACCATTTACTTTCCCACACCCTAATTTGGCAAGTCCTGAGCTGGTTCAAGAACAGGGCTCTTTGTTTCCTCTCCACTTTCACAGATGACAAACTCTCACTGCAGAGATCAGAGTTAATGGAGCGGTCAGTGATGTCATGCACATTTAAAAAAATACAACGTGAATGTGTATCAAATATATCCAGCTGCTGGTGCAGCCCTGAATAGAGAACACCATAATCCCACTTGGACTACGAAGCACTGCCTTTCCGTGACTTCAGAAAAGGAAAACCAAGACAGAAGTTGCAGGTGCCAACAGCAATTTTACAAAATTAGACCAGATTAAGGAATGTTGTCTGCAGCATCAGCTAATGCATTAGTGTGGGCAAACAAGAGAGAAGTTTGGATTTCCCATTTCTTCGGGACCTTGAAGACTGTCTCAGCAATGACACGTTACCATGGTGACAGCTTTAAAGCAAAACAACTATTGGAGAATTCAGAACCATATCTGACATTTTACTATCGTAAGAAAGCATGAAAATTCATCAGGCTTAAATCTACTTACGTTTTCAAGGTTGATGCCTGCCAACTTTCATAATTTAAGCGCCAGAGTTGCCCGTCACCCACTCCTCCCTTACACCCAAGCCTCCTGCAGAGGTCATAATCCTCCGCTCCTATCGCTGCTCCTCCAGGAGCCGGCGCAGCGTGGAGGGGATTGTGCATGGATGGACGGCGGTGGGGAGAGCTGCACAGCCGCAGCTCACTCTTCAGGGATGCTGTTAATTGACTTCAGTGAGCCCTTAAATGCTCAGCGCACCTTAAAAACCCACCTACCGAGCCACTGTGGCTTTTTATGTTAAAGGATCCACACAGAGAACAGCGGGTGCTGTTTATGTTGAGGTTTAGGTGGTGCTTGTGAACGGGTCATTTTACAGGGACTTGAGGACTCAAATGTGGCAGTACCGGTGATCTGTGCTTCTTCACCTGACCTGCAACTGCCCCAATCTTGGCCTAGAAGCACCTTCAAGACAGAGAGGTTTAGGATTTATTTAATCCTTGGATTTTCACTTTGGAAACATATTTCTGAAAGTATATTTTACATGGAATGCTTTGAAGGAAAAAACCCGCAACCCATCAAGTACCAAAATTAAGCAGAATACACACCAGCAGCCTGACCAACACCCCGGGTTAAAAGCTCTGAAAGTACATGTTATTTAGTTAAAAAAAAAAAACAAACCCCAAACCATAAGATATCTCCATGCAAAAGGTCATTTACATAGACCAAATTCCCATGCCCAGATGTGCTCTAAACAAACACCACCAGTACCTGAGCAAATCAGTTTGACAGGTTTAATGACCCATGTATTTTAGATTAAATATTTAAGACATTTAGGAACATTTAAGAGCAACTGAACTAGCCATTAACTGTGCCCTTGAAATCAGTCACACCCTCACTTCAGAAGGTGAGCAAGACTAAGATGAAGCCACTCATTAACAAAGTCGGCATCTCCTTTGTTTACGGTGATATATTTTATGAACTAGTTGCTACCTTACAGACTCAATTCTGAGTTAAGGCCACACATTTCCATAACAAACCACAGGGCAGAGCTTCCATCACAGCTCTATATTCTATTTATTGTCCTCATCACACTTTTAGACACAACAGGCAGCAACGTTTTCAAGAGGGATGCTCGTCCCTTGCACATATAATGGGGCATCAAAAGAGATTTCTCCCCTCTCTCAAGGGGCAAAATGGAACAGAAGGAGCATGCAGGGGAATAGGAGAAGAAAAACAAGATACACACATACATGACACTGCTACTTAAGTGCTGGAAATCAATGCGCTTTCCTGCCTGCTTTTTGTGGAATCCGCTCCTGAACATAGATGCTGCTTTACAGGAAATTTTATCTTCCTTCCCCCGATATCTGCTACCTCTGCACGCACGAGCTTCACAGGTTGGTTTCCAGTGCCTGGTGTCTCCATTACAGAAACCGGAGACGAAGCTGAGCAGAACGGCTCGAAAGGGTTCCAACAGCAGGACCGGTGTCACAACAGCCAGATAAGACCGTATTAGAAACGCCTAACGCTCCCCATTACTCACAGGTGAGCAAAAGCATCCCAAGGGCAAGCCACACACACGCAATTTCTAAAGCAGAAGAAAGAAGGAAAACAGCATTTCCTCTGTGTACTAGAGCTCCTGCATTAAGAAGGGCAGATGGAACTGATAATTCCCCTTGTCTCCAACACTTAAGTTTAGCCTGTGCCAAAATTCAGTAGTTACAGATTACAAACACAACAGAGCCTGATTGTGCTTTTACATATCAATTTCCCTATTAATCTGGGGACTGCTGTTTAGCCAGTGATGATACAGAAGATGCATCATCAGTTCTTATTAGACAGAGGGAATGCAGCTTTTTTTTTTAAATGATGCCAGACAACAGTACAACTAGTACACCAAGGAATACATTTAAAAAAATAAACAAAACCCACAGTAATCTGAATTTTTCCATTGCGCAAAGGTAACACGTTTAGAGTCTCTGCATTATCAGTAGATTTCTCTCTGCCTTCTCAAGGGGCAAAACATAAATATGGATCAGAAGGAGGAAGGCAAAAAAACCCAAACATTTAAAAAAACCCAGTGCATAGATACAGGGTCATTGCTACTTAAGTGCTAGAAATCGAGTTTCCTTATTTGCTTTTCTGGAATCTGCTGCAAATAAAGCAGCTGCTGCCTGGCACATCTGGAAGACAATCTTCACCCATCTCCTATCAGTGGGGAGGACCAGTTGATAGGACCCAAGGCACCAGTGCAACTGTGGAGACAGATTACCTTTCCAAGTACAAAGTTAAACCCGGTCAGGGCTTAAGTGACCCGCTGCATTTGACAGCTGAATATTTGAAATCCTGCTGTTCCAGAGTCTGGATTGCACAGTGAAGAATTACAGATCCTGGCTGTAGTTCTATAGCATGTGAAAACATACTCCGCTCAGCTCTGTAAGACAGCCCTGGCAGGGGCTGAGGGAGGTTCTTCCTCTCTCTCTCCTCCTCTCTTCAAGCCAAAATGCCTTTCTGGGAGTCATGGCTATTCAGTAGCACAGAGACTTTACCTAGTGTCAAAATATTTACTTCTAGACTAGAGGCCATCCTCTAACAGAAAAGTTAATGACACTCAAAATCACTACGGACACAACATAAAGTGTTATCATCAATTAAAAGGAAGACCATTCAGAATAAGACTATACTCCAGAAGTTTTCAGAGGACTTGTTGCCCAAAAACTTCATATGGAAAAGACCAAATTCCCCACAATGATGCAATATCAGTGTCCTGAGATAGCAACGCTACTGCAATGGTAAAGTCCTGATGACACACAGACTTTGCCAGGCCCTAACTGAGATCCCAGCTCTGCAGAGAAGTCGCCTGTGGAACATCCTCACAGTTCCTTCAGGAAAAGTCTCCAAACATCACCTCAGCTCCCCTCTGCTGTGACAGTGACTGACCTGGCCAAGCTAAAGCTGGCACCTCGGGTCAGGCCAACTCTGGCACTAAGGGAAGGTGCAGGGGAACAAAAGAAAATAAACATTTTCCTATTATTTATCATACAGCACCAACATTTGAGACTTCCAGCTGAAATCAGAGCAAGCAAGGGTGGATTTGTTCTGTAAGGTGTAAGCAGAAAGCGATATCCATACCTGGTGAAAGGGAAGAAGGGGAGATAAAGGTCAGAACAGTGTTGCCAGATAGGGTTAAGATCATTAACATTTAGTTATCTGCCATTTAGCTCGCATATCACATTTCCAAGGCATAAAGAACCCCATTTTACCCAAGCTTTTGGGATTTTCCATAAGTCTAAATGCCTTGAGGTGGTGTTAAAAAAAAAAAAAAAAAATCATCCTGCTGCAAAGGAAATTTGTGTTTCCCCAAGAAGAGCAGTTCCTGGGACTCAGATGGGGGGGGAAGAAAGACCAACCAAACAAAAAAAGTCAGTCTGCAAGAGTTAAGTTTACCTTTTTTACAAGTGGGCTGAAAACCCAAGTAGTCAGAGTAAGATTCAGTGCCAGTTTGCAAATAGATTAAACATTTGATTTAAGCTGAAAGATGTTCCCATACACTGCATCAAAACTATGGCTTGTATGGTTTTTAAAGCACAGTGTCACTCCTTAGTGAATTCCAGACAAAAGTGACTGGCCTTGGAATTACCCGATAAATCCTTCAGATGTTTGTTTACAACTTTAGATTAATTAAGGTTTGTAAAGGAAAAAGTTTCTAAAGCTAACAAAAATTAACTGGAACAGAGGAAGAACACTAATTTCCCATTATGCAACTGCCTCCAAAACCAGATTTGTTCAATTCAGCATGAAAAAGTGGGACGGAGTCTCAGCACCCAACAGCAGATGACGACAGGTTACAACAAGATGTGGACAGCTGTGTTAAACCAGAACAGATGAACAAATTGGTTCAAGATCAGAGACACGATATACGTAACGGTGTATCTGACACAGGTAGGCTCTTAAGTAATACCCTGCAGAAGATGGCTGCAGAGCAGAGCACCACAGCGCAAGATCATTCATCCAGCATTCACTCTACCCCGCCCTGTGACGCGTTGTTAAACATGATTTTTTAATTTTCTTTTTTTTTTGTTTGTTTAACCTATCATGCCTACGGCCATGGCAAAAACAGCCAGAGGTCTGGATGATGAGAGACTGACGCACTTTTATTTTGCTGCATTTCTGCAAATTGCTAATCAATCACAGTAAATAAAGAGTGAGATGGGGAAGAACTGCAGCAAAAAAGGAGAGATTCAGCATCTTGGCAGGTTCCTTCCCCACAGACCCTATTTTATTTTGCCTAAGGCAGAGGAGCAGTATGAGTTTGTCAGTGTTATCACAACAATACCTGATGCAAAGGGAGCTTGGTGGAACTGTTCTCTCGGATGCTTGTTCTGTGCCTATCAAGGAAAGCGATAGCTGCTCTGAAGATGCAGCAAGATCAGCAGCGGTTTCCCATCAAGACTGAAAGCAGTACAGCATGCAATACTTTACAGCACAATCAAGTAAATTAGTGCACAGATTTACTGCCTTAAAAATCTCAAATAATGTCTTCAGAAATCAAAAGCTACGTGAATAAAATAAATATTGCACTACGGCCTAACAAAAAAAAAAACCCTTGTGAAAATGCTTCAGATGTAGCAATAAAACTAGTTTCCAGCAGTATCCTTAATCCATCTGATTTCTGTTTCTCACACCTGTGGGAATTAAGGGAGTTCTGCAGAGCCAGAAGAAGCCTACACGCTGGAGGGAGAACACACGCAGGCTCAACACGTCGTCTGTTCAGCACAGCAAGGCCCCCACTCACCAACAAAACAGTCCCAAGAGTTGCTCCAGCACCAAAATACAAGTAATTTTCTAATAAAATCCTCTCCCTCCTCCATCCAGGGGCCTCGAATCCACCCCCTCGTCTTGCTCAGGTACATTACTCAGGGAGACAGTCCCAGTATAGCTGTGGTTTGCACTGCCACCAGAATCACAGAATTGCCCAGGTTGGAAGGGACCTTTAGGATCATTGACTCCAACACTGACAAAACCCACCAATAACCCACATCCCTCAGCACCACGTCTGCCCGGCTTTTAAATCCCTCCAGGGATGACGACTCCACCACTGCCCTGGGCAGCCTGTTCCAACGCTCAACAACCCTTTCCGGGAAGAAATTTTTCCTAATATCCATCCTAAACCTCCCCTCATGCAACCTGAGCCCATCTCCCCTCATCCCATTGTTCATTACTTGGGAGAAGAGCCCGACCCCCCCTGGCTGCCCCCTCCTTTCAGGGAGCTGTAGAGAGCGAGAAGGTCTCCCCTCAGCCTCCTTCTCTCCAGGCTGAACACCCCCAGCTCCCTCCTCACAAGACTCGTGCTCCAGAAGGAGCAGTGGCTCCAGCCACACATGCCTGCGCTGGGATAGCTGATCCATTGCTGCTCAGGCCAACTCAACTCATTAAATACATCGGAAAAGCTTAATGTGTAGGTTCTTACTGCAAAGACCAATTTAAAAAAGTAATTATACCATCCTGCTTTTAATCTGAACTTAAAACTTTTCAGCGCAGATTTATTAAGAAAAAAAAATAAAGAGCTGTTCCTACATCCATCCAGAGTTTCACCTGCATCCTGTCTGAGCCACCAAGTATCACATTCAACCTGGGCAAAACCAGGAGCACACAAGGTGACAGACAGCACGCATGGCCACCAGCTTCTGCTCAGGCACAGGAGGCTGGCTCCTGCAGGAGGTACTTACCAAGTGGACTTGTCTGCATTTGGGTTTTGTTTTGTTAATATTTATTTTAAGCTCACTGGCAAGTCTCACTGTCTGTTTCACTGGGCCAGGATGGGAACAGTAACCCTGCACCTACAGGCTCTGCTCCCAAATACCACGTTCGCCGCTAACCAAGCGTAACCAGGAGGTGGGAATACACTGGAACTGGCCCCGCACAACATGCCTGACATCCACTAACAAAACAAAGGAAGTTGTATAAACAGCTCTGTTCCTATGCCACCCAGGGTCTGGGCATTTCCAAATCAACAACCTGTATGTGAAATGTAGTCACTCCAGCTGCATTCAGATTTAGAAGCTGCTATGACTCAACAGTTACTAATTAATTCTTCCATAATTTTAAGATAAATTCCAACTAAAGGAAGACAAGTATAATATATTGTCTCATGTGTAATGCCATTGTTTTTACAGTTCTCAGCATTTCATTAATTGAGAGAAATAAAATATTTGTATTTGAGTTTGAGCAGACTCCAAACTTCTTGGCTCCCCCTACGCGCAGATATTGCATTTTATACTGGACCCAGCACGCGGCTCTCAATGCATCCAAGGACAACAATCAATCATCCAGGGGTGAGAAAGTGAAAGAACAAAACCACTGAATACTACAACTTCTCAAGTGGACTGAGAATGACTCAAACTCGCTTTGTCTCTGGCACATCACTGAAACTCCAACTCAGCGAGACAAAGACAACTGGCAACTCCCACAAGAACGGCAGGAGTTGAATAGCCGGGGTTTGCTCTTACTACGGTTAAGTTCTTTCAGTCAACAGCATATTTTGAAGCGACAATTTTATAATTTTAAAGCGGAAACGGGTAGAGAGCATGTGGCATTTCAGCACGCACCACTTCTAGCGGTTTGCACTACTAAAAATCCCATTGCTTCCAGAACTTTCACTGAAAGTCAATTATCTCATACTCAAATTCTGACCACGCACGCGGTAACGTAGTGTGGGGAGAGGGGAGAAGGGTCCCCCTCTCAACAGGTTTATTTTGAAAGGCCAGAGGACTCAAGTCAGAGCAGGAGTGAAGCTATCAGGGTTTACTCTGAGTATCGCTACGCAGTAGCTACAGGAGTCCTTGAATGTTTTTCTTGTCTAAGTCTGTGACAAAGTTGATCTAAAGGGAACATTAGCTAAATCATAGAACAGTTCAGGTTGGAAGGGACCTTAAAGCCCACCCAGTGCCACCCCCTGCCCTGGGCAGGGACACCTCCCACCAGCCCAGGTTGCTCCAAGCCCCGTCCAACCTGGCCTTGAACCCCTCCAGGGATGGGGCAGCCACAGCTTCTCTGGGCAACCTGGGCCAGGGGCTCACCCCCCTCACAGCCAAGAAGTTCTGCCTCACATCTCATCTCAATCTCCCCTCTGGCAGTGGAAAACCCTTCCCCCTCCTCCCATGGCTCCCCTCCCTGATCCAGAGTCCCTCCCCAGCTTTCCTGGAGCCCCTTGAGGGACTGGCAGGGGCTGGAAGGTCTCCCCGGAGCCTTCTCTTCTCCAGGCTGATAAATAAATGCTCTCACCCAGTTAAGAGATGCCTTCATTTCTTACTCTGGCAAGACAGAAGTTCACTGCAAAATACAGCTGGGTGAATTTAATACAGAAGCTGTATTGATTCACTGTACTAAGCTTTAAAATAAATAACTTAAAACTATGAAGGTAGGGATCACTGTTGCATCATTTTTAATTAAAGTCTTCCATATAGAGTCTTAAAACAAAAAACAAAACACCACACGTGACTGCCAGAAAAATAAGTACATCCAATTCAGAGGAAGCCGTTCTTGCTTGACCCACCTGGAAGATTTGCTCCTGTTTCTAAACTGAAGCAAAAAGCTTGACAGACGGCGTCTTCTATCTGCTGCCGCGCCACGGCTGCGGCCCAACGGACACTCAGCTCCCCCCAATGCCACCGAAGAGCTGACTCACTGCTCGGCCGATGCAGCACACTCTTGTTTCAGCAAATAGTTAGGGCATTGCACAGTGAGCGGTTGGTCTCTAGGATGAGATCATTCCCAACAGCAAACTTCCTCAAAAAGCTTTTTGTTACATGCTGTTGTACTTCAGAAAGTTAGCTTCATTTTATGATTAATTAGTAAAGATGTTTTACAGAAAGGTTCACTTTATTATTCAGAAAATATTCAGTAGCCTTACCCCCTTTTTTTCCCCTCCTACATTTCTACCACTTTAGATTTAGAATGCTTGTAAGACATTTTTAAATTTTTTAGACAAATTATTAGAACCATAAGGGGATGACTTCTGACAAGTACCAGAGGGACCTGGGAGTGGCTTTGTGTTTGGTTGTTTTCTTGGCATTTGAAAGAAGAAACGCTTTTAGACTCTACAACATCATTTCAGTTATGCTTTGCATATCTTACAAAAGCGACAAGAAGATATTTGGAAGATACGGACAAGACGACAAGAAGATATGGAAGGAGAAGGTTGCTATTGTGCAAGGCACCCTTGCTGAAGAATAAGCAAGGGGGAGAAAAGAAAAAAAAAAAGAAAGAAAAGATAGAAGTAGCGGCCATAGTACCTTACTTCCCCCTCAATAAAATCCAAATACTGCTCTTGGGCTCCTGAAGTTCAGCTCAGAGGAGCTGAGACACCTACTTTCAAACTATCTGTTCCACAAAGATTACGTAGCCTGCTCCAGTGCCCAGTCGGCTCTAGACAGCCAAGTCCTGCATACAAAACTTCATGGAGCGCCTGAAGTCCTGATGCTGTACCTGTCCAAGGGCACCGGCAATTGATTAAGCCAAACATCCAGCATATTCTAGATCCACAAATTCAGCATTCTTACGTAGGCGTCCAAAGGAACAGGTCTCACATATACACTCAAGCATATGAAACACACATAAACAGCATCAAGCCAAAAGAAACATCTACGGTGTCCCCTTTCTAAGCGAAGTGGGCTCCACACCCTGGGAGGTGGAGATCTCGGTTCTATTTCCTCCTCAGCCCAAAAGCATTTGACACCATCTGCCCCACTCCTGGGAAGCGCACGACCAACCAAACATCTGCCATGGCACTTCTTGCGCAGGGATCAGCCTCTATGTGTATGTAGGGCAAGCCCAAATGCACGAGTTAAAGCCTGAAAGACCAGCAAGACCATGTCTGTCGATCCCCCTCTTAACCAAGCGGTCTAGGTTTTGACTTCTGTTCCAGAAGCTGTTTCAGCGTTTCATGGAAGAGGCTTGCTGGATAAAAGCAGAAATAATCCTAAGGATATAAGCCAGAACTCACAGCTCCTGACACCTGAGCATCCTATTCCTCTGCTGCAACTGAGCACGACCTTTTTTGAGCCTCCTTCTAGATCCTCCCCATTATTTTATTCCAGTCATGCAAAAATTCTCAGCTTGGCCACACAAAGCAAAAGAAAACTGGATGCAGAATTAAGATTTGCCATTGTGTAGCACACAACTGAAATAAATCAAAATGCAGTGGCATTTATTAATGGCTACATCATAGAAGTTAAGAACAAAAGTTAGAAAGTCACGCAGTATTTAGAAATGAAGAGAAACTTTGATTGAATTCTATGAACTGATCACTTCCACAGATCTCTAGTGAGGCACAGGCTGTCTATTCTCAACTCGCTTCTCAGAAGGAAACACAGATGCTTCAGAAAGTTTCACCCTGTGGTTGGTTTGTTTCTTCTTTCATCCAAGCATCTGCTGCCTGCAATTCATTCGCCTCTGCAGCCTTTCAGCTGTAGCTGGACGGAATGAATGAGTCACTTAATTAACCCAGAGTTTACACAAAAGAAACGTGAAAGCAAGAGACTGCCTTTAGTCAGATCAATCCGGTGAGCATCTTTAACACACTGAACTTTCCTTTTTTAAAAGATATATTTAAAAAAAAAAAATAATAGTAGACTAACAGAAGTAATTTAGTCAAAACTATCCAAGAGAACAATTCACAGGCAATTTCCAGACTAAAAAAAACATAAGATTTGAGTCATTTCCATAAAATACAGTATACATTCCTGTTTAGTAGATGAAAATGGTCCCCTTGGTGTACACCCCCCTTTTTTGGTATTATGCTTCTGAAAAGTATAATACAAAGTATTTTATCTAGAACTTACAGCTCCTGTACTTTGAAAGACTAAAAGAAAAACTCTCAGCAGAGATAAGCAGGGGCATGGGAGCGATTTGTGTGACCTGCAAGCTACAAGTGTGATAAATTGTGCTGAGAGGACAAAGGTAACAGTGGTAACCAAAAGATAATCTTTTTTATTTGGAAATTGAGAGACTTTTGAGCTGGGTTATTTCCCCGCCACTGGCACTTTCCTGTTTACAGATTATTCGCCTTCTATGAACGACAGGCATTTTTTTGTTGCAGGAGGTCAGCGCTGGTAGCGTAGATGAAGGGACTCAGCAGCCAGAACCACACGGGATTCACAGACGGGCAGGCTGCGGTACCAAACCGGGGAGCAACACCTAAGGCTCTAACGCAGATAATTAAGAGGAGACAGCTTGCAGTTAACCCGCAACCAAGCATGGAAAATGAGAAGATGAATAAAGGACAAAACAGAAAAGATGCTACTGCACAAATCCACATAGATGATCCTTTTGCCTGACCTGTTGTAGTAGGTTTGATTTTTTTCACATGCTGTGAAAGTGGAGAGAGTAATAGAAAAGAATCAAAATAACCAATCGTGACTTACTTCACCCAAGTCGCTGTTCATGCTAAAATATTTCCTTTTACTCCCCTCCATACATTCCATGTATTCCTCTGATCTAGTTTTTTTTTTTTTTTTCCTACCCCCAATCCCACAAAAAGGTTTAGGCTTGAATCTAAAGTGTTAACAGGAAAGAAAATTACTTTGAAAAAGTCCAATATCAGTGAGAATGGTGGTGGTAGCAGTTGGTGGATATACAGCTTCCTTTTGCAGCGTGACATCTCTTAACCCAGTAACCCCTTTCAATGGCATCCGAAGCTTAGGTTGCATAAATAATTAGATCCAACCATCTTTAATTTTAAATTTACAATAATTTAAGGACAAAGCATCGTAAGCGACTTGGAGGACCTACAAAGTTACATTTCTTTAAAGGTTATGGGTTAAAAATTCAATACTACTCAAGGTTATCTGTATGTGCTAAATAAGGTATTGAAGACCAGACACTACCTCTCTTACTTCTCTCTGAGGATTTTATTTCTTTCCTCAATCTCTAAGTTGTGACATTTAAGTAATACTACAATTGTTGAGAAAAATGCCTGGTTTTACAGTTCTACTATCAGGATGCTCTAATGCGTTTCAACTGAGATTACCTATTTTTGTGTACTCATTGTGTTACCCTCTTCATGTTTGCAAAATTAGTTCAGCACAATGTTTAATTATTAGAATAGAGTTGCAAAAGTCACACCCACTGAAATTTTGATGATATGACAAAGATACATAACACATGAGTCTTGATTCGCCCCACTCCCCTTAGGCATTCAATAAATTGATAACTCTTCAATTAAAAGAGTCCCCCAAAAATGAAATTACTAAATACCACAAATGCTTACTGTAAAAATATATAAAAAGAACAAATGGATTTTAATTCCATACAGATTTTAAGAGCAAGTTTTGCACCATATTATTTCCTGTTCAGTTCACATTCAACTATTTGGTTACATCAGCACCTCAAAATGATATTCGAAGATGTGAAGCTTGCCAGAGAATTTCATTTGGGAAACGTAACAGGCACAGTCAGCATATTTGGCCGCTGAAAAATAAGGCTACAGATAAATTACATACTAGAGAAAATAAACATACCCCAGACTCGAAGGAAGAAAAGAGTTTAATTTTGATCAATCTAGGGTATTTTCAGTGTTTCTACAGGAATATCACAGGCAAAAAAAGCAGTTGAGGGTCCTTTCAAAACAAACCTGCATTAGTACATTTTGCTTTGTTCCACAGGAGAGCACCTTGGCTGTGGGATCCACGGCAAACAGGGAATCTGGTCTTGGCAAGCTACGCCATCAGAGGTGGAGTTTGGGGATCATCAATGGGCATTTAGGTCCTCTTGGCACAGGACAGAGAGCACTGCTTTTATTAAGACAGCCCATCAACTATACCAACAACGTTTCTCACAACCTGTGTTCCCCCCACTCCCCACGTGCAATTTCTTTAATAGAAAGATGACCAAAAAAAAGGATTTCAGAAGACAGAGGGATGGTCTCAGGTAATAATTCCAGAATGGCCAGACAACACCTACAACTTCAGGCTTTAAAAATTGTAATTATCAAACTGGATTCTATACATGGACTTATTACACCTATAGCAATTACGATCTCCCTTTTCACTTCTATACAGGAAAAAAATTAAATGGTGCCAGAATTATACCACCGTTCAAGAGTACCCCATTCCCTAGAGCCTACCAGCACACTTGAGCTCTGCCAAAAATCTAGATATGTTGACCTCAGACTGTACCCTCAAGCCCTATAAACGTGTTATCTACAACATTGCTTTTTCATATATGCAATCAGACTGGAACGGTGGTCCAAGAGAACTAAATTCCCCCATTTATTTTACTGAAGATGACACTTTAAAGAGTGGGCACTATTTCAAAGCTTAAGGCTTTAGTACAGGTTACCGAGGAAGCAGGAAAGAAACAAACAGAACTGGGAACTAAGCTAATGGTAGTCTCATTCCCTCCCCCTCTGCCTGTTTTCCCTCTGAGGCAAGGACAGACACAAACAGGTACGAAACAGGAGAACAACACACGTGAAAACAAATCAAAAACCACACTGAGCAATAAGATAGAAAATTATCTCATTACACAAGACATGAATATCTGGAGTTCATAAATCTTAAATTTATTTAAAAGAACCTTATACGAAAAACCACAAACAGTATTCCAGTTTCAATCCAAAAAAAATCACAACTGATATTCCATTTTAAACCCCTAGGAACATCAGACTTGCAAGAACAGCCGGTGACAGTATGGAGTATCGCATGTGTGCGGCACTGAATCTGAACTCCTCCATCTAAGAGCAGCCTACAAAGGCTCAGCAAGTTCAGTGACCCCCTGCCAGAACCCAGCTGGCTTCCTTGGGAGTTTGGAAAGGTGAGCTGATTGAGGAATTTCAATATTGTTTACATTACTGCCCTACCAATAGCATAAAAAGCCAGTTTTGATGACTGTGTAATTCTTGGCAAGATCACCATACTGGTAAGGTGGGGGGCGGGCAGAAAATGCAGGTGGAAGAAAGGAATTCCTTGGTCTGGCATTACTGGGAGGGAGGGGAACACAAAACCACCCACACAAGTGAAAAAATAACCTATATTCACATCTTCAAATTAAAAAAGCAAAAGCCAGCATGGCTTTTAAGAGTTTCAAACTTGAAGACACATTATGCTTAAGAAAAACACAGCAGCTTATTGAGGAGATTCAAAGTAGTTTGGAAAGAGTTAAACTTTTTAAGAGGAATCCTAGATGTGCACTGTACAACTTTGTCCTCAACGTAACCTTCCTTCCGCTGCTCTGACCTGGTCACTCCCTTACTTAATTCCTTACATGTATTCATCTCACTGTCCAAAGAGAATTCAAGTTACTAATACACTCCTGAGCATATTTTCTATTCTCTGGTCTAACAGTCAGTTACCAAAATAGCTTTTCTATTCTTCCAGTGTCATTTTTGGACCATTTCCTACTCTCATTATATAACCACGGACCTCTACTTTAAAAGGGAATCTCATTTTATCACAGGAAGTCAATCCCCCAGGGGAAAAAAACATCAAGAAGTCTGCAGTATGTTTAAATAAGACACAGCATCAGCTGATGCCAGCCAGAGTTCGGATTTTTAGGAGCACTGTATTAAATTACCTGTGACAATCAACCATCAAACAGCCTTTTTAAAAGGTCTTTGATGCAAAAAGGAAACCCACCCCACATTCAGTACCTTCAAGGGGACGTAAATGTGATTTGGTAGGCAAGAAACACAAATAAGGGAGGAAAACAGCAACACAGGTTAGATGTGAGTTCAGGCAGATGCAAGAATAGAGAAATGGATAGAGGAGCACAGCAGGAGTAAAGCAGCAGAGTAAAACCTGTAGCACAAACACAGCTCATGGTAATTAAGAAAAAAACTAAATCAGCACTTTAGTTCTAAAGGCCTTTGTCAAACACGTACAGAGATTTCACATACAATGTGGCTACCTGCTGTGAGTTGACAAATTCAGCTTTTCTTGTTTAGGGCATCACAGCCATTTACTAATCCATCGTTACCTGAACGTGATTGTAGGAGATTTTGCCGGCAGAGAGGAGCGTGCATTAACTGCAGACTAGATTAAAAACGGAAAATCCTAAGGAAGTTACCATCTCCAGTGATAACCCGTACTGGACGCAGAGGAGCCTGCAAGAGTTATGTTTAGAGACAAGTACAGAAGGATGTGCCCATAGGGCAAGTCTTTTAGCAAGAACAGCAATTACTGTTAGTTTGACAAGTTAAAAATATTAGCTGGAAAAAACTAAGCTTGGAATTGCAAGGAGTTTCTTTATGTTCCCCAACTCTTTGAAATTCATATTTATTCTATCTAGGAGAGGGAAATCTCACAGAAGCTGCCAGCAAAGGAACACAACACATCAAAATAATATAAAATACCATGAGTTAAAGAGTTGGCAGTTTTAAAAACAAGACAACTCCTGATGCAACAAAATAACAGCTGAGCATTTTTTTTTTTTTTTTAAACACCATTAACATCCACAGGTCTCAAACAAATATAGAGCTTAATTTGGTTTTCCTCAACCAGTCAATGCCATACAATACTCTTCTATATTAAGATGGAGAACTATTACTCCTAATAAAACCACCGTTGCTTTTAAGAGGAAGCACAAGCCTAAAAATGCTACTTTGAGGCAAATTATAGAATCTCTCCTTAAAAGTAAATTCCCAAGCTGAAAATAATTTGGACTAAAAGCAAATAAGCTAGAGTTACATCGAAGCAGTGCTAATGCAGATATACATCCCTATAAATCCAGTCAGCTATTCACCAATTACACCAATGCAAGCTACTAAGAGGGTCACTCCAGGACAAACATGTAATCCCCAATGTGACACTTGATCCTATTGCCCTACATGCTCTGTCCAAATCCCAATGCAAAAAACCAACAAAACAACACATTTTACCTAAAAGACCAGTTAAAGAAAAAAAAATCCAGTCCTCAGAACACAAGATGGATATATGCTTTAATTCTCATGCTGTATAGCTTAAAATACAGTGTAAGAAAAAAATAACATATACACTTTAAGCATAAAGATATCCTGAAAAAAGTAACACTGCAGATTACGTACACTGTAGCTTCATATGTAAATGCAAATTTGTTAGATAAAATATAGCTTGAGCCACCCACAGCATCCTACAGAGTTCCCATCATCCTGGTGTCACAGTAGCACCACCTGATATATATATTGGGTGACAAACATTACGACATGTCATCCCAAAAGCATTTAATGCGAGATTTAAACCTCGACAATGATTACTAGTTTTACAGACACCCTGGTGATCGCTTTCCCATCATCGTGTCCAACTGCGCTGCTGTAGGTGGAACCAACTTACACTTCAGGAGCCACATTCCGCAAGCCCCAGCAGGAGCACAGACACTCAAATCACAAGTCCCAATTGCTGTGCTGTGATTCCTCCAGAATCCCAAGATCATTTTAAAGGTTTCCTCTTACATCCCACCTTTCTTTCCAGAGGTTTCTCTCTGCCTTTGCAGGGATAAAAGAAAACATTAGCACATATGAAATTATAATCCAAGTAATTCTTCTGAAGCTGTCCATCAATAACTTATGTTATGACCCGTTGTTGGATTCCTCTCATAAATATATTTAAGGTACTACTGGATATTTAAATTGCTTTAAAATCCACAGCTCCTCTTAAGTGAGAAGTCCAAATTATCTAGCTCTTAACATCTAGAACCTTTTTCTTAATTGCTTTGATTCATGACCGAGAAGAGAAACGATTGACCCCCACCACAAAAGTCAAAAGGAAGGAAGAGCCGATGACTCAGTTCTTTGTCTCATTCTTTGCCTCTTAAATCTGCAGTCTAATTCAAAGCCTCTGCTGGAACTGGCATATGGATTTTTGTCTTTGTTCTTCCACAGTTTTGAGTCCAGTTACTTTCACTACTATTAATTAGTTATCTACGGACAGCAGAAAAACTTTTCCGGGATTCCTTAAGACCAGTGCAGATAAGCACAGGAGCATCTTTAAAAAGAGCACTGCACTTAGTAAAATAGCCTTTACAGAGTCAGAAGATTTGAGAGAAGTAGATTACTCAAGGTTAAAAAAAAATAATAATAATAATAAAATAAAAACACACAAGTAAGAGGAAGGCTCAGAAGGGATGAGAGAAAAAAAGAAGAAAGAAAAAACAACACAAAATCACCAAACACCAATCAGCAACAACAATAAGGAAAGTTCCAAACTGGAGATTCATGCGTTTGGTGTTAACACCATTTCAGTCCCACAGAAAAGCAACCTTAGCACAGACAGTAATCAGGTTACAGGCAAGATTAAGCACTTACAACTGTTATGAGCAGTGCTACCAACTACACTTAAAAATGCTTCCCATAACCTGCTGTTTGCAACAGGGTGTTCCCTCTGTATTTCTAATGGCATTTCAGATCCAGCATCACTAATAATGTCACAGGACTGCTCAAGCGTACACCAAGCCATACATACCCACATGGGAACAGAGCACGTGAGAACTTCCCGAGCAGACATCGTTAGTCACTGTCAAAAGCACCTACGAGACCAGGAGGACCTTTAGTCTAATCCATGATAAAGAGCCTTCTACCCAATGGCAGACCTCTTCCTCTCAGCATGCCTGAAACACACTCAAATTTAAACTACTAACAGCTAGAATCTTAGAAAATACACAGCACTTTCCAGAGGGGATTAAAGGAAAACTATCAGTAAAGCACAAGTTTCAGATTTCCGTTAACATCCCGGCACGCCTGGCAGCTCAAGCCATTCCAATCAAAGGTATGTGTGTTTGAAGTTGGATTTTCCACCCCAAGCCTTAATGCTTTGCACTGCTCTTATTCAGTTGTGCCACCAACAGTGCTTCTCCATCGCATTTTCCCCAAAAGAAAACCAGTTTGGTGTAGGCTTGGCACCCCCTTCTCCAACTATTTGTTTCTAACTTCCCCTTTAATAGAATTGATGTGGGTCCTAAAAATAGTTGTAGAAATCCCACCTGATCACTGACCATTTGTACAGCACAGAGAGTTATGTTGGCATAACAGCGTGATTAAAAAAAAAAAAGTAATGTGAAAGAAGGCTGGAATCTCAAGACAATTTTGTTATAAGGGGAAAAAAAAAAAAGCCATAACATGGAAACAAACTCGCAGTATCACGCTCCTAGAAGGACAAACTGCTGAAGTATCTACAGTTAGACATACCACAGTTTGTGCAAGGAACAAGTGACAAGCTGCGGGGGGGTGGGGGGAGAGAAAAGGAAATAAGAACAACTAAGAGCACATTCATGTTTTTCTGCCCCTTTCAGAGGATTTTAAGCATTTCACAAACATCAGTTAAATTACACTAAGAAAGTTGCTACAGTCCTTAGTTTGTGAGTCAAGGATTCAAAACCCCAGTGGGCGGAGGGGATGAAATCCAGCACACTCGGAAAGCAGCACCCCCAGCACCAGAGGGTTTGCACTAACAATCCTGAATTGATCTCATCTTCTAGCACTTCAGGAGTCGTAACTTAAGAGTATGTAAACATACTTTGAAATTCATCTGATAAATGCTCCCATAGTTTTACTTTGTTTAAAGCAAATGTCAACACCCTAAATTCAGCTGAAAAACAGCTTTTCAGGATGATGTAGCTCTAATGCAATTTTACAAAAGGAACAATGACTCACTCCCAGGCGGGAATGTGTTGGAAGTGTATGACCTAATGCTCAGAAAGAAGCTTGCTTTTTCAAAAAGATCCAACTTAATATGTACAGTATCTCCTCAACAAGTAAAGTTTTAAAGAGGGAGAGTTTTTGCACAAGGGAATTTACAAAATTACCTCCCCCCCTTTTTTTTTTTTGCCTTCCCCCCCCCCCCCCCCCCCCTTCAATTAGTCCTCGCCAAATCCAATCAGCCTATATGCAAGCAGTTTTCCTACCCTTAATTTCGGGCTAAAACCAGTCATCTTCCTATAGAATTACATCCATGTATTACTCCCTCTCCAGCCTATTTTAGCCCAGGCCATTAGAGGCAAGGACAGCACTGACCCAATACACCAACCATCACGAGATCATCATCAAATGCAGATGGAGGCGTTAAAATTAAAACACTAGTACACACCAGATATGAAACACTAGCAAGCTATGAGCACTTGACTGACTCGCAAGACAAGCCTACTTCATGTTCAGCTGGATTCCTGACAATCTTGCTAAGGATCCTCTATCTGTGAAGGGCTGATTTTTAAGATTTTCTGTTCAGACAGCAGCTGCAGGGCTTACTGAAGAATTTGCCTGTTGTAACAATATAGAGCCCAGAATTATTTGACGCATTTAAAAGCCCAATGACCACCCCTTGGGTCTGAGCCTGGATTGTTCTCGGTCTGTCTTCTGCTCATACTTGCAAATACTCTGGATAGAAGGGGCAAAGTGTAGGTGGAGAATGGGAGTGAGTGACACAGGCTAATCAGGATTTTAATCATGCTAATGGATGTGATTAACTGCATACTCCTCCTAGAAGCTTCCTGCAGCTACACGAGTAGCTTGATAGCCAGAATGCAGCATGAGTGAACTGCTCATCCCATTTTAATCTCCAGCTACACTATGTGTGTCACGTCATCCAGAGTGCAAGTATATACCTAATACTTAACCTTATTTCCACCCACATATAAAATCTTCCACCGTGCCAACACAATCATTTTAGGCAGGGTACAAAGACTCCAGACCTGTATTTGTCTACACTAAAGGCTCTTTACAAAAAAAAGTTACTGCTCTGAGAGACTGGAAATCCAACCTTTGCAGAGGAAAGCCAATACAGGGCCTATTGCGTTACACAAACCTGCCTGAATAATGCAGCTACAACTGTTTGGGGTTGGGTTTTTTTTGTTGCTAGCTTCGTCCAAATCACAGGGACATTGTTAACTTTATCTTAAAGTCAGTATCTTGCTAGGCCTTGGGAGAAGTACTAATTCAGCAGCTGCCACCCTCTCAGAGGGAAATTCCTAAGAGGCCAGGCAAGGATTAGAAGAGCAATAAGAAACAGCCTTTTCTAATAAGCAAGGAGGTTGGGTAAGCAGGGAAGAAATCAAACCCTTCCCTCCCCATTTCTAGGGGAGGATGCACGTAAAGCAACAGATAAATAACTCACAATCCTCCCACCTTCCAGCAGTACTTCAAGGGAAGAATGTGTATTATGGAGTTTGAATATACTATCATTTACATATACATCCCTTTTTCATCTAGGTAGTAGGCTTACACTTCCCATTAACACAGTATCTCCCATGTTTTCTAGAGCAACAACTGCAGACATTCTGCTCTCAAGCATACCAACGTTTACAAAATACAGGCTTGTATGACAACACACATAGTTTAACAACTTATGCAGAGGAGTCCAGGACAAATCTTGTTTGGGAACAGATCCTCCCCCATACCGCCAAACCCTTAGCACTATCCTGATATATTTTTTAAGAGTGCTAGAACTTAAATACTACTTAAGCAGCACAGTAATGTCTGTCCATAATCCTCTGGGGTTAGAATTCCCAATAATTTTAAATAACTTTAATATTTCCTAACATTTAAGTTTCAAAAACTTTACTAAGAAGCCTCCTCAGGAGCAACATAAGATACAAGTGTGAGCCAGAAGTGTTTTATTCTTATTGTTACCAAGTTAAAATCTGCATAACATCTACAGCAATTGATTTCACTGACCTTTTCTTCCCACAAGAAATTCTTTTACATGTACAAAATACTAAGTCATGAAATTGACTTCTGAGTTGTAGGAGGCTGGAGAAATTCCCCACAAGGGAAGTAGGGGTTTGCCTGCTGTGTGAGCCTACCTGAACGCATTATTCACATGGGCTGTACTTTGTTCAACCCAGCTTTTATGCCACCTCCTCAAGAACCTGATCCAACGTACATCCACCCTTTCTTCTGGGAGATGAACTCTCTGTAGATGATGGCAGTGACGATGGCTCAGGCTCAAGCTGTTCTGCCACTACGCTGTCTGCTGTAATCACAGACCCCTGCATTTCTCTGATCTACAGGTGAGTGTAATTTAATTTGCCTTCGAGGGGAAAAAAAAAGCACAAAGAAAATCAGTTCTATTGTACTGTTAAGACACAAGGAAGCCATATACACAGACATCTGACTAAGCAAAAGATTGATCTATTTTAGTTGGGACAGGAAGTGTAAACATGAAGCTACAGGAAATAACTATCTGCCTTTCAGAGCAATATTAGCTTTTTCAAGTTTGCCTTCGGAACTCCAGAAGCACATATACAAAATATAATTTTGCTGTCTACAATCAGGCTGGCAACACGATGAGTAAAGTGCCTTGAACTCTTCATTCTCAGAGAAGGAGACTGGAATTTTATCTTCCAATCTATGTCTGGACCAGCAAAATAAATTATTCGGGATTTTTCTGGACCAGAACAAGGTATAGTTAGTTATACATTATTTGGCTTTTAAGTAACCATCACTTTCATTTGAATTGCAAGTAGCTCAAATTCATCTTGACATTCTTACACCCTGTCTGACCAGTGGTTTGCCTTAGTCATAAGTTTGGCATATGTACAGACTTCCAAATTCAGATATCAGTGCTATGTACATAGAGACAAATGTAGTCTAAGTACCAACTTATTAGCTGAAGATCTCGAAAGAGAGTTTAGTAAACAGGAGGTAAGCTTAAGAACAGTACATGAGAGCAAGAACAGCGCTAACAGAGATGGGTCCAAACTAGACCTGAACTCTGCAGGAATTCAAGTCTGATTTAATGGCTCAGATTCATCTATTTCTCAGGAACAGAGGTAACCACTAAAATACTACAGGGGTTGAGACCTCAAATATAATTATAGCTCCATTCGCTAAAATTAAGGCTGTGTCAGCCCTTTTACAAACACCAGAAAGAATACGTAATTCACTTGTTTAAACTGAGTATTCATCAGACTTCATAAAACGAGCTTAAGACTGAAAATCAAGTCGTATCCCACCCTCCACACAGCCCTGCCTACCGCCCCTTCAAAAAACCAAGTTACTTCTGTTTTCATTGTATTTCTGTTGATCAGGATGTCTTGTGCTTATGTTGTTGCAGGTGTGGGGGTGTTTAATATCATGATAGAATGAACAGATTAAGCAATACTTTGGTATTTAAAACCCAGACTTAACTGTCAAGTGTCCCCAGAAGGAAAACAAATGAGCACTCTAAACCCAAGTACTTCAGAAGTAGCATTGCCATCTTTAAATGGCACTTACCAGTACTGTAAGGCTTGGCATGCACAGCTACCACACAGAACCAAGTTGGTTTCAACAGTTTATGGGAGCCTGTCGTGTGATTATTCACCTCCTGGTCTCTTTGGTCCACTCTCTACGATGCCCACAGCCAACTCATACAAAGCAGCGGGCAAGGGCTAAAGTGATGCATTTACCCACAACATCACACTACTCATAACCTTCAAAGTTTCCCACAGACAAATTAGGCAACTTGTTAAAACAGATCTCCAGATATCCTGCAAGGGTGAGGTTCTGCAGTTCCCAGACCTGAGCCATGGTGTTCAGCACTCCTCGGAGCCTGCCCAAGGATCACTGGCCAGCAACATGGAAATTGACTGACAGAGTCATTAGCTTTTAAGAAACAATCTGATAAAGTCAGATATTAAAGCTTCAACGAGGATCCGCTGGCATAAGCGTACTACCAACAGGCTTCCCATTTGTTCTTTAAGGACAAGAGTGACTTAATCCTCTCTCTAATATCATCTGAGGACTCCAGGGGGAACGAGGGGTGACCCACAAAACTGTACCCATGGCAACACTGCGCTCTAGCTGAACTTGCAAGGCCATGATCTTCAAATCACTGACACTTCTTTGTATTATTTGATATTTCCCTGATGTCATCTCTGCAGAGACACATAATACAGATTTAATAATATCCATGCCCTTCAGTTTTAGAGTCAACAATCACATTTGCAAACAGATCAACTATTCTGCCTTCAAACTTATTATTTGTCACTAACGTGTAATTATTACCAAACAAAACAAAAGATACAGGATATTGCTGCTATTGCAAAAGCACGTCAGTTAAGCTCTGTTTAAAACAGAAAAAGTCCATCTCTTCTAGTGTGAGGAGGGAAAAAAAAAGATAAAAGTTAAAAATAAAAAGAAGTTCATGAATCCTCCAAAATGCATCTGAAAGGGTAACCAGAAGTTTCACCAGTTCTCTTATGGAAAACAAACAAACAAAAAAATAAGGCAATTTTAACATAGACAGCTCTTTCCAGCCAGTATCATTTCTATCACAATTGTATTGCTATGTTGAATATTTTTGAGTCATGATTTATTTTTCTTTCTCAAACAAAGGGAAAGTTAATTAAGCTACAACAGCACCTTATATGTATAATACCAGTAAAATATACCCTACCAGATGGAATAGTCAAGCCCTAGCAAAGAGGAAATAAGCTTTCCATTTGTAGAACTCCAGCACAGTCCTGCCCTTTCACTTTAAGAATCAAAGCTACAGTAGCATCACACACAGACGGGGCACAGGGAAGCACCGAGCAAGGCTTGCTATCCCACAAGCTGAAACACTGAGAAAGTGCTTAGATGTCTATTATGTCATTCAAGAAGCCTTTCAGATACCCTGCTGAAATTGTAAGCTGGGAAGAACATGGTTCACTGAATATGGGATTCCAGCTTTAAATGAAAAAAAAAAAAAACTTTAAAAAAGCTAAAATAGATTAGTTTATTTGTTGAATACATACAGGAATCAGGGGAAAGAAATAAGAGAGGGAGCAACCAAGTAAGAATTATCAAGAACCTAAAAAAACCCAACAAAACCAAAACCCAACATCTAAATTCAGGTTTAATATATTTACAGATCATGCATTTAACACACCCCTGCAAGAGAACTAGATTTTACGACAAAGCATACTACCTACAGTGAGATACACTTAGAAGTAGTTTTTTGGCAGTAGAACAGCATCTTCAGAACCAAAAAAACTTCACTGTCAGGAGTTTAAAAACTTACTAGCAGCAATCTTCCATCATGCTGCAGCGAACGTTTGTTTAACGCTTACAACTATAACTGTTCCTTCTAAAACGAGCTTGCTCATCCTGAAAGCGGGCCCAGCCTAGAGGAGGAGAGGGCTGCTGGACCGCGCCGACAGCGGGGATACTCTGCCATGTAGGCCTCGAGCGCGGCATCCACCCCGCTCGCCACACCCGTCGCACCCAAGAGCCAGCGGCGAGCGCTGCGGAGGCTCATCCATCCCTCCTGCGCGCCCCACTTACAGCGCCGAGGTCCCCTGATGCAAGGCCGCCGCGATCCTTATAAAGCAGGGACGGAGACCGGCCCAAGAGAAGGATGGCGGGGAAGGGCGAGGCGGGCGGGGGGGGGGGGGGGGGGGGGGGAACCACCTTATGCGAAGTTTTGAGAGGTCCCAACGAGAAGTGACGAGTCACAGCGTTGCCCTTGATAAAAAAACCCCGCGTTTCCTATGCGTTTGGGGGGGGGGGGGGGGGGACAGCTCTAAAAGAGCTCTGTTTAAAATAAAACACAAGCGGCAGCCCTCCCCAGGATCACCTCCTCAGCCTCTGCACCACCCGCCCCCCCCCGCCCCGCCTCCCCAATGCAACAAAGCCGCTCCCCGGCGGCTCCCCCTTCCTCCGGGATCACCCAAGCGCAAACTCCCCCAGGCAGATGCTCTCCCGATGCTCTGGGCCCCTCCTGCCCCCCCCGCCCCGCAGCTCCCCTGTCACCCACCGCGCCGCAGCCCGGCCCGCCCCAGCTCCAACCGCCCCCCACCCCCCCGCGCCCCTCACAAAAGACCCGGCAGCGCTGCCGGCCTACTCGGCCCCTCACCGCCCCTCAGGCCGCCCGCCATCCCCACAAGGGCGAGGTCGGAGCCCCCCGCGCCCGGACCGAGCCGCCCCTCCATCGCCTCAGAGCGCGCCGCGCCCGCTCCACGCTCCGAGAGGGGTACCCCCCACGCCCCGCTCCCCACCCGCAGCCCCCCTTCCCCGGTGGCCCTTACCGGAGGCGGAGTGGGGGCGCGGGGGGCTACCGCCGGGACGGAGCCGCCTGCCGAGTGCCGCTCTCCCCTGCGGGCCCGGCCGGGGAGAAGGAGGGAACAGAGCCACCGCTGGCCTCACGCCGAGCACACTACTCTGCTAGCGCCGCGGGCGGGCCCTCAGCCGCTCGGCCAATGGAGCCGCACCGCGCCCGCCGCCCGCCAATCCCCGGCAGCGCGGGCGGCGCAGAGGCGGGGCGAGCGGCGGGCAGGGCTGAGGCGGCGCTGCAGTGACAGGGCAGTGGGGTAGGGTGCGGCGCGGAGGGGGCCATGGCGCTGGGTGGGGCGGGGCGGGGCCGAGGGGAGGTGGGGAATGGCGGGGCGGGGGGCGGAGGGCAGAGGGGGAACGGAGAGGGGAGGTGGCCGGGGGGAGGAGGTGTGGGCAGGCGGGGTGGGAGAGTTTGAGCTGAGGGGGATAGGGGCGTGGGGGGACGTGGCTGAGGGGAAGCAGAGGGGGCTGAGAGGACGTGGCTGAGGAGAGAGGGAGCTGAGGGGACGTGGCTGAGGAGAGAGGGGGCCAAAGGAACATGGCTGAGGGGGATAGGGACCTGGAGGGACATGGCTGAGGAGAAAGGGGGCCAAGGGAACATGGTGGCTGAAGGGAGGGGAATTTGGGCTGAGGGGGGTAGTGGCCTGCGGGGGACATAGCTCAGGGGAAGCAGAGGGGGCTGAGAGGACATGACTGAGGAGAGAGGGAGCTGAGAGGACATGGCTGAGGGGAAGCGGAGACGGGGGAGTTTGGGCTGAGGGGGACAGGGCCCTGGGGGGACATGGCTGAAGAAAGAGGGGGCTGAGGGGATATAGCTGAGGAGAGAGGGGGCCAAAGGAACATGGCTGAGGAGGACAGGGACCTGGAGGGACATGGCTGAGGAGAGAGGGAGCTGAGGGGACATGGCTGAGGAGGCGGGACCAGGGAAATATGGCTGAGGAGAAGTGGAGAGAGGGCTGAGAGGATGTGGCTAGGGGGGAAAGGAGCCGAGGGGAAGCGGTGAGGGGAGATGGCAGCAAGGGCACTTGGAGGTGACAGAGAAGGGCCCAAGGGGATATGGTGAGAGAACATGGGGGTGAGGGAACATGGGGCTGTCAGGCCGGAGCTCGGCTGGGGAGGTCCCCAGTGCTGTCAGGGGTGACGGGTGTCCTTGCAGCAGTGCTTTGGAGTTGGTGCAGTCTCTGGGGGGTGGTAAGACCAGGGCCCCTCCCCAGGCAGGGGGGAGCAACACCGGCATTAGCGTGTGTACAGCGCTGACACACAGTGACGAAGAGCAAGTGACACATTCCGATTCCTGGCAGCAAAGCGTTGTCATCTCACCTTCAGGGATCAAGATGGTTGCTCACAGAGAAGTTTGAGGGTGGATGATGGCCGACAGGGGATGAAGGAGATCCCATGGGTTGGGGAGGGTGAAGTGGGGCAGGAAAGGACTACATCTGGCGGGGGAGAGGATGTCCTTCTGGGACCACATGCATGCCTATATGGGACAGGAGGACTCATCCATCTGAAGTAGCTGGAAGGAGGCTTGCTGTAAAACATTGTGTCCAGGGACAGATGGAGAGTTCACACACCCTTCCAGGCGGCTGAACAACTGGTGCTTTTGCTTAGATTCCACCATGGCCCTTCTAGACCAGAAATTCCACCTCATGTATGCAGGAGGATAGGAGAACGAGGTATAGGGATGAAATGTAAATAGCAGGATGGTAAGTAATGAAAGAACATGCTGTTTACAGCAGGCATAGTTGTAGAGCTGTAGAATCACAAAATGGTTTGAGTTGGAAGGGACCTTAAGGATCATCGAGTTCCAACCCCCTGCCCTGGGCAGGGACACCTCCCACCAGCCCAGGTTGCTCCAAGCCCCGTCCAACCTGGCCTTGAACCCCTCCAGGGATGGGGCAGCCACAGCTTCTCTGGGCAACCTGGGCCAGGGGCTCACCCCCCTCACAGCCAAGAAGTTCTGCCTCACATCTCATCTCAATCTCCCCTCTGGCAGTGGAAAACCCTTCCCCCTCGTCCCATGGCTGCCCTCCCTGATCCAGAGTCCCTCCCCAGCTTTCCTGGAGCCCCTGGAGGGACTGGCAGGGGCTGGAAGGTCTCCCCGGAGCCTTCTCTTCTCCAGGCTGAACCCCCCCAGCTCTCTCAGCCTGTCCCCACAGCAGAGGGGCTCCAGCCCTCCCAGCAGCTCCGGGGCCTCCTCTGGCCCCGCTCCAACAGCTCCGTGTCTCTCCTGTGCTGAGGCCCCAGAGCTGGAGGCAGCGCTGCAGGGGGGTGGCCCCAGAGTGGAGCAGAGGGGCAGAATCCCCCCCTCGCCCTGCTGCCCACGCTGCTGGGGATGCAGCCCAGGCTGTGGGGGGTTTTTGGGCTGCCAGCACACGTTGCCGGCCCATGGCCATCTTTTCCCCCCTCAGCACCCCCAAGCCCTTCTCCTCAGGGCTGCTCTCAATCCACTCATCCCCCAGCCTGTATCCATGTTTGGGATTGCCCCAACCCATGTGCACTTGGCCTTGCTGAACCTCATGAGGTTCACACGGGCCCACCTCTCCAGCCTGTCCAGGTCCCTCTGGATGGCATACCGTCCCTCCAGAGTATCAACCACACCACTCAGCTTGGTGTGATCAGGGGGTGCACTCAATCCCCCTTTCCATGTCGCCAACAAAGATGTTACGGGTGCCAATATGGACCCCTGAAGGTCCCCAGTTGTCACTGGTCTTCACCCAGACATCAAGCTGTTGACTGCAACTCTTTGAGTGCGGCCATCCAGCCAATTCCTTATCCACCTGTCAAATCCATGTCTCTCTGTTTTAGAGACAAGGATGTTGTGTGGGACAGTATCAAATTATTTGCACAAGCCCAGGTGGGTGATGTCTGTCGCTTTTCCCTTATCCACCAACACTGTAACCCCATCGTAGGTGGTCACCAGGCACAATTTGCCTGTGGTGAAAGCATGTAGTGCACATGACTGAAATTCCCTCAGACAATAGAAAGATGAGACCATCCAGTATTGACACAGTGACAACAACAGAGCAGAAGGTTCATTCTTCATGGTTTAAACCATTGCAATCCATTATACAAGTTAATCTGTGAGGGATGGAGATCATCCCATGCCTGTAGACAGCAAGGTTCCTGCGTGTCACTCATCTGACCGGAGGGAGCTGCAGAGCTAGTAAATCTCATGAAAGTATGCGACACATTGGCCAGTTAGATAAGAAAATCAAAGTGTGGTGACTAAATTAAAACAAAAATAGGTGTGTCTCTTATGTCTGGTCACTGGAGGGAGGAAACACCCTTTGCATCAGACTGTGGAAGGGGGCACACCCCATCCATGGAGAATTAAGGTTGCGGGTTCTGCCCGCCCCCCCTCCCAAATTTGAGAGTGTGGGTATGTTTCCAGGGCCAGAGCTTGTAAGGGGAAGATGGGGGGGAAATCCCGTGTCCTGATGAAAGGCATATACATAACAACTGCTGGTACCATGTGCTATTTTTAAGCTCCAAGATAAAATAGCATCCTAATGGCTTTCTTTGGGAGGATCAGGCGACGGTTTGAATTTCAGGGCTGTCCCAGCCTACCCTGGGCTTCAGATCATCATAGGCTTAAAGATCTCTCTCCCTCTGTGGTAACTCCATCTCTCTTCTCTGGAGCCTTTCTGCCAGGTGCTCTCCAAGACAGGGTAGACCCTGGTTTTGGTGCAGGACAGTAATTCCCGTATCTGTGGAGCAGACATAGTAATACAACAAGAAGGTGTGGGTTACATCGGTGCCGTGTTAGGGAGTGTGTCTGACCACTGGGCTGACCTGCTTTTGGCTTCAAAAAGAACTTCTGGTTATCCACTGAAGCATGAATTTGTTCCCCAAAAGAAAAACTTAAAGAGTCCAAAGCCTAACCTTTAATGCACAGTGGTCACGCAGGAGCAAACTCTTGGTGTTTTAAGGAGACAGAAGTGCCCGGGCTTCACTCTGTCAAGCGACAGTTTTGATAACTTGCCCTAGTCCCAGCCAGGCACACCTGACTGTAGTAAATCAGAGCCCTTTAATGCAATAGGTGTGTCCATTATAAACTATATATTGCAGCATGCAACTGTCCACCGTAATCCAAACATCCTTATTTCATTGCACAAGGGCCTTTCTACATGACAAAACCTGAATTTGTAAGCCCTGGGAGGTGGGCTACCGTCAGCCCAAAAGCTGTGGATTTTTCCTTCCACTGAAACGAAGTAAATCTGTTTCTACAGCACGTGCAGCATCACAGTCCGGGCAGCTGCCTCCCATCACTGTTCTTCCTTGCACAGATCCTTCTGGTTCTCTCATCCCCATCTACAGCTGCTTCTTTGTAGTATGTGGCGTGCTCCTTGTACATCTTAAGCTGTTATGGTTTTTTACCCTATTATGCATAACTTCTCAGTACACTGAGAACTGAGCTTCTTGATTTTCTTTGATCCTGCCTTGCTTCAGCTGAAGCCAGTTGAATTTTTATGGTTGGCATTGGAAGGAGCAGGATGGAAGCGAGTGTTTCATAGCTCGGCTTACATCTGAAGAACAGAATAACTTGTTCCTGACTAGAAGGAAGGAAGAAAGGCAATATATAATACGAGCTGCACCTCTATCCTCCACACAGGTGAATCCCTGTAACTCTTCAGAAATTGTCGATGTAAAGGCAGGATGAAATCCTGACTGGGATAGCTCCTCCGTGAACAACTGACTAACAGGTTCTCTTAGCTGTTATTGTGCTTACAAGCTTGCCCAGAAACGAATGATGGCTGCTTTATTATTCTACCTGAGTTTAGCATGGCTTTTGTGGGGCATTGATAATATGAAACTTCCTTGGTTTAGTTCAAAATCTGAAGTCTGCTCTTTGCTTTATGGGAGCAGCTTTAGGACAGACTCCATTTGTTGCCTCCCCACATACTTCCTCTATGCAAAAATTCAGAGCATCTCATTTATCTTTGTTTATCCCTCAAAAGAATATAACCTACTTCTCCACTTGCTTTTCCAGCTGCCTTTCCAGACTCCTCAAGTCCTCTCTCAGCTACATTTGGCCTGAAAGAGAGAGCAGCACGAACCACTCTCCTCGCTCGTATGGTAGACAAAATCTATGAGACGCTACAGGTGTGTCTGTCCTTGTAACAGTGAGGGGGGATTGTTCTTTTGGGGGGGGGGGGGGGGGGAAGTGGAGGGAGAGAAGGCATGTAGGCGATGCTCTGCCCTTTCATCAAGCCAGACAGTGAAAGTGGATGGGGGAAAGGGAAGGGGACCAGCTCATCTCCCTAACGAGTCACTCCTGGCCAGGCCCATTAGCCCAGCAGGGCAGGTAAAGCAGGCCAGCAGTTTGGTTGCTCTAAGTGTAGGGCTGACTGGGACCCTGTGAGTCACTTGTGAGCACTGAGAGAGCTGGAAAGGGAGAGCTCATTTCTGGCAAATGCTCATTCATCGCTGCTTTGATGGGAGCCAGTGCAAATTAAGGACGCTCGGTAATGCAGCAGGGTTTGGCTCTGCTGATTCCAGGGCATTGACAGCAAAAGTCTTGGAGAAAAGCAATAATGAACTGTGCAGCTTTCTTGCCCATTTATCAAGAGCTCGTCAGTCTTTCCTCAGAGCACATGACATGATAGCCGAAGGTGAATGCTCAACATGAGAAGTCTTGGGAGGCAGAGCTGCTGGGGTTTGTCCTGGCTCCGCAGGGATGCTGCTCTAGGAGCTGCTTGTTGCTGAGGGGTTCGCTGTCATTCCTCTCATCTCTCACTTCAGACATGCAGCAGGGCCTTTGGAGGGGTCATTTCCAAAAATGAGTGCTCGTCGGTGGCAGTTAGAAAGTAATGAACCTGAACCTTCTACAAAGGAAAAAAAATTGAACCAGATCTGTAAAGTCTGTGAGTGGAGCAGAGAATTGCCTCAAAGCTTATAGCAGCACCCAACAGACTCTCGTTTTCAGGAAATTTAGGTTTCTGAATGCTTTTGAAAGTGAATGCCTGTAAGGATCTTGGAGAATTTGAATACTCTTACAAAACTAGCCTGCAACTTTCACTCCCATACCACAGTCTTCATTTCACCTCCACTTCCCTATCATGAATTAGGCATGCAAGTAGAGTGAGACAGAGTGAGACAGGATGCTGCTCCAGCAACAACAAAATCATTGTGGGTCACTGGCAGATACTCGCCAGCCAGCCAGGGCTGTTATGCTCATCAAAGCTGACTCCAGCACAATGGAAGGCATGGAATTTTGGCCAGGGATCCCTGCCATCCCAGAGACCTGTCAAGTCTCTCTGACTGGTCATGGGATTTGCCTTGCAGCTGGCACACCCCGTGATCTCCTGATCTGGGGTCTGTCCATCAGCTGTAACCTGGTGTGCCGGGCCACAAGGGAGGAGGAGGAGGAGGAAGGTGGCTGTGATGCTCCACTGAAGCTGGGGGAGTGAGTGCCATCCTAGGTCCTACTGTGAGCAGCCCTGCGTGCAGGACGCTCCCCACACACGGAACATGGCCCAGAGCATGGGCTTTCGCATGCGTGAAGGGATGAACCTGCAGAGGCTTGTCATGATGTAGTAGCTGATATTTGCATCGTTCCTTACCTAAGCAGAGCCTTGTCCTGGGAAGTGCAGGGCAGCCTGGCCTTCTAGATGGCTTAATCCTGCTCCTCTGTGCTGGAGAGGGCTTTTAGCATCAGGTTGAGCAGAGCTGATCTCTTCTCTAGCCTGGGCCTTCATAAACCAAGCCCAATTATTCTGAGGCAGAAAAATTGAGTCTGCGCTGTAATGACAGAATGAAACGTCCTCAGGAGTTTGCGTGTAGCCTTGAGTTACCTTTTATAAATAGGTTAACAGCTGGAGGGCCCATGTTTGTTTAAAGGGAAAAGACATACAGCACATGCCCTATATGATATGCTCTGTCCTAAGCAATTCTGCCATTCTGTTGATTTATATCTAGAGATTAAAGGATTTGCCTTGCAATCAAATTATTCTCCTCAAACTACCAAGTGGGGGAGAGAGAGGGGATTTTGATCCTGTTCTCCACGCTGGGCGGCTATCCCTGCTGAAGCCACGGCCATTTGCTCCCTTGCTGTGCGAAACATGCGGCTCACAAATTACTCCGCATCACTTTGATGGTGATTTGCTATTTCTATCCTGCTTCTGGTGCACAGGACACTCAGGGGACAAGAGCGGGTGAGAGGTCTTCGGGCCCCAAGGGGCTTCCAGCCCAAACTAGATGGAGCATATAACCAGGACTGACAAAAGTTGTGTGATGAGACAGATGACTGTTCTGGGGAAAAGCAATCTGCAAAGAGCCCGGCTCCGGTAGGCCCTGCAGGTCTGCAAGAAGTTTGATGCAAGTCAGATCCCTCACCAACAAGGAGAGTATCTCAGGGGTCAGGGCCTAACTTGTTTTAATTTTATCGTTCTCTTCCTTCCTCATATGATCAGGTACAAGGTAAGGCGCAGAGAGCAGCAGAGAGGAAAGTTTACATCACTCATCTTGAGGCTGGAAGGAGCAGATCTGAGGGTGGTGAGATGAAGGACACGGGTATCTGGAGGACTGCCATGCCCCTGTTATGAGACATGCTGTCATTGCTCAGGCAGAAGGAGGGAATTGTGAAAGGCAACCAAACTTCACATCTTTGTAGTGTAGTACCTTGTCTCTGATGCCAGGCGCGCTGTAACAGGCAAAGGCAATTTGCCAGGCCAAAATGGGGGTGATCTCCCCACATGGGATCTCATCCTGCGCTCTGATTGCTGGACTGGCTGCAGCTCTGGGACAGGAGGTTTAATACCCTTTCCATACCACTCATTATGACTACTCTAGGCATTCCCGGGACCCAACGGTCCACTCCCTTTCTGGGCCCTAATAAGCCAGTAGCAACACCTTCTTGTGGCAACAAGTTATGCAGGGTGATGGTACACGTGCAAATTAATGGTTTGGAATGTGCTGCTTTCTAATTCCTTTGTTTTTGTGTTACAACAGAAAAAGAAAGGGAAAGTTCCTGCTGTACCTTCTCTTGGCCATTCAGTATTTTCTCTGGTTCCATTGCATAATTTCTGACTTCCCTTTTTTTCTGAGGTGGCCGACCTCTCAGTGTCTCATCATGTGTTCTTCTTTCTCCCATGGCTGCCCTCCCTGCTTTTGGTGAACTCTCTTGAATTCTCCAAGCTTCCTTGCTGTGGTGGGATGAGACAGTATCATGGGTATTGTCTTTGGAAGGACTGTACCGTTCACATCACTCATCTGTGTTCCAATACTTTCATTATACTTCATCTTATTTCTCTTAAACCTCTAACATCTTGTTGTTCCTTTTGCTCATAGACTAGGCAGAAGTCAGGGCAGTGCCACGTACAGTAATGCCCGAGTTCCCTTTCTGAAATGACACAGTCACTTTAGAAACCTGACTCTCATGAAATTCCCCTTGGTTCATCAAAATGGCTGAGAGCACTTTGGCTGTCTGAAGAACTCCCAGGGCATTTTCTGTTGTTTATTTTCAGTTTGGGCAGCTAGTCCATTTGCATGAACCCTGTGAAGGACATGTGGGATGGAAAGGCCGTATGCGTGATGCTCATCCACAGCTGTGCAGCCGCTGCTCGTCCCATTTTGCACACTCATCAGTTCAGACATGCAAATACAGGGTGTGTAGCTTTCCTTTATATGCTTTAGCTTTAAATATGGGCTGCACATGAAAATTGCATGAAAAAAATCTTTTCAGGCTAGAAGCAAGCCCTCTGTGTGGATTAAAGGCAGTGTCACATCAGCAGCAAGGACAGAGCTCAGCCCGTCTTGATCAAAAGCCTCTTTCCCCTGCAGTTTGAACCAACGGAGGCAGCAGTATAGTATAGAAATTATTCAGACACAGTACAGCAGAAGGCAGAGATCTTCCTAAGTGTAACACCCAGCTCACTGCAGTGTCACCGGGGAGCCTCATGAGAAGTCTTTTGACAAGCCAGAGACGGTCCACTGTCCCTGCAGCCCCCCAGCTCTGGCCAGTTGTGCTTGACTGAACAGGCAGCACAGTCCTTAGCCTTTACCAGCCAACGAAGCCCACCCAGCTTAGCAGACGTGGAGCACCGGGCTGCGGAAGACGAACCTTCCAGAACGTTCAAATGTGTGACCTCACTGACATGAGTTTTTAAGGCGTGCAATTGGAGAGGTTTTTCTGAATCTGCTCCCAAGCCCTGGCTGCTAAAACAGAGTGGAGTATACGAACCAGAGAAAATCAGCTAACCCCTGAGGCTGGGGCTAGAGAGGTGATCTCCGAGGAATTAGCTCATATCCAAAACTGTATTAGGAAAAAAAAGGAAGGTACTTGCTGGGAAGGGCGTAACCGCTAGAAACTGGCCCAAAGGAGAAAAGCGAAAGTCCATCACTGTGCTGCATGACATGGCTGCAGCAGAGACCTGCTTGAATTATGTATAAAACAGAGGGTGGATGACATTAGAATTAAAAGTTGCCTGAAAATGCTGAAGGATGAAACTCAGTCTGTCATCTAAAAATTTAATTACCATGTTATTAAACCCGAGCTTTCGGGAAGAGACAAAGTAAACACAGTTTCTAGAAGACTATTTCTTCCCTTGGGACTCCATCGCAGACCTGGAGATCTGATTGTGAAATTTCATCATTGCCAGTAGAAAAAAAAAATAAATGTGAGCAATATCCAAAGCTTATGCTCAAAGACCACAAACTGCAATATTTTTTCTACATATCTTTCTGCTCTCGCTTTAAAAAGAAATGAGAGCTGGTGGAAGTGACAGCAGCTCTCATTACTATGGGTGAGAATTCCCATTTAAATTC